>VNJN01001215.1:0-1355909 GCA_008042485.1 Drosophila mayri
CAGAGCATAAACATACAGAACATGCCTAATTTTTTTCAGCGCACTTAACTTACAGACAGACATGTAGATGTGTGTGTTTGCAATTAGCAGCGCTTTATTCGCTGATGTCCTGGCGTCCTGGTGTCCTTTTTTGTTTTTGCTGTGAGCAGTGGCATGCTGCTGACAAATGCAAAGCCATATGATGCCGACTACCGACTGCCGCCTACCGGCTGGTAACTGGCCTGTGTGTCGTCGTACAATGACCCACATTGTGATGCGCTTTATTAGACACG
Source organism: Drosophila mayri (assembly GCA_008042485.1). Taxonomy (NCBI): domain Eukaryota; kingdom Metazoa; phylum Arthropoda; class Insecta; order Diptera; family Drosophilidae; genus Drosophila; species Drosophila mayri. The sequence goes on from VNJN01001215.1 coordinate 273, forward strand.
CGAGGCGCAAAAACAAAGGACCGACAATAAGGACGAAGTCCGTGGTCCTGGGTCCGGATCCCGGACAATGGCCCAACAAGGAGACTATGACGACAACAGTAGTCATCATCACGCAAACAAACAAAGACAATGCAAATGTGGCACACATCAGGACATTAAACTCGCACTTGTATTGCTGCAGCTTAAAGGAAATTTGCCATTTAAATTTTAGTATTATTACCGAATTGCTTGCAAAAGTTGATTGAAATTAAAACAGGAAATACATGTTGTGTAGTAAATAATATTTCTTAAAATTACAGACTTTTGGAAAGTAATATTAATGAGTTTCCATCAATGTGCCAGGACTATAACTATACTTATATAAGTATTGGTTATTCAGGGGGTTGCCTTAAAATATAAATTAAATTTTTTAATAAAACAAAAAATCAAATCAATTTTATTTAGTAATTTATGAAATCTAACACCTTAACAATTATTTAGCTAGCTTTCAAGTTAACTTATCTTTAGTTGCTGATCTGTACTTTCGTATGCGAACATGGCTTGAGGATCCTGTGACATTTTAGGGACACTCCTTTATGAAAATTCTCTGACAAGACCTGCACCGAGGGCTATGCCATTTGCCTTTATAATTGCATTTCTGATTAGATGACTCCCAGTCCCCTGGAACGCTGTAGAAGCCCGGGGTGGTGGTGGGAGGTTAGCTGACTGGCCCCAGCCTTTTAGCCAATGAGACTCGTTAGCCAGCTTCAGTTAGCCACAACAACAATCGCCCTCATAGTCATCAACATCAGCAGGTGCCGCACGGGAGGCGGTGCTGCCCTCCGCACCGCAGACGTTAACAACCGGCGACACATGCAGCAAAGTGGGCCAGTTTACACCTGCAGTTAGTGGCCAGGTGAGTGGGGTGCCTGGACTGTGGAGGGAGGTCACTGTTTCAACCGGGCCGTGGCCTCTCTCTCATGTAATTATTTGTAATTTGTTTGCCCAAGTGCAGGCAAGTGGAGATTTCGTTGTCGGCAATGCAAACCAATTGTCCTTGCCAGTCCTGCCGCCACTCCGCCCAGTTGGGAAGTGTACTTAGTTATGGCTGTTATTGCAGCTAATACAATATAGAGGCTACAAGCTACAGGCTACAGTGGGCAGTGGGGAGCATAATGTTGGTTGTCGTAAATCGAAAATGCCAACAGCTACTTAAAAGCCTTTCCATTTGAAATATTGGATGGGCAGGGTGGAGTGGTGGCTTTTAGGATGCCCTCACCATGTACGTACATATATATATTTATATAGATTAATGATGGCGACGGCTGACAGCGGAAACGGAAATGTTTTCGCCTCTGCCAGACTCTGGCATTCCGAAATAATTAACCCGAAATAGACAGCAAATCTGAGAGAAGGCCGAAAGCTTATTGTGTAATTGTGCAGTGGCAGTGACAAAGACAACAAAGAGCCAGCAGATCCATAAATTATCGGCATCCAGATGGAGGGATTTCTCCTGCTAATCCAAGTCGGGCTGCCCTAATAATACACAGGGAAAATCATTGTATTATTTTATTTTATTTAATTTATAATAAAGGGAACTCACTGCACTAATAACTAAATTATATTTACAACCCTAAAATGTAAAATTAATAATATGTTTTTGAAAGATTTAGATTTTTTTGTTATGTATTCTCAACTAGAGACAGGACAGTCTGACTCAGAACCGAATCAATTGCGGCCCAACTTCGAAGCGAACCACAAAAGAATCGAACCCACGCCCCAGGCATATGCTCGCGGGCTGTCGTCCTCCTTGAATACATTTCGATTAATACAAATTTGCTGATTTCCCTCTTTGAATGCAAATCGAATTATATGCGGAATTTAAGTGAAATTTTGCGGCAAGATTTTGGCATTTTAGCAAAATTATAATTCAAATTCGGCGATTAATACGTTAAAACTTTTCTTCATATTAAATTAATGTATTTCCTTTATCTTTTGTTGTTTTAAAACATTTTTTTGTAATAGAATTGCAAAATTTCAAACAAGACTTTTGAAATTTTCAGTACAATTTCATTAACTTCCCAGTTCCAAACAGCAGATTGAGGGGAAAACTTCTTCTAGTGCAAACTATTTTTTTTACTCCATGTCAATATTTTCACTCAATATTTCTTGTCCGAAAACCCAAAGCTTTAAAGCTAATTAGAACCAGGAAATGGGTGTCACTAATTATTTATAGGTTAAATTTATGAACGACAAAAGTGTGTCATTTACAATGTTACGCATATCGAACGGTAGATTAATCTGTTAACATTTCCCACTTATTCCCCGGCTATATAAATCCTGGCAAATGCAGTTGTAACTCACAAAGGGAAAACAAAAAATGAAGTTCATCTCATCGCTACTGGTACTGCTCCTGGCCATGGCGGCTCAAGCGCAAACAACAACAACAAAAGATCCTCGTGAGTGTTCCTTGAACGGATGTTTTGTAAATTTTCTCTATTTTAAATGTATTTTTTTCAGGCCGTTGGTGCAAACTGAATTTGGGTCCCGCTTGGGGTGGCCAAGTTTGTCATTAGTAAAATCGTCATTAGATATGTATATATAATTGTACAACACAAACAATTTGTTCCTGTTCTTTGTATTACCTTGAATTAAGTTTATATATGTGACTGACTGGCTATTTGAGAGTGTCCGGATCCAGGAGATGACAACAGCACCCTTGCTGGAATATTTCAATTACGGCCCAACTCCGAGGCGAACCACAAAAGAATCGAACCCACGCCTCCGGGCATATGCTTGCGGGCTGTCGTCCTCCTTCGAGTTGAATACATTTCGATTAATACAAATTTGCTTATTTCCCTCTTTGGATGCAAATCGAATTATGCGCGGAATTTAAGTGGAATTTCGTTTGGGGCGTCGACGGGAATTCGGCGAAAATTTGCATCAATTTTTCTTGGCATTAACAACGGACTGTAAGGGAATGAGTGGGCGAGGGGGACTCTGCCGAGCTATCTGTGCCATTATTGAGTTAATAAATCACATGCCAGCTTCAATTACCACAGAGTGCGGCAGTGGCAGTGGAAATGCTTACCTCAAAAATGCCGCTGACTGACAACACTCGCAGCAGCAGGAGCTACGGCTCGAGGATCTGAAATGTCATTACCAGCCACTTGAAATATTCGATTTTCTATTCAGATGCTAAATTTGCGTAATAACTCAGCCGATTCAGTCCTGTTTCGTCCTGTTCTCGTCTTTCGTCAATCCCGAATCGCGCTTGTTTGCCATTTGGCTGACTGCAGAAAGGGAAAGGAGCTGTCAGGACTCGCAAGGCGTATCCCTTACTGAAGTCCTCGTCGAATGAATACTGGCTTCGATGGGCGTCTCAAGCACGTCGGCCCTAATAGGAATCGCAATGGAATTGAATTAGACATGCGAGGGTGACAGGCAGGGCAAAAAAAAGCAAAGGAATTACAATATTTAAGGAATTTTATTCAGTCTTGAAATCCTTTTTCGACCCTTAATAGATTTGAGTAAATAACTTATGATTATCCGGAAAGGTTATTTCTAATTTCTATTCCCAGTTCCATCTGCTTTAATCAAGTTTCAATTCTCTAACAGAACTTAATTACCAAACTGTTTTAAGCCAGTTTCGGTTATATTTTAAATTTGTACAAAAAGGCGGACAAGCGCGAAATTGAAGTTGTTTATATTCCCCTGCGACTCCCTTGGTCCGTTTTGGACATCATCACAGAGCTCTGGGCATAGTACAGCACAGCGTGAACGTGCGAACGAACCGGATATCCGTTTATGGAGCGGATGTTGCCTGATTTCCGCCCCGCTGACAGGCCAACCAATATACCAATGGCCGTCGCCCCGAATTGTTTGCAATAATTTATCTTCAACTTGCATTAAATGACAAAAACGCTGTATTGTTGCGCCAGTCGTCGTCGCACCATAAATCAGAGATCAGGCCCCGAGCACGGTAATTGCTGTGGAAATGCGGCCAAACTGGGTTAAGCTGAAATTAGTTGCTTCGAGTCGGACTAGCCGGCAAACATTTTTGATTTAGCTTTTCGATTGGCCGCTCTCTGTCTCTGTGCAATTGTAGTTCCAGTTCCCAGTTGTTTGTCCAACTTTTTCCAAACACTCGCACACACACTGCTGAGAACTGGCACGAACAATATTTTTGAGCGGGGCGGGGAAGTCCGGCCTTTGCTTTTATCCTAGCGAAAGGTATTTGCATTGTAATATTACTAATTATTTGAAGGATATGCAAGCTAGAAAAACTAATGAATATTCTAAGAGCAAATGACCTTTAAATTATTATTTTAGATATTAATTATTTATCCTCCATCATTAATTATTAAAGCAATCATAGCAACTAAGCTGTAATAGCTCCCAGGGTATTCTGAATTTCATTCCCTGAACCCACTATAATTTTCCTGTTCCGTCTCTGACTCCGAGCTGTGTCTCTGGCTTTGGATATATATTTCTGGGTCTGGCTCTGGTCCTGGCATGGGCAACATGCACAGTAAATTTTCATTTGCAAGACAGTTGGTGGTGTCGGTGCCGAGGAAGTGGGCGGCACTGTGGGCCGGGAGGACATGCATTTAAATACGTGTTGAATTATTGTCCTGCAACAGCAGGAGCAGCCGAGTGCGCCGAGGATGTGCTCCAGTTCCAGTTTCAGCTACACTCTGCCCCTTTCTCCTCTCTCCACCGTGCCTATTAAATTAAATTGCTTAATTTTCTGGAGCTGCCAGAGAGGGAGAGGAGGGGTCTCCTGCAGGGGAACATCAAACATTACAAAACTTTCATCATTGTGTGACATGGAATTATTTGTTTGCTCGTTCTTGCCGTTCCGCTGGCGCTTGCTGTTGCCATTCCTGTTGTTGCCAGGCAACATTCATTTCGGTTGTTTAGATTTTATGCTCGGGAATTTTATTTATCACCAACTCCTCTCCCCGGCAGCTTCCACTCCAGTTATTTACTAAGCTCCATGTCCGTGTCCTCTCCTCTCATTGTTGCTTAGTTGGTCAGCATGACAATAATAGCAATAATAATTAAAACAAATGGACTGTTCTCCGGTGGCATGTGTGTGCGGGGATCCGATTGTTTATGCAGCCTGCGGGCAGTAAGCAAATGTAGTGATTCAAGTGTTATGCGATCAAAGGCAACGACTCTGAATGACCGAATGCTTTATGTAACAAGCAGATTAGCAGCAGAGTCTGGAATCAAATAAAACCATTGGAAGGAAGGGCATGGGTTTATAAATACAAGAACTTCCAAAGAGACAAGACTATAATAACAACAAGAACTCATTGCTTTTGGCTATTTAATCCAAGGATTACTTATAACTCAGCTAAACAATAAGAAATTCATTCTCTACTCGGATTTTATAGCGACTTTTTCCTCTCTTAAACTGTGATTAAAATGAAACCCAAACCGAGGGCGGGCAATGCAATCGTTTGCCACAATCAAGACATTCACCTGGCTTACCTTAACCGTCGTAATCACAGCCATCATCGGCCGCACACAGACGCAGTCACTTACTCACACACCGGCTGGCAGGCGGAGCGAGTCCTTGAAGGAACTTCTTCGGTCCTGCCACAGGCAGCCTTCAGACAACTGGCAGCAGACGAGACATCAGACGAGACAGGACCCGGCAACATTGGACTCATAATTCATTAAGACTTTTTTGAGTTATGCACAAGTTTGTTCGCTTCTTTTCTTTATTTTTCAGTAGCAACCCCGTCTGCTGCCGGAGGACAAAACCGATAAGGACCAAAGCAGCAAGAGGAGGTGAGGTGGCGAGGAAGTGTTTCTGCTCCTGGATGATAACTGGCTACCGTTAATTTTTTCCCCTGCCACTCGGGACACCGTAAGACTGCGGAAAGGAAAGCGTCTCGCACTGCCAGTGCTTTAAGGTGTAAATTCTGGAAGCCATAAACAAAGGGCAGTCCTTTCGTTAGCCCCCGCAGATCCTTCCTTCAATTCTTATTCCTATTCCCCGGCTATATCTTCCAAGTCAGCTGCTGCTGCTGCTCTTTTGTTTGCTCGCCTTGGAAACTGCTGCATTGTGTTCAAGTCCGATTGGTCAAAACAGTGGGAAAATTTCAAATCTCTTTAAAAATTTAAAAAATCAGATTATGATATTCTCTTTTATAGAATTTGATGCAAGATTTAGAGAACTTTATATCAAAGAGAAGGTATAACCCTTTGAAATTCCAAGTTTTTAGGAATATATAGTCCCTGGAACTAACTTTTCCGTGACCACTGTGCAGAGTCCTTCATCCGCTGGCCACGTTTATGGCGCCTTGTGCCCAGGAGAACGAACAGAGCAGAGCCCTTTCACCATTCCAGCCCATAAGTTCAGCCGGCTGTGCACAAAATGAAATTGTTTTGCTCGACGTCGCTTTGCTTTTTACTCGGCTACTTTTTAGTATGCCGAACAGCAGCTGCTGCTCCTTGGGTCCTCGGCGCCTTCACTCCTTTGGTCCTGATTCAGCTGAGTCCTGCTGTAAACCCCATGCCCGTTCCCTGGGCGGAGCGTCCTGTTCTCGCCGCGCTGCACAGAATTTGTAATTGCAATGTCGGTTAATTAAATACAGTTTTACTTTATGTTGCTGTAGCTCACTCGCACTCGGCCGTGTTGTTTATCTTGTGTAGCCGTCATTTTTCTCTATTTTTCACTTAGGGCTTGTTTCACTCTCAACTGGGCCTAGTCTGAAGGAGGCTGTTCCTGGGAAATTTATTGCCGCTGCCCCGGCAAGAAGCTGGAGGCGTTTCTAAAAGGATTATGAGCTGAACATGGAGGTATGCGAGCCGAGTTGAATGCCAGCCACGCCTAAAATTCTACATTTAGACAATGAAAAACGTATAGGGAAGAAAAGGTTATTCTTGTAGAAATAAAGGATTATTTAAGTGAAATATTGGGATAAATAACTTGTGGTAAAAACAGCAATGCAACTCGATTGGCAAAGGATTTGCTGCCTGCCTGTAAAATACTATTGATTGAAAATTAAATAGTATTGAATCAGGAAACATTTTCTTTTACTGTCAATTAATAGTGAAATTTTTTGTAAAGGAAAAACAGCTTAAGTGCCGTCACTGGGTTAACCTACGACAAATGAACGTAAGCTTACAAACCACGTAACCAAACAGCCTGTGAAAAATAGAGTCGCAAAGGAATTTTTTGCACTCTCTTCTTCTTTGGCGTATCCCTCATTTCCCTTTGGAATTCCCTGGCTAAACTGTTGCAGCAATTACTTGAACATATGTCCAGCAATTAAAAAAGTTACACATACGCACTGTGTGACACTTTTCTGCTCTCTGCCCTCTGCCCATTTTTCTCAGCATTTTCATTCGTTCCGGGTAAATGTTTCTTCTCTACTTTTCGCTTTGTTGTGGCATTCTGCCGTCCCCATGTTGCCTTTATTGCGCTTCTCCACGCTCATTTGTTTTCCACTCTTTTAGCTTTTATTTAAGTGAATTTCCATTTGGTCTTTGATCAAGGAAATGCCTTAGATTGGACTCGATTTATCGCTGGTCGGGGCGCGGAGAAGTTGATTAGTTTTCCAAACATTTACCATTTGAATTTAAAGCAATTTCCAATGGCGTTTGCCTGGCAGCTAAAACAGAAATAGACGAGCCACCATTGGAATTCCGAGCAGCAAGTTAAACAATAATTCAGTGGGCTAAATTATGGCGACCCTCCCTCAACAGTAATCAAATATTATTTATTTGCTGTTTACACATATAACATTTCCTCCCCTGACCACCCCCCTAAGGAAGCCAAGCGTCTTGCTAAATTTATGCAAATTGTGCGTGGAGTGGGAGATGGGATGGAACATGGGGCATAAATTGGCTTATTGCGCTATAAATTGTATTTATTTTGATGAAATTTACACAAGGCATAAACGAAGCCCCGCGAATTCTCCATATATGCCTGCATATATATATTTTTTTATTTATTTTAGCCGCCTTATACTCCTCGGATCTTAAAGCCTTAACTCAGGGCCGTGGGAAGATATTCGTTTTTTGTGTATAATGAACCGCAATGGCAAAGATGCCTTGATAAAAAATTAAATATAAAATGCGTGAGAAAAAATATCAGTTTTTGGGGTCTGGGGGCGAAAGCGGAAATGAGATCCTTGGGAAATTTCTGATGCACTGTGAGAAAGAAATAGAAGAACCAATTGTATATAATAAAATATTAACAATTATAATGAAAGTGAGCTTTTAAATTAATTGCATTTAAGTCGAAGTAGTAACTTTTTTAATTTAAATACCAGATAAGTCCAATTATATACAAAAAATGTATAAAGAAATCATTATTTAATGGGGATTCTGTATCGTTGTCTCTTGTCCTGCTTCCGTGCAATGCTTTTCCTTGATAAGAATTATCCTTTAAATAAAATAAAAATTCTTAAGCTCCGACTACGCCTATAACAAATTTTCTTGCACTGTTTTTTATATACTTAACAGAAAGATTATCTCCCAGTGCATTGATTTCGCTGCTTAGCGACATTGATGTTTATGGATTTTGATTGCCCCCGTCTCCATCGACATATCTCCATATCGCACCCTAAAGGAGGAGCTGGGGCTGAAGCTGGAGCTAGAGCTGAGGCAGGAGTAGGAGCGATGCCAGGATAAGCACGCTTCTTTGCACAGGGGCCGCATTATCGCCACGCCCCCTTGGCCTGCTCCTCCTGCTCCTCTGCCTTGAACATGGCAACATTTAATGAATATCGAAATTGGCAATTTCAATATTAAAGCGATTTTGCCAGCTATATGAGCTGTGCCACGCTCGATAAGATTAGCCCAAGATGAGACCCCGTCCAGCTCTCTGCGTGTATATCATATGTGCCAGGGGTCGGTGGCGGGGGCATGTGTGTGTGTGTACTTAGTCGAGTCGAAAGTCATTGGCGTGTAAATTACGCCAGTCATGATGTTTTTGCATGCTTCGATTTGATGATGCGGAAAAGTAAAGCCACAAAATCTGTGCCCCATCGGAGCCCCAGCATAAATCCCGGACTTTTGGCCTGGCCCTGGACGGAGTCCGGATATGCAAATGACACTGCAGTTTCGGTTGTGTTTTTCTTTTTGCTGGAATTAATCAAGCAGCCAGCCACTCGAACGAGTAAATTGTTATCCTGGCCGGAGGACGGTTGGTAGGTTCCCCAGAGAAGTTCCCCTCTCCTCGCCGGAAACTTTTCAATCTAATTGGCCAGCAGCTGGCGGGGACTCGCATCCATCTCCGGATTCTTTAGTGTTATGGCTGCCATTTGTAGTTGAGCCAGAACTCATAAAATCCAGTCAAGAGCTGTTACAATCTTGTTGGATTCCAACCGAAATGAAGCTCGGATGAGTCCCGGGGGTTGATCCGGTTCCCAGCTTCCGTCCTAATGAAATTTGCAACCACTGAAATAAAAAGTATCAGTAGCTGGCAGAATGTACATAAACGGGAATTAATTCCCAACAAAATGACAAAGCAAACGGCTTAACAACAGAAGGGTGGAGCCCCAAAAACAGAAGTCAATTCGGGAAATTCCCCGAGTTCGAGGTAGAGGGGAAAGGAATTCAAAGGGTTCAGGGGAAAAACATCCCGAATAAGGAATAATGAAGGCAACTGAGGTAACCAAGAAATGCCACAAAGGATCTGCCATGTAAAGCTAAATTAATTAATGAAATGAAAACAAGTTTAGAAAGGGGGGGAACTCATTGTACTTCCGAAAGTCAGCGAAGGGGAAACGTTCAATCATGAAGAAAAAATATACCAGAAAAAAGGGCCCCATCCTTAAAGCCGAATATATGTTAATTTTTTAAGATTTTATTAACGTCAAATTAAAGGTAAAAATGCAGGCTCTCTTCTTTCAATCAAAATAATATTTACATTTCCTCTTATTACTAAGAAGTTGCTATAAAATATTTATTTAAAACCCCTTTAATCCCTGTTCACTTAAATTTCTCAAAACCTTTAAACTAATTCCCCCCTTTTAGCTGCAACTTTGCCTCATCCGGCGGCAGCAAAGAGGAAAAAATCAATCAACTCGTTTGAACAACTGCAATCACTTTTCGCTCGTCGAGCAATCAACATCCGTTACATTAATTTGATGTTGCCCCCGCCCCTCGGCGCTCCATCTTCGGCTAACAATATTAAAATCTTTATCAAATCGAAATTAAAAACCAGTTGGAATTGGAATTGCTTCCTCCAACTACACTTCATCTGCTGGGTGTCCGTAGTCGGCAGCCAGGAAGCGGACACCCTTGGCCCGGACCCATAAAACTTTAAATAAATATGCGGACTCGGTGTGTGCCTGTGTAACCGATAACATCATTATTGATGAAGCTTTGGCCAGAAGTCACAGGCAGGAGCAGCCAACGAGGAAGGCAGCTAGAGGCAAGCAGCCAGGCAGCTAGCAAATGGCAGAAGGCAGAAAGGCAGCTCGGGAACAGATTGCAGGAATGTGCGCCCAAGGAGTCGAAGACTCAGACCCAGACTCCGGTCTGAATCGGAATCGGAATCAGACCAGAGATACAGATAGAGGTCACCATGCCACTCCACTCCTCCTGGGCGTGCCTGCGAAAGGACCTCGCTTGGGGATGCAGTCGATTGGGGGCTGAAAAGTCAAAGTCGAGGGGTGGAAAACGGCGCTCGTTTAGAGATTGGAAATCGTAGACATCGTCGCAGCAGCCGCTGTAATAACTGTAATTGATTTTTGATTTGTGATTTAATTTAACACAGTTAAATGAATTGAAGTGCAGAGAGGCGAGGAGGAGCGAGGAGAGAGGACACAGGAGAAAAGCTGGGCTCAGAGATGGAATCCTGGGCCTTGGGGTTATTTTCCGAGGCTTAGTTGAGTTGACTGGCTATCCAGAGGATGAAGATGTGCGGATGCTCATATTGAATTTCGATTTGCGTTTAAGGGCAACCCTTGATCCATAATCTTGTTAAATATTTTATTTTTTGCAGCTGAAGATGACTTATCAACTCTTTGATTTTATTTTAATATTTATTTACAGGTTTAAAGTTGAATATTTAAATTTTTACAGAAAATAATTAATGTTTAGATTCTTTCGTTGCAGCATAAATTTAAAGATTTTAAAGTAAGCTATCTTATTAATGTTTAATTTACGTTTTATTATTTCTTTCAGGTCCACCCTCTTGTCACAACAAATCTGCCTTAATCTAACCTCTAATTAATTAATTAATCTCCTCTAATTAATTTGCTATTCAGCTATAATATTTTCCCTCTTTTTCTACTTAGCAAAGGGACTGCCATAAGAAGATCGATCAAATTCAAGGAGTAATGGAACACAGAACACCAGATGAACGGCTTGCCCAGAAGCAGATCGAGGAGGTAAAGGTGTTGGAAACTACTCCAAGGACACCAGATACACTGTTCGATCAGAACCAGTTTATTGACTTGGAAAAGTTTGATGTCAAGCATAGTGATCATATGCAGGGCTTCAAAGCCAAGAAGCATAACATTTTAAGATGGATAATACATAGACGTGGACGGAAAATACCAACTGTTTTGACGAAGTAAATCCCAAGATCTGGGTTTATATTGCAAAATTAAGAGCTAAATTTAAGTAGAGTTGGACTTCAAATTGATAAATACTTGGATTTAAATAATGTTTATAATAAAACACATGGTAAATTTGTAAATGATTTTATGTCCCCAATAAAGATATATCGTGTGAAATTATTACTGTAAAACAGGAACAACTACAGACCCAAAAAATGTCTATACGCTCTGTCTCCTTCCCCGCTCGCACGGCACTTTGTTAATTGTCTTTACCAGCAAGGACAGGACACCTTATCCAGCGGGGACATCGCAAGTGCACCATAAATGCCACAACACACAAAAACCCGAAAGTTCTCGAACCTCGTGGCAGGCGGGGGGGACTGAGATGGAGTGCTGCAATGGCAATTACTTGGCGTTGATGATGAGCCAAGATGCAGCCAAGTGCTTTCAGCTTTCACTGCAATGGCAATGGCAGTGGCAGTCGCATCCTGCCAGTCTGTGGCGGAGGGAGTGGCGGAGGAGCTCGTAAAAGGACAACACTTTGATTGCCCGGCGGATGATAACGGAGAGCGACGCCAGACGTTGTTAATGTCTGGTCATGAGTTAAACACTTCAATAAAACGTGAGCATGTGTGCGCGAGTGCGATAGTCCTGGCCCGGGACCATAAAGCAATTGTTTCGCCACGTTTAGTCCTTGGGCGTAAACACGATTATATTACACATACGCCGCGGTGGCCCAAGAAGCCCTTGCAAGTGTCGGCACCAGTACCAATAAAAATAATTAAAATGAGCAGAGAGGAGAGCTGCGAAGATGAAGCCATTGAAATCGAGTCCTGAACTGAAGGAATCTCAACTGCTTTCGACGGGCGAAAATGAGGAATCTAGAGAGTATCTCTGAACAATTACTGCACTGGAAATAAATTTCTACCTCGATTAGTAAGCTTTTCAAAGGCTAAAACATTGTATTTATTTAATTTATTAAGCTAGAAAACTGATTAATAAATGCATTTATTTATAATTATAATACAAATCCAAGAGGCTTATACTTTGTGATGGCCACAGTCAATATTTGTACATTATTGCTTTAAAATCCATCTAGTTATCCCGAGTGTACACAGGAGTGCTTGGGACCCCGCAGGATTAACACCCAGGATAAACCCAAATCGTTGACTCTGCTACAAATTGGCAAGGCAGACACAAAGGAGCTGAACAAACAGGTCGGATTGTATTTTATTTGGCCATTGCATGCGAAATGAGCTCTCGAAAGTTGTCCAAAGAGGCTAGAGGACTTTGGCTGGTCCTGGTTATAAATTATTTCATTTCGCAACGATTGTCTGTGGGTGTGTGTGTGGGTGTCTGCGTGCAGGAGAAATCGACGCAATTAAAAATCAACAAAAGTTGCACAGAGAACTCAAGGCCTGAAGGCGACCAATCAACAAAATGGGCAAAGGACTTGCCAGCTGGTAGGTAGGCCTAGGACAAAGAGAATTCTCGAAATGTCCAGAGGAATTTCCCTGGCCAGTTCCCGGCTCCGGACTCCCCCGCCCCCAAATGGGAGAATGGCCTGCAGCTGGCAATTTCCAATTTAACAAATGACAAAAATTGTTGAGCAAATTGATTGCATTTCTCGGTGGGTTTCAGGGGTCGGGGATAGAGCTAAGCAAATAGTTTAGATGAAAGCAGGTGGAGCGGGCAAATGGAGTGCTGCCTAATCACACATCATTTGCCAAAGGCTTCTTAAGGCTGAACTGAAGGATGTACATACTTCTTGACTTTCTCACTCCCAAAACATTTGGCTCCATTTCAGGATTTCTCAAGCAGTGCACTGCCGAGAGCATCGCACCTAACCACAAAGCCAAGCTGAATTAATTTGTCAGGGAATTGGCATTGGAAATTATTATTATGTGCCCGCATCGACGACAAAGTGACGACAATGCGACCAGACAGGCCATAAAAAGGACCTTCTGCCTGCAGCAATAACTCAGCCGATAATCATAATAAAAGAGTGAGTAAGTATGCAGTGCAGGAAATAAAAAGGCGAGCAAACTAAGGCGAACCGCGGCCGGAGAAAGTCAATTTGTTAAGCTGCAGTCAGGAGCAGCAGCAGGATCTGTGTAAAGGCCGGGAAAGGACTCGGGCAGGACAAAGGAAAATGTGGGAAAAGTGGGACGCAGAAATATGCTCTGCATAAAGAGAGTGGGAAAGAAAAGCGTCTTGCAAGCACTGAAAATAAATACAAATTTAGTTAATCTGGAATTATGATTTTAAAATGAAAAGTAAATTATTAAAAAAATATATTTTAGATATTTATACTTAAAAAATGTATACTATTTACTATATAAATCTTGATTCACCATTAAAACATATAACTATAAAATATCATAATTAAAATTGTGTGGAGATGTCTTTAATTTAAGTAAACTTTTAGAGTTTCACAATTTATTTAAGAACTAGCAACTCAATAAGTAGTCACCAATTTTCCTTAGTGTTCGATAAAGCTGCGGAAGGCGCCGCAACTTTCCCCTCACTTATTTTATTAGAATTAAATTGATTTCTTGCGGCGTCCTTCGGAGGAGGTGAAAAGGATGCGGCGAACTGGGACGACGACGATGCCGCCGCCGCCGACAACAGGCGTTGGCTGGCATCAAAATTAATATAAAATGAAAAGTTTTGAAATTTATTACAAATTGAATTGATTTATGCAGCGCTCAGCGCCGGCAAAGGAAGGTGACAAAGTGAAAACTTTGTCCTGTTCGGGGCTCCGGCGCAGAGTCGAGCAAATTAAATCGGAATGGCGGGAATTTTTATGCAGGCAGCGCGTTAATCAGATAAAAAGGTTCAACCTCAGCGCCAGTTTCAGCCCCATTTCAATGGCCAGAAAGTTATGCGACCTCACGCGGCACACAATTCGTGCCATGCCTATATGGTCCTATATGCCCCCCTCGGACATGTGTGCATATTACAGCCAGAGCAACAGTGAGTGTAAACAGCAGCAGTTGCCAGAACAACACGTCGAAATGGTGAAATGTTGGGTATACTGCACTTGCACGCAATTAAAATAACACTTGTTAAAATATTTATTTTATGTGGGCGGAAAATAGGGTGGGAATGGGTTGGAAATGCAAGTACATATATGCATTCGAGTGCATTAAAAACGCTGACGGTGACAGGATGAATTTTAAAGAACATTTTTGAAAGTTTTTTAAATAATATTAAGTTTAAAGTAAAAAGATAATCTTTGGCAGAAAGAAAAATATATAACAAATTATTTTAAATCAATCTGAATTTTATAAATGAAATTTTGCAGTTAGTCTTTTATATACTCTCTCTTTTTATTACATTTTAAGAAAATGGCACCATTTTTTTGACTATTTTTTTGGGGTAAACTTCGGTGAGCCGAAAAGGATAAGTTCTTGTTTTATTTTAACAATTTTGGATACACCTGCCCTAACATCTCCTTAGCAGATTCCATATAAAACCAAATCCCAGCTCTCCATTTGAACGTGTTTTTCAGCCGTTGTAAGAGCCATTGTCAGTTGTCGCTGCCACTTGTCACAAACATCGCTCAACAATAATGATAGACAAAACCCGGAACAGACATAAAAAAAAAAAATAGGTCCGGAACTCTGTATGGAAAAAGAGACGTGAAAAGCCAGCGTGCTTAATTGGCTGAACCCAATGAAAAATTCAATAAAAGTTAATAAAATTGATTTCGTTTAAATAATTTGCCGGCAAAGCCTTTGTACACAACGCAATAGACCATGCCAGAATAATAATAAAATAATGGTAATGGACAACAAAGAGAATCTGAAATTCATTAAATTGGAATTGCTTTATTTGCTCAAATTCTTGCCGGCTCCAGGAAGGAGCATAAAAAGGACACTCTGCCGACAGGTGAATCAAACGAATTTTGCTTAATTAATTGGTTTTAAACATGCATAAAGCAATTTGCACTATTTGCGTTTAGCTTTTGTGTGCATATTTTAAACGATTTTTAGCATAATACCCTGGCTAATGGCTCACGTGTGTCAACAAATGTTTCTCTTTAAAGTTTGCCAACTCAATAGGGCAGAAGGATGCTTCAGTTTCTGGTCCGTTCGCTCCACAGACTTTCGAGTCTCGACCGTAACAAACAGGAAATGAATACCCCGTTGATGGAGCGCATTTCGGGGCCGGGAAAGTGGGTGAAAAAAGTATATTTCAAACGGAAATATGTTCAATTTAAAAAATAACACAAACACAGGAACACAGACTTCGGCGTTCACATCGAATTCAATGCTGTTGAGTGACACACAAGCACACACACCAAACTGGAACAGGATGGAGAAATTGGGAATGCAGTTTTGCCAAACGAAACTAGGAAATGCTCTCTTCAAATAAAAAAAAGAAAACATGCCTAGAAGATTTGATATATTTTAAAAAAATGCAATATAAATCTTTTGTTATACTTTCTTTTCTGTATAAATTTTATTTTAAGCTGTTGATGTCCTTCAACTTAGCCTTGATGACCACGATTCCACTGTAGAGTATGACCAGAAATGGCAGCAGGTATCATCAACGGCTAAAATGGTGCAATGGCAGCCAACAAAGCACAAAACAAACTGCAACAAAATACGAAAGGCAGCGGGAAATAAAAGAGAGATGGGCCAAAACGCCGCACACGTACGCCAAAAGATCCAGCGAACTGAGCTCGAAAAGTTAGCAAAAACACTGGGACATCGATGCGGGGGTGAGGGAAGGGGGCTGCCGTCGAGACAACTGCCACCATTGTTGGCCAAGTTGGCCACGTCGCTACGGCCACGTTGGCCATGACAGCGACCAGCCAAGTGGCGGCCATTGTGTGGCTGACTGGACAGTTTGGATGACTGGACGTTCTCGGCCCGCTGTCCCCGTTTCTTGGTTCTCGTCCTTCTTCCACAGCGGCAAGCGGACATTCACATGAACGCCACCGACATGGCCAGCAGAGCATCCGGTTCAGATCGCATCGACTCCTCTTCGGTCCCTGCGAATGGGAATGTCAATTGAATCATCTTCAGCGGCACTGGTATTGCGGCGCATTGCTTGTGCCAATTGAACTTTCGGAAAAGTGCCAGCGCAATTAGAATGCCACAGGTCAGCCAGCACATGTTTCGCTTTAAGGGGGACTCCCTCCCACACTGAGAATAAAATTTTCTCATTTTGGAAGGTTCTTTCTCGGCACAAAATATGAAATATGGGTGTGGAGCGATGCCCCGTCAAGTGTCGAGCGCAGCTCTGATTGTCATTCATTATGCAATCAATATTGATTGCTTCACGGCTCGCGGAAAATGTTGAAAAGTGACTTGCCAATTTTCACAACGCATCCCCACAAATGGGGTAACGTGACGGGGCGAGGCGAGGCTGCGAAAAGAGTTTTGCTCGGATACCCTGCCTTTGGAATGCCAGGAAAACCGGAAAGGGTAGTATCCACTCCTCGCTCAGTCACTGTATGACTCATATTGCTGGGTATTTCCCCGATCGACACGACTTAATATCCCAGTCACACGGCAAAGCTTTTCCACTGACATTTTTCATGCTGTGTCGCGTACGCTGATTGATGAATGAATAAACGAATCAAGGAATGAATGAGCCAAGCGCTCCCATGCGAGTTTTTCAACCGTAAAAATATGTCAAGTGGACAGGCGATGGAAGTTAACGCTCCAAGGAAGATCCGGGCTGCGAAATAAATGACTCTTCGATTCGGGTTTCCTAATCAAATCACATGTGGTCCGAGAGCCGCAAACAAAACTAATTTCCCAAACAAGTGACAAAGGAAAGCGGAATTCATTTTATTTTTTACACGCACTTCCCAGCCACAGCTGCGACCTGTCGCCAGCTGAGAACATCCCAGGGAGGACCGGAAAACATAAATCAAACTTAAAGGACCTCGAGGGGCGAGCATCGTTGTGAGTTTGTGATTTTTATCATGCCAACTGATCCAGAGATACATTAATGCTTACGTTTTTTGGGGTGTGGTTGGTGCTCTTCTATAAAGCTTACAATTTAAATCCTTTAATAGGTATTAACGAGAGCTCTCCAATTGGAATATCTCAAGGCATCAACTCAAAATGCATTTGGGAATAACAAGCCCATAGTTAGGGGTCATTTTGACAGTTGACAAGACGCCGCTACATAGCACAACTCCAGACCGCAACTGTCTATGCCGGATAGCAACTTGATCCCGGACATGCGTTGCATCCCCGGGGAGCTCACGCCTAATTGAATTAAGGCCGGTCTTTGGGGGTGGTACAATTGAGAGAACAACACGGTTAAATGATGGCTCTAATGCCGAAAATTTAATATGCCACTTCGTTTGTTTTATACTCGAGTCTACCTGTTATCCTGATGCACTTAACGTGATGCATTCTCTTTTGGTTTTAGTCGCGGCGGTTGTTAATATCGGAAGTCAAGGCTTGGGAGAGCGACTAAGACGCTTTCCTATTTCGCTGGAAAACTTTAGCTGGTGCCTGGATTTTTCCTGCTGCGATATCTGTTCCGATTCCCCTTAAGTCTAGTTCGCTGCTTATCACTGTACTTAAACACAGCAGTAACAAATTATTTAATCTTTATTTTATTAAGAAATGGTTTTCATTTATTCAAAGCTTCGACTTAAACTTGTTTGTAAATGCAACACGATTTTTCCCATTTAAACCAATTTAAATGTAGATTTTCTTCAAGTGTTTCTGGTCACTTTTCCATGGCGTTCCGTCTGTCATGTCTGCGTGTCCGTTGAGTGCATTAATACGCTTGCATAATACTTTAATGTCAGCCCCCATGTCCCAAGCCCTTTGTCAGCTGACAAACGGAAAAGCTGCTGCTGCTGCTACTGCTGCTGCTGCTGCTGCTGCTGCTGCTGCTGCTACTGCTACTGCTGCTGATGATGATTCTAGCTGGCAGAGCTGGGAAAACTTTTGCCTGACTGCAGGAAGTGCAAGAAAATTAAGAAAATACTCATCGTCCCTGCCATCCTCGTCCGCCCTCGCTGGGCAGTGGCCATGCAGTGCTATTTACGACAGTGAGCGGTGAAATTATACGCCCGGCCAGCACTTGGCCAAAGTAAAAGTCAACATCAAGAGCGGATCTAAGCCAAAGGCAGCAAAAGAAATGCCAAGTGTTGTAAAATGGCAACATGGATTGCTGAGCAATTGGCCTCCCAGTCTGCGTGTGTGTGTGTGAGAGCCGTGGCCCAAAAAAGTTTGGTCCACACACAAATGGCCAAATGCAAACTTTGCCACGAGCAGCGAAGCGATCCAGAAGAGTTCTTGAGATATGAGCACAATTAAAACTTGCCGCAAAGGACCAGTTGGCGTTGGCGTTGTCGGGGTCCTGGGTTATCTCAAAGTGCCAGCTTTGAATGATAATCTCCACCAGCAAATGGGGGAATTGCCGGAATTTGAACGGAAGGAGGGACAAAATTTAAGATGGCTGAGCCCCAGGATCGATGGCGGTCTTAGGAGTAATGATGTGGCCAAAAATTAAAAGTATATCTAGCTTATTAAAAGTATTTTCAATATTTGCTATACATTGGCACAAAATAAATCAATTTTATCTCAAAAATGTCTGCATTTTAAGTCGCCAAAAAGGCATCTAAATGAATTCCTTTTTTACCAAATCCTCTTCAGTACATCGATGGCCAAAATATCTTTTAATGGGCATTTTCACAAGTGCCATTCAGAACTCCGCAAAGTTTATACCCATTTCAAAGCCAACTCATGCTCTGCGGCCAAATCAAAACTTTTGAAAAGGGGGCCGTCGGCGAACAAAAAGAACTGACGAAATCATGGCCATAAACAGAATCAATGAGCAGTAAAGCGGCAATAGATTTGAGTTATGGTTATTAATAATGCTCTGTGTGGGCCGCCCCCGGGCAAAGGACCTCGGAGATAACCTCGGAAGCCAGGCAGGACACGGTACATGCAGCAATGCAGACTTGTCTGGGTCCGAGAACACAATATAATATGGCGAGATGGTGGGATTGGGTGGGACTGGGTCTGTGTTGGCCAGTCAAACAACAACAGGCAATGAACAAGAGTTAAGCCGGCTGCCTGGCATCCTTCACAAAACATTGCATCGTGTGAATCCAATATAGGAGCGGATCCCTCTCCACATCCATCTCGGCTGCCGGAAATGCCTTTTGTCTGGCTTCATAATATTTTGCTCGTTACTTTTTAATATGACTCACCAACAACATCCGTGCGAGCAGAGCAGCATCAGCAGACGGGGGCAGACATCGGTGGCTGGATGCCGGGCAGGACTCCACACAGTCGGACATATTATCCGCTCTAAGCGAGACAATGCTAAAATCTATCTGGGAGTGAAAATTTTATTACCGCTTTCCGAGTAGCAAGGATAGAGACCGTAATCAGTGCATGTCCTTGTCAGGGCGTCAGAGGATTACTCATAAAATTGCGATATCTTTTGTCACCTTTTCGGGGTTGAACCTCAAGTGTGCTTCGGTGCGATTCCCCCTCTTGACCGACCAACACAAAGCTCATCCATTAGCGTTTATTGCTTATGATAAGCTGCTGCCAGCATCCCCCGAAACCGTTCATAAATTCCCCTTGAACCCAAAGCCAAAGTTTTGCATCTGACTTGGACGGAGGATTGAGGCCCCCCTCAAGTCTCCCCGCAAAACAATTGCATGTATATTTACGCTTACTCAACAGAAGCAGAAAGAAGTCTGGAATATCGCCCCGGAATCAGCATAAATATTATTACAAAATGCTTGACCGCACTTGAAAGTGCAGAGTCAACAGGGCCACATTTGCTGAGCTCGCACAGCACTGTTTATTCATCGCCAACGTCTCCTTGTTATTTCTTTCACCCCTCTGCCTCAGATGTGACCAGGCCTCAATCACACCTGGCGCTCGGATGTGTCATGGTTCAGTAAATATATTAACAAAGAGGGAATCGTTTGACATTTACATGTAGTTTATTGAAAAATTGTAATCGAAACACCTGGGATTTGACGTATATTAAAATAAAAGGCTTGCGTCGAAGGATCGTGCAACTGTTGGGTTCAAGTTATAAAATATTAAAGGAACATTTTAGAAAAAAGAAAAGGATTATTAAAATAATTTAATAAAATTCCCCTTAATAAATAGTTTAGTTTCCATAGCGATTTAATTTATTTTATTTACAATTACTCCTGTCATCAGCAGTCTCTCCTTTTTAATAGTAAATCCCTATCTTCTCGCACTAAAAGTCATGCTTCCCATAAGTTACCTCTTTCGCTGCGTAATTTGAG
Source organism: Drosophila mayri (assembly GCA_008042485.1). Lineage (NCBI taxonomy): Eukaryota > Metazoa > Arthropoda > Insecta > Diptera > Drosophilidae > Drosophila > Drosophila mayri. Next base: position 21,051 of record VNJN01001215.1, read on the forward strand.
CTCTCAACGTCCTTTGATGTTGTCCTGCCACCACCGCAGCTCAGGGGCATTTCCGCTTTTGACGCCGCCATTACTGTCGCCATTTGGCGTTTGACTAAAAAAAAACGACGAGCGGGCGAAGCTTTATAAACTGGCCCTGCAGTCCTCCCTGTGACGTCGCCATGTAAATAAATATAAATATGAAGCCCTGCTCTCCTAGCTCTATATATATAACACATTTTTTTCGCAACGCTTTATGCATGCAGCAGAGGGAAACATTTTATATTGCACACATATATTTTTCATAAACCTGCAAATTTAGGTCACCACCACGGGGTATATATCCGTAAAGATGGCAGCCCAGCGCCCAGGACAGCGTCGTCTGCTATTAAACGCTAATGCTGATGCCCCCGCCGGCGATTCCCCAGCGGTCAACGAACGGACGACGTCAAAGCGTCGTCAAAAATGAATATGCGCATAGGATGCGGCGGAAATATTAAGCATACGCCGCGTGTGCCAGCGAGCGAGTGTTCGCCGTGTTTATGCCGCATAGCGAAAATTACAAAAACGGTGGCTACGATGGCAGCAAAGCAGGCTAGTTGATCCTGGAGGATGTTCTGGGAAGAATTTCTTTTGGTATTATACAAAAAATAACTCTATTAAATCTCCAAAGCTAATGATTTGCTTACAGTGATTATTATTAATTTGCTAAGATGGTAAAATTAAAAAATTACCCTAAAATAGGGGAACAGAGAATGTATTAGCTAGAGAAATTGTTTCTTGGAATCTTTGGGCCAGCACACATGAGGTCCTTCGCGTACTCGTTGCATATCGCCTGGGGTCTCTAAGGTTTCCCAAGTATGATTGCGTGCCTAAGCGCCATCTTACGGTTGATAGCTTCATTATAGTGCCGTGTTGCAGTTGCCGCTGCTGTTGATGTTGCATATTTGCCCCTTCAGCTGCTTGGCTGCAAATGCACAGGAAAAAATTGTAATCAATTTAAGAACTTAACATAAAAAAAGAATTTAAAAGAATGTCTCTTATTTATTCTTTTAGAATCCTACAAAATCACATGTAATAAATCTTATAAGAAGAACTAATTAAAATCCCAGCAAAACTATTTTCTGGAGTGTACCTTCTTAGCTTGTTGTTTTTGCTGCATGTTGCAAGTGCTGATTATGGCCACAAGGAAGGAGAGAATCTTGGACGGCTTGGCTGCAGTCTGCTCGTTTGCGTTTTTCTAATTTTAGTTAAAGTGTTTTGCTGCTCCGCTTGGCGCCTCCTCGCCTTAATTTTTAAATTGCCACGCGGAGTCCTGGCCTGGCCTCCTTTCGGCTGTTAGCGCGCCGAGTGAAAGTTGCCATTTGCCGTTTGTGCTCCGCACTCGAGTGTTATGGGGCTGCTTAAGATTTCGAAATTATGATTGGTGCGGGGCGAACCGAAGCACCTTTGCAGCTGAAAGTGTGTGCAATTAGGGTTGAATGAGGAAAAACTAAACAAACAAAAAATAGTTTCTTCAAGGCTTCAAGCTAGAAAAAATGAAATAGTTCAACCATTGGATTAGTTTTTGAAGCTGCCTCATCGAAAGTTTAAAGATTTTTCCGTTTCCGGTTTCTCTGACCACTTGATTCATTCAAAACCAAATAAATCCATTAACCGCTTGGGGGCTGGCATTGGGGGAAAGTATCTCCGGCGGCTCCACCTCTTCCTGGTTTAGTAAATAAAACAAAAAGAGTTAGGATCCACTTGGCCAGACACTCCCATGCGCATAAATTTCAATAGCAAATCCATAGATGGCCATGGGACTAGGACTGGCGGTCGACTCCTCTACTCCTCTTTCTCTCCTCTCTCTGGCAGGCAGCGGAAATTGTTGAGATTTATGGCGACTGGGTTGCAAAAGGCTGCGCCATATTTATTTGAAAATAAGTTGCATCCCAGCCAGCCTGCTTTGCGAGGACCTGCCTACAGAAGCATCCCAGCCCGGGGTAAAAACCCCAAAAGGATATTACATATCCTGTTCCTAGTCGTGTAAATGCCATTATAGATTGAATATTTGCTCGGGGTCGGGTGTTGCGATTGCCTTGCCACCATTTGATTTACGTTCTCCTTGCATCCGAATCCATTTTGTTGTCCTCAGCATCCCAAGTAGCCTAGTTTAAGGCGCTTTTTGGTTAATCATCCTTGGTTTCCTAGATGATAATCATTTGTTGCGGGATATAGCTTTTCCTTTTGATTTTTAGAATTTAAAATATGTAAAGCTAGGAATTAATTATTTAGAATATGTAATTAATATTCTTCGTACACTTGTTTTTATTTCCTAAAATCTGTCTGGAATCAAGAGATATATATTCTTCTTCTTGTGGACTCTAAATATTATTTAATCTTCCCAAGTGTACCAGTTACGGTCTATCCCCAAGAAACCAATGACCCAAAGTAGCTGATTCCATTCATTGCCCCAGAGCTCCTGGCCTTGGTCTTGATCCCGTGTCCTCTCCCCAGGACTTCCGCTTTCCATTCCCATTGAGTTATGTATTGGAGTGCAAAATATGAGGCTATTAGAGGCTTTGAGTTCGCTCTTCATACGTGCAGGCTGCGCTTTTTCACACACCAGCCCCCAGCTCCCTCCCCCACCCGTTTCGGGCAGGACACGTTCTGCGCCCAGACAAGAGCATCATCATTATTATTATCCAGCAGCTCATGACTGTGGCCATTACCGGGAGAGGGGGAGGGAGTGGAGCCGAGCAGCTGGCAGTGAAAGCGAAAGGCTTTCTGGTGCTGCTCCTGGTCCTGATCTGGAGCTGCTGCTACTGCTCCTCCTCCTCCTCCGATTCCGTCTCAAGTGACTATTCACAGCTGAAGATTTATTGAATGTGCGCGATGCTGGCAGTCTGCCGTTCCCATCGCCATCGCCATCGCTGGTGTCTGCGACTGAAAGTTGGCTCTGTCTGCTCTTTGGCATTGGTATTGAGTGTTTATTTATTTTCAAGCATCATAAAAAATACACAGGCACATACACAGAGTCAGACAGAGAACCAGGACCAGAAAAGGACCACAAAAGAGCCCTAAGAGTCCTGAGTGCTGAGAGGTTCCCACTTGTGGTTTCGCTTGCAAAAGTACAATTTTGGGAATCGAATTATGAGAAATAGTATTTGTTACTTGCAGTTTTGGGCTATAAATAAAATTCGGAGTAGGTTAAAGGGGAATTATTATTGTTACTATATTATAAATATTATATTTAAGGGGTTTTCTAGAGTTCCCAGGACAATGTAAAATATTTTCCAAGTGATATTGTTTCCTAATATATTTCCCTTAAACAATTTCCTTAAATTTTTTTATTATTTTACTTGAGACTCTGTAATTCAGAATGTCCAAATCGGCAGACAAGACGCAAGGACATTCAATAATTTTGTTCGCATTCGAGTGGCAGAAACAGCTGCAATTTTTACGCCATTTTATGCTGCCAAACCAAAGTGTAATTTGTGGCCAGGGAACTTTGTCTATTGCCTCGGTGTGGAGGAGCTCTCGTCCTACCAAATGGCGTCCTGCGAAGAGGTTGTTGTCGCTGTTAAATGAAGCATTCGCTGGCGGAGTTGAAGATGTTTGCAATTTTTATTTCATTTGCCGGTCAATGAACATTGGAAATGTGTTAAGTGCCGCCCCTCCACCGCCTTCGCCCTCGTTCCGCTTGTCTTTAATTGTCTACAAGTTGTCGGGAATGGCTTTTAATGAAGTGTTAAACGATACTCCGGCTTTGGTGGCCGCTGCCTTATTATTTGGCACGGCCTGAAATATTAATTTCACTTTGGCCAGCTGACACTTTCTCAGGGCGATGTGAATAATTCCCTGGCGCTTCTTCAAGTGCTGACAGGGCTAATTACCATCGATGATGTGGCTGTGTGAGGAAATTGAGCAAACAGGCACCTAAGCCGCTTAAAGAGTGAATGGTTTCGGGCTTGAACACTGGCAATTTATGGCTTAGGTGGATGATTAATTGTGAGCAACTTGTGACTTTGATGTATGATAATAATCACGCTTGGTTTGCCAATGTATCCGGAAGTTGTCGGTGCTTTTGGAGATTAAATTATGTTGGCTATGATTTTATAGTGTAATGTAGGGGCTTAAATATTTGTCTTTATTTAATTACGTTGTCTTATGGGGGGGACTGAGAGGCAGTCTTTCTAGTTAGACTTTTACTCTTACTGCTACTTTCTAAGTCCATCGGTCACATAATATGAACAATCAGTAACCACGAAAGTGTCAAAGAAATAGAACGCGCCGAAAGCCGGCTGCAGTGACCCTTCCTAATGATCCCACACCATTCCAGGCCATTTCTCTAACAGTTCTATGTCCCATAATGCCCCCACTCCATCCCTATATCACTCCTTTGCCACCCCATTTACCCCTCCAGTTGTAAATTTGCAAGCAAATCCTATTTTCGCATAAGAGGAGTGCCCACTCAAAAGGGCACAGAGTAGACCAGGCCAAGAGGAAAATGGACGAACCACATTTGAGTGCTGCGGGCGATTCGATACTTCTCCTCCTCTCCAGTATTTTTTTTTTCGGTGCACATACCATCGTGCACACATCAATCTCGTTCCGACTTTGCCCAGATACGAATCTTTCATTTTCGCATTTCCGTTCAAAATTTCGTGTAACTGAACTGGAACTTTAGAAAAAAGAGAGAGCGAAAAAAGGAGGAATTTTACTGCGCCCAGACAGACAGACAGACAGACAGTGGGTGGCCGATGGCGTTGGAGTGGATTCCGCCAGCTCCATGGTGCCGCATGGTAATGGTAGTCAGCCACAGAATTCGAAAGCATGTTGGAGAACGAATGGGGGAAATCTCTATTAAATGGGAGTAGTTATAAAGGAACTTTAAATTTGTATATTTTTTATAAGCAAAACTTTCTACTTTAAGAAATATTTGATCGATTTAAGATTTATTATAAATTATTAAATATATATATTCATTTTTGGCTTAGTTTTCAATATTTTGCTAACTGAAAGAGCTGCCCAAACTCCTTTTATTTTACTTATGAAGAGTTTTCTTCTTGATTAAATACTTTAATTTCTTACAAGTTTCTCCTTCAATTAAACTTGTTACAGAAAATCTAATAAATGTCCTTAGAATCCAATATACCCTTTCAGGTTATGACTTTCCAGGGTATGAAAAGTGGGCATCATTCACATCGTCTGATTGCCTTGGCTGGTATCAAATTTAAATTTCTTCATTTGCCTTTCGGTCCGTGTGCAAGTTCAAGTTTTTTGTCTGTGCTCCGACTGACTCCTGTGCCCTTTCCTTCCCTTCCCTTTCCTTCCGTTGGTTTTTCCCCCGCAGAGGGGAGGAAAATTCAGGTCATGTGCGACCAAAAGTAAGTGGATGCGTTCTTATCAGCGCATACAAATGTTTTATCTCGCTTGGCGCGTGTGCAGGCCAAATTGCACTGCGAATAATTCGGAAAATCCTTTCCCCTTTTCTTTCTATTTAGACTTCCCAGAAATCTCCTTACATTACTGAACTTAACTTTCATTATCCTCGTTTTTCTTAGTGTAGTCAAAAACCAGGACGAAGACAAGGCTTGGAAGTTGCCTGCGGTTGCTTCTCTCTCCCCCTCTATTACTTCCTCTCTTTTCAGTGTGTGTGAGAGAGAGTGTTTTGTTTTGCCAATTGTCGGAAGTGCCTGTGGGAGAGATCACACACACACACACACATGAATCGCCAGTTAGACACTTTCTTTTTGCTACTCGAGCTTCCGTTTCCTGCTCCGCTCCGCTCGTCCGTCGGCCATACTTGCTTATGCATGGCATATAACCTTAAACATAATTCTGTTTGCCTTTTGTGTGTTGTGTCCTCGTGCAATTCTATTTTCTTATCTTTGTTTGCTAGCGTTTCTTTCTATCAAGCCCCCCAATTTTATCTCTTTGACTCGTGCCGAGGGTTCAGAAAATCCCTTGCCCTGAAAAATGCCAAAATCAACAGCGAATCCGAAGTCTTTTTAAAGCTCGCGCAGATCGATTGAGAATTTGGTCGCTTTGGCGCCATTTAACTCTTTGTGGGCCAACACAATTCAAGTGCCAAAGTTTGCACTTGAAATTATAATGGTTATAGCGCTGGACCCGCTGGCCATAACAAAGGAATGTTGGCTAGAATTCCAGCCCGATGCCCCGAACCCGAAAGCTGAATCCCAGCCCCCAGGGGCCAAACATTCGCACGATGTCAGTCGAGTCGTTCTTTGAGGCATAAAAACAACAAAAAACTTTGAATGAGATGCCTGCCCCATTGACATGTGAGTGGGCGTGACACCCAGGGAGAGGCTTTTGGCTGGGGTCTCGTCTGGATGGTTGAGGAAATGGCAAATGCATGCATGCAGCCGAGCGATATGAGTCTGCTTTCCTCCAGTCCCTATCCAAATCCCGATTCCCAACCCAAACCCCTAGCAGAAGCCCCCATGATTCCCTTTCTGTGCGTTGATTGTTCGATTCAAATATTTTGGCATGTTTCGGGCAGCTGAACTAGTTTTCACTTTTGCTACAAACAGTCTAGCTGGGCACAGTGGAACGGAGGCAAGGAATTAGTTATTAAAAATGATTAAGTTGTGGTTTTAAAATCTATTTAAAATGTGCCTCACAGTATGGTCAATATTAATTTATTTTAAACTGAAAAACTTGTAGAACTTATTAGTTTTTTATGACAAGTTTATAATAAAATCATAATTTTATTGTAGTATATACTCGGTGAATACCTGAATATATCTTTGAGAATACCTGACTTAGATCCACTTGATTCCACAGTTTTGTTGTTGCCCTGCAGAGGCTGCAATGTGTTAAATCCGCTATAAAAGCGGTTAACCGAGTAAACTGCAAATGCAAAATGCGGTTGGTTCACTTGGGTTCAGTGGGGCTTCTCTTGGCCTGGCTCGATTTGACCCTTTTCTAGTCCTAGTTCTGTTCCTGATTCCGCTCCTGACCAGCCTTGCTCCCTAACCATTCTAAAATCCAGGCCAAAGTGTTGATGGATATAGTTTTGACCGCATGCTGGGTTCTGTTTGCCGGGCAGAAATCATTTTTGAAATTTCTAGCATTTTTTCGGTGCTCAGCTGGCCAATGAATCTTGCTCACAGAGTTCACAGCAAGCACACTCAATAAAATAAAAATTTGAGCTAAGAAGTCCAAATAAATTAAAATAAATAATTAATAAGTCTTAAAGCGCACCAAAAACAACATGGCATCCGAGGAAATTGAAGAGGTTTGACTTTTTTTTAACAAGGTAACATTTGATAATACAAACTCTTAGGTTTATACGGAGGATGAGGCTAACGAGGCCATGTCCTTGATTCAAGAGCACAAGCTGCCCATATCGGAGCTGCAGTATGCCCTCAAGTATGTTCGTATCCTGCATCAAGGACATGATCCGCAGGGCTCTCAGGGAGTGGCAGTACCACAGGCATCGGTGCCAGAAGTAGAGCCACCAGAATTCAATGGTGATTACGATATCCTTGATCGTTTTGCCAATCAGAATCTTAAATAGTTTGAGGAGTCTAAATGTTAGGAAATTAAAAAAAAAAATATAAATACATGTACCCATTTATTCTTAAACTTAAATGTACATTTAGAGAGTTCGTTAAGATACAGGTGTCTGATTTACTTTAAGCTTTAGCCCGTCCAGGTCTTTCTTTGGGAAACTTCTTTTGCCTGTCGAGTCCATTTCCATTCAACACTCTCAGAGTTCGGCTGTAGCTCCCGGACAATCCGTGTCGAGTTGGACAATTTTTAATTGTCAAACGCAGTCGCGTGACAAATGAAGGCGGAGGAACTGCACTGGAGAAGCCTTAATGACAGCTGATAATTTATTCAGCGAGTGCAACAGCTGAGAGACGAGGCACGAATTGTTTTCCAGCAGTCATGAAATATTTACACGGGATAAAGGCAACGGGAGCCGTGTCCTGCGCGTCCTGAGATGAAATACATCCGCTTGTCATTGTCGGGACGGAGTGTCCAGATCTGCTGTAAAATCCAAATGAATTCCCGGCAATTTCCACCCTCTTCGAAGAGACTTGCATTTAATTAGGCATTAATGCGGACCCAGAGCCGAACCGGGGTGCGTTCTCGGCCCTTCTGGCACTCTGCGGTTAAGTGAAAGTTGAGCTTTGGCTTAAGCCCGCCTAAGCCGCGACTAAGTTTAATGTCCCAACGCGAAACGCTCAATTTGCATTTTGCATTTCCCGTCGCCGCTTTTCTTTTTGAGGACTTTCCCCCTCGTGCTTTCTGCGCTCTTTTGCAACCCTCGCCCGCGGGTGACAAATTTATTGTTTCAAACGGATTTCGCTTCGCCCCAAATTCGATTACTGGTAATTGCCTATTGCCAACCTCCGTTTGGAGGGAGGGGCGTGGCACAAAGCCGGGCTTAATTGAATTAAAAGGCGTTGCAAAGCTCAAAAGCAGCGGGCGCCGTGTTCACTGATGAAGTATTTTAAACCTTAAACTGATTAATCGCCCGGATTCCGGTTATGGGATGAGTTCGTCGAGGCATGTGGATTACAGGGAATGATTGTGATTGGTAATGGGAATGCGAAGAGGAAGGGCGGGGGAGTGGTGGCAGCACAAAAGTACAGTGAATATGAGATACAGTAATTAAAAGCTGCTCAACCGAAGTCTGATTCAGATACAGGGTAGCTTTTGAATGGCTTGTAAGGATAAAGAACATTTATGGGTTTATAATCTTGGATATATACCTGTAAATACTATAATTTATTTTAATATAATAAGAAGATAATAAAAAGAAAAATACATTGTTTATTAATAGGAAAAGTATGAATTTAATAAAATGATTCCGTTAAATTTTATAACAATATTTAAATTGTTATTCATTGAGTCCTGGCTGCTCTCTATCAGCATTAAATTGCCAACACGGATGCAATCTCGTCTGAAGTTCAAATTACGAGCCATTGTGTAAGGACCGCAGACATGTAATAACAAATACACAGGACTCAACGCTCATTTAGGCCCCAAAAAAGGGGTGGCAATTGGAAATGGGGCTCCCACTCGAGGTCAGGGGTGTGCCGAGGGGAGGTTTGATGGGTTTATTATTGGGTAAATAAATTAAAATTGTTTACCTTTCAGCAGCTATCTGCCTGCTCCCCTTCCCCCGGCCACCGCTATGTTTATTTGTTGTTTCTCTCCCAACGAGCAGAGCGAGTGTGTTTCTGTGTTGTTTTTACGTTTTTGTTTTATTATTTTTGCCCAGTTCAATTGCGGTTACGTGAGTACGCGTATGTTGCGGCAACTTTATTTGCACAAATTAATGGATAAATGCTCACGCACATGATAATGGAAGAGAACGACATGGAAATGGGCGGCCATCAGCATATGAAAATAAATAAAATTATGGCAAATTTATATCAGCGAGGGAAAATAGCATGCAAATATTCTTTATGCTTGCGGATGAGTCTAAATATTTTGTTTAAATTAGTTTCATAAAAGACGAACAACAAGGTAGGTAATTAGGAAAGAGCTTTGCTTTTCAGATTTCAGTATTTGCATAGCCAAAAGCTATAATATTTTAAGATTTACTTTGAAAACTCTTTTCGGAAAGGCTTACATACATATGTGATAATATATGCAGCTTAAGGATATATCTATTTGCACGAGCAGAAAAGGAATAATAGCAGAAGGCTTAGAGTTGCGTAAACTATTCCAAAACTTGGATATCTGAGAGCTGTGAGATTTTCACAACTGCCCCTCCGCTCTGTCATTCCAATCAAAGTGAGAACTTTACCAAGTTCGAGGCACTTTTTCCCCTCTATTGATTTTGCTTTCGAATGAAGTTTTTCGTTGAATGGTCCAGAGTGAGCTTTGATTGAAATAGTTTAGTTTGTTTTGATAGTCATGCATACGAAGAGGAATATTTTGGGGCTACTCGAAAGTTTATACTCGATTGGAAGCCAAGTTATTGTTTACCTAGCGAGGCATTTTCAGTGGTCAGTAGAAGAGAGCAAACAAATTGTTTTTACTACAATTTCTTAATAAATTATCCTTTCTTTGGCATGTTTTCTTTTCCGGCATGCTTAGATCCCAAGTTATGGCTATTACCAGGCATTCGGATTTGAAACTTTTTCCTCAAAATTGACACCTTTGCGCTTAAGTATCCGTATCCCATTTCCATTGCTTGTGTCTCAACTTAAAGTTTTCTTTGCCTTAGCAAACTTCAGCAATAGCGAAGCCAAACCCGCTGTTATTATCCAAACAGTGATGGGAAAGGTACAAGGATATTACTATAAATGAATTTCTTTCAGGGTTCTAAGTTAAAATGTGATATAGAAATTATTTCATTTATTTTAATTCCTAATTAAAATTCACCCAAATTTACTGTACCTGCTTGTGGTAACTAAGTACCCAACCACTTGCCATCTCTGCAGGGCAAGTGCCATAAATGCCAATAGACCAAAAACCATTATGCATAATAATACCCCAACTCGAAGTTGGTAGCGCGCTGCAGCAGCTGCAGCTCAGGGGAGTCCCCGCCTTGGCGACTTGCAACTGGCAACTTGCAACCTTTGTCCTACGTCAGCATTGTTCGGCTTGCCTTCCCCTTCTCGACTTCTGTTCGCATGCTAAACAATATTTCTCCATTACGAGACAATGGGACGAGTCGCCTGTCCCCGACAAGTAGCACCTTTTACTTGTGGCATCAGTTAAAAGTTTTGCTTTTTATGTTAGCGCGTTGCAGTGGCAACTTCCCCCTGCCGCGCCCTTGCAACTATCTCAAGTCGTTGCGCCAACTTTTGTTGCCTACTTTTCTGGGTCTTCCCCGTGACTCGTTGGTCGCTGCTCTCTCCATGTGGCAAGTTTTTTGCTTTCGCTTATTGTCCGGCGTGGAGGGAAAAAAGTTTAGGTTTTGTTGCTAAATTGAATGCGACTTGCGTTTGCTTTACCGCCTGCCCTGCATCCCCGTGTCCGACGTCGTGTTGACGTCCTGCTAAAAGTCCTTGAAGGTGCAAATTGTAAAACAAACAAAGGAACAAGACCTTTCCAGCTGCCTCCGCCAGAGATGCCGCAGCCAAGTTGACAGATAAAGTGCTGAAAACGGATCTGGACCTTTAAGAGGACTTCGATTCGCTTAAATAATACGTAATTTAAATATCATAAATAGGACACACAATAGATCTAACTGATTATCTTACAAATTTACTCCCAATTCGAACGAGTCCTTTATAATGTTTCCAATTATTTTAAAGTGACATTCGGCCCCAATCCATCAGGCGGCAACAAAACCAGTCTGATCGCTTCGGTTTTGAGTTGTCATAGCATTTTAGTTGCCAATTACGCGGCTCGAACCGTATAAATCGCAGTCATTACATTTAACGGCTTAATTCCGACACAGCCATAAACCAAACAATAATGACCGGGACACAGGCGGCCAAACACACAGGACGACCACTAGAATCGTTTGGCATCTAAAAAGCTGCGGCCGAGTCTGTTGCACTATCATGGAATATTTATTCAATTTAAATTTACCAATTAACTTGGACTGGGGCACACACACACACCGCACCGCACCCAGTTGACAGCAAACAGTCCAAGTGGGAGAAAAAAAAGTGGCCCTAAATGCTGGCAGCGTTTAGAGCGCCGCTTTTGAATAATAAATGCATAATTCGTAGATGGAAAAGCGCGTGCCATAAATATTGCATGATAAATTATAGAAAAGCTATTAGGACAACAAACGACACGGCCAGGCAGGGCAGGACTAGGCAGGACTACCCGGGACTAGGCTCCATTGTGGGCTGCGTGGAAAAATAGGCGACCATTAAGTGAGGCGCGGGCAAAGTCCTTCTGCGTTTGACATTTTTCAAATGAGGTTTGCCGGCCTCCTGCCTCGCCCGTTGTTCGCCTGCTTATTTATGTAAATTTGCGTAAATTACTATGAAAATATTTACGGTAAATAGAGCATTTGAAATTTTTATAATTTAAATGGGCAAACGCAGGCTTGCCTTTCACAGTCTGGGAAATACAATGTGTGGAAATTTTCTTTGGCTGCCGCCAGCTGTGCACGTAGCGAGTTTCCAAAAGAAACTTGCCGGGGCCACAACTTTTGCATCTAACACGATATGCAAACTGCCTGGGAAGGGGAAAGGGAAGTTGGGTGAAGGCAGCGGATAAGGAAGTACAGGAAGCGGAAGCTAAGCAAACGAGTGAAGCCCGAAATGCCATTGAGGAGAGAACATTTAAAAAAGTTGAGCAAAGTATACCGGAGTGGGGTGGATACTCTTTTTATATTGGGTAACTGCAAGTGGACAGGCTTTTCACTACAGATAAGTTGAAGAAATAATGGTTAACTATAATGTTAAACCGTACTTAAGATCAAGCTAAACTAGATTTATAGACTGGGATTATTGCAAGTAAAAATGGCATGTTCTAAGTTTATAATTTATTCTACAAATTGATTTTAGTAACACCTTCACCTCTAGTCGTCATGACCCCTTCGAACTGATGAGAGTTTAGTATTTGTACACTCCAACCGAAATCAAATGCAAATGCTCGACATGTGTGCCCGGGTTGGAAATGGTCTTGTGTTTCCCCTGGTGCTGGCGTATCAGTTAAATTAAATATTCTTGTCAACTGCAGTCAGCAGCCTCAGCGAGTCGGGCAGGCGGAGAAGAAATGTTGCCTCAACAATTTCAAATATTTGCACCGCACTTTATAGATTTTAGGCTTTTAAATAATAAAATACAGAGTAGCAAAGCGGGAGGGAGGTGGGCTGAGTGTGCTGGCAGGACGAGAGGATGTTTCCTGCTTTGCAGCAGAGTGTCTTCGGGTTTTTCATGTTTCTTTTTGGTGAGGCAAAGCGAATGCTAAAAGTGCTCTCCAGTTTCATATATGTGCAGTACAGGGGCGGAGGAGGAGGAGCTGTGTAAATGTATGTCGGTGCTCTATAAAACATTTGCTCTTCAAGTACGTACTTAAATTGCGTTCAAGCTGAGCAGTCTCTGGGTAAGTAATGTACAAAGATCTCGGTCTGCTGGCTGAGTTGTTAAATAACTTGGCCGAAACGTGTGAACGAGTGTCTAAATATGTGTCGACTTTGCCAGAAACAAGACGTTTTCAGGCTTCAAAGGGAATGCTCAGGCCAAGTATTGGCATCCATATGTTATTAGCCACTGATCAATATCTACGCCCATTAATTTCCCAGCTTATGATATATAAAGGCCATAAAAATTATATTTATATTCCGGCAAACGTATTTGTATAAATCACGTTATAATGACATTAACATAACACAAGGCAGTCAGGCAATGTTTCTCCTCGGCATGTGGCCCTTTCATTAACGAAACAAGATGATTTGATAGGCCAGAAGGGCAATTAACCGATCCCCGGGCCCGACCCAGCCAACTGCATTCCATTAGCCAGCCTTAAACCCAGACGGACATTAAGCGATAAAAACTGATGCGGCCATTAAAAAAATTGGCAGCCCTGTAAGGCGGCGCATGTTTATTTAATTAACGGAAAGCGCCTACGGAAATAAAACTAAATGCCCTGCTTACATTAAAATTAACCAAGCAAGAGGATGATAAAAATAAGCATAGAATTATTTCGGGCGACAAACCCTTTCAGCTGCCATGGCAATGAAATATATATGCCGGTTTGGGCCAAGTCACAATTAGCTTTTTTTTGGGTTCAATACGAGAGAACAAAGGCGAATTGTTCGCCAAAGGGCCTGAAGGGAGGTCAAAGGTCTCCAAGGGAGGGAGCTACAACAATTTCTCGCATTACTTCCGCTAAATTAATACCGACTGCGGCCGGACAGGCCCGGACTGGCGCCAAGTTGACCAGAGTGGAACCGAAAAAACAACAGAACAATTTCACAAAATACGAGGACAGTGGAATATAGCCTCAGGAATTATGTGGTTCTCTGAAAAACAGTTACCAATTAAGTATAAGTCTTAGCTCCTAGCTCCTAAATATTTTAAACCAACTTTAATCCCACGAAGTTTACCCATAACAAAAAGCCACAGTTTTGCCACAACGTAAACGTATTCCAAAATGTTAAACCAATTTATTTAGTGCTAATGAGCGTTTACACATTTATACAAATATTGGCCAACCATTACCACAATTGATTTTAATATCGAGACAATTAGGGAGAAATTGAATATGTTTGCATATCCCACTGTGTCACATCCGCGTGTCGCGCTGTCCGAGTACTTTACTTAAATTTCTCTCTTGGTTTATGCGGCGTCTGTCGTGTTGCGTGAGTCCCGCCCCCTGCTCCCTGCACCCTGCCCCTCTGCAAGTGTCGTCGAATTAAAATTCATGGCGGCGCATTTAACTCGACGCTGCCACTGGCCAAAAGAAGCAGGCCAAAATGCTGAAAATGTATAAGGAAACGCGCCCAAAACACAACTCTCTTTCTCTCCGGCCGGCTTGGTGCGAGTCCAGAGTCCAGGGTTCAGAGTCCTGAGTCCACAGTTGGGCTTGCACATAATTTCTGTTATTTATGGCCACCATAAAGAATGAGGTCAGATGCGACGTCAATTCCTGGGCGGCGACTTTGCCTTAATTAAAGTCGTTAAATCGCATCGTCCTGTGGTGGACTGAGCTCAGCCTGAGGTGAGGTGGTCTGCGGGGCTGCCAAGGTGAGTTTCAAATCAAATTAATGAGCAGCCAGCCAGGTGGGCAATGGGTCATCAGCTCATAGATTTAAATGGCCAAGGAGCTGGCTCGAACTTGCGGCGAAGCCATAAAGAAAGCCGTCTGGACAGGACCGTTAAAAGGAGGTGAAAATGAGCCGACTTAAGGATGCACTCTTAGAGCTTTGCCAAGTAATAGAGAATATTTAAGACTCTTTATAAGTTTATTAAGTTAATTAGTTAAATATTTTATAATTTCAGTTTATTTTTTAATTGAAATTGAATATTTATTTATCAGAAAACCGAATTAAAATGATAATTATATAGAAAAATTTTACTTTACATAATTAATTCTATATAAAAAATATATAATATCATCAGGTATCAGGTATATATTCTTATTTTAACTTTAAAATTGTTTATCCTTCACTTCTTAAAGCCAAATTTTTCTCAGATTTTAACTCTCTTCAAAGTTGCAGGAGAGATTTTCACGTACCTTTAGCCCAACTGGAGCCTCGGCCCAAATACACAATCCAGCGGCGTTAATCGGCTTATAAACAATTACTTAACATTATAACACAATTTGCAGCTCAGGTTCTGCACAATTGCAGGCGGGTCAAAGGTTAAGCGACTGCAGCGATTACAAGCGGGGGTGGGGGGTCAAAAGCCAGGCCAAGTAATGAGCAAAAGGGGCCGAGAACAGTTCAAACAATATCAATTAACTGCAACTTTACGTGCTTCGGCTAATTATCTCGCTTAATAAAGCGCCTAATGAGTGGAAACAGCTGCCAACGCCCATTGCACGGGCGGGAAAGAAATGGCCAAAACGGCGGCGGGATGCGAGACAAAAAGGTAGGGCGTTCGGGATTTCATTATTCCTTACTCACTTCTCAGTTCGCACTTCGCACTTTGGCGCACAGTTTTTTCCGCCGTCTCGTCGTCCGTCGTCGTAAAAAATAATTATGCTAAAATTGCTTGGCGGTTTATGAATTTTAATTGTTATGTCTGCCCGGGAATCCCCCGTTTTCGGCAAAGGTAAGGGCGTGGCTTAAAGTTTCGGCCTGGCCTTTAAGAACTTTCGTTTCCTTTTTATTTTTTGCTGCAGAGCACAGAATTTTCACACATTTTAAACGTAACAGGGGCGGGGTAATTCAAACGGGGGTAACTGGGGCCAAAGTTCAGGGCTTTTTGGCATACATATGTGTGTGTCTCTGACGTTTGAGCTCATTAAGAAAATTCGTGCGGTCGCTTTGGCAACTATTTCAGCCTTAGAGCGCTTGAACCCAGCGGGAAGTCGGACAGGGGCGTTGTTTTAAATTATTTTCCAAGGGAAAACTCAACCAAAAAAATATTTGTCTAGACCAAATATTTACAAACAAATTTTTATTAATTATTTTTAATATTTAAATATTATTCTAGCACAATTAATATGCATCCCTCTTGTGATTTCTCCGCGTTCTCATTACCAAAAGCCCGCATTTCTAAAGTGTTTTTTTAAGCCAAACAAAACGCACGTGAACTTTGCATAATTATGCACAAAATATACAAAGTGCGCACACACTCCCCGAGTGTGTGTGGCTGTGTACATTTGAATGTGTATTTATTCCATATAAATATTTGCGAGAGAGAAATGTTTTTGCTTGGGAGGAAGCCTTTGAGTTTCCTCGGGTCAAGCATTTAATAATTGCAGCAAACCCTCAAGGTAATTTATTTAATTTGTGATTAGTTAATACCGGCTAGGAAACTAAACGTTATTTGCACAAATTTCTACTCAGTATCTACAACATAATGACTAATATTCAAATGGTACTTTAAAGTATTTCTATTAAGTTATATACCTTTGAATTACTAATAGCTGAAAATTATTAATTACAATTTATTACTAAGAAATATGCTACAATTCTAATTTAATTGTTAACTCTTTGCCTTTTGATACCAAAGCCCTTTAGCTATCTCCCTTGGCAATTATTAACCCATCCAAGTTTTTTGGGACCACTCACAGCCTTAACCTCATTTTCCGCTCCTTTGACAGGTGCTGCCGACTTGGTTTGCTTTTCTTGCATTCTTTCTGCCAGCAAATTGTTCTTTTACTTTGGTCCTGGTATGGTTCGGGATGCACTTGCTGGGGGGATAACGAGAAAAACTCGTATGACAAATAGCCTGCGGCTTTATACACAACGTTGAGAAGATGTCATTGTCTAGATTCATGTTGCTTTTTCTTCAGCTGCTTTTTGTTCGCCTCTTTCCCTCTTTCATATGTTGTTTTTTCCAATGATGCCTGCAGTTTCTTTCTTTCCCGAGTCCCCACTCCCACCACTTCCCCCCCGTGTGTTTTTCTTATACCGTGTTGCTTTTCTTTTTGTTTTTCCGCAACTACTACTTGCTGTTGCTTCAGCCCGGGTTTGTTGTGGTTTGGATCTTCGTTCGCCGCTCCCCCTGTGGTTAGTGCATCCACCTCCATCTCTGGCTCAAGGACACGCAGCTGCAGCTGGGGAAGGATTCGCTCCGAGTGCCATTAAAATGCACCCAAGGCTGTTGATTGGTAAAGGAAAAATGTAACATGTGGCTTACCCAAACTTTTACTGGGCCAACGAGTGCGGGTTTTGCAGGAATTGAAGAGGGAAACCCATATTGTTTTAAAGACCTGACACCTTTGGTTGGTATCGCTTCCCTGCTAAATGAACAAGCCAGCAATCTATTGCGGTTAAGTGGTCTCGGTTGATGCGGCAGACTCTGATAAATTTCAGGGATAACAGAGAGGATGCAGAAAAAACTAGAAATGCATCTGGATGGAAAATTAATTTAAATATTAAATTGTTTATTAAATATCCTTGTCAAGAACACCGAAAGATCAGTTTTATTAATGCTGAAAAATAATACAAAACAATGTGAATATTTCCTTTTAATAATAATTTCTTTACCACAAGCAAGAAATATTTATTAAAGTACATTTCTGTTAGTTTTTGACAGCCTAAAAACTGTCAAGACTGTTTCAATCTGTTTAATATTTAATGGCTACATATTGAAAGGCATAATAAGTTTTGCAAATCAATTAAATGTCTTTACCTTTACTTTAAAGACATCAAAACTCCTCCAAAGGTGCTGAATTTTGCCTGTTTTGATAGGCAACAAGAACTGTTTCCACTTTCTAGCTGGAGGCTAGGCTTTGAGATTTGATGAAACCGCCTGTCAATGGCAGGCCTACAAATAACATTAATTTGCAACGAGAGGGCAAAACAACTCGGCCAATATCCAGCCACGCCCCTAAAAAGCAGCAGGAAAGGACGAACGGGCGAACTAGCGAACGAACGAGCATCAAGGATGACGATGACGCATTGCGTATGCATCTGTCATGTGTATGACAGCCTCGCGTTTAAATAAATTCAGCAGAGTTGGCCAGCATTTAAGAAATGCCTACCAAATGCAGCGGATGGTAAATCGAGATGCAGGGATCCAGGCAGGCAGGAAGACAACCAGGCATCCTGGCAGCCAGGCAGCCTGTCAGCCAAATATATCCAAGTCACTGACGACAGAGGCAGGCCAGAGTTTGGGCCAGTTGGCCAGCAAATGACAGCGTTGATGGACAGTTTTGTGCAATTGCATTGCATATGGTTAGGCGCTGTGCCAGTGACAGCCGCCCAGAGGCGGACTCATCATCGTCATCATCAGCAGCGGCGCTCTCAGTTCCGGAGGAGGGTGCAAAATCCGCTACAAAATGATATGCAAATGCAGCTAACCAAAGGGAGGAAAAACTCTGGGCTGCAATTAAAAGCTAAATGCACTGGACGATAGCGTCAAGTTAGTGCGCAGCCAGCCATTAACCCACTGAAGGAATACATGTGAAAATCATATACGAGAGTGGAACCAAGTCTAGGGTTTAATTCATGAAATTCATATAAAAAATTAAACAATTTCCACACCAATTCCCATTCGTTTACTCAAAGATCACGTTTGCTACTTGCAGTCCCCTTTTGCAATTTGTCTTAAGTGTCCTCCAGTGAAATGGCCAAAAACTCCTACCATTTTCTTCAGATTTCATTATTGGCTTACTCCCAGGACACTCAGCAGTAATGGGTTAATTAGCTCCGCTGCAGGACGCAACGCAACGGCAAAAACCGCGAGATATCAGACCAATTTAGTGTTATTGCAGTCGCATAACTCCAGAGATTGCCCACAGGACGCTGGGCAACCAAGGAGGATGGACGGACGAGGAGGCCGCAGAGCTCAGCGCTGGGACGCAGGACGCAGGACTCAAACAAAAGGCAAATGCGACAACGGCAACTGCACAATTAGCACTCGGAAACAACTCAGCTGGGCGGGCAAAGAAGTTGGGGGGAAATAATATTGTCGACGCAACGGAAATGTAACTGGGAATTATTTAATTTGCAAACTACAATGCCCAGAGCAGTCCTGCGAGCAGGACTCCATTGTTTTATGGCATTGTTTGAGGAGGCGGAGGACTCCTTCTTCGGATTGCCATTGTCTATGCAACATAATTGTTATGATAACTGCTGCGCTCCACGGCTGCATCTGGGGAGTAACTTAAGTAAATGTCAGTGCTTCGGCTTCACTCCACCTCTCCGTTGCATGTGCAGGGCCAAAAGCCGCATATACATTCACGATTCCCAGCTTGCAATCAGACATCTCAAAGGCCGTAAATCGAGACGATGTCCTCTTTCTCTCTTTCCGCCGCTGCCCCACCTGAAGGCATTTATCAGATGCAGACAGCAGCCGTCGAGAAGACACAAAAAAAAAATGGCATTGACTTTGCCAAAAAACGAGAGCGAGCGAAAGCCAAAAACCAAAAACAAGAAAATGAAACCCCAATTCGGTGCTCAGTCAGGTGGGCTTTTGTTTTGTCTGCCGCCGTCTCAGCTTGACATTTTTCGGAAAACCCCAATGACAAGTTAATGAAAGTCTGCAAGCGCTTTGATAGTCAAACCTGCCAGCAGTGGATGCGGCGGAAGCTCCAAAATCGAACCACAAATGCTCTAGTCATTCAAGGATTTCCAAGGATTTTTTAAAGCGAAAAACAAATATTCTTTTTAATGTTTACATTGAATAGGAAATATATTTTTAATCCGTTAACTTCAGTAGCAGATGCAACATACCTTTGCCTAAAATCATATTACTCTCTATGAGGGAATAAAAATAATTCACTCCATTCAACCGGGCTTACCTGTCCTGACTGTTCAACTGCCATTATGACGCCATCATCGCCATCATCATCAGCATCCTTCCAGCATCTATTTTGCATAATTCCCCATCCCCAAGCTCACTCGGCAGGAAGGCCAATGGCATTGCTGCTGGCGAAATGAAAAGCCATTTACCGAAAAACACAGACATGCTAATTAATGTTAACGGAAATGGTAATTAGAATTGGTTTGTCAGGCTGTGGGGAGGGCGACGACATAGGACCAAACCGGCTCTGGAGCCGGGGCTGATATGATTATAACTTTTAGCCACAAATTCAAGAAAACTTTGCGACTAAGTCGCCACAGTCTCGGCTCGCACTGAGCCACCAGCCACCTACCTCAGACATATGTTGGGGGGGAGGGTGAGGGGGGACGTAAAAGTTTTGTGCATACGCCAGATAGTAGTTTATAATTTAGCACGGCGTCGACGGCGCCGCGTTAAGCACACAAATCATTATGGCGGTGATACCAAAGCCTGCGCTTCACTCTCTTTCTTTTTTTTTTTTGTTCTTTCAGAAAACACAGGCGAACGAAAATCCAAAACAAACTAGAGGGGCGAAGGCCAGAGACAGTCAAATCCTTTTTAGCACCATAAATTAACTTCATTTCCGTGCCAGACGCAACACGACAGTCAGCAAACGTGTGTGGTGAGTTTTCAAATGACTCCATGGGGCGGGAGCAAAAATCCAAGTGAGTGCGGAGGTGGGAGCGGGGAGCTGGAGCGAATGATATAGAGTCCTGTGGTGTCTAGGTTTTGGTTTAGCACATGAGCAGGACAGGCAGGCAATGACAAAACATTGTTTAAGGCAGCTAGAATGGCGAGGGATTAAGTTTCAAGTGATTAAAGAAAGGACTTTAACTATTTCTATATATACTCAGATATATGTTTATATTCCAACCAAATCTCTGATCAGAGCTTCAAGTTAATTCCCATCACTGCATTGACAGCTCCAATCAATGGACTGGACCGATAGCTAATGAAGTTTTCCCACTATCACTTTGGCAGCAACAGTGCGTATGCGTAATATTTGAAGCTCCAAGCACGTAACTCATACGCACGCCCATAAAAATAGCAAAAAAAAAAAGATAGAGAAACGCCTGATGAGCCAGGGGGAAGAGAGTGAGAGTGGGGATTTGGGGCTGAGTGGGAAGGAAATGCCTTCACACATATTTGCATGCGATAAATGCGCCGCACACACGCACATACTCACACATAAAGATGGAGACAGACACGCACACGCCTACATATTACGCAAATTCCATGCTCAATTTCAGATTTGAGCAAACGGCATACCTGAGCAGCCTATTCCGACCCAGTCGCCCAGCTGCCCAGCCTCCCAGTTCCCTGCCACGCCCTCAGGGAGGCCCAGCCAAGCCCCTTGCCGCAGAAATCAACTCTGCTTACGTGTCGCAATGATAACGTGTATTTTGTTGCACAGAAAAAAATGTAAAAGGGATTAATACCTAAAAAACGTAGCTTTACGTTTAATAGGACTTAAACACTTAACAAATGTATAGTATAGATTTTCTAAATAAATTCAATATTTCAAGTTTAATTGTTCGTTTTATTATAAAACATTTTTCCTTCGAGTGTTCCAAATAAATCGAGCTAAGTGTGCATGTGTTGGGTGTCCTTGGTTCCCAAGTTGAGAGCTCTGTCTCGGGGGCCTAGCCTAAAGTTTCACTTGAAAGCAAATTATGCTGATGACAACAACAACAACAGCAGCTACAACTACAAGACCAACAACAATGGTGGCAGCAAGAGAAACATTGGCAATTGCGAACGTGCCACACGTTGACAACTTTTCCGGCACCTTACCTATCGAAGATATTTGGCATTTTTTGCCACAGCATACTTTTATGCCCCATTGATGAATTTTGAATGAATCGACTGATGAAGAGAACAGCAGAGATTTGCCTAACGAAATGAGCGAACACAGATTGCCACGGCAAGAGGATTAGATTGCAATGGCTGATGAGTAGCTTGTTTGCCAGCAGATAAACTGCACAGTAAAGAAAATGGATCTAAAAAAGTTGAGGGAGGTCGAAGTAGGTTCTTTTTGGTGCTTGTTTAATTAAAATATTATTATTAGCAGATTTAAATTATTATTTTAATGGCTTTCAGTGAAAAGGTTGCAATAAAATGCCAAGCCTTTTCAATTGAATAAAAAACTAAATCAAATGTTTGTCAGAAAGTTAATTATTTATTTCATAGATGTTTGATAGTTGAAAATCCTTATAAAGAACATGTAATTTAATTTTAGTAATTAATAGTAAATTATCATTTGTTTAGTATTAAAACTTTCAGATATTTTCAAGGCTTAAATCTGAATAACTTAAACATTAACTGACATTAATTTTAAATCTTAAATGCTTTTTTAAATGTTTAAATGCCAAAGATAGCATTTTTTCTGTGTACCTCTTATGGTAGATCTCTACATATATCCATATAAATATACATATATATAAAGACAAGCTCTGTTCCCTTTGTGAGCTCCCATCTAGAATTGACTATAGATTCAATAAGGCCCTGCCAGTGCTCGCTCGCTGGCTCAGCTTATCTGCAAACAGATTTCCCCCAGTTTCGAGCCGGAACGCATTGCAAGTGATTTATGGCAGGCACATTTGAATTACTTCGCCTACTTCTCGGCTCACAGATCTGTGTCTTTGGGTAATTGTGCCTCCAAGCCAGATCATATATCATTGTGTAGTGGTCCTGCATATGCCAGCGGCAGTTTAAACAACAAGTCCGCTCTGATTTTGTCAGTGACAGATATATACCACGCCTGCCACGCCTTGCGGCAGATACGCGAATAGTATATCTCGAGTGTACGCATTGTCAAATCTATCACACTTGTGATAACAAAACAGTTTCGTGTAAGATAGATTCTCGATGTTATTCTGTTTGGAGAGGCAATAACTGAGATGGCAGAAAATCAAATAAGAGCATAAGGAGAGAATATTTTTCACAAAAATCACAAACACAATTCAATTGAGCGCATAAATTTGTTACTACTACATCAATCATACGCACCGTTGGCAGCCCAACAAGACATCAGCAGAGAGCAGCCTGCGTCTCACAGTTTCTTCCTCCCCATACCGAAATTAAGTGAATATATGAAATAAAAGCAAGAGGAAAAATCACAAACTGCATTCTTTGCTGTCCATGCACAACTCGAATAATTAAAATAAACGTTTTCAGTGATAACAAACCGCTGGGAAAACACTCGATTAAAAGACATCATCAATAAATTTCCTTTGTATAATAAACAATTTCAGTTTTTCCTTGTTTATGTGCAAATGAATTGAAAACATATATGGAGAGTGATTGTATGTTTTATGCAATATTTGTATAAATGCATTCTGCTCCTCGTGGGTTAAGAGCCCGGGGCATGCGGAGTTTAATGGCATACACATATCGGTATGAAAGTGCTTTGGAGAGCTCTTTACGGCTCGTCGACTCTTGGCTCCCTGCGCTCTGCTTTTTATGGCTATCTGTCGTCCTGGCAATTGTGTGCGGGCCAAAAGGCGTCGACGACCGCTCCGGACCCGGGCAGTTGGGTAATTCTTTCGTTTTTGACAACTTTGAAGCTCTGAACTCGGTTGGAAAGCACAGATGACCTAAACAGGAAATGCTGTCAACCAATTTATCGAGTATTAAAAACGGCAATAAAGTTTTGTGTTTTGCAAAACCATTTTGTGGTCATAGAGTTATCTTTATTTAAAATTTGGTTAATTGTCTATATATTAAATATATAAATTATATTTATTAAATATATAATATATAACTATATTTTTAGGTAATGGAATCTGTTGAATAGAAATATATACATATATTCATTATAGTATATTTTAGTCATATTTTTTTTATGATTATGTTGGTAACACTATATCATAGCTGCTCTACCCAATGTGGCATTCTTTCTGGTCGGCATCGTAAAAAAAGTGTTTACATTTCATTCATAAAATATCAATTACCGACATGTGTGACAGCTAAGCGAGAGTGTGTGCGGGTCTGGGTATGGGTTTGGTAAGTCAAATCGATATCATGCGAATACGTGAGGACATCACAGTTCATTGCCGGATCGCAGCTTCAGCCTTCTCCCCTGAAAGTTGGGTGACATTTAGGGGCAATATGGTGCACAACACGCACCCTGATGGAAATTTAACGAGTTGCTCGTCAACGGCTCCCGGCATGCATAGCAGCAGCACATTATAATCAGCTGGCTAAAATTTTACTTAGCTAGAGAGTCTCTGAATCTTCGATTTGGTCCTAATTTAAGGTAATACTTTCTTAAACGAACAGAAAACCAAACATCAAGAGAAAGCCCATTTGCTTTAGGCCTGCGGCCTCTCCATGTAAGTGGATGCAGCCCGCAGCCAGCGCATAACCAAGTAGCTGGGCTGGTCTCTGAGCCCACCGCCCTGTGAGCCACCCTATTTAACATCCGCTGGCCGCACCTGCTGTCTGCAGTTTCCGCCTGCCGCCTGCACTTAGCTGCCTACTTTGGGGCGCCACTCAATTATTTATGTGCCCCTGCAGTGCTGCGGCAATGGAGTTCGGCCTGTCCTCTCATATGAGGGGCGAACTTTTTCGACATCTCTGCACCACGTCGGCAGCACGGAATGTCTTTAATGTTAATGACTCCCACCAGTTCTCTGTTGTCGCAGAAGTTTGGCAAGCGCTTAAGGCGGGCGGCTCTGCGGCAAGACAGACAAGTTTCCATTGTGCCGGGGCCGGGAATCTCGAAGCCCCGGTGACAAGTTTCGCCGCTGCACCCAAACTTTTTAATACGTTATGCAGGCCCTCATTAAAAACGCATTAACTATGCAATGTAAATCATTATTGTGCCATAAGTAGCACTCAACCTCCATCCCCAGCTGGGGGCAACATGGTGCATCAGCTGGCGGCGTCGGCTGCAGAGTTATGTCATCCGATAATTGTGCAGGGATATATGTATGTATGATAATGTCAGAGGCCGGGATATGAGTTATCACGCCAAATGACCCGCAGGCCAGAGGTCTCAGACAGACCACAGATGAGCATGTTTCAATATTTAAAATTCACAAAATAAATATGCTGAAATATTTATTTATATTTCTTTTGTACTATTGTAAATGTGGGCATTTTGAAAGATCCCTAGAAATTCCCAAACTCCATTCCAAGAAGCACACATTCATTCCAAAGAAGCAATTTCTCACAATTTTCTTTTTATCTGCTTAACATGTTAATAACCCCACCCGGGGGGTCGCCGCTGGGACTGGGTCTCGCCCCCACCAAGCTGACTGCAATAAATATTTTATAAAGGCCAGGCTACGTCAACGAGAACACGACGCGGGACACGGCAAATCCTCTACAGGTAGCGACCCTCATAAAAACAGGCAACTTTGTAGAAAAGATTGCGCTGATGTGCTGAAAATTCCTTCCTTCCTTCCGTCGTCGCGTCGTGTCAACAAGCGGCAGCGCCAGAATAGGCCACACAATTGGCTGGCAGATGGCTAAGCGTCTGGCAAGGAACCAACAAAGGGGGCTGTCCTTTTGACCCAACGCAGCCTCCTCTCTTCGCCCAGGCAACCCACATGGGTCGCCGAGATTGCCCATTTCTTTATTCATTAGCATTTCGCCTCGAAGGGGGGAAATCCAAACATTAATATTAAATTCGGGGACGGCTTTCCAAACTAATTTGTCTGAGTGCCGGGAATGCTTAACAAATTTAAATAGTAAACCCGGCAAATTAGTTTTAATATGGCCAGCAAACAAATCTGGGCCAAAATCGGGCTGCCTAAAGACCATTTCCGCTGTTGGCCCAGTTAAACATGCATTCTATTTGCTGTTAGCCATTAGTTGTCGGTACCGAGCCGGGCTTTGCGATTTTATTTAAACATATTTTAGGCTTTTAACCAAATTTATGGCCCCGTCTAAATGAAAATCTGTGCTAAAATGTTTTTAATTGCCTTGCGCGAAGGATAAATCGATGGCAGAGCGATTTAATTTATGTGCGTTTAAGCCAATTTCTAAACTAATTTAGCCTCATTATTTTTGGTTACCATGTGTGTGTTTTTTATTTATAATTTTCTATCTATATATTTCTTTAAAGCCATGTCCTTAAATACATACTGGAAATTGGCTGAAATTTAATAATGACCGCAAACACAAACAACGACACCCGGGTGACCCCTAAAAAAATTACCTATCACCGCTTTGTGTCCTCGGAAAAAGGCAACCCCATTAACCATAACGCTTTGGCAATAAAAATAACAAGCCGCATCAAATTTTAAAGTAACGTTCAGCCAGGGAAAAACAAACAAATATAATTGCAACGAAGGCAGCGGCTGTCTGAGCAGTTGCCTTTTTATAGTCGAAAGTCGGAGGACAATTTACACGGGTCGCCTGGGAAATTTGGGACTGGAAATGGGGGAAATAACTTCCTTATTGCAGGGGTCCTGGAAATTGACACAGAACTTTGACTCAATTAGATAAATTAAAGAATTTCATAGGGAATTAGTAATTAGTCATATTTATTTTCTACCTAAAATAATAAATAAAATATTCAAATTCAGAGCTCCAAGGAAACAAAACAAACTCAAGCTGACAATCGGGCATCCTAGCAACCTTCGCCTTGCCGTCGACCCAGTCAGTCAGTTGAACAACTCGCCGGCATCAAAGCGGATCAACATGAATATTACCTCGACAGTTTGGTGAGCTTAAAATAAATATACACAAATCAGATATATGACATTGGCTAGCCACACAGCTGGTGCAACATCTGGGACAAGGACACCATCGCGAACGTGGGCCCAGATATCCTCTGCTTGCGCAATGGCAACACGATCAAGTTCATCAACATGCAGACTCAGGCCGTCAGCTATTTCAAGCCCGAGACGGTGGCCACCGGACTAAGCATCAGCGTCTTCACTGGCCACAATCGCTTCCCGCTGTTCGCCTTCGCCGAGGTGGTCCTGCGAGGCCAAATCTTTGTCTACCGTTACCCTGATTTTACCAAGTTCAGCGTTATTCCCCGTGAGTAGCAGGGAGGAGGGGGCTTACCTTGAGTGGATACAATAATCTTTGCACCTATTTTTGGCAGCCGAAATGATTACCTACTCGGATATCCAATTCTCGGAATTCGACCTTCTGGTCGGTGTTGGCGGACATCCCAATTTTCCGATAGTCGTGTTCAATTACCGCACCGCCGCCGTTATCGTGAGGCACAACACACAGGTGGCCACCTTGCCGCGTAGCCTTGTGCTGAGCTTCAATGCCTTGCCCACCATCGTGCAGTTCCACAAGCAGGAGATGACCATCCTGAACTACGAGATCTGCACTATTGAGAAGGAGTCCAGTCTGCACAAGGTTTTGAATTTGGAGATAACCAAGGACTTTCTTAAGTCCGTCGGCAACGGGCGCTTCCTTACCTTCGCCGATGATAACTTCCAGTATGTGGTTAATGACTATGGCCACATGTCGTTAGTGGAAGTAGCCGGCTTCAGCCTAAGGCCCCAGTGGCGTCCGATCTATGATTCAGAAGAGATATCGACTCCTCGGGCACACTCCATAGCCAACCACCGCGGCGGGCTGGTTATCTACAACCATTCCCACGCCTTCTTCGTGAAGAAAAAGTCGGGCTACTTTCAAGTAGGTTTAATGTTCCCAGCTAATCATCGTTATCTCATTAATCTACGTTATTTTCCTACAGCTTGAGTGGACGCTGGAGGCGTCTCTGCAGGACGTCAATCGCTTCATTAGCAACAACGGCGAGTTATACGCCGAGCGTCGGCCAGGCCACATCGACCAGGTGATGGTGGACAAGTCTGGAGCGGTGACGCTTGAGTGCGTGGTGCCTACTGGAATTCCCGTGATCTCATTCCGTGTGCTGCCCGGTCTGAAAGACGAGTCTGTTTGTGTGCTTCACAGCGACCGGCTGGCGATGATGGATCTGGCCAAGGGCCACACCCTCAGCGAGGTGATGGTACCATGGGCCAACGCCATGGCCAATCACCGTAGCCTGGCCATTGTGGCCGTTGGCACCCTGGAATCCCGCATCGTTCTAATCCAATACGAGCGGGCCACGTTAGCGCACGTGCTCTGTGAAGTCGAGGTGGAGACGCCGGCCATTATGGAACTGGAATTTAACGACAGTTGGCTGGTATTCCAAGACCAACGCCGCACGCTGCAGGTGGTCCAACTCGACACCAGGCCGTACAAACTGACGCACTACTTTGAGATGAAGGTGCCGGAGCTGGAGCAGGTCTATGTGCACACATTCCTGTTGGCCGACGGGCCGCGACTGATGGTCTTTATAAACCGAGATCGGAACATAAAACGTCCGGGCTGCGCCACCGAATTGTGGCTCTTTACCTGGGGCAAGGATCGGCGACTGCATCGCCGCGAGTATGTCTTGCCGACGGAGTACAACTACTTCTGTGTCCAGCCGCCTTTGGGCCGATGGGCGCTGATCGAGATCGTGGCCTCTGTGGCCAATACCTTCAACTTTGACCAGTTCACGCTGAACGAGCGCGACGAAGTGCAGTGGGTAGCCTCCACGAAGTCTGCGCACTTTAGCTACATCCTGGGAATGAACATGACCAAGCATCTGATCACGTGGAGCCTCGGGGGCATCCTCTTGCACTTCAAGCAGCACAAACGGGCCAAGAAGCAGTTCATGGTCTGCCGCTACCTCAATATCGGCATGCACGCTGAGTACTATATGCGTCTCAAGGAGTGCTTCAATTCAAAGTAAGGCGCCATGAGCTGTAGGAGATATAAACTAAGACCTGTAATCCCCCTTTAGATATTTAATCATTCTGATGGCCGATCGGAGGCTGCGGGTTATGCGACTGCCCTCGCTGGCGGATTTTGTGCGGGACAACCAAGCCCTCCCGCTGCCCACGGAGGAGGGCATTTCCTGTTACATCGATGAGGCTATTCACAAGGTTGATATGTTTTTGCCGCTGACCATGCGCCAGGAGGTGAAGGAGGAGTACACGGCAGTCGATTTGCACAAGAAGGTGAAGCTCTTCAAGCTGATCGATCATTTCTCCGACAAGGTGACGGAACTGATCGACTACGACATATCCAAGACCGGCAAGACCAAGGGCATCTTCAAGAAATTCTGCTTCCACTACTCGTGGCTGGACCGGCTCACCGATGAGGCGCACAAGCTGTGCGCCCTGGAGCGCACCTCGCTGGAGAAGGCCATTGCAGACCAGGCGCGTATTCGCGACTGGATCATGCGTCTGGTGACCCGCGACGCGGTCAGCATCAACTACCGGGTGCGCTCCATTTTCGCGGATGCCAACTTCGAGAGTTTCGCTTTCCGTCGCAAGCTGGAAATGACCGAGTTTGACCGCTACCGCTTCTACGACCTCGAGGACCATATCCGTCTCTCTCAGGTCTCAATGGGCGAGGAGGAGTTCCTGCCGCAGCCTGCAGCACAGACTCAGGGCCACGGCCCTCCTCCGGGAATGGAGGACACGGAGCTGGGCGAGGAGGAGGAAGTGGAGCCGGGCCCCACGGGGCTAAAAGAGCTCAAGCCGTTCGTGGTGGAGGGGACCAGCGTGTACGAGCACATAATGGCTCCCGTCTTCCAGCTGCAGGACAAGAACATTGTGACCGCCAACCAGGTGTTCAACTACAACTGCAAGATCCGCTACTACCTGAACGACCCGCTCAAGCAGGAGTTTAACAAGCTTTTCCACGAGGCCCAGGAACTCAAGCGAGCCACCATTGCCAGCGTAATGAACACGAACGTGGTGCTCTACAAGATCTATGACAACATGAATATCATGCTGCGGCTGCTCAACATGGAGCAGTTCGAGAAGCCCGATCTCACCGTGCCATCGCTGGAGCAGGACGAGGTAATCGAGCGGATAATGGAGGTGGACGACTCGGAAATCAAGGCGATAAATCGACGGAAGCCCAAGACCATCGATACCGGCGGCAAGAAGGGTCGCCTGCTCCTCTGGAGCGTCGAGTTCTGGTCGCGGGCCCTCATCGTGATGATGGACGGCGTGCTAGAGAAGCTCTGGGAAGAAGAGATCAAAAAGGACATACCAGAGCCGGAGTTCATGTCGAAAAAGCAGCCGCACGAGTACAATCTCGAAGAGCAAAAGATCTTCCGCGCCTACGAGGAGGCGGTACGTTTGCTGGAGCTGGACCGCCGCAAGTATCTGCGCATCCTGCACGAGAACGAGGAGAAGACGCTGGCCCTCAAGGCCTCCCATATCCTAAAGCTCAACCAGCGCGTGGCTGAGCTAATGATCTTGAAGCTCAAGTATGACTTCGCGCTCAAGCAGAGCCAGGTGCGCCTCCTCACGCTGGAGAAGACCAACTTCAACCGCGTGCAGGTGCGCAAGCGCATCACGCTGTTCAACCGCGATGTGGACAAGCTGACCGACTTAATCAACCGCGTTGGTCAGCTCCTCGACTTCTGGGAAAAATCCCTGACGGATGTACGGTTGCGGCTGGAAGCCCAGCAGACCCGGGACCGAGCCGTAGAGCGGCACTTCCGGAGCAACTTTCTGCCGACAGTGCCGCATGCCACCCACGAGATGACCAAGCTCTTCAAGAAGCGGCCAAAGCTGCCGTCCAAGGTCTTCAACTCGATGCTTATCTGCATGGAGGCATCCAATAAGCTGAGCGGGAAGCCCAGCCAGCGCACCCCATTCCCGCTGCCCACAGACGTCCAGGACTTCCTCAACCACCTCGCCGAATTTGACCAGCCAAAACAGTGCCCGCCGCAGGTGGACCTCAAGTCCTGGGACACCTTCGTCAAGCTGCGCCGCCAGAAGATGGAAAGCGAGATGCGGCTAAAGGGCATCGGCTACCAGCTGATGGACAGCCAGACCTTCTGCGGCCATCTCCAAAAGGGTATTACGGCGTTGCGTGAGTCCAAGGTGGATGCGCAAAAGAACTGGGAGGACAGCGTCCAGTGTTACGTGAGTTGTTGCGGACATACGTTATTCGCTACATACTTTTAGGCTCGTCCTAAAACTATTTGCAACGTAAACAAATTTCTTCACCTTCCAACAGCTGGACGGCATGCGGAATATGACCATACAGGTGACGCTAACAATGGGCCAGGTGGAGGTGGGTGTCATGGGCGAGTTTACCAATCTGTCCAACACCGTTCTCATGCACATGGACGACATCAACGATGTGAATCGTCAGATACAGGTGAGAGGTGGGAAACCAATTGATATAAAGCCTATAGTCCTGTAATTCCCGCATCCAGGAAGCCGGAAATATGAAAATCAGAGCCATGGAGCGTGTGGCCGTCTTCCGGCGCCAGGTGATCTTTAAGGAGTGGGAGCACAAGCTGTATAAGGCCAACATAGCCTATTTGAAGTACATGCTGGACGCCATCGAGAGGTGCAAGGTTTCGCTGGAGTTTCTCAACATCTTGCGAAACTGGAACAAGGTCAAGACAGAGCGCCAAAAGTACATAGCCGGAGCCATCGAACGCGTCATCGAGCAGAAGATCGCCGCCTTCAGGAAGCAAATCGAACGTGTGTATGTATCCCTTACACCCATAATATATGCCAATTAAAAAACAAAAACAAAATTGTTGCCATCCCAGGAATCTCAAAATCGACTCGGTGAAGGCCCAGACCCTGGAGGTGAAGCAGAATAGCCACGCCATTGACCTCAAGATAGAGCGGATCAAGGTGGACGTCACACTCCAGAATTCCCTGCGCGACACCATGATGGAGGAGAAGCGGGATCGCGAGCAGCGTGAAAGGTAAGATAACCTGTCGAACACCGGCAAAAATTTGTAAGTTTTATATTGAAAAAAATATATAAGGTTTTAATTTCATTTATTGCCGACATTAAATAGTTGTCTCTACATTCAAATGGGAAAAAGGTTACATTTTTAAATTACAATTCAAGTAAAAAATTTAAAATAAATATAACAATTATAAAGCTGCTAATAAAAATATGTACTTGGGTACCAACATAATCGTTATTTGCATACAGTTTACTATTATCCGGTAATAATTATAATAATTATTTTAATAATACTTATTTACGATACATATATTATAGTGATCAAGAAGATTTCCTAACTCTAAACTGAACTCAAATTATTCAATTTTATTTACATTTTCCCTCCCTCACCTCACAGAATGTCACAAATCAAAACCCATCGGCAGCTGATGGAGAATGTGCGCCGACACTACGCTCATGTGTTGGAGCTGCAAACGATTCTGGAGCTGCTGCGTCTGCGAACCTATCCCACGCTGGGTCCACCTCTACCCCAATGTCACCCGCCGGTGCCGGAGCACATTCTTGGCTCGGTGCTCTAAGAAAGTAACCAAAAACTTTGTCAGCTCACGCTACTTGACGAAATTGCAATTAAATATTTTCATAGCGCCAAATGAGTATGAATTGGCTGGGTCCGGGGTTGCTGGTCTACTGGCTTCTGCTAAAACTCAATTGTTTGTTTTTGTGTCTGGCCAAAATTACTAAAAATTACCCAAAGACCGGGGCTAAGGGCCATCCCCTTTGAGCCCTCGCTGCTGCTCTGCACGTTGCTCCCAAGTGAACTTGGCCAGAAGGGGAAAGGGAAACACCTTCGACATCGCACTTCACTGTAGATTGCTTTAATTGAAATCTGTTGAAGCTAGAGGAAAGCCTATTTGCCTATTTTAGAATTCAAATTAACATATAAGGTATATGTATATATATAAATTCAACTCTATTTACTATACACACAAGGGCAAATCTTTGTGTATTTACTATTTCCAATTGTACTGCGAATATCAACAAACACACAACAAAAATCACCGCCCTCATCCCTTATCTGTCCCACAAACTGTACTTTTTGTTCGCTCAGTGTGTGTTTTAATAAAACCAAATTGCAAATCATTCCGGAAAAGTACATATAAAAACTAAGACGAGCGAGCGTAATTTAAAGCTTTAACCCGCAAAGGTCAAAGCGAGCTATAGCTTCCAAAGTATGCAAATAGTAGTCACAATAATGTACATTTCTCTGCTGCCTTTATAATCAAATACCTATGAGTTAATCTCATCGAAAATATTAGAAATATTTCTTAGTAGAGGGGCACATGTTTAATGACAATGCAAATTCGCTAAAAAGTGGGGCAGCTCATCGGCTCTTATCAGGAGACTATATGGCCACGTGCTTCTCCATAGCGGATGCTATCAATCGAAAATAAAACAAAAACAATTAATAAAAGCATAGCGAGCCCAGACTGATTATCAGGAAAATATATTACAGACATGACACAAAAAAATTTCTTCTAAAAATGATTTTAAAAATGTAAGTATTTAATTTCAGTTATTCTAACAATTTTAACTAGACATTGATACCAAATTATTTAAGTAATACCAACTGCAGAAGAAGAATGCTTAGCTGTTAAGCCATCAAATCTCTGTGTATGCACATATTACTTTATACAAATATACTGTTTATATACAGCAAAGTCACAGCAGCCGATCTGAACAATCCGATCGGAAAGTCTGCTTATCGCAGAGTTCTAAGCGCTTCTAAGCGTTTCTATGCGTCCGACCTTCCCAGCTGCTGATAAGCCGGGCTCCCGAGCTCAAATTCGGGGCGTCTACGGCGCAAAACGAGGTGTCGTTATGGACAGTTTGCCTTCCACTCAATCAGTACTCAATTCGACGTTCTCCCGTCCAGCAGCAGTTACAGAAAACACCCAAAATGGCAAAGATTGCAGTGATCTTCGTTCTCTTCGCGCTGTGCTCCGTAAGTTGGGAAAACACCAGGCAATCGCCGGATTTGTAGGATCCTGTGAGCATGAACTAAGCTCACTTTGCTTTCAGGTGGCCATGTCCGCCCGCGTCCCCCGTGAGGAGCCCAATGCGTTTCAGCCTGTCGCCGACAGCTTGAAGGCGTTCTTCGATTCTGCAAACAGTTTCCTTCAAGACCCAGCCACCCAGGTAAGCCTCATCGAAGACAAGGCCTAACCAAATACTATATACACACAAACCTTTTTGGATGAATAGGCTAGGCTGAAGGATGTTCAGGAGAAAACTCAGGATCTCTTTAAGAAGGGTGGCGAACAATTCAAAGAAGCAGCTGAAGGTGTCCAAGCCAACATTCAGGAAATTGCTAAGAATAGCGATAGTACCATCAAGGAACTGGCTGAGAATGCCAAGAAGCTCCTTGACGATGCGATCAAGAAGACGAAGAACTAAGGCTCTGTAAAATGTTAATCTTCTAAAATATTCCAAATAAATGCTGAAACTTTAAAATCAATAAAGATTTTCCTTTGATGGCTACAAAGAGGAGTTTTTTTAATTTATTTATTAATACTCTTCACGCTCCAAAAACCCTCCACAGATCAGTTGTCGAATACCCATACTCATTGACATGGAAGCAGAGCTTCTTTCACTTGAGACTAGGAAAACTCATGGGAAAATTCTTCCGTCTCAGGAGGTACCAAGCGCCTCTCGTAGTTGACTTCCGGAAGAAGGAAAGGAAAATAATAATAATTAATATTATTGAATTTTAATAATAATAAAATAAAAATAAAATAATAAAACATATGTCTTTATCATTATTAAACATTTTATTGAATAGGAAAACTATATATTAAATAAAACATTTGAAATTAAAACTGGGTAAAAAGTAAAAAAAAACAGCAATAAATCTATAAAGCTTTATTTTGTTTCTTTATTTTGATTTAAATTGATTTTTATTTCGATTTTAATTTATTTTTTGCTCACAAGCAAAGTGGTAGAATTCCCGGCAATTTTTAGTGGAACTGCCAATGCAAATAATAGCAGACTCTTCTTTAAATTATAAATATAATATAATTTAAGGTGAAGCTAAAAAACTTAGTGGAAGAGAAGAATTTGGATTATACTTGCGCTGAAATAGTTTATGCTCTTTGTTGGCTTTACCAAACTGGGATCGGGGAGGTCGGGGTTGGCAATATACATAGACATTGGCCACATTTAAGCCATGATAACCACTGTTCTGGTGAGATTCATGTACGTGAAGCAATCAGTCCTAACATCCACGGCACAGCGCAACCTATAAAAAGAACTCGGGTCAATCAGATCTGACTTTGTGTAGTTGCGGCGATAAGGCGGCTCCGATTCGGCTGCGACGCAAAACTAGCTTTCCTTATGGGCAGCTTTTCAGGCGCTCAATCAGTACAAAAGTCGACGTTCCCAGGTCCACATCAGCCGAAAACAGTAACTAAAAAATGGCCAAGCTGGCAGTGATCTTTTTCCTATTCGCCCTATGCGCCGTAAGTCCAATGTCCTATGTCCAGACACTGGATGCTAATGTCAACTTAACAACCGAACACGATTATTACGCTTTCAGGTGGCCATGTCCGCTCGCATCGCTCGTGAGGAGCCAACGAAGAAACCACTCGATCAACTTGGGGAAACATTTAAGAGTTTTGTAGACCAAGCTCAACAATTGTTGCAGAATCCAGAGCTTCAGGTAACCCCCCCAA
This sequence comes from Drosophila mayri, assembly GCA_008042485.1. NCBI lineage: Eukaryota > Metazoa > Arthropoda > Insecta > Diptera > Drosophilidae > Drosophila > Drosophila mayri. Next base: position 56,305 of record VNJN01001215.1, read on the forward strand.
AAAAAACCTTCTAAAAAGTATTTTAAAACCAATTTTTTTGATTTGCAGAAAGCATTCCAGGGTTTTGGAGAAACGGTGAAGGAGGCGGGCAAGAAATTAGGTGACAGTATCCATGAACAGGCCTCAAAGGATAAGCATTAGTATAAACTAAAATAGTGATGCAAATGTGTTTGTTAATAACGTTGTTGCTTTGCTTCAAATCTAATAGAAAGATTAAATAATCGTTTATAATTGCCTTTGGTGTAATAATTTGTATACAAGCAGTGACTTCAGTGGCTTTCTCCTTTTTTGAACATTTTAATTTTCTAATTTCAATGAAATTTCGTTCTATTAACCGAAAGTTATATCTTCTACATAGTAGTCTTTTCCCATATATGTATTTACGTATATATGAATGTTCCCAACGAACCTGCTGACGAGCCAATACTGAAGCTGTGAACCCCATAAGTAACTGGCAATTATTGCAAATTCCGAATTCCCTGCAAACAAATAGCTGTGAAAAGGTGACACCTGTAAAATATTTGTCAGTTATTTTGCACACCTGTCTGAGCAACAAGGATGTGAGCCAGCGAGGCGGGAGGACCCGAAAGCCATGGCTTCGAACATGAATAATGTATTGGCATTTGTATGGCATCACACATCCTCCCACTCCGAATACTTCGGCCGCGCACGATTGCATAATATCAAAGTGGATTTTTCCTTTCTGCAGCGAAGCGTGTCGGGTTTGGGCCAAGTATACGGAAACGGAAGTGGAGCCGGCTGAGGCGGATAATGCCAAATTGTTGCTTAGACACATTTTATGTACTCGGCAAACTCGTGTGTGTATCTGCGACTTCATCAATTGGCATCTGTAGTGCAATTTCAATGGCATTGTTGTGTGAAATTTATAAATGTTTTCGTTTTTTCGTTTTTATTTGGGAGCATTGCTTATTCAAACGCGTCGGGGCTTACTCATCCTGATCAGACCAATTCGCTCTTTGATATAGTCGATAATCAAAATTTGTCACACGACTTGGCAAATAAATTCACTTCGATTGGTTTCGAAAGAGCTTCTAATTTATTGGAGAACTTAAAAAAATTACTTAGATTTTCTTTATAAAAAGCATATTAAATACTCATCAGTTCAGATACCATTTAAAATGCTGATAAAAGCGTGTTAAGCCCATTGAAATCGATTTGAGTTTACTTTTTGCCTGTCAATCGCTGGCGTAGCATTCCGAATTTAATTAAAAATTTATTAAATGCTGCGACACATTCGCAGGGTTGCGCAGAGGAGCCTCAGAGTTGGGGAGATGGTTGTAAAGGGCTGAAACCTAGTTTCTGCATTGCCGTTTGAAAACTGTTCTCCTCGGCGTTGCACCAAACAATTCCCAAAGCAACAATATGGTTGCCATGTCACGCAGTGTGTGTGTGTGTGTGCGTGTGTATGGTGTATGTGAGTGCATTGTAATGCTAATTTAAATAACGATAAGCTCAACAACAGCATCAACAGCAACGACAACAACGACAACGACGGCGGCAACCATGCCGGGGATGCTGGCAGCAACAACAATGGCAACAATAATAGGAAAACAATTTGGCATTCTGTGATTTTGTCATCCTTTCACGATTGTTGTTGTTAGTTTTCCTGCCACTTTTACGCTTAGCATGAAAGTCGCACAGCTGGGTGAAAGGCTAGGGGAAGTGATAAGATTGATAAAGACTTAAACTCACTAGAAAGTCTAAAATATATCAAGATAAAATAAATGTAAACTGCAGGACTAAAATAATAAATATTTATTATATTATTTATTTATCTATTTTCTTTTGATCCCTTAGCTTTTTACATTGAAATAATAATGAGATTTTCTTAATTTAATATTTATTAACTCAAAGATTTTCCATATTTATTTATATGGTATTTGCTTTTAAGGAAAAAAAAAGGGAATAATGACTTCTTCTAGAGGCGTAAATAGGTCTCCTAGCAGTTTCAGCATCTGCAGTAAGCCGCCCGACATACACACAATATTAGCGGGGCGAGCGAGAAAAACAAATAATAAAGCCACTTGCGCGTACATATATAGTAGAAGGAAAAACAACAGCGTTTGGGAAAAGTTCTGCATACTGGTGTTCCTCTGGGCGCCCAGGGAAAAGTTCAGAGGGATGCTGCAGCGGCTGCGGCGGTGACGACGGCGGCGGCATTATCCTTTCTATCACTTGTCACATTTTCGCATAATGGCGTCATTGCTGGTGCCTGTTGCGAACAATGAATACATTTGTAATGTTAATGGAATGCAACGGGAACTGCGAGGAAGCCGAAACGAGAGCAGCGCCAACCATTTTCCGTCGCCTACGAGTATTTGTGTATTTGCTTGTGTTTATCAGCCAGTCAGTCGCTTTGGCCCAGAAAAGCGGGGCTTTTCCCATTTCCCATTTCTCCACACGCACTCACAAAACCTTCGTTTGACTCGTCAGAAAAAATTATTTTTTGTATTCCGCTTTCAAAGTTGTCGAGGAGTTGGCAGCGTGATAATTCGAGAGGAATACATTTTAACAAAGAAAAAATAGTTTAAAAAATAACTTTAATAATAATTATGAATTATATAAAAACATATTAAAGAGGTGTATTATTTGTGTATATAAAAAATATTGGTAAATCATTAATAGTTGGAAATAAATAAAATAAAATTGAACAAAATGCTGAACATTATAAAATTTATTTAAATTTCCAGAAAATATTTTATAATTCTGGTAATATATGTATATATGAACTCCTGGTAAAAATCAATAAATTCCTAGATTTATCTTAATATTTTAAAATGTATAGTTTATATTTAACAAAATATACAAATCTCCTCACGTTGACAGCGCTATGTGCCCTTCTTATTCAATATGCCTAGTGCAGTGCATCGAAGCATAAAATAACGTACAATTTTTATTAGAAATATAAACAGCAAAAAGCATACACACACATGCACATCCATTTATGGTTGCATAGACGCACAATGTGGCAGCCACAATAAAGAAATAAAAGGCTCAGCAGCAGCAGCAACTAAAGCAACAGCAACATAAGCCTCATCGTCTCCGTTGTCGTAGCGACATCAACAAAAAGCACAAAAGCATTTGCATTGCAAATGCAACATAATGCACAACAGCAACATACACACACTGGCACACTGACAGACACATTTGCTTGCCACTTCCGAAGGATGTTGCTCCTTGCTGCTCGTTGCCCAGCAGCAACAACATCGAAGTATTTGCCTTGACAAGTATTTAAGTTCCTCCGCTGCTGGCGCTGCTTCTTCTCGCAGGACTTTATATGAACGCATACATAACTTTTCTGCATGCATTTTAATGCCATCGAAATTTTGGCATTCAAGGTGCACGAAGGTACAACTACCATAAACCTTAATATTATTGAGGGAGCAAGGGCTTCATGATTACCAATAAATATAAAAATATCCTGTACAGGAATAAGCTGTATCTCTTGTCATGCAAATAAATGCCTGCATGGGAAGAATATATAATTTCAGCTCGACTTCTGGCATCAAATTCGGATTATTCTTGATCAGCATCGACAGGAAAAAAATGTTTTTTTTTAAATCTGTTTAATCATAAAAAGCTATTCTTTTAATGAAAGTTCCTGCAGGATCCCCTGAGAGCTCTCTAAGCCACTCAGCAACAGCTTCGGGCCATTGATTGCCTTTTCCCAAGGACTCTAAACCACAACCTTTTGTCTCATCAAGTGAGTTAGTTGAAGTTGGAGTCTCGCGACTCGCGGTGGCCCTTTGCATATTCATGTATTCCGGCAACGAAAATTGACGGCAACAGCTGCCTGGGCCCCAAGACCGCGGAATGCAGACTGCAGACTGCACACTGCGAGCCATGCTACAGACAACGGCGGCCAGGAAGTCCTCGATGACATCCTTGTGAGCACTCGGCTGTGGCCGCGTTGATTTGCAGGCAGCAATCCCGACGGTTCGTTTGCTCCTGCTGCCGTTTTGAATGAATATGCATGAGCAGTTGAGCAGTTACAAGCCATCAAAACATGCCACACACATAACATACAGTAGCTCGGAGAAAAAACGCTAACCATCTACAGTAGTTACTGCTGTGTCGGGGATCTGGCCGCAATATGTCTTCGCTGTTCGTTTGCCTCAATCCATTATCTATATCTGGTCCCTACTTTATACACGAATTGCTGTAGATAACCAAGCGTTGCTTTAAAACTAAAAATATGAGCCGGCGTTTGCCTTCCGCTTGCCATGTGAAATTCAACCGCGTGGCTAACGAGTATATCGTTAGAGCCAAGCCAAAGCCAGTATATCCATGCGATTCTGCATGGCCAATGCCAGCAGCAGCAGCAGCATCAACGTGGCGTATACTTGATGTCCGCCTCTGTTGTTTGACGTGTTGAGTTTAATTGGAACACTCCACGACGACGATGGCGATGGCAACGTCGCGGGTTTTTGGTCGGTTTGGCGGAGCCACCATCGCTTTTGATGTAGCAACCTGCCCCGCCCCTCTTGCCTGCCTCCCCACCTGCCTGCGCCGCCCCTCTCCCCTCACTTGCTGCGGCATTAATTCATGCAGTTTCAAAGCTGCCAGCACAAGCAACACATATTCATTCATTTAGTTGATTCTTTTTTGTTGCACCTCCTTTCGCACACACAAAAGGATACTCTTTTCAGTGTTAGTTAGCGCCCAGACTATCCTACCTTTTTTGTGCCATCATTAAAGCGCTTGCAGGAGCAGGGAGTGAACACTTTATTAAAATCTAGAGTTCATGACGGAGTTTGATGGGTGTCGACGGATAAAGAGGTGATGGGAGAAATGTATCCTTGGCAAGGACTTAATGTGCCCGCTAACTTTAATGACGATCGGGTTTTGTGCTATATAGTTTTAAGCAGCAGAAGTTAGTGTTTTTTTTGAGTATTTTATTTCTGAGTAAGAATTGCGTTACATAAAACTTATTAGTTATCAAAATTATGTGTTGAGTTTACACAATTATAACGAATAAAGAATTTTGGGAGCAAGATTAGTGGCCGCCAGTTCAACCTTGCTTTTATATTAAGAGCGATAGCCAGAGCTTATAAATGCTAGCTTTAGTTTGGAAAATTCTTTAATATTTACGAACTTGAGTGCGGAACTGAGCTTATCAATCAAGGTCAAAATAGATTATACAAAAAAGTTGAGCCCAGAATAGCGCAGTTCAAGCTCTTTAAACCGTCAAAAATATTTCTCAGATAATGAAAATATATGTAAATATATACAATAGAATATTCTTATCATATATTTATAGAAATTATTAAGCTAAAAATGTTCAAAATGTATAAAAGTAACCAAATTTCTACAAGTTTCTATATTTATAGCCAGACCTAGCCTTCATTTTTTTTACTAAGTCTATGGGTAAATATCAAATCAAATATCATTTGTTAAGCCAAAGAGTTATGTAAGCTTTTCTCAAGGAGCAGAGTATGCAAATATTCTGCCATCACCCATAATCCCCAACTATCATGCGCTATGCCCGTCATAAATTGTACCGCCATTACGTCAAATCGTTTTTGGGTAAAAGCCCAGACACAAATAATATTCATATTATTATGACAGGGAGGATTTTGTTGCGTCTGTCTGCCCGGGACAAATAAAAATATTGTATTTCAATTGTCAATTGAACTTAGTGCAGTCGACGAGAAAACCCCGAAAAGAAATAAACGAAAATGTAATCAAATCATATGAAAAAGCCACGAAAGTCGAGAGCCCCGAACGAAATAAGATGACTTCGATGTCGATGTCGCCGATTTGCAGTTTGAGCCATGAGCCAGAGGTCCCTGCATACTTTCTTCTGGGTGCTGACGGATTTCCCAACTAAATATCCACGTTTGTGGCTTGTCAATGGTTATTGATTGTCTGGGTGTCATGTGTGTGTAATCCAAAAAGGATCGATGCCAAGTGGGGTGGCAGGGCGGAAGCTTTTAAGACGTCTGCTCCGGCCATCCCAGTACACAGAGAAAAATAACGCAGTTCTGGTAGATGGAAATTCATATTTCTTAAATGTTTTATTTATTTATTTAAATAAATATGAGACATGCTTGTTCTCTGTGTAAGAACCATTTGAAATGCGAGCCCCTCGTGCTGAGCTCCTTGGCATTTGCATTACTCACAACAGGAGCAAGAGAAATAAAAGATTTTCCTCCTTCGAGAAGAGAAATCAGAGCACATAAAAAGTAAAACGCGTTTTTCAAATATTCCAAACACAAAAGCGGCTTGGCAAATCCTCGAGAGCTAAGCAGCATATCACAAACGGCTCAGCAAGAAAGCTTCCTGCAGGACACGGCTCAGCCTGACATTGCAATGGGCAAAGAGGAAAATGGGGAAAGGCGGAAGGGTGGAAATGCGAAGAGGGCGAAGGCCTCCAAAACGGGGGCTGGCGAAACGTTGACAGTTGAACATGCAGGCGCTGAACGAAAACTTTGTCATAACTTTGCTGAATTAAATTTTGCTAAAAGTCAGCACAGCGATTCATCTTGTTCGCTCATTGTTTCTGGCATTGATTGCACTTTTTGGCGGGGAAGGGAGGAACATGGAGACTGCAGCCGGGCTTTCACTTTGGCTTAAGTTACTTTCAAGCTGATGAAGCAAAAACTAGGAAGGACCAGGCAAACCTAAAGTGGCGACAAACTTATGTGGAGAAGTCGAACAGAAACATCAAATGTAAATGAAATTGAGTATCAATTTTCAAAGTACTTATTCCTTTAAAATTGGTATTAAAGCTTCTTCAATTGAAGATGTTGAGAAAAGCCATCTGTTCAGGCATCTTTAGACATTTTCAAGCCTTTAAAACTTCCCTTAAACGAAACCAATTCCCCCACACATCATATTAAAGTTAATTCCCCGATTTCTGGTTTGTCATTTAAATGCTGGCTCGAAATGTGATGCGTATCACGAGAACCCGCATGTCAATCACTGAGATTGAGCGGAGCTACGCGCTCCCCCTACACCATATTGATAAGGGGGAGGGATTGGTTTGGTTTGGTGGTTGGTTTGATGGTGGTTGCTTTGTTGGATGCTAAGCAGCTGCACGTGACTCCCCAAGTGGTGTCCCCCTCTCCCCTCCAGTATTTTGGTATCCGAATCTGTCTCCGCCCCTGTCTGCGTTTCAGGCTTTATCTTTACGACTCGCCAAACACACGATAGTCGTAGGACGAACGAGAACTCCCGCAGAAACGAATCTTACGCCCTCAAGTCCAGGTGAAAGACTAGCACACTTAAAGTTGCCTCATTAGAGTTGGAGTGCTAGTCCAAGGATATGCTGCACAGGAAGAAAAAGCATTGAAATATGTGTTCCCCATATATTGGCAATAAATAAAAACACATTTTTAAATACTATTGATTTTTCTCAATTGGAATAAATTCTGCAGAAGCATAAAAACCCTGATTTATTTTAATATTATAAAAGATTATATAAATTGAAGATATATATTATTTATATGCTTAGGTAAAATCGTTTCAAATACTTCACTTTTTCCGAAATAAATCCCAAGGTACACTAAATTTTCCTCTGTACATCAGTTATTTACAAGCGTTCAATCAGCAACTCCTCTTGGATTGGTTTGGAGTGTGCGTGTCAATCGGTTTTTTGTGCCTTATGTGGAGAGTGGGAACACACAATCAGAGGTGTTGGGAATTAGCCCAAGTTTAATGAGGTATCCATCCCATCCACAGCCTTCAGCCGCATCCCTTGCCCGCCTGCGATTGTCTGGCCTTGGTGGATTTTGTTTCTGGCGCACTAAGTAGCTGCTAACCCAGCAAGGGACTTGTTCCCTCCTGCTGCCTAAGTGGATAATGCATTTCCTCAGCCAAAAAGGAAACAGCAACGCTGGAGTTCCCAGGGCCAAAGGAACTCCGAATGGCAAGGCTGCAGGAGTAAAGGAGTCGCACGCACTCACAGTGACTGGCAGACAAACTCACTTAGACACTGGGACTCGGCCAGACAATTGCCCCGACAGGCGACAAAGTCACAAGGGGATTTATTTTTTATGAGGATATTTTTTATGATTTTACCTGATAAAAAATATCAATTTTAGATTTTAGGTTAAAAGAATTTATTTATTTATTTCTTATTTAGTAAAGAATGATCAAATTGTCCTAGAAGTTTAAGTACCTCCTTATCTACTAAGTTGTTGAACTTCTTTAATATCTAGATTCGTACCTTGACCTTCCTGATCTAGACTGTCTTGTCGCCTGTCTATGTAATACAGCAGAAACTGCAATACGCTCCGTTGCACAACCCCATCCGGCAACAATAACGAAACACTTAATTCGTCGTCGTCTAGCGACGTCATCAGTAACATTCCTCAGCTCTCCGACACCTTTCTCGTCCTGTCCTGCCACATCCCCCCACACACACGCGTCGTTAGCAACTGCAAAAGCACCCGCAAGGTATGCTCTATAAAATTTTACTTAAAATGCCACAGCATTGCCATTGCCCAGCCACGCCCACTCTTTCTTCCTGTGAGTTTCTTAGCCGAAAGTTTTGTAACGAAAATTGCTATAGTCAGAAGTCGAGAAGAGGAGCCAGGAGCACAGTGCTGCTACAGTTTTATAGGTAGAATTGGTTATAATAAAAATTATATATAATTTATTTAAAGATTCTCACTTTATTAAGCGATTGAAAAAGGGTAATATTAAATAGATATTTATTTACATAACAAAAATAAAGCACCAAGAAGCTTTTACAGATTCCTTTTCAAATTGAGATTCTGCTAGCAGAGATTTCTGTATCCTGCCCCCTGCTAGGAACTTTGGGAAATGTCTTAAAATAAAACCAATTATTATTGAAAATTATTATTTATAATTTTTAGACATTGTTTTCTTTGAAATTCCCTTTGTATTGGCTACAATAACGCTAAGAGGGACTCCTCTGGGGGTAAGTATGTGTAGGGGGCTGTCTTATCCTTGCTCTTCTTTCAGTTTGCTGCTGCCGTTGCCTGTGCACTTGACTTATAAGCTGCCATATATATTGGCCACGAAGGGATTGGGGGCGGTGACACGCCCACAATACGCTCGCAATTTCACACACATACGTGAGGTAATTTTAAATTGTTTTGGGCAAGTTGCCTTGAGATTTCGGTCCGCCCAAGAAAGTATGCAACGATTTTGTTTCAGCTCCCCAGCCCAGCTCCTCCGAGCTCCTGCCTCCCTTCGTTTGTTTCTTTCCATTTACGCATTGGCGAGCAATGAGCGCAAATTAAGCGCAGCTGGCGGAGTTGGAAAAGGGCAAGAAGCAGCAGCAGATAAGGACCAAAATGGATGTCTCTCACATACACTCACAAGCTCTCTCACAGCCCGGGTCCTTTGTCCTTTTGCGTCCTCATCGCCATCGTCATCGTTGTCTGCTGTTACATCAGCTTGAAAATTAGTTGCTACTTATATGCTTCACTTAGTTTTTCTTAAGTAGCAGGGATCAACTCATATGAACGTGTGTGTTTGTGTGTGCCAGCAGGTGGGTGTCACTGTCAGAGATGACACAAGCTGGGTCCTTGAAGCGAAAAGAATACATCAAAATTATAACCCCTACGTTTTGGCCTCATATTTTCCTCAGACAATAAAATATAAAATCTTTTGTATAGCAAATATAAAAATATTTAAGATTAATTCATAAATAAGTGTATAAGTGCCAATAAGTGCCAATTTATATACCATTTAAGGATATCTTGTCTTCGTTCTCATCACCAGCAAAAAACTCTAGCACCCAACTTCCCTTGACACGACTGAGGGATTATTTTCTTTCTTCAGGTGCATTTTGCACCCGAGCATTTTCTACTTAAGAGAGTCTGTCAACGTGATTGCATGTTAGCTGTGCTCTCCTTCAAGTCCTGACTCCTGGCGGTGAAGCAGGAGGCGGTGTTTTGCGGCTACAGTTGCACTTTATATGGCAGAGACTTTAAGAGCTTTGCTGCTCGGTCTTCTGATTAAAGATATGACACAGATAAGCCTCCAAGCAGACTGATGCTAAAAAATTGAATTTTAATTGGTTTTTTTTCTTCTTTATCAAGTACTTTAGCTGCAGCTTAATTGCCTAATTAGTCAAACGCAGAGAAGAACGTGACGAATGCAGGTGAATTTCACTCGAATTTTACTATTGTTTGTCTGTCACTATTTAAGTTCATTAGTTTTGTGGCACGTCACTCGTTATTCTGTTTATTGAATTATGTGCAAAACACGCAAACAGACAAACAACTGAATACATTTCAGCTTCCTGCCTCCCCTTCCCGCTCTATTGCTGCCTTTCGGTTTATTAAGCATACTCCCTGTGTGACGCACAAGCCTTTTAAATGTAATTAAACCGCCGTGTGTGGAGGCACCACCCTCACCCGGTGGCGGGGTGCATATTTTCAGTAAGTTTCGCCTTTGTTTTGTCATATTTGCATTATTCCGATTGCAGAATTACTTTGTCCCGCCCGTGTGTGTGCGCTTAATAATAGGTGTACTTGGGTGTGCAATGCAAAACCTTCACTATCCTGGGGGCTTTTGACTACGAGTTTAATCCAATTACAAGGGGCTGCCACAACAGTTTCGGCATTGCAACGGCCCCGTTGGGTAAGGGGTGTGGTCCACTAATTACATTAGCTAATGAATTGAAATAGAATTAAATATTTATTATTTATTTGCTTAGATTTGCACTTTGTTGCAATTCATTTTCCTCATTGTTGCCTAAGCTGTGTAAATAATTGTTTAATGGCATTTTCCATTTGCCATTGAGGCCAAATGAAATGTGCTTAAATTGAAACATTTTTCGGTAATATTTATTTTATTTATTAGACTGCCATTTTTTGCTGTTGGGCATTTTGTGGCCGTTTAAATTGGGCTCAATTTGTGGTTGGCCATCGATGGGTATTTGCTAATCGGTTATCGTTTAGGCCAGTGTATGCACTTTGAGTTTTGGGGATTATAAATTAAATGGCCTTAATGGTATTTGATGATGGCAAAAAAAGGGACAACTTATATAAATAAAACAACATAAGCAGATGCTATAATAGGTTCAATTTTCTTATGCTGCAAGAATGGAGATAAATGTTAATCGATTTGTTTTTTTTGGTTAAATACTTAAGACATATAGAACGATTTTCTTGATTTCTTTTATTTATCACTTTTTCAAATATATTCCCTAATCACTCTGAGATTTCTTCATATCTAAATAATTCTGTGGCTTAACCTAAATGCCTTGGATTCGCCTCAATCCCTCAATCACATTATCCACAGCCACCGCAACATTTAAACACCACCAGCGATCACTTTTCAAAACCGCACACCCACACACTGTGCCCACACACACTCCACCTCCACCTCCAACTTGAATCAAAGGGTCACGGAGTCGGATTCAGGTCAGCGGAGGAGATGCTTCCATCATTCAACATTCGCCCTGTAATGACTTTGGTCAACAGAACTCATCGAGGATGTGTCAGCTCACCCCTGAATGGCCCAACCGCCGAATCCCGGCTTTACTTCGACAGTGGGCTGTGGTTGCCTCTTGTCGGGCGCACAAAGCACTTAACTCGTTAGCGGTTAACGGTATATTGGTAAGCCAACGGCAGCGCGAACAATAATTAAACAGGAGCAGGTGCCGGGCGACTTACATGACTTGTCAACGCGGCCGGTCAGGAGGTCAGGTGGGGCGAACGTTGGTGGCAATTTGCAAATGATTGGTCCACTGATTGATGAGCGATGGACTGGCCTCGATGGCAGGCCACAAATCTTAGCCAGACAAGAACAGATTGTAGTTTCAATTAAGTGCAATTAATGCGATTAACCAACGAGAAAGAAAGCCCAAAAGCCTACCGGCTGCTGGCCTGCCTCTCGTAGGATAAGGGCTCGCAGTGATCGAATGATTCAGCTGGCAAATGGCCAAATCGAATGGCGGCGGTGGGCAAGTATAAATTATAAAAGATATCTGGCTACAATCGGAGCTAAATCATGGCCACCCCTAAGTGCATGCCTCCTGCCTGGTAAATGAGTTTCGGGCTGCTGGCTAATAGACTCCACTTAATGGGATATTAAGCCACCAGGCTGCGAACAACAACAACAACAACAGGCAACTAGCCGGAAGGAGGGAGAAACTTGCCAGCTTGCCAGCCAACAGCACACATGACTCAACACACAAAATACTTGGCCAAAAAATGCTACAGCCCAGACTGGGACCAGGACACAGAAGCAGGACGAGCACAAGGACGAGGACCGGGCATCCCGGAATAAAAATAACAAATATCCACAGTTAATTGAAATTCCTTAACTTTCTCAATTAAACTTTCGTGCAATGCTCTCAACTTTTGTGGGGCCCGAGACGAGAGGCGAGACTTGGCTGAGTCTTTCATTCACTCCCCGAAAAAAAGGAGCAAAAAATAAGGAAGTTCCCTCTCTCTCTCTCTCTCTCTCTCTCTCTCTCTCCGTGCAACGTGCAACATGGCGTATGAGCAATGGCTGCAAAGACGAGCGCCGAACGCCAAACGCTGAATGCTGAACGTTGGCCAACCTGTGGGCGTTTTTCGTCGCAACTTTATGAACTTTCCGCAGAGGGGAGATGGCTTGCAACTTTTGTAAGACTATTTGAAGTATGTAGCAAGTAGCGACAGCAACAATAACTGTCTGCTTAGCGCTGAAAAAAAACCGACTGCAGCAGCAGGAACAACATCAATAAACAAGATGTAGAAGTAGCAACCTGCAACAAACTTTCCCCTAGAGATGGCCACCTTGATGATGTGCAGCAATCTTAAAAGCCGTTGAATAATTTATTAATCAGCCAAAGACAGACTGGAGAGAAAGTATATTTGCCATAATAAACATATATTTATTTCAAAACTTTTTAAATTTTATTTTCTTATATATATACATGTACATTTGCTTCAAAAATAAATCAAATAACCATTAACCATGTATATGGTATGAAAAACACACAGCTCACGTCTCACGCTGCCGCCAACAGGTATCCTTAGCCAACTTCAGACATGGCCAACAGGGTGCTTAGTCGTTATTGTTGCTGCTGCTGCTGCTATTCGCTTTTTCTGTCGCGTTTTGGGGCGTTAGTTTATAAAAAATGCACAAAGCTTGGCCGTGTTAAGAACTCACCCGCAGCACTCCGCCTCCGCCCCGCGAATGAGCTAGAGCCAAAAGTGGCTGCCTTACGACGTCTATGGCTCATTCTTATCAACTTTGGGCCGTGCTTATAACTTTGCCAGGAGGCAGTCGAAGGAGCTGCTCGCAGAGAGACTCTGTTAGCCGCGTGCGACAGGACAAGTCGGAGGAGAGGAAGCAACTTGGGCTAACAACAATAATTGTTAATAATGTTTATGAAAAGTTCCGCCCTCGTTTCCTTCTGCCGGCTGGCTGGCTGGCTGTGCTAGCTCCTTGTTGCCACTTTGCCCGGAGTTTGGCATATCTTTCGGTTTTGTTCAGTAGACTGTTGCTGGTCGAGCAATTGGCCTGAATGGCGGCCAGGTCCAGGAGCCCGGCACTTGCTTAAGTTTAATGATATTTGTTTATTTATGGCCAGTTATTGTCAAGTTAGAGCACAAAGCAGATTGCTCTGAGGCCACTTTGCCAGCGAGACAAAGGGAACTGGCATTCCATGGGGCCACTACCTCCTGTTCCCGGATCAGGAACCATCTATCAGTCGCAGTCCCCATTGAGGTAGATCAAATGCTCAAGTAACTGACGTACTGCCTCCAGGATGCGGCGCTCAAAGGAAGTGTGTCCTGCACTTCAATTTAAACCGTAAGCCAGCTCTCAGGAGCCAGGAGATGTGGACTGGGCAGGAGTCGGGGCGGGTCCGAGTTCTCACCTTTGTCACAGAATTTGACATGACGGCAACCAGCGCCCCTTTCCGTCTACTGCAAACGTTTGGGACAATGTCTGCCAGCTGACGCGAGCTTTCGCTGTGCACTTGAAAAAATGTATTTACTTTACAGTAATGAAAATAATAATAAAAAGTACCTTTAAGCACCCCTAAAACTATAAAAATATCCCTTCTTTACCAACAATCTTTCCTTAAGATTTAAAAGAAAGCTAAAAATATTTTCCAAGTGCTGTCAGCACCGCCGAAAAGGAGAGCTGAAGGATAACTGAAGTGCAAGAGCGAATGGCAGGACATCCAAAGACTGTTGCTTGAGCTGGGTGCCAAGTGTTCAATATATCAATCAAAGGTGTTGAAAATAAATGAAAAATGTGTCGAAAGTTTATCATTGGAAGGCGGGATGCGGGGCGACCAGCGGATTTTCCATTTTCTGCAATTTTTAAGGGTAATGGAGAAGGGGAACAGGAACAAATGGTGCGTAAAAATAAAGTAGCATGGCAAGGGTAGAGCTCCAGGACATGGCAACTTTTTCCAAATCGATTAAGCTGCGACAACTTACCTGTTTCAAGGAGAACTCGCTCGCCACTCTCCACTCCCTACTCCCCGCTCGCACTCTATCCTCCTCGTCCTTCGCAGCTGTTTAAAGGTTAGCGCTTGTGAAAAGTGAAAAGGAATTTTCCAACTCTGCTTTCTTGCTCCGTTCCGACTGGCTTTGGACTTGGGCCAAATGCTCCCACAAGGCTAACCGCAAAAGTGAAGCGCTGGGAGCGATGCATTTTACCTTATGCAGTCGGCAACTATTTTCCGAAAATCTGTCGAAAACTGTTCACTTTTGCCCACTGGCAATAAGCCCCAGAACACAAATAAGTGGAGGTGGAAAAGGAAAGACCATTTGGCAGTCAAGCCGAAGTCTAAAGTTTGCCGGTAAACTGGAATTTGTAGAGGCATAAAGTCCGCCCTGACTAAGTTGAACTTGAAATGCCCTATTAGAGTATATTTCTTGCTGATTTTAAGCAAATTTTAGACTTCTATAATATTTCTTTTACTTTTCCCACAAAAATTAGACCATTAAAAATTAATATTTGTTACAATCTTCCGAGGTGTTACCCCCTTAACCTTTTCAGATTATTTTCCAAGGGCAAGCCATTGGACTGGAAGTCCCCACACTTGGCAAGAAAGTTTTTAGAGCCCCTCTGGAATCGGAATAGGAATCGGAGGGCATAAAAAAAAGCAAGGGCAACATTAAGCAGCGGTAAGTTATTGGCAAAAGTGTAGCACAAATTTCTGCTGACTGCTGCCAGTAGCAGGCCGAAACGCCCCCCTTTTGCCACACTTGCTGGCTTAAACGTCCCACTTCACTTAACTTTCCGCCGCTTCTGCTTCTCCTGCTGCTCCTCGGCTCATTCAGTGAGCTCTTGGCGTAGAAATTCTCCAGTGTTTTGCTTTTGGTCAAGTATGATTGGAATTTTATATGGCCAAAAGGTTCGAGTCCGACGACGACGATACCGTCAAAAAGGCCAACACGTATTGAGGAGCTGCCAGCGGGCGGTGTTTGACTTTTAGTTGCTCATAGAGAGAGCTGGCTGCTGGCTGGAGCCGCTTTTGCACAGCAAAGCAAATTGTTACCGACTGCTTTCGATATTATTATTAATTTATGTACCGGCGGGCAGTCGAGCGGCGAAAGTCCGATCGGAATCAATAAACTAGTCACGTTTGCGGCACCCCGGCCAACTCAATCCCACCGGAATCCGAGTCCGGAGAGGCGGAAATGAGCAGCAAAAGCGAAAATATCCATTCGCAATTTGTTGCTGCCGATTAATGAAGCTCCCGCTCCCGCTTGCCCCTTTGGGGGGCCAAAAGAAAATGCCTAATTTATGTTCACTTATCAAAATGGCGCTAATTGAAAATTAGCCTGTTATCGCGCAATTATCTGGACTCGTCCTTTATGCCCATGTGAGTCCATTGCCAATTCCCTGACAGTACTGCGGGGGAAATTCAATTTCCATAGCCGATAGATAAGCTGCCGAAGTCGGATGTGCCCCGGCCTTGGCGGCGGAATATTTTGATTTGTGCGAAAGGAGATTTGCTGGGCCCTCCCCTTCCCCAAAACCCGCAGCTTAAACGTGGCTAAATTAAGAGGCACCCCTCGCCAGATCTCTCTCCGTCGCTACAGATCCAGATCGGATGGAGTTAATAGACCGTGGGCACGTTGAATTTATGGCCAATAAGCGAGCGGGAAACAAAGTCCCAGAGCGTGGATTGTTTTCATAATGGTGGGGCGATGATATTGCAATTGCCTGAACAATGCTGAAAGGGACTTGGCAGATTGTCGGCCAAGATACGCTGCTTAATGGGTGAGTCGAATGGGAGACTGTTCGAAGGCAATCTAAGCTCATAGGGTCGTAACTGATTAGGGAGGTTATAAAGAGACTGTGGTGGGAGAGGGTGGAGGGTGGAGGTTGAAAATCCCATTATTAATGCAGTTTATCTAAATAACTTTAGTTCATAAGCAGGACTTTAAAAATAATTATAATTCTCTTACAATTTAACAGAAAAATATATTTATTTAACACGTAAAATTTAAATATAATCGTATAGAAATAGATTAATGTATCTCTATAAAATAAAACCTTTAGGCAATTGACAAAAAGTAGCTAATGATTCTTGACCCGTGCCGCCTGATATTTAAACAACAAAAAACTTTATTGTCAAGGTTGTTATTTATATAAATTAGTAAATGTTGTAAGCCCAAGCAAGCTGCTTTAAATCCCCAGAGACTGTTCGCTTAGCATCCTTATTCGAGAATCCTCCCAGTAAGAGGAGTAAGAGTCAGTCGTTGTTGGCCGGGCCTATTTCAATTCCTCTTCTCGGAGTGGCCAACAAATTGGACAACTTAAAGAGCCCATCAAATTAACTACACGCATCTGTACAACTTTTGGCCATTTTCACTTGTTCTACATATTTATTATTATCTCTCCTTCTGGGTGTGTGTTCGTTCTCCGGCTCGATTTCATTTTGTCAGTTTTCGTCCTGGTCCTTGCTTCGGTGCTATCGCCGCTGACATGACATGAACTGTAGTTTATTTATTATTTCTCTGTGCCTCATTCTTCTTCAGGCTTCTTTTCATTTTATTTATATCCTTGACGCATGCAAACACACGGGTGTATGTGTGCGAATCGGGTCAGATATATATATATATATATATATATATATATATATATTCGGGCTTGCACATTTATTTGTATGTCGGTAGTTTATTGTCAATTGTTTGTGGCATTTATTTCGCAATTGTTTTCCTTTATTTTGTCACTTTATTTGCCTGTGCCTTCGCCTCCGTGCCTCACAGCTTTTGTTTATTTATTTATTTGATTAGTTTTTATTGCTTAACGAATTTTTTACCTTGCATATGATATAAAGGGGTTCTCTAGCTTTCTTTTTGTTCTTTTCAGTTTGTTCTGAACGCTCTCAAGTGCATTTATGCAGCATTTACAAGTTTGTTAACTGAAAAAACTTCTTTGAGCTATTATAGGAGTATTAATTTACAATTTCTGAGAGCTTTATTGAAATAATTCATTCCATTTATTGAAAATCCAGGCTTATTTTAGCAAACAAACTTCTTACAACTTTGTAGTATACAAAACTTTAAGTTTTCTCGTCTCTCGTAATATTTAAATGTTTAGAATCTTTTAAATTTGTTTAACTTTCCATCGAACTGAGGTTTTAACTGATCTAAAAATGTATGAATACTTTAAAGTAATGTCCTCGAATTGTCCAAAGCCCCAATTACTATTTTGTCGAGCGTAACTGGACTAATATCGATGTCCAAATTACACATCCTCCTTGACCCATTGGCTGTGAGGATAATTCGTTCATCGTTTGACCATCATTTAACCATTTGAAAGTCAGTTGCCGGCATTTCAAAGACTCCATCATATGGTCTGCACAAACACAATAAAGGACCCACTGCCACAAGGATACCCCAGCCATTAACCCTCATCGACTGCGATGGGATTGAACTGCCCTGCGCCCCACCCCTAACCCTTCATCCTTTACCGAGGAGGCATTACTTTGACTGCAGTATAGAGATGGAAGGACTGCCTGGACGGGCGGCTATCCATCCGATGTTATTTGGTCGCTCAGTTGACTCCTCGCCCCACAGTCGATTGAATTGCCATGCGGCACGTGCAACATGAATGGAGTCGCTGCAATCGTCCTGTGCATATAAAAGGAGGCCTCTGCCGGGGCAGCTAAAAGCTGCTGATGATTGGAGCTGTGGCTGGTTGTACTGAGAGAAAAATATAGTAGAAATATTTACCTAAGGAGGGAATATTTGCGTAGACTTTATAAAATGATTAATAACTATTTTTTTTAGAAATCCTCACCTTTATACTAGCAAGATATTCCCAATTAATATAATTTCTCACTGTGCATAGACTGGTTTTGGAACTCGAATTGGAGGTGGAGACGGGGGCAACTTCAACGCGTGGCTTCAACTCAATTATCAAACTTTTGGCTGCCAATCCGGGCCAGTCCGCGTTACCACCTGCAGTTGGATCCGGGATCCAGGATCCGGGAGCCGGAATCTGCACACTCCTCCGGGCGAGGCAGGAGCCGAAACAGACGGACACGTGGGGGTACGAAACAAACGGAAATGGATTTTTGATTGAGTGCACAATAAAATGTGAAATGCATTTTACAGGCCAAAACAAGGGTCAGTACATAAATTGAAACAAAGTAACTCCGTGCGGCGAGCAGTTTAGTCTTGTGTATTTTATTGCGTTTTGTGTGTGAATAAAAAATATATACTCCCACCTAAAAAAAATATATATACATTTTAATTTGGAGCGAAAAGTTGCCATTTATTTGCAGGTCCATCATGAAAGTCAATTTATTTCATTACAAGGGGTTTCGGGGAATCGCTTCCTGCGTTTTCTTCCCGTGGGATATATCTACCGCCTGATGATGGCTCCTTCTGTCCCCTCCCTCCACAGTTTATGGCGCATATTTGGCCAATTTATTGGCCTCATGGCTAACAAATTGCAAACACACAATGGCGTTGGAAAATTATTGCGCCGTTCGTTCGATTGGATGCAATGAAAAAGTTTTTCCCCTCGCTGCCCCTCGTCTTTTCCTGCATTTATAATTGGAAATCCATAAAGGACGGATCGTAAAATATAGCCCCAAACTGAAGGGTCGGACATAAAAAGGCGGAACAGTTAAGCAGAATTAAATGATGCCCTTTCGGGGTGGTCAATTTCACGGAAACGATGAATAAAATAAAATATTTCATTTGGCAAAGTGGAAGGATAAAAGCGATTTGATGACATGGGACCTGAAAATCTAAAGAAAACTAATCAATCCAATTCGTGACAATTTCTGGGTATATTCGTTTTTATATATTGGCAAAAATCCTTATATAATCGACCCTGCCATTTGGGAACGAGGACAGAAAGATGCACCAGAGCACATTGCCAATTCCGATGTCTATTTCCCTATGGCCAAAATTTATGTAGCCAACTTCTTGGGGCAAACGCCGGCATATCGATGTCTGGCCCTGGCTGGGCTGACTGAGTCCTGGTCTAGACGTCCTCTAATGACAAACGCAAGCCGCAAACTGAAAGATGAAGGACATTGAGGGAAACGTTATGCAAGTCAGTCGGAGCCAAGTCAAATGGAAATGCCCCGGCCCTCCTCCGTCTGACGGCTGGATAAATAAACTCAACTTTAAATGGAAGCCGGCGACCCATCAATGGCTTTTCCAGGGTCCGGGCTAATTCCGACTGACCGGGACAGGAAGAGAAATAGTGTCCATAAAATCAGAATTGTATTTCCGTTTATAGTTTCCATAAAGTTGTATTAAAATTCAATTTAAATACGAAGCAACTTTACTTTTAGATTTCCTAAATGAAATCTTTAAAATCCCCTTTCCTTTTATACATTTTCATGCTAATTTAATACTGATTTTGCCCTAATTTTTCTCACTGCAGAATAGATTCGATAGAGATACAAGGAGAGAACTTTACAACTTCTGTTGAGCACTCAGGCGAAAGAGTCTGCTTCCATCTCCTTTCGAAAATCATAAAATGCATGCAAAATAAACCGAAAAAGTGGCGCATCATCATTATTTATTCGATTTTCCCCCCAACTGCCCCTCCCCGAATGGTTCCAACAAGAGCCACAATCAATGACGACATCGGCGTTTAAATTTGTAGGGCCAAAAAGCTGGCAAAAGATGAAATTTGCATAGCTGGGAAGAGAAAGAGAAAAGTGGAGCCATGGCCAAAGCCAGACTATTGAGAAATTAATATGCAAATTTCTGCCGGTAGAACTTCGCATTGTTCCCATTCAAGTGAAATTTCTCGAGCCAAAAACTTTGACTTGCCAGGTATAAAATAGAAATCTCTTGCCAAAAGCGGTTTCAGTATTATTTTTAGACGCGAAACATGAAGACATCTTGGAGCTTTAATTGCGGAGGTGTGTGTTTGGGGGTTTTGTGTAAAGGATACTCAAGGATAACATGAATTTCTAAGCCAGTCTGTGAGAAAATAGAAGAAAGAAAGAAAAGACGATCTGAGGTAGTCCAAGTGTTAGATAGAAATTTCTAGGGGGACATAGGGTCGCCTCCTTTCCTCAATTTCCCTCGAAGGCAGACAGTTCCAGAACTGTCCACAAATTCCGCGAACGGTGTGGCCCGAGAAAGTATCCCCTGCTGGGTTTGGCTGGAAAAATCGCCACAAAACCCAAAGGATCTGGGCGAACGGCGCTAAGTTGGCTGCCATAATTGAGGATTAAGCCGGGTCTGGATCCGAGCTGGATCTCTGGCCAGTCATAAAGCCATAAACATGCCGGGGAAATTCCCAATGACCCGGACCCTGGAAAACCGAATGAACGGATCCCTTTTACGACGTGCATACGCGTGACTGGCACCCGCTAATTACCTCTGGCTACCTGCCGGGAGGATCTACCTGCTCCAGGATCTCTTTAAAAGGACCATGTCTCGCTCTCCGACCCACAGTCGCCCCTGAGAAGTTCACCCAGCAGCACCATGTCGGACCAACACAAGTCGTCGAGCCACAGCAAGTCGAGCAAATCGGAAAAGAAGCTCCACAAGGTGAAGAGCCACGATCCCCTGAAGAAACAGAAGAAGCGGGCACTGAAAAAGCTCCGCCGAAAGGCCTCTACTGTAAACTTTCCCTACCAACTGTTCCTGTATCGCCAGGAGCTGAAGCGGGCCAGCGCCGACTTCTCATACCTGCGCCTCTCCAAGGCCAAGATCGTGCTCACCTCGGAGCTGATTGCCAAGAAGATGGGCAGCTGCAATCCGCTGAGCAGCGTGGACGAACTGAAGGAGCTCAGCCGGGAGGTGCAGTTCCAGAAACGCCTCTGCCACCAGGTGGAGCGATTGCAACAGTTCCGCCAGCTGGGCCTCACCGAGATGATCCTCAACGGCAAGAAGATGACCCTGTAATCGGCGGAGATTGGGAAACGGATAGGCTAGGGCTGGGCATTAGCTTAAGTTAGTTGTTAGTTTTAGGCTGTAATATTTTATCAAATAAAATATCACAAGGAAATCGCAAACTGGCTTTTTTACAACTAAATTGTAGAATATTTAGCTTATGCCTTGGAGTTGTATAGCATTTCTCATCATGGACAATAATTTTCAGGAGTTTTTAAAGATTTCCAAATCAATTTGGGCAAAATTTTAATGTTTGTGATATAACTTTTAAAGGAATTATAATAATTAAACCATTTTGAATTTAAAAGGCATATCCTTGATATATTTACTTGCTTTCTTAATGAATATTTAATTCATATTTCTAGCTCTGCTCCTCTGTTCGCTTCTGTGCTCAGCCCAGAATGTCACCCAGTCCTTTGACAGCCAGCAAGCCATTAATGTGAAGATCCTGCTAGAGTCAGCTCCCTTGTCGGACTCCTCTGCCTTCCCTATCACCACAACCACGCCCAAGCCGGTGGCTAACCCCACAGCCAAGTCCTCAATGCAGGCACACGAGATTGAGGAGGAGGACTACAACTTCCACCGGGATCGTCTTCCAGCCTTGACTGAGGACGAGTACAGTAACCTGAGCGAGGATGCCAATCCGCTGCACTTCCTCAAGGTGCAGTTACCACATTCGGAGGAAAAGCAGGTGAAAACTTCTTTAAAACATAATATAATATGTAGAATATGTTATTTGCTAGTTTAAATTTGTTAAATATTTGTTTTATTTCTTCTTCATTCCCTTAAACGCAGTCATCGCAGCCGGAGAAGTCTGACCAGGTATATAGAAGACCCCTAAATATATCGAAATATATATATATATATTATTCTATTAATTTATTGTTCTTTTAGATGCCAACACCTTCCACTGTTAAGCCTCAGGCGGTTCCGCCAAAGGTCCCCCCACCAGCAGTGGGCTCACCGATTTACATCACAATTCCCATTTACATCAGCACGGCTGGGAAGCAGCCCCTCACCTTGACCATTGGCGATCAGGAGCTGTCCCTGAATAAGGTGCGAAGGCCCAGCGGATCGGCAGCAATGAGCAAGAAAAATCCAACCAAGGCGCCCAACTCGCACTACAACCGCCTGCTACAGGAGATCGAGTCGCCCAAGAGACGGACCACCAATCGCCATCGTAGCCAGCTGAAGAGCCACATCTATGCGATGAAGGAGCGGATGGATCGCAAGGAGGCCAGAAAGATGTAATCAGTTTGGGACACAGATTATGGCATATACATATATTATAGCTAGCAATAAATAATTGACAATAAATAGATGAGAAAAGGAACTTGATCCCTGATTTAGACAGCATTGCTCAGGGGAGCAGAGGTGGAGGATGTGGACTCCATGGCGTTGACGGGCATCTTTTCGGGAACTTCAAGGGGAGCCACTACCTCTGGGTTCTCCTCTCCTTCAGGCTTCTTGATCTCCTCAGCTATGGATTCCGTTGCCGTTTCCGCTTCCGTCTGGGGGATAATGGTCACCGGGCTCTCCTCCTCGTCATCATCATCGCCGATTACCTCCTCGATGGCCTGCTGGATGAAGTGCTCGAACTGCTGGAAGTACTGCAGGGCGTTGTTGGCGACCTGGGCAGTGGGCAGGTCGGTGGTGACCTTCTTTAGGGCGTCGCGGATGAGCACGAGCACGGGCTTTCGCACAGGAGCCGCTGCGGTGGTGGCGGTGGTGTCCCCTTTTTGGTCCTCGGTGGGAGTTTCTGTGGCTGTCTCCTCCGCAGGTTCCTCGGTAGTTTCCGCATCACGACGTCGTCGTATCAGGGAATCATCGTCGTCGTCGTCGTCGTTTTCATCGTCCTCATCATCATCGTCCTCCTTGCTCTCCTCGGCTGCCTTGTGGGCTTCCTCCTCATCGTCATCTTCATCATCGTTCTCCTCACTGGTGTCCGCACTCGAATTGTGGACCTGCTCTTCCTCCTCCTCCTTCTCCTGTACAGCCTGCCTGGAGGCTGGGAATTCGGGACTGGCATCGATCTCGGACTCCGCCACGGGAGCTGCACTCACCGAGCAGGCCAAGACGAGCAGGGCAGCTGTTGGGGAGAGACGAGAGGCCAGAGATTAGCAAACTTTGCATGAGACCTGCGAGAGATCAGCTCCGCTCACCGAGGGTCAGGTAGATGGGTCTAACCATAATGCTAATCCTTTATTTCAGGGCTAACTCCGTAGTGGACTTTTGCAGTTTTGCGGTCTTTATGAGCGAATCCAGCGCTCTGCTTTCGCTTTTTATAGCCCCCTCAAAAATGAAAGTAAATGCGATGCGAGGCGAGGCGAGTAAACAAGGCGATCCGATCCCGAGAGCTTTGCTCTCTGCCCTGGTCTCAGCAGCCCAAGAGCTCTCTTCTTGGGTTTCTTTCTCCAGCGGGTCCATAGCATCTCTTTTTCTTTTGTCCGACTTCTTTTGTTTACCCGGTCAGTGGAGAGACTGACTCCAAAGAAACCGAAATCATTTATTTAAATTTTCTGTCTTTCTGTGTGTTTTTTTTTGTGGCTTTCTGGTAGCTTCTTTCATAAATCCATCCATTTGTGTCCAAAACTAAGATCTGTTTACTGGACCCATTAGCGCCATTTGGCGATGGGCCATATGCAAAACCGCTTACAAGATTGTTAAGTCTCCCTTTTCTTGGGCTTCGGTCAAAGCCCTAATTATGTAATTGGACATGGCTCCGATTCGATTCGATTTACGTGGATTCGATCGCCCCCAACTTCCCACTAAAACCCGAGCAGTGCATCGAAGAGATGGGCTAACTTTCTAATGCTAATGGGAAATTCGAAAACTTTTCCATGGAACTACGCATCGAAATCAAACAAGAAGTGATCACGAGATGGGATGAGTCATCAAAGCGATGGTGGTAATAATAAATGCAATTATGGATGCCTTTAATGGCTTAATCAAGCAATATATTCAGCGATGGGAAACCTTAGGAGAGATCTGGGAAAAGGGGTTTCTAGGTAGGCAATAAAATTATACTATAAAAGCTAACAAAATAAAAATTATATATTATATCAGTAAGAGACTTGTATAGCTCGTGAATTGAAAGATTCTTACCCTGATCCCTCCTCGAATGAGCTGATATAAGCGAATCAATCACCTTATAACAACCAATTTAATGGTTTTCAATCAATATGTAACCTAATCCTCCAGCTGTGAAGATCAATCTTTCATCAGAGAGATCTCACTTGAACGCGCTCTAATTAAGAATACAATTACCAAGCGAGGGAAGTGATCTCTCACACAGACTGCGGATCGACAGAGATCACTAGAGATCCGCAGAATAACAGAGCTTGATTGGATGTGGATTTCCTGCGAGCGAGTGCAGCTGCCGGCCGCCGGCCGCCGGCGATTGCGGCCAGAAGAACCTCGTAAAATAACAACCAGATCACCGAACCTTTCCAGATTGACCCAATTCCGGAGAACCGGCTCGCGGGGCTGGGCTGCCGCCGCCGAATGGAGGGCAGAGCAGCGAAGGTGTTAAACACACAACCAGTTCCTAAAGTCCAAGCCCAGCCATTCTAGATGGCTATCGCCGACGCAAAGGGTCCACAGACCGAGACCACATGAGTTTGCATAAAATTTCACCAAATACGATGCTTGGCAGTACCGAAAACTTTGCGTACTTTCGTTCGTTCGGGGTCTCCCGGACGGGGGACATATCGGAGCTGCGCGAAGAGTAAACAAACCAAGAGCTCTCCCAGCTGCCCAGAAAACCGGTAAGCCCGGAAAGAATTCCCCCTGGCCAGTCTTCGGTGGTACTTAAGCCGCCGTTTGCCAGAAGATGCGATCAGTTGTTGCGGAGACGAGCAGCTGACCAGTTCAACATGAGACCGTTCCAAGCAGCCTGTATCTTAGGTAAGGCATCACCCTGAAACCCAATCAGCTCGGAGATCTCACCAGCATTTCCCTTCTGCAGTGGCCGCCCTGCTGCTCCTGGAGGCGGCGCCCACGGAGGCGAAGCGACGCAAGCACAAGGGCTCCGACCACCACCACGACCACGACAAGTCCGATCCCCACAAGACCAAGACCAAAACCAAGTGGTCCACCTCCACGGACCTGGCCGGCAACAGCCAGGTGTCCACCGAGGAGCACGGCTACTACGTGAAGCGCACCTACGGCGCGGCCGGGGACAACGGAGTGGCCAAGAAGCGGATGAGTCCGCCCTACCTGGCCATACCCATCGCCTGGTTCAGTTGTCAGCCGGGACAGAAGGACTGCCAGATCGCCAACTCGGCGGCCATCAACAGTGCCGCCCAGTCCCTGAGTGAGGGCTATCTGTGCGACGACGACTGCCAGGACCTGTACGATCCCATCTGCGGCAAGACGGCCTCCGAGGTGGGCGTATTTTACAACAGGTGCAAGCTGAGCGTGGCCAAGTGCCGATCCCACGGCCTGTGGGCAGACTACTCCTACGCCGAGTGCCAGGAGAAGTATCCCCAAGAGACTGCCCATGCCGACAGCAAATTCCGGGCTTCCCCTTACTTCCGGGACGCGGCTCTCGTCGAGCAGCAGAGGCTGGAGGAGGAGAAAAAGAAGATAGAGGAGGAGAAGCAGAAGCTAGAGAAGGAGCAGAAAAAGCGAGAAAAGGCCGAGAAGAAAAAGAAGGAGAAGGATAGCGCTGAGAGCAGCGAGGAGCAGGAGGATCACAAGGATAAGGTGAAGGAACCCTTGACCGTGCAGAAGCCTGTAGAGACTCCCATGTCCTCCCCAGTCCTCGTGCCAGCCCCAGCCCCCGTTCCCATCCCCGTGGTAGCTGTTCAAGCTCCCATTTCAGAGCCTGCCAAGATGCCCGAGGATATCGCCCTGCCTCCCATGCCCTTGAAAGACACTACCATCCCCAAGCCCCTGGAGATTGCTCCCTTAAAGGAGCAGACCCAGCCCAAGGCCAAGGACAATGATAGGCTCAAGTATTCTGTAGCTTAAGATACGTTAAATGGAATCTCACTTATGACATATTATTTATTTTAATTTATTTCAATAAAAACAAATAACAAGACGAATACGTTTTCTGTGTGGAGTTATAAATGTGGAAGAGAAAATATATATAATTGGGCTCTGGCAACATTTGTAAAAAATAGCTTTGGTATAAATATTTAATTTATTTATTTTATGGAAATCTCATCGTGTTTTTCTATATGTTTTATTGTTAATCGTCTTTAAAATAGTGTATTAGCTTTTTAAACTAAATAAAACACATTATCAATTAAATGTTGTATTGAATTTTAGTTTATTTTAAGACAAAACTTCTTAATAAATGGTTCAAAAAAAAATAAATAAGAAACAAAAAACAAACAACAAACTTGGTGGAACCCATTTACTTATATATTTTTTTCTTAACTAAATTAATTTTTTTGAAGTAGTCAAACTGTTAGTTATTGGTCCAGCAGTCAAGTTTGTTGCCCAAGTCTTTTGTTTATTATTTTTTAAATGTTTTTTATTAGGTTTAAGCGATGTTTTAAAAAAACAAATAGAATCCAGCTTCTTATAGCTTATTTTTTTCTGTTTTTAATGAACACAAATGAAGACCACACTTAGTTTCTAATCCACAATTAAACTATTTTCGGTAGACACTCCCCAATTTTAAGCGATTTGTATTCCCATTTCAATGCAGTTGCTGCAAGTGCATTGACCCTGGAAACGAGTTCTATAAACTGATGATGACTGACAAGTAGAGCGATATCAGAAGCTTGAAAGGGCCATCGTCCAGAGCCAGGCACTAAACCTAAAAACTAATTGGGCGTGGGATGCACAGAGCCACAGGTGGCAGTCAGCTGCCGCCTATAAAAGGCCGCCAGATGTGTCCCATATACCAGAAGTCATCCAACTGCAATGGGAGCCAGAAGTGTTGCCACTCGCATCTTAAAGATTCAGCTACTGATCCTGCTAAGCGGAGGTGAGTTTGCAGAGAAATTAAATCCAAATCCTAATCCTGTAGACAAGGAAGCCACGCAAAAAGCTAATTTTTAACTCCAATTTGTTCAGTTTTAGTCTTCATTCGAGCTTCACCAGCGGAAGTCTCCGAAGATGTAACTCATCCGCCGCAAGCTCAGCTGCAGACCGAGTCTCGGTCCCGCAAGGACGATGTCCTGGAAGTAGACGAAGATCTGGACGGACGAAGTGCCTATGTCAACAATCAGTTCGTACCCAGTGAGCCAGTCGAGGTGCTAGACGACGAGCAGAACACCCCTCTCTACGAGATCCTTCAAAAACAGATGGAGCAGGTGCTGGCCTCCTCGGCTCCCAATGATCCCGTGTACGAGCAACGCGAGAAGCAGGAGCGTCGTGACCAGCAGCCGCCACACCAACCGCCTCTCTTCTCCGATGTTCATCGCGGCGGCGATGGTGTTGGTGAGTTACAGGATGATGACTACGATGATGAGGAGGATCAGACTGATCAGGGCTATCCGGGAGATCCGGAGAAACCAGATGCAGTGGCTGGTACCCTTGAGGAGGAGCAGGAGCAGCCTGAAGCGGGCTACCAGGCACCCCAGCAAAACCCACCAACCAGCACCACTCGGAGACCGCACAGGCGTCGCACGACTGCCCAGCCCCGAACCACAAGACCCCGGACCTCCGCCCAGCCCAGGGTCACAGCCAAGACCTCGAACCAGACCAGCACCACGGAATCCCCGCCACTGCCGAGCACCACCACGCCAAGGCCCAGGATCAGTGGCAGGCCACCATCAGGACCGCCAGCAGATCCTCAGGTCTACCAGCACAAGCGTCGCATCGTCTTCAAGACCATTTCCACGGGCTCGCAGTTCATCAACTCTCCCATCGGCGACCTCATGATCAAGTTCTCCATTGGATTCGCCAAGCCAGCTACTTCATCTGGAGCTGCCAGCTCACCCAACTCATCCAGTTCCTCCAGTGAGGCCCTGCGCGCCCTGTCCCAGAACCTTATACGGAATTTGGAACTACAGAAACTTAAGAGATCCAATAAAATACAAAAAGATTAAAGATATCTCAAAGCTAACGAAGAAAAATTAAGTGATTCTCATTTTCTTACTCATTTTTTTAAGGAAAAACACACAAGAGAAATTAACCTAATCGTGGGATACAATTTTCTAGTGAAATAGTATATTTAAAACTAGATTTTTTCCTAGTTTCATTTAATTATGTCTTTGAATTTGCTTGCTATAAAAACTTGGATCTTTTTGCATACAAAAAATACGCATTGTATTATAAATACTCGAAAACATATAAAAAGATTAATTTTAATGTTCGCTATCGCAAGTTTGAGATGATTGCGTCAACATAAAATCTTGCTATGAGCAATATAAATAAAATGTGAGAGCTCCAAGAGGTCATCTATAATTGCGAAATTTAAAAAACAAATAATGTGGCACATTTGGTAAAATTGTGAAGACATGAAATCATTTAAAAGAATTTGTACAATTAACTTTGTTAGTAAACATACATATATTAGGTTTTTATTTATTATCTAAATGGACAGTCGCAGGGGCTTGTATTCAGTATTAACAAAGTTATCCCCTGAGGAACATAGTACATCTGTAGAGATCTACCCTAGCTTAAGATACATTTTAGCTGCCTTCACCAATTCCACTGCGTCTGCCCAGTCGTTGTTGTTCGTATCAAGTCTTCTTTTTAGTCAGTTAGTTCGCTTGGCGCTGTGGAAGTTTTACAAAAATATATGTAAAGTGATAAATTGAAGTAAGATCTCACAATCTAATCTGAAAGACTTATTACTAACTGTTAACAAATTTGATTTTCGAGCCTGTGAGATTGACATTTCTTTGAATTAACATAATTTTCCTTTAGCAGCGTTAATTCGGCTTAAACCTAGTAACAGACAACAGTGATACGTGCTTAGCGCACGGGCCAGTACTTCTGGGCCAGGACGGGTATGGTGACGCCGGTGACAATGCTGGATATGAGGTTAACGCTGTGATTGTCCAGGATGCGCAGTCCGCTCACGTGGCGCACCCCCTTGCCGGGTGCGTCCACAATCTTCCCGTCCTCATTGATGCCCGAATACTGCAGCAGGCCGCCAAGGACCGAGTCGAGCAGGGATCCAAATAAGCCAGCAATACCGCCAAACACAATGATTGGCCACTGCGGGGGGCTAACTAGCAGCATCTTGGCCTCCACAGTGTAGCGTACGGTGACGAAGTAGCCAAAGCCCACGAGCAATCCGCCCAGCAGACTTACGGCGATTCCGGGCAGTGAAACCCCACCGTTGGTGCCCCGAGGCACTCGTCGCCAGGTGAGTATTGAGACTGGATCCCGGCGCGAAAGCACGCTGCCCAGTTCGCTGGACCAGGTGTCACCGTTGCAACAGGCGAAGGCACTCATCACGGCCACGCCTAGCCAGCTAGAGCGGTACTCCCTGGCAAAGTCCACGGACCGCTCACCGCTGCCGCAGTCCAGCAGGTAGAGAAGGGCCAGCTGGGCGGCCATGCCGCCATTGCAGAGCACCTGCACCCAGTTGCGCTCACCCTCACCTTCCCGGAAATCGCTCTCAAAGCGCCGCTTCATATGCGCCCGGAACTTGGTGGCACGCGACGAGCTGAAGAAGAACACCACCAGACTGGCGAAGAACGGATGGCTGGCGATGGACAGCACAAAAGCCACAACGATGCCTAGGGCAGCTCCCGATCGG
Organism: Drosophila mayri; assembly: GCA_008042485.1. Lineage (NCBI taxonomy): Eukaryota > Metazoa > Arthropoda > Insecta > Diptera > Drosophilidae > Drosophila > Drosophila mayri. The sequence continues at coordinate 86,263 of VNJN01001215.1, forward strand.
TTGACGCTTCGCCGCTTCAGCGCCACCGTCATGAGGGCCAGTGGCGCCATCGTGGAGAAGAGCCAGCGCACCGGCGGAATCACCCGCGACTCTGTAGGTGAGAGAAAGATAACCCCTGGGGCATCAGTTCACATGGTCACCGATTTAAATCTGAATACGGATAGCTCACCTTCGAAGTCGCTGCTCCACAGCCGCGACACGGCCACGTTGCCCAGCCACATGAACAGGGAGAGGGGCACGGACAGGCCGCAGAATAGCAGTGGCATCCAGTCGCGCATTGTGGCGTTCCAAAGCTTCAATGTTTAAAATGCAGCAACGGTCGCTTTCTCCTTTCGATTTGTTTATTTTACTTTGTGTGCTAGCGATGGCACTACAAGTGGATGAGGTTGCCGGGCCGGCTACCGCTACTATCGATAACTCGAAAATTCAAATGTTATCAGTTTTCCTTAAATTTATTTACATTTATTTACAAATAGAGTTTTTCTCTTGTGTTTCGCTTTAAAATAAATCCATTATTTAATTGTAGTTTGTATTGCAAAGTGTGCTGGTTATGGAATAGTTGATTAGTCAATCGTTGACGGCTGTTTTCAAATACTTTAATAGGCAACATGTGTTTGTTAATATTTATGTTTTGTTTGCCAAAGACAAATGTTTTCTTTACAATTTATGTCGTGAGGAAATCGTCTGAAATTTGATGGTTTACTTTACTAAATTTATACGGAAATCCTAACAAGAATTAGTGTTAGGTGTTTGGCAAATACAATAGATAAAATCTCATGAGATAGATAGGTATAAAAGGGCTTGTTCCCATTCGAGTTAATCATACAACCAGCCTCCTACAATCTTGATTCAGTTGCTCCAATCGTCATTCCAAAGGATAACTCAGGATGAAGTCAACTTTCGTAACAGCTCTCGTCATACTGGCCCTCCAGTTGGCCACAGCGACAGCATTCAAGACCATTGTTATAGTGACTCGCTACAAAGATTAATAAAACAAATATTAATCTTTAAATAAAAATATTTAAAAAAATAACTTCTTTATAATATTTGATTTGGGGTTTGACTAGAACTGAACTTTGTTTTGCAAAAAGAGGATCAGTGTTCCACAGTTAACAATTACTTAATGGTCGATTTCTAAAATTATATACTTATTTTAAAGTTATTTTTTGTTAAACATTTACGCTAAAAACGATGCCAAAAAAACGTAGTATAAAATATTATTTAAGAAAGTATATTAATTTCTATTTAATTACTTATTACAAAAAAACAAGTCTCTAACATTATAAATCGTTCTTATACTTCCGGCGGATTTTGATATTTATTTTTTAAATGATGTTATTAATTAATTTATATTTAATTAGTTATTACAAAAATAGGAATCCTTCGTCAATAAAATCGTTCTCATACTTCCGGCCGATCTAAGTGTTTCTTTTATATATAATGGGGTTATTATAACTTTAGTTTTTAAATATTGCTTTATATAAAAATTAAAAATGAATAAATGAAAATATTCCGGATTTGTTTTGTTTTTTTTTCATGGAACCCTATTAATGGCGGTTTTCGTAATTTCCCAGATATTAACTAATAATAGTACATATTAAATCGTTGACTTCCTGTTTTTCTTAAGCAAAGTAATTAAATAACTAGTAACTAGTCACTGTTCACCACAAATCAATATTTACTTTCAGCAAATATTACATTTCATGATACTGTGCTTACAGGTAGTAATCTGTACCTTAAGAGCATATTCTCTGCAAACTAAGCCAATTGTTTAAATGATTATTTAGCAAACAAATCTTACATTAATACGGAATCAAGTTGGACGACAAATTGGATCATTCTGCTATAAATGGGGTTACTTCAAACCATAGTTTATCACAAACCGTTAACGGCAACACCTTAGCAGAATCTCAAGTGCTAATCCAAAATATTAAAAGATGAAGTTCATTATCGTGGCAGCTGTCATCGCCCTCCAGTTGGCCGCAGCGACAGCGTATAAGACCATTGTAATCGTGACTCGCTACAAGGATTAAATATGTATACATCATGAAATAAATTCATAAACAAATTGATAATTATCAGAGTCTTTTAATTAACGCATCTCACCCAAACCCATCATCAAAATCGGGTTAAAAAGTATTGTATAAGCGTACTTAATTAGCTACAAAGAGTATATGCCCTCTAAACGCCGCACACGCTCATCGATCAGGCCCAGCAGCTTGGTTATCTCGTCCAACTGCGCCGAGCACGAACAGGATTCCGAACCGGATTCCAGGGACACGTCCACCACCTGCGGAAGGTCGGGCTGGTTATGTGCGGCAGAGGCTAAGTGAAACGATTGTTTAGAAAAAGCGGGGACTGGCGGTGCGGTGCTTCAAGTCCAGACCCGGCAGCTCAGCACTTGTTTCGCTTTGTGGCTGGCTCGAGTGTTTGCTATCAAGCACCTGGAAATTATCGTCCATCAGTTGATAGGCCAGCGACTGGCGAGGATCGATGCGTATGCTCATGTCGTTGGACTTGGACGTTGCGCTAAGGCTCTGCTTCGAGGAGGAGGAGGCAGCACTGGTGTCGCAGCCAGAGGAGGCCATGGCAGACTTGGCTTCAAACTGTGAGGCGTCGTATGTGTGCAGGTTGGACTGCCAGACCAGGAGCTGTAATTAACCAGCGAAATAGAGAGGAGCGATCTAGGGTAAGGACAAAACTTACCTGACGATCGTTGCCGGCGGTGGCAAACTTGTCTCCATCTCGTGTGAAGGCCACCGCATTCACCGCGTCAGTGTGGCCTTTGAGTGTGTAGATGGGCCTGCCCTCGAGCAAGTCCAGGATGCGGATGGTGCAGTCATCGCTGCCGGAGAGCAGGAAGTGTCCGCTCGGATGGAAGGCCACATCATTCACCGGCGCCGAGTGCACCACGTAAAGCTGCAGCAGCTGGCTAGCAGACACATCGAATATTTTAATGCGGTTACAGCCGAGAGCGACAGCCACCATATTGCCCCATGGATGCCAGGCCACTTGACGCGGCGCAGCTCGCTCCTCTGTGAACGTGCGTACACATTCGCCGCTCTCTATGTCGTATATGCGCAGCGACTTGTCATCGCTGACGGTGGCCACCAGCTTCCCGTTCGGACTGAACTTGGCGGAACGCACCCAGTTGGTCTGCTGGCAGAACGAGGCCATGAACTGGCGTCGATGGACTCGCCACAGCTTCACGGACTTATCGTCGGAGGCGGTAAGCATCATGTGTCCTGTGTTATCGAAGTCCACGCTTCGCACGGGCTTGCTGTGTGCCACAAACTCCCCCGAGACGCCGCGCACCTTTGGCTCCCAGATCTTCACGGTGCGATCGTGCCCGGCGGAGGCCACCAAGTTGCCCGTGGGCGACCAGGCTACACCATTCACGGCCGACGAGTGCGACCCGAAGCGAATGCAGCGGGCTGCCTGGTTCAGATTCCACAGGATCACGGAGGCGTCCGATGACGAAGTTGCGATTTGCGTCCCCTCCGGGCTGAAGCGCAGCTGGGTAATGCCGCCCGCATGACCAGTGAAGTGGCGCTCCAGCGCCGGATCGCTAAAGAGTCCCTGCTTGTCGCCTTTCATGTCGGAACTGACAGTCGTCTGGAATTTTCACAAAATTAGTCGCTTGCTTTGACCGCTGGTGTTTGAAATTTTTAAAATAAATTGCGTCTCCAGCCCAAGTGTGACCAGAGCGCAGGTCAGCTGACGTTTACAACTATCGATATGTGAGCGGTTGAAGTAGACCTTTGTTTGGTATTTTTATTCGAATCTTATTATTTCATTATTTTTTAATTTTAATTGGCTCTTTTATGTTTTATTTTATTTTATTTGTTTTAAAAATGGCACTGGGCGAGGGGAAAGAGATTGAAAGAGTGCGTTGGTTTTGCTCGGTCTACGCCCTTTCCCTCTCTATCCCCTCCCCACAAGCTGTAGTTCAAACTACGGCCGCTTGATGCCGTTTTCGCTCTTACGACCCTTTCAAACTATGATTTAATATTTGTTTTATCAAATTCAAATCGGAAAGCTTTTCTATATTAGATCTAATTAACTTAATGAATCTGCAAACTAAGTTTAACCGTTTTTTTAGAGTAACATTTTGTCAATTTTTGCTAATTTTAATAATGTAACCCCTTATATTTTTTTTTAATTGATTCCTTCGAGTTTTTAGCCTCTGACTGTAAAAGGATACCTCAGATTCTAAGGATTTTAAGCTGATTGATTAATTACATTAAAATTTCACCACCAATTCGATTTAGATAAAACTTAAAGCATTTTATATTAATTAATATTTGCATTTCTGGCAATTCAATTTCGAAAGTGTCCCTGTTCCTACCTGCTGTCATTATCCTTTCACAAGATCGTCGAACTCTGAACATTCTCTGGTTCATTCAACTTCAACCTGCTGCCGGGGCCAACTACAACTGCAAGTGTGTCCCTCTAATGATCCTGGTGGACAAGTTCAATGCCTCCTCTGCTGCTGCTATCTCTATCGGCTAATTATGCGTTTGTTTGCCAACATCTCATTCGGGCAAACGACCCCAGAAGTCGGGGACTGGCCCAAACTGGCCCAAAAAAACCTGGCCAAGCTGACATCAAATAAGCAGCGGCAACTGTGAAAGTGCAGCCAGCGGGGTCCTCAAGCCGAACTCAAACCCTGGGAAATTAGTGTGACAAGCGCACGATTTCCACCTGTAGGTCCTCGGTGGCAGCCCGTAACTCGTAACTGTTCTTTGCCAAAATGCAGTTAGGACGACCTGCAAGTTGCAACCCCTGCGCAAAGTTTGACTCCTGCAGATCGCATAGACAAAAGGTCGTTGTCGTTTGTGGCCCGAGGGGAAGAACCCTTCGACTCCACCGGAATCTGAGTTCAACAAACTGTTTTTTATCAAAAAACTGTTGCACTTTCAAACAAACTAAGCTAATATGCCCGAGGGGCCAAGTCGGCAGAACCTGAAGCTGATCGAAAATCCTTGGTTAAACAACAAACAAGGCAAGAGGATATGGCTTGGGCATATGAGCATTGGAAATACTCTTTGGCTATGAAGTCCGAAATTAATATAACACAAACAAAACTTAATACATGAACTTAATTTAATAATTTTAAACTTAACATTGAATTTCTGTGGCATCTCTAAACAAATCGAGAATCTAGCATTTTACCAACTTTGCCAAAATATGCATATAACCCTTAGGTAGAGACATCTAAAAGCCGCTCGGCAAAAGTTCTGGGTACGTGGCATATGTGGCCTGTGCCACAAACGAGCCGCTGGATCGAACTGGGTCTGAGACTGGCACCGGGATCGGGATCGGGACCGAAGTACACCCCAAAGGCACCGAACGGAGAATCGGGAGACCAATCAAGCAGCGGACCCTCGTGCCAAAGCTTCTCGGAGCCCTCGGTTGGCTCGTGTCATCTGTTGAATTATAAAATATGGCAAGGAATTAATTTGGCCAGCCCCTGCTGGCCGTCAGAATCTGGCACAGCAGCAGCAGAAGGAGCAGCAGGACCAGCAGGACCAGAGCGGCAGCAGGATAACGATCCACTCCGATCCGATCCGAATCATCTACCGCTATGCGCACTGTGCTCTTATCTGGCGAGCACCTGTCGCCCCGAATCGGAGTCTGAACTCGAATTCGAATCCCTGTTCCATAACAAAACGAAAGGTGCGCTTAAATTCTCATAATGACTTGGCTCGCTCGCGTCCTTAACCTGCTGATGATGCTCCCTGATCCCTAAATGTTGCATCGTCGGCCGCAATTTGTTGTCCATTGTGTGTGCGAGCGAGCCTCCTCCTCCGTCTGCTGCCGCCGATGCCGCCTCGAAATCTGTCTATAATCTGTGTGTTTTCGGGCCCAAGCTGAAAACACCTTGAGATCGGTGTCTCCGGCACTCGAGGGTCTTCCTCTACCTTTTTGTTTTTTGCACCTTTTCTCACAAAATCCGTACAAATTTCGTGTTTAGATTTTGTCGTTTTAATTGCCGGGCCACGGCTTTGTTTTGTTTTGGTTTGGTTTGACTTGCCTTTTGGCTTTGTCTCTGTGTTGTTGTGAATTGTTGAGCAACCCTTTCCTAAGCCCCCGGATTGGTTGGTCATTCAGTTTGTCTGGCCTTCTTGCTTGCCAATTAAGCTGTGAGCTGTGGAAATAGATTTCCCAGCCGAGGGTTGATTTGCGTGCATATTTGACTTGGATTTGTCCTCTGAACTCAAATCGAAACAGCTTAAGATTTACTTGGAGGGTTGGAGGAGGCTAATCGTCAACTTGCAGACTAGTCGTTGACACGGCACTCTGTTGGCTTCCGATTTGGCCAGCGAACTTGGGCGGGCTTGGCCTCAGTTAGCGAGGCTCCTTGCCGAGGTAGAGGCAAGTCCATGTTACTGCAATCTCAACCAGGAAAGGAAACTGACTTACTTCTAACAGATGTTACTTGTTCTTAAGGAAAAATATATATTTTTAGGCATTAAAAGGGTCCTCTTTTTATAAGTAAAAGATATAGGAACATATATTGGGATATATTACATAAATAATGCAGCAGAGAAGCAGTTAAAAATTTTAAAAAGACAGCCGTTCCTAATCAAAATATGACTACTGTAAGGACTCAACAATGACTTTGCAATCAAAAAGGACATTCCATATTTTTATTACACCATATGCAGTCCGTTCACCTGCCCTTGAGTGTCCATTAAAATCGTATATACTTGCCTCTAACAATCAATTCCTATTCCAGCCAGGTGACAATGCTCAATCAAACAAAAGCAAGGCAATCATAATGTATCACTCACTCTCTACGAAGGCGATCCGTTAAATTGGGTCACTTTTGGCCCGGCCAACAAGTCGAACGATCTTGTAATATCGATCGAGCGTGACAGGTGTAGCGGCGGCGTTGGTTGCACCTTCGCCTGAGCCTGCTCAGCGACAGCTTGTGGCCCGCAAGGCACTCGCAGGCAGCGCATCCCCTGGGGCCCAGATTAGATGCAGATCTCGGATGTTTCTGCGGTCGGTCTGTCTGTGCTGTCTGTCTGGGGGAGAGATTTTTACGACTGTTGCATCTTTTGGCTTCTGTCTCACTGAGAGAAATCAGGCAAGCCTAAGCCAATTTTCAATTTAAGAAAGATTTCTGAAATAATTTTATATTATACAAGTAATAATGCCCCAAAATAACCAGCTTAAAAATCTGTTTACTTATTAATAACTTTATTAATGTAAATATATAACCCAGTAGACCCCTTTTGATTTCGATTTCTTCCTGTGTGCCACTGCTGCTGTTCAGAAGATATGTTTTGCCGGTGTGTCGTGTGGCCCATGTCAACTGGTTGCAGTTCGCCGTTGTAATTTGCCTCCTGGCATATGGCTTTTGCCGCAAACCGGCTTTGAGCACGCGTCTCGTCTGCTGGACGAGTCCTGGCTCAATAATTGTGCGACAGGTTCCAGGATTCCAATTCCAATTCCACCGCCAGAAGAAGCGGCAGCAACAGCAGGTGCTCAATGCGGCTGGAGGGAATCCGGAATCAGCGCCAGGCTGCTGCTGCTGCTTACAACGAAAGGACATAAACATAAATGAGCCGATGTAATGTTGAGCCGCTGCTCCTTCTTGAGTCCATCCCCGATCGCCAGCCATCTCCCTCTATCTGTGCGTTACAGGTGCCTTTTCGGTTGCATCCCCTCCGCATTTTAATTGTGCGCCGAGCCGAGAGCCGGCTTCACCTGCAACTCAACTGACCTAAGACATCTTTTTTGCCCTTGCTCTTGGCCGGGCTCTTCACCGTTTTCTGTGTCTTGTATTTTTTTTTTAGCCACAACTATTATTTTTATTAATAGCCAAAGTCAAAAGTCACCTGCCTGGGCACCCAGAGCTAAGGGTGGCCGGAAAACGGAACAGAACCCATCCGATCCGATTCGATTCGACAGGACCCAGACCCGCAACATGCCGGGTGCTAAGGAGTGGGAGCCACTCTCAAGACCACTTCTAAGATCAATTTCCTTTTCACATTTTCTCCCCCCCGTATGGGTTTTCCATTGTTTGCGTTTTGGGGTTGCAGCTTTCGGAGCCTCTTGATAGGCATACTTTTTATTTCATTTTATTTTCTTTTCTGTTTATTGTTTCCATGGGGGCTTGGCCTGCGACTGGAGAGCTAACTGTTGAATAAATTCCAAACGGCATGACAAATTATGTGGGCTCAGGTGTTATGCGGAAAAAGGGGTTAATAAACCGAGAGTCACCGCTGCGGAGAAACTCCAGCATATGGCTGCGACGACGTATCTGCTACATCTAATCGGGTCTGAAGTGCAGGCGAATCACTTGGGGAGAATATTACCTTTACACCTAAACATTAGTTTAAAGATTTCTTCCTATGAAAATCCTGTTTCCAAACTTCTAAAATCCTTGAAAGTATTCAAAGGAAATAGCTTTCAGAGTAATATTTTGATTTTTAGAACCATCTAATAGCCCATATCCCTTACCCCTTCTATATTTTGACCTTGGAAAGGCTTTTAGTCCACCTGTTATCCCTATGCAAAAGCCGCATCTATGGCATCGGCTGATCGAGCTCTACATTCTTTGAGTTTTGAGCCTTTACTTTGTCGGCACTTGGCGACAAGTCCTTGAACTGCATTTTTCCTTGGCAACAATTGAACTGCATACTTGTGTCTCTTTTTCCCTTCCCGGTTTGTTGTTTTTTTTTGTTCGTTCAATATTTTGTCAGTTTCGATCAATTTGTGGCGTGCCAAAGAGCCAAGAACACAGGCCGCGGATCGGGTTTTGGCCACAGAAAGTGGTCCCCAAGTGAAATCCTGCGGCAAAGGGATCGCTGATTTCGTTGATTTCTGATTGCGGCTCAGTGAATGAATGGCGATAATGAGGGAAGTCGGTGATTTGTAAACTGCCAAACTTCATTTCGGGCGTTTTAAAGTGCCGCAAAATGCATTCGGACATTTCGATTACCGAAAATTGCGATCAGCAGCAGTCCTCGATGACCATTCCCCCTTTTCTCACTTTATTTCGCCAGCAATTAGTTCGAACTTCGAACACTTATTGGCGTTTTCCCCAAGGGGAAGGGGAATCAGAAGGGGGGATGTGCTGGTGGGTTACCTGCTGTAACGCGGCGGCTTACAAAGGACATTCCCGAAATGCCACTTTGGCCACAGATCAAAGATGACCGCGTCACCCGAAAACAGGAGCAACTTATTCCCCCGATCAATCGAATACGTGCTGGCATTTGTCTATAAAATCAGGTTTTCAGCGAAAACATTGCCAAAAAAAGTAAATATTTGGAGCGCTTTGGACAATTTGTAACGAAATGTGGGTCTTCCAAAGGGGAGGCTGTGTCCTTGATTCCTTCAGAATTTTTGATCTGAGAGATTAAAGAGGGCTACGAAATTTTTACCCCACATTGAAGAGGTCTCTAAGATTTCTCTCTTGTAGGGAAAATATGCAAAGGCTTATATTTATGCCTTCAATATTTGTTATATATAAAATCTAATTTTGTTTTGTAAGTTATAAGTATCCCCCATTAAAGCCTTCAGTTCGTTCTCTTTTAGCTTTCAACTTTATTTTCCAAAAAATCATACGATGTCTAATTAAACATAAATACAATAAAAAGTCATTGGGTATTCTACAAATTAAGAGTAAACTTAAAAATTTGCATGTAAATCGGTTATAAATAATAAGGGGGAGGATACTGAATTTTGACAAGTGGTCGCCAAGTGGTATTTCATTCGTTGGTGGTGTTCTTTGGTACGTTTAGCTGCCAATTTTGGGTTAAGTTTAAACCAAATCGTTACAGGTTAATGCAATAAATTAGATTACTTATCGAGTTAGTTACGAGCTAGCAGAAGAGTCTTGTTTTCATAACTAATCATAGGTATATATGTACAGGCTTACGGGCTAGAATTGAGCGGAATCTTAGCGGGAATGTGTGTAACAATAGAGCTTATTTCTAGGTAAATCTTTGCGGAGGCCTAAACAAAACAAACTTTGGCTTCTTAGCAGCGACTTAGAAGAGAACTGGTATGTGTGTGTGTCTCTCTCTCTGGGGGTGTCCTTAGCTAATACTGGGATCCAGATCAGGATCTGGGCGGCCGCTGCCTGGGTCAGCAGCTGCTGCTGCTCACCTCCATCTTGAGGGGCATGAGGTCCTGCGGCTTGATGTCCTCCAGCGGCGCCTCCTCGTGCCGGCTCTCCCGATGGCGTCGCAGGTCCACCTTCCGCTGGAAGGACTGATCGCAGAGCCCGCAGCCGAAGGGCTTGTAGCCGGTGTGCTTCCTCATGTGCGTGATCAGGTTGGAGCTCTGGCTGAAGGCCTTCAGGCACACGGTGCACTTGTGCGGCTTCTCGCCTGGAATCGGAGGGGAAATCAATAAACACATTAGTCTCTGCTAGTCGTTGGTTATTAATTGAGCTTTACAGCAATTAGACAAATTGAAAGGCGATAGAAATCTGACTCAGCTCTATATTTAGGGGTGGGTTTGGCTTGTCCACGCTTCAGTCTTGGACATATTTGCATTGGCTACATATGAAAATTTGCCCCCAGGATAGCTCTGATTTCCCCGGAAAACCCCACTCACCTGTGTGTATGTAGGTGTGCTTCTTCATGTCCGACTTCTGGTGGAACCGCTTGCCGCAGTACTGGCAAGGATATGGCCGGGTGTCGCTGTGGATGAGCAAATGTGTGGACAGGGTGGATGAACGCTTGAAGCTCTTGCCACACTGTTTGCACTGCAAAAAACAAAGGAGAATAAAACGAAGAATTAAAATAAAGATACATTCTAAGCAGTCGAGTCACGGCAATGCCCGAAATGTCCCATATTTGAACAGCCTGTGCGTAGCCCCAAAAAAGCCGAGCAAAATCTGAAAAGAATGGCTTTGGCAATAGCCATACTCTATATATACACTCGCTGCGTGTGTGCCTGAGCCAAATTCTCAGTGGCAACATGAATTAAACTAGATTTGTGAGTGCTCAAATATTTGTTAGACAGGTGACGACAACAACCCCTCGGCCGAGGGAAAACCCAAAGGTATCTCCACAATATTCGCTTATTTTTCGCAGAGAAACAGCTATGCAAACAGGGCGGCTGTCTCCTCGGCCCAATGCTAAATCTCAAGTGAAACACTTTCCAGCGAGGAGAACATATACACTCGCCGTGTATTTGTGGGCCAAACACAGCTGGGACCCGATCAGATCGATCGCGGATTGGGCGAGGTGGATACCGAGAGATGGAGATCCATGGGGCTGGGCTGTAACATCTTCGGCTGTCGGTTGTCAGATTAAATGTTTGAACAGTTTGCGTGTTGCAGCAACATGCAAGCAGCAGGCAGCCAAGTAACCAAACATTGACACTCGGCCAGCTCACAAAGCCACTCAAATCGCTGGGACAAGTCAGCTCGGGGCTACGTGGGCGACATTTATTAAAAATATAAACGAAAAATGGGTAAAAGTGAGACAGTTTTTGTTGTTTCCCTCGAAAACCAAGCGTAATTTACAAATTGACACAAGTGTCTGTGTCTGCCTGAATTTCTTTCTTTCTCCCTTATTGATTTTAATTTATATTTTTCCCCCGCGTTGTTTTTGGGATTTTCTATTTGCGCATTGCACTCGGAGTGGACCATATCCACGCTGACTAGACTCGGAGACCCAATTAGTTGCTCTATTGTTAAGCTGCGCTCGCGGCCTGAGCCGTAATGTCAATTTGCTTAGCTTCGACAACGGAACGGAAGTTGGCAAAACTCGAAAAAAAGCGCAACAAAAACCAAAAACCGAGAGGAAAAAATAAGCGAAGGAGAAACCCCAAAGTCTGAGTCAGCCGGGTGGGCCTCCTACATCGAACAGATGTAAAGCACGAATTACAGAAGAAAAAATAAATGTATATATAAAAGAAACACAGGGAAAGAGTGCCCGCGCCTGCGCCAGTGGCTCCGGCAACTGTCTTCTCCCGTTGGCCATATGGCGGCCAGGTCCTGCAGCCTGGAAACCTATCGCATTTCACTGACCCTCGGCGAATGTGTGAAAAAAAACGAAAGGTAAACGAGGACTCGCGGCGGGTGTTGATGGATATAAACTCAATATGACATCGGGGGTAGGCATAAGGCCTGACCCCTACCCCAGGTGAAGCCTTCTCGGGTTCCACGGGGTCGTGTGCCCTCTTGCCAGCTCGATGGGACAACAATTTAATATCGAAATGAAAATTATGATTGTAATTCGTACATAAATCTTCCCGACCCCCTCCACTCGCGCTAATCAAAATTATTTGATTAACTAATTGCGTGATTTCGATGGGGCTTAATTGAATTTCCATAGAGCTCTATCTCTTTGGGTTGTATTACCAATTTTATGACAGTATTTGCTGTGCCACTTTTCCAAATTGAAAGTGGGTGGCCAGCGGAGGGCTATTTCCTTTGGCCTCTGGGACAATTAAAACCTTTCGAGGACGAAATATGAAACAATTAACACAGGGGAATTGCCGCGGACACGCAATGCTTATGCAATGGAAATACTATCTATCGGCGGGGCTCCATACACGTGATAAACCCATTAGATTGGGCCAGGCGAGAGTTCAGAGATTTTTCAAGCGATTTGCCCTCAATTTTGCCTCGGTTTTTTTTCCCCTGCATCAATATCCTGTTTGGGACTGCTTACCTGGAAGTTCCTGCCGCTGCGCTTCTCCTCGCCTTCGCCTTGGTACGAAGAGGAGCTGGACGAGCGACGCGCAACATCTGTGGCCGTCGAGTCAGGATGTTGCTGCTGCTGCTGGTGCTGCTGATGATGATGCAACTGCTGCTGCTGCTGCTGTGGCTGTTGGTGTTGATTACGCATATAGCCAAACTCGGCGGCGGCCACTAGTCCCATCAGAGCAGCAGCCGAGCGGTTCTCCTGCTGCTCATCCTTGATGCGGTGGGGCTGCTGCTGCTGCTGTTGCTGCTGCTGCTGGGACTTGAGGTGCTGGGTGAGCAATTCCAGATTATTGCCCGTCAATCCGGCCATGAAGGCACTGCGGTGGGCATACAACTGCTGCTGGGCCACATCGAACTCCAGATCCCGGACGGGATTCGTGGCCGGAGCGGATAGCGAGGAGATTGGCGATTGGAGGGAGGATATGGAGGCTGTTCGGCGCTCGTACTTGAACTTCCTCACAATGGGATCCACCTGGTGCTCCTCCTCCTCCTCCTCGTTCTCCATTTTCAGGGCATATTGCTCCCTGCGTGCTGATCTCTCGCACATCGAGGCCGGCGACCAAATGATGTTACCCTGGGATCGCTGACGCTGCTGCTGTGGGGTTCCGGAACTCTTCAGATTGACCGCCCTCAGAGGCGGCGGAGTCACGTTCAGAGCCTGCATCGGATGCAGGGGCTCCACTTCGCCGCTGCTGGAGCTGCTCCGGCTGCTATTGTGGCTGCTGCTGTTGCTGCTGCTGCGGTTGTGATACTGCTCCTGGTCGCACAGATCCGACTTGATGCGATGCTTGGTGCTCAAGTTCAGCGGCATGTCCTCGTCCTGCTCATCCTGCCTGGCCAACTCGCTGCTGCTGCTGTTATTATTGTGGCTGCTCAGCTGGAGCTCATGCTCCTTTTCGGGGGTCAGGGCGTAGTCACGATCCCGCTGGCCCAGCACCACGGAGGCTGGCGACTTGGGAGTCATGGGAGTGAGGGGCGTGCCCAGAGCCGTGGCCGAGGACAGCAGAAACTGGGGCCACAGCAAGGCACTGGAGTAGAGCAGCGGGTTGTACAGAAAGGGAAGATCTGGTAGGGATAATTTACGGAGAGATTTAGGTTTAGTGGGATTTTAAAATTAGCAGTTAAGGCGAATCTCTTTTACGTATGAGTTTAAGGTTAAGTTTTTAATAAATTGTATTTAATTTGTATAAAATATATTAGAAAAGCTTTAATAAAAGTGTGCTAAGAATGGACAATTTGGGGGAAAAGTCCTTAAGACCACCAATAAGCATAAATTAAATAACATTTCTTGTTGTTTCTAAAGAATGCCTGCTACTATTTTATATTTCTGCAGTTTATAAGTATTTACTCTGGCTTTAAATGAACGAATTAATCGATCTGTATCTAGTTTTCTAGCTTCTTTTACTAATATATATCCTTCTGTAAGATATATCTCCGGCTGCAGAACTCACCTCTTCCGTTCAATTTCTGGGCAGCGGCGGAGGCAATCACGGTGTTGAAGGCGGATGCCCGCTGCATCCACTGCTTGTCGATGGCGGCTCCATTGTAGGCCGGACTCGGCTGCTGCGAGTGCGGCGACGGTGGCGGCGATAGGTGATTCATATTGATCCCTATTCTCACTTGGCTAATGCTTTGCCTTTAACTCTTATTCTTCTCTATGGGCTGAGGGATATATCGATCCTCGATTGGGTTTCACTTTGCACACAAATCTCACTTTCGATCGCAGAGATCTTGGTTGGCTTTAAAATTCGGCTGTGCGGGATTCTTGACTCACTGGAGGCGAACACGTCCGTATCGCTCGGTGCTTCGCACCTGACTGAATCTTTGGCCGATTGCTCGGTTCTAAATTGAGCCAACGGTGAAGCGACTTGGCCCGAAAAAAGGTACAAATCGAGCTCAGTTGGTGAGAGTGCCTCAGTGTGAGTGTGGCTGCAAGCCGAATCAAAACGAGCCCTCGCTGTGTTGGTGTTGACTCTTTTGGTGGTGGCTCTGGCCCTTGGCTGTGTGCGTTTGTGTGTGTGTTGCCAACTCTGGTTTTTCACCTTTGGCAGCAGTTGGCGGCTGTTGCAGTTGCTGCCGATGTTGCTCTCTGCCTCTGCCGCTGCTGCTGTTGTCCTGCATGTTGTAAGGGTCAAGACGCACAGTTAGGAGTAGTGCTCCTTCGTGCCCTCCAACCCTCCTACTCCCCGTCCAGATACCGATCGTGAGCTCTCCCGCTCCTGGCTTCTGGCTCTGTTGTTTGGCAGCACGCGTTTCCCTACTAATTGGTATGCAGTTCGACTTTGGCGGGCGTTCGTTGTTGTCCTTTTCCCGCTGCCGTGTAACTGTTACAATTGCTGTTGTTGTTCCCGCTGCCACCAACTGTTGTTGGCTTGGGAAGACTCCAAAGGGAGGGGGACGGATAAAGGATCGAGGACGTTGGACGGAGGCGGCAACAGGGAGGGGTGACTTACAAATATTTATGTGGATGGATCTGCGCATCTAACATCTGTCGCGGCCACTCGAATTGAAAGCATTTTTGGGAATTATTTTAGATTATGTCTCGATTGCATTTAGATTTGGCCAGGATTTGAAATAGACACTTATGGTTTTCATAATTTTAATAAAGTATATTTAAGGCTCATTAACTAATTATTATTAATTTAATAACAACAAAATTTGACATAAAATCCAAGTTCTTACCTCGAGAAACTTAAAATGGATTATAGTCAAAGTTACATGAATTTTTGATTTGGTTTTAGGTTTCAATTGCGGTTTATCTATTAAATTTGTAATTCAATTTGTTGGAAATTACTTGAATTTTTTAATAAATAAAAAGAGAAAATGTTTATATGTATTGATGTTTAAATGAAATTAATTTAAACGTTTTTAAAAGCTTGCAAGGCCATTTTACTTAGTCTGAAGTTTCCTAAGCAGTAAAGAAGTTATTTCTGATCTATAAACTATACATATTCAGTGCTGAAAATTTAAATATATCTAAATTAAATAAAGGGGTTTTATTATAAAAAATCCCTACAAAAAATGATTTAATAATTTTTGTAGTTTTAAACATTTTATGCAGATTTAAAAGCATAATAAAATCTCTCGCAGAAATGCTTTGCAACTTGAAATTACTGCTTTTTTGGCTTACCTTTTATTTGTTTATATTTATATTGATAAATTTCAATTTAAAGTCCCTAGAATTCTCATAATTTAAAGCATTAAACACACATATTCCAATTCATTATAGCAAACAGTATGTAAGAACAAAAGAAGTTTCCAGTTAAAATATATGACTTTTTAGGCCAAAGATCAGCTCAGCAATGGATTTAACATTGATTTCCCTCTTTTCTAACATTTTATTAAATGATTTTCCTAGTTATGAACTTCATATTTTTGTATTTTATTTAACCAATGCAATTAAAAACCATAAGAAATGTAGACTACAAGTCCTTGTTGGATCCTTCACTTTAAAACACTCTCAAAGGACCAGCACCTGCCACTTTCTCCCTCGCTAGCTAGCTGCACCTTTTTCCCAGCCCGAGCTTATCCTTCTTCGGTCGGGGTCCTCCTTCGCCACGCTTGGCCACCTCGTCCTGGCCGCCACGATACCAGTTTATCTAAGAGTATCCTTGGCTCGGGCCACACCTGCCTAGAAAACGAGTCAAGAAGGCACGGCGGCAGGCGCGCACTTCCACATTTAACGATCCTTTTTCTTCGGTGGCGTCGGCAATTTTTCTTCATCCCCTTCCCTACTTAGTTTTGGCGCAATTTCCTTGAAAGGACATGTGCCACGTTGAGGCGACACCGACATTCCAATGGACACGAGTCCGCCACGGGTGCTGCTGCCGATCTAGCGAAGCGTGCTACATGGCAACGAGGCCTGAAAAGCGGGCCAAAATGGGGGAATTTCAACGGCGATGAGGGCCGGCTCAAGTCGGTGGCATCGTTGCGCTTGGCGGCGTTTCTCTCCACCTCGATGGCTAAGGGCGCGTGCCTCTGCCCCTCCGGGCTCACTCCCGCAACCCCTATCGCTGTGTAACGGATTCACCTTATGCCGCTCACATCTATCATCGTCCGATATGCGCAGTCGTGGCGGTATTCACTCAGCGAAGAGTTGATTAAGTTTATTTTAGATTTGGAATATGGGAAAATGTGTCAAATTTTAAAGTTTTTTATTTTCGAGTATTTTCGAGAAATTTAAATTAATTGGGACTTAATTGGAGTTCAATTAATAGAATTGTAAAAAGTTCTGGTTCCAAAAATATTAAACTAATTATAAATATGAATATATATATTCTTCTCTGGTATCTATAAACGATTCCTAAAAACTTATATTATTTCTCCAATCTCAAGACTACTTTTCGGCATAGAACTGACTTTCGCATTACTCCTTTTAACCCATTTATTTTTCCTAGTGCCTTTTAGCACGAGTAAAAAACAGTGCAGCAGTCGTAAATAATTTCCCTCTTCTGTTTTTCATATCGGCGACATTTTATTTACGACACCCTCCGATTCCAAGATCCCCTGCGTTGTGTTTGCGTTCCCGCCTGGCCAAATCGCACTCGGAAATGCCTCTGCACTTGGCCTCTTGGCTCGTGGCTTGTGGCTCTCGGCCCGCCAATCGCTGATTGGCCAAAGCGGCTGAGAGGGCGGGTAACACACAAACACACACATGCACGAAACGGGTTTACCTGTGAGAGGTGAGTGCCGCCTGAGCTCAGGTGAGGTGAGTTTGCCAGTCAGCTTCGTCGGAGGTTGTGTGGGCTGCTTGGACCGTTAGAAGTTGGATTGGCTGAATGGAGACTCGGGTGATGAATGGTCCAGTGGCTTTGGTGAATGGCTGGAGATCTTCCTTTGATTCCATCCGATGGGGATTTCTGTAATTTAAATGTTTATTAATCTTTTATTTCAAGGAAAGAATTTAATGCAGTGGGAAATAAGAATAGAAATGTTTTAAAAATGTGTATATTATCTTTCCATAGTATTATAGTATAGTATTATCTTTCCTTTTTTTATTTTGTAAATCCTAGATTTCAATTTGTAATAATTAAAAATCAATAAACAAATTTCAATATATCTTTTAGTTATAATATTTATACTTTTGTTAGTTAGTTTACAAGTTCCTTGATTATTTGTAACCAATTGATTTACCAAAACAACTTTGCTTTCCCCGCTGCTGAGATTCCAGGCTTGGCTTCGCTCTCCTCCCACTGCCCAACCTGGCCACCGATCCTTACTGATTTATCGTACTATCTGCCGACATCGTTTAAGGCACCGAGAGACCATTTAAGTATTCTCTATTTGTCTCACAGTGGGTGCTGGTCAGGGGGCTGCTTCTGCTGCTGCTGGAAAATTCCTTACAACAAATCAGACGGAAATCTGTAATAAATTTATTATTATGTAGCCTGGCCATGCGGATTATAATTGTCTTGGCAACAAATGGAGGCCGGAACGGTGCCCATGGCGAGGCGACATTGGCCACTGCCCGGCTACTGGTTATGAGCACGAGCACCGGGAGGACTCGCAGTTGGATTCGGGCTGGGAGTAGGAGTAGAAGTCGTCGCTGTCGTCGGTTCATATCGTGCAGATTGTTGGCAATTATTAAAATGATAATTGCACAAATCTGGCTATCAATTGACGACCATCGAAGACCTTAGGCCAGCCGACCGACCGACCAGCCATTCGGCCAAAACGAGCGAAAGCCGCGCACAGCAGCGAAGGAAGCCCCCGGGTGCAGACGCATGCGCGGATGCCAGTTTCCAGCTCCAGCTCTTGGCCTGGTCCTGCTCTTGGCTCTTGGTTTCTTGGCCATTTACTGGGTCTCTTATCATGCGGAGTTGGAGCGCTGCTGCGGCTTTTCGCCAGCGTTGACAATTTGGTATTAATTTAAGACAACAACAGCGGCGGACCAGGCCCAGTCGGGGCAACAGTTGGCCACTTGGGCCACTGCCACGGTAGACAGCAAAACAAAAGACGGACATTTACATGCTGCCAACGAGGCTAACAATGAAATCTGCGTAGTTTGTTGTGACCCAACGCGGCAGGGGGAGTAATGCCAGCTTAGTCAGAGTTGAGGTATGGCCAGAGTAACGAAGTTAAGCTAACTGGCTTATAGAATTAGAGAAATAATTATAAATACTTTTTTTTTCTAAACATAAAGTTAAGAATTAAGAAATATTTTATATGTATAATAACCTCTGCAGTGTCATAAGTTAGGCAATGCTTAGGAATAAATTTGTGAATAAATTTCAACACAAAAATATAAATATTAAAATGTCTTTGAATTGGGAAATTGGGAAATGAATTTTCTTATTTTAATACTCTTGGTCACATTGAATTGCTTTTCCCTGCTTCGCTCTGCTTAGCTTTGCTTAGTTTTCCTTTGTTTTGGGCCAACTTTTGTCCCTCCACTGCGTCTGCGCACAATTATAAAACAAAATTGATAAAATTATTGTGGCTGCTGCTGCTACTGTGGGCCAGGTCCGAGTCCCAAGGAGCCACGATGGGCGATTAGGCCAAAGCCAAAAGGTTGCCAGTTGCCGTTTGCCGTTGACCAGAAGTTGCAGGGAGCAGCGGAGACCCCATTCGCATGATGAAAATCAGCGAGTGCCGCAGGAAGCCGCTGGAATCTATGGTAATACAGCGCTGGGATGCTGTGTTGCTGGGATGGGAGCTCGTTCCGGTCGCTAGGTGGCTAAATGAAATTTATTTCAATTTCATTCGATATTAATTGCAAATGGCCATAAGATTGAATTCCAATGGCCTGCCCTATTTGGAGACGGAGTGGAGGCCTAACAAATCGGGCCAGGCGACTTCTCACTCGCGGACAATGTCGGGGGCTTGTTAGGATTGTGTGTTTCTTGGCTCCTGGCCAGACCTCCGCCTCCTTTCGGGGGCTGTGGCGCCACGACAACGATTTCGGGCTACAAATAAGGCACCGACCGGGGGTCTCGCCCGCACAAATCTCTGACAGTTGAACGCCGTTTGTCGTTTGTCGTAATTAGCAGCCAAATGGTTAACTTACGATACCTTACCTTACCTTTCCTTTCTCCCTCCTCCTCCGGCTGCCACTATTTTGACCATTTCTGGAGCTGGAACTGTGCGAAAGTTCAGGACGGCCGAAGCCAGGGAATCGGAATCGGTTGGTCGGCTGACTTTCGAAATGGCAACCCACACGCTGACACAATTAAGCCAAACACATGTCGTCCCTGGCGGAGATAAGCCATTTATTAACTTTTCACAAGACCTCCAAATGATGCCATAATCTCCGCTTACGGTTAGACATATGGGAGAGGAGCCGCCGAGAGGGCTATCTGCCCGGCGGCCGAAAGATGCAAACAGATAGAACGGAAGGAGGATCTATTAAGGATGCCACAGGCGACGGGAGGATACTCTGCGATTGGGAGCTTTGAGATTTTTTGTAGCTCAGGAACTCTTTCAAAAAGTAAGAGTATCAATAAATTGAAGCATACACAAAGGCCAAGAACCTCTTTATATCTTTCAACTTTAAGGCTTCTATTATGACCCCTAAGATCACAGTTAATACAGTCACTCCCTTAAAGCTTAATTGCTTAATTTATTCAACAGATCATCTCGCTCTACTAAGTTGTAATGCCCCAACTCGGGACGGTAATTTACTGCTGCTAAACTGCGGCTACTGTTTCGCTTCGGGGACCTCCAACGAGCGCCGCTTGACAAGATCCCAGGCAGCAAACGAGCCCAAAGGAAGCTGCGGCTGAAGCTCGGCCAACAATTGAACTGCAATAAAACAATTTACCCAAAATAGCGCTTGGCCCAAGAGCAATCTGCTGGTTAACCCGACATCAGACGGCCAAGGCACTGAGAAAAAAAATAACAGAGTAGTTTATACTTTCTATATTCGTCAGGGCTTGGACTGTTTCTATTGCAAACTCTGGGAAATTGAATATTAATAACCTTAAATAGCCTATTTTTTTATGTTTAAAAACAGTTTATAGAAAACAAAAGACTTAGGCAACGAACTTGACTGCGGAACCAATAACTGAAAGGTTCAATAATTTAAAAAAATGTAAATCGGCTTCATCAAGTTCGTTGCCTAAGTCTTTTGTTTTGTTTTTTTTTTTATTAATTTAAAATAACTTATAAAATTAAATCTGTAAATTATTATTATTGTAATCATTGCTGTTTATTGGATAAAAGTAACCCCTTAATTTTTTTCTGTCTGTGCACAACTGCCGCTGGGACTGGGCCCTGGGGCAACATTTATCATTGAAATGTGGCGTGCGGCTTCTACGCAGTCGCAGCAGCAGCCGCAGCCGAGGATGCTTTGCGGCACCAAAACGAGCTCCCGAAACTCTCTTTTGACTTTGGCGGTTGCTTTGCATATATGCAGTGTGTGGCAGGGCTCCGAAGGGGCGGTAGGGGCGTGCCAGTTGGCCGATAAACTAGCCAGTTTAGCTGCCCAGTCAGCCGCGTAAGTCAGAGGCAGTTCGACTGCAGGCCGGGAAAATCAATTCATTGGCAACCGAAGCGAACTGAAACTGAACAGATTTCCCTTTATCTCCCGGCGGCGGCCTCTAGCCTGTCTGTCTCTCTTCTGGGCGGCTGATTTGCATACGTTTTGGTGCTCCTGTTGCCTCGGCACTTGGGTACTTTGTTGCCCCGGTACTGGCCACAAAGGCCCTCATAATTGCTTGATTTAGCGACCCATTCAAGACGAGTAGTCGGCGCCAGTCGCATCTCTGGCCCACAGCTCCCGGCGATCGCTGGCTCCCAAGTTCCCGGGCTATCCCCTCGGGTGCAAATTGTCGGCCGAGAATGCTACGTGTGGCGCTGCTTGCACTTGAAGAAATCTTTATGCTTAAGCAGTAAGTTAATAAAATTTTGGATGCTATTCTAATGCAATTCGTCTGGCTAGCTTATAATCTTTAGACAAAGTAAATACTTATATGTTTAATATATTATTTGAGTCCTGTTTAAGTCCTGTTTTGTTACCCTTTTTTCTTCTCTGTGCGAACTGCACTGTTATGGTTTTCGCTGTTGTTGTGATCGCAGTGGTAGTGGGTGTCGTGGCGGTTTGTGTCGCGTAAATTGCCAAGCAATTCATAAATGTCAACGCGTCTTGCATGAGCGATGGAAGCAGGCTGCTGGGAGGCTCCAAGTTGGGGAGATTTATGTGTTTGTTTGGCCAGTCACATCGGTTGGTCAACAATTAGAAAAGGTTCAAGAACCCAAAGATGGTTAATCTAAACAAAATATCAAGATATAGAAAAGATTAAACAGATTTTTTGGTTAATTTATAAAGAAACGCAATGAAATCCTAATCATTTTCAGGATTATCTATGAAATCTTAACATTTGTGTATTCTTAGACCCTTTTCTTATAGGTTTTCCATAATTAAATGTTTCCTTATTACTTTAAATCAAATATCTGACTACTAGAACCATAACTTTAGCAAGGTACCATAAAATAAAGTTTAAACTCGCTCAATTTTTGCCACCAGTTCCCCTTGACATCGAGCTGTTTTGCTCCTTTGCCATCCTGTTGACTTCCAACTGTCCTCGTCTCGGCCTCTCATCAAAATATTTGCATAAGCAGAAGCCTGAATTACAGTTCAAGTCCGAAACCTCGACGGCGAAGAGCGAAAGGCAAAAACTAAAGGTGAGCAGCGGCGTCATGTGCGGCTCAGATACAGATGCACCGAGCTGAAACCCAACCAAGTCAACGACGACAGCAGGCACGCGCCCCGAATCCCGAGTCCCGAGCCCCGAGCCCAGGAACTCAGGTAGCACAAGGCAGCCTGCCAAAAGGAAGGCGAAAAAGCAAAGAGAGCAAAAAAGGACCCAGAAATGTGCAACTGTTGGGCAAACGATCGTACGGGTGAATAACCCAGGAGATGTTTCTCGGCGAATCTCGATCTAGTGGAGCTTAGTTTATAATTTTTGGCAGGAAAAAGCTGCTGCTGCTGCTTCTGCTGATGATGATGATGGAAGATGTTATCGAATCTAATATCTGTGCTCGCTGCTCGATCAAATTACAGTTCCGGTCAAGATTGAGCATTTGGTTCCGCTCTGGACCCAAAAGGACCAAGGGTTTCCTGCCCGTTAACCTCAACTTAATGATTTGGCCGCTGACGCTGCCTTTGGTTGCCTTTGCTGCCTGCGCTTCAAGTGCAGCATATGGCGTTTTCCCCGCTCGCTGTGGCTTCAGCACAACTGACGCAGGATACGCAGGACGCAGGATCGCAATGCCAGCCTACCTACGAGCTCACTTCCTATCCTCCATTCACTCCCTCTGCCTCTCTTCATCCGGGAATATGTAAAAAGATCAATCAAATATTGAGTTCCCTTCGTCGAGTTGAACGCTCCCTAGAAGGAATTTTACTCGTTTCTAGATGCCACTTGACTCTGGCATTTTTTTAAAACATTTATACGGTGTAATAATAGGTTTTAAAGGGTATGCATAGGGTATGCCAAGCATTCATACTTTTGATAAGTAAATACGACTAAAAATCCAACCGCATTTTAAAATATTTGCACCATATTTTCTTTAATAAATTAATTATAGAACCTCTTTTCAAATGCAATATCCTTTTCAATTATCTAAGACATTCCTTTTGATCCAGGACATCCCCTAGTCGGTTGCTTTAGTCTGTAATATCCTTTGTGTTCTCTGCCCTCTGCTTAACAGGCAGTTTTTATTTTCCTTATAGTTTGTTTTCGAATGCCGGTGCTGCTGTGCACCTGCTTGCAGCCTTTTTGGGTGCCAGGACGCGCGTCTTTTGACCGCAATCGTGGCCCAGGTCTCGCCAGGAAAGCAGGACAAAGCAAAAATAAGTGCTGCACTTACAACCAGGGCAGACAGCCGGCATACTTACATATGTAGCTGTGTATGTGACTCGCTTAACAGTTAAGCTTGGCGGGCTTACATCGTCGAGGACTCGGAGGATCCTGCAGAGCGTGTGCCAAAAACGAAACCGCAGCCGAACACAAAAATCGCAAAAGCCAAAACGAATCCGAGCTCCTCACCGTTCGTCCTGGGCCCCACAAACCACTTTCGTTTATTTTAATTTGGCCTGCGGTCTTGGGGGACGGGCAGGGATCGGAGACCGGGGCAAGGGCTTTGGGGGATCGAGGATCGGGGAATTGGCAGCCAGCCTGCTGCAATCTGACAAGAGCCTGCTGCATTTAATAACTGTTTTCGTTTTTGCCGCTTGTATGGGAGGAATACCCTCTCAAAGGGCAACGAAACTGTGACCAGACCGATGTGGTTTTTAATAAGAAAAAGTTGTAAATCTCTCACAAGTCTTCTTGAATTGTTATAACTTATTGCTTTTTATAGATTCTCTGGTATTTAATTATTTTTTATTCTATTTTAATTAACTAAAGGCTGCTGTTTTAAGGGTATTTAAAGATTCGGGTAAACATACTTGGCCATATCTTTTATGTTTTCTGTTTCCCAGCTCATCTGCTCGTGTGTGTAAGACCCCGGAGTGCTCACGATCTGGTCCTGGATCTGGACACTCCATAGCGGTTTGCGGTGCACGTGCCACTTTTTGCAGCTTGCAGGAGATGTCCACGATCGGTCGACCGACTTCTTATCTCCCCAAACACCGCGCCTTGAGTTAATTAAGTTTTATTTATGTTAACGAGCCCCTGGCTTTTAGTCAAATCAAAGCCCAAGGTTCGGGTTTGGCTGCCAGATTCGTCGGGTCACTGCCGACATTTGGAACTATTTTATGGAATTTATTGTAGTCAGTACAGGGATTAAGTATAGTAAAATTAATTTAAATTTAAATATTATTTTAAATATATCTAACCTGAAGCCTAAACTTAAAACTTCACTTGATTTGAAGTTGACATTTGTTTATAAACAGCTGAAATTTATAAAGATTTTCTCTCCACTTGATTTTAAGTTGTCATTTCTTTATAAAAAGCTCCCTTTTATTTTTATCTAAATGTATTTTGTTTTTTCAATTTTACATTAACAAAATCTTATACAAAAACAAAAAGTTTTACAGCGCGTAGAATGTAAAGTAAGTAAATTAAAGTAAAGTAAAGTCAGCACAGGCTAAGCCAATGGTGATGTTAAACGCTCAAAGCTCAAAAACTTAAATGAGAAAACAAAATAAAAATGATTGCAACATTTCATTTAAAGTTATAAATTAAATATATAAAAACAAAACGAAACAAGAAAGGAAGCTAACTTCGGCTGTTTATGTTAATGATCCCTTGCAGAAATAAATAAAAATATTAAAAACCGAAATTTAGGAATAACAATAAGTTGAAAAATCTCAAAATTGATGAAAATATATTGTCTTTTCTATGCAAGATTTTAAAAGAATAACAAATCTGCATATAAGTTTTTTAAATATAAAACAAATTCAATTCAAATGACAATCTACTTAAAAATTTCATGGCATACTTTCGGGATCTACATGCTAACAACATTAACATCACTCAACTTCACTGTAAAAGCAATGAGTGGAAGTACTGTTAATGCCATTAACATCACTCAATTTCAGTGTAATGGTATTAACAGAATTGTCAGGCCACTCAGTTCCAGTACTTCCATTCATTGCTCTTACAGTTAAGTTGAGTGATGTTAATGGTGTTAACATGTACCGCCCGAAAGTGTGCAATGAAATTTTTAAGCAGATTTTCATTTGAATTGAATTGAGTGATGTTAATGTTGTGAGCAACTCATACTCATTCTTTCTACGACCCTTTTTAAATATGTTTTGAAATATGTTTAAACAGTAACGGGTCTTTGAGACTATAAGGTCAAGGCACACCTGATTGTGTTACCTTATTTATTTTGTTAGCATAAAGAAATATATTAGTATTGTTTACTTTGATTTGATAAACTATACGAAGAATATTACAATTAAAAAAAAACAGCACAAAATGCATATCGAATAGAAATGAATGCTTTCTTTTGCTTAGTTATGATTTATTTTTAATTTCGAATTGTAAACTATATAAAATTGTAAACTATTTAGTTTCCTTTATTATTTTAAATCATTAACATAAATCTGTAATATAAAATAAACATTTATAAAAAGGCTTGTCTCCGTCAGACTCCAATTCAAAATTTGTACTTTCCCAATTTCGTTTTTCATCATTTCTTGCATCTAATATAGATCTTCTTCTCTGATAGGTTGAGTTGGTTTTTAATATTTTATAAACTCTAGTGAATATTATAATTCACTTGAGCTGATCGAAGGCCTGTCGAAGCATCTGATTGCAGAGGGCTGCGAAGGGATTGATTTCCACGAGCTAAAATGTGTAAATTGGGAACTTTATTGGAGAACTCCTCAGGTTTACTTTCATCCATTACCTGTTCTTTGGCAAACTTGCTGCCCAACTGAGCTGCTGCCTCGAAATCGGAGCGAGCTGCATCCAAATTATCCAGCTTGCGATATAAAACCCCACGCTGGCAAAGGGCGTGGCTCTTGGTGCGGTTCTCCTGAGGACTAGCCAGCTCCACGGCTTTATTTAGGTCATCCAGGGCCTCTGAAAATGAGATTATTTTGATAATCAGCTTGCACTTATTTCTTACGAGTTGCGGGAATTAAGATTAATTTGAAAAGGCAAAAGAAAAACATGATCCAATTGAGCGTTGGCCCACCTTCGTCCCGCTGGGCCAGTCGTAGGGCTTGCGCCCTATTGTTCAGCACCGAGGGCCTTTGGGCCAGATCGAAGGCCTGGCGGAAGAGCTCCAGGGCCTCCGGCAGCTCGCCCTTTTCGGCCAAGCAAATGGCCTTCAGCTCCAGCTCCCTGGAGGCCCTGATGGCTTCGGTGTCGGGCTCCAAATCTGTTAGTTCGGCTTCGGCGGGCACCGTGTCGTTCGGCTGGAGGCTACTGAGTTCGAGGGGATTGAAAATGGAGTCCAGCACTTGCTGGTCGTGTGGAGTCAGCTTGAGGTTGGCCTGCGGCATTATACAATGTCTGATCTGGTGAAATGTTTAAAGCAAACTAATAAACGAAACATCAAAACAAGCTGGGCTGAGCAGATCAAAATGCAAATTTTGTGGCTCAACCTGTTCGGAGAGCATGAGGCTTGGAAAAATCTTGATTATATATGCGAATAGAATAGAAATAATGTTAATGTTGATATATACTTGGAGATCTCTCTGAAATTAAACTGGTTGACAGTTTAATTTCAGAGAGAGCAGCGCTGAGATACATCTTGGGATGTGCTTTTGCTGCTGTTAATATCTGAAAACCAAGTTTAATAGAAACTATTCCATATATTTTAAGGGGCCTGACTTTGACTCCTGATTCTTGACAATTATAATTAATCAGAATGAGATGCGCCGTGGTTTGGAAACACCAATGAGCCCACGAGATTTCAACATCCAGTCGGTGGCCAGTGGCAATATCCGCCGTGGATTATTGGAGGGTGTCAAGGAATCTGAATCTTGATTCTCAACCTGTTTTCAGAGCAAAGGATTAACTATTCAAAGCAAATGCAAAGATCTACCAGTTCAAGTCCCAAGAGAGCAGCGCTCATACAAGTCTCGTCTTTTTTTTTATAAAAAAACATTTGGTTTTTATTTTTCTTTTCTTATTTTTTGCTGTTTTTCTTTATGTATATGTAAATACCAAGGACAATATCATTTGTTTTTCACTTTGTTGTTTGCAATAATATAATTAATAATAATATAATATTAAATCAGCGCTTTTGTGTTCATTTCCGTTTCAATTAATATATATATATATGTATATATATATACCATTATCATTGCTATGCTAATGCCTTAGATTTTCTTTTATTAATTTTGATAAATACAATTACTTTTTAATGTTTCAATAAATTGTTTTGTTTATGCTTTAAATGTTTAACTTTATGTCTGCTCTTTCATAATTGTTCTTTACAATATACACAACTGAAATACCATTATTGGAGTTGTTTTACCTTTTTACCTTTAAACACTAAGCACTAGTTTAGCTCGATCTTTTGCGTTTATGCCTGGTGTTATGTTTCCTAATTGTCTGACTTCGAATGGAGGGGCTTAGAGTTGAAACAAACAGAGATAGGGGTAGGGGTAGGGCAGGGAAGGGGAATTTTGTCTCGCAAGCAAAGCAAATAGCAAAGGATATCTAGGCATTAATAGAACTTGTACACTCTATAGAAATATATGTTCTTCTGGGAATACGAGAGTTTTCTATGCTTCTTCGACTTTGGTTTAGGGGTTCAGTGGTTCTTACGGTGCTTCGTTCTGTGTCATTATTAATTTCTTTAGCTTTCTGATATATGTATGCATGTATAGATGTATGATAAAAAATATAAAAGTGAGCATTGAATGTTATCCTTCTCTCTCTATATATGTATATATATAATATAATATATCTAGGTATAATACAAGTCCGTGTTGTAAGTGTTAATAGTGTCTATATAGCAGATACAGATATATAACCATTTCTTGTTATGTACTAGGTGGCACAGTTTGTTTTTTTGTAGTTGGTTGTTCTTGTTGTGGTCTGGTCTGAATGCATTGGGGAACAGGGAGGGGGATGGGATAAGGATTGGGATGAGGATTGGCTTGATATATACTATAGAGTAGGGGCTCAGGGGTTGGGATCAACTCAAAGGCGAGACCTGGAAATCAGAGGAGTTCTCTCATCCGGTAATATACACAATCATACATACATATATGCTATATATATGTGATATATCGATATATCTACAAGTTGGATTATCTCTGGTTAAAAGTCTAGCTCAATCTTAATCGTACAACAAGTTAGCTCCGGCTGAGGCTCTGCTACTCAGTAAGTGTTAGCTATTCATTATCCTTTACCTATTATCCATATCAACTATGACTATAGGCTATTGCTATTTACGATACGATATTTACGTGGTACATGGCTGTGGCTGTGGTTGGGTGTGGGTCTAAATGGTATGTTACATATTACGGGGTTCAATATGGTATTTATAAGCTTTCATTTCTATCTGTTTCTGTCTCGGTTTGAATGAGTTTAAATGCCGTTTACCCTTTTATTAGCATAGCATATAGATAGCGTAGCCTGTTCTCGTCTGTAATCGTAATTATATATAGTACTTTACATATTAATTCACATAAATGTGTGTTTCTTGCGTGTGGGGGGTATTGTTGAAGTTGAAATTGAAATTGTTCTCCGCACCTCGCTAACAATTGCTTCTCATTGTCGTTACAATTTAGATATAGTATAGCATGCGGCTTATATTCCGCATGGTTAATACATTATATTAAATAGATATTTATCTCGTAGTTCTCAAAGTTTAAGTTAAGCCCGCAATATACAAAGGCGTACAAGGCAGTCCCCTTGATATACATATTTCTCCATCTTCGCGCTCGAACATTGCAAAATGATTTTTGTTTTTATCTTTTTCTCTTTGGTTTCTATAAATTTTGGAAAATTCAACTTGAGTTTTACATTTTAGATTTTACTTAATATCGTTTTCTTGTTTTTGTTTTTGGTAAATTCACTAACAATAAGTAACAGCATAAGCTTTTGCTTGAATTTTGGTATTCAAATTTCCATTGGTAGCTAAAAAATGTACACAACTGATATTCAGTAAAGCGTTTAATTACATAATAGTCAACAAAAATACAAGTACCATTACCTCATATAACGATTCAATTTCAATTGTATTAATTTTGTATATTTACTTTCCACACAGACACGTAAGTAAGGACATAAAGAGAGTTAATAAGAGAGAGAGTTAAGCAGAGAAATATAGTTCCACTGGCGATCTGCGATGATCAAATCAGGAGCGGCACAAGGACCCGGGCCCAAAGGGGCCCCAGGACCTAGGACACATATCAGTAGACACAAATCGAACAAATTGCTCTTTATGACATGCAAGGGTTTCGTCCTATATTCCAAACACTATCACACACAACAAACGAAATCAACAGACCTTTGCCGAAACGATTGACTGAACGATTGACGACTGATTCTGATTTGTGAGTGAGTGACAGAGATATACATAGATTGATCGCATAGATCGTATAATCGAAAGTGAAAGAGAGAGCGAAAAATATTTGTTTTTGCTTTGATAAGTTTCGTTTTTGATCTATAAAAAGGATTTTGTCGTTTTGCTAATATTTTACACAATACATATGAAGTTATAGTTTCGCACAATCCTGGTGTTCGACGTGCCCCGTTGTTAGTTGTTAGTTATATATTATTTTTCTTTATTTGCTCGTGATCGCGCCCTGTCGGCTCGGCTCTTTCCGCTTCAACATCGTTTAACTTTTACTTAATGCCAATCAACCTCAAATTTTAAGCGTTCTTTTTGTTGTTCTCTACAGCGTTAATGTTATTTGTAGCACTTTTAGTGGCAGGAGTGGGCGTAGAGGCCCTCCTCCCGCCCTAGCAGTTTCATAATTCGTTTACCATTTTCATATTTTTTTTTGCAGGGGGTTTTCAGGGGGGCTTGGAGTTGGGTCGGGATCATCTGTGGGTTCTGTGAGGGGAGGGGCTTTCCTTTGGTGAAGAGGAGAATACAATTTTGCAGCGGATTAACCTGGTGTTGGCTGTTGCTCTTAAAAACATTTAACAAACATTTCAAAAATCGTGCAGTGTGCAGTTTAAGTTGTACTAATAACAGGGATATGCCTCCGATGAGGATCAGACAGATCGAGGAATCAGAGGTCCTTCGATAAGTCTCATCCTTAGCCAAGGACTTTACTTTGATAATTTGTTGGTTAAAATTTAGAATTAATGCGCTTTTCGGGCTAAGTATCTCTGAGGGGGTGCTGGTGTGTTCGTCTTCGTGTGTGTGTCTGGTGTGCGAGTGTGTGTGTGTGTGCGTGTGGCTACTGCATTCTCGTATTAATATATATTTATAATTTTATACATTTTCTGTGAGTTAATTTTACGATTATTTTAATTTTTACAAATTATCTCTGGCGTAGGTGGGCTTCATATTTGTTTGTTCTTGGTTTTTTTTTTTGTTCAATTAGCTGCTGTAAATACAATCAATTTGGCAATATGCATGCGTATGTGTGTGTGTGCTTTTAGTGTTTGTGTGTGTGTATTTGTGTGTTGATTATAACAAAAGCGATAATTCATTGCTAGTTTGTTGCTGATTATTTTTTACATTTTGCATAGTGTTGTGTATGTGTCGTCTGTGCCTGCTATGCGATTTTTCTTAATTTTTCTCTGCATCGTCTCCTTCCTGCTTACTGTTTAGGGGATTCTTCGTTAATGTTTAGATATTTTACGTGTTCATTTTTAACATTTTAAGCTCTTGGTTTTCTTAATGTAATGTCTGCCTTATTCGGTTGCTTTTTCGGATGCTTTCCTTCTCCTGGGGGGAGGGGCTTTGTGGCCCTTACAGTATATTCGTGAACCTAAACTGGTCGGCCCTTAGTTTAAACAAGTAATGATCAACTGTCTAAACTACGTTGCTCGATCGATAATCAATAGTAATAATAATCATACAATAATATGTTTTACAGTTTTACACAGATTTACACATTTCGACTAGCGCGGGGTTCGATAGGGGGCCTTGGGAAGGGATTCCAAGGCACCCAAGGTCGTCTGTTTAAGGTCTAGTTGAGGATTGGAGTGGTTTTTGGTTCTAAGTAATATTTAGAGAGATTTTTCGGGAGATGGCCAAGCGAGTAAGGGAGATGCTCTGGGTTTTTGTATATTTTTATACGATTTTCTTTTCAACCTTTGGCAGTGTTCAAATTTTGCATTTGATATTTCTGAAATAAGATGTAACTTTTATTTTATTTTGAGCATGAAAACATTTTCCATTACTTCACATTTTATTAGCAATAAATAAACCCTGAAATAACCTATTTTTGTTTAAATTTCTTTAGTGTATTTGATTTCAACATAAAAATTCTTTGTAAAAGAGTGAGTTACATCTTAAACTTTATTCCATAAAATAAGCTAACTGAACCATAAATTGGTTTTGATATAAACTAACTTCAAAATTGTTAAACATTTATTTTTTTGGTCCAGAGCATCTCTTTAGCTACAATAAATTGTTCTACAGGGGGTCTAGTTAAGCGTTAGATAGGCACTCCAAAAACTAAAAATTTTACAGCATTTTCTGCGTGAAATTTAGGCCAATTTCCGACTATCTTCTGTCAAGCGCTTTAGATTTTTTTTGCAGTGTAGAAAGAGGCGTGCATGAGGGGCTCAGGGGGCAGAATTCAGAGTTTATTTTCGTATAAAAGTTAGCACAATTAAACTGTTTACTGATTGAATTGCTGTTGCAGTTTGAAAGAATGTTTCCAAAAAATTCGTGGCTCCAATCGCTGGAATTGCATTTTTGTTGAGTTTTTGAGATTTGCGTTCGGTTTCTCCTTACTGGTAAACGGAATTATTATGAGTTTTGTAGCTGTTGCTGCTGCTGCTGTAGCGTTGGTGTTGCTGCTGTGATGCCGATGAAGGATGATGATGATGATGATGATGGTGTGGCTGGTGTTGGTGGTGGGAGTCATGGTGCTCCCGATGATGGTGTCCGTGTGCATGGTGTCCTTGGTGATCGTAGTCGTGTTCGTGTTGGTGCTCCCTTTCGCGTTGTTCGCGCTGCTCCCGCAACTGTTGCTGCCGCTCACGATGGTGTTGCTGCTGCTCCCGTTGTTCACGTTGTTCACGTTGTTCGTTACGTTGTTGCAGCTGCTGCTGCCGCGTGGGCGTGTGTTGTGACTGCTGCTGCTGCTGCGGCTGGTCGCGTGTGGGCGTGGCATGTCGCTGATGCTGCTCCCTGGTGGGAGTCGCCTCTCGCGAAGCTTTTGTGGGCGTGTTTGTTTTGGTGTTGGTGTTGACCTGTTGCTGCTGCTTGTTCGTAGCTGCTGCTGCTCCTGTCGTTGGTGTTGCTTGTGTGTTGGTGTTGTTGCTGGTGTGTGGCTGCTGCTGCTGATGCTGAGGATGTGGATGCTGATGCTGATGAGGTTGATGATTGCTGAGCGCCGCACTGCCGCCATAGTGGTTGTTGAGGCTGCTGTCATGGGGCAGCGGCAGTGGCGGCGGATTCTTGGCTTTCGTTAGCGGTATTGGTGTTGGCATTGGTTTTGGCGTCTCCGTTAAATCGATGCCCCATTCGTAGAGGAACTCCAGCTTCTGGCGTTCCAATGGGTCACTGGCCGGCAGGGCAAGCAAATGTTAGGCTTCTAAAAATATCAGCGCCGTGGGCTTCGGTTCCAAATTTGATTTTTTTGCTTCGACAACTAAGAAGGTTATTTCAGCCTTTTCACGATTAGCAAAGCATTCGGCTATCAGTCGAGCGACCTCCTGTTAAATATAAAGATAATGTATTAAATAAATAAATAAATTTTTAAATATTTAAATCTATGGCTCATTACCTGATGGTGTAGACCTTCCACCTTGGTTCCATCCACCTCCAGGATCAGTTGCCCGACTTCAAGGCCGCCCGCTTCAAATGCTGCACCATTTTCCTGTTGGCAAAATTAAATTTAAATAATTAAATTACAAAAGGTCATATTCTCCTCTTGCCACAGGATACTCACATGGATATTGATTATCCTAGGGAGCGGGTGTTTTGTATTAGCACCACCTTCGATAGCAATACCTAAAATTGGTTTGGTTTTCTTAACTGTAATGTGTAAGTTGCCTCTATGATCAGGTACGACGTTTGGATTGTGTTCATGTGTTTGTTCAGTCGTTGAACCACCATTCTGCTCCGCTGACAGACGCTGCATGGACTGAAAAAGAGACAATTCGCACTCGTAAAATCATATATCGTTGATAATCGACCGATTTCGCAAACAATTTCCATTTAAACATAGGTTTATTCGTTGTTAACCAAGTCAAGGATCTACTGGTTCGATTCTAGGTTAAAGTAAATACTCAAATTGTGTTTTGGTTTGATCAAAGGTAGTAACTTGGTTCAAGCTGGTTAAGTAGATTTTGTGATTTGGTAAAGTCAAGGCAAGCAAATTGAACGTTTTGTCGATCTGAGGATCTTTGGTAAATAGTTTGTTGTTCGGGTTGTTGTACTTATTTACGTGTGTTGTTTGTGGGTGTGTGGGGCAAACAATAGGAAACGGTTCAAGCTATAGAAAGGTAGGCCAATTCAAATTTGTACATATATATTTGCTAGTTCAAAAATATTCAATGGCATAATTGCAGTTTAGTTTCGAGAGAGATATACAGTAGAGAGATAGAGGAGGAGAAACTTGTGTGTTTTGTTTGGAATGAGTCATGAAATGTTTGGGGGGAGGTGACCAAATTGTATAAAATTTTGTAAACAACCGACGAAAGTCATTATATGTGATAATTTCGAACCGAAACTCATTATTTCGCATACGCTCTTAGTCATATTATTGAAGTTGTTACTGTTGTTCTGGGCATTCAAGTGCTGTTGTATTGTCAGTTATATATTGGTAGATATCTGGTAGTTAGTGTGCTTGCACTAGATTTCGAGTAGCACTCACCTGATGCCTTCGTACACCTTTATCGCCCAGCAATGTGCCGCCTTCCTCCTTCATATCGAAACTCCGTGAGAGTTTTGTGGCCAACTCCTATACATTTATATTGTTTCGGTTTTTTTTGGTTTTATGATATCGGTTTTCGAATATATATATATGTATATATATGGCCACATTTTGTGTTTTGGTTTTTGGCAAAGTTTTTGTTTGTTTTCATTGGATTTTGCATAGTGAGCAAACATTTGATTGGTTTTTGAATGTAAAATGAAAGTAGTAGAAATATTTGCATAAGAATTCGTTGTAGTTGCTTTGGTAAGTAGTAGAGATTAAAAACGTTGTTCATTTCTTAATAGTTTGTATTGGTTGCGTGTGGATATATGCTTAGAATATATACTATAAATATAAAAGTCTTGGTTTGCAGCCATTTTTGCGAGTGTCTGCTGTTTGTTTTGGTTGTTCTCGTTCACTTGCAAACATACAGATAGAGGTTTAATTGAATAAAGTATGACAGTTCACTCTACGGTGGGGGTAAGTTGGGTGGTTGGGTGGTTTTTGGGACGGTGGTTTTTGGCCAAAGCGTGCTACGGAACAAGAGAGAAAGCTATAGAGGTATAGATAGAGACAGAGTCAGTCGAAGATTGCGTATATCGATTGGCATTCAAAGTGAATTGAACTGAGCTGATTTGCCTCAATCGCAGCCAAGCTTTCATGGCTCATTTTTCATTTTTCAGTTTTCCCTTTGGTTTTGATTTTTCGTTACCTTTCAACATATTGGATTATTCATTGATGTAAGCTATTGCAGTTGCTTGATTGGCTTGGCAGTGGCTTTGCGTTTGATATGGCAAATTGTGGCTTATCTTGGGGGTAGGAAGCGTTCAATACGAACTTAAATTGAATATTAGGAAAATTGTCCATCTACAGGGGGTGAGAGATAGCCAGGACAACTTATGGGGAATTAATCCTTTGCATGGCTGTTTTGGAAGTGGGAAATAAAGCTTTATTCATAAATATAAAACTTCTAAAAGATCCTACTTTAATGCTTAGTTAAATAAAATATTTATTATTAAATACTAAATATTCTTTTTTAATTGTAATTGTAAGAAGGAACTCCTTTCGTTATATAAAACTGATTAATTTGAGTGCAAAATATATAATAAACTCAATGAATAGCAATTATTATTATTATATTTAATTATGTTGCCATACAAAGGATTAACAATTGGGAATCCCCTAATCCATTCAAGACTAATTCCTTTTGCTTTCAGCAACATCAAGTTGCTTGTAGAGCTTTTTATTCTTTCAACACTCCATAAATTAAGACCAAAGTGTATAGTTCCTCTGTCATTTCACTTTATCCAAGGACCAAGACACCCGTTCACCTCCATTTTAAGCTCATATCCTGGACCAAGCTGAGTGTCAGGTGCAAGTTATGAATATGCGAGTGCTTGTGTGCGTTGTATCTGTGGGTTTGTCTGTGTGGGTTTCTCTTTTATTTTTCAAGAGGGAGTGTTTTTCGCTTTGAGTTTGTGCATTTTGAAGGCTTTTAAGGCGACTATACAGCAATATACGTTCTAGTTATAAAAGCTAATGGCAAGATTTGGCAACTAAGACTAACACTTAGATTTGGGTAGCTAGACTATGTACTTCCGAATGAAGCGCTAACTAAAACTTCGGGAACTCGAACTTATTTTACAAGGATTTACAGGACTAATAGCTGCTAACTACATCTAAGATGTGTGTGTGTGTAGGTTGTGCGTGTGTGTGTGGGTGTGGGACAGCAGCAGCTAAAATAAGGCCAACATAATTCGGGATTTACACTAATTACAGGGCAAAAGAAAAGAGAAATGGAAGAACACTACAAATCGATGTGTGAGTGGGTGAATCGGTGGGCGGTGAAGGGTGAACGGTGGTTCGGTGGATCGGTGGATAATGGCTGGCAGTGAACCAAGACCAATTTGCTCGATATTGTACGAATATTGATATATTTGGCGTGTGTTTAGAAATCGGGGTGACTCATGCGTAAATGTGCAAATGTATTTTTCAAGCTTTTCTTCATTTTTTGTTTTGTAATTTATTTCGGCTTGACCTTTCGCTTTTAAATGCAAATGTCGACTTTTTCAGTCTCGTGTCTTGTTTAGCTTTTGTTTTAAGATACTTACATCGACAATTACTTTACAGAAAAGAGACTAAGAAAAATCTATATGAAACGTTTTTGAGTGCGCCACAAAAAAGAAAACATAAATGTAAAAACAACGATAAGAATGTGGTTCAACTTGTGGGGCAAGCAAAGTTCGATTTTGGAATGAGAGCACAAAACTAAAACACAATCCTACGAATACAACACAAAATGCTGGAAATGCAACCGAACGAATTTTCAAAGTTGATTTAGTTTTTAATTTAATTAAAGATGTGATTGGCGGCTTGCAGTCGTTGCAATGCACATTCAAAACATTTAAGTTTAGTTGGGTTTAGTTTAAGTTAAGTTAAGTTAAGTTAGTTAATACAGAGAGTTACAGAGAGATAGAGAGATAAACAGAGAGAGAGAGATAGAGCGAGTGAGAGAGTGATAGCAACAATACTAAGTTCAGGCCAAGTTAATGCAACGAGATGCAGATATCGAAAGGTCTGTTCCAAAAGAAAAACAAAATGCAGACTGTGAGAACGCTTCGCAGACAATTAATTCCACTCAAGTTGCGAACACAATTTCTATGCTGTGGTTGCTGGTGTCGTTTTACATTATTAGTTAGGTATTTTGTTTGTTGGTTTTCGTTTATCGCTTAACGCTTAACGTTTAACGAAAAATACATTGGCACTTACTAGAGGTCGTCCCCAATACCATGATTTGACACGTTGTGTTAAACCACCCAAATGTGAACGCAGTCCATCTAAGTAGCCGCCCTGAAATGCACACAAATGAACAAACGAGAACAATTTCGGGGAGTACGAGGCACGGAACTCAAAATCGGGACTCTATATGGCTCTGAATGGAACAACTAAAGAGGTGCACTGGTGGGTGGGGTGATATGCCAAGTGAAATGGGAGACTCGAGTGAAAATCAGGGGTTAAATCAGGGTGTGTTTATAGTTGGGTTAAAATAGGAGAACAATCTTGTGGAAAGAATGAAAGAAAAACGGGGAAATTCTTTGTGGGTCATTGTGGGGTTCCTAAATTTGTATTAATTCATATATTTATATAACTAGTCAAGCTACGATTACTGGATATAATTCCATACTCGATTACAGGTTTTCAAGAGAAATACTTTTACTTAGATTTGCTAGTAAGAACTATTGGATAATGAGAGTCCAAACTATATCTCTAGGGTCTTGACCAATATGGATACTTTAATGTATCTATTTTTAATTGCTTTCCACTTCTAAGATAATAAATCAAAGGAGTTAATGATTATAATTTAAGGTGTTTGAGGCTAGACCACTCTAAATATTAGCCATATAATCAATATACGAAGTATTTGATGTCAGATAACGATATACAGATGAAATTTTAGCTAAAAGATATATATTTTTATGTGAAATATAATTTTTTTTTTAATTTTTAGAGTGTCACAACCCTCTAAACTATTTTTTCTATATATTTTAGAGGCTTATAAAGTTTATATTTGGTGGAAATAATTTTTATATTAATGGGATTAATTAATTAAGGAGCCTTTGTGTTTACTACTAATTTAAAATAATTATTTAATCCTTAAATAAAGATTTTTATATATTTTCCTCAACTACTGGGCTTGGCAACATCAGCAGCTTGCCGCTTGTTGCTGACATGTTGCCAGCAACATCAGCATGTTGCCAGTTGCTTTTATTTTTATAGCATACTTTTCAGATGCAATTGAAAGTACATTTTTGCTGCAGATACTAATCCCGGCTTTGAAGCTACTATAATGCCTGCCACTACATAACCTGGCTCGCTGGCTAATTAGTCTTGGTTATGTCAAAACTTTGTTCGGTAATCTTCTTCTCGAAAGCTCCGCTCTGCAGGCGCGTGCAACACGCCCACGTTACCGCCCCCCTCCCTGGAAAATTATGCACACGAATCACCGGCGGGCGAAATAAGTTAGAGCAAGGCGGCTTAAAACGAATAGCGGACTAAATATTTACAAGACTCTGGCTTTTTTGTGGGTTTTTCTCTGGTTACGATTGCTTCCTTATTGGTCTTTTCCTTTGTTATGTGTATTTTTGGAGTGTGTGTTATGTTTATGTGTGTTATTCGTGGGTGTGTGTGTGTGTTTGTGTCGAAAAGATAGTTTCGAAAAAGTGCTTAAAGTGTAACAAACGGCGAATGCAGCGAACATCAAGCTTACCTGTTCCTGTTTCCAATTAATGCGATTCCGATCCGTTGCGCATACGCCGCGTGTGACGACGGAAAAGATAAAGAGACAGAAGGGAAGAGAGAGGGGAAAACCGAAGAGGGAAAATTAATTATTGCAGCTCAGGAATAACAACAACAACAACAACACTATATTAATGAGCATCATCTCTTTTCAATGCCAAATGCAAACGCTTCTCTGGCCATCAACTCCCGCCTTATTCGATCGGCGGAAAAACAACAAATTTTCTGTTTACGTCATGCCCGAGCAAAACAAAAAACCAAAGTGGAAGAGAAAAAAATAAATGCAAGAAAAAACCAAGCACAGCTGCAGTCGCCGCTGTCAGCTGCAGCTACCACCGCAGTATCCCACAGATACATTTTATTTATTTGTCACTCCAGTTTGACCATTGCGTAAATCCAGCACTTACTGACTTACAACATGCATGTACAGATATCTATGATATATATTTGCACCCCGTAAATCTCTGCGCTATAATTGCAGTATAATTTTTAGTCATAAATATTGACAATCTTTGTTTATCAAAACGCTGGCCATTGTTTCTGTCTTCGCTGTGGGTAATTTTTTACATTACTAGGCCATAAAAAGTAACTGGGGAAACAGCGTTCGTTCAGTGGCAAAAACGTCAAAGAAAGCAAAGCCCCAAAGTAACAAACAAGAAAAGGCCCAGGATGATGTGTGTATTTCTGGGCAGAGTCAACTGCCAAATGCTCTCTAGTTGCCTGAAATTAATTATTGGATAACTTAAGAGTTTATG
This sequence comes from Drosophila mayri, assembly GCA_008042485.1. Classification (NCBI taxonomy): domain Eukaryota; kingdom Metazoa; phylum Arthropoda; class Insecta; order Diptera; family Drosophilidae; genus Drosophila; species Drosophila mayri. The sequence goes on from VNJN01001215.1 coordinate 125,405, forward strand.
AAGTTGTAGGTAAAATTTAATTAATTTTCGATTCAAGTTTTAAGAAAATAAAATACAGAAGAAGTTGTTAAATTAAACTGCAAACTCTGGTTTTCTTAAGTGCTTAAACAAATCAATTTTCAAATGTAAATAAAATGTTTTAGTGACTTAAATGTACATAGGTATATAACTTGGTCTATTTTGAATATAAAATGTGTACTTTCTTTGTACTTTAAATATATTTTAGACTCTTATATAATAAGAAATCGTATACCTTATTTATGCATGAAATATTCATAAAATATCTTCCAGCCCAAGCTGGGCAAATGACTGAGTTTGTTGTTTATAATTTAAAAAATATTATAGTAAATACACTAACTACAAAGTTTCTGCCCTTGCGTATGTTTTTTTAATAACAATTACATCATTTTAGTGCCTGAAAATGTCTTTTATTTTCTTTATAGAGTCATGTTGATCTTAGATTATTTTCTGAACTACAGCTTCAAAGTTCTGGGTCGTCTTTCTCGAGGGTTTGCCCCAAAATCCCCACTTATTGAAGTTCAATCAATGATGCTGATAATCCAAGGTTTCTGTCTTTTGTTTCCTCTCAGACAAACTCTATGCCGGCTGCCTAAAACTCTAGCCAACAAAGAGTAGCTCCATTGCTGCTGCGGCTGCTTTTGCGGCTGGCTGGCTTTTGGCCAAAGCAGCGGCGGCGGCGGCGACCAAAGCGGCAACATGAGCAACTACAATTGTGGATTGGACTCGAGCAGAGCTCAGCTGCCTTCAGCCAAGTCTGCAGTTTCAGTCGCGCGTCGTCGCTTCAAGCGTGAGGTTCAAAAACGTAAACAGCAGTCAGCTGAAGTCGGAGGAGACCACTTTTCAGAGCCAACAAGCATCAGCCATAAGTGCGTATTACCAGGTCCCAAATTGGCCGAGAAACAAGTTGCTGCCAGTGGTGGAGTTGACAAATCTCGCGTTTCGTTACATTTCGCGCTCTGTTTGCTACCAAATCGTTGCATAAATTCAAAATAATAATAAACCCAGCAGAAGTCTGGGTGCTGGGTACTGGGTACTCTTCTCTTGTCTGGTGGTTATATCATCGCGCTCTGTTTTTTTTGGAGGGGTCGGTCGCTCTTTGGCAACAGAAAAATCACAAATTGTGGCAGACAACTTTATTGTCTCGCTTTTTGCATTCAATTAACTTCTATTTCTCACCTTTTTTGGACGAGCTAATTTCCTTTGTTTTCGGTTTCTTATTTGTTTCTCTTCTTGTATATTTTTTTTAATTACCAAACTGGAGTCGGGCAGCGGTTTCAGTTGATTTGTTGCTGTCTTTCCCCTTCAGCTGACAGATTCTAAGTGGTAAGACTACGAAATACCCGTAGTTGCTAAACATTTCAACCCAAAAAAAAAGGAAAAAATACAAAACATTGGCTGTCGGCGACAGGGAAAGCCAACGCGAAAAGGTTCCAAAGAAATGGGCATAAAACAAGAGAACGAGCGAAATGCTTTTAATGGGTTTTGGACAGGCCTTTACGAATGTCTCTGGGGCCCAGGGGCTAACCGGAAAGTAATTGCTATTGGAAATGGCATAAATAAGAATTCTCCTTAATGGAGATTGCTCCAGTAACGCATCGCTTCGGCCGATAATTCATACAAATTGGTTCCAATTTACCAATCTCTTTAGGGCCAACTCTTCTGACCCACTTCTCGTCTACGGCGATCGCGAGATTTGATAAATTATTCTCGGGCAGCGGATGAGCAGCAGTCGGTCAGCTGTCAGAGCTGCTTTATGGGTCAATGAGCTAGGCCCCAGAATGGGGTTTCTGTTTCTATCTTTTTCTTTACATACATAGAATTGTGGACAAAATTATTCATGGCCTCTCAGCCACAACAATAGTGTGAATTAAGTGCTCACCTTTTGTTTGGCTTTCAAAATGCTTAAACAAAACCAAAAATGAGTAAGGTTCGGGCTGGGACAGCCAGAGAAATTTCACCAGAACCAAAGGAGCAAGTTCAGCTCCCGGAAAACCGGGAGGCACAACAACTTTCACACCAGAAAGAGACAGAAAAAGAGAAAGAGAATTTTCTCAAACAATAATGAAAACTTTCAGTCAATTGTCTGCTTTGCCAGCCCATTTAACTGTATTTTGTGCGTAAGGCACACATCATTTTCCAACGATTTTTCTCACAAATTGTCCAATCATTTTTGTTGCTGCGTCTCCTCGGTAAGCTGCTCAGGGCAACCATTTCAAAATCAATCAAATTTATGACTTTGCAAACTTTTTGCAGTCAAGTTTTGATGTCGACGCGCTGCTGCTGTTGATGATGTTTTTTTATTATTAATTTTCTTGTTGTATTATTTTTTTTTTATCTGTTAGCCGCAGCTCTAGTCGTAGTCGTAGCTGAATTTTTGTAACTCGAATCGAAAAGCTGACAATCATCATTCAAAGCACATGCCATTGACCTCGTTGCGTAGTCGGAGTCTGGGCACTGGGGGGAATTGGGGGCACCTCTTTGTCATTAGATACCCATGCGAGTGCGAGTGGGAGGGGATCGAAGGGCACAGAGTTCACGATTGGTTCACCACTTTGAAGGGGGTTACCACAACGTATTTTAATCCCCAAAAGCTGGATTTTATTAATGCCTTTTCAAGGCCAAACACATTAATGTTTTGAAATTTAAATCGAATTGAGATTTGTCAACTGAAATGTTGGCCTAAAATTGGCTAAAAAAAGTGTGAAATTTGTAAATCATAATGAATTAAAGTCTTTCAATATCAAGCTTAATTTGAGTGTCTTGAAAGAAGAAGTTCAAGCTGCCCTGTGTTGGTTGGAAATAAATTAATTTTGTTTTAGAAACTTCCCTAAAATTAAAGGCTTTTAAAACTCTAAGAAAGCTTTGAAAAACTACCAAATTAAAGAATTTTTGTGATGGTGTTCTAATGATTTATAAGTCCTGTGGTTACATAACACATAAACCTTCTTGATATCAAGCTAGATTCGTTGTATAAAGAACACCTTTAAGCAAAAAGATACCCCCCGAGGGGCACTCCCCTGGAGTCTTGCCAAAAAAGGTAACGTAATTACCTAAACCTATAACCCCTTACCTTACCCTTCAAAGCACAGCCCAGTCAAGTATAATTAATAATGTCAAAAGATGACAAGCTGTCCGGGGATTGCTAACACGGCCTAATGGATGGACGTGAAGAGTTCGTCATAACGGTTAATCAGCATTCAAGAATTAGCACCTCGTCGGCGCACTCCCCTCGCCTCAATTAAGGTTCTCATTATGATGATGATGAACGGATGGAGAAGTGTTTTCTATTGACAGACATGTCTTCTTCAATCACCGCCAGCCAAGTCAACCAACTGGGCTCAATCTCATAATTATATATATTTTACACCCATTGAATTTGTGGACCGGATTTTGGGTCTCTTACTGGTTCTTGCTACGCATCCAAATGGTTTATTTACATTACAAACAACTTGTTTTACAGCCATCTCCCTCTCGCTGCAACAATTTACTTTCCATTTAAGTCTGGCTCTTGACAAAGTTTGGTACCTTATTTAGTACATTTCTCTAATGACCCACTTTGAGTTTTGGTCTTGGCTATTGCTCCCTCGATTTCTATACCCCCTCCGCATCCCCGGTAATTTCAAGAGAAAAAAGTGAGTGTCCCCGTAAGCCAGACAAGCGACATCCAGCAAAAAGTTGTTTGTCAGTTTTGGTTGAAATCAAACTGGTTACTCAGCTGCCGGCGTGGTCTGGGTCCGTCTGTCCCGTTCAGCGTCGTCCATCGTCCATCGTTCATCCATGGCACATGCACAGTTCAAAATAATTGAAGGTTTTAAGTGTCATTTGCGGCTCTTAAAGTGTTAAGTTATAAGAAGATGCTCATGTGCTTCCTTTGCATCTTTGAGCTTTGATCAGAAGTTAATTTCTGTTAAATTCTGTAGTCTTTCTATAAAAATTAAACCCTTGTTTAACCTAATTTTTAACCAATTTAGAAGCAGTTTCCCCACAATCAACATTTCCAAGACTTTAATTTAATTCAAAAATCAATTCCAATTTATTTCCTTCTGTGTTTTGCTTGGTCCATCGGTCAAGTCAAGTCAAAGCCGGCCCAAATGGTGTCAGCTGTGTAAACAGGGCTAAGCAAGCGGATCGCAAGCCGTTTAGCTCCTCGAATCATTTCCCCCATTCCCACAGATAGTTTCCCAAGTCCAAATCAATTTCGTGCGAACTAAATGAAAATCCTGCCCTGAACTTGACTTGCTGCCTGCATGTGATACGGTTGAACGCCTTTTGCGGAAATTATTGCAATTTTCTTGTCTTCTAGCCAAGCACAACCACACACACACAGACAGACTTGGGGGGTTTTGGCGGTGAATTTACTTTCACTTTTGCTGCACTTACTCAACAAGTTGTGCGGCAGAGTCCAAGGAAGTTTTTGCTCATCAAAAATAAAGAATAAACTGGTGGAGTTTTTTGCAGAAAACCAAACAAGAACTTAATTGAAGTTGGCTCTTCATTAAAAGGGATCTTCCGAAGGAAAATAAACTGTGCTTTTTTTTAATTATATGTCTTCAGCTTGATTAAATAATAATTAAATTCCCTCTGTTTTATTTTTTATATAGTAATTCAAGGGTTTCCCTCTACAAGATAATTTAAGCTTAAAACTTAAACCCTTTCCACTCAATTGATGTGAAAGGGTATACACACCCACTTCAATTGTTTACCCTTTCTATTTACTTTGCCTGACTTTTTCAACCGAGTGCAATGGCAAACTCGCGAACAAAGTCCACTCCACACTGATTGCAACTTGGCCAAAGAACAACAAATCATTTAAACAAATCAAACATCAACAGGCGACTGACGACTGACGACCGGCAGCCAGCATGGAGACCTATTTGACGGAGATCAAACAATTGCGCATACCACGCCCGAAATTCGAGCCCAACAGTTGCCATCAGCAGCACCAACATGCGGTGGCTGCCACTGTGGCGACCGTGTCCTCGTCCTCGGTCACGCCCACCCAGACGCCCCCGCCCCTGCACCATCGGCAGTGGCGCCACTTTGTGCGCCCCTTTACGCCGCCCCGCGACTACCACCTGCCAATGGTGGCCGAGGGCTCGCTGCATGACAAGATGTGAGGCGGCTATTTAAACCCGATATAAGATAGTGCTTAAGTCTAGTGTTAGCTTAGTTGTCGTACTAAAATATAGAGCAGATACAATTACAGATACAAAGAATAAACAAGAGACAAACTGAGTGGAGTTTCGAATGGAGGTTATGCATAATATTGGGAATATATATGATATATATTATATATAGATTGTGCTGATCATGAAATGGTAATTCATGGAATGAGCAAATGATTATTTATTATATTAAACTGTTTATATAAATTCAACAAAGCTACAGGTTTAATATTGAAAAAATTATTAATGCTGACCCTGAAATGGTTTATTTTATGAACTATTTATATAAACATCTCCCTGAATCATTAAGAATTTATACAATTTTATATAACCTTTCTTCCCTAGATATCCCTATAGCAATATATCTTTCATGATCAGTTCGTATCCTCTTACTCACCACATCTTGTTCGTATTCCGGTAAAAGGGTTTCGCTGCCCCGGCGAGTTCTGTGCTCATCACAGCCGTATTCCTAAGCCGGGATGAAAGAATTTGCAAAATATATATTGTTCAGCGTCTCGAATGCTCCACGACTGGCAACCAATTCAGTTTGGTGCTGCTCTTAATTCGACTTAACGGTATTACAACACTCAATGCCAATTGGACAACATTTATATAAAAAAAAGGAAGTACAACATAACCGGAAACAGAGACGAAAACGTAAACTGAAACCACATAGAGCAGGTTGGACCAAAAAAGAAATTGCAAACATATAAACACGACAATAGACGGCACGCACACAAAACGTAAGACGAAAATACAAAAAGTAGTTTGAGATACAGATACTTAGATAAAGATACAAAGAGAGAGAGGCTAAGACAGTTGAGATACAAAATGAAATAAAACAAATACCACAGACGTAGAATCTGAAATCGTGGAGGCAATAGTACATCCGAATGTCAATTTTTTTCTTCCTTTTTTATATATTTTTTTAAGAGATTAAGAAAAGTCCATAAATTATATAATTTAATTTATAATTTTGTTATATAATATATGCACTTTCCTGAATTTAGAGAAACCTATTTAATTTTGTAAATTGAAAACGAATCTAAAAAGTAAATGAAAAGTTAAGAAAGCCCACGGAAACTTTAAGGAAAGTTTAATAAATTTCACTCAGAACTTTCTCTACATTATTCCCAGAAGATTATTTTAGTTCCCAAAAGGAAAGTTCCTTAAAATAGTGAAAATATCTATATAGAAGAGCTTCAGGAAGAGTGTGATAGTAGGAAGAGTAACTATTTCAGCTTTGCTACACTCTTTGCCCGACTCGCTTTGGTCCTGACCTGTTGCACATTGTCTTTGGCCTGCTTGAATCTCAATTGACTTGGTCCCGACTGATGGCGATGGTGACGCCCAGCTATTGATACCGATCCCGGTCCCGATCCTGCGCCACCCAGATGACGCAATGAGGCATGATGCTGTCGCTGATGCGGTGGCAGCTGTTGTTGGGGTGGCGATAATGATGATGAGGTCTGGTTGCTGGCTGCCTGATAATGGGATGCTGATGCCGAAGCCGAAGCCGATGCTGGGTGTGAGCGATGCAGTATGGGTCCCGCCGACATGGGCCGATGGGGCAACTGAAGTGCGGGTCTATCGTACACACACACACACACACAAACGTTATAGAGGGATAAGATAGGCTGTATTCAGAACCAAAATCGATTTAAATAGTTTATCCTTAACTATAAGGAATATATTTCTGGTTTTAAATTAATAAATTTTAATTAAAATTTTAGGAATTTCTACATTTTTGTATTTTATATAAATCCAATTAAGATTTTTTTAACCCGTTTCCTAAGATGTAATAAAAAGTATTAAATTTTTAAAATATTCCGAAATATTCTTCAAACAAATAAAATGAATAAAAATGCGATTTTGGTTCTGACTTCGTTTAAGGAAAAAGGACGGTGAACTAGGAGATGGATTTGCTGAGGGATAAGGCTGTGGATATGGTTATGGATATGGTTAAGGGTACGGATATGGATATGGATATGGTTATGGATTCTTGGAGGGTTCTTGGTGGGATCATCTAGGCTAAGTACCGCTTGTGGATATCCGTTACGGTCATGCCCAGGCCCGAGTCCGACGAGGGACTCCTTCCGGTGGCGGCTAATATTTCCAAATCGTCGGATGTCACCTGTTGGGGAACGGAATGGTACGGAATGGAACGATACGAAAACGAAACTAGCGATTTGGTTTTGCATACGATTCAGAGATCGAGTGAAAGTGACAGTGAAAGTGGCAGAGTGGGTGGAAGTAAGAGTGAGAGGAGATTCTGATCTAGGCTTTAGTAGATCACTACTTGGCACAGACAGAGACAGCGAGAGAGAAAGAGACAGAGACTTAGAGTGTTTTTGGGGTTTTGGTGCTTTCGATTTAGTTTTCTATATGCATTGTATCTGTGCTAGTTCTTAGTTTCTTGGTTATCCTTTTTTTTGTGGGTGCACTTTTCGGTGTGAGTTTACATAGCTTCGATTCGATATTATACAGTAATTTTGCTTATATCTAAAACTAGAGCTAAAGATAACTAAGCTGATCTATAATAACTTCAATTTGAATATATATCCTGCACATGGTTTATTTACAAAAGACAGTTGGCAAGTCCTTTTTGGGGTCAACTGTAACTTCCCAGAGTTTCGATGGTTGATTTCGAATTTGTTTCGTTTTCAGCTTAATTTACAATGTCCACAGAGACCTTTATTTACCTTTTTCTTACTGCTAAAAATATGTGTTAAACTCTTGCCACTACAATGTAACTAAAGCTGTACGTGTACAGGTGGGTGTTTGTGTTATTGATTTTGATTTGTAAAAATTGACATTCGATTTTTTGTTTGGTTGTTTCTGTTTCGAGTTGTTTCCAATTTGAGTTGCCAAGGTCCAAATCGAAAGTTAGCGAGTTTCCAAAAGCTTTCTCAGAGAGAGAAATAGGAAAACAACATGCAAGTTTATTGGGAAATGAAAGAAGCTCTTAACTGGTTTCAAGTTTGATGGCTAAAGAAAAACATCAAGTGTGGCTGACTCGTTCATCAATTAAACTACAAGTTTTGTTTTGATTTTCTTTTCTTAGTTTTTTTTTTTTTATGTCGAGTGTTATTTTGTATTTTGACTACAGTTGAAACAGATAAATTAAAGTAAAAGTTACAAACATACAGATAGACAGTGACAACAACAATAATTATCAACGACAACAGCGAGAAGAGAAAGATATATTAAACAATAAACACTTTATAGGCGAGTAAGAGTAGTTCTTTATATAGACTCTATAGAATAGTAGAGACCGCAGATAGACCGCAGATATAACATATAGTTGTTTAGATACATGCTCAGTGTGGGGCTAGAGAAGTGTCTCTCTCTTAACTAAGTGTATATAGTGTCTGTGTCGTAGAATAAATCTTCTAAAAAGCTTACCGGCAAATCACGTGCGGGGTCTCCCTTACGCTGCAAAAGATAATGCGGATTTATATGGATATGGAACTGAGAGGATATAGTTCTCGCTCTGCTCACCCTGTGCCTGTCCACGCTATAAGGATCGCGCTCCCTGCGATAGACCAGCTCGTCGTATCGCGTGCGATCCTCGGGGAACACCAGTTCCCTAATCTCCGTCACTAGCGTGTGCTGGAATTGAAGATTAATTGTAGCTTATGGCATATATGTCCCATTATATATATCCTACCTTCTCGTACGTATCTAACATCTCTAATAAGACGGCAACAAAGGCATCTATGGTCATTGCTTTCGCACTATATTCGGCGATATAGTAGGAAAGGCTTGCAAAGTGATGACGGGGCAGCAGAGAGCGCGCCTTCTCCTCCACCATGGTCGCAATCTGACCTTTTCGGCGTGCTCTGCGAGTTTAACTAGGGTTAAGAGATATCCCAAGGATTAATGATCAAAGCTTAACCCACCTTGTGCCCGTTGGACTGTAGGCATCCCAGGGCTCCATTTCGATGGAGGTGCAGGAATGCGGCACCTTGCCCACATCACGGATCACCAGCGACATGCGCTTGTGGTACTTCAGCTGACCCACCGCCTCGTCGTGCGTAACGTCGAGGAAGGACTGCCCGTTGACCTCCAGAATCTCGTCGCCAATCATCAGTCCAGCCCGGTCAGCCACGCTGTCCTTGTCCACGCCCGTGACGAAGATACCCAGGCCGTATTCCACGCCGCCGCGAATCATCAGGCCCAAGGACTGGCCCGGCTCGATCAGCAGCTCCACTCGGCGTATCCTTCAGAACAAATAAAAGTTAATTTCGAGCTTCGGGTTACATCTCTCGCCACACTCACCGATCCCTTCGCTCGCTGCGCCTGCCCCCGTACTCCATGGGCGGTGAGGCGGGTCTGCCATGCCGATCCATCCAGGAGCAGGTCTGGCGGAAGGGCAGACCCGCTCCGGAGGCTGCTGCCGCCGCCGCTGCCGCTGCTGCCTGATTCTGCGGATGAAGCGGGGGTGCCATCGAGGCGTACATGGGGTCGCGGGAGGGCGGACCGAAGCCGTGGAGCGGGGCGGCCGAGTTGAGCGTGGGCGGCGCGCGGACCGTCATACTGATTTGACGTGACGATTTCAATATCTGCACACATCTCTGCGTTAAGAAAAAATGTGGCAATAGAAGAGACACAAAGAGAGGACAGATGCGAGCAAAACGGAACGAACCAACAAGAAGAACGGATAGAGAAATAGAGATAGATAGAAAGAGGGAGGAAAAGGATCCAAAAAGTACCAGGAAAATAAATAAGGACAAAAGTGAAACAAATGAAATGATATTTCGGTAGTAATTGCCGGACAAAAAACGTGTACGGAAAGTGGTTGCGAAATTGTTCCCAAAAATTATTAATTAACTTTAGTTCTGAGCGTGTCCGCCGTCCGTCGTTTGCCTTTTTTGTGGTTGTGGTGGTTGTGTATCCGTGTCTGTGTTGGCCACATTTTGCTGTCATTATTTTAATTGTTTCTGACCAAAAAACTAATGTGAGAATGTGCGCAAAATTGTGTGAATCCAAGGACTCGGGGGTGGGACTGATGGCAGGTGCGGGTGCTGCGTGCAAATTGGTCTGCGAATCCCCCCAGGTGTCGTGTCTCCTCCATACCCAGAGCCTTAATTTCTCGGTCTGTGGTTGGGTTTTAGCCCAAAAATGCACATATCATATTCCTCTCTGTCGATTAGAGTGCTGTGTGAAGTAAGCCATTGTGGTTTTTATTTTGCCTTTCACCTAGAAAGTCCTTTGGCATTTTTGTTTTGTCTTTTAGGTCTTGCAGGTGTCAGGTCAACTTAAACTAACTTAAATAAATCCAAATAAATCGAAATAAATAGCAATAACCAAGGATATTGTACACAAAACAATGCGGATACAAAATGCGACTAGTCTATTGCCAATTTTTTCTCAGTGTATATTTGTATTAGTGTATTATTGAATTCATATTCATGTATGTCTCGTATTTGGTTTAGTTATATTCATACATAACTGTATAAAGTGCATAAAGATTTTACGAAACTACGAAAAATCGCTCAGAGCAGGCAGCAATCGATATGGGGGATATATATTATATGAATCTATATATGTATTTGCCTTTCAGCTCATGTATGTGCTCCTAAACAAGTTCTGTCCAAATTGGTTAAAGTTTAAATTGGCAGAAAGCGTGAGAAATGGCACACCATGTGCCAGGCTCCAACCATCCCTATGCCTTGTCTTGTTTGCCAAGTAATATGCATGGCCAGGAATTATATTGACTATCATAACGTGTCACATAAAATATTCCACAATAAATTGACTTTCGTTGTTGGAGGCAGCTGCCAGCAGCAAGGAAAAATCCTTTTCTTTCGGTTACTCTGTCAAGTGTCGGCCATAAAAGACGATGTGGCCTACTGAATGCCTTCGTACAACCATATCTATATGTAAGTATACATATATATAAACATATCGGCTTGTGCGCATATACATATGCTTGATGGATAGAACCCCATTATGGGCAACTATTAGGGACCAGCGATTGACAAACTGAAGCTGCCGATACACCCAAGACAGCCCGGCTAGAAAATCACATTAAAAATCAATAAAGTGTACAATAAAATTAGATATTTTTTGATGGAAGAAAAAGAAATTTGACATGGCTGTCGGGGGTTGAGGCAAAGATGGGGGGAAACCCAGAGAAAAGGTCTCAGATGTGGAGATTCGATAAGGGTTTCCCAGAGGATTTTCCAGCCTTATAAGTTTGAAATTTATTTATGACAATTTATAAGAATTTATAAGACGTATTTTGGATCGATAAAAGTATTGTTTTATGGGTTTGTTTTGCCAACTTTGTTTTTATTGCTCTTTTTTTTTGCAAGCTTTTATAAATTGTATTTTATTATCAAGATTTTGTCTGGTATTTCTTTAAATTTATAATTTATTTTACTAACATTTTCCCCCAAAACAAACTACTCTTTTCTTTGATTAAAATACTAAAGCATTCCCCAAATCAAAGCCTGTTAATTTCCCAAAATAAACAATATAAAGGATGTATTTCCAGCTAAATGCCTAACTGCCGTTCAACCGAAAAAAGGGACGATTAAAACTGTCAATCAATATTAATTTGCAATATAAATATCTTCAAGAACAACACACAATGGTGCCTGCCTCCCCTCGAATTCGCTGCATGCTCTGATCGATTTTTATCTAAATATAGATAACATGAGCTACTACAAAGTATTTAATAAAGTTATATAAAAAAGAGATTTAAATATATTTGAATGCAAGGAAAATTGCAAAAGAGATGCTCACCTTCAGCGCCTCCTCGTGATTGATTGAGGTGAAGGGTGTGCCGTTCACCTCTAGGATTGTATCACCGGGTCGCAATCCGGCGCGCTCGGCCACCGAATTCTCCTCGATGCGTGAGATGTAGACGCCTAAGCCTGCCAAGAGGGATGTGAGGGGGGAAATCAATTAGCAGCCAACTCACACATTCAATTTTTAATAAAAGTAACCCCCACTCCCCCCGTAGACCCCATTTCCCAGCTCTTGGGCCTCTTTTTTTCGATGTTTTTTCATTAAGCCCCAGCCAGTAGGCGAGAGGATGGAGTGCGGCAGCCATTTTATGTTTAATTTATAAAGAACGTGAGTGTGTGTGTGTGTGTGTGTGTGAATGTGCACAATGGCGTTGAAGAACACAGGGAGCAGAGAGGAGGGGAAAGGGAAACCCAAGTAAGCCTGCATACGGGGGCAACTTAAATAGATTTTTATCGATTTTAAAGCTGTCCGCATATTGCAAACTAAAAATAAATTCTATGGCAGGAAATGGGAATGAAGAAAAGGTAACACACATACACACACACAGAGAGAGGGGAAAGCGGGTAAAGAGGAAGGAAGAGCTGGTTAGCCAAAAAGGTAGTCAGGTGCAAAATGCACTTGGAAATGTCAAAGCTGCTGGCGGTTTGTCACACACCAACATACACACACGCCAATACACGGGGCATACACGTGGCTACACGGATGGACTACGGACGGATGGACAGACATGGCTCAGTTGGGAAGAGACATGGCCAAGGGGTTGGGTAGAAGGAGGGAAACAGGCACCTGGACAATAAAATGAAATTGAAAACTAAATTGCACGTAAGAGCCTCCCGGAGAAACCAAGAAGCGCCATCAGCCAAAAGCGACTGGGCGTGACATGGGATCAAGCGGCAAATGGGGGCGCGGCCCACGACAGATTGAATGGAGGGAGGGGGGGAGGTAGGGGGGATGGGAAAGCAGTAGCGGGAATGCTCAGGCTGCCAAGTAGGGTGAAGCTAACCCTTGGTTACTAATGTCATTTCTTCTATTTATATTATTTTCCCCTTATGTTGGAGTTTAAGTGGGAATAGTTTTCATTTGCTACATTTAAAGTTATACTTTATGCAACCCGATTCTTTGTTGAGTTTCAGGTTTTATCTAGACATAAGTTAGCTTCTCTGATTCCTTAATATTTTGTTTAACATTTAAGAAGTTAATATGGTAAGCCTTGCACCGGCCTCAGTGTATACTAAGTGACTTTTCCCTTCTTTAAATTTATAGTAACAGTGATAACTTTTTGATCACAAATATATCTCATAACCATTTTAATATATTTTAACCTGGAGAAGTCCTGTTTCTCAGGTTAGCCTAGTTTTCCTTCCTCATAAGCTTAGAAACATATTTAGAATGCAAGAAAAATATATTTAAAATCTGCTAATTGCAACTTTATATATTATTGTTACATTTTTCATTACTTTTATCATATAAAATATAGATTTTCAGGATCTTCTCTATATATACATTATACCTTTACTCTAAACACCTAAACCACCTCTCTACTCACCTGAGTCTTTGCCTCCTTTGACGCAGATGCCGAAACCATGATCGATTTGCTGGTCGCGTGACATGGACACGGTTCGCGTCGTAAGTTCATGGATATTCGGGACACTTCGATCCCTTTCCCGCTCCCGATCCCGATAGATCTAGAAAGATAACATATAAATATTATATTAAATTTTAAACATGATAGAATCATCCCTCACCTGGTGGGTGGTGGAGGGCGGACTGCTGGCCGGGCTCCGTCTGCCGGTGCGATCCCGATCCCGCGTGCCGCCGTTGCTGAAGTGATAGCTACTCGTAGGAACTGATGACGACTGCGTGGCGCCGAACATGCGCAGCACCTGCTCCGGCGAAATGGGTCGCTTCTTATTCCCATTGCTGCTCGAGTGCTGCTGGCGACCACTGGCCGCCGTCGAGGTGGGCAGGGTGCCCGCCGTTCCGGCAGCCATATGGCTGGCGGGTGAGGAGCTGAGATAGGCGCTGCCACGTCCTGGCAGCGAGCCGCCCTTGGTGGGCACGCCCGCCGAATTGAAGTAGTAGTGCGGCGAGTGGGGGCGCTCGATGATCGTGTATGAGGTGCCCGGTGGCGAGTAATACAATCCGCTCCTTCCGCCAGCTCCGCGCAGCGAGCTCGTGCTGTTGCCCACACGGGAGCCCCCGGCCGCTGCTGCTGCTGAGGATCCCATGTAGGGTCCGCTGCCCGGCGGCGGACTGATCATGCCGAAAGCCAAGCCAATGTCCTCCGCCTCGAAGCTGCTCGGCACCGCTCGGTGGTGCGAGATAAGGCCTCCCGATCCGCCCGTGGGCACGCTCGAGGACGATTGTGTGGCTCCCAATGTGGGACCGAGGCCCAAACCGGCGGCATTCGAATGGTATCCGTAGGGTCGAGCACTCCAGCGCGAGGGTCCAAGGTCACAGAGTTCGGCATAGTCGTTGCCAGCTGCGCTCATTGTCAGGGGGTCGCCGTCGTATGGAATGCCACTGCCCCCAAGGCGCATTACACTGCTGGAGCTGGAAAGGGGGGATAAGAGGGGACATTGAATTATTGGAATATCATATATGAAAATACAGGATTAAAGGCTCACAACCAGTTCGAATTTCAGAGATTATTGCTGTGCTCCTTAAGCCACTTATGGCAAGCAGAGATTCCCCATAAAGCCAGTGGCCGTATCCACGTTCCTCAATGGTCTGTGCGATCCAGCCCCAACCTCTGGTAACAGGAGCAACCCATCCGGAATTGGGTTAAAACACCCGCTCAGCCCGCAATCCCTCCAAACAACTTTTGTTTGCGTACGCAGCCCGCTAAGCCGCAGCTCAGACTGAGCGCCATATTCGGTGCAAACAATGGCTTAATCTCCAGAGTCATATGGTGTGCTCCTACCCCTCTACCCCTGAAAATACACAAACACACACACACACTCATCTGCACACACTGCGAAATCAATGGGAACTTATGCCCCGTGCTTCATTATTTATGTGCCAACTTTGGTTGGCAAAACAAAAACAGGTTAACACAAAGGCAGAAGCTCCTCCATGTGCCACGTCCTCCTCATCCCCATTTCCATTGCCATTCTCCTGGGGGTAGTTCCCTTTGCTCCACCCCCTCGTATGACGCGGTGGACAGCGGCGGGGAGGGGGGCCTGCTCTCATAAATAGTTGAAAATTGCCGTGCTCACACATTGGCACTCACTTAGCCATGGCCCTGGCACGCCGCTCTCTGTGCACATGAGAGCCATTCAACGCCACTGGCCAGAAAGTATTTGCAATTTTCCCATTTTTCCCCTATTTCCCACCTCCCGCTCCCCCTCCGCCTTTCCTGGATGAAACCCAAAATGAAGCTAAACACATATGCATTTATCGATCAATTGATGGCGATGGCTAATCAATGACACTCAGTGCACAGAATATCTACAGCCCCAATAAATTGCACAGAGAGCTTTGAAAACATAATCAGAGACCGGAAATGGATACACCAACACGCAGCATATGTGGCACAGTGTAATGTTCAGGTCACGTTTATCAGTCATCAAAGATATATTGTTCTTTTGACAAAGTTTCAGTTTGTATATCAAATGGTCGTTTGCATTGACAATAAATAAAGTTTAAAGCGATCCAAGAATAGACTTTGAAGTTATCAAGGAAATGGGATATAAGAAGAATTTTTTAAATAATAATTGTTTATCATTTTGGCTTAAAAGAATATTAAAAAATTAATTTGAAAGTTTATAAATATATAGTTAGTATTTTGTGCAGCAAAATCTTAAACATAAATCGAAAAGGTTAAGCCTAAACCTTATATAAAATATTTTACAAGTTTTTACTTATATTTCACTATTTCCTTTCTTTCCAGAATTTGTACTACCTTTTTTGGTCAATTTAAAATTTAAATAAATCAATAAAATAATACAAATAAATTTCGAGATCTACAGACAAAAATTAAATTTGAAAACAGATTACGGATCTCACTTCTTGTGTGAAAATAAATCAAATAGAATGTGTTTTCCATTGTCAAAACCCATACAACTTTTAAACAAACTGAAAAATATATAAATTGAGTAAGTTGGCAAGGGCTATAACTTTTTAACTGGCCGTCGAATTCAATTAAATAAAAGTTGGCCATCGATTATGCCAATAAAAGTGGCTTCAAAGCCATAAACTAAGTGCTGGCCGCTTAATCGAGTGCGAGAATAGCAAATAAGTTTCGAGTGCTCAAATACTGGAGTGTGTGCGTGTTTTTTATATTTTCTGAATGAGGTAGTCGAGTTGTGGGAGTGTGCGTGTGTGTGTCTGAGTGTGTACTTTGGGGAAAAGCAAGGGAAAATGCACTTTCAGCTAAGCGCTGGTGAAGAACAAAGCGCCGGCCAATTTGGTTTGACGCTTAAGCGCACTTAGCGGTCGACCATTGGCAAACACAAACACAGACACAGACATGGCAACAGCAAACAGGACACGCCAAACACGAGCACACAGACACAGGCTCACGCACACAGAGACACCTACCTACGTAATGGCTGGCAATTGTGCTTACGTCTAACAAGCAGCCAATAATGTCCTTTTTGATTTACCGATACACATTTGCATTTCTTTCAGCCACACAACAAATTGGCAAGCAGACGCCATTACAAATGAGCCACACACACACACCACACACACTCTGACACAGTCGCAGGACGAGCCAATGTATTTTGTATAAATATCAATAAGAAGCATCAGCAGAAGCTTCCCCATATAATATATACATATGACAATAAATTTCTCTGCTCCCCGCTTTCACTCTCTCCCTCTTTGTTTCTTGTTCACTTTTTTCCCTATATTTTATTTTATTTTATTTTATTTATTCTTCCTTTTTGTTCTTGTTGCTGCCTTGGCTTTGTTAGAGAATAAACGGCAAAAACAGCATGCTCCAAACGTATTTACTCATGACCTTGCTAAAGCAAAGCCAGCAGCACTCGCACCCTGACACTCGCACACTCGCACTGCCACACACACACTCGCAAGGACCGCACACCCAACCGCACCGCACTTGCCGCCGCTTGGCGTTGGCGCTTTGTCACAAGGACATTTTTCATGTGCGCAATGTGACATTTTTCGGAATTTGTTAGTCTGACTCTGGTTTGTGCCAGTCGAGCCCGTTGAGAGTGCATAGATGCACCGTGGTTTAAAAAAGGATTTACACTTGGTTAATTATTTTCATTTATTAATCATTTTCTTAGTTTTCCTTGCCTGCTTATTAAATTATAGAATTTCATAGCCTTGGGAAGTTCATAAGATCATTAAATAAATATTACAAATAATAAATCTTAATTAATAAATAAATTTGAGAAGATACAAAAGCAAACAACAATTAAATATTTTAAACCCTTTCAATAATATAATTCGGCTTTAGTTTATCTGAGACTCTAAATATATATTTATTTGGGGATTTGTTTTCCTGAATGGAAGTTAGGTATTTGTTTTGATGAATTTATTAATCGCTTTCTAATTGTACATTTAAATATTTAAAAATATATTGATGCTTTTATTAACGATTTAAAGCCTAGGTTCTTTTTGAAGAAAATACGAAAAATGTGTTATATATTATCTCAAAACTCTAAAAACTTTGATTAAATAGAACTTAATCCACTGTGCCAGGATCCTGTTCTCCTTTTTTGTCTGCTTCCAGCAGCTGACACTTTTTTGTAACAGTAACTGTTTCGCTGTTGTCACTGGCCGCCGCTTGCCGCCCTTTGCCCCCTGTCACCCTGCCACCCTGCCCCTTGCCACAGACCCGACTTACACTATGGTTTTTGCTGCTGTTGTTTGATTTGAAAATAAGTTTTGTATATTGTTCACTCCAGTTTTTATGGCACTCGAGCCTAGTCAGTTTGCATGTTGCATGTTTTAGCTGACTCTGTCTGCACAGAAAGAAAAATAGTATACAAATAAGGAGAATTTATAAATATATTGTTAGAATTATATAAAGTCATCATAAAAAATAATCACAGATACTCCAAACTAATTAACATTGCCTGCAAAATATTGCAATTTCCCTAAACCATTATTTATAATAGTATTTTCCTGTGTAAAGTCCTGCTAACGGGTGTCTTGTAACGTCCTTTTTGGTCCAATGCTCCACTGCAATTGTCGCATTTGTTTGGTTTTTGTTATTTCGAGTTGTTTGCATTTTCAAAATAATTGCTGAGCACATTTCGATGTTTGAATATTTGCATACCAAACACAACACACAGACACACAGTCGTTCAAGGAGAAGGAGTGCGAGTGCCCTCAAATGTATGCTATGAAAAAGAAGAATTTATTTCAGCGCGAAAAACCCCTTTCGCCCGGCATTAATAATTGATGTTTAATATGCGGCCGGCATTTAAGGTTCAGCTTTTCAAGTGCGCTTAATAGTTGCCAGAGGCATATTAAAACATTAACCAAAGCTGCAGAATTTCGCTAAGGCCCCGAGCATTCATCAACGTTCATCATCATCATCATCAGGAAACTCTCTACTTTATTTTTTTTTTTTTTTTGCTGTTCGCTTTAACTTTTTTTTGGCGGTAAATTTCTGGGGAAGTAATTATGATAAATGCAGGATATACAAGAGTGAGGATGGCGTTTGCCTCTGCGGCATGTCGAACTTGTAACTGGGTTAATTGCGCGTAAATAAAAGGAAGGTAACACACACACACAGCACATGTGTCTTGCCCATTTCCCGTTTCCGGTGCTGTCAATAAATCTTGAACGAGATCTCCGAGCAAAGACTTGAGTTACGTGACTTTCCCCTGTTTACTCAGCGCCAAGATGCTCGCATGGAAATATGTGCATTTTCATTTTATTCCACAAACTCAGAGACTCAGATAAACTTGGAAACTCGGAAACTGGTATTCTTATTAAGCTGGTGATAAGCCAGAAAATGCAACGTGCTGATTGCCGAATGGATGAGGAAATATGAGAGATGAGAGATTTGCTCTTGGCATTTCAGCATGCAAAATGCTGATGAATAATTTCATTAAAATCCGAATTCGTATATTCAAATTGCATGCACATAAATCTCTTTGAATATAATTTCAATCTGAAATGAATTTGTGTTGTTTTATTAACATTTGAACTTTAGTTTGTTTCACTCGCAGCTTTGTATGTCCTGCATCCTTGTATCCTTTTCAACTTTGATACATAAAAGCCAGCTTAAGTTGTGTGTGAAACCTCAATTAATATTTAATGAACGAATTTATTTGAATATTGCTGCAATTATAAATGGCTTCTTGACAAGTTTAAAGAGGCTTAGGAAGGATCTTTAAAGTGTTCCATTGAGCAGCCATAATCACGAATGTCTTGTTTTCAAGTAATTGCATAACCAGCAAGCAAATTCAATTTTCCTCTGGAGCATATTGATTACCCGCAGATGAAAGATAATCCAAGGACACCACCCACTTGACTCCGAACAATGGCGCAGCTCCTTGGGCCAGGACCCACCCGGCTACAGTGACGCGAACAAAGCTCGCACATACATAATGCAAAGTGCACATGTTCATGTATTAATCAGCTCGAGAATGTTGCGGCTCAATTACCGCGGGGCCTTTGGTTATTTGAGGGCCTTGTTTGTACATAAGTAGAGTATCAGGAATCAAGCTTAGATCAATATGGAAATAGATGTGCGCTTAAAGCAGGGAAATTGCAAATTTGTTTGAATTATAGAAAGTCCTTAAACCTTTACAAACTGTGTTTTCTAAGGTTTCTCCTTTAACTTAAGTTTCTTTATATTTTAAACAACTTTTTGAAAATATCCTCAAGTCCTTCCCTCCCCTCACAAGCTCAATCTGTATACAAATGTTAAATTCCACATATCTTTCCTGCTTTTTTCCCTGGGCTTTTTTTAATTTTCTTGTGCCAGCACATCGAGGGTGTGGTTTTTCTTAAGAATATCTTCCAGAAGCGTCACGTAGACGGCGAGAGGCAAACAAAAAAAGAAGAAAATCTGTTATAATAAGATATGCACAAATGCACATGCATAAGTTAGGAAAAACCAAAGGAAAACCTACCCAAGAAGACCGAAACGAGGAAAAGGTACGACAAACCAGACCCGAAAGAGGAACAAACCAAGTTGACTTACATGTCAACTATTGATTTTTTAATTAAATATTAATGAAGCACGAAGAACGGCAACAACAACAACAACAGCAGCAGCAAAAATGGCACAAAACACGCTCGACAGAGAGAGAGGGAGAAAAAAAGAAAAACGGAGGTGAAAAGTCGAGCAGGGAAGTGGAACGCCTTCAGGTATGCTACGAAAAAAACATGACACACAAAGAAGGGTAGCAGCAGGTGAGCTAGCACAGGTAACATATACGAAATATATGGGCAAATTACGAATTTTTAATCACACGTCGCGTTTGTTATATAAGCGGGAATATCAGGTCCCCGCCAAACCCAAAGGGGAAAAAATGTGTAACGTAGAAAAAAGCGAACAGAAATCAAATAAAATAAATATGCAAAGCGTCGTCTCGCTGTCCCCACCCTTAGCCAGCCCCTTTTTCACCCACATTTCCCCCATTTTGAGTAGGTCGTCTATGCAGAGACACGCAACTACACAGAAAGAAGAGGATTTAAATTACATTTGAAATAAGCAGGCATTTTTATATATATATGTTCAAATAAAAAGTTCATACTTTAAAAATATTTTTAATCACTTTTTCTATTCAAACGAAGCTTTTATTTCTGACTGTAAATGCATTTCCCTGTCCACAAAGAGTTCCCCAGTTTTTATAATCCCACGCAGAAAAGGAAAGGTAAAAAATTAAAGCCACCAAACATACTTAGCTGAGGTTTTCGCCATGTGCAGAACCGCCACACAGGCAAAAAAGTAGGAAATGTGTGGAAATGTAAAAGGCAAATGAAACTAACTTGCCGGAGAAGGTAAGGGCGTATGTGTGTGTGCCAACGAGAGACAGGACAGCCAGGACAGGCTGGCATTTCCTACAAAACGTCGAGCAGCATTTTGTCCAGTCACGAAAAGTTTGAAACAAAAAACAAAAAGGAGCAGGATATAGACACACGTACTACCCACCGCCACACCGAATGGCGGGAGTTCAGTTCAGGTTAGCAAAGAAGCACTCGAGTCGACAAAGTCTCAAGTTGAATGAAGAACTCACGCAACATGGCCAGCAAACACACACAGGCAAGAAGAGGTCCTGCCAACAGGAACTCTAGTTGTTATGTCGTTTGCCATGCATACGATGTGGCTGCTACTACAAAATTTTGTGCATTCGAAAATTGAAATTTATAACGAGGAATAAATAATCATAAATACGAGGACATCGAGACGCTGACAAGGGGGATCATACATATAGGTAACATGTCCTGGCCTGGGCATAGAAATTACCAGGCGATATATCTCAATTATGAATCAATTGAACCAAGAACTGTCATTCATTCTGAGAGTAGGAGGAGAGCAAGCAGTCTTCATTAATTTTCCCATAAATCTCCTTTTGGAATATTTCACATAATTCGGCTTGCCAAACTGCAGCTCATAAGCCCCTTAATTATTGTGTCAGCTAACTGAAAGTTAATAAACCACCCATTGTCATGAAAATAAAATCCAAAAATAAACTGCCAGACCAAATGGGGCCCGAGCCAAAATCAATAATAAATACATAAACAGGCCAAACAATGGGGCCAAAAAAAAGAAGAGAGTGAGATATATACACACAGGGAAGACAATACCGCGATGAGCAATGGAATACTCTACTATATAAGACGGAAAACAAAAGAATTTATCTACAAGTAAAAGCTATAAATTTATACAACTCAATGAAAGCATTCATATTTATTTGGGTTAAGTTTAAATTCTTCTAGAGGGTCCTTTACAAAATTAGTATACAAATTATCTCTTAAAATTAAGGGGAAATCCCGCACTGCAATAAATAATTCAGCATTTTATCAGAGTCATCATAATCGCTGAATTGCGTGGGACAGCACCCAGACCAGACAGTGCCTAGGCCCAGCCACAAATAAGGATAATAAGCCAGCAATTAGTGTCACCGATAGACTTGCTGAAGCCTCAAAGCGAAACATGGCCTAAAGCCAAAGGCAAGAAACCCATTTAAAGCAATTTTCCCAGGATTTGGGAGTACGGGGAGCAACGAAAAAAAGGTTAAGCGAGGCACTCGCACAGACGCAAATCTATTATCCTACATCTCTTTTTAGCTTTTACGGCAGAAATTGAAAAAAAGGAAAAGAAAAGAAAAGAAATAGAAAGAATAAAAGTGGGAAGGCAGAAAAGTTGCAAGGACAAATCGCAATTCCAGTTTTATGAATATTTTTCTATTCGCCTATGGAAAACTACTGAATGGTTGCTCGCTTTATCAAGACCTCCTTTTTGGGGCGCCAAGTCCTGCAATCAATTCAATGGCTGGAAGGTAAAGGAAACTTTCTTAATACAAGATACTTAAAAGACTCGCACAGTCCCACATTCAATTGCCACCTCGTCGTGGCAGAAGGATATTCCATTTACAATGTGTGCGCCGAGGCGGGCGGGCCATGTGTCCTGGCTCAACTCAAACCAAAAGTCTTAAGTGAATTAAGAGGAAAACTTGCCACATTTCTAAGGACACCACCCTCCCGACCATCCCTCTGCGTCCTCCATCAAGGTTAGCCCACTTAATGAGCTCTTGAAGTGTTCAAGTTTGAGTTTGCTAAATACCTACCTACATATATATACGAGGGACCGAACAAAAAAAGGATTATTTGATATGGCAGCCCCGCCTCCCTCTTAACGATTTCCTCCCAGGACTGACTGACTGGACACCTGTGCGTGGCTCCTCCTCCTTAAGCTCCTACAGCCAGGATTGATTGTTATGCCACCGAAAACTAAACGCAGGAAGGGCTCGGCTCGCCTGGGTTTGCTTTAGTTTGGTTTGGTTTGGGCCACTTAATGATTGTCAGCCAAAAAAAGGGAGAGAAAAACTGCGGATATATGTAGGTGCCTTTGGGGAATGTCGAGCTGGGGGGAGGGGGTGTCGCCCACACCTTGACATAGCATAAAACAATTATTGGAATTTCTTTCTCTCACCTTCGCGGTCGATTGCGTAGGTAGGGTTGGGCAATGGGCTCTGTTTATGATGGCCGTAATTAAAGTTGCGGCACCACCGGAAGGAGTCGCGTAACCTCAAATGTATCAGCAATAAACTTGTTATGGATATACAATTTAGGCAAAGACTTTAATAGGTGTTTTGCGTATTTATTTCAAGGGGTTTTCTAAGGGGGAACTAAGCTGTACATATATTTAAGAGGTAGTCATTGAAAATATATTAAAATAATTCTAAGAAGCAAGGAAAATATATGTATAAAGTCCTGTCACCTTTTTTCCTAAACCATAACTAAAATTAATAAAATAAATAACATTAAAACACAGGCATTAAATTCTTTTGCTTTAAGACTTATAGTCACAATTTCTTAAACTGAAATGTATGGCAGATTTTACTTTATAATTATTTAATTTACTAATCTTCCTAATAGCTTTACTATTTCCCTTGTAATTTGCAATATTCTCACTTAAAACCTAACCCACCTTGACCCATAAATTTTGCGCTCCTTATCGTTGGCACAACTATAACCATTATTAACGACAACGAGTGTCAACAAAAATAATTTCGAGTGAGATATTAATAACCTAAAAAACACATTCGTGGTTGACACTTGCCGGGAACATGGGCTGAGTAATAACTATTTAATGAGTTTTGTGTCACAGCTCGGCGCTGTAAGGCAAAAGCAAAGCTACTTGGCCATGAACCAACACACAACCAGCCAAGTGCCAACTGCCGTCATCGGGAGAACATTTCCATCCAACACTGACGGCATTTAATTAAAATTTGCGCCTAATTAATTGCCGAAAAGCGGAAGCGCACAGCCTGACAGGACATTGGGTGCGAGGGAGCAAGCCAGCTAGCGAGACAATGCGGCGTATGAGTGATATTTGCCTATTTAGCACGTGCCGTTGTTTGATTGGCGCTCAGCGTTCACTAATTGAAAATGAAAATTTGATTTTTGGCATTTCTGCGGTCGACCGAGTTTAATTTTTCTTCTTGCATGATTGATTTTTACGGCACAATTTCAACGAATTATTCATGAATTATTATTATTATTATTTCGTCGCTCTTTGGGTAGCCCCAAAGTATGCAGCATTCTTGTTGCTGTCCGCTTAATTTTTCGACACGATGCCATCGTTTTTTGGTTTGCATAATTGATGGCTAAGCTTTTAATTGAAACTGAGTTGTGGTTATTACGAGTGTAAGTGGAAAGCCGAACAAGGGGCGGAGGCGAGGGGCGGTTCGCGTAAAAATTTATGCAAATTAAGACTGCACCGAGGGCGGTCGCAATTAAAGGCAAATTGCAGCGTGAAGAGCTGAGAAAAAGAATAAAAGTGCTGTAATTGAAGAGCATTTGAAGGGTGCGAGTGCCGAACGCTGCTTGAGATAGGAAAGAACTGAGGTGTGTCCTTGAAGGCGAGCATGGCTTTCGGGCAAGGATTTCATACTCAATTGGAGGAGGGGTACCTTAATTATTTGGAGAAACTATACAAAGAGCTGGAAGCAAATATTGGAAAAGCAACTAGTCAAGAAAGTGGGTGGGTTTTCATTTAAAAGAACTTTAAATTTGTATTTTACAATTTAAATTTAAATTTGGCCTTTGCTTAAGGTATATAAATCTTCTTGAAATCAAATATTTAGAATGTGAAACATCTCTAGCATTGATAAAATAGTTATTGTTTCATTTCATGTTTAAATATATTTTCTCAAATCCATCTTTTAAGAAATTAAGCTTCCCCCAGGTATGCAATAATTTATAACTATTCCGAATAATTCAACATCTGTAAATGTTAGTAAAACATATTTTATTCCAGGAAAATATCCAAATGAAATTTAAAACTTGTTGCAAATTTAAGTCAAACATTAAGAAAAAGGGGTAAATAGACAAACTCTCCTTATATTTATTCCCCTCTTGCTCAATTTCCGTTAAAATTTATACAACTTTTGTGCTTATTTAATATTTAATATTATTCATATTCCCTTTAATATATATGATAATAAAGGATCAAAAATGAACTGCAAAACATATCCATTCTATTTCTCTGGTGACATATTCTAAAGTTTTTGCACAGCAAACACATCCAAACTTATCTCCCCATTCAAAACTCTAAACACAATGATTTATTATGCGAGCATCAGAAGTCCTTTCACAGCTTTCTACATATTTGAGCCTTATCTGTGTGTGTGTTCACTTTTCGGGTTGCATGCTCACCTGTTTGGAATTCTAAGGATACATTAAAACTGCCGTTTGCTGGGGCCTCTCTGTCTCTCTGCCTGTGAGTGTGTGTGGCTGCTGGTGGTGGCGGAGTCCGTGGCCAGTGTTTGCTGGGGGCTCCTATTGAATTGATTGCGACAGGACCGGACGCTTGTCCTGTCCGCAACACAGTTGCTGTCCCGCTGCAGCGCTTCCTGCGCCAGTCAGCTGATGCTGATGCTGTTACTGACGCTGCCGCTGGTGCTGCTGGTGGTGCTGCTTCTGCTGCTGCTGCTTGTGGCATGCAAAAAGTTTTCCCTTTGAGTTTTTCCCAGCGCCAATGTCCACTTGTCTGTCCGTCCGTCCGTCCGTCACTTTATGCGCTTCCTGCCTCTCGATGCCGCCACGTTGTGGCGAGAGTGAAAGTATTTTCTCCTTTGTTGTACTTTATCGTGGTGAGTTCGCGAACAGGACTCTCTCCTTTCGCCACTCTCAGGCTCTCGGCCCAAGCTCGCTCTCGCTCTTAGCAGAGAGCTAAGCCCATTTTCTGGTTGAGTAAATTTTTGAAATATATTTTGCTTGAGATTCTGCAGAGTAATTTCAATACTTTTTTAATTTGTATTATTTTTCGGAATATATTGTAGGTATTTTTCGGGTTTTATTTGTAGGGAATTCTTAGGTAGAGCTGGGTATTGCAGGGTAGCTCTATTAGTTTATATCGCGACCGAGGAATCCGATTCCGAATTTCGGACTGGCGACTCCGAATATTGCGCTGTCGTACGTGGCGTTGGATTTGACGTTTTGTGTAATTTAACCTTCTGCCCTACTCTTCTCGAATGCGTCATCGGGAATCGCGTAGAGTTGCGAGTTCTTGCGGAGTCGCTTATATTTATTTGCTTAATATTTTATTTGGCACCCACACTAGCATACTAGCACACTGCCACACACGCACACCAGCGCGCACTCACGCACATTTTGTTGCACATGTTTTTATTATTTTCGGTTTATTAACCATACGCCATGTTGTACGCGAGCCCAGAAGTGCCTCGGGCCTCGAACAGCGAGTCGAGAGCCTTGGCCAGAAGCCTTCAAGGTTATTGTTTCCTTGGTGTTTTCCTCAAAAAGTTTCCCCGTTGTTGCCTCTTTTCTGCTAAATATTTTCTTTTTCTATTTTTTCCGTTTTGTTTTCTCAGCAACCAATTTAATGAAGAGGACTTCTCTGAGGCCCTATTACGGCCTGGTCTTGGCTGTATCTACAGGACCCGTGCATATTCCCAAAAAAAAATGAAAATGAATACGAAGAAACAGAATGTTGGAGGAGGAAAATCGTTTCACACATTACACACAACAACATGGAAGAGCCAAAGTGGCCCTGTCTCTCTCCTTCTTGCGCCTTAGGCTGCCCATAATTGGCGTTTTTCTTTAACTGGCATTTTTTTAAACACTTTTCTGTTGGTTACTTTTGTTTGGTTTGGTCGGATTACTCGGCAGGGGGCCTCTGCGTTTATTTTAATGGTTATATCTTTATTTTCTTTTCACGAAGCGCGATTTGGGCTGCGATTTTTTTTTTTTTTTTTTTTTTGTAGTTTCTCCACCCTCGCTCTCTGCTTCTGTATTTTTCTATTATTTTTCAGCGGAGCTCCGCGTCCTGACCGTTTGGCTCCACTTCTCCGACTCTTTGGGGGCATCGCTTTCGCAGAGGCCTCGGCCCAAAAGCTTTCCCCGATTTTGTAGGCTTCCACGCAGCCAGAGAGCGGAATAGAGATTGCGAGAAAGCCAGTGCGAAGGCGAGAGAGGAATCCCCGCCGAGACCGACTGGCGACATCCTGGCGAACTCTCTGCCTCTGTGGGTCTACATGTGGAGAAAAAAGGATTTTTAAATTTAAGCAATGAATGCAAATGAGCCTTTAAGCATATTCAGAATCCGAACTTTAAAAAATTTTCATATTTATAATACTAAGAATCATAATATATATATTTTTATTATTTATTTTAAATTTTAAACCTATTTTCCCAGTGCCACTCTCTCTCATTTCGTGTCCTAGGAGTCTCTTGTTGGTATTGCACTCAAAGTTTGCGTTGTTTGGATTTTGTTATTTTAATGTTCACTGAGCAGTCCCTGAGCAGGTGGATGTGCAGGACGATGTGGGGAGAGAGAGGAGCTTGTGGGGCTGAATTCTCAGTCTCGTTTCCTGTGTGCTTTTTGAGGATTTCTTTCGTGTAATTGTTTTCGTTACGTTTGTTACGTTTGTTATGGGCACCAGGTCCACATGCACCTAAAATGTAGACGTAATTGTGCACTTGAAGAATTTTTAGATGCAAGCAATGCAATTTTCCCCGGGAAAAACATTAAATATTTATAAATTTTTTGAGTATTTATTAAACTATGTCCTATATAGGTTTGTTTCTATATAATCTATATTATGATTTACTTCTTAAATTAAAACTAACAGGATTATTTCCTATATATGCAAATATTTATAAAATTCAATATATTTTCTTAAAGGAATACTTGTAATTTTGTAATATATTTATTAAGACATTTTACCTTTACTTAAGTTTTAGTACTATTATTGTTTTGTTTATAACTTATCACCTCAGTATTTCCCTTTATTTTTTGAAATCTAAGAAAATATTTAAATAAGAAAATTCCAAACACACAATTGCTTTGTTTCCAATGGATAAATGAGGCTTTCGCCCAATTAAGTATCTGGGTGTAGCCATAAAAGCCATCCAACAAAACCCGCGCCCATCAAAAGCCTCCCCTGAAACCCCGCTTCCCGCTCTCTCCCGAAATCCAGCCCCCCATTTGCACCCGCTTTTCCCATTTTCCCAAAGCGAGAGAGAGGCGGCCAAAAGCAACTCACTCAATAGTCCGAAACGTGAACAGAAGCCCATCCGCTGGGACCCAAAAAGAACCAGGTAACGTTTGCAGAAAAGCTCTCTCTGTCGGAGTCCGCTTTCCCACGCAGAACTCAACACAGCTGGCAAAGGAAACGTCAAAATCGTGTGACAGGAGCAGCTCGGAAAGCCAAGTTTATCAGGTAGCAGAGGTCCTTTACGCTCTCTCTCTTGCTGAGTCTCTGGGGAAGCTGTGCCTGAGCCTGTGTGGGTGATGGCAAGAGCATGAAGGACAGACAGTTGGTGTGAGTGAGGGCACGACACGTTGTTGCATTCTCGCCTGCCACAGGAAAAACGCTCAAAAGAAGGCTACTGAATATAACGACTTGATTCCTTTGCAGGTTGATGTTTTTATACGCTTGCATGGGGCTTCCATAAACTTGCTTTTGGAAATATCCTTCTAGATAAAACAATTTTTAATATTTACACTAAATGGGAACATTGTTTAACATAAAATTATTTAAAATTACAAAATCAGATAAGAATGCATTGGTATGATGTCAACAAAAATTAATAAAACAAAATTACCAGAATTAGCAGCAATATAACAAATTTCCCTGAATTTAAGTGGCATTTTAAATTATTTTCGGATCCCTAGAAAATTCCATAGAACTACAAAATACAGATTAATATCTAGGGTATTTGGAAAACCATGCATTGTTTTCCCTACATTTTCCTTTCGCATTCTTTTTTGTGGCTGCTTTTTTGGTTCGAAGGTTTCGCGTGGTGTCGATGGAAATGTACACGTGCTATGTACGCTGGCATGCTGCTTGGTCGAGGGAATCGTTAAGGACGAGGGTGTTATCCTGGGAGGGCAGAGTGGGGCTGTGTGGGCTCTGGAGAAGGCCACACTAGACTGTCGTCACGATACTACATAGTGGGCACCCTCTCTCCCTTGCTGGCACTTCCTTTGAGAACTTTCTAATTGAATTTCTTGTTTTGACCTGCAGTTGTGACCCTGTCTTATCAATTTCACTCGTATGTATGTATCTGTGTGGTTGTGCGAGTGCGGGTGTGGGTGGGTGTGTGTTTGTGGGTGAAATTATGTCATTCTGGCTGCGTCATTGAGTCTGCTTGAGGCTATTGATTATTCCTTGTCGGTTATGACGAAATGAGTTTGTACGCTAAAAATTACTTTCACCTTCTACTTTTCCCCTGCCATTGGTACTATGCACAGAGAGAAATGTATTAGAATTTATTTTAAAATGATGAATTGTGCTGTGGAAATCCCTAGTAGAAGTTTTAAAACCTTTAAAATGTTTCTAGAAATGCCATATAATTTTCCAAAATGTTGTTCCAATATTTTGAGCCCCTAATGATCTCTGTAAAACTCTCTTTTAATAATCTCTTTATAAATAATAGCCTCTGAACTAATATTGTTATTATTTTCCACTGTGTGCTCTTGACTTGCACAACTATGACGTCACTGTTAACCCCGGAGCTTTCACTACAAACTACAACACAGAATCCTCTACAACCGCTTCGCCTCCTTTGTCAGCACTCGACTTTGATATAGCCAGCCACCCAGCCCCCCAGCCACCCAATTTCCAGTCCCTTTCACTTGGAGCAGCCTCAACGTCAACGTCAAGTCAACTCATTTCCATTTCCATTTGATGCCTGATGCGGATTTTCTCCACTTTCCCCCCCAACTACATAGTTTGGGAAAGTTTGTTTTTGGAGAGCTTTTCAAGTCCCTACGCCCGCTTCCTCGTCTCAATTTGTTGTTTGACTCTCTGCGGCTTTTATTATTGCGGCCCGAGATTTATTTTTTGTCATTGAAGTGATCTAATTAAAGTTTGTGTGGGCCAAAAAATTATAAGCGCCGCTGCTGCCGGGGTTAAAAGGATAACGAAATTTGTTTTCAGCAAAAAGTTTTTGGGGGAAGGGTCACGCTTGTCGGAGGTGCAACTTGTTTTCGCTTTCGTTTCCAACAGCCAAAAAGTTGTTAAAAAGCCAAAAAAGTAATTTATTTCAGTTTTACTGCCTTCATCTCGTTTTTGTCCCTTTACCAAGTGAGTGTGTGTGTGTCGCCAGCCTGCAAATGTAATGAGATGTTTTGACCCGCTAACTTGGTCCTTTCTTCTAACCCCTTCCTTTACAGCCTTGCGGATGCTGATTTGGCTTGAAGCCTTGGCCAAGTTCTCTTGGCATCGGCTGCTTGATAATCAGATTTTTCCACTTTCCCTTCGCGCTTCGCATAGAAATGGGTTAAACTTTTGCCGCCGACTTGTTGGGGGTTAAGTTTCGACGTGGCCCAAGCCGGGCTAATCTAAGTTGGGAATCAGTTTCGTTGGATTACTAATACCTTTAATGGGATCACAAAGGGGCTTGGGGAAGATGGGGCCATAGAGATTTATTTGAGATTTTACAAATCCAATCAGGAATGAAAACATTGGCGATATTTGATATGGAGTTTAGAAATAATAGCTTACTGTGTATCCTTCCAGGATAATATAATATTGGTCCGAAGTTTGGTATACAATGAAGGTGTATTTTCTGAAAAAAGGATACAAAAGCTAGCGATATTTTGATATTCTATTGAAATCCTATTTAATGAATAATAAAATATTAAAATGAAATAAAGGAAAAATGTATCTACCCTCATATAATTAAATTCAACAATTTTAATTTTAAAATTGGTAAAATAATTAAATCAAACACATTTTACTTCCTTTTGTTACAATTTATTTGCAGAAGCACACAAACTATCGCATTTTCATTTATTTATTTACAATATTAATCCGTTTTTCTTCGTTTCTTACTTCAGTTTAGCATATTTAATATGTATAAATCTAAGCAGATCCTTAATTTAGATCGTAATTGTATAATTGTTTCATTTTTTCAGTATAGATACTTACAAAAACTCAAATACAATATTTCTTAACTGGCTATAGTTATCAATAAAACATTATCTGCTTTTGTGCACTCATCGGACTTATCGTTAATTGTATATTTTGTATTTTGTATTTTTAATACACGTACAGTGGGTAAAAACATCTATACAAATACGCTTTGTTGTTTGTTTGTTTGTGTGTGCGGATAATCCCCAAAAGTAATGTTCAGATTAACTTAATATCTGTTTCAAGATTCAAAATTATTGTACCACGTTTAGAATATCAATGGTTGTGTATATATATAATATGTACATATACATAAATATATAGTATCTTGAGTGTGTAAATATCAGCAAATATTCCAGTAGAGTCTCTATATAATATATGTTTTGGGTTGGTTTTCCGCTCTAGGTCTGGGAGAAATCAGAGATTACAATAATTACTAATTGACGGGGTTGAAATCGAAAT
This sequence comes from Drosophila mayri, assembly GCA_008042485.1. NCBI lineage: Eukaryota > Metazoa > Arthropoda > Insecta > Diptera > Drosophilidae > Drosophila > Drosophila mayri. The sequence goes on from VNJN01001215.1 coordinate 156,855, forward strand.
CCAATCTGATCTCCTTTCTCCTCCTACTCCCTCTCAATAAATAACTTAATTTACGGTAGGTAGAATATCCAGTTTTTGTCATGGACAAGTCGAGCTCTAGCTATGTACAATCCCTAATCCCCACTACTCACTCATCGCCCTCGTATCCCAGACACCACAATTGGGACAGGGGCACGGCTGTGGACTAGCTGCCCGCCACGCCTTCTTCCTTGCGCGGCCTCAGGATAAAGTTGAGGTTGTAGTTCGTGTTGACCGCATAATAAACGTTTGCATTCTTCGGCATGACCAGCTCCTTGTCGGGCAGCACCTGTGCCAGGGTGAACCTATCCGGATCGTCCTCAAGGCCAAGCTTCAACATTGCATTGCGTATGACCTGCGGCGTCCGCTCGTTGTTGCCCAGCATTATGCTTTTGTACAACACAATTCCGTCCAGCTCAATGTTGTCCGTCTCGTAGGTTACACGGATAATATAGAAGTCCGGCGCGGACTGCGGAGTACCACCCGAGGGCTGCACCAGCTGGGCGTTGATGTGCGGCGAGCCGCCGTTCGTGTTGGTGCCATTCCCGTGCGACTTTAGACCATTGCCCATTGACTGTGAGTGCGTCAGCTTGCCGGACTGCCGGCCGCCGGAATTGCTTGAGTCTAAAGACAGATTGGACACACTGCTCGAGGCGGACATGAGGGAGGCATGCTGGTGATGGGCATCCCGGTCGAGAGAATTGTGCCTGGAGCTGGTGCTGCTGTTAAGCTCGCAGTAAAATTGCGATCCTGCACCGCTGCTCGAGTTGGAGTGTATGGAGTCAGTCTTCCTGTGGCCCAAAATCGAGGCTGTCGACGAGTTGGTCGTGTTCGTGAGCGATGTATTCGTGCTGACCACTGATTTTCGTGGAGCAGGCGGCGGCGGTTCCAGTCGGCAGCTCAGCTCGAAGGCCTCGCGCTCATCGAAGACCGGCATCGAATTGAACCAATGATCGAAGAGTGCGTCTGCCTGTAGGTTGTACGTGTTGGCTGCTCCCTGCAGCAGCTTGATCTGCGCCAGAACCTCGAACTCCTTACGCTTCTTGTCGAAGTTTATCAGCTTGTCCTCGGTGAGGTAGTCGGGATTGGCGGTGTGGATCATAGTCAGATCGGTGAGGAAGGTACCTAGATAAGGTATCGTTCCATGTGAGGTTTGCGTACCCAGGTTTAGGATGAGCTTTTGCAGATGCCGGTCACTTTGATCGCTACCTGGATCTGGGTTTTTGGCCGTTCCCTCACGTTTTAACACCTCTCGAAGGGTCCAGGCATTGTTGTCTTCCGAACAAATTCTTGCCAGCTCCGTAAAGACTTCCATCTGCGTGAAGAGATATAGCAAAGGGTTAAGTTAAGTTTTTTATGTAAGGGAAAATATGTCAAACTTACCCTCTCCTTGGGCAGCACCTCCCAGATCTTGGAGAGTCGGTAGATCGAATTGGAGTTCAGAGCAGAAATGATGGCCTTAAGCGAGCTAAAGTTCTTGAGCATTCGCAGCTCCTGGGCAATGTCAATCCATCGTGATATGTTTAGAGCGCGCTCCTGCAAGATAATAATAATATTCATTACATTATATTCAAGCTAAGCAATCGAATAACTCACCTGAGGCTTCAGCCGATCTATAAGGATGCTGGACACCACCCGAAAGAGCACTGCATTGAATTGGTTTATGGTGGCCACCACGGTCTCTGAACCGCCGCTATCTCTCCGGGCCCAGGTGTGCCCTAGGCACTGATGGGGTATCAGTCGCTTGAACAGCTCTGTGTCCATGCGGGTTAGTTGCTCGGCAAAGTGCCGGACGGGTACGTGAGGAAAGCGAAAGGCCTGCAGGAAGTGTGTGGGTCCACGGTAGATGGGTCCATGACCCATGGGCGAGAGATACAGGCCGTTGAACTGATCGGTAAGGTCATACGAGGAGCCGTAGTGTGTGGGAATCAGAAACTGCTGCACTGGCTGGGACCCTGCAGCTGATAGCCAAGAAAGACCATTGCCCTCCAGGGCACCACCTCCGCCGCCGCCACTGCCACCATTTCCATAACAAGCCTGCCGAATGAGCCGCTCTAGACGATTTAGCACCTTAATGTGCAGGTCGGAGCGTTTCAGTCGCTTGGTGGCAAAACCCAGGATCTGCAAGGGAAAATATATAATTAATATAAGTACTATAAAATTATTTACTATATTCATTCCCACCTGCTGCAGGTTGTCCTCGTGCCAGTCCTCGGGGAAACCATCTAGCCACACATGCAGCGCTGAGACTAGCGTTTTCTTGTGCTGCTCGTGGATGGAGGCATGCGGATCGTAAGCGGGGTCCATGGCCTGGCCACTCTCCTGTGCCTGTTCCAGCTCCTCCAGGTGCTTCTCGTGCAGCGCATCATAGCGCTGCGTCAATAGACTAAGCACCTGCTTTGGCGTGGAAAAGGTGCGGTATGTGGACAGGAACACATTAATGAACGTCGACTCCAGCTCTCCGTCGTCGGTGGCCAAAGCCTCCACCAGACGGGCCAGCGTTGCCGCCTTTACGAAGCGCACTCGCACTGTCTCCCACTCCAAATGGGAGATCTCATCATCAGAGTCCTGGGGGAGAATATAAATATATAAATTCTAGGGACATAAAGGCGAGGCGATTTTCAATTTAAAAAAATAAGCTGCAAGCGATGTTATCCGGCTAAGTAATTGATTAGAGGAATTACTTACATTGCTGGCCGTGGGCGTTGGTCGGTGGTAGCGCACCTTCTTCAGGTAGACGGTGAAAATTGCATTCTTCTCGTGCTCTTCGCCCCAAAGGCGCCACGTGGGCTGTAAAATAAGAAAAACGGAAAATGGATTAGTCGAAGTGAAGGTGGAAAAGTGAACTTTCTAAAGATTAAATGTATTTGCCTTTCCCTCAACTTTGTGTGGAACATTTACTAAGGCAATTCTAAGGGATTAAACTATAGTGTTAATTCCCAACCAGTTGCTAGAAATATTTAGACACATCTGTCTATTAATTAATACAAATATTGTTGATATTAAAAATCTGAAACGCAAAGAAGCCTTACAAATCATGGCATCTCCAAATTCCAATAAATATTTATGGAATATGGGAAATCTGTGTCAAAGTCAAAGATCACAGGCCATTCAATGGCAATTAAATGTATCATCCATCTAAATTTAGCCGCTATATCCGACGTATTTTAAATTTATTTCCCCTTAATACGAAACCAAGAAATTTTAAATATTCTCAATATAAACAATATGCCATTCGGCGGGTTTTTGTGCAAAATGTGTTTTGTGCACGAAAAACTGTTTGTTTTTGTGGAAATTCGGCTGTCGGGCATTTCCATTTCCATTTTCATTACCATTTCCGTTTCGTGTGGCATCTTTGGCAGTGTTAAGGCCCCCGAAACCGCATTTGTTCTTGTCTAGTCTCGGTATTTTAATTGATACATAAATTCTTTGCTAATTTGTTGGAATATGTTTCAAAAGAAATGAAAACTAAAATGTTTTTCAAATCGTTTCGGCCTAATTGGAAATGAGGGGGAACATGAAATTGTGCAAGATAAAATTTATGTAAATGCAAAATCACGTATTAAAAAATGTAAACAGAAAATTCCTTTATAGAGAAAATAATTTTTGTTACGAAAATGTTCGTGATTCAACGCAGCAGTTTGTTATGTATTTTAGCCGCACTTTTCCCAAGGCCCCTGCTTTTCCGCAGCCCCGGAAAATGCTTCACATATTTTCGCTTAATCAACGCCAAAGCATTAAAATTCTAATTAGAAAATCATGCAACCGACAATGGCAGCAGCGCTAGGGCTCTCCTTACAAAATACCTTTTGTGTTTATGTAAAAACTATGTAAATACTGAGAGCACACAAACGGGCCCACATAAATGCGGCATAAGTGCTTAAATTGAAATTTACTAGCGGCAATGCCAAAAGCGTGAAAAAAGCATTAAATGAGAAGTGAATGAATAGGCATAAGTTGAATAAACGCTCAGCAGCAACTAAGCAGCTAAGGGAATGGCACGCAAAGTTCACGTCGGTATAGCCAAGTGTCTGGTACTTGGGTACTGTGTCTGCGATTGGGTGTGCGTGGTGCTGGCGCCCACCAATAATAAACAGCAGCTAAAAGTTACAACAAGTCGTGGATTAGGAAAAGTCCCTATAAAAAGATTTTCTGTTCTTCCAGCACAGATAAAAATATCACTTGGCGATTTCTTATCAACTTGAAATTTTATTTTTGTCTCTAGAGATTTTCTTTTTATTAAAATTGCTATTAAGCTTCATTAGTGTTTTGTTTAATGTTTATGTAATAATAAAAAATATATCTAATAATATAATAAATATATATCATACATTTTAGGATTCGCAGTAACGTTTTGGGAGTAAGTGAAGGGTTATTGTTAAGGCATAAAATATGTTTTATTATACATTAATGAATTCATTAATATATCTCTGATGCGAAGTATATATATATATATAACTACATGAGAATTTCATATTCTATAAATGTGTAATATACCATATTTTTTTAAATTTATAAATCATGATGTTGTTATTTTTCCATTAATTGTGAATAATTTTGTATTCTTTAGTTTCAACAGAGGGAATATAATTATAAAGAATTATTTTGAGTAATACATATTTTTTATAAAAGAAATTCACAATGAAAAATCCAATGACACCTAATCAAAGTGAACTAAATGCAAAGACAAATCCCATTATTTTGATAATGAAATAATTCCCGTCACCCAGATTATATTTCTAAAGCCGATTTTGAATAAACCTTTGAGAAAATAATCTTCTTTGCTGCTCAGAATTTAAATATTTAAACGAAAAGCTTGAAATACATTCAATTTTATCAGTGTGTCCGGATAATCATGAATATTTTATTTATTTTATTTCGTTCTCCCTGCAGATAGGGCGACAGCTGACCCCAAATGAGAAACCAACAAGGAATGCGAAAACATAAACATGATTTTGTGTTGGGGGGGGGGGGAGTAGTATAAAAAGGGAGGGCCTAACACACACGCGTACTTGGGGTCATCCATCCTAGACAGGGAGACAGGCAGACAGACAGGCAGGCAGGCACGAATCTCATGTTGATCCAATTAATTGCCCGCATGCGCTTTGATTACACCAAACAAAAGCGAACCGAAATTGCTCAAATGTTTAGTTCACTTCGTTAGCGTTTCGTAAATTTTATTAAAGTACTCGTTGTACTTTAATATTTCGTAAAAACATAAAGAAAAACACGCTCTTTTTACCCTAGAGCGTTAAGTGGTGGCAGGCAGCGATTTGTTTCGTGTTTTGTGTAATTGTGCATAAACTTTAGGTCTTTTTTGGGGGGAGATGGATCTGGAAACAGCTGAAACACTTCCAAATGGCCTTGCAAAAATAGAAGAAGATGCGATGGGGAAACACTGCCGAGTGTGGCAATCATGAGATCAGTTTGCACTTGAAGAAATTTGGACGTCGATTAAGATGTTGCCTCCCTTCGAATTGTTCACAGCACCGATGAGGAGGTGGAGGAGGAGGAAGAAAATTCTCACAATAACAACAGCTGGGAAAACGTTTCTTTCTTGCTATCTTCTTTTTTTGTTTTGTTGTTTGTTAAATCAGCTTCCTGCTAAAAATCCATATAAATAAGCAAGAAATTTGCAATTGTTTTTATCTAATTGTGTAGCATGCTTCAGCCTAATTGCCGCTTTCAGTTTTATTTTATTATTTTTTCGGCTGGCTGATTTACACACACTTCCCCTTTGCCAATCTATTATACAGATATGTACCTTATATATACATACTATATGGTACATATACAATGTGAAGGCAACATTTAATCAATTCCGATTCACGATCATCGGCGCCGGCAGCGACTTTTTCTTAGCGGCATCTGCCAAAAAAATACTTTTTCCGCCGTTCTTGATTCGTTTTGCGAAACGTACAAACATACATTCCAATATACAGATGTACATATCACGTATACGTATTTATTTAATTTATTTGTTATTTATTTGGCATTTTTTGTTCTGTCTTGTTTTTGTTTCTTGGTTAAACACTGATGCCTTATACGCGCTGTTCACTTGCCTTTTTGTTGTTTAATTAATGACGCATTATGGCAGCTCAGTTCGATTCCCCATTTGCGTCAAAAGTGAAGGAAATACTACTATTGCTACTTAAAAATGATTTACAGGCAAATCCTCGGCGCTAAATCAAGTATAAACGGACATTGATTTATGGGATGCAAGTGGACATTTAAATAGGTATACGAAAATAATTGAGTCATTTCTCCAGAATCTCAGAATCTCTCTCAGGCAGAAGACTGTTCTTTATAAAGATTTCAGATATTATTAAAAAAAATAACCTTTTCTTAAGAATTATTAAAATGTATTGTACAAAATTGCCAGGACTAAATGAATTTATTTTTTGATTGTATATAATTTCTCTAAGAGCAACTATCTGAATCCCAATAAAACCCCACACACCGGCAGATGGAAATTACTTCAATAATTGAGCCACAATTAGTAGTCTATTGCCTTACCTCAGCCCCAGATTCTTGCATGCAACTCAAGCAATTAATTAGTGTCAATTAGACAATCAATTGGGTAAACATAATTAAGCCGGATGTGACTCAGGCGACGTGGCTGCAACTCGTCAGTTGCCGCACACCAAACAAAGCCAAACAACAAGTACAAAATATAAATGGGAAATGGCAAACATTTTAGGAAATACAAATGTTCACTTTATTGCGTTTCATTCAATGAAATAAATAGTCATAAAAGTGGAAATGTTTGGGCACTTTGATTGGGTTCGATAAATGCTTGCATTTATCTTATTTCAATTATATTAATTAAAGACAATTATTTACTTAAAAAATTAGGAAAAGATTAGGTCTTTGAGCAAGTAAAGAATTTATTTAAAAATCCATGGGATATATCGAAAATATTACTTTCATATATTTTTCTAGATTAAAGTCGATTTAGTTGAACTGAAAATATATTTGAACAACCCATTTTAATGCTGCAAATTACTTAATAAATTATTAGAAACCCCCTAAACAATTTACCTTTGTGTAGGTATAGTTCTTGGCATGCAGATCCTTGGTCTTCTTGGAGAGATTCCTTAGGGTGGCCCCAGTGCAGGCACATAAGTACTTCAGGCTAGCCACCACCTTCCGCTCGGCATTTAGCACCGCCGAGGAGACATCCAGGTCATCATAGGAGTGATACGAACTGTTCCGGCGTGGCTTGGCAGAGGCAGATCGGGATCTCCGCTGCTGCTGTTGCGGCTGTGGGCACATATCCACGGGCGGCAGGGGCGTTGAGGACTTTTTCCTTTGCCTGGGACAGGTGTGGTGATGGTAATGCTTCTTCACGTCCTCCTGGTGCTCCTTCTGCTGCTGATGGTAGGCACAGGAGTGGCTGGAAGTGTTGTTGTTCACCTGACGCCAGGCATTGCTGAAGTCCGTGTTGTCCAGCGGCGGCATGAGGGCACGGTTATAGCCACTGAGATCCTGGAGCTGATACGCACAGGTGTGACTCTTGATAAGAGCGGACTTCTGCTGCTGCTGTGGCTTGTGGCTATGCGGGCATTTGCAGTTGGCACGACTTGTGAAATTCTGCAAGTTTTTCGGTTAAAACACACACCAGTTTTTCCTCTAAAAGGGGGCTTTGCTTTGTACTTGATCTTGATCGCCACGAGCGGAGGTTCATTGATTTGACGAGAGACGACCCTCAACCCACTTGAGCTGTCGTCTCAGTTCGTTCACAGAGCTCCTGACCTTGGCTACGCACAGGTTTCGCCAGGGAAATATCCAGCAAAAGATACTCTAACAAAGGATCAAACTGGCAAAGGCATTCAAGTGAAATTTACAAAAATAAAAAAGACAAATTAATCAATTAAACTCAAAACAAATTCCATTACAATTTAAAATTCTTCACTGAAATCGCCTTTAAAAACTAAACATCCCTCAAAGAGCATTTATATTTCGCCTATTTTCTAGCAAAACCTGAAAACTATTCAATATTTTTGCTTAGATAAATATTTTCTTGTCTCTGTTATGGTGGAAACTGCGCTGCGCTTTCCTTTTCTCCAGCGGTTTTATGGCATTTTTCCCTCTTTCTCTATCTCTTGCGGCCCAGCCCATTTCATGTTGTGTTTTAGCCATAAATTCAGGCCAACTTCAGGCCATTTGGCATCTTTGCCCAATTACTACAGCCCGACCTGGCTCCATGGGCAATTACATAACTCGTTTCTGGCCAGATTCGTGTGAAGAGAAATGTCATTTTGGTCGGTAGGTCTTTGAGACAGTTAATCTCGTCTTGGAAATTAATCATAGAGAGGTCAGCGCTGGGTCAGTGGTAAAAAAAAAAGTCGGACCTGGAACGTGCCTCGAATTGTGGATATTGATGCCTTTAAATGAAATAACCAAGAAATGCAACGAAGGTCGTTCGATCAAATACGCTACACAAAAATTAAATCGAGCGCAATCAAATAAAACCCATATATGTATACTATATACAATATACTGAATGAAGAAAATTGGTCGGTAATACAGGCACGTTCCACCCAGCATGCGTCAGGCATCCTCTGGGATTTTGTTGCCCCAAGGCGAGGCCATAAACTAGATGCAATCTGAACAAAGCTTCTAAGTCGAGCATGAATTGTTTATGGATTGTGCTTACAAATTTGTGCGAATCATTTGGGAAAGCAAAGCCGGAAAATGTGCAAGTAAATACATATATGTATCTTTGGGGTTAAAATTTAAGCGATTTCCTTTAAATTATCTTAATCCTAAGGTTTATTAAATTGCGCATTCTGCATTTTCTCCTCTAAAATATTAATACTTTATTAATAAATCGACAAGTAATTCTCTCATACACTTCACCCTAAAGATTGCATATTTATTATCAAGAAATATTCCACTCACCCTGAACTTGAAGCGATAACAGAATATGCTGGCCCATTTCACAAATGTAAAACAAAGCTTCTTCGACTTAGACCTCGACTGATTAGAATTAATCCTTCGAATACAGCAACCTAGATTGCTTTGTCTCAAAGCTGCCTTCGCCTCTAATCAATATGCACATACATTGCACTCGATCCGTACCAAGACCCCCACACATTTCATTCACGTTTATTATTACAACGATTGCCAAACGAGACACGACAGAAGCAGAAACAGAACCCGACTCGGGGAGGAATTGAAATTTGCATGACTGAGTTTCTGAACGAGTTCGAATGATTCATCAGAAAATACCCGGCACACGGGGGAAAAACAAGCATAACGGCTGCCGAAACAAAGCTCATTACAAGTGATGAAATATTATATTATATTATAATAATAATAATGACCAGACTGTGGCGGCAATTGTCAAACATTTTCGTGTTTGTGTATACAAACGCCCCAATTATAAAGAAATAACATCCAAGTACCGATGATGAACCGGCTAATTGGGAGCGGCCCACATCATCATCTTTCTATATATAGAGCAGGTGACCTTTCCTCCAGAAAATCGCGTGGGTACAGACTTTTGTTTTCCAGCATGGAGAGGGGGGCTTTTCTCAATTACAGATCTTGGCAAAAATAGCCAAAAGTCAAAACAAAGGAGAGTCGAACTAAAACAATAACAAGAACAACATCAAAGCGAATGGGTATTGGTTTTGCATTGCAATTGGGGTGGAAATATGCTTTATTTGGGCACAGGAAAACAGTTGTGCTTAAAATTGTAATGCCTAATAAATATTAAATAATAAATAAATTATTTCTAAGGAAGTTACTGAATATTTTTCAGCTTAGAAAGTTTATTATAATATTATTCGTGTACTTTGTTATATATCTTTTCATTTAAATAATATATTACATTTTTAACAAGCCCTCCTATGTAGTACATTCATTATTTTACCCACAACTGTAGGCACATATAGCTATTTTTATACCGGCAACCCCTGGCACGAGTTTGTGAATTGCAGCAACAGAAGCAGCAGCAACACAACACAAAAACATCGCAAAAACCAAATTGAAAAACGCCAAAGAAAAAAGATACTGAAACTAAACACCACTCTCCCCCCTCAGTCATCTCTGAAGTGACTGACTGACTGACTAAATGACTCTGACTGACTGTCAGTTACATTTGACTGCATCCGACGCAGTCAGCTTGACAACATTTGTTGCTCCCTCAGGTGCATTGGAAGAAATTTTGGATTTTATTTGTAATAAACATGCAAGATATTTGACTTTGTTAACTGGCTAATAAAACTTAAAACATGTAAAACAAATTTATTTAAAATATAATATGTTCCAACATTTTTCCATATTTATTTGTACTAGATTCAACTAATAATTTTCCTATGATAAATATACAGCAGTATCCCACAAAAAAAAATCAAGGTATTGCATTGAAATAATAATGTTTTTCCTGTGTACCAATCTCTATAGCTCTCCCTCTCTTCGGGCTATTATCAAACCACATCCGTCGGGGCAGTAGCAGCAGCAGCAGCAGCAGAGATGATGTACAAACAATACAAAATATATCAACTTGAACTAAAGCTTGAGCCAGTGAGCATAGCTCGCCACGTAAATTATTTTTATGCATTCCCCACTATCCATCATTCCATCCACTCTCCTCGGAGGAAGAGGCGTAGCCTTTGTTTTGCATACAATGGGCACGGGTAAATGTTTTGGAGGGGATTCTCTCTCCACATAAATGGATGACACACAAAAACCAAAAATGAACCCGGGCACAGCAGCAAACTTGAATGATATATGGCCAGATTTCAAATTACAAATTAATGACATTCTCAAATAATTTGGGTTTATTAAAGGAATTTATTATAAACATTTCGGTGAAACTATTTATGATTCACTATATATAAAGAATGTTTACCCAAAATATTTCTGTTAATTATCTAAGCAAAAAGAAAACCCCCGAAACCACAGAAATAGATAGGATAATATGCCTGGTCATGGTTATTTCAGCTATATCTATAAGAAACTTCGATTATAACTAATTACCATTCACGACTTTTATCGATTCCCTAATCCTTTCCCATACTCAAGTTTTATTTCTGGACTCCACCAAGGCGTAAAGTTTCCAGGCCATTGGCTTTTACCCGTAAACCTTGTTGACATTTCTTGCGATTCGACACCCAAGACATATACCACAGTCATCACTCGTCAAACAGGACCAGATCAAGTACAAAGCGATTCACCAACATTCAGGGCTAAGGCAACTTTTTGTAAATAAAAGGGTCGAGATAGGTAGGCGATATTATCTATGTAGTTGACTTAAAGAGGTCTTATTTACATAAATTAATGTAAATATAACAACAATAAGCCACCTACAATATGTGGTTAGCTTTACTCTTACAGTGATTGTTCAGATAAATTAATAATAAAGCTTAAAAAGGTTTATCATTGAGTTATTTCCTCTTGATTTATCACAAGGAGCCCAAGCGGCTCAAGTGGATGGGGATGTCAGTCATCGGCACCACATCGCCGCCTCAACCTATTTCCTCTTGATTGATATAGGACCTTTATTTCTTTATATGGAATATATAGAACATATTTCTTAGAAACCACTGTAAGGGCATCACAAGCCCCACGCGATCTCTCTCTCCTCCTTATCATCTCTGATAATTTATACCGGGACTTTACCATTTGAGATTGGCTTTTGTTTCTTGAGAAATATTGTTGAGATTTCTGCTGATGCTGATGCTATCCTTTGTTCCTCCTTTAATTTACACGTCTCCTTTTAATGTGTGCTGTGATTTTCCTTCAGTTTTTCCGCCCAACTGCAGCACATTGAAGTGGGCGGTGGTAGGTAGTGTGTGTAGCTTGTGTGTGTGTAAGGGCGAGTAAAATCGATATTCCTGCTGCTCTTTTTCTATGGCCGCCCGTCCGCTGTTCGGTTCAGCTTCTTCCTGGCAAGCGGATGAGTCAGGGGGCTTGGTGGGTGGGATGGTGGTTACTGGCTCACCGACCACTTGGTAAGCGGTGAGTCCTTGGTCCGCGAAGGAAAGTAAGGGTTCGTTGCACTACGCTTTTATTATTATGCTACCGAGGCGTTGGGTGCACTCGCATAAACACCGAATTTCGTAATCCCGCTTGCATTTTCATTTGTTGTGCCGAAAATCTCAACATGAGATGATACATCCATGTAATTACAAAAACATTGTACAAAAATTCACAATTGGGGGTTTCTCGAGATTTTCGTGCGGCTGGTGGCCCGGGGGGAGTAAGGGGGTGGTAAGACGCGCGCGAGGCACACACACACAGAGAGACAGAACGCTCAAAAAACGCGACACAACCACCGCCGACGACTGTCGAAAGCACTCTGGGCTGCCTTGCCTGCCTGCCCTCGTTCGGCACTTAGAACACACACGACACTGGCCCCAGTCGAGCTCTCTCGGCCTCTCAGAACGTTGGCTGCCAGGGCTGTTCCGGCGGTAGCATCCCCATGTTTGACGAGCTGCTCCAAGCGGACGCTCTCCCAATTACACACTCTTTCTCTGGTTGTTCTCAGGTATTCTCAGGATTTTAAAATTCGTGGGAAATTCTAGCACCCACTATGGATTTGATACTCCGCAATCTTAGCTTAGTTGGACTTAAGGGAATAGAGCGTCAATTAAACTTTTTATCTATGTATCTTGGTATGAGATAAAGAACAACATTTTAAGAAAATAGGAATAGTTTAGAAGAACCTCCATATCCATTACAATCTATGTTTATAAAGTGTTTTCTAATCATCTTATGTTAAATTAAGCCTCTGAAAACGGCTTTATTTTGAAACCTATTGTTATATTTTATAACAGAATTAAATAAGAAAACATTTCAAAACTTTAAATATTTTTATGCACAGTTTTAATATAATTTTCAAGGGATTTATAATTTTAATTTATTTTGGCTACATCCAGCAACTCAAAGACTGAGTAAACCCAGAGTCGGAGCACTCAATTAAAGCCTTTCCACTTGGTTCAACTGTTCTCGCTCTGTTTATGTTTTTCTGATGAGCAACTGCGTTGTTTGTTGAATTCTCATCAGAACGCTCTCAGGGGTCCCCAATCCCCAGGTATTTAGTATATTTTTGGTATAACTTTCGGACAACTTCACACTGACCCCAACAATGGACATTTGTTTTCATTATCTTCACGCATTTATCAATGGAATTTATGAGCTCCTCTGTCAAACTTTAAGACTAGTCTCAGGCATTTTCCAAATTTTTGATTAATGCCAGAGAAAAAATTTAAATAATTTTATTTCACGTTTTATTTATTTTTATTTTCTTTGAAAGGGGGGTGAGCCTAACATCGGGCCAAACATGTGAACTGGAATGACATAATTATGCAAATGGGAATACCTGAATACCGTCTGGCATTTTGTTATTTGGTAACGAATTAAAAGAAAGCTGGCACGGAGGAAATCAATAAGCGAAAATATTAATAAAACGTGCATTTACGTAAGCGCCAATCAAATGTTGTCTGAGGCTTTGTCTGTCGTTGGACAAACATTGGACCCCAAAAGCAAGTCAATTGATCAATTAACGTGAATGCAACAAGTCTCAAGACAAAGGGAGCAGACTGATAAGGCCACAAGAGATCGAGATGGAAATTGATAAGTGTTATGCATCCAGTGATGCTGATGATGTTGGATAACAAAGAGGAAAAAAGGGGAAGTTGTCAATTTGGAGGATTATTTAAATATGAAATCAGAATCTGAGTATCAAGAAGAGCACTTGGGGTTTTCATTCACAACTTATTGTAGTCTTAAGTGAACGAGAATGTTAAGTTATTCTTGAAGATGATAAGACAGATAAGATAGGTATATGATACTTATCACATAGCTAGATATCTTATCAGTGACAACACCTTTAATTATGTTTAAACTTGAGAAATTATTCAAGTACAATATCCATACACATTGACAATGATTATTTTAATCCTAAATAATATTAATAGATTAATAAAAAAAACAATAATAAACCCGAATAGAGATAAGCAATTTTCAAGTAATCCTTTCATTTTAATTTCAAGCTTAAATGATAATACAAATTATAGCCTATTCAGGCCATCAATTTTGATTCGTGTTAATCCAGTCTACACAAATATTTAAGCAAGCAATTAGCGGTCTTGGCCAAAAATAAAAAAAAGCTTCCACACAAAGTTCGAGCCCTGCGAGATACTTTCAAAATGACTTTCTATGCATTTTCCCCTTTACTTTCTACGCTGGCTATGTCCGTATATATATGTATATAGTATAGTTATGGTATGTACCAGGTAATGGTTTAGCTACTCACCAAACTATCGGCCACATTTTGACTCATTATACACCGCGACGTTGACGATGGCCAGATGCTGCAATTACTTCAAGGTGCGTGCTGCTCGGACTCGGACACAGATGCGATGCAATTGCTGATGATGATGATGATGACTGGTGGTATCTGTCGGATACGGGCATTTTGGCCTGGTCACAGCTAACGACGACGACGACTCGAATAGATCCAGAGGCACTCACACTCACTCGGACACGTGCAGCGCGACTCACTTATTTATTTATTTCTCTTTTTGGGTTGTGCAATTCGCCCCGACAAGCGGATGTATCTGCGAGATACGCGACCAAACTTGCAATCGTATCGACACCAATTTCAAGTTTTCTTTTCCATTTTGTTACCGAACTGTAAGAAAGCGACAAAACGTTCAGGTGAAAATCATTTTAGCTCAATGGAAAGTGCGACAGCCGCCGGAGCAGCAGTCAATAAAAGTCCAAAACAGAAAAAAAAAATGGAGCTAACTAAACCGAATCGAAGCGAGCCGCGCACATTGCTGGCATTCCAGAGGCTTAGAGGAAGCCAAGACCAAGCGCCATCAACTGGCGAGCAGCAACTAACCCGCTGTGGAGCACCACGGCTACTGGGGTAGGAAAGACACAAATGAATGCGGTTTGAACGTGGCGCGCAACTGATTTACGATATTCAGCTGCGATATGGCAAAGCTACAGTGGGTTGAGTTGCATTTAATTGAGGTAAATTTAAAGATACATTTCGCACAAAGAGAGGGAGAGACCACCTACTAATGCAACTGAGAAGGATGTTCCCAAAACACTAGACTCTGTATCTACCAATCTACCTATCTATCTATTTATCGATCTATCTATCTTTCTATCTAAATATCTATCTATTTATCTATAACCTGGATTTATCTAGAATTTATATAATGGATTTTATTATGTGCCAAGTCCAGTAATATGTATTTTATTACTAAATTTACCACTTCTACTTGAGCTCTGAACCGACCTTCAACTTAAATAATGTTTTTAATTATTTGTTTTGCCCATTAAATGGCTAAAACACCCCTCCACGTCCCACCGTGGTGATCTATGCAAATGGACAGCCACTGCGAAGTTGACAGCACCTAATGATGGATTTCTTTTTTACGATCCGTAATCGCTGTTACCCCTTAGAGCAGCACAACCCATAACAACTTCTTCTCGAAATATTTAAGTAACGCAAAACAAAACATTAATGAAAGTTTTTTCTTTCGAAACTGTTGTTGTTTTTGCTAGTTTTTATGGGTTACCTGGGTTCGCATTCGATCGCTGGCTTGGTATGTGTTCTGCATAGCCCGCTTGGACACACATGAAAAAATGCGGAAAATGTTTGGACAGACAATACCTGGGCCACAAAACAAAGAAAGAAAAACAAAACAAAACGAAGAACAGGTAGACGAATATCGTTGCTATTTAGAGGCTTGCCAAACGGCCAGAGAGAATTCTGAGAATTATGGAGAATCTGAATGAGAATCATTCTGAGAGTTTGAGAGGGCTACAGAGTGCACATGGTGGTCAATCAGGTGTTTTGGAGGTACAAAAAGAGACCCTAGCGAATATCGTAAGTTGAGTTCAATCATTTAAAATGGAATATTACAAATTTAAAGGATACAGATATGGGAACAGAAAAAGATATTCAACATTTCTTATAAAAATATTTAAAATTTTAACCCACTTAAATTCTTCTAATCTTCTTAGATATAAATTGTATTTTTGAGAACCATAATAAGCTTAATTATAAAGTAGAAATACATCTCCATTCAAGGCGAGCTAAAGATTCATATTTAAGTGTCATTAGGGGCAGGTTTGTTTGGCCAAACACAAAACAAAACTTGAACAATCATCAACCTTGATTACCTTGAGCTTCAAATGACCCTTTTCAAAGCCTCATCTCAAGCAGATGAGGCACTCAGAAAGAATTGTATTTTTAAGCACAATTAATATTAAATTATTCATATAAAGAGGTATTTATTTAAAAAGGAACTAAACCCATCTAACAAATAAAAAAGATTCGAAACAAGCAATGTTATATTATGAATTATTTAATAAATAAACTTGGCTCTATTTTAAAGGAACCTAATGGAGAAAATATATTAAGTAATTTATTCTTAGTTAAATGAAAATTCTTTTTAAATACTTGTTTAATAATATTATCTCCCAAATATTCCTCATCTTCCAATATCCACTTTGCTTATAAAATCCTATTAAAACGGTATTAATATTTATTCATTCATGAACAATTAATACAAAAAATAGTATATATGAAAAACTGTAAGCTAAAATAGGACATCAACATCATCATCATAATATAAGCAGTTGAAACAATTACTGATCAAATTTTATATTCCAAACATGTATTATTTTTTGCTGTGCAGCATTAGGCTTAATGCCCAGCTGAGCTCTTAAATTATAAGTTGCGGATCCCTATCCCTATCTTTATATAGCCTCAGCCCCAGCTCAGTCTTTGTCTCTCCCTAGTTAGTTCTAAGAACTATAAAACTTCATCAATTCATTAGCATTTTGAACAAGATTTAAACAAAAGTTAAAACAAGCTGCTCGACGTCAGCGATTCTCTCGCTGCCATCGAGCTCTCTCTTTTTCTGATTTTTTGTTCTGTCAGCTTCTGGGGCGAGCTTTTTGCGAAATTTGTGTCTGTTTTTTGTACGAATAGCGTTTTTTGTTTTTCTTTTTTTTTTGTGGCTTACACCTCCACACAGCTGAGCTGGGTTCCATAAACGATATTAAAATATTTATATATGTCCCAGTGATATATGGTCTCCTCATTGTTGTTGCTGCTGGGCCATATTTACAAATTGGCATTTATTTTTTGGCCTGGCTTAAAACTTAGTTAGGTTCTCTCACTCTCTTCTACCACTTTTTCTCTCTTTTCCTGTTTTCTCTTTGCGATTGCAATCATGATCTCACTCAGTTTTTCGCTTTACGATATCAAATTGCTTTATTAGCCAAAAAAAAAAGGCAAAACGGAGTCGTTGTTAAAATCTTTTTATATTCTTAGTTTTTTGCTTTTTGTTTTTCTCTGCTATTATTGTTCGATTCCATTTCAGTGATTTCTTCTTTGTCACTTTAACACTCGTTTCGGACGTGTTTTTCGGCGGTAACACGCAAGCAGGCAGCTCTATAAACTGCCAGCGTTTTGATACCAATTTATCTTTAGTTTGATTTTAGCTGCTGTTTTTTATGATATGGAAAATTCCATTCTATAAACATGAGTTTTATTAAGTTTATTTTATGTAAATATAGAAAAAGTTATTGAGTCGATGCAAAATTACGGCCTTTTTGAAAAAGATACATAATGTATCTTTGTTCTTAGAAGATACTTTTAAATGCTTCAGCTTTCTGTAGAAAATATTCTTCAAATTAAACGAATTAAGGCAAAGTTTTCGATTCAGTTTTAGGGCTTAGTTTGTTGTTTTAATAATTTAATAATTAAAATTGAATTTTGCCAACATTGTAAGAAGTTCGCTTTCCTTTTAAAACATTTATATATATTTAGAACCAATTTTTTGCACACTCTTTTCACCGATTTTCATTGTTAAACTACCGTTGAGTTTGTCTTGACAACTTCACAATTTTCTAGTTATTTTTTATACATTATTTTAGCCGTCTCTCTTGGGCCAACAACTCAAAAAACACGTTGCAATTGGCAACTGGTTTACAGCTATGCAACGGCAAACACTCACACACTAGCGGATCATATATCTATATGTATACACACACCTGAGAGCGGCTAGGTAGACACACCAACACTAAAGCAAACAAATGTTGCAGGTGTGTAAATGCCAATTTTTTGTAGTTTCATGGAGTTTATCTCTTCACTGGTGCAATGTATTATTAACTTTTTTTGTTACCACTTTCGCATCTATATATATTTTTTCGTGTAATTTGCGCAATTAATTTTAATTACTTGATTGGGCATTTTCGATAGGGATTCCCGCTCTGTATACCTTTTAGATTTTCATGCTGCTGGGATGGCTGATGGTTGTTGCCACTTTTGTGCACCTTTTTTTCACACACAAACTCGAAACAGAAAATGCCATTAATGATACTACTACGACGATGTGGTTGTTGTTGTCTTGAGCACTTGGAAATTTTCGTTACGCTTTGGCAGACATTACGAGCCACGCTCCGCATCCGCCGACCTCCTCTATCCGCATCCGTAATCCGCACTCCGCGCGCCCTCTACGATATACGATGTCTATATAGTTGTTGGTGGGATCTCGGATCGGGAATCGGAAGCCCGGGACGAACTCGTCTATCTTTGGTTACACGTAGTTTGCGACTGATGTGAGCGAAAAAAAAACCTCAGGCCGAACTCACAACTGAAGCTGGTACCTCCCTGCTACCGCAGAGGCGTCTTCTGGCCAGGTTAACACAGAGCAAGAGAGTGAATTGAGCAAACAAAGGTAGGAGAGAGAGAGCAGAAGAAGAGATACTGCCAGATATCGGCCACTGAGCTCAGATTTTATTTTTTACCTACGATATTTAGCTTTGGTAGTAAGGGTCTGGCAATATCGTAAGCAAAGGCAGCCAAAGATAGGGCTTTAGTAGTAGAACTATAAATAATTAATCAGTGATAAAGGTTAAGAAATACCTAAGATTACGTTATTATATCTCAGTAATAGCTACTTTTTTACACAATTAAAAACAGGAAAGAAAATTTCAATTACTCCTGCTCTGGCCTCAGAAGTTTTTCCAATTCTTTTATACTTTTGATCGACTCTTTTTTTGGGAAGCATTTACTCTAATTGTTTGTTTAAGACGAACTTTATCATAATTAATAATTTAATTAAAAACGTAACGTTCAACATAATTATCTTTAAAAATGTCAAAAAAATATGCATTCAAAATGGTTTTTCAAAAGCTTGAGGAGCAATTATTTTCTCAGACTTACAAAAAACTATTATTTATTTAAGAAAATATTTATATCAGTGCTTACTATTCTTTTTCTTCGCCTTGTTGCTCTTTTTCGACTTTGTCTTGCTTTCAGTTTGGAATTCTTCCACTTTTCCGATGATGATTACCCATTAATTATCTAATATTGATTTAAGAAAAAGTTAATTATTATTATTTATTTAAGAAAAAAAAATATTTACAGCCAGTTCTTACTCTTCTTTTTCTTAGCCCTGTGCTCGCATTAGTTGCCCTTTTCCTATTATTTCTTGCTGTTTAGTTTGGGTTTCTTAGACTTTTTCGATGATGATTAACCATTAAATAACCTAATAAAAATAGAAGAAAAAATTAATAATTATTATTTATTTAGAAAAATATTCATATCAACGCTTACTCTTCTTTTCTTTGCCTTGTGCTTGGATCGGTCGCTCTTCTTTAGTTTGGATTTCTGGCCTTTTTCGATGATGATTACCCATTTAATAATCTAATATTGATTTAAGAAAAAGTCAAAAACTATTATTTATCTAAGAAAATATTTATATTTACCGTCAGTGCTTACTCTTCTTTTTCTTCGTCTTCTGCTTGGATCGATCGCTCTTTTTCGACTTTTTCTTGCTTTTCAGTTTGGATTTCTTGGACTTTTTCGATGATGAGTTCTTGTGTGATTTTTTAGCTTTGCTCGACTTGGATTTCTTGGCCTTGCTGACTGGAGAGGAGTCGGAAGAGGTTGAGGAGGAGTCATCATTGGAACTATCTTCGCTGTCCTCGCTGCTGGAGATCACCTTTTTCTCCACCCACTTCTCCGCTTTTCGTTTTTTGGGAGCATGCTGCTGCCAAAGCAGCTGCAGCTTGGCATCTATGCCAGCCTCCGCCTGATCCTCTGGGGCCATCGGCCTCTGAGGCACTGCTCCGGGCAGTTTTGGGCCATACACTTCCTCGGGCGGCAATTCGGCCATGGCCTCTTCCTTGTCGTTCTTCAGGCGCTCCTCCCGAGATTTGAATGAGATTTTCAACTTATTTCCCTCAATCGGAGCAAACTTGGGTGGTGCTGTTGCCTCTTTGGATGCCTGCTCATCAAGGGGCTTGAATAGAGCCGCAAAGATCCCTCTGGGTGGCGAAGTGTTCCTCAGCACATTGACAGCGGCTGCTGAAGTAGATGCGCTGGATGGCAAGCCCAGAGCTTCCTGCAGAGCAGCCAGCTTATCCTGAACTGGATTCGTCGGGGCTTCTTTAACTCCTTTTTCCTCCTCTTCGTCGCTGTCATCGAAGATGCTTTTGAACAGATCAACCTTCTCGGAAATTGGTTTGTTTCTCGACTCGTCCACCGCCTGCTCCAACGGAGTCTTGGGCACAAAAGTTGACTTGACTGGATCCACCTCCTTTTGCACGGTTTTCTCCTGTTCAAGAACCAACGCAGGAGCGAAAGCGGTAGTAGCGGGTGGTGGCTCCGCCTCCTTCGGCTTCGGTTTTTCTATGTGCTTGGGTATAATTGTGGGAGTTTGAAAATTGGCTTTGGTATTTACAGAAGTCTCGAGGTAATCGAAAACGGAAATCTTTGGCCTCGCCTTGAGTTCCTTTTCCGGTTCCAGCATGGCGCCGCCAAAGGGTTCCGCAATATTGTACCGCTTGCAGAGAAGCGACGCTGGTTTCCACATGGTTTTTGTTCGCTCCATCACAACCTTTCGCTCATCGGGGGCTTTCTGCTGCTCCTTGACCTGCTCGGCCTGGACAGTGGCCTCGGACACAAATCGGTCGTTCATAAGGCCATCCAAGGGTCGATATATCTTGGCAGCCTGAATGAACTCCTTCTTTTCCATTTCGCGATCCCACTGGGAGAGTGTGACAGGTTGCAGGGTGGCCAAGAAGTCGGTAATCGCTGCGTCGTCTTTTAGATTGGAGGCCACAAACTTGTCATAGCGCAGCTGTTTGGCTTCGTCCGCCAGAAAGGGCTTGAATGTGCCAGAGGATGATGCAACAGATAAATCCTTGGTCTTCAAGGCAGCTTTCTCTTGTATCGCAGCATTGGTTTCCTTTACCTCCTTAGCCATTTCGGTGGTGCGCTCCTCGCCACTTTCCGTGATAACGCCGCCTTTTGTGAAGCCCTCAGTTCTGGCATTGATCCGTTCTAGCAGAGATTTACCACGATCCTTGAAGGGATTCCCTTTAGGTTGCTCTTCTTCTCGCTTTTCGTCGGCTTTCTGCTCACCCAGCAGCCGTGCCCGCTGATCAGGATTGAGATCATGCCTGCCCAGGCCTGTGCGCTTGTAATCCGTGTTTGCCTCCAATTTCCTGGCCCGTTCGTTGTCCATGGGCGCAAATCGACTCTTGCGCTGCAGCCAGTTCCTGGGCTCAAAGTCACGAGGCAGATCTATGGCGTAGGGCTTTTGCAGAGCTGCCCCCGTCTTGTCCTCGCTGAAGCCTTCAATAACGTGGCGCTGCTGGACGTGCTGCTGCTTCTTCTGCTTGGGCTTTTTGTCCGCCAGCGAGAAGTCGTAGCGGGTCATATCGTCGCGAGCGTATATGTCATCATCCTCCTCTTCAAAGGCTCCCACTCCAAAGGCCTGACCTCGAATGGAGAGCTGCTTGGCCTTGGTCTGGGCCTCCAGTTGGCCGAAAAGATTAAAATGCTGCATTGGCGTGGCAGAGCTGCCCGAGGATTTTGATAGGATGGGATCGCGGCTAAGGCCGGAGTAGCTCATGCCGAAGCGGTTCTCCTTAGGCGTGTAGAAGATGGGTTCATAGTCGTCCGGAGCGAATGTTATATCCTCATCGTCTTCGTCGTCCTCCGCCTCGTCCCCGTCGCTGCTGTATTTCTCATTTGTCACCGACTTCGAGGGCAATCCCTCGGCTCCGTAGTGCTCTAGGAGATACTGCTCCCTCTGGTTTCGTGCGGTAGCCTGACGCTTCTCCTTTCTGGTTTGCCTCGGACCCACTCCTTGCCCGGGCTTCCAGCCCATGCTTTTGAGTATCCGCACAGCTACCTTGTCGCGCACAGGTCGCAATAGCTGCTCCAGCACCGGCATTCCGGGAATAGGGCCCACTAGCTCCGGCTGCATCAGCTTCCTGCGCCGCTGGCCGGTACGCTGTTCTTGCTCGTCCTCTTTAGCGAACTCGTCGCGGGTGCGTACACCCTGGGGAGCGATACCGAACTCACCCAAGTCCTCCTTGTCCATGAAATCCTCTGGCTTTTGCAGTGCCCTCGGTGTGGCCTTCTCTGCGCGCGAACTCTTGAACGTCTGCGGTGTCCAGCCCTCGAGGGAGCCCACAGTGTTCCAGAAACCAGCGCTGAAGCCGCCAGTGAAGGCGCCGTGGAATCTTCGCTTTCCATTCTCGTCCTTGACAATTTGATCCTCGACTGCCACCGGTTTCTTGGCGGGAACCTCATCTGCATTGGAAATCAGCATTTAAAAGTGTTATTTCGGCTGAACTCCATATAAGGGCTAAACTTACCCTTCTCCAGTGGCTCCAAGGGAGTACCAAAACGATGCAGATGCTCTTCTTCGTCCATTTTCGTTAAAAATCTAAATAATTTCCATCGATTTGCGAAATGTTGTTTAGTCTGGCCACCAGTGCGTACACACCCTTAAATAAAGCGGCAAACAGCTGATGGGAACGCAGGGAGTTGCCATGCCCCCGCCTAGCTAGCGAAGCGTTTCGATGTCTAGTGCCAGCGGGCACACTTCGCTTTCTAAGCATTTTGCAAATTTTATAGAAAAAGGAATTAAATTTCAATTTTAAGCTGCCTGACAAAGGAGAACGGCGCAAATGGTAAGCTTGGCAGCGGAAACAAAGAAAAGGCCTTCCTGCTACCTGGGAAAGTGTTGGGAGTAGCGGATTGAGCGGATTCACCTGGGGCTGGCCGTCGTCTGTGTAGGTGACTAATGATGTCAACATTTTCTGTTTTCTCTTCAAAGCCGACGTCCATTTCTTGCTAACTGAGACGCGACTGTTGTTGTTGGCCAACGAAGAAGAGCAAGTGCAGAGCGGAGCAGACAGCATTCATTGGCATCACTCACACAAGCATCTGCATCCTCATCCGCATCCTGGCCACCTGACACTCACATAGCGCACAGTAAAAGCGAGACGAGAGCGAGATGTCCGAGAAGAACCTCAAGGTGGGCGCCCGCGTCGAGCTGACCGGCAAGGATCTGCTCGGCACGGTGGCCTACGTGGGCATGACCAGCTTCGCCGTTGGCAAGTGGGTTGGTGTCGTGCTGGATGAGCCAAAGGGAAAAAACAGCGGCTCAATCAAGGGCCAGCAGTACTTCCAGTGCGCGGAGAATTGTGGCATGTTCGTGCGGCCCACGCAGCTGCGTCTGCTCGAGCCGGCACCCGGTGGCTCCACGCCAGGCTCGGCCAGCGGCTCTGGCAGCAAGCGCAGTATCGAGGACATTAGCGCGCCCTCGGCCACGCCCACGACAGCCCAACCCACAAAGGCGCGGCTGAGCAGCTCGCGCACCTCGCTCTCCTCCAGCCGCCAGTCGCTGTTGGGCTCGCGCTCTCAGCTCACCGGCTCCAGCAGCAGCATTGGGCCCAGGAAGAGCCTGGCTCCGCAGAATAGCAAGGATAAGGAGGCTTCCAGTACTTCATCGCAGGCGGATGCAGCCGCAGCCGGAGCAGGCTCCAAGCGTGCTTCGTTCGTGGAGACGGGCTTTCTGGAGATTCTTAAGCCGCAGTTTACGCCTTCGCAGCCACTGCGCTCGCCTTCATTCACCATGCCGTCAACCACCGGAAGTGAGGACAAGACAGCCTTGCTGGAGGCCCAAAAGACGAGTGCTGAACTTCAAACCCAGCTGGCTGATCTCACTGAAAAACTGGAGACCCTCAAGCAGCGCCGTAACGAGGACAAGGAGAGACTGCGCGAGTTCGACAAGATGAAGATTCAGTTTGAGCAGCTGCAAGAGTTTCGCACCAAGATTATGGCAGCGCAGGCTTCGCTACAGAAGGAGCTGCAGCGAGCCAAGCAGGAGGCCAAGGATGCCATAGAGGCCAAGGAGCAGCATGCCCAGGAGATGGCTGATCTGGCGGACAATGTGGAGATGATCACGCTGGACAAGGAGATGGCCGAGGAGAAGGCCGACACGCTGCAGCTGGAGCTGGAGTCCTCCAAAGAGCGTATTGAGGAGCTGCAAGTGGACCTGGAGCTCTTGCGCTCAGAGATGCAAAACAAGGCCGAGGCCAGCATTGGCAATATCTCCGCCGATGCCGATTCTCCCGGCTTGTCCACCTACGAATTCAAGCAGCTGGAACAGCAAAATATACGGCTAAAGGAGACCCTAGTGCGGCTCAGGGATCTGTCCGCTCACGATAAGCACGACATACAGAAGCTTACCAAGGAGCTGGAGATGAAGAGATCGGAGGTGGCCGAACTGGAGCGTACCAAGGAGAAACTGAGCGCCAAGATCGATGAGATGGAGGCCATAGTCGCCGACTTGCAGGTGAGCATTCTGGGATTAGTGTTCGCTTTAGGATCTAAGCACTGCCCTCCGCCTTCAATTGGCTTTATTCCTCACTCGACACTTGACTTTGCGACTAAAATTCACGGCTTTCTGCGCACTTGTAGCCACCCATTGGTACTTCTAGCTTTGGCTGCTTCGCTGTTTTTTTCATAAAATAAGAAATCGGCTATAGAAGAGGCTAGCTTGCGTATAGTTTTTTGCTTGTGATTCCAATTTTTTCTTCTATAAAAATTGAAATAATTTTTATAATCAAATCCATGCATATATTCCATGTACATTGCTTTATAGTTTCAACTTATTTAGCATCTCTAGCCGATTTCTTCTATTTTGTAAATTGTTTTGTATATATTTTTACGCTGATGGTCAAAATCTAAAGTAAAATGTTTTTCCATTGCATTTCTTTTTGCCGGCCTGCCTGCCTTAAAACTTAATAATTAACACGGGGTCCAAGGAGGTAAATTTCTGTACATTTTTCCCCAGCGAACATTATCTAAATTTTTTCCCAAACCAAAGTTTTAAATCTAAATTTTCATGAAATAAATTAATAATAAATTTCCATTTAAACAGGAACAAGTCGATGCTGCACTGGGAGCCGAGGAAATGGTGGAGCAACTAGCAGAGAAGAAAATGGAGCTGGAGGATAAGGTTAAGCTGCTGGAGGAAGAGATTGCCCAGCTGGAGGCTCTGGAGGAGGTCCACGAGCAGCTGGTGGAGAGCAATCACGAACTAGAGCTGGATCTGCGTGAGGAACTGGATTTGGCGAATGGGGCCAAGAAGGAGGTGCTGCGGGAACGTGATGCAGCCATTGAGACCATCTATGATCGCGACCAGACCATTACCAAGTTTAGGGAGCTCGTCCAGAAGCTCAATGACCAATTGACGGAGTTGCGGGAGCGCACTTCTGGCAACGATAAGGAATCGCTGCAGGATCCTAGCCTCAAATTGGCCACCGAGACCATTGACTACAAGCAAATGTTTGCCGAATCCAAGGCTTACACCCGCGCCATTGACGTCCAGTTGCGCCAGATCGAGTTGAGCCAGGCCAACGAGCATGTCCAGATGCTCACGGCTTTTATGCCGGAGTCGTTCATGAGTCGCGGCGGCGATCACGACTCCATTTTGGTGGTGCTGCTCATCTCGCGCATAGTCTTTAAGTGCGGCATTGTGGTGTCGCAGACGAGAGAACGCTTCCCAGCCGTGGAGACTGTCACCAGAGAGGCGGTTACTCAGGGCCATGCCGTCCAGCAGTATGCCTTCAAGTGCCGCCTCTTGCACTACGTACACAGCCTGCAGTGCGCCCTGCACCAGATTCTCTATGGTTTGAATAGCTGCCAACCGGACACGCTTCTAAGAGCTGGAAGCTCTCTACCCGAGATGGTGGCTCAGGAAAAAATAGTTGATGGCATAATCGAACTGCTGAAGTCCAACCAGCTGGACGAGAACAGCACCACGGATAATATAGAGAAGTGTGTGGCCTTCTTTAATGCCATGAACTCGGTGCTCTTGGCCGGCGAGCAGCTCCTGAATGAGATCCAGATGATCCGCGACTGCGTGGCTTCCCTGGGAGCTGCCTGCGAGAGTATTCTAAGCGACACAGCCATTGCCAAGGCGATTATTCAAGAGGCAGGAGCCACCAGCGATTCGGTTCTACTCATCCAGTTCCTCAACGAAAACATGGAGAGCGTCCGCCAGCAGGTGAAGCTGATTAAGCGCCGCCTGCCCAGTGATCAGCACGTAGTCAAGAGTGGTCTCTCAGAGCACAAGGTGGAGGCAATGCGTGCCCTGGCCCAGAACATCAGCAGGATCATGTCTGCGATGCATCAGGCCACCCGCCAATCGCTGGCTGCCATTGTGGCTACCATCGAGAGCGACAATGCGGCGGAGCATACGCTGCCGCAGGACAAGTACTGGTCCCTGCTGTCGGCCGCCTGCGAGCGGATCTACGAGCAGGATGACCGCGGACCCACGCACAATTTCAAGACCCTGTTGGCACAGGCCAACACGGACCTGCAGCATATCGCCCAGCATCTGCTGGACAAGGAGTACGAGATCATGTCGGCGGCCAACACCGCAGGGGGACAGCAGCGTTCCGGAGCTCAGAGCACACCTATTACACAGCGTGCTCAGCTGATTAAGAAGCAGCTGGAGCAGAAGAACGTGCTGGCTGCCACGCTAGAGAATCGCGAGGCGGACATCAAGCAACTGAAACTGGCCGCCAAGATGAAGCAGAACGAGCTGAGCGAGATGCAGATACGCAAGGATCTCGCAGAGAAGAAGCTGAGCGTGCTGCAGAGCGAGTACGAGCACGCGGCAGATAAGTGGAAGCAGCAGTTCGAGGAGACGCGCCAGCAGCTGCAGCTCAAGGAGAAGGAGTTCGAGGAGACCATGGACCACCTGCAGAGCGACATCGATGCCCTGGAGAGCGAGAAGAGCGATTTGCGCGACAAGTTGAAGCTCAACACGAGCACCGGCAAGAACCAGTCCGTCTCGGATACACACTCCCCGCACAATCTGTCTGCCACTGGCTCCACATCCGGGGCGCCGGGCAGCACCAATACCAGCTACACTGCTCCCGCTGGCACTGCTCCTGTTGTGGCCGAGGAGGTGCAACTCCTGAAGAATGCTTTCAATCAAGAGCGCAACGAGCGTCTGCGCCTGCAGGCCCAGGATATGCGCGCCAAGTTGTCGCAGTTCGAGCCTCTATATGTGCCCCAGCCGCAGGATCAGCGCATTAACGCCCTGGAGTCGGAGCTGACAAGGATGAAGCATGCCTGGGTGCTGTCCCTGCTGCAGGTGCGATCTCAGGATTCGGTGGGTGCTGGCGGCATCAACACGGTGGCCCTGCAACGTCGCCACCAGCCTCAGCCGGCCAGGGGCGAGATCAGCACAAAGGCCTCCCAGCTGGCCTCCGACATCCTGACGGAGTACCTTCAGCGCAAGCCGCATCGCGCCGCCCACGGCGAGTTCGCCTCGTTTCCCACCGTCGATGTGAAGCGTGTTCTGCAGATCTAAGCCTGGAAAAGTATCATGGGGGCCAGGGGCAATAAAGGTAACTTAGAATAGAACTTAATTCTGGCCTCGTAGCACAATTTCGGTTCTCCTCTCTAGTTCAAGCAGCTTCCCAACCCTCCAGAAACCCACGAAACCAGAACTCCCTGCTCCTGTGATCTGTGACCTAATCATGATAGCTAAACAAAAAGGGCAACCGAGACATTATAATTCTACACTTAATTTATGTTTTTTGTATAAAGATTATAATATATAATACTAACACTTTGTGTTTAACTCCAACATGGCCTAACTCTGAAACTAAACTCAAGCGAACTAATACCGGTATTATCTATGAATGAATTATCTATGGCAGGGGAGAAAAAACTATGTGAAAGACACAACTAAACCAGAGAAACAAATCTAATTTGCATAAACGAGAATAAACAAATTATATATACTATATAAAGTAAATATATATTTTGCGGATGTTGTATAACAAGTACCAGTGCGTTTTATTTGATGAGTTTTGAATGGTTTCGTTGAGATAAATATTTTTTTAAAGAGGAAATTAAACTTTTCTCGATTTCTAGAAGAAGATCTCTTCTTGGTCTTTGTATTTTCTAAGCATAAACATCTTTCCACATAAACTTTTTACCCTATTACCATAAATTAGGTTCTTTTACATCATTTAAGCTATTTTCTACAATTTAAGTTAATTTCATTTTGGCCAAGCTCAGTTAAACTTTCAAGATCCAACAGAAAAACGTTTAAGCCAGGCATAGAACCATTACCCAACATGCGATCCACTTCCACATGGCTTCCAAACAAAGGGAGGCAGTTGTGCTCGCTCTTAACTCCAACTAGGCGTCTCTTCGAGCTGCTTCCTCTCTGGTCGTTTCCGTTCGCTTGCCCAACAACAACAATAATATGCTTCAATGCCGCGCAGTTGCAGCAACAAAAACAACAATGAAAACAACAGCTGCTGCAATAGCAAAAGAAACTATTACATTAGACCAAAAGCAGAAACAACAATAAAACCAACAACTACGACCATAAACCATGATGGCCAAAATAGCCTCTGCTCTATCCACCCCTCGCCACCACTCGTCTCCAACTCATTCCACTTCCAAGTCTAGCAACATGAAGCCCTTCTGCCTGAAATGTAAATTGAAAATAATTTCTTCTTTTTAGTGGCATTTTTCCTTGCCCCTTTGACTGGACAGAAACAAGAAGAATCATTGCTTCTTCTGACCCCATTCTGCGGCTTGGCCTTTTCCCTACATTTCCTCTGTAGGAAGCAGAAATGCCTCTTTTTTCCAGGTGCGAAAAACCAATAGACATTATGGGATTTATTACTGGAAATATATTTCTATTTATGTAATCAAAAAAATATGTATTTCTTTATAAATATAATTTCTTTTTCAATAATACCTCCTAGAATAGAAATAATTTAATTATTACAATTTCGGACTTACAAAAATTGGGGAAAATAAAAAAAATATAATAATATCATAATATCTTTACGAAATTAAATACTTCTAAACACCCAAAATAATTATCTATTTCGAAGAATAAAATTCCCAACCAAGCAACACTTTCGTGTCACATTTCAAATGTTCTTCTAATTTCATTTTTCGAAAATGTATGTTTCCTAGAAAAAAAACTGCCGTATCAAAATCCACTTAAATAATCGTGCCAAGATAATAAACCAATGAAGAACCAGAAATGTGTAGTCTGTGTGTTACACTGAGTAGGTGCCAACACGTAGAGGCTTCTCCCCCGAAATAAAATTAGCTCCCATGCGATCTGATTGCTGTACATTTATGGAGTGGCTTCCGATGTGTGTCGGTCGTCTTGGTTCCGGGCCCCCTCCGGGCCAAAAGCCATTCTCACGCCCGACTCTCGGCCAGCGTCTGACCTTTTTACGGTGCTTTTGTTTATGGTTAGGCACCGACTGAGCCACTGGGCTTGGTTTGGTAATACGTCTTACTTGTGTTTACCTTTTCGGTGCAAACAAAGAGCCTAGAGCCGGGCTTCGCGCTCTGCTTGCAGTGACCGCCAAAGTGACAGATCCTTCTCCCAGCTCCAAGCCCCGATTCACTATAGTTTACAATTGTCACTGACACACATATCTGGTAACTTAACTACATATTGTTCTGCAGTTCCAGTTTATACTTCAACTTCTTTGGTAGCAGCAACTTTTGGCCAGAAAGCGTCCGGTAATGCCCCAAAACTTGTTGCTGGGTTGACTCATGCCAAGCGCTAAAAACAACATAATAATTGTAGATATTATAAGTCTGATGTATGTGTACATTGACAGGGGTTTCAAGGAGGCTATAAGATGCTCTTAAATTGGATAAATAAATTATGATACTTATTTGAACTCTTTAAGAAAAAAATCATACAAATTATGTATATTTTTTTAAAGAAACTTTTGATTATTTTAATTATTTGTTGATTTATTTAAATCTTGCCATAATTTATTACTATTGAAATACAACTCTCACTTATTTATTCTATTATTTAATTTATTAAACCCTTTCAAGTGGAACAATTTTCATGGCCAGCCAGTGCTCCACTGTTCTCTAAAATTAACTTTAAAAATATGAAACAAGCTCGTTAAAAAAGCTAAATAACATACTCTAAGAGCAATGCTAAAAAACATCAGAAATAATTAAAGAAAAAACTGCGAGACAATGCAGAGCAAGAGCAAGAAACTGAAACCAGTTTGGGTGGGGTACATAGTATAGTATCTTTGGTACAGAACACCCCAGATGGATGGATGAATGGATGGTTGGACATGGACATGGACATGGACCCCAACAAGAGCGAGAGTGTAAGACAATAAAGCCGCTCAAGAACACTTGATTGCAGGTGAATTGACGAGTGGAAACCGGAGATGAAAGAGCCACGAGGAGGAATTCCATGCGGATGCCCCACAAATGTACGAGGAAGGCACCCAAAAACCTTCCTCATTAGCCAGTGGGGGCCATCAGGCAACCCAAAGAAGATCGATCTTCGGCGGAAGCACGGAAGTTTCACTGGTGGCCAGGTAAAAAAACCTGGCAGAGTTAGTTACGCCTGGTTAGGCCACCATCCGAGAGCTCAATTTGGTAAATGGCCAAACAGTAGCCAACACAGTGGCCATAGACAACGCCGAACATAAACAAGCGGCCACGCAACATCAGCATTATGGATCACACTCAGGGAAGAGGAGGAGGAGGCGGGTACACTGACGGAGGAGTTGGGCATGGCCACCAAGAACAATGGTCTGGTGTCGGTCTAGAGCTCATCTTCATCTCCATCTTCACTTGGCTACTTGAGGGGCTCATTGTGCATGTTATGTTGGCAGCGGGTGCAGGGGCTGGGGCAAGACTTGGCTTGGGCATACATAGTACCACGCACTCGACGGTCTGACCATGTCTATCTTCTCCTCTTTAGAAATCGTCAAAGCACTCGAAAAAATGAAAAAGTTTGGAGTAAGTTTGAGGTATTTTATTGAATATATAATTTTAATCTATTTATTTTTTCATTTCAGTTTCATCTTCTTTTTTTGGCTCAATCTAAATACATTTCCTGCCTTAAAGTTAATTTTTTTGTAAGTGTACATCCATTGTTATTGCCTTTCTTGGTTGCCCATTGTTTCTGTTGTTATTTTATGTTCTTTGCCGTATGTAAATTTTGCATTGAAGTCTGTGTACGTATGGGTGCATGCGGTTTTTGGAGGTCCAGGTCTCTTCTGACCCCCTGCACCCTCACTCCTCCAAAGCTGAGAGTTCACTTGGCCGCTTTCGTAAGTCCGGCCCAATGCAAAACAAACGGCAAAGAGCGTGCCAAGAGGCAAGAGAGGCAATAAGGCAAATGTCGGCTAAGAGAAAGCGCCATCAGCCATATGCCAGTTACAAGGGGGAAGTCGTCGGCAGAGAGCTCCAAGTGGAGCTTACCTTTGGCTTGGAGTTGAGTAGGGTTGGCTAGTTGTTTGAAATGTAGTCTTTAAAGGGTAAAATTTACCAAATATGACTTTAAGAATTTGTAAATTATTTTTAAAGGGTGCTTAAAGATTTTCTTTATGAAAAACCTCTATAGATTATTAGTTCTCTGACTCACTTTTTAGGGGAGAATACCCATATGGCTCCTCCGCTGATAACTCAGAAAGCCAATTACCTTTATCTCTGCCCCAGCGTTGCAGTTTATTATCTATAGAACCTATCTGAATTACCTTGTAACCATTATTATTACTCCATTGCAATCTAATCGGCTCAGGTGAGAATTCGACTACCCTGCAGTCTCTCTTTTGGCTTTATAAATTAAGAGAGCCGTTGTCGTTGTTGGTTGTTGTTGCCAAGATACGAGTTATAGCCATCGTCGTCGCTTGGTTACTCATTTGTTTTGCCACTTTTCGTAGCACGGCGCTATTCAGTTAGTAACGAACGTTCGCGCCAGCCAGACGTATCCGGAACGCGTCGCGTCGCCCCCGAAAAACTGGGGAAAGCCAGAAAATCTAAAGCTGACGACAAATCGTAACCAATAGAATCGGACCAAGCTAAAGCCAACCGAAGCGAGGCGAAGTGCGCGTAGATTCCGGAGAATCGGAATCGAAATAGGTATCGGACTCAAACTCGGACTCGGGACAGCGGAAGTTCTGCTTGGAGAGTGGAGGAGCAGCGTCGTGACCGAGGTTTCTGCCCTTTTTGCGATACAAATACGGGGATAACTACATGTATTTAACATTTAACGGAGAAGTAGAGCCAAAGACTCTGGCGCGCTTTGCGAAAGTGGAAAGTATCTGTTGGATACTCGGATACTTTCCGCTTGGGGGAATTAATTAGAGCAAAAGTCCCATGCTAAACTCGCATTTATTTTTGTTGTTTTGTCAATAATACTGCCAGGCTCTGGCAAAAAATCTGACACACTCAATATATCTTTGTATATATAGTATAGCGGAAATGCAAAACAATAATAACAGAAACTCCGCGGTGTATCTCTCTGTGAACAGTGCTCTATGTGTGTGTTGCTACGAATAAAATAAAATAAACACAAAAAAAGTACATAAATAAATAAATAAATGTTGGCCAAAAGTGTTGCCTGAAGCGTATAATATATATATAACTATATATATATTGGCTTAAAAAACAACAGTTGCTGGCAAAGGCAGCTAGGCGTGAAGTGCTTGCCAAATGGATTTTCTATATAACAAATGCGAAGCTACCGAAAAAAAAGTTATATATACATAAATCAGTTAGAAATTTAAACCAAAAATTAAAACGCGAATTGTGGGTTTACGAGGGACTTTAAGCCCAAAAGAGTTTGCTCTATAAAATTACCTACAAATACAGTGAGAAATATCTTGTAAATACCCATAGGCGGAGCTACTTACTAACCTCTCAGATCCATTAACTCATGTATACTAAAGCAACCCTTGTAAATTAACTAATAAATTATGTTAATTATAAATTAAACTGCTTGAAAGATTGCAAGGGTTTTGTAAATATCCCTAAACTCAACCCAAACCCTTTTTTAAACCGCATGAAGCTTAACTAAAGACAAACTAAAGACTTACTTAAGTCGGGCTAAAGGCAAATTCCATTTTATATTAACCCTCTTGCTTAACCCTGTAGTTATATGTCATCCCCCCCGAACCTAAACACACCCCACCACACCTTTGTATATAACCCTGAAACCAACAACAACAAAAACACCTAAAACGAAATGAAAACCCCAGAAACAAGTAACTGAAAACGTGCCAACGTGACCAACAACGTCGCTCCTTTTTGGCCAAGCGATTAGAGGTTTTCCTAGCTCGGAATGTAATCCCCATTTAGTGCTAATTCTCATTACGGTTGCGTACTTACTATATGCATATATACATATATCTTTAACCGAAACCAACTGCCGCTCCAGACATCATCGCATCCGCTCGCTAACCCTCTTCGATCTGGGCTGCTCCCTGGGGGCAGCACGGTGTCCATGGAATTATGCTCGGAACCATCACTACTACTCCAACGGCGTCATCTGAATACCTAACACCCCGAGATATGACCTGCAGATCTGCAGATTAATCCCAAAGCCAAAACTTAAACAAATTGCATCTTAAACTACCCAAAGTGTGTGTGTGTGTGTGTGTGAGTGTGTGGTTGTGTGTTATGTCTGTAAATCTGGTTCGTTCGTTGTTGTGCCCGTAATAATACACCACACCCGCCACCTCCGCCGCCGCCGCCGCCCGTAAACGCTAACGATCATGCATAAACCAAAGCTAGCGAATGCTATAACCGCCGCCGCCATTGCCTCATCCATATCCACCAACAACAGCAACGGCAGCAGTAAGCACAGCAGTGCCGGCAGCCAGTCGAAGCGGGCACGCCAGTTCGGCATCGGCATTGGCCACCCATCGAGCCTCCGGCCGGACGATTCCGGCTTCGACCACCTCGACCACTCGTCACTAATTGGGGATTCGATTGATTTAGAACACTACATCAGCGCGATGGAGGCCAGAAGGCATGACCAGGAGCCGGATGTGTGGGCCCAGCTGCAGCAGAAGGAATCGGACATTTTGCTGGCCGCCGAGCTTGGCAAGGCATTGCTGGAGAAGAACGAGGAGCTGGTCAAGCAGCAGGAGAAGCTCATTGAGGACTATTCAAGCAAAATTGAGGTGAGTTTTTTTTATCCATTTTAAGTGAAAATTTTCCTATTCCCATAAATTATTATATTATCTGATTTGTTGAAGTGTGTGGATTGTAAATGAAATAATTGCTTGGCTGCTATCGGGATAGCAGTTTATTTTTTTCCTTCTTAAACAAACTAAAAACAAAGAAAAATCCTCAGTAAGTCATTTAAAATTTGTTATGTATTAATTAAGTAGAATCTAAATAGTTCTCTTCTGAAATATTTATTCAAAAAATAATAGTTAGTTTAATATAGTTTCTTTCTGGCTTCCTTTTTGATTGACTCACCTGGTGATTTGCATTGATTATTGCCATGACACATGACTTTACTTATCTGCCATACGACCACCCAGCACGGACGCATTGCTGGCATTCCCAGGACGAGAGTTAAATAATATATATGTATATGGATATTGATTTTTTTATTTGACGAAACACCACACCTGTCTGTCTATCTGTCCGCCAGTCCAATGCAGCTCTGGGAGAACTTGGTAACTTCTGTCGATTGCAATTTTATGGCGGTGAGGGTTAGAGACAGACACAGCAGACACAGACACAGGTGGGGAGCACATTAACTATTTAGACTGCCCTGCGGTCATGTCACTGCGCAGTAAACTACTGAACTATATAGTACAACACATAAGGCAATCGATTTTTTGTATTTATCCCACACGTCAACGTTCTTTTTACAGTAAAAAATGATGTGGAAAGTTCAGGGAGCTCCAAAAGTGGCTTTATCTATGGCTCCTTCCCAAAGTCTATGCATAACACCTTGCCTAATGCTTCACAAGTTTATGTCTGCCGCCCGACCTTGAACCGCTCGGGTGGGTGGTTGCTCACCTGTTCACACAGACACACACTCACACGGAGTAACTAAACTGACAATAGAAAGAATTTCCGATGGGCAAACAACCATTCCGCTCCACCTAACGCTATCGCTCCAAGTGAAGTTCAAGCCGCGGCTCAAGTTCGTGGCCGTTCATTAGCATATTGCTAGCAATGACATTCCCCCGAATTTCCCTACCATTTCCCACCCAGAACCAATAGTCAGGCTAATGTACTTTTGTTGACCGAACGAACCCCCCACACGGTGTGTTCTTATCAATTACGACGCCCGCCCCCCGTCGGCCGATTAATGGCAATCCAATGCACGGAAATACCAGGAAATGCCGGGATGGTGATGATGGGCTGGGAGGCAGACCACGCACCACCTGAGCCGACGACGACGGTGTCAGTAACCCAAACAGAGGACACAGCAATGCGTTGAACTTGAATATTATCGTTGGTACATATTTTCCATGGGGTTTGGGACGTATTTACTATACGTAGTTGGCTTAGTCACTCAAACTGGGCTTTGTATTCCCCGGTTATGTTTTGTTTTTATTTTTAAAAGCGTCGTTGAGGAGTGACTTCATCTTCACTTGGAAATGAAAGTGCGAAGGCCAATTGCTTGACCGCATAATATCCTGTTAATATTGCCACAATGATGTCATGGGAGAGTCGTTGTAATAAATTTAACCTGTTTGAAATTGTAAATATTTGAAGACTTAATTGGGAAGACTGCGAGTGTAGGTTTTGTTTCTTTATTACAAAACTTACAAAAATGGGAAATCTAAAAAATATACACATTGAGTAAATATAGGAGAGCGACATTTATAATATAGTATCGTTATTGAGTTCTCTTTTTTTTTAATTAAAAGCTTAAATAATTCAGGATTCATTTGAACACTCAAAATCCTATTATATTTTCTGTTAAACAGCTCTTTTTTTAACCTCCCTTAAGTTTAATTAAATTCCAACTTAAATATCACTATTTTACAGCCAGTTGGTTGGTGAAAACCCATTAACTTTTCATGTCCAGCCTTTCATTTCACACTTTTCAATAATTCATATACCAGCCATAAAGGTGTTCCCTCTCAATTCATATACTATATATACATATAGATACCCCCACCACTTGCATTTTCAACTGAAAACCCATTAACTTTATTACCAGCCCGTTCCAATTAAAGCCCCGAAAATAAAAATGACCAGAGAATTCCCATGTTCCATTTTCCATTAGAGCCATGAAAATGAAAATCGCTTTACCCGTAATGAAATTGGGCCGCCACCAAATGGAGCTTGACCCGGCCAATTGTCATTTAAATTATTTGTTTTAATCTCTTAGCCATGGTAATCGCTTTAGTGAATTCTGCCGTGTGGCTGCCGCATAAATCTTGCGAATTTGGGATTTTTTGTCACCTTGACTTTACCTCTTGGGTCTTCGGATATAGCAAGTGACGTGAGGCCGAAATATTCGTTAGATTCACTTTTATTTGCGTGCTTTTGGCAATATGCAAAATGGTTGTTCGTGTATCTAATTAATTTCTTCAACGTTTTGGAGCGCACAATGTCACTTCGCTCGCTGGATGGATGAGTGGTCAGGCATAGAGCCCATCCTAAGCTTATACTATATGGTTAGTATATATACTGTGTGGACGACTGACGTAATTAGACTGCTCTGCTCTGCTGTGTGTTGTAGGTGTTTTGGCTGTGGCTAAAATGGCAGTTGCTTTGGTCCGAAGCTAGCCCATATTTTTTTCTGTATTTCTGTTTTTTTTGTTGTTGGCTTTCGCGGTCTGTTGAAGCGTGTGTGCCAATTTACGAGCATTGCCTTTTATTTTTAGCTACGATTTGTTTTTGCATTAACTTTTATATGCGCCATAATATTATATATATATTGTTCTGCGGCCCGATTCTCAAATGCTAATGAGCTCCAAGGCCTTGTATTGGTCATTTTAGGGGTTTTTCCTTGAGGAGGATGGTTTTTCCTGAGGAGGATAAGAGAATTAGTGAGGTGAAGAATATATTCAAGTCAAGGTTCTGGAAACTATGGTAATTATTTACAGGAATTAAACCACCAATTCCTTTCCCTATATATAACTGCTTTTTTAAGCACCCTTTAATCTCCTTTAGAACAGCTTTTCCTCTTTATATTGACAACAAAGCCCTCGCTCTGAATCATATTCTCCAGCTCATTCTCAGCCATATTTCACTTCGTTTTTTATGTTGTTTTTTTTTTAAGCCCACTCCTTATTAACTAGTTCACAGACAATCGACCAAAAATAGTTGACCATTGTTGACTACCAAAACGTGTTTTCTTCGAACCCAAAGAGAACAATCGGAGGGGAAATCAATTGGAATCTGGCTGAGGTATTGTAGCTGGCTGTAAGTCGCTCGTTTATCACGATCTGCAGACAATTGTGGCTATTACTGAGTTAGGAAATTGAAGCCCAACTTGGTCGTTCCAAGTGTTGCAAATGGCAGCCGAAAGTAAAGTCTATAATTTGGAACGTAGGCGTCTGTTACGGTTAGGCATTTAAATAATTCCAATCGCTTTCGGCCCCCTTTGGCCTTTTCGAAAGTCTACGCCCCTGACGTCGACGTTTTTATTGCTTTAATAACTTTTGTTTGGCTTTGCGACTGACATTGGCTTGGCCAACAACTGGTTTCAGTTTAAGTTTTTTTATAATAAATTTAAGCGCTTTTTGCCCGCTTAGAACCGACCAGTCACAATCGCTGGCAATTTGTTCTTTGATCAATTACGATATTAAATTGAAACTTTCAGCCGATGGCAACGTTTCTAAGAATGCTAATGAAAAGGTAATTCCATTTAAACGTTCTTCGATTAGCCTTGATCGCTGTAAGTTTATGTCTTTCTTTCAACAGGATGTGGTTGTGTTAACAACAGAAAATGGAAGTGAACAACTGTGGTTTTTGTGGCTAATGAAAGGAAGTGCTTCGGGCTATTGGGAGTTGAATTTACATACCTTACGGGTGTTTCTCTTATTGTGGGGATTAATTGTGAGGAAAATGATTGGAGAGACAAGTTCTTAAATGATTTTCTTGATTTTTAAATGAATTATAGAAGAACCAAAGGAAATTATTATGTTTTCAAAGGAAAATGTAATCCAATATGTACTTTTTTGGGCATAAAATATTGTATTATATTATTTCACATTAAACTTATAATTTTATCTGAAAAACCTTTTAAAATTCAAATTCAAAAAATCCCAAAAAAAACTCAGATTTTAAATTCTAAAGGTTACATACTTTTCTAATAACCATCAACCACTCAGGCTATATTTATCATTCATCAATCTCCATGAATCACATAAATAATAATAATTCAAGAAGGTATCTTCCGCCTTCCCAGCGAGTCACACGCCCACCCTGTCCATCGTCTCACTCAAGCGAACTGACCCTGTCGCAGGCAGTGGGCGGACCAAGAACTCACTTCTTCCAATGGTTACCTCTCAATCGAAGCAGTCACCTACTTGTGGGACACCTACTGAATCTAGGGTTAGATAACCATACCTGTTCTATATGCCAAAAGACCCCAAGTAAATGCTGATCGGAATAATACTCTCCTCACGTTCGCGAGCCACTTTAATATTTTTGGCTTGAGGTGAAGTCATCAACACATCGTTTGTTTTTGTTTCTTTTTGCAACAAAACAACAAAATTTCAAAATCAACTAATTTGCATGCGAATAATACGGGTTTATATAGCAGCGGGTGTGTATATGTATCGGTGTCCATCTCATGTGCTGAAAACCAGTTTGATCGATCTTCAAAAACAGCAATGAAAAAAGTGTTTATTTAATGTAATCTTCTTCCCGTGGTGAGTCAGAGTCAGAGACCGAGTGGTGCCGAGTTTGGGAGCTCATTTACCTGCTGGCCGTTTCTTGGGAGTACTCTGGGAGTCAGAGTACGCCTCCACATATTTTGGCCCCAATTGTGGCCGCCGGACGGGTATGCAAATTCATTCGCATAGGAGGGAATTCTGGCTTAACTTTGGTTTCTCTGGAAATTAGAATTGAACCCATTGGGGGGGAGGGGGCTGTACGATCTGGTGTTGGGCTGGTTACCCCTACACCTCCCCCCTTAAAGGTGGCAAATTGAGGTCGTTCGACATAGTTTTGCCACGATTATTATTGGACATTAGTCGCCAGCGTCACCCTATTCGCAGTTGCGACTGGCTCTTGGCCAGTAATAGCATTTCTTTGGCCATGTTTGGTGGATTGGATGGGCTGGCAAAATGTCACGGTGAGTGCTTTGTTTTCCCCTTCATTTTTTTTTTGTTTCGTTTTCTTGTCCAGGCAAATTACTTTCCGTATCGGCCAGGCCAAGCAGCTTGCATTTTTCCACCTTCTTCTTCTTCTTTGGTTTTCGCTTGTGTCATCGGGGAAACTTGAGTTTTTAATGCGGATTTTCCGGGGGGCGACCGAAGCTGCCTTTGGCTTTTTCAGCTGGTAATGAGCTTTATGAAATGTCGAAACTGTATCAAGCGGGGCTTGAACTGTTCCATAAATATTTTATTTTTATTAAAAAATATAAGTTTATAATAAAAATTATGTTACACAAAGAATACCCCCCAAACATATATTTTACATCGAGGAAGATAC
Source organism: Drosophila mayri (assembly GCA_008042485.1). Taxonomy (NCBI): domain Eukaryota; kingdom Metazoa; phylum Arthropoda; class Insecta; order Diptera; family Drosophilidae; genus Drosophila; species Drosophila mayri. Next base: position 196,639 of record VNJN01001215.1, read on the forward strand.
CTTATTTTTCCAATTTCTAAAGCTCTTCCAGCTCTATTTGTAGCTCTAAAAATATTATTTATGGTTCACGCTTGGAACTGCTCTCATCATCATCTTCGAGGTGGAGTTATTTAGATCAAATTTAATTGTCACAGTGCCTGGCCATCAAACTTGACCAAAGGGGAGCTTGGTAGGCGGACACACCACTGAGGTGGCTAACTGCGGCAGTCACGGAGATTCATTTCCATATGCAAGTTAATCGACAGGAAGCGGATCCGGCGCAAATTACACTCGATATTGATTTAAAGCATTACATAATCGCCGAGACCGTGAGCCAACGGTACCGCCTCACTGTCAAAGTCCATTGATGTGCAAATTGCGGCTGACAATTGTAAATTAATAACTGCAGCAAAGTAAATTATAGTAAATTGCCACAACTCTGACTTTGGTATAATTTTCTGGGCTCCTAGGGAGAGCGGCGTGGCCTCTGAGATAGATATGGTAGAGTGGCATCTTCCAGTACTCCACCATTGTTGTTGTGAACCCACGTACATATGTTGCATGTGTATAATTTTATTAAATTTATTATTGTGTTTGTTGTTTTCTTCTGCTCAACACATACTCACACACTGATGATTTTTAATGAATTTGCAGAAGGTGAAAGCATTTTCACTTTCCAACAGCAATTTTCGGTGTCAAAGCGAGGCTTGGGAACAATAGAAGCTCGGAGTCGTTGGAGTCTCTTGTCTCCAGTCAAGTCAATAAAAAAATTAAATCAAAAAGCATTTCAGTAGCTAGTTTAAGAAGAAACTAAGATAAAATATGCAGCAGAAAAAAACAGATTACTTTTGGTTTTTACAAATATAAATTCCAATAACTTGATTTTTTTTTAAAGTAAATATATTTTTCAATATTTAAAATATATGTGCAGCTAAATAGAACAACATTACACAAAAATCAATTGTTGTAGGTGAAAAACCCTTGCAAAAACTTAACCCAAACTTGCCCTTTTACTTGCCAGCTGACTCATTGACAATTAATTAACAATATCTCCCCGCCTTGTGTTTGGGTACTCACTCCCTCACCGCCCTGTCATATCTCTGCCTGTCATATCTATATATGTACCCCGCTAATTGGCCAGCTTTCATTGCAATAATACGAATATATACATCTATATGTACACACAAGCCAATATATAGATATTTTTTGTATAAGTGACTAAGAGGCAGGCATCGTCGAATCGTCCAATTGGCAAATTTCAAAGCCAATACAAATGCAAATAAATATACAAAAAAAAATATATATATATTCATATGTATAAGGCCATCGAACGTTAGCATGATGACAATAATAGACGATTTCACAAAATACGATATAGCCAAAGCCCTAACCAGCACCCGCGCCCATCGAAGTCGGGCCATGCCGCAGGGCAAAAACTTTTTCGGAGGCTCACGCAAATCAGATAACGAATTCGAGTGTCAGGCCAAGTGGCATAAACAATGTGCCGCCCCATCGGCCAAGGAGAAGCTTCAGAGGTTTTGGGGGGTAGAGAGGGAGGAGCTGGAGGTTCCAGTGACTTCTCCTGCTCTCCTGATGACAGTAATTTATGCACTCCGCGTTCAATTCAAATGGCTAAACCATAACTATGGTCGGGGTGGATCTGTTAATTGCAAAGCTGTCCATCGAAATGTGCGAATCGATGGGAAAATTGAGAGTGGCTTTAAGGGGCTAAAAACTAAAATTATTAACTTCTTGAATATTAAAGAAATATCTCAGAAAATTCCCAAGCATAACTTTAATGACACGATTCTTAGTTTATACTCATAAGAAATATTTAATTTCTATAATTAAACACTAAGATACACATTTTATTCTTCATGTTTATTATATTTCCTAATTCAAAACTAATCTTATACAAAATATAAAGATCTTTTAATACTATTTAACCTTCCATTTAGTAATAAATGTTAATCTCACTCTATCTAACTGAATAATTAAACTGCATATCGGCTTAAAGCCATCCGTTGGAACAATATTATTTTTAACCGATTGTAAACTCTAATTAACAAGGTCAGCAGCATTGACAGGCACAATTAAAAGCCAATTTAATGGCCAATTATCGTGTCATCAGGCCAAAAGATAGCTCAAGACGAACCTTGCATTTTATTTACACATATTTCCCCCAAGCGTCGCGGCATCGGCTTACTCAATCGCATAAATAAGACGAATTAAAATTAGTTGAGCATCCGCACAAATCGAATTCGACTTATTTGGTGAGTGACTCAGGCCCAAAAACTCGGATTGAGAAAGAGACAGGGTCTGACATAGAAACAGAGACAGAAACAAGGGAGCGAAGCGATCGCTCTACTCTACTAAGCATGAGCAACGACAATCAGATAGAGTTGGAGGCAGATACAAACTGAAAGATACAAAGAGAGCGGTAAAGAGAAGTATATATACAGTATATATATGAAAAATTTTATTTCATATTTTTATTTATAAAAGCTACCCATAAAACTACTCATAATAATAGATTTCAAAGAAGTTCCTAGCTCAGGACTACCTTATTTAAGCCATTGCTGGTTATGGAATTGATCTTCATTTCAGGCATGTGAAATGTATCGAATTTTTATTGAATTTTTAAATTCAATATAATTTCTTTTTTCTGAGTGCAGCAACACTTAAAGCTGCAATTGAAACAGTTTTAGTATCCAATTGTTTAAAATAGTGTGAGTTTCGGCGTATGTGTACCCAAGTGCTGGTATTATGCAACGTCTCTTTGCAAATTTATAACGTTTTCGAAGTGTCTTGCCTATTTTTGTTTAGTACATTGGGGGACACTCCGCTAACTATAGTTAATTTATAGTAATTTGTTAACATAATAATGATCTAGTGAACTTAATGGATTTTAACTGAAAAGGTTGATAAGGTTTTAAAATAAAAATGTACATATAAATATGGGTCATAAGCTATAGATATAAAATCATATTTAAATTCTTTTATTTATTTTTGTTAACCAATTAAATTGCAGTTAATATTTTAAATAAACCCTAAATAAAGTAGGGTATATATTTTCTTACAAACTCCAACTTGGTAAGTGGAATATCCCCATCAAGGTAGTGCTGTCTTTTTCGCTGGCACCTTACGCTGCCTTTGCAATTAGCGCACTCTCGCCGCTTTCCGCCATTGTTTGCGTAAATGTTTCACCCACAAAACTCTTTTTCCTCGTACTGGTATGTGTGTGGATGGGGTCCCAGGAAACCATTTAGCATTGCAGCCTGAGAACTAAGTCGCCTGTCACTCCCCAGGTCGCCTTGTTGCACTCCAATTTGGCTTTGGCCCGGTAAAAGGTGGCAGTGTTGCAGCAGAGCAAGGCGGATTGCTGGTATCATGTAAGCTCAACACTTTGAATTATGGACAGATTGCCACATGTGTTTCTTTAACTGCAAGTGGGGTCTTTCACTGTGGTTAATTTTTCTTTGTTTTTGTTGTTCAGTTAAGGAGGCTACAAGGTGTTGGACAGGCCAAAAAAAGTTGACTTTTTTAATGGGGAAGATGCATAAAAACAGCGATTATTTGGCCTGGGAAAACTGAAAAAGTATTGCTGCAATTTCTGTTAGGGCCGAGATAAATAAGGGTACCTATCTCTGGAGTTGGGAGATATAAAAACCCTAACAGTTCGCCCAATAAATTCTTCAAGTTAATACAAATTAATCAATATCGACAAACCAGACAACTTTGCCATGGCTACCACCCAAAAAAATGTTTATTTACTTGTATTTATGACGAGCAAAACATAAACAAAGTCAAAGACACCACCAGAGCAGAGCAATAAAACATGTCTTCCCCGTACATAATTGGGCCATAAATTTAAAGATTTTCCTTTGGCGCGAAACAGTCGAGGAATTATATGGAAATAATCTTTTAGCAAGTGGCGCGACCATTGTTCTTGGGCTGAGCTCACATCATCAACCGGGGAGTCGTAATCTTAAATCTCCTCCAACTAGTTACCCTCGAAGAGGCACGGCACTCATCATTGGCCATATACTAGCTTTAGTTATCCGATGATTCTGTTTTGAAGACTTTAAGCCACTGCCAGTGGCCCTGAGATAACCGCTTGGCTGGTCTTGTCTTAATGGTCTTTTGGGGTCCCAATTTTCGACGTCTCTGTCTCTGTGTCATAGTTTTATTTTCGTATTCTGGTTAAGCGCGCCATTGCAAGATTAATGACATTTTCCCAAACAAAAAACATCTGTCATACAACTAGGAAGTCAAGAATTATATCTTTATATATTTATAAACATTTCATTTATGGAATTTACGAACTCTCCTCTCCCATTTGTTGAGGTGGGGAAAGTGAAATTTAGCGGAGGGTTCACAAGTGCTAATTCCAGCTTATTGACAGGGGAGCGTCTTGAACATATTAACATCTGAATCGGAAGTTGGAAGTTGGAAGTATATGCATAAGAGAGCTGAAAAGAAATTGGCGAAAAAGGTGTGTGTGTCGAGAGAGAGAGAGGAAATAAAGGTGTAATAGGAAGCACACGCCACATAATTATTTAATTCGAGAGCATTTTGCTTTAGGCTAATTTTATTTTTCGTGGCTAAAATTAAATTAAAATCAAAATGAAATCAAAATAAAATCTGCTTTAATTCAGATTCATCAGGTCTTTAATAAGACTCTCTTCTGGCCATTGAATAATCATCTGTTTTTTTGGTTGTATTTTAACAACTGTTTATACAAACTTTGCCTTTGTCTTGCTTGGAGTTCATTTACTCGGCCACTTGTGCCACAATGATAATAGTTTTTATATAGTCAGGTATATTTTTTTTCTATATACATATATTTTCTGTTAATACTATTTTTTTCGCAATCTTTTCTGGCCGAGCGCGTCATTAGCGGAGGCAGCATAATTAAAAAACTCTTAGCCAGCAAGTTGAGGTTACCTGCGGGGGGGATACAAAAGAATTGTGGTCGAAACAAAACAAAAACAAGAGACCTCAAATTGTGTAAACAATGCAAAGAACAACAACTGAAAAACACAAGTTGTATATTATTTTGAAATATTTAATGAGTTGTTGCTGAGGAATTAGAATGGCCGAGGCAATCCGAAAACTTTTATGGATTTTGTGTGCTGAGTGATGGCAGCAGGGCTTTTGGCTACAAAAATACATAAATTAGGCTTAATTATGTATTAAAATTATAATTGTTTTGAACATTAATGGTTTGAGTATTATTCTATAATTAGAAAAATATTAATTTCTATATGTTAGGTGCTAAAGACGGAAGATGATATTAATACCTTTAGAAAAAAAATCTTTGCCAAGCTCCACTGTATTTTTAATAATTTTTAAATTATATTTTTCGCCTAGTTCTTTCACAAACTCTTGACTTTCCAGATTCCAGACTCTATAAGCTCCTTATGCCCAAACGGTGACTAATTGTTGAGCCCACCTCTTTGGTCTGACTCCGACTCCGGCAGGTGACTCTTCTGGGCTTCTTCTCTTTCTTTCTATTAAGTTTCATTGACTCTGCTAGAGTTTAGCCAAAATACCCACGCTTTTTGGCCCTGCCCACTGAAAGAAATTGTGGCTCAAAACGTAAACCTTTCCCCATTTTTTGTGTTCACATTTTCCTCCATTTGATCGTCTCAGGTGTGTGCACATGCGCAGTGGGCGTTACAGTTTGCCGTAAGTAACATATTTATGGCCTAATAATTTTTGGCCTGCAATCAGATATAGAAGTGAGTTAATTTCGGTGCACTCTGCCGAGTGCTTACCTCATTCCGCCCACAGAACTTGTGTCATTCTGCCAGAAAGCTATCAAAATATGGCTCTTATCGCTGGCAAGGCGATAAGTTCTCCACTTCATTTTGGCCATGTTTCGCATGTGCCGGCGATAAGATAATGGCCAAAAAGTGAAACAATTGCAGCGATTTTTTATATGGCTTCCATGAATCACCACACAGAGACGGGATGGGAATTTTTTGTATATCTTTATTAAGTATTTTGTAAACAATGTCTCCCACACCCACACTTTCCAACTCGCCAAGAGCTGCTAATTAATCATAATTACCACTTCCGACTCTAGTTGTCGTCGTTGTCACATTTAAAGAGTCGCCAACAAAAATTGCCACACTTTAAGTTTTTGCTCTGTCTTCGTCTTGCCAATCACCTGAGGGCCATAGACACAGCCAAAGCCAGCCCCTCATCCCGAAATTGGTTTAATTAACTTCGCTCTCGAAACCGTTTTCGTCTCGAAGATAAAAATATAAATTCGCTTGCCCAATTCTTCGGCGTTTTCACAATTTCCTTAACAATTGTATGACGGGGATGTCTGGCACAAAAATATTGTCAATGCCAAACACTTGAAATTACAAACAGTGAATGTCGATTTCATTGCATTTTATTTGTAATTCGAGGGCTTTTCTTTGCCATGAAATTACACAAAAAAGTACACGAAAATATAGAGCAGAAAATGGATAGCAAAATAATGCCGGCTTATTGAGGCCCGAAGTGGGTTTTAAAAGGGGTTTGGCCAATAAACCTTTTTTTGCCAGGGCATTGCTTGGCTCATTATTTACTTGAACTTGAAGCTTTGTAAATTGGGATAAACTATTATAAATATAAATTTTGAAATTAATAAGGTAAAAATGTGAAATTATCGAGGGGTTTATAAAAAGGCTCTTATTTATTTTAAAGAATTTAATTGGTACATATAAATACTATATACTATCCTACATTTCTAAACCCTATTTAATATATTTTTCTATAATTACAAACATATTTCTTTTGTTGACATTTTTTGTATTGTTTTTTTTTTTTTATATTGATTTCTTCTGAATTAATTAGCAATTGTGTGTAGCAATAATAATCTGGCAAATAAATCCCCCAATTGTTGTCATCCCTTTGCCACGCCACTCACCATGACCAAGTTGGCAGCAGTGGTCTTGCATGGCTTGCGGCTTTTGGCCCACACTGACTTGGCTTACACTCTCGCAGCGCCAAGGGCAACCGAAATTGCATTGCCTGAAGCCGCCGCCGCCGAGCAAACCGAACCGAACAATGGCAGAGATTCAGCCTTTTGCCTGATTGTGGCATTATTTTTTATTATTATACTTATTAAGCCCTGAAAGTTGGACGGGCCGCCGAAGACGAGTCGAGTCAGTCAGTCAACTGTGGCGGAGGCCCAAGTGAGTAGAGCCACGCCCCCCGCTGACTGCGACATGACCTTAGGCGCATAAACAAACTTTTGGCCCATAGCACCGACTGTTTTCGGACTTGGTCTATATAATCTTTTTTTATGGCTTCAAAGTTGAGAATCAGTTCATTTCGCGACGCTCGTAGAGTGTGTGTGTGTGTGTCAGTTTTTTGGCCATAAAATGGGGGGAGGAGGTCAATGCTGCACTTACTCCCTTGGTGCAGTGTCAATGGTTTTGTATTTTGTGGAGTTCCGGGTGACAAAAACGCAACTCAATTGCAGCTTGTTTTAATTAAATTTAGGGGGTTTTCACTAGACGAAAAATATTATAAAACCAGACTCAAGAGTTTGTATAACTGAAAATTTAAATATCAATATTAACTCATAAAAATATATATTTATTGATGTTTATTGATCAACGATTTTTCTAATTATTGATTATTAAGCAATGAATTATATATGCAATTACTTAAAATAATTCTAAAATCTCTCTAATAAACATTAAAAGGTTGTAGCCTCCACATAAAATCTATTTGTGTCCGAAATTGTAGTAATATCACTGGAAACATCAACAAAATAAATGTGTTTGGTTATTGAGAGTCTCAACAGTTTAAAAACAAGGTCAAACTTATCTTTATCTTTATCTTTAAAAAAACTGGCAAAACTACACCAATATATATGTTATAGCTTTGATAAAATGATAAATCAAATATTAATATCTCCTAAAATATAAACTCGTGTGATTTTCCATTTATGAACTAAAAGTAATCAAAAGTATAAATTCCTATCTTATAAGGTGATAAGATATTGCTATATGTACACACTTTGAACAAGCCTAATCAGATTTTGGTTTAAATATTCATAATGATTCCACGTTTTACCAATAAAGATTTATATAACCTAAGACGCCAAATATTTATTTAATTTTCCATGAACTTTACTCTGAAATAGAAGAGCTTCAGCTCGATAATGTTCAGTCCTTTCTTTGATTTAAATTCAATTTAATTATGACTCTCTATTATTCTTAGATATTTTTTTTAATCCCAGTGCATCTCTTGGCTACCTTCTAAGCCCTGCGGGCTGTTGACAATTCAATTGCTTTTCTGGCCAGCAGACCAGAGCAGCCGCCAAATTGATTTATTGTCCCACAACTGTGCTCTGTGCAATCCAACTGCTGTGTGGGCCAATCTTCAGCACTAATTGCTGCTGCTACATTTCACACTCGCTTCTTGGCCAACCGAGGAGCTGCAACAATTTAAGCTCGCCGAGTAGAGACTTTTCACAAGACTTCCCCCTCTGTTATCAGCGATGATCATTAATCGGTTTCCATTTAAATGAGCTGAAATTAGTCGAAACGCTTGCGACTAAGCGTGCAATTTGCATAATTTGTGAGCCACATTTCGCCTTTGCATGCCAATAAAGTGCATTATGGCATTAGCAATTATGTGCGAGTGGCGCTAATTAAAATTGTAATTGTTGGAAATGTGTCTTGGGAAAACGGAAAGTTGCAACTTTTCCTGCCAGTGGCCACCGGGCAGGCCCCACTTTCCACCACCCCCAATGTGGTATTTTGTGCAACGAAGTGCGGTTGATTTATCTATGAACTCTGGGTAAATACGCACAGCCAAGAAAAATGTTTGAGAGAAAAATGCCAGAAAAATGCAATCCAAGGCAAGGCAAAGCATGTGGAAAATGCATTTGGAAATGCTGTCTGGTCTGGGCCATTGACTCACCCGCCCAAAACAATCCGGATTGAGTTAAGCCACGCTGAGCTCAGCTCAGCCGGGTCTTAGTCATGGCTCTGAGCAAATCTTTAGCAATTCAAAATGCTTAGCCAGCCGAAGGTATATTAAATCACTGCAACCAGCTTTAATGTTTCTTAATATTTTCTTAATTTTCCTATTGAATATATGAATAACTAATGGTTTAAAATTTATGCATCAAATGAAAAGGCATTACGATTTGAAAGATTCTACTGTGGATAAAAGCCAAGAACATGTTTAAATGCTCAGTTTAAGTTATTTATAATGAAAAAAAGGTAATTTATTGTTTTTTAAATTTATAGAATTTTTCTGTGTGCAAACCTTTGTCTCCTAAGGTAATTCCCATTCATTTGACATTCGAAACTGCTGCTGCTTACCTGTTGCATCCATCCGCAAGAAGTCAGCCTTGTCAACTCATCGCTCTTGCCAATGAGCATTCAAGCGAGTCACTCAGCTCCAACCCCAACCCCTTATGGCACGATTCTAGACGGGCCAACGTGACTGGCCCGGCAATTTAGTTAATTATTTTACGGCAATTATCGAATGCATTCCGCTTTCAACACTCCCCAAACCCATCAGTGGAGCTATTGAAGATGATGGCTTCTATAGTTTACTCACTTGAAGAGAGGACAAAAAACATGCTTCTGCAATACAAAAAAATTAGCAACTTAAAATGGTTTTTTATGGTGTTTTAAAAGTTTAACATTTGGGGTATTGATGAAGAATAATTGTGACTTTGGGGGAACTATCTTTAAAAGCATTTGAACAGATTTAAGTGACAAATAATTGTTACAAACTGATAAACCCAAAAGTCTTAGTCCAATTAAAGCTATCCACTTGTAGTAACTTCTCATCAACCCATTCAATTATCCTCTAAATCCCACAATCCCTATTTACTTAACCCAAGCTCAAGTGTCAAATTAATCGGAACCCTCGCTCCCACTCGAGTCGAGCGTGAATAGGTTTTCCCTTATTTACCTGTCTCACTTTTGGCCGCCATTAGAGAGGTATTTGCATAAGTGCACAGTGGGCTGATGGTACTTGGCCCATTGATGAGTCACCTGTGCGCACCTGTCGCTGCCTAGTTTATATTCCTAGTATTATTTCTTTTTTTTTGTATTATTTCTGTCGGCAGTCGTTGTCGCTAAGCGTGTCAATTGCTTCGACATTTCCTGTGCAAAATTTCGCTGCACAAAAATATTTATAATTTTCATACCAGAGGAGCGAGCGTTTGGTTCGAAAGTGGGTCGAGTTACGTCGCTATTTGAATAAGACAAATAAGCCACGGCAACATTGTGCCAACATATAACATACAACATGAGCTGGCAACATGTTGCCAGTGCCGGCTGCTGGGGCGTGTTCGCTTACAGCGATCCATGGCAGCGACTATATCCCATTTCGGGCGCTGGCAATGGCGATCATGCAATGCAATTAGTTGTGGATGGAAAAGAGATCCGAAATACAAATATACGTAATAAAATTAACGCAAAAACAAAACTGGCTTGTCCATCATGAAATTTGAGTCTGCATTTGTTTTTTGTGTGCTTTTTTTGTTTGTTTCTCTTTTGTTGTTGCCTCTTTAGTTTTCCTACAATTAAAGTCTGCCACATGATTTTGCTTTTGAATATGTGAACTATTTTTTGCGGCTGCGCGGCGACGACTGCTGTAGCGATGAGCTCAACAGGGAAAAAAGGGGGCTTACCTAAAGGAAAATCAAAATAAAATGTAAAATAACCGTTTAAAAATTTTTCTTTCTTTAAAAAAAGTTTTTAATTGAGTTTTAAAATAAATAAATCAGAAATTTTATGTTGAATATATAAAAAGTGAATACAAAACGTATTAAAACTGTTAATAAAATTATCCTTAGAAGTCCATTTATTTCCTACACTATTATAAATAGATAGAATAGAATATATAGAAATTTTCATCAACAATTTCTTACAATAAAGCTTTAAAGACAGGATTCTTGCAGACTATTATTAAAACATTATTATTGTGGCTCAATTGGTAATTGTGGATTTTGGGGACAATTCCTCACAAACAAATTCTTTAAAATAATCAAATCCTTACCAAACTCTCCTTTATAAAATTCACATTAAGATACTATATACCTCACATCCCAAAAGTTTTACTTGTTATATATTTGTAAATATATTTATACCATAAAATATTTAAATAACAGAACTAATGGCTTTATATTTTCCCCCTGTGTACCTGCTGATGGCAACTTCCGCTGTTGCTTTTGCTTTTGCTATTGCGGCTGCTGCTGCTGCTGCTGCTGCTTGATGGTGGTGCTTCTGCTGCTGGTGGCAGCTGTAAGTAGTGGAGCTGCTGCCATCATCAACACATTTCATTGAGCGTGAAATGGAAACAGAGAAAGTACACAACAATATGTACAATAATTTTTATTTCTGCCTGGCTTTATCTCTGGCTGCGCGCAGTCTCCTCCGCGTTTGAGTCCACCAATTGTGCTTTATTATTATTAAAGTTTTTCCCATTGTTGCACTTTTCCTTGGGCTAGGTTTGGTTTTGGCTCGGGCTTGGTGCAGCGGCTGTGGCAGCGTCAACTACTTTGTGGTTTTTTCGGCATCGTTGGCATCGTCTTTTGCATTTTATGCAAATTGCTCGTAATTTTATTTAAGCTTTTCATTTACAGTTTTGTCGCTCCAATTTATTAGTTTGTTGTTGCTGTTGCTTTTTCGCTCGGTTTCCCAGTTGTTTCGCTGATAGGCCAAAACAATCGCGTTGACTACTCGGATTTATTGCCAACTCGTGATTTCTCCAACTCGATACGTGGTCGCATTAGCTTTTCCGCATCGCTATCGCAGTAAAAAAGCAGAAAAAAGAAGCTGACTGCATTGGTTACAAGGCTTGACTTTGGATTCTATTTTCTTGACGTTTTTTTGCGGGCCTTTTCGCCAGCAGTGCTAGCCAGTGTTTGCCAATTGAAGGTCCACTTATCGATTAAACTTTGCATGCAATTTTCAATGTCTCCGCAAGCCTTGATCCAAAAAGGTCGGGTTATAAAAAAAATACGCAAATAGCCCCCAGCAAGAGCCGCTTAGTCATATCTACTTACCTCATGCCTTATACCTGGCCAAGACTGACACACGCCTGTCAATTATGCAAATTATTTGCTGCCGTTTCTCGCGCCAATAATTTAAAATTGACAGTCGAAAGCCGGGCTTAGATCACTGTGGCCCAAAGACCTAACGATCTTAAAATAACTATCAATCTTAAGTGTTCAATTGGGGAAAGTAAACATGGAAATATTTGGATATAAGCTACTATAATTTTTCAGATTTGATAAGTAATATCCTTAAGAAATTTGTCAAGTTTTTAAAATGTTATTAAATATTAATGGAAGAAGTTAATACTTACAACTTAAGAAAATTTAAGCACATTGAAATAATTTTAATAAAGAAATACGCTTTTTTAAATGGGTATAAAACTATAGAAACCACCCTACTATGTTTAATTTTTATTACAAGTGAATGTAAAGTCCCAATAATGACTTATTAACCACCATAAATATATAATAAAAAAAATAACTAACAGCATAAAATAAAACCCACAAAAAAAATCATAAAAATATTGTATTATACAGTTGTTAAAACAAATTGAATAATCTTTTAAAACCCATTTTAAAATCAAATTTTCCAACAATTGGCTGAAAACTCCCGGCAAACACTTTCTGACTGATGCGCTTTTAATTATTTTTTATTTTTGTGTTTTTGCCAGCCATTTGTCTGCAAACCGCATCTCAGCTTTGAGCGAAGAAGTGAAAATTCAATTGCATTTTAATTTGAATAATGGGAATTTGTTTCTTTTGACGGCTGGCTTTGCTTTAGCAGCCGTTGGTGTCAAAAGTCGTTGGCATTGTTTCGGGGGCTTGGGAGAGAGACTTTGTATCTTTTTGGCCGCCTCCGGCACAGTGGGGCAAATTGATGCAAAAGGCAGACTAAGTGAGAGGTGGAACTAGCAACTCTTTTGTATTTTTTTTTTTTTTTTGCATTTTGGACCAGCCGAGTAACATCCAATTGAAAATGTAAATAAGAAATAAACAATTAGTTGTCGAGTGCTGAGAGCTGAGTTAACCTTGCGGTTTGCCTGGGCCTGTCCCATTGTTGGAAGGCTTTCATTGTCTCGGCGGGCGGATAATTGACAAGACGTCATAGAACAAACAATACCACAATGCACACACAATTAACTTTCATTTTTTCACCCTCACTTGCAGAAACTCGAGCAGGAGAAGCATGTACTGCGCCAGAAGCTGGCAATTGCCGAGGACGAGAGCGACCAGCGCGTCCTTGAGCTGCAATCCGATCTCAGCGAGCTTAAGGAGAAGCTGCAGACGCAGGACACAGCCATTCGGCAGGCGGAGAAGGAGAAGACAATCCTCATCGATGAGCTGCAGCACCAGAACACAAGGCTCACAGAACAGATTCAGGAGGCGCATGCCACCGAGCTGAAGCTCAGTGCCCAGATCCAGGAGCTAAAGGACCAGTACCACTACAGAAATAGTAGTCTGCAGGTGGGTTTTGCTGAAAAACTGAATTTAAAATTAATAATTCCTTTAATTATAATCCATTTCCCTCTCCAGGAACATGTCAACAGCCTGGAGTCCATCAAAACAGAACTCAACCTCACCACGGGCAAGCGGCAGGAACTAGAGCGTCGCCTGCAGCATGCCCAGGAGGAGAAGGAGAGCCTGACCTCATCTCTGGAGGAGGCCTCCGACCGAATCCACATGCTGGAGCGCCATGCCCGCGAGCAGGAAACCAAATTAGAGGTAAGTTAGCCAGAACATCAGATCGAAGGAGAGAGTAGAGGCAGAGGAAGCCCAGAATTGGCTTTATCACGTCGCGTCAACGGAATCGTGATTTACCCAACAAATGAAGATTATTTATGGGCCAACGGAGCCAACTGCGCAGTTTCTTGAGTGCCACTGCCAAGTTTATCTCCTCGACAACAACTTTCTTTTTGCTCCGCTTTGCGCCAAGACTAAACTCCATTCTATAAATATATATACAAACATGGATTCATTAGCAATGATTTGAGGAAATTTATTGAATGAAATCTAATCAATTTCGTATAGCAACAAATTGGCAAAAAGATTTAAAGATAATTTTAATGAACAAATACAAACTTGAACTTGAAAGAATACTAATATATTGTTTATAATATTTACTCGAAATATTAATAATTAATTAATTAATAATACAAATATACAATTTTGAATCTTCCATTTTAGACCACCTTACAAGCATTGGAACGCTCCCAGCGCGAAAACAATGTACTCAGTGAACGTTTGGGTGCCGTAAGTTGTCCCTTTTATATATCTTATTAATCCCTCATTTACTAATCAATCATAAAGCGCTTTTCTAGGATAACTAATAAAAAATCAGCTTAATTCGTACTGCCATTCAAATGGAAATTTTAACAAAAAATATAAACAACCCACCTTTTCCTTTAACATCAGTCTGTACTTGAAGCTTGAATATATATATTTGTAATCGAAATAATTTTGGAATCGCCATCTGTAGGATACAAATTCGAGCACGCCGGGCAAGAAGAGTCTGCAGTTTGAAATGGAGTGCGACGAGGATGACGGCAGCTACACGGAAACGGGGAAGCCCAACCATATGTGGGTAGAGGCCAGATCCGTCTACATACAACTTAAGTCCCTGGTGGACTCGCTGAAAGTGAGCCACGACGACGACTCAGGTACCGCTTTACTAAGAGATCGCTTAGAGCAAACCTTTAACCTATCCCCCCTCTCGACAGGTCTTAACTCTGACATATCGCTGGAGCTGGAGTCTATGGACAATACCATCTCGAGCTCAGAGCGCAACGAGGATGGACATATGGCCATCGAGTTCCGCCAAGGCATGCTGTCGGCCATGTCTGACGAGCTGACCCGGCTGCTGCTCAACCTGGATGCAGGCAACTTCAAAAAGATGCTGGACCAGACTCGCAACTTGGTGCTCGAGCAAGAGGACGAGATCAAGCGTAGCCACCAACTCATCCAGCAATTGGAGGCCAAGGTCACCGTGACAGACGTAGAGCTGCAGAACGTAAAGGAAGAGCGAGATCAGGCGCGTGGCGACCTCGAAGACACCACCGATCGTGACGAGCTGCTGTCTAAGGCGCAGACGGAGCGTGATGCAGCCAACGGCAGGCGCACCAAGGCCGAAGTAGAGCTGGCCAAGACGCGGGTGGAGCTAATGCAGGCCAACAGCCAACTGCTTGAGTCCATCCAGCAGAAGGTGGAGCTGTCGCAGCAGCTGGAGCAGTGGCAGATGGACATGCAGGAGCTTATTGACGAACAGATGCGCTCAAAGCTAATCAATAATCGGCGCGCACTAGCCAGCGAATCCGCCGCCCCGTCGCCACCCAGCAGTGCCGCCGCCAATCTGGCCAAACGCGTGTCCAGCTACAAGCTCTGGAGCTTATTTCAGCGGTAATTGGACGCCGAACCTCACCGCCCGCTGGAAGGTGTACGCCACCCTCATCTTCTTGATGTAGGGCTCGGCGCGAAGCTATATATTTTTAATATTTATATTTATAAACAAACACAGACACACACAAATCGGAGGAGAGCGAATTGTACTTAATTGTTATTTGTATTCTGAAGCTGAAGCATCATCGCCCTTCTTCATCTTCTGTTCGTAGTGAAATCTATTTAATTACGCTTTATTAATTTTAAATACTTACCGCATATTCGATATGATTATTGTACCTACTTGTAATTAATGTAATCATAAACGAACTCGTACTCTTACCTATGTTTAAGCAGCGTCTCTCTTTATATATTAATGACCGCATATGGACCTCACAAGTAATGTCCCAAAAAATCTATACACTTTGAGTAAGGATTACTTGTTGGGTCCGTTTTGGGCCTTAATTTGTTAACTGATAAAAAAAAAAAACAAAAAATGGAACATATCGCGCCTTTATTTTTGAGGGGACAGCTTAAAAAGCCTCCTCCTTTCTCAGAAGAAACTGTTTGCGATTCATCAAAAATCATAAATCAAAAAACAAATCAAAATCTGTACGTAAGCGAAATAAAAGTAATGTGTAAGAGCAAGGCATTTATGTTAATAGCATTAAAGAATTATTCATTATGCTGGCAATAGGAGGGAGCGCAGGAATTGTTAGATAAAAAACACAAACAACTGTGCAACAGACACAAAACTTGCCTTAATTGAACGGACAATGAAATTTTAAATTGTTTAAATAAAACATAACTTACCAATAAACTTACAAATATATTGCACTTCTCCTTTTTTACTTATTTATAAAAAGACATGTCAAGTTTCTTTATAAAATGTATATTTATCAAATACTTTAAGTACTTAGCTTATACGTATGTATAACAAAAATGTCAGTTTTGTTTCGATTGCAACATTGTATACATAAAACAATATGCTTTGGAAGCAATTCTTTGCACATACATATGTAGGTGATAATGATCAAAAAAATCATGTTCTTCATAAAAAATTAACAACTAGTTCTTGAGATTATGCTGCCGTAGGTGCTTCGCATAACTCTTTTGGGAGAAGAAGCCCTCCGGACATTCTGAACATGGTCTTCTTTAGGGCATATTTAACGTCGCAATGCGGACACTTGTACAGCTGATTCGGCTCGTCTTGTCTCTTGTGCTTCTTCTCGTGTGCTCGTAAGCCTTGCAATTTGTCAAAGCCCTTGTGGCATTTGGAGCAGTTGAAGGCGCGATCCTGGTTCTCCGCGTGCCACAGAATGTGCTTTGCGAGCGACTGATTTGCGCCGAATCGCTTGCCGCACTTTTCGCACTTGTAGGGCTTCTCGCCGGTGTGGACGCGAAGGTGGTTCTTCAGGTGATGATTATGCGAGAAACCGCGGCCGCACTCCTCACACTGGAACGGCTTCACACCCGAATGGGTGCGCTGATGCTTCTTCATGTTGGACTTCTCAAAGAACGACTTGTCGCAGTCGGGACACTTGAAGTGCCGATCCATGTTGTGGACGCGTAGGTGGGTGACGAGGTGGTGGTTTTGGACGAAGCCCTGATCGCACAGGTGGCACTTGTACGGACGCTCGCCCGTATGCAGGCGCTGGTGCAGCTTCAGGGCCGAGTTCTTGCTAAAGGCCTGCGGGCAGTCGGGACACTGGTAAGGTCGGTCGCCCGAATGACACCGTTGATGAGCCCTTAGACTGGAGGTGCTGTAGAAGGACTTTTCGCAATCCAAGCACTTGTGGGCCTTCGTCTCGTCGTGGGTCAGCATGTGCATTCTGAGCGTCGGGCCGTAGGTGTATGCCTTCGGGCAGATGGTACATTTAAAGGGTCGCTCTCCCGTATGCCTTCGCGTGTGGATTGTGAGTTGCACCTTTGTCCTAAAGCCGCGGCCACAGGTGTCACACAAATGCGGTCGCTCCGGATCCTTAGTCTCCTTGTGGCGCGCGATGTGTCTCTTCAACAAACTATGCGACTTGCAGGTCAAACCGCACTCGGTGCACAGAAGGGATAGATTTTCCTCGACAGCCCGTGGCTTGGTCTCAGAATCGGTAGGAATCCTAGACTCCTCAAGGTCTTCGGACCAGTCATCAGACCAATCATCTTCCTCATCGTCATCTCCTTCGTCATCCTCATTATAATCCTCTTCGTTGTCTTCTTCGGCTTCGTTTTCATCCTCACCGTCGATTGAAGCCCCGTTGGACATTGGCTCTTTTTCTATCTTTATTTCACCATTCATGTCCACTGTATTAATATACATTGAAGCCCCGTTGGACAGCGGCTCTTTTTCTATCTTTATTTCAACATTCATGTCCACTGTATTAATATAAAGATTAATATATTTTTAACGGTAACATATCTTATATGTACATACATTCCCGAACTCCTTCCGAGGGTTCGGAATCGATATCAGCTTTTACAACCAGTCCAACATCGTCCGCTTCGCTTTTCGGCAGCTCTGTGCTGTCCAGCGGGTCCTCACAGCCGACCATCTCGAAGGCAATGAGCGTTTCCTTCTCGGCACTCCTACCTACCGTGAGGAGGTTGGAAAAGTAACGATAGCTCCTCTCGCACTTGTGCTTAAAGTAGAACGCTTGCTGTGCAGCCACCAGGCATGTTGGACAGATTTTCTGGGGTAGGGCATCCCGATTGACGCGGCAGTTCTCGGCCAGAATCGAGTTGAGCATTTCAGAAATCGGCGGATCGGAGATCTCCGTGGAGAAGGGGTCCACCAGTACCGTCGAGAGCCCGGCACATACCCTGCAGGTCTTCTCCATGCTGGAGCCTTCCATTTTCTGTGATCTTGATCCCAGCAGCAACAGATGTTTGGAATTTCAAAGCATCCAGAATTTATGGGCACCTTCATGCCAACTTGACAAAGTGAACGTTCTCGACCAGAGTTGTCAGCTGTGCGGGAATACGCGATAGTTGGAATCGTTTGGTATTCCATCCCTAAGTCACGGAGTAACTGAAAACTTCTGAAATATTTACTGTGTAAGGAACTTTACTGAAAATTAAAAATTATAACAATTATTAATAGTAATATTTCAAAAGTCACACCATAGATAGCCTACAATAGAGAAAACAAAATTTTCGTTTTTACCTCTTTATGCCTATATAAACGATATATTAATATTGTATCTTATATTTGTATTTAACATTTATTATCTGTTTTAACCTTAATTATTTATAAAAATATGTTTTGCGGTATTATCAGTTTAAATCTCTCTCAAATTCGTCATCCACAGTCGCAGTCATCGCTTAAAAATAATCGTGTCCCGAGGTAGCGCTCATCTCTACCAGCTTTGAGCAAAATTAGTATCTTGTATCGACAACACACAAAGTCGCGAAGGTCTCTTTGTGGTCGTTTCTCGCAATGATTTAGGATTACATATTCAGTGTTTTAAGCTAAGCATAAAGTCTCTCCCATCGCTGGACATGGATATCCTGGACATCGATGAGGCGCTGAAGGATGATTCATATATGTGAGTGATGCACCCTTGTTTTTGTTGCTGCCTGTGTTGTTTTTGCTGGCTCGGCACAGGCAGGCACTGGCATCAATGCTAAAAATACTTATGCATGGTACTTGGAACTCATACTCCTTGGCAGATTTCTGGCGGACAAGACCCACGATGATGTCTCCAATATACTGCAGCAGTGGAAATCGAATAATCAGACGCAGCCGCTGCAACTGCATCCACAGTTGCCGTACAACAACGAGGGTAAGCCTTTCCACACATACCGATGCAGACAAACACACACAGTTGCAGTAGTGCCTGCAGTTGCGCTTTCTAAAACAAAAAACAAATTTGGGTTAAACTGGCGGCGACGGCGGCTACGTTGACAAAGTTCGCGTTCAACGTGGGCAGGAGACAGTCCGCTGGTACTTACCGTTGCCGTTGTCTGCCAAGTGGCTGTGGCCATAATTGGCCAGCAGCGCCAATGTTATTGTTGCGGTAATTAATCAAGCGCTCACACACACACTCGCCATTTAGTGGTCGCCAACAGCTGTGCGTGGTTCGGTCACAGAAAACGGGCTATGCAAATATGGCAAGAATCTCGCATAATAAATAAGTGAGCATTATATAAATCCGATTTACTTCCTGCCCAGCCAGCGAAAGTCAATCAAGCGATGCGTGAAACACTTTCAATTTGCGTAGCAATTATAGAACTGAAAACCGGAGGATCAAAAATCGATTGGGGGGCTTAATGGGCATCAAATCTAGTCTCGCCGAGTACTCTTTTCGATGACGAGGTCACCTGGTACTAGATAAAGTAGCCAAATGAGCTACCTATATTCCCATTCAGTTTATAATATTCCCAATATAAGAAACACATTTTTATCTTAAAGCAATGACTTCACCATTACAAAATTTACCTATGTGTGTACATACATAAATATATCACAGATAAAGTCTTGCAAATGTAATTTCTTTGCCGTATCAGCGTGATCAAAGAAATACTTTTATCTAACAAATATTCTTATAAGTTAAAAGCTTAAACTCAATTTATACTTTGATCATTTTAAAGTTTTTTTTATAACTTTGACTTTACATAAGAAATATTGAAAACAATCAAATTCACTGCTAGTATTAAAGTATTTCAGTTCTAATATCTAATAATATCGTATCGTACGTAAAATCATTTCATATGTACAAAATATTCCTTTTTGAGGTCACGAGTCACGACTAAACATGGACCCTTGAAGTCCCCCAATGCTTTCTTTTTTCGTGTTGTAAAATTATTCGCTCACAAACTTCTACTGGCACTTGACAGTACTGATTCAACGGTAAATGTAGTTTGCACTCGACTCTCTCCACCTACAATTTTTCGTCAATAAACCACGAGTTACACGATGCGATTCTTCGAAAATATAAAAAACAATGATGGGGGCAAACGACTCAGCACCACCCTTAAGGCGCAGCCACAAACCCAACCGGCGCTCCATGATCTGCGAAAGAACTTGCTGGAGCGCAGAGCACTCGAGACCTACGTGCGCCAGCTAATTACAACTTCGGATGTGCGTCCTGTGATGGAGACACTCTCTCGTGCGTCGGAGCAGGGCCCGGCCACCGTCACCGGCTGGTATACGGTGACCATATCCAAGTGCGCCGGCCTGCCGGATTCTTCTATTTATGCGGCGCTGAACTGGGTCCTGGTGCCTGTGAAGATTGACATATTCAACTTCAGGCGCAGCGGACCGGCTGACAACGACGACTGCGCCGAGTTTATGATTGATAGCTCACTAACCGCGAACAGACTTAATCGCCTCAGAGACAAGGTAATGATTATGTTCACATGCCAGCCGTTGGAGTTGCGTGTGAAGCCCGGACTTCCAATCGTTGACGCTGCAATTCCCATTGAATTCGAGAAGGCAGTAGAAGCGGCGCTGCGCGGAAGGTACAAAGCTTCGACCAGTACCCTGGATCTAACGCGGTTCCACGCAGATCCTCACCTTTCTCAACACTTTTGCCCTCTTCACATTGTAAAGATCTTAGAGGGAACTTTGAAGGTGGCGCGTCGTGAGCTCCAGCACGAAGTAAAAGGAATCATCCTGGGCAACAATTATCTCTGCTCACTAAAGGCGTTCGCTGCTATTTCCGCCGATGACTTCAGCGCCCTAGAACGCCTTGATATCAGCGCCAATAAGATCAACGAATTGGGTGAGCTAAAGTATCTCAGCAAGCTGCCAATCAAGACACTGCTGCTGAGCGGCAACGAGGTGGCCAAGCTAGAATCGAATGACATTCGAGCGACCCTGCCACAGCTGAAGGACATCCATGGTTGCGTTCAGTCGAAGCCCAGAGTTCAACAATTGCAAGGAAGGGGGTCCAGCTGTACTAATCTGCCGAAATTCCAGCAATTGCAAGGCGGCGGATCCGGCTTTACTGGCTTAGAGTTCGCCCAACGGTTTGTCAAGTGTTACTACGACAGCTTTGACGATCCCGCCCAGCGCTACCAGCTCGCCAATTTTTACGACACTAAGGCCACCTTCTCGCTTAGCGTTCCGAAGCAGCTAAGCTGTGTGAGGGACTACCGCCTGTACAATCGCAATTTCAAGTGTCTCCGGTCTCCATTCGCACGCTACGGCAAGCTGCAGGTGGGCAGCATGGCCCTGACTCAAGCCTTGGGACGCTTTCCCCGAATGGTGACAGCCATACAGAGAGCCAACGTGGACGTCCTGATCTTCAACAATGGCCTACGCATCCTATCGCTGACTGGCAACTTCAAGGAGCACACCTCCCAGGAGTGGAAGCAGCGACACTTTCAGCGAACCTTTGTGCTGCACAGGCCCGAAGGCCATGCTGGCTGGCTGATAACCAACGACATGCTGAGCATAATTTATCCGCATGTGAAAGAGCAGAGTCCCATCGCCACTGTGCCCGTTAAACCGAGCAGTATTTATCCCAGCTCACTGATGGAAATCTTGAATAGAGACGAGGATTCTACACCTGCTCCTAATGCCTCTTTAAAGCAAGTTATTGATCCTGTGGTGCAGGCTGTTTCTGAGCTGAGCCTATCCATGCCCAAAATGACACTCGTTACCGAAGCACATGACCAGGAAATGCCGCCGCTGGTGGTAATACCTCCAATGGTGTCCACCGCTCCTGTAGTCATTGATTTTGACGAAGATTTAGAACGAGAGGTCGACACAGCTGTGCTGGACGATGATTCTCTGGTCATCGATGAGGAAGTGCTCTTCCAAAATGTATAAATTTAGATCCAAAAGATTTTCATTCAGTAATAGAATTAAGCTTTCACTAGGACCATAAGGCATAGATTAATAAGTCGCCCGATTCTTAAGAGGCTAACCCGCTTTATCAACTTTTTTTCCCAAAAGCCTACAAACACAACTCGAAGACCTTCACCCGTCCCAAGCGTCGCAATCTCGATTTCGTAAGTACTAAACTATTTAGTAAACTTTTAGTAAACTATTTATAATAACTGAGTATTGTAATCCTCTTGCAGAGCCAAAATGGAGCAGGAATGGACTCTGGGGCAGTTGCCGGCACTCCGCCTGGAATGCTCCAACTGGAAATTGGCGGCCTGGTCACCACGAACATGCACAAATCCTTCCTTCAGGACACCTCTCCGCCGTCTTCCATTTGCTCCTCCATGAACACGGAACGGATGAACAATTCGCTTATCACGTCCGCCGACTTTACGAACCTCAACTTTCTCCAATCCACAATTGGACTGGAGCAGGAACCGAGTTTGACTACAACGCTGACCAACAACCAGAATGCTGACAACACGGGTATCGGTGGTTACACACTCAGCGACATGATCAGGGATCGCAAGGCGCTGGAATCGCTCACCATGTGTGAGGACGATGGTACTTTGATTAAAGACTCTCACATCGGGCAGATCGACGAGATATCGCTGACGCTGAGCAAGACTGCCTCTGGCTGCAGCACCATGGACAACAGCACGGACAGCATGTCCAATCCCCTGGCCGGAGCAGAACGACCAATGCCTCTGGGCCTGCCTCCAGCAGTCTGTCCCGCCCTGCAGCGTACCCTAATCCTGAGCGAGGAAATGATCGGCGACACAACCTGTAATTTGGTAGACAGCTTGACCACCTCTATTCTGCAATCAGATGCGGATCGATCTCTGGCGATTGACGGGAATGCCACCTTTAAGAGGCCCGCCGCGAGTACAACGCCAGCAGACGAGACGCAGCTGTTGACGGCGCGGCAGATGAACACCACCTATACCGAGGGATGCAATACGCCGGAGGGGCGTTGTGAAACGCCTGAGAATGTCGATCGCAAGTTGCCCTTGCTCACCATGGAATCAACGCCGCTGACCACCAATTTGCGCTCCCACTTATACTCCAACAACAATAATAATAATAACAACAAGCCTGGTGGTTACACACCGACGATAAAAGGGCATGTGGACATGAATCTGTCACCGATTGTATCAACCACGCCGCAGAGGACAATGCAGGGACACGGACGCCAACATAATACTACCTTCGATCCACCTGCTAGGGCAGGAACAGAAGAAGCAGCGGCAGCTCCCTTTAACGGCGAGAAGTTCGTGCTGGATACGATGGAACTGCTGGAGCAGATCGAACAGCCGCTGGATAGCACGTACAGCCTACAGATGTCCGAGCAGCACAAGCAGATGCAGTGCGTCATGGACTTAGCCGAGGCTGAGGTTGAGATGTTGGCCCAGCAGGGCGACGAGGAGCAGTTCGAGCACATGCTCGCGGAACTGGGAAAGGTTAACACGCTAAGCGAGCACCAGCTGAAGATGCAAAAGTCCCTGGATACCATCCGGCGGCGCTTTCACCGGGACGATCCGACGGAGGCTGATGAAGGCGAACGGGAACTCGAGGAGCAACACCAGCAGTCGCCAGTCGAGAAGGTGGACACACAGCCGCTTAACCAGAGCCATTTAAGCCACAGTAACAACAGCAGCAGCAGCGGAGAGCGTCTTCTTAGCCGTCGCAGTCGGCTCTATGACGATGTCAATCTGAGCGTCATGCACGGCAGCAATGGCAGCAATGCGAGCTGCAACTCGGCCTCGTTTATCGTCCAGCGGAGAGAGGCGCCTGCGGCCGAACCTCAGCCCGATTCCGAACCAGCGGAAGAGCCGCAAAAGCCGGAGGCAGCCGCAGAAATAGACCCTTCCACCTACAAGCTGGCGGAGCGAAGGGAGCGTGATCGTGACCGCTTTAAGACCATCAAGATTTCGAAAGAGATGCGCCTGCAGCCAGAGATTAAAGTGCCTTGTATAGACGATGAACTGCAGCAACAGCAACCGGAGACGGAAGAGGACGAACGTCATCAGCAGCAATTCGAGGAAGAAGTTCAGCAAGAACAGGAGCCGCTTCGGCAGGGCTCACCGCCAGGTCGCCTGTCGCGTCGTGATCAGAACTCGGTCCTTAGCAACAACAACAACAACAAGGTGGGGAGCAACTATTTGACCTACAAGAAACCCAAGGAGAAATCTCTGCTCCAACGAAGACCGATGCAGCAACAGGAACCCACAACAACGCCCGCACCCGCGCCCTCTCTTCCCCAGCCACGATCCCTCTCCCGCCCGCGATACATAAGTGGCCTCCAGAAGTTCACCACGGTAAGCAAAGCCACGTCAGCCGGTGCCGGCCTGAACGCCACTCCATCTGCTGCAATCGCCAACACTGTGGCAGCACCACCGGCCAGCGGCAGTAGCGAACTGAAGAGTCCCATGGGCATCAAGTCCAAATCGTTCCACAACCTGTCCTCTACATTGAGCGGGATTAGTGGTGGATCGGCAGCGGGAGCTGGTGCGCTACCAAGGCCCAGTCTGGGAGGTGGCCTGCGACGACCTGGCGCGCAGCCCAGCAAGCTGATGAGTGGACTACGAGGACCAATGCAGGCTCAGGAAGTGAGTATATGCTACATAACTTTTAAGTTTCGTTGCTAACTACTTAATATTTCGCCTTAGGACGACTCTGTTTTCAAGGTGCCCAAGTTGGTTAGTGGTCTGCGTGCTCCTGGTCTGGCTGGTGCTAAGCGTGTGGGAGCCAATGGCCTGGCTCGTCCTTCTTCCGGTTATTACAGCCTGAGCGTTAAGGCCGCACCTGAGGCGGAAACTCCAGAGGTGCGTTAAACCACGTTGTAATTATTCTTTGCTTGCTAATCATTTCTGTTTTATTAATTTCAGAGCCTCTCCTCAGCCTCATCGCGCGGAAGTCTATATGGACACAGCAAGGACAACACCAGTAGATCAACAAGCAACGGTGGCAATGTTCCTCAGCCCTCCTCCTTCGACACCCAGGCGCTCACCTCGAAGCTGACCCAGGTAACAACGGGGGCCACCGGCATACCGAAGCCCTCGGGACTACGTCCGCCCTCGCAGATGAAGCGCAGCGGCCTGCCGCGTCCCTCCAGCATCGTTAGGCGCTGAGAGCACCCGCTCCGAACCGAATTTCCATGACCTTTCATGTATCCATCCTATTTTGTACTCTGTATTTCGCTCTTTTGTGTATGTGTTCCCCAGCTCCCATTTGCCTAGTGATTTCCGAGACACTAGCATTTATGTTCAATATTTAATATTACGAGAAATTATGCATTTAGTTTAACAAACCGAGAACTTGGCACTCACAGAACCCATAAACCTACATATATAGCTAGATATTATAGAAAACAAATAAACATAAACACGAACTTTGCCTTACGAATCATAAAGAACAAGATAAGAGGATTGAGAATGATAATGAGATTTCAAACGAAAAATGATTGATAGCTGTATATTTTTGTAAAAGCAATGCAAAAATTCTACGAACGTTATGAAGCATAAGCCAATCGAATAAATATTAGCAACTGAATAAATATATACCATAAGACCCTGCTCAGTGGCCCCGCAAAGGCCACAACAAAAAGAAAACCAAACAATTGATAATAACCTTTAAGAGTATTGAACGAACTTACATTATCTAATATTCTCGCATATATATAATACAAAAAAATTAAACGATAGCAATATGTAATGTCGTATCAGAAGGTCTGCAACCTGTTTATATTTTGAATATTGCAGAAGCAACCCACTATTTCCCTTGCTTCAAAATATAATACAATTACTTTGGCACCGCTCGAGTGCTATATAAGTATACAATGAATATGTTCTTCTGAACCCACATTCAGTTCTTTGTTATGTTTGAGTTGCCAAAACGAAAAACTTCATAATAAAACTACATACATTATAAACCTGAATATAATCTTCAATTCGATGCCTTTGTCCACCACATATGCATATCCTACGTTAAGATTAGTCCGCATTGTCTAACCTTAGAATGTAGTCCTAGTTTAATCCGAGTCACAAGTATTGTTTCACCTGAGGCCTTATAATAACAAGATCCGTAAAGCCAACAAAGTTGAAGGCGGAAAAGTTTAAAAATAGATTTTAACTTTGAGATAAATAATCGTATGGCTTCTTGTTAATATTTGGCCTTTGGTTTTATACATCTCACCAAACTGACAACTATTCATACAACTAACCTTATCAGGCGGCCCCAGAAGGAGCTGTGGATTTGAAATTAATCTTAATGCTATTCAAAATGTGAAAATATGATATACTTTTCAACAGTTATGGCTAATTAAATTTAAATCCAAAGCCATTTCTGTGAGAGCTCAGCATAAACCTAAATATATATCCTTTATATCCTAGCGCTAATAACCCATTAAGCTTTAACCCGCATTAGGTGATGATTTGCTTGAATCGAATTTAGTTAGTTTCTAAGTCTAGTATGGATCATTATTTTTGCTAAAGCTTTCGTACGAACCCTTAACGCCAGATAAGATTGATACCGTTCCAGCAAGTCCAGCAGGTTATTTTTTTTACCAAAAGCCAGACTTTCAAATAAAATCCAACAACATATGATGGTAATCATTAATTGTCTTTATTGTTATTATCTATCCGGAAAACTTGCAGAGGCCCCACTTGCAGTTCCTCACGGTATTCGAGGCGGGCCGACACCAGTTGTTTTTCCAGGTGCAGTAGACAATCACCGTTGGTGCAACGGTGGCATTGGTTGCGGGTGCGGGTGTCGTTGCGTTTGCAGTGGCGTTGGTTTGTGTTACCACATAGATAACGCGATTTACCTTAAAACCAAATGCGGCCGCCTGGAACAGGACGAGAGCAGCCAGAGTACAGAGCACAAAGTGTTTCATTGCGAGGATTTATGTATCTTATGTGGATCAACTGCAAAGCTAGTAATAACATAAATGTCTTGGGGTTCGTTGGTATTTAAATGATTTCGCAGCCGGTTATGTTTCACGGAGTATGTGAACAACTAAATATGTTCAAATGTTGGCACAACAGCTGCTGCCAAGGCCAAGCAAAATGTCTTCAACTTTAGTTCTCTTTTCGTTCTTAGCTTAGCCCAACATAATGCCAATAACCAAGGGCCCACAGCCTTGACTTTGACTAAAATGTTTCATATAGCAACATATGGCTCAAATATGTACTCGGATTATTTGAAATTATAGTTACATATATGGAAAAATTAATCAATAATCAAATTAATTAACAAGCAAGCAAACTACTGGGAATATTGCTAGGCAAAGTATCTAAGAAAATGTTGAGTAACACCCATTGGTGTCTTAAATAACCGAAAGCTGAAAATACGAAATAAAATCTAAAATAACCAGCTTACAATTTTACATTTTAAATACAATATAATACATTTAATATATATACAGTATAAATATATCACTGCAAATAGTTTTAGAAAAATATAATCACAAACTGACTGCCTGACATACTACTATACAATTAATAAATTGAGGAAATTTCTATTTAGGGCGTGTTACGGAGGATATAAAAAAACCGAACTACTACTATTATTTAAAATAGTAGCATTGCATATCCGGTATTTTGCAAATGGTTTCCATTTTAGTGTTGCAAAGTTAAACTGCCACTTGACAGCACTGCTTAGCAGGTAAAGTTCGCGTCGCTTACATTTTCCACTGCGTAGTTTTAGATTGATTCTGAATACTTCCCCTTTTCGATAATTAAAAAAGTGAGATTCAGTAACACGATGCGAGTTTTGAATAATATAAAAAACAATGATGGAGGCAAACGCCTCAGCACCACCCTTAAGGCGCAGCCACAAGTTCAACCGGTGCTAACTGATCTGCGGAAGAATTTGCTGGAGCGCAAAGAACTCGAGACCTACGTGCGCGAGCTAATTACCACTTCGGATGTGCGTCCTGTGATGGAGACACTCTCTCGTGCGTCGGAGCAGGGCCCGGCCACCGTCACCGGCTGGTATACGGTGACCATATCCAAGTGCGCCGGCCTGCCGGATTCTTCTATTTATGCGGCGCTGAACTGGGTCCTGGTGCCTGTGAAGATTGACATATTCAACTTCAGGCGCAGCGGACCGGCTGACAACGACGACTGCGCCGAGTTTATGATTGATAGCTCACTAACCGCGAACAGACTTAATCGCCTCAGAGACAAGGTAATGATTATGTTCACATGCCAGCCGTTGGAGTTGCGTGTGAAGCCTGGACTCCCAATCATTGACGCTGCAATTCCCATTGAATTCGAGAAGGCAGTAGAAGCGGCGCTGCGCGGAAGGTACAAAGCTTCGACCCGTACCCTGGATCTAACGCGGTTCCACGCAGATCCTCACCTTTCTCAACACTTTTGCCCTCTTCACATTGTAAAGTTATTAGAGGGAACTTTGCAGGTGGCGCGTCGTGAGCTCCAGCACGAAGTAAAAGGAATCATCCTGGGCAACAATTATCTCTGCTCACTAAAGGCGTTCGCTGCTATTTCCGCCGATGACTTCAGCGCCCTGGAACGCCTTGATATCAGCGCCAATAAGATCAACGAATTGGGTGAGCTAAAGTATCTCAGCAAGCTGCCAATCAAGACACTGCTGCTGAGCGGCAACGAGGTGGCCAAGCTAGGATCGAATGACATTCGAGCGACCCTGCCACAGCTGAAGGACATCCATGGCTGCGTTCAGTCGAAGCCCAAAGTTCAGCAATTGCAAGGCAGGGGGTCCAGCTGTACTAATCTGCCGATATTCCAGCAATTGCAAGGCGGCGGATCCGGCTCTACCGGTTTAGAGTTCGCCCAACGGTTTGTCAAGTGTTACTACGACAGCTTTGACGATCCCGCCCAGCGCCACCAGCTCGAAAAATTTTACGACACTAAGGCCACCTTCTCGCTTAGCGTTCCGAAGCAGCTAAGCCGTGTGAGCGACTACCGCCTGTACAATCGCAATTTCAAGTGTCTCCGGTCTCCATTCGCACGCTACGGCAAGCTGCAGGTGGGCACCTTGGCCCTGACTCAAGCCTTGGGACGCTTTCCCCTAATGGTGACAGCCATACAGAGAGCCAGCGTGGACGTCCTGACCTTTAACAATCGCCTGCGCATCCTAGCGCTGACTGGCTACTTCAAGGAGCACATCTCCCAGGAGTGGAAGCAGCGACACTTTCAGCGAACCTTTGTGCTGCACAGGCCCGAAGGCCATGCTGGCTGGCTGATAACCAACGACATGCTGAGCATAATTTATCCGCATGTGAAAGAGCTGAGATCCATTAGCGCTGCGCCACAAAAGGTTGCCATAAAACCGAACATTATTGATGCAAGCTTAATCATTGAAATCTCTGATAGCGACGAGGAGTCTACTTCTGCTCCTATTGCCTCTCCAAATCAAGTTATTGATCCTATGGAGCAGGCTGTTAAAGAACTGAGCTTATCCATGCCCAAGATGGCACTCGTTACCGAAGCGAGTGACGAGGAAATGCCGCCACTGATAGAATTACCTCCGATGGTGGTAATACCGACTGTGGTGCCCAGTGCTCCTTTACCTCTCGATGATGATGCATTTTTTGATTTGGATGTCGACTCGCCTTTGTTGACTGATGATGCTCTGGTCATCGATGAAGATGAGCTTCTCGGAGATATATAAATGGGGAGAGATAAAAGCTTACTCGTAGAAACCTTGGGTTAACAGACGCCCGATCCTAAAGAGGCCATCTGTCTGTTCAATTATCAACTTATTTTTACCAAAAGAAAATCTCTCGGAAATCGTAAGTAGAAGTCAGTGACTATATAATTCTTAATTGAATACGATTTTAATACTCTTGCAGAGCCAAAAAAAGAGTTGGAAACGAATCCTAAGCTGCTGCTTACTTCTTTGAAATGCCTAAAGTGGGCCTGGTCACCACACACATTCATTTTTCTTTCAACGATTCGGGGTGATTTGTATCTGTATCTATTATGAATTTATAATATTACTTTTTATTATTGTTAAACAAATAACCACAAAATTGATATCGGTATCTATTTTGAATCAATACTATTATGTTTTTACCTGCATATTACACAAATAATAAAAACTCTTTATAATAAAAAGAAAGAAAATCAGTGAAGAATGTAAATAATGTGTAAATAATAATTATATGAATGTTACTAGATATCATTAGCATAAAGAGATTCTAAAGCCAGGTGACGCTTTCAGATCCCAAAATGCAGCAAATGCAGTCGCCTATTGGTGAGCAACGCGCTGTTATGCAGAGCAGCAACATCATCATCATCATCATCGATGATCGAACGTTTTTGGCAAGGGATCCGTTTGTCGCAACACTCGGCCAGCCAGTTGTCTGGTGGATGTCGTGGCGCGTGCATCATCCAATCTTGCAGAGAGCGAATTCCTAGAGAAGAGTTCCGAGAGTCCCCAGAAAGGGGATCGCGCTGGTTTTCATTGTGACAACGTGAGGACAAACGGAAGACGCTGTGGAGCTGCAAAGAGAGAAGGCGCTCGAATTCTTCCGAGTCCTGACCTTCGTGCTGCTATTCCTGATCATCTCCCTGTATCTGTATCGCTTCGCCTTCTAGGAGTCGCGTGAAGCTAACTTCTTACTGGGTGAGAGGATCCTCGAATTGTGTAACCAGACTGCCATCTAGCAGGGGAACTGTGATTTTAATTTCATTTTCTTTTTGTTTTCGATCTCGATTTGTCGTCGATTCTGCTCGTCGTTCTCTATTTCTCTCGGGGACGGGGACCTTGACGTGGTTGGCGCATTGAGGGTCTAATTAAAGCCGCAGCGAGGATGCCCAAATTACCAGCAGTTGGCATTGACCTTGGTACCACGTACTCGTGTGTCGGCGTCTTTCAGCATGGCAAGGTGGAGATCATAGCCAACGATCAGGGCAACCGCACCACGCCCAGCTATGTGGCGTTCACGGAGTCGGAGCGTCTCATAGGCGATGCGGCCAAGAACCAGGTGGCCATGAATCCAAACAATACGATCTTCGGTGAGTCGTCGTCCCTGTCCCAGTCCCTCATGGCCCCTCTGCCATGCAGTGATCCGATTTAATTACTGGCAAACATTTTCATGAATGAACTGTGGCCGCACATTTTGTTTATTACTCGCACATCTCGCATTCTGGTTATTTTAAGAAAATTCTCACTCGCTGGCGCCAAAATGTGCAGTCTCCTCCTCCACCTCCACCTCATACATCTAATTTTCCGCCAGTGCAAGAGAGAGAGATGGTATCCTCCCACACCCGACCCCCTACAGTGCCCGATCCCACCACATTTGGCCTAGTGACACGTCCACTTGTTGTGTCAGTTCTTTCGCCTCCCGGGGTGAGGCAGCTTCTCCTCCTCCTTCTTCTTCTGCTTGGCCACAAAGCTTTCTTGGCTGTCGCATTTATTGGCATCATTTGTGTTGGCCAAATAAATGAAAATAAGTCTTAACGCAAAAGTTGTTTTTTTGTGACAAGAAAAGTGTTTGGTTTTGCATAAATATTTTTCACGTTGGCTGCGTGGAGGAATGTTGCAGGTTTTTCGCGACAATGTCTTTGATTTCGGAAAAACAAAGCTAATAATGAAAGGCAGCGAAGAATTAGTAATAAATATAACTAAGTACCTTGACAGCAGATAAACAAACTTAGAGTATGAGGTAAATTATATTTTTATAAAATAGTTCTAGATAGATTTATTTATTTTTTATTAATTATATTTTAAGGCAAATAAAAATAGAGATATATAGTTAGTTTCCTCGTAAAGTGGTAAAATCTTTTCTAATTTCTATATTGTCCTCCTTTCAATAAACCTTTTCTGATACTTTAAAGAAATTTGTTATATCTTTTGCTGTCCTGTTAAACTTTATTTTAGAGTTTCATATTCCATTAAAAATAGATCTTTTAAGTAACCTCTTCTTCCATCTTTTCTGTAAAAAATTCTCTGGCATTTCCTTGACCATCGTCCGAGAGATTTGCTGAGCAGATCTAATACCAGTCTTCTTTCTTTCTATTTTTGTACTTTCATTTCAGGGTCAGGGTCCGTTTAGAAGTCCGGCTAGATTAGCCTAGACTGTGACCTAGACCTGCACCCAGACACACAAACAAGCAAAACACAAGTCCAAATACCGATTACCAATTACCAGACCACCCTATATGTTAGCCAATAAAGTGAATCTGTTGTCCAAGTGCGCCCCAAGGTGGTTTCTTTTTGTTGGATTCTGATCGAGTGACTTCTGACTTGCAGATGCCAAGCGGCTGATTGGCCGCCGCTTCGATGACGCCACCGTGCAGGCGGACATGAAGCATTGGCCCTTCGAGGTGATCTCCGAGAACGGCAAGCCGAGGATCCGTGTGGAGTACAAGGGCGAACGGAAGAGCTTCTATCCGGAGGAGGTGTCCTCGATGGTGCTGACCAAGATGCGCGAGACTGCTGAGGCGTATCTGGGTGGCACTGTGACGGATGCGGTTGTCACTGTGCCCGCCTACTTCAATGACTCGCAGCGCCAGGCCACCAAGGATGCCGGCGCCATTGCCGGCCTGAACGTGCTCCGGATCATCAACGAGCCGACGGCGGCGGCCATTGCCTATGGCTTGGACAAGCAGGGCACCACCGAGAGGAATGTCCTGATCTTCGATCTGGGCGGTGGCACCTTCGACGTGTCCGTGCTGACCATCGAGGATGGGATATTTGAGGTGAAGGCCACTGCCGGGGATACGCATCTTGGTGGCGAGGACTTTGACAACCGACTGGTGAATCACTTTGTGCAGGAGTTCCAGCGCAAGCATAAGCGCGATCTTGCCCAGAACAAGCGGGCTGTAAGGCGTCTGCGCACCGCCTGCGAGCGGGCCAAGCGAACGCTGTCCTCCTCCACACAGGCCAGCATCGAAATCGACTCCCTGTTCGAGGGCATCGACTTCTACACCGCGGTGACGCGAGCCCGCTTCGAGGAGCTTAACGGAGACCTGTTCCGGGGCACAATGGAGCCGGTAGCCAAAGCCCTGCGTGACGCCAAGATGGACAAGGGTCAGATTCATGACATTGTCCTGGTTGGTGGCTCCACGAGGATCCCCAAGGTGCAGCGGCTGCTGCAGGATTTCTTCAACGGCAAGGAGCTGAACAAGTCCATCAATCCCGACGAGGCGGTGGCCTACGGAGCCGCCGTTCAGGCGGCCATCCTGCATGGTGACAAGTCGGAGGCTGTGCAGGATCTGCTTTTGCTCGATGTGACGCCTCTGTCCTTGGGCATTGAGACCGCTGGCGGAGTGATGACCACGCTGATCAAGCGAAACACCACCATACCCACGAAGCAGACGCAGATCTTCACCACGTACGCGGACAACCAGCCGGGCGTGCTCATCCAGGTGTTCGAGGGCGAACGGGCTATGACTCGTGACAACAACAATCTCGGCAAGTTCGAGCTCTCGGCCATTCCGCCGGCTCCCCGAGGAGTGCCCCAGGTTGAGGTCACTTTCGATATCGACGCCAATGGAATACTTAATGTGACAGCACTGGAGAAGTCGACGGGCAAGGAGAACCGCATCACCATCACCAACGACAAGGGTCGCCTGAGCAAGGAGGACATCGAGCGGATGGTCAATGATGCGGAGGCGTACCGCCAGGCGGATGAGGAGCAACGCGACCGAGTGAATGCCAAGAACCAGCTGGAGTCCTACTGCTTCCAGCTGCGCTCCACCCTCGATGACGAGCAGCTGCGCTCCCGCATCAGTGACGCCGATCGGGAGACCATACAGCAGCGCTGCAGCGAGACCATCGCCTGGCTGGACGCCAATCAGCTGGCCGAGCGGCAGGAGTTTGAGCACAAGCAGCAGGAGCTGGAGCGCATCTGCAGTCCGATCATCACGAGGCTATATCAGGGCGCCGGCATGCCTACGCCTCCGCCTGCAGCCGGTGGTCCGAATTCGGGGCCAACTGGCGGCTCTGGCCCCACCATCGAGGAGGTGGACTAATATCCTGTTTTGGATCCACTCTTCGGGAGAGAATTGCAAATTGTTTGTTAGTTTAACCCTGGAAATTCAAAATATCATTTATGGAGTTTTAGGTATCTATTTTCAAACCTTTCAAATGCAAATAAATCTTACTTGTCTGAGTTACTGTGGGTGAGATTTTAAGTCTAGGATGGATGCTTAAAGGTTCTTAAAGGTGTCTTTTGATCTGGCTTAAATCAATTAATTTGCCAGCAAATAAAACTCCAGAATACCATTTGTTGAAAACACAAAATTGCATTTATTTCTATATATAGTATATATATATATATATGTACTCCCGAACACATCAACCAACACTGAACTCCAGATATGTCTACTCATCGTATGTATAGCATAGTTAAGTACAAATATAGGCATATATCTATGCCGTATATGTAGGGGTGTATATGTAACGATCTTTAGATAGCTGCTTTGAGAACGGATCTATATATAGATAGGATACGATAAATCATGGAACCAAACGATGTAGATAGATAGAGAACATCAAACTACGGTCAACAACCTTGGTATCAAATATTAAATGATAATATTAATATATAGTAAAGTACATTTGATCTACACATTTTCGATTATTGTATTCACTTGAAACGCCTCTTGTAGAAAAATTCGTAAATCGTAAACTAAAATTGACCTAACTCCTTGCATCCAGCGTTCAGTGAGAATCCTGTTCCTATTCCTATTCCTATTCCTATTCCTACAATAAACTGGCATGACTGGCCTCCCCCTATAATGCTATTAACGCTTTTGATTTATTACTTATTTCCGTGGCGATGACTTAACATAATTATTGATTTAGCTAGAACCATCTGGCGTATGTATATATAATTCCGATACAGTGTTCCACCGCGAGCACTTGCTGCTTGTATAAACCGATTTTGTATAAATTCATCTTGCGTATTTTGTATCAGTACTATCTTCCACTAACGATAAACACTAGACTAAGGTTTAAACTAATCAATTCATGGTTGATCTCTACATTTAAGTACATTTAAAGTGAAAAGCCAAGTGGCATTGCCAATTCTCTAGCCGGGCATCCATTCGATTTTCGGTTGTATAACTTCTACAAAAATTGTATGACAATATACACACACGTATAAAATGTTGGTTTCTTATTATTTTTTTCGATTTCAATTTCGATTTCCATTAGCTAGCTCCCTACGTACGTAGGTATATAATACACACAAAGGCTGTCTAATTTGAGAACTCACTTAGGCTAGACTTAGCCTAGCTCCGGGGTTAGTAAGTAACACATAATCTAAGCTGTCGCGACTACAACACGTTTGACGTTCAATTTGAATTCAATTAAATCTCAACTCAACTTTACTCCGACTGCGACGCAAATTAGATGAGAAATCTTTGATTACTTACGAGCTAAGTACAACGCAACGACTAACTTTAGAGGGCCTCAGTCGAGGAGCTGCAGGGTCCGTGGTATCCGTTAGCACTGCCAGGAGATGATTGCGAGGCAGCTGCCCGCAACACGGCCCCCATGCCTGAGGCTCCCGTTCCTGGTACGGGTCCAGCTCCGGATAACTGAGGCTGTATCAGCTGCTTGAAGGTCGTTTCCAGTCTGGGTGGATACTATAAATGAATTAAGTTTGGAATTTGAGCTCTTAACTGGTAATTTTATTTGTTTAAAGAACCCACCTCCTGATTTTCATCCAGCGACGGCAGCAGCTCGTCCAGCGAATTGGGCGTTAGTGGACTGGGCGTGGGCATGGTGACCCGGCTGAGGGCTCCATGCTGAAGCAGCGCCTCACCAATAACAATCTGCGGCTTGTTCTGGGTGAGATGAGCCTGCTGCTGCAGCCGGGCCAGTCGCAGCTTCATCTCCTGCCGGATCTCCTTTTGCTGCACCTCCTTTTCGAAGCGCATCATGCTGTAGCTGCGCACCGAGGAACTAGTGCTGTGCACCGACGCTAGACTTGGTCTTCGAGAACCTGGGAACGGGACAAATCAGATGGGACAGGTGTCACACAGGTGAATCAGGCTGGAGGCGGGGGGAATGTGCGGATGGGATTGCTGTATCAAAAACTGAGTGAGTATATCGAAAGCGTTTTCGTTGGGAGAATCGGCGTGGGAGAGAAAGATAGTAAATAAGTTATATATGAAAGATATATATAAAATATATATATATATAGAGAGAGAGACAGAGATAGATGCATAGCCACAGCGTAAGATCATTCCGAAGCGTTTGGAAAGCAAGCTAAGCGAGTGCAGGCAGCAATGCTCCCAAGCAGCCAAATCATTCGCAGAATATTGAAAGAAGTTTTGTATTCTATGAGAAAATCAGGAAGACTACCTATACATTTATCTTAAATAATAAATATATTATTTTTTAGATGGGCTTTTTCTTTTGTAAATTCAGATGTACAATATAACACCAAGTACTGACTCTCTTTTTTTTAGGTTAATAAAATAAACCTGATCAAGCTATTAAAACTAAATAAAAAACTATAAAATTAAGTTTATTTTTATATATACATTTCTTTTTATTTTTGTTTAAAATAATTCAGTGATCAAGAATATATTTAATGCACCTCCAAACTATCAATATAATAGTAATCACTGATTTATCATACGCTTATCACTCATACGCCATGTGGTACCGGCATGTAACCCCTTCTTCCTAGACTGTCAAGGACTTGCCTACCAGTTTATAGGACAAGAAGGAAGATAAACACGAGTGTTTCATATAAAACAAAGTTTAGCTCGTTTCAAGATGCAGCAGCAGCCAACAGCCATCTTAAGTTCGGAAATTCAAGGCGCTCGAGAGGAAGAAAAGTTGATGATGAAGAAGAAGTGGTGGAAGAAGTAGAAGAAGCGGAGGACATTCACATATAAAGTTGCGGGGTTAACATATATATAGAATATATTATATAGAAGGAAATTTTCAAATCGTTTATCGATTTGTGTGTGTGTTTAGGGACTCAACCCAAAAAGTTCAGGCAAAGGTCAGCCGGAAGGTTGAGAGTGGCGTGGCGAATCCTGACAGCAGACAAGTGTCCTTTTTTCTGCTGTCAGGCTGCATGCAATTGCAATTAGTGGTCTGTGTGTGTGTGTGTGGTTGTGGGGAGTGTGTTCTTTGTTTTACAAAATTTGTTTGTAGTTTTCTTAATTTGCATTAGCTAGAATATCGTGTTCAGTTATATGCTTTAAATATTATAATTAATATTATTAATATTATTATTATTTTGTGTATGTGGAAAAAGTTGGGGAAGATTTTCTATGAACATAATCACCGCCATATTGCTTCAATATCATCTTGTCGAAATTTGTATTATATTTCTCATCATTGTCCTCAGAAGCTCTGGTTTTAATTCATATAATTTGTATTGTTCCTGATTCATAAGCATTTTGTTAAGGTCCTTTGTAGAGTTACTTACAAAATATTGTCAATATATTCATTTTGTGGCTTAAAGTGCGCGTGTTTTTGGGTGTTTCACCAAAGGCAATATAAAAAATTAGATGCATAATGGCAAGCCAATTAAGTTTTTATTTGCAGAATCTAAAAAATTCTGTAGTAAGCATCTTATTTTTTATATATTCCTTGGTATCGCTGTGTCTGTGGTGGTGGTGGTGGTGTGTGTTTAATTATTAATTTTTGGCAACGATAGGGAAAGTAAAATAATATACTGCCAACACATCTTTGTATGTGGAAACAGATAGGGAGCTCGATAGGCACACTTAACATCGATCATCAAGTTCAACGCAAAATTAGTTTGGTTTCTCATCTAAACAGAGACAGAGTTTTCAATTCAATTTAAAAAACACTAATTAATACAAGCAGGGGAAAGGAAATGGGGATTAAACCAACGCCAATAATGTACACAAATTAAATTTAAAAGTTTAGTTTAAAGTTTACGTGAATGCAAATGACAGAGAATGGACCCAATTTAGCGAGAGTTGTTTCATGGCTTTAATACATTTTCTGGTAATTATTTATGAGGCGAGGATACTTTGATAAAAAATGCGAATGATTTCCCTTTTGGTTACTCAGTTGGTTAGTTTTCTGGGCGTGTAAGGGAAAAAAATGCATGTAAATTATGGGGGGAATTTGCCACAAGTTTCTCTTCTCAAAAAAATTCATTTAATTCAGTGGAATATAATGATGAAACTTTTACGTTAATTAACCAAAAAACATTCTGCAAAAAGGAAGAATTCTTATTATAAAAACTTTACGTTTTTTTTCATAAGTTGTAATAATTAATCTTTACAGTTTGCTCATTTACTAAAAAACGGAAACCAAACTGAAATTTAACAAAAATTAAAAAAACTGGAAATACTTTAGAAGAGAAAACAATTATGATATGAATCTTAATAAGGTTTTGCTAAATAAAAACCTTCATGACTAAGAAATAAACGTAAACACAAAAGGCTTTAACATTTACCCTCTTTAAAAATTAAAATTCTTATAAATTTAAATAAATTTCAAATCTTTAAGAACTCCTTTATAGTATTTCTTATAAATACAACCAAATATACCCTAATTTTAAAGACAATACTTATTTACTCTGTAAAATTTGACCTATGTACTTAGTACCCTGTTTACCGCATTAACAATATTTCGACCTTAAAAAAGGGACATGGACTCAAAGTATCTCCCAGAAAGGGCCAGAGGATGGATGCAGCAATGAAACAGATACGAGGAGCAAATAATGACGTTTGTTCTGTTGAGTGAGTGGTGGTGCAAGCTGTTCCTGGACAAATGATCGACATGAGGATGTGGATGCGAATGAGGAAATGGCCCCGACCGGATGTGGATGCGCCGTGACTGATGTTTGATGTTTGATTTACCGCAAATCGGGGCGTTTCACTCGCCGGCGTGGGCAGTGCGCCAATTTGCAGGTGGTGCAGCTCGGCGCCAGTGGCATATCCGCCGCTGGTGTCGACGCCATTGGTGTCGGCATCGCCGTAACCACCAATTGCACCGACATAACCGTAGCCGTAGCCATAGCCATGGCCATGGGCGCCACCCGGATCGCTGTCGTTATGATGAGGGACTGTGCTGTGAGGATCTATGCTATGCGGACCGCACTCATCGTCCTCATCATCATCCTCATGGCTCCTACAATTATCAATGCCATTCATGCCCAACAACGCTCTAAATCTATCCTGATTCCTCGATCTCGCCGGCGACAGCTCGAAGCTGAGCAGATGCCGTTGGTGGTTCAGTTGCTTCTGCAGCTGGCGGTTCATCGAGAGCGTGCTCTCGCAGCTGCGGCACCCACTCCCGCCGCCGCCACCACCACCACCACCACCGCCAGCTCCACTGCCACTGCCATTTTCATCGAGATCGTCCCGCGAATGCTGGCTGCATCCCGCTCCGGATGTGTGACGCGACGAGGCGCGAGAATTCTGTTTGGACACCGCCGCTATGTGACACGATATGAGCAATATGGCGGCCGATCTAGCCGCACCTGTACGAGACGTCGACACCAGTATGCCCTTCGAGCCGCCAGATCCGCCAGCTGCTCCCCCACCACCTCCGCCTGCAGCTCCTCCTCCCCCGCCGCCGGCAGCGCCTCCGCCGGTAACACCACCCATCGAGGCACGTCGATGGCCATAGGAGCCAATGGATCCTGTCGAACGAATGCTGGAACGCGAAGATGGACGCGCCGAGTGAACGGTCAGCGGTATCCCTGAAATCAGGTGAATCCTTAATGAGCAAAGCGATATATCTATAAGGTTAAAAATGTAGCTACAAAATAAATAAATAAATAAACTTCAAAAAGGAAGGTTATTTGTAGATAGAAAACAAGAAGATTTAAGAAGTAAAAATATAAACAGAAAGCTTAATTTATTTTACAGAATAATATTCTCCCTAAAAATATAGCAATTTACTTTTGAATATTCATTAAGAAACTGAATTTTTACTTTAGAAAATGTTGAAAATTCACAATTTGTGGGATTGATATATAATAATTTGTATTTGCCATTTAAGTCAAGTTAAATTATTTTCTGGTTATTTATTTATTGTAATTAATACCTGTTAAAATCTCACCTGTATCGCTGGAGTAGAGAATGGGCGGCGGAATGCTGGCATCCCCATAATTTCGATGCCGCGGATACTTTGTCTTGCTGAACAGATGCAGCACCATGCAGATAAGCCCGGCCAGCACGGCAATGCCCGTGGAGACGCCCAGCAGAGTGGGCAGATCCGAGCTCAGTTCGCTGAGATCTGTCCAATATTATTTAATTTATAAATTTCTCATTCTTCCTAAATGCAAATGGAGATAATCACCTGGTGTGCAAAAGACCCTTCTCGTTGGCTTCACATAGCTAACCGAATGGAAGCCGCTGGCACACTGGCACATGGCGTTATGCCGCACCTGAACACAGAGGGAGTTCTCATCGTTGTAGATGCACGTCTCATCGTAGAAACACTGATCGCCTAGTTTTTTAGCTGTTAAGGGAGGGGCGGGATATTCATTTAATGATATAATTTAATTAATTAAAATATTTATAAGACACCTACGTTTGGCGCAACCCTTTATCAGTCCAAGCTGCACGGGATAGTTGCGCTCACAGGTGCAGGTCTGCGTCTCCTTGTCGCAGGACACGTGCAGCAGCTTGACGTCACATCTCAGCTCGTTGCACGGCGCCCCGATATATTTTCCCTTTGCTGCAATGCGACAAGTGAGAGTTTTGGCATTAACAATTAACAATCAAGGCTTTAAGTAGACAAGAAGGCCAGCAGAGTCTTGAAAATATCTCTGAGATTGCTTAAAAAAAATTCATAATAATTTTCCTAAATCTAAAGGACCTTTAACTAAATCTCATCCATGTACTTGTCATATAAAATCTTTGTTTTTTGTACAAATATTAAATCCAATTCCATTAAAATCCAATATTATCTGGCAGCACATAAGAGGGTTTGTTTGGCTGCTACGTAATGCTATAAGGCGACCCACTCGGTGTGCCATTTCCTTTTTGGTAATTCCCGCATCATGGCCAAAATAAAATGGATAAATCCATGAATCATCCCGCACCGAGCGCCGGACAGCAGCCAAGTGCAGCCAGCGGAGGCAGCAGCATGGACAACTGCGGCGGATGTGCCAGGTGGTCAGTGGATGCCAAAAATGAAAGTTAAATACAGCAGCAGCAGCCAGTGGATGTTGTGCAATTTATGGCTTTCATGGTCTCCGGGGAGCTCGCTCTTGGGACCAAAGGTCAATAATGCAAACTAACGAACTGAAGTCCTGGCCAACAGAGAGAAAGAGAGAGAGCTTCATTCATTTATTTGTGTTTGCTGCCCGCCACAAATATTCATTTTCTAAATGGAATTATTTATTATTTAGTGCGGCAGCCAGATAAGTTTGAAAGAATATAAATGGGAATGGTTTAAAGTTGAAAGAATTTATTTTAAAGACAAAAATCTTATATTTTCTTTAAACAAATTTAAAATTATGAATCTCAAAACTAAACACTCACCTGACTTATTATTAAGCAAGGCCTCCAGGTCGTCGACATCGTCCGGATAACTGCCATCGTAGTCATCGTCAGGCACATTGGCGGCATCACGTTTTCGCGGTCGCTTCTCGAGCGGATTGGCCTCCTGTCCTTCGACTGCTGCTGCCGGTGATGATGGTCTGTCCAAGGTTGTTCCTGAGGATATATTCACTGCGGTTGCGACAGCAGAGAGGTCCGAGGACGAGGCCAAAACGGAGCCGGATACGGAGGCGTGGAGCAGCAGGAGGCAGCCATAGAGCAGCATGGCCTGGCCCAGCTGCATGGCCATTAAGTGATGTTGCTGCTGCTGTTGTTGTTGTTGCTGTTGCGGTTGCAGTTGAAGTTGCAGGGCCATCAGCTGCAGTCGCCGCAGTAGACGGGGCAGCGTTAACTTCGCCATTTTGTCATTTTCGCGCCGGCTGCCGGGCTTCTCAACAAATTCGCAATTGTTTTTCAACTTTCGCCATTTGGCCGAGAAGTTTCCGTCGCTGCTCGCAGTTGACGGTTTCAGTTACAAATTTTGTGTGTTTTTTAGTTTCCAAGTTCCGAGTATCTGTTTTGCTTTTGCTTCTGATTCAGTGATTGTTGCTGTTGCGACAAATTGGCCGAGCCGTGGTGCACATTACGTATACGTCATGGCACACATTACGTATACGTCGCCGGTCACCCGACGCCCTTGCTGATGGCAATGTTTAGCCTTCTTGTCCCGCTGCCTGCCGCCGTCGAGTGGCAAACTTGAGAGCTGCCTGCCCGGCATGATAATTTTATATAATTTCCCCGCGCTGCCACGGAACGCTTGTCGCTGCGGTCACCAGCGTCGTCGTCATCATCATTATCATCATCTTCTTGGAGTGACCCACTAATGTGTGTTGCATGTGGTGCAGCAGAGCTGCTACACACCCTTGCTTCCCCCGCCTAGCTGCTGGTGGGCATTAATTCCATGCAAGGCGGCAAGGATTTATGGCACGAACTTTTCAAATCTGGGTTGGTTGCTCTTTCCTCGCGTTAGTCGCAAACTGAAATCGCACGAAAGGAAAAAGGTCAAGCATATACACAAAAGAGCTTGTACTAAAATATACTAAAATGGCCATAAATAATTTGAGAAATGCGTGCCATCGCTTCAAATAATCGCTTGCATTAAATGATTGCTGGTGTTTTTATGTGTTATGCATGTAGAGCAATGCTGAATGCGGGCAAATAATTAAAAACTAATAAAGTACACTTTAATCTGGATAATAACTGTTTATTTAAGAGTTTAAAAAATATATAATATATTTTCAAATGTAAAACGAGACCCAAACACATGTTTAGCCACAATATCCAGCACATTCTGTCACCTCTGATAAGCACAATATACAAATTCTAAAGCCACCTAACTCAGAGTCTTGAATAAACATTGAATCGTTTGCTAGATATTGCTTCCATAAAATCTAAAATAAATTAATAACGCAGAAAAGCCCCACACAGCTGGCACTAAGTAAACTAACGCAATATTTGACTCTTCATTTCTATACATTTATTTATTTTGCATTCAAAAATATTGACTCTGGATTTGGGAAAAAAAGAAAATAAACCAAATGGCAGGCGTCTATAAAAACAAGCAATTTCGGGCAATCATCGCTTAGATCACAAACTCCACTGAAGGCGAAAATGAAGCTCCTACTGGTATTCACATTGGCTCTGCTCATTGCCCACGTTGCCGTGGCCCAACAAACCGATGAAGATTTTGAAGGAGACGATACTGCTGTCGATTCTGGAAGCGATTCTGATGACAGCGACTCTGGTAACCAGGACTCTGACTCTGGAACTGAAGTAGACGGAAACGGTGATGATGCTGGTGACGATACAGGTGTCGATACTGGGGATGATACAGGTGATGACACTGGT
Source organism: Drosophila mayri (assembly GCA_008042485.1). NCBI lineage: Eukaryota > Metazoa > Arthropoda > Insecta > Diptera > Drosophilidae > Drosophila > Drosophila mayri. Next base: position 240,191 of record VNJN01001215.1, read on the forward strand.
GATGATACTGGTGATGATACTGGCGATGATGAAACCGATGCTCCGGCCCCTGCTCCTGCTAAAAAGCCCATCAACAACACAAGGAGGGGCAGAAGGAATGGAGCCCGCAGGAACAACAACAATAGGGGCACCAAGACCAACGCACAGGCCAAGCGCCGTGCTGCCAAAAGAAATGCGGCCAAGAAACAGGCACCTGTTGCTGCCAGGAGGCGTAACAATGCAGTCGCCAATAGACGCCGTCGCTCTGGCTAATTAAGTTCATTTCAGACAACTTCAAAGAAATTTTAATAAAATTTGGTGTGCTTTAAATTCGCTCATTAAAAATTCCATTTGTTTATTTTATTTAAGAACCAAATTATTATTGTTATTAATGGTTATTTATTTTATTTCTTATAAGGAGAATGGTCTATATCCTGGAGGTACATGTAGTTTAGCTTAGGAAGTTGTTTATAATATCTTCTTGGGGGAACATCATTTGGAATACCAATTTTAGATAACAAAAAGAAGACTCCAATTTATGGAAAACAACTTTTTATAAGCTAAAATTATATTTCGTTTAAGAGTTTTACATTTACAAATTTTTTAAATAATTTACAAAATAAAATAAAATACTTGAAAGTACTCGCCTTTAACTAAGCTCTAAATTGAATTATTTACCATTTTTTTAAGTGGAGTTTTAAGCATTTATATTGATATTTACCATGAAATAACTATGAAAACTGATTCTTTTTTACTTCCAACATTTAAAAATAATATTCATAATTTAATGTTATTTTTGTTTAAGTCATCTTTATCTATTATCTTTTCGTACCAACTTAAATTAATTTAATATTATAAAAGAAACCCAAAAAACTGTACACAAAACTAAAATCAAACACAAGTGTTTTAATCTGTAAACAATGAAATTAAAGAATTGAAAAGCAAATATCTATCTAGATAAATATTGTAGAAAGCTTTAGATGTGGCCATTATTTTTTGAAAAACTATAAATACCCAAGTGTTCAAGTCTTTTCACCTCACAAGTGTACTTAACGACTTTTCTAACGGTTGCACTGACGGCAAATAAAATGAAACTTTTGTTGGTTTTATCTATATCCCTGCTGCTGGTTGCCTACGTGGCCGGAGCAGATGAAGCTGATTATTATGGTGATAAGGAATATGATTATTACGATGATGATGAGAACAGCGCTGAAAGTAATGTTCCGACCCCTCCTGCAAGTCCTTCTGCGAGCCCAACTGTGACTCCTCCTGCTACCAGTGGAAGTGCCAATAGCGATTCGGATTCTGCCTCAGGAGATTATGATAACAATGAGGATTCTCTTGACTACACCGATGAAAATAACGACGATGATAACAGCGAATCCAGCGACTCGGCCAGCAACTCTCCACCCAAGGCATCGACTAACGGCAAGAAGAACGCGGCCCGTCGGCGACGCAGGCGCACCACCATTGCCCCAAGGCGCCGTGCAGCTAATGCTGCCACTAAGCGCAAGAATGCCGCTGCCACGCCCACCAAGAAGCAAACAGCCGCAGCCACCAAGAAGCAGACACCTGCAGCTGCCAAGAAGCAGACACCAGCTGCCGTTAAGAAGACACCTGCAGCCGCCCAAAAGCGGACCAATGCTGCCGCCAACAATCGCAGGCGATCAGGTTAAGCAACCAAACTCGGGTTCCCAAAGTTGAGATCAATATATAGTATAAAAATATAAAATGATAACACTGTATCCCAACTAGAAAATCACAAAATAAAAACCTTCTTGAATATGCCGAAATATAACTTTGAGATAAGCAAAACGATGAGCTGGTTAATAATCTTAATCTTCCTTCACTCAGTTCGTTTTACGTTAAAAAAAAAAAACAGAATAATTTATTCACAATATAAATAAGTCTCAAATATAGTTTAAAATGGAACCACACAAGAGCTAGAATAATTATATATTTTAAGCGCTTTGCTGCATGTTTTAAGGCGCTTAAATACCTTTCTATGCATTTAGCCTTTTGTTTTTCTACTTAGTTGCTAGAGCCAATGGTATCTATAAATAGTAATTACGTTCCTATACTCTCTATTCGTGCACATAAATGCACAGAGACACTTAATTACTGATGCGCACAGGCGGCAGCGTCGGCGATGGCGCCAATTGTTTAATGGCGAAAGGATAACAAAAACGGGGAGGTACAGACAGCGTCATCGGCTGCTGCCACAATAGGGCCATTGTTTTCCAGTTTCAAAACCGATGAACATCCTGGTGGCAGAGTGGCATCGCCAACTGAAATCCCGTGTATCCAGTGCACTGCGGCAAACACGAAAGCCACTCCGCATCCAAGTGTTTGTATGCCCGAGAGAGATATCAGACCGTCAGAGAATGCCCACACAACCACCCACATCTAACTTACCAGTGGCTAACTTGAAAAGGCTACTTGGGGGGGTTACATATAGCCAAAATAATTGATTTCAGGGCTCCATTTCAGATGTGAAAATATCCTGAATGCATAGACAAAAAATCCCCTTTGGCTGAAAACCTGTACACGCCCATGCATTCACCCGCTGTGCGAGCTTAGTGAGCCAAGTGCGGCAACAATCTGAATCATCGTTTTAGTTTTTCCCTTTTACCAAACACACATCATAAGGATTCGCCCAGAAAAAGGGTATATGATGGGCTAGCGGCATCCGTACTATAAATATATATGAATATAAAAAACGTAAACATCAAAAAGGATACTAAAAAGATAACAAAAAGGGTAAATTTGTTACAAAATTTTTTATATAAAGAAAAAATGTACAGACATTTTACAAACTATTTTTTAAATGCAATATTATACAGAAAATCAAAGAAAATGTTTAAGGTTTTTCTGCCCCTCATTATATATTTCGAAACTAATAAATTCTTAAACCTCTTCTTTAGGGTATGTCTAAGTCGTAGCCATATTTTTTTACCAGCATCTACAATTGCAGATGATGGGCGAGCTCTCCGACATAGAAGCTATAGGTGGCAGCGTGGGAGGATATGGGTTGGTGTAATATCTGCTCCTGATGCCTTAAGAGGAAAATGTGATAATGCGCGCTAAACAATGAACAATGCAGAAATGGCATAAAAATAGCCAGAAGTGGAATATGAAGTGGGCGGTGGCGGCAGAGGGAATTATAATGGAAGATGTGTTTGGCTTCGAGGATGATAACGAGCAGGATGATGGTGTTGGTCTTGTTAGCACTTACGATGATGTTGATGATGATGATGAAGGCAAGTGCCAGATATATGCAGATTGGAGGTGTGGCTGCTGACGTTGATGGGCACGCTTACCGAGATTGTAGATAGTAGACACTGCTTTTGACATTTACATGTTTGCATTCACCATTTTTAAGTGGCCCAGAAATGTGTAAAATGAACTGAGAATCTGGATAACATTTGCCGACAAAAGCTTTTCAAGAAAAAGCCAGATTAAATCTTATAAAATAGGTGTTACTGTTTGCCAGGTCGTTACAAAGAAATATAAACTATTGTTAAAATGTTATATAAGTTTATGACATGTTTTAGTTAACTTTAATTACAAAAAATGGACTTACATTGACCAACAAGGCGTATGATTGATTTTCTTAGAAGTATGCAAAATCAATCATACGCTCTGTTGGTCAATTCACATTTTTTACTGCAAATGTTAATATTCTTTAAGCTAAATCCATTCCTTCTCCAAACGTAAATAATTTATAGTCCGAGTTAAATATTTAAAGCCAAAAAGAAACCCTTATTTTATGTATTGTAAGTTAAAATATTATCTTTAATTGATTTCCAGGTGAAAGTTCTTATCTGGACTATCTTAATTCAACCATAATTCTCATCTTTAACGATATCCAAAATCCATCCATCAAGCATTGCCATTGCTCACTTCTTGATAACCATCTTAAATGGCCAACAAAGACATAAAACTTCCTCCTTCTGGATATATAATTTGAAAAACAATTTGCATTTCCTCGAGGGCAATTTATTCGCCATTCCTTGGCAGTGTAGAAGAGAAAAACTAAAAGTTTCCGCACTCAGTGAATGCATTTTCTCGTTTCTCTAACAAGGCATTTAGTTGGCAAAACAAAAATACGTGCGACTGAGACTCCTGGGCAAAGTGTTTATGTAATTACGAACACGTTTAAAAGCAGCAGCGCAGTGGGGATGGCAGCCAAGGACCAAAAAACGGGTTGGAAGGGAAAAATTGAGCGAGTAAATAGCAAAGAGCAGAGCAATTTATGTAAGTGCGAGATATTTTTATGTCTCGACGAACCATTAAAATGTGCATAATGCAATTTCGCCTAGCACTTTGCATATAAATTTCCACCGGTTGAGGCAAAAAGCGGAATTGCGGAAATGCAAGCCCAATAACAAGCGTCGAGCACGGCAAGGAGGTTCTAGGGGGTGGGTTTTGGTTTAGTGGACAATATCTACACTCGAAAAAAGAGGCAGTAAATAATAGAAAATATAAATAAAAAATACAAATTTGGTAATAAACTCTTTTGACAGTTAATAAACTTATAAATTACCACAAAGTAAACAAAACTAAACGAGAAAAATATATTTTAAAATTCCCAGAAAATTTTTTAATATTAAATTTAATCAATTTTAATTGTAAAAATTGTGTAATTTCAATCTGCACTTATTTTTTCAGTGTACATCCTTGCCCTGGCGATGTGAATGAACGCACGCCTGTGTGGGTGAATGGGGCAAATGCATGAGCTGGGGAGCAAAAGGGAAACGGGCTGTGTTACTGTAACGGCAACGGAAGCAACGAACGCAACATCATCCTGCATTCTGCATCACCGCCACTCGGCTCTCTCACCCACCTCTCACCCTCCCCCACCTGCCCTAAGCTACTATACTCTCTTTCTCTTTTGCTAGAGCCGCGCGCCTGCCCCCAGAGAGTGGTGTGTTGATACATAAGACTTTGCGGAACTTGCACCAGTGTGTGTGCCCCTGTGTGAGTGGGCTCCCACTTTTAGGCACTGATAAAGGCAAATTTACATACGCCGAAATACCCCACTGCCCCTGCCCCTGCCCCTGCCACACACAGCAACTGGGTTTCGGCCACGACTTTTGGCTTCTTATGTGTCGCCGATGCCGTTTAAAATGTAGGTTACACACAGCAACGCGCAGACACAAACACAAATCACGTTCACTCACATACACACAACCACCACAGGACATACGGGGGGCCACATCCACGTGCATACGTGCAATATATTTTAGCACTTTCCGTTTTCCCTTCGGCGTATAGGTCCTGCACTAAGGTAATAAAAGTTTTACAATTTTCGGCTACATATATACACAAAAGAATAGTATATATAGATAGGTAGGTATGTTAGGTATATAGTAGATGTTTTGCTTTCGGTCTCCAAGTCAGCTGGACAGAGCTGCGACGAGTTTGCTTCCGTTTCCAGAAAATCAAAGTTGCCGCTGTCCGTGGCCCAAAAAAGTATGCAACAAAATATGAACTATGCGTGAAAGACTCACAGGAAGTCAATTTCTGAGAAATCCGCCATTTTATGTACTAGAATTTATTTAGATTTTATAAAGATACATTTAAAAAAGTATAGTTTATAGGTTGGTAACATATAGTAGGAGTTTTGCCTGTATATTTCGCTTTAGGTCTTTAAGTCAGCTGGACAGAATGGCGACGAGTTTGCTTCCGTTTCCAGAAAATCAAAATTTCCGCTGTGTGTGGCCCATAAAAGTATGCTATAAAATATGATGTGGAAGTCTCACAGGAAGTGATAAATACGCCATTTTCTTTACCTGATTAGAAAAGTAAATTCAGTAAGTCCAATTTTTAAAAGAAATGTTTTTATTGAAATATATTAGTATTAAATTTAATTTCCCTTGCTTTTCTTTGAATTATTATATTTTATGACAAAGTTCGAAATTTAATTAATTAAAAATGTTGTTATATTTCGGCATGACCTTCAGAAAACCTTAACATTTATAGATGCAGCCATCGTTTGTATGAATTTAATCAGTTAGGTGCTGAGCTAAATGAAAATATAATCTTAGAGTCTCAAGTATTTATATTGAAATTAATATTGAAGGGAATACTTCAAACCTTTATAAAACCTTTTAGTAAAATCCAATCTCTCCCATAAAACAACTATTTACTTGTTATACAATTATTGCACCTGATTTGCTCTATTTTAAGTATAATATTTCTGATTCATTTTAATTCCCAATTAGGCCTACAAAGGTAGTCAAGGCTTTTGCATCCTGGTCTGTGCGCTACTCGGGCTCCTTGTACATTTCCACATACATAATTTAAATTGTTTTTGTTGACTTTCCGATGACTGTGTGTTTGCTGTGTATGTTTGTGTGTGCGAGAGTGTTTTCCAGCATAGAGAAAACGTAACACAACTGTGACAAGGGCAGGAAATGCTTCCAAGTGGCCATAATACAGATTCGTACATATGTATTTCGCGTACATTTAGCCATGTACATAGTATAGAGTGTGTCTATGTGAAGATGTACACATGTTTAGCTACGAGTTCTTGTTTTTGATGGCAAAAAAACAACCATTTTCGTTGCCAATCAGCGATAAATCAAACTTTTGATTTGATTTTCTACCTTTTTTCAGTGCCAATTACCGGGGTGGCATTGTATTCGCCTTCGTCAGCAAATTAAACTTAACTTTCATATAATTCGCCAAACTTTGCTCTTTAATCATTTAACTTTTTGCCAATTTTGGCTCAGGCGAAACTTTCTGCACTCACTCACAGACACACACACAGACATAGATCCGAGTGATTCGATTAAATTTTTAATGCAATTTTAATTGCCACTCTGCAGCGCGCATTTGTACGGGTTGAAGCACCTTAATCCACGTCCTACACATTCCCATTTAACATCAGTGGGTTCTTGTGTCTAAAGGTGTCTAGTTCACGTTGGAAAAGAAGACCAGCGACTTCCCGGACTGTCAACCGTACGAACTGGGAACTAAACGGAACTGGACTGGACTAAACTCAGCCGACGAGGTAAAAGGCGATGCGTGGGCGATGACGACAACGATGCTGCTGGTGCTCCTTCTTCGGCTATTGCTTGGTGGCATCTCTCTCGTTCGGCTCTCAGAGGAGACGGAGTCGGAGAGAGTGTGCGACCCCAATGCAGGATATATTGGTGCAGGCTCGCTGCCGCAGGACAAATCGGAGAGCCAAAAGAGAGAAATTAACGAATAGAAATAGAAAGCGTCCTTTCCCTCACTTTAAAGTCAGCTGTTTGGCAAATCTCATGCCCCTCAGAAAGTCATATCCTTGATATCAAATCTATATTAGTTTAATTGCTAAAATTATTTAAAAAAAGCATATTTGACTGCTAATAATATACATTTTTTTAATGGTTTAATAGAACTTGATAGGGTAAAAGCAGCGTTCATAGTTAGAAAGAGGTGATTTTTGTGGGTTTATTATTGAAAATGGGTAACGATTTATTTTACTTTTATTAAATGTTTAGTAGGTTAGGCAAAAAGAAAATATTTATATTCATAATTTACATAATTTCAATTAAATTTCTTTTTCAGATTTAATCTTTTAAGTAATACTTTAAAGTTTGAATTATTTAGTTTAAATAACAAACTTAGTTTTTAACAAGCCAAATGCCAAACTCCAGAACTAATAGGTCTTGAAACCTGTCATTTCAATTAGATTTATTTTTAATCAAAATTTAATACATGTTTAAGTTTGTATTATTTATTTTAAATAACAAATTTAATTTTTAACAATTTAAATGCCAGAAATAAGGGGTCCTAAAACCTGTTTGGTATACATTTCTTCAAAATTATTGACATTGAATTTCTAAAGTCTTTTTTTTCTATTTATTAACAAACAAAATTTAACTTTTTTAGAAGAAATATTTAAGCAAGTCTGACTAAAAACGTTCCCAATTCAAAAAAAATACCTGGATAAGCTAACGAGTTCGAAAAAGCTTTCCCCCACGATGAATACCACCGATACCCAGCTACCCGCTGGTTAAGTGGTAATCTCTGCCATGTGTGGCTACGGTATCTCTAGCTCTCCGCAGTTATTGTTGTTTTTATTTTAAGCCGGCAGAAAAGTTTATTTCTTCGAAGAGCTAAGTTCAGAAGTGATTTTCAGCTGGATAGTGAAAGTTGGTAGTCCAGAAGGCATATTTTATAGTGTTCTCCAGAATGCGAGTGTTTTTAGCATTGGCCCTGCTGGTGGGCTTGGCTTTGTCGGGTGAGTTTATAAAAAAAAAATATTTAGCAAACAAAGAATAATAATTTGTGCGTGTGTGCGTAATAAATTTAAACTAATGCAAATGTATATAAGAAAGGTTTTGATTATATTAGAAATTTGTTTAATTAGAGTTAAATTTAACATTAAACGTCTTTTTCATTATAATGCTTAGGCTTTTTAATGATAGTATTTAATTTAATTAGAAGCCCTGCTTAAATGCTAATCCAACAAGGTGGTTCTATTAATTTGTATGCATGTGTGTCAACTATGGCGTGAGGTTGCATCGCAATGGCTGCCCTTTTCCGTTTGATCAACGTTATTTTCTATTCTATTCCCTCTTCCCCTTTCATTTCTACAAAAAAAAAACAGTGGATGCCACGAAGCCGCCGCGCTGGGATCCCAACTATATAGTGAAGGGCACCCTGTACATACCCTACGCCGAGATCGCAGAGCCTTTCTATGCTTGGTATGACAAGAACACGAAGCGATCCCGCATCGATTACTACGGCGGAATGGTGAAGACTTATCAGTTGGCCGGCGAGGGTCAATACGGTACAATGCTAAAGCTGGCCCCAATCACCACGCTGACGGAGCAAAACAAGCTAACCTGCCTGCAGGTTAATGGCACTGCAGAAAATATCGTGGAGATCCAGAGCATCTTGCCCGATGCCAAGCCCTTCGAGCTGGTGGGCACTGAAACCTTCCTGGGCTTCACCTGCGACAAGTTCCGCCTGGAGTCGGTGATTGGACAGAAGAAGAACGTGTATACGCTGTGGGTGAGGTACAAGAAGTCACCGCATTATCCCGCCAGCCGAATGCCCATTCCCGTGCGCTACGAGATGAGGGGCTACAACACTTTGTTGGGCTCCCACTATGATCATTATTATCTGGACTATGATAGCTACGAGCACGATGACATTCCCAACGAGGTGTTCGAGATCGATGAAAGCTTGCAATGCGTGGGATTCCCTGGACCCGGCACTGGTCACTATGCCACCTTCAATCCGATGCAGGAGTTCGTGACCGGTACGGATGAGCATATGGAGAAGGCCTTCCATCACTTTAAGCACAAGCATGGCGTCTCCTATCGCAACGAGGTGGAGCACGAGCACCGCAAGAACATCTTCCGTCAGAATCTGCGTTACATCCACTCAAAGAATCGGGCCAAGCTCCCCTACACGCTGGCCGTGAATCATCTGGCCGACAAGACCGAGGAGGAGCTGAAGGCGCGCCGCGGCTATAAGTCGTCGGGCGTTTATAACACCGGCAAGCCATTCCCCTACGATGTGCCCAAGCACCAGGATGAGATCCCGGACCAGTATGACTGGCGGCTATATGGCGCCGTTACCCCAGTGAAAGGTAATTCCTCCTTTCAACCCCCCCTAAGTAATCTATTATTTATTCATTCATTCATTCATTCCTCCAGATCAATCCGTTTGCGGCTCCTGCTGGTCCTTTGGCACCATTGGCCATTTGGAGGGCGCCTTCTTCCTGAAGAACGGCGGTAATCTGGTGCGTCTCTCGCAGCAGGCCTTGATTGACTGCTCATGGGCGTACGGTAACAATGGCTGTGATGGTGGCGAGGATTTCCGTGTCTACCAGTGGATGCTGAAGAGCGGCGGAGTGCCCACCGAGGAGGAATATGGTCCGTATTTGGGCCAAGACGGCTACTGTCACGTCGACAATGTGACACTCGTGGCACCCATCAAGGGATTCGTGAATGTGACTTCCAACGACCCGAATGCCTTCAAGCTGGCCCTGCTCAAGCATGGACCCCTCTCGGTTGCCATTGACGCCTCGCCCAAGACATTCAGCTTCTATTCTCATGGCGTTTACTATGAGCCAGAGTGCAAGAACGATGTGGACGGACTGGACCATGCCGTCCTGGCCGTGGGCTATGGCAGCATCAATGGCGAGGACTATTGGCTGGTGAAGAACTCGTGGTCCACCTACTGGGGCAACGATGGCTACATCCTGATGTCCGCCCGGATGAACAATTGCGGTGTGATGACCATGCCCACCTACGTGGAGATGTAGGATTGACCGACTACTCATTATTATATTTTTTTTTATAATCCCGCCCCGAGGGCTCTAAATATGCAAATAAATTGTGTTTTTCTTTTGTAATCGGAGTCTTATCGCTCCTTCTGTTGCTCATAGAAGTGGCTTTTTATAACTTTATAGTTCGTCTTGCAGCATTATCTTGGGGTTCTTCGATGTTGCCTAAGTTCATTATAGAGCGCAGCGATAAGCACAAAAGACAATGACCTGTGGCCAACGCTGAACATTGTCCAAGTTGCTCAACTTTTATCGGAACATGACAAGGGCTTATGAGGACAACTTATTTCTTTATATTCTGCGACATAAATAATTATTTTTCATTTATTTCACAAAACAAGCATATGGACTATAAAATTTAAGTTTAATAGCCTCGATGTAGCTTAACCTTTATTCAAAAGATTAAATATTCCTCAATAATATTCTTGAAATATTAATTACAATTTAATAATTAAAAATCTGGCTTGTGTATGAGGCGCTGGTGGAGTAAAAACCACACATCCCTGCTCGTCCTTGTAGTCGGCATAGCTTTGCCAGAGGACGCACTTCATTCCCAGGGCTTCCTTCTGTCGGGCAGAGTAGAAGCTGGTGCAGCAAGCTCCCATTAGAGGAAATCCCTTGGTTTTTCCAATTTCTATTAGAGCCAGAGCCAGCCGGGTACCCAAGCCCCTTCCCCTCATTTCGGACTTCACAAAGGTAGTGTAGGAGTATAGTATTCTGTCAACTTTGAAGTTCTCAAAGAGGTTTGCCTTGGCTTCGAGGTCATTTACAAAATTGAACATTAAAGCCACATCTACTTGCACTTTCTCCGTCATCTCGCTTAGCGCCTGCACATGTTCGCGAGTTTTGGTTCCAGCTAGAACGAAGCCCACAATGCACTCAGGGTTCTTCTCGTCAAACGCCACCAGAGAGGTGCCTTCCTCTATCATCGACAGGTGCATCAAATCGAAAGTGGTTACGGTTTCCGGTTGCAAGGTTATCCTCAGGCTCCTTAAAATGGGCTCATCGTTGAGGAAGTCATCGCATAATAGGGGACCCACAATCCCGTAGTCGTCCTTGGTCATGGTACGGATGGAAATGCTATTATATGGCCCTGGCATTTTGTCACTTTAGTTTTGAAAACTCTACTATCCGCTTAGAGGCTAAAATTGCAAATGTTTAGATTCTACTTTCCCCACTTGCCTTATATTTGTATCTTATCATCTATATCAATAGTTTCATGGTCTAAGGTCCCCATGGTATGATGTTTATAAATGATTAGATTACAAAATTTTGAGGGGAAAGTTGAATTGGAAGATTATCTTTGTTTTTTTTTAACAAAGAATTCAGATGTATAATAAAATTTAGAAAAATTCAATTAAGAAAAAGTTTGTATAGTTTGCAGATTGCAACTAAATTTGACTTAAAAAAATTGTATTCAAAATTTTATTAATAATAAAAAATAGACAAATATAAAATGAAATAATTTATGTTGAAAACTGACAAAGTACAAATTTACCGATTGATCGGTTGGCATAAAAACTTTCGACCAAAATAATAATAACATGCAAGAGTATAAAAATAAAACAATCTATGGAGAATGTTGACAATTTTAGCTATAATTCAAAAATAATAATTTAATAATTTATAATATTAAATTAATACAATTTGTGACACAATAAATAAACAATGTTTTCCTATAAATATGTAACGCATTTATGTCTGAATTTTAGAAAATGTAAATGGTAGTAATATAACAAAAGAATTTAATTATTAAACATATATTTTTATTAATATATTCTTATTAAAAACTTAAATAACTTTCCAGAGAATCCTGCAAAATCAGCCGTTTTTAAACACTTTTTTGAACGAGGGGCTTTGTAGCCATTTTGGCGCCACTTGACATTTCATTGTTATCGCTTTACGGGCACTCTGATAAAATAAAATTATTTACCCGACTTAAAATCTAAAAATCTATGGAGGAACTGAAGGAAATGTGCCGCGTCTGCATGGCCGAGGCGGAGGACCTGCTGGATATATACGACAAGACGAAAACATGCGCAGACGACCGGCTGTCCCAAGCCCTGAAGAGGACGGATGAACCTGAACCTAGTCTTTCCGATCTGCTAAAGGAATGCAGCCCGATTTGTGTGGAACCGGACGATCCATTTCCGAAAAAGGTTTGCGATCCTTGCCTAAGAAAGGTGCGGGACGCTGTCTTTTTCCACCGGCGGTATGCTAAGACCATGGAATATATAGATCGCGTCAAGGTGGAAAAGCACGACCAGGATATCATTAATGACCTCGAGCAGGAGGAATGGGACCTGCAGATCGGACAGGAAAATAAGGACGATGACGAAAATGATAAGGACGATGACAAAGATGATGAGGACGACGAGGATGAACCTTTTAAGGACGAAGAAGATGAGGACGATGATTACGAAGAGGATGAGTCAGACGACTCGGAGGACAATGAAGATGAGTATCTGCCCGTGCGAAAGAAGCGTAGGACGGATTCATTCTCATGCCCCGTCTGTCCCAAAACATTCGTCACAGAGGCCCAACTAACAATACACAGTGACGACCACAGCAAGGACTCCAATAAGCAGAATGGCACGAACACGCGTCCAAAGCGCCGCTCTGCAAAATACTAAAAGGAAGGAAAATATTATTTTTCTATTATTATTAAGCCAAATGAAAAAATGTACCTTTAAAGAATAGCACGTAAGTCTCCCCCGTTCAAGACAAAAACCTATATTTAGTAGGTTTTGCATTAGAAAATTCTAAATCTTTTATTTTAAAAACGTCGAAGTGATTCTCATCCCCTATGTTATTGTTTTAACCATTTCATTGAACATAAAATCACAGTTATTTTACTATACGAGCACAAGTTTCACTATTTTCTTATCAGGGCGGCTTGATTCTCTAATCTTTAACCCATGGCGGCTCTGGTTTGACCCCCAAACTCCCAAGTGTATAAAAACATACATTTATATAAAACAAATTATTTGTTTATCCGTCGTTAACGAAAATGGTTTATTTTATACAAATTCTTATCTACTAACTTACTTAACTTAACTTAAAAAAAGGTTTGGCATCAATGAATATATGTTTTTTAGCTTCTTTCTTGATCAGTGATCACTATATTAAATATGTACATATGTTTGTACAATGAGATTTTAGTTATAATTTCCAAAAACGTATTGTAAATTGTTAGTTCTTTCAATATTCCACAGCAAAATCGTCCTAAGAGACCTCTGTCGCTTCCTTCAATTGCAATTTCCTATGTACCGTCTTTATGTGTTTCTTCAAGCTGACACTCTGGTTGCAGGAGTATGAACAGTACGCGCACTTGAAGCGCTTCTGGGCAGAGTGTCTCCGTAGGTGAACATCAAGATGACCGTGCTGCCTGAAAGTTTGCGGACAATGGGCGCACTTGAAGGGCCGTTCACCCGTATGTATGCGAATATGCGTTTGCAGGTTTCCCTTCTGGGTGAAGGAGCGCATACAGTGGGGGCACTGAAAGTTTTTGACTTCCTTACTCGTCTTCATGGTTAACGGTGGGCTCCAGGAATCTTCGCTGGAACTGGAATTGTATTTTATCCTCTTCATGGCACGAGTATTCTTTGCCTCCCAAGTGGAACCCACGGAAATGGTCTCGGATGATAGATCGGTGTCGGTGTTCTCTTTCGTTGGACTTTCCAGCCCCGGACACTGACTTGCCACAAGCTCCACAATAAGTGGTTCTAAATTCGATTCATCTCCATGGAATGCCTCTTTTTCAGCCTTAGTCGGTTCCATTGCCTTGGATGTTTCTTGGCTTGGTCCCACGTCTTCTGAATCCGGCTCCTTTATGCTATCCGGCTGGACCACCATTCCGCGTAGCTGACTGAAGTACTGCATGCTCAGCCGGCACTGTTGTCGCAGCCGGAAGGCTTGCCTAGTTGCTTTGGCACACTCTACACAGATGAATTGTGGGAATCCGTCCGCTCTAACCATATGGCAGCTGCTGCACTCACTCAGCATTAGGGCCAGGCTCGGTTCCTTCTCTTCGTTGGGCAAGAATGACTCCGCGAACAAGTCCAGCATGCAGTCCGACTCGTCGCGACAAACGCGACACAACTTCGAGATGTCCAGCAGGGGCATCACACTTTTGGTGTCCAAATCCAAGGCTAGCATGGTTACAAATGCGTACACAAAAATTCGAAATTTCAGAAAGGCAAAAATACTATAAATACGAAAACAGGAGACTTTTAGTATATTTTTCTAAATGTATCGCGTACTATAAGAAATACTTTTAAATGGAAACTATTTATTTGGCTTATTCATTATATTTATTTTATTTATTCATTTTATTTTATTCAAACGCATTTAAATTTTAAAATTTTTATAAATATTCAACAAAATTGTAAGATTTAATTTATAATTGGCGCGAAGATACGAAGCGTATGGTCACACTATTATCATTCCAACCAATTTTTTGTTCAAGATCCTTTTCTTTAAATAACAAATAAACAACATTTTATTCACTTTTTAACTTACAAAAATATATGTATATAACAGATAAAGACTACTTTGCCCGGAATGCAAAACTTGCTGAGCGATCTACTTGGTGTTGTACATGGAGGCAATTGCCGGATCCTCGGTCTCGTAGATGATTAGGACGTCGCGAAATTTGTCCAGCAGCTGCAGCAACTGGGAGCGTCGCAAATTCTCAAAGTACATGATCTCCTCCAGGTGGTGTTCGCTTTTAAAGTAGCCCATTTGGTAGAGTTTGACGAGCAGCGACAGATCGTCGACATTGGTTGAGGCAGGAATACGACGAATGGCCGCTCGATCGGCATCGGTAAACACATGCAGCAGCTCTTTTAGCTTCTGTTCGTCTTCCATGGAGTCGAGGCTGTCGCAGTTATCCGTGCTCATCGATGCGGTGATGCTGAAGTTCGATTTGTGGCTGGAAGATGGCTGCACAACGATGTTGTCGGAGGCCAGCGAGGATTGATCCTCGGAAACGTCACGTCGATGGCCGCCAATTGAAACCGCTGGAACGGGCAGCGGTTGGCTGGACATGCTCAGCATTGATCCGCCCGGATCGTGCTCTCGATCCTCCTCCTCATCCGCATCCTCGTCGTCGCTGGCGGCCTCACGCAGCTGATTGCTGCAAGAAGCAGAGTCGCCGAACTCGTCCTCGCTGGGCATGAACTGAACGTAGGTGTGCAGCTGCATGAGCAAATGGTGCTGCAGCATCCAGATAACCATCTGGGCCAGAATGCCCTGCCGCGCGGGCTGCTGTAGGGGCGTCGTCAAATGGCCAATGGACGTGGGCAGCGAAAAGTCCGAGATCACCTCAAACAGAGACATGCCGGCAAAGCGAGCCGAGAACTTCTCCACCAAATGGGACTTGGTGTGCAGCGGGGCATCCGGCGCTATCACATAGACATTCGTCTCGCATAGGGGATAGATGATGGTGGCCTTGGCCCAATACACCAGATGCGACACAAGCTTGTACACATGCTCGATGCTCAGGTCGGCGTTGGAGGCCATGCTTTGTAGGCTGATCAAGGGGTTGTAGGCATCGACTAGCTGCCACAGCATGCGCGCCCCCGTCGGTGGGACGCAGTCCAATAGCTCGGCAAAGTCCACTAGGAGCAGCATCCCATGGTATGGTTTCAGCGCTCTTAAGCAGCGGTCGATAGTCTCCGGGTCCACCATGCTGCCCTTCTTATGCAATTGATGTGCCTTGGCCGGCAGGCAGAAACAGAGCGTCAAATTGTCGTTCAGCGAGGTGCTGAGCAAGCCTGTGGTGCACAGATCATGGAAGATAGAGCGCAGCGCCTGCGCCAAGCTGCATCGTTCCGCAATTAGCTCAAGGGTGCGTTCCAGCGGTTGTTGCTGCTGCTCGTCATGGGTGCGGGCCATTTGCGCTGTCTGTTCGGTTAGATAGCCGCATCGCTGCTCCTCGAACTTCAACGCCAGGCCCAGCCGCTTGCTCAACTCGTGGTAGCACTTGACGATCGAATAGCTGGCCTGAGCGTGCAGAGCAAACACAATATTGATAAGCATCTGTTGTTTTTTTGCAGCAGCCGTTGTGGAGGAAGGATTCGAAATCGCTCCGGCGCTCTGCTCCTTGTGTGGTATCAGCGTCGGGTGGCTAACAAAGCGCACATCGTTCAGCTTGAGCTCAAACTTCTGATTGCAGAGCTGCGGCTTCACCGCAAACAGTGCCGACAGCACCTCGTCCGCGAATCCCTGTAGTTGTCCTTGTCCCTGTGTCGGTGCCTGCAGTAGGTCATCCACATGGGCCACAGCAAAGGGATTGCGCTTTCTGTGTAAGAGAAATAATGAGTCTGGTTGAAATGCCTTAAAATGTAAAATATTTTCCACCTGGACTTGCGCTGCTCCTCGCTGGCCACCTCTGTTTGGCCGAGTGTCTGGTAGGGATACCTATACAGCAGACGGTCGCCCTTGCTATCGAAGTAAACGAGGATAACGGCTAGGGGATTCACATTCGCCTCCATTGTACTGCACAGAAACGGCCTTGTCGCTTATCACCAAACTTTGTGCTCTGCAGGTGAAGTATGCATGTCAACGATTTTTCTGGGCTTTAACTTCAGCAACTGGGAATGCGAGGATTTAACTCACTAGCAATGCTACTCAAAAGTGGCACAATGCAGAAATATGCAACCTTAAAGCAACAATTATTTTCATATTTCCGAAATCGTCTGTAAAATTGCAATTTCTTAGCAGTGTGACCGTGCAAGAGATCTAAAAAATATACTAAAATGCATTTTTGATTTTTATAAATATTTATTTATCGAACAATAAAAAAAAATTATAAATTTAGATGAACACTTTCAATTCAATCAAAAAGATCATATTTTTTAAGAAATAAATTTGCTTTACAATATAAATAATACGTTTATTTCGCAACATTCAATATATTTTCAACAGGGACTGTAAATAATGATTATTATTGTTATTTTTGAAATATAAAAAGAACGTTTTTGATTAATTCTCTCGTCATAAAAAATAATCATATAACTTGACTCATCCACAGTCGTTCACCGCTGCTGCAGCCTGCAAAGATAGAACAAACAGCTGATCGCCTGTTTTTGTTTTTAAGGGAAGTTGTTTATGTTTAAGTCAGTGTAAAACAAAAATTGTTCATCAGCTGCAGCAAAAGAAAAGCATTTTTGAAAAATAAAATAATAAAATATTTATTACCATTTAGGTTTTTAAAATATATTTTATTATGATTACGGTCCCTTAATTCCTTTTAAATCGATACACAAACACCAATCGAGTTATTACGCAGCCCTGGTGGAACGATAACAATTATTCGCTGTAGTGTGACCGTCGTCGGTTGGTCGCTAATTTTGTAGAAGCGGAAAGTCGTGAACAAAACGCGTGGAATAGTGCTAAACGTCAACAAAAAAAAATAAAAAATAGTTCGGATCGTAGCATGCGAGCGCGGCAATCGCAGCACTATGAAATTCACCCGAGAAACGTGTTAGTTTGGCTGCAAATGCACTTTTAATTTACGATTTCTTATTAGCGTGTTGGGGGGAAAAAGAAGAAAACACAATGTGAGAGGCAAAATACGTGCGGGGCGCAAGTGTGAGCGAGATGACGCTAAAACGTGTACTAGCAGCGGTCTATATGTATATGTAGTATTTGTATGTGTATAGGAGAGGTATAAGAAATTGTACAAAAAGTATAGTTTATTTGGCTGGGCGGCCTTTTTCTGAATTAATTTGAATGCCTTCAGCTAAAAGGCAACCAATAAGTTATACTCGACGTATTGTCATTTTATATCTGTAAACTCTTTCAGTTTTAGTCTTACTATTAGCCGTCTCCTTTTTTGAATTAAAAGACGAATTAGTTTCAGGATGCATGCAATAAGTGTATAATTTGTGATGAAAAAGTGAATAAAATATTTAACTATTTTCCTTTTTGTGTATATGTGCGTCAACATCCGTGTATAGATTTTACCCACACATACAAACAGGCATGCTCGGATATAAGAATGTGTTGGTAACGACGGATAGGCGGAAAAGCAAATTCGAAATATGTACGTACAGCATTTCGGAATGGCCAGGCACAGCAGTAATGGGCTAAAGAAGGAAACGGCGCAACACAAAAACCGAGAAGAAGAAGCAGGGCAGCATAGCGAACAAAATAAAATAGCCGATAATAGGTAGTTGATATGCCTCTACCACTAGTAAGAAGGGTCAAACTAGATGTGGTCCTGGCCGTGCAGACTGGTCATCTCGCTCGAGCACACTATTCGCGCCACCCGTAATGTGTTTTCCGTGCTCGTTTTACCTTCTGCTTCTTGTACCATACGGTTTAATAATAATAAAATTGATTAATCAAAGTAGAAACATTTTGTTTTGTGCAGGTAGTAAACGTTCTAAACAGCGTCGCGCTATCATCCGGATGCTGTGAACCGAAAATGTGCAACAGAACAAAAAAAAAACAAGTGTTAAAGTGTGTATACAAATTGAATTTGGTTTGTAAAAAATCAAGTTAAAGTTTTGATCAAAACAAGCCGATGGAGCTTTCTGTCAAATCAAACTAAGTTGTGTAAAATGAAGTGAAACAAAAATCAACAAAATAATAATAAGCGGTGAGTAAAATGAGTGCATGTGTGAGTGCGCGCCCAAAATCGTAAAATCTGTGCCTAGAGAGGGAATGCCATTCGTAAAAGTTGGACAGAGTAGATGAGGTGCACACCTGTGGCAGTTACGTTTAAATGTTAATTTTATAAAGTTAAATTCCATTTATTAATGCCTTGGTTTTCAGTTTCGCCTTTTTTTTGCATTCTGTGTCGCCATATTTGATTGCTTATTCTCTTCCCCACTTGACGTATGTATTGCGAGCTCGCTCGCACCCACGTTCGCGCATTCATTTGTTTTGCTTTCAATTCTGTTTTGTGCAACGTGAAGTTAGATGTGCGTAATAGAGCGCTGAGCACAGTGTTGCCAACTCAACGCAAATATTTTTGTTAAATTTTAATTTGTTTTATTTGTTTTGCTCGGGTGCTCTGTCACTATTACTACATGAGTATATAAATTAATCAGAAATGAGGCACACCTTGAGTATTTTAAACCAAATGTGTATGCAGAGGAGCAATTTTGTTGTCTCCGTCAATGTTTTGACATGCGCACAGCGAGCGGTCAATTGAAAATTGACAAAAAATCAGCTTTAAATGTGTACTTTAACAAGTCCATTTCTATTGTGCATTAATGACGCCATATTAGAATGGCCTTTTTAGAACAGAGCGACGTTAGCCGCTTAGGTTTTATTTCCTTTATTTTCGTCTTGTTTTCCTCAAACGTTTTATTGTGTGTTTTTGCCATTTGCACTCTGATACGCCGTGAAGTTAGCCGCAGCTAGAAATGCGCATGTGTGAGTGTGCCTGTAACAGCGTCTAGTCTGATTGTCCTGCTCTAACGCACTGTGTACTGGCCGAATGTTCCTGCGCTGCTCTTTACGCATACGTGATTTTTGCAATTGTTATTTATGCCTTGTTCTCTGTACGCGCGAATTTTCGCCACAAAATGAAAGCAAAAGTTGATAGACAACTTTTTGTACTGCGCTCGTTTTTCGTTATTTTCTGCGCAGCGCAGACAGGCCATCGAACAAATGTAAATTCGCGAAAGCGAAGGGGCAGCCAAAGCGAGACATTCGATAATTCCAAGGGTTGTCGCGGCGGCGTCCCAAAAACAGAAAACCAAGCCCCAAACCTTAAACAGCCCCAACCCAACGCCCGTCGCCCAAGTAAGATTTTCGTGTAGGTGTATGTGGGCGGTGAGAGGTGAACGCCACTCTTCTTTGATATTTTGTAACTCAGCGGCGATTGCAATCTGAAATTCCAAGAGAGTGATTAAAACTGATCGAATTAGTCACACCCTTTCCACAGCGCTGTAAAAGTAGGAGAGCTCATAAATAGGAATAAGACGCAATTGGTTGAATTGACAGTCGCAGGCAAAAGCCACAGCTAAGGCCCATCCGATGGTTGCCAATATTATTGTGCAGTCACGTAGTCCAATTGGTCAACAAACTAATATGAGCAGCCAGCGGCTGCGTTACTATTTTTAATTGTAGGTTCATTTTGATTCAGGAGATCGCAATACAGTTCTTTCTCTTTTCCCCCACACTTCTGTAAGTGGGCTTGTTTGCGTGTCAATAAGCTTTCGTGGCTCCTCTCTCCCGCTACAGGGCAACATCTGCTAGACCACTTATTTTCAGAAAACTCAGATACAAAATAAAAAGGCTTAATAAATATGACTACCATAAGCTTAAAATATGCCCACATAATGTGCAATGCAATATGTACAGTGAAGCGGTGTGCTTATTTCACTTTATCGACAATATACTGTAATTTGTATTTGTTCTACTTCATCTAGCGATGCAACAAAAGCCATAGCAACAACAACAATATGAAAGCACCACGGTCAGTGTTTGTATTTGTTTATCGTTGAGTATACATACGTATGTGTGCGATAAGTTTCCAACGTGCATTTACTGAGATCTGCTTGCTGTCTTGCTCCCACCCACTAGCTGGCAATGGGGGCGACTTCTGGGGCTTATTTTGTGGGCTGGTGTGTGTATAATTTGTTTATGGCGCGCATTTTACTTGCTGATGATGACTACAGTTGTTGTTTTTGTTGGGGTTGGGGTAGGGTTGGCTTTTGTAATGTATGTATGTGTGCGTAATTCACCTTTTGGCTGAGGATGAGGGAATCTCTTTTGCTCTTTGTCGCAGTTGAGTATTTTTAACTAGCAGCTCATTTGTAAGATTCATTGTAAATGTTCTAGGCTGTGTAACCTAAATAAAAGTTTACTATAATCGCTCTCAATTGTGCTGTTATCATAAACTGTTTCCTTCCATTAAGAAATATGAAACGCGGAGATGACGTTGAAACGGAAGTGGGAGGGAGCATAATTGTCGATGGAGAAGTTCTAAATCAAAACTTCCTGGGTTATATAATATACACACATATGTGTTTATCGATTAGCTTGGCATTTCACGGATCAGGAAACAAATTCTAAGTTACATAATAGCACGCGCTATACTCTTTTAGATTTATCTTGAATTCAATTGTGGGGAATCAATTTCGCTGCTGCTCCCTATTCTCTATTTCAAATTGGAAATTGTATCTACAGCACGCGAGTGCAATAGACAATAGGCGCAAATTGGCCCCAGACCCATACACACACACAGGTGCAGGTGGAATATCCATAGATACAAACCCAAGTGCAAGTTGCCAGTGTAATGTGTAATAGATACAAGACAACGACAACAGCAACTAGCGCTGAATGCCGCGCCGGATGCCAAGGCGAAATTAGTGCATTCACATTTCGCTCTGCTTTGCCTCCTCTGTCTGCTTTTGCTTTAGCTTTATTCATTCCTCTGCTTTGCAATCCGAACGACGAAGCGAAAGCGGAATATGCAGTAAATAATAGAAATAACGCGAAATGGAGAGCAAAACATAGCAACAAAATATTATTGGCTCTTTGCAGAGAGTAGTAAAATAGATCATTTTAAAAATCTAATCAAAAAGTAATATATCTAAGATCTGAAATACTTTTAAAAAGCTTTTTGTAAAATTTGAACTTATCGGACTAATAGAAAAATAGTATCTCAAAATGCTTAAGAGATCCTAGAACTTCCATCTTTAAAATAAATTGATTGCAAGCCTTCTCATCTAATGTTTTCTAGTGACAAATTTTAGAGACATTAGCTTTAGAGAGGGGCATAAACAATGCAAAACAGAGGAAAACAGGTTTTCATCATAAAAGACATGCACAAGTGCTTAACGTTGTTGCTGTTTTTCTCTTTATTTATTTATTTTTTTTTCCAATATTTGCCAGGGGGGTCACTCTGCACACACGCACACAAGTATAAACAATGCACCTCCACCACACACAATCCCTGCTTGCTTTGGGCACACCTTTCGCACCGTATTCGCCTCTCGGTGGTTTCTCTGATTTTCCGCTCCCTGATGCTGCGTTCAAGTTTACAGCAAGTGCAGCACCAGCAGCCATCACGAAGCACATTCCGAAAGCAAAGACGAAAATACATACATATAGTATGGAGAGAAAACGCGGATATTGGATGTTTAAAGTGCGCATGCGCATTTTTGGCGCTCGACGGCAACGGTGCTGTGCTTTTAAGTTATTACATAACCTTTAAAGTGAATTGCATCTGGCAGTGCCGCGCCGGGACGATGAAGGTGGGCGCACTTGCCTAGCGATACTATCGGTGGTCTGGAATATTTTTGAATCCTTTTGTTTGAATCTTAATATTTTTCCTTTACGATCAACTAAACTTATCTTTTCTATATTTCAGAAACATCGAAAGATTGTTTATATATAAAAACAATATCCACGGAGTATAAGTTACAACCTACAACGACGGACAACAACGTAAAATTAGTACGACGCGGAACGGGATAGAATCTTCATCACTGAAATCAGAGGACCAGAAGATCAGAATAAAGGGAGCGCAGGAGCTAAAGCTGCAGAGCAAGGGAGCACCAGGCAGAGGAAGTGGTAGAGGACGCCGTTGAATCTCTCGCAGCGTTATGATTGTAATGGCTGACAATGTGATGAGGCACAGTGTTGGACACCACCGTCTATGCAATTCAAGCGTACGCCACGGCCCTCATCGCCTACCGTTAGTAGCGTTATTACCACTCCGTGCCAGAGCCAGAGGTTATGCATTGGGCCCCCAATGCTTTGGGGGCACATCAACGAAGAGCCAGGAGCTACAGCACCAGCACCAGCAGCAACATGACGGTCTCACCAGTAACGAAGTAGTGTTGTGAAATCGAAAGCTAATCTTGAACTCTACCGATCGAGTGAACTTTAAAGCCAAGTCAGGCTCTCCCTCTTCCTACAAAAACATATATATAAATATATATATATAATTTAAGCTTGCAGACCGTTCTGCAACATCTACACCAGCATCGCCATGCCCATGTCCAGCCACGACACGGTCTTTGTGGAGCCCGCCGTCAGCAGCAGCGGCGGCGGTAGCACGAGCAGCATCAATCGCGTCGGGATCGCTGGCCCCCAGCCGCCGCCACCGCCGCACATCGTCATCGATGGCACCAGTGTGTCAACGCAGGCACAACTGCAGCGCTTTATGCATCGTCGCATGTCGATCAGCACGCGGCAGATCCTCAGCGCCAGCCAAGGCCAATCCCAGTCAATAGTGGCGGTGAATGCGACGCAAAAGTACGCGGTGCGTACGGCAGGAGGAACTGGGGCAGCCTCTTCGGCCAGCTCTGGTCAGGAGTTGATCAATCCACAAATCTACAAGATTGTGACCACTGATGGCAGCACAAGCAACGTCATTATTGACGCCTCAGCTGCTGCGCCGCCGCACAATTCGAAGCTGCTACTCAGCAATCTCACGGTGCTCTCCAAGCAGGCCCCTGTCCAAGGAGGAGCAGCGCCGCAGCAGCAGCTCAGCTACATGGGCGCCAAAAGTCTGCCGTATGTGACGGCATCGCCGGCAAAGCAACCACTACTGCAGCAACAGCCCCAGAAGTTTGGCAGCATCAGCGCATTCAAGGCGCAACAGCAACAGCAGCATCACCCGCAGGCGGCCACCTTGCAGAAAGTAACTGTGGGCTCTCGCGCCGGGGCTCGCCTGCAGTCTTACGTTCAGCCCACTCCGCCGCAGATCATTGTACAGCCGGCGCAGCCCAAGTATGTGAATGCCACGGCGACGACTACGCTAGCTGGCAATGCAGCGCTCCTGAAGAAGGCCAATCAAAAGATAACGGTGAAGAGCGTGGGAAATATGTTGCAGCAACAGCAACACCAGCAGCAGCAGCAACAACAACAACTGCAGGCCCAGCAGCTGAAGACGTTCATCACTCAACAGCAGCAGCAGCAGCAGCAGCAACAACAGCAGCAAACCTACAAGACGACGGCGGTCGCCAAGGCAAAGTTTGTAAAACAGACGACTGCCCTGTCCATTGCCGCATTGCCCCAGCAGCAACAACAGCAGCAGCAGCAAGCCACCTTTGCAAAACAGTCCATAATTACGCCTACGCCGGTCACCAAGGTGACCAAGCTGAACAGCAAATATGTGCAGCAACAGCAAATCAGCTTGCCACAGGGAACTCAGCTACAGCACAAAACATCGCCGAATGCCGGCTCGGCGGGCGGATACTTGCTGCAGGCGCAGGCACAGGCCACTGGAGGTGGCACCATTAAATTTGTCAACTCGCATGGCACCGTCATCCAGCAGCATCCCCAGCAGCAGCCACAACAGATTGGGACGACGAAGCGCATACATTACAACAGCAGCGGTAGTAGTGACAATGAGCCTGCGCATACGGTGGCCAACTCTTCGCTGATCACCGACGACGTGATGATTGTCAACGGTACACAAATGACGGATGAGTTGTCTGCGCGCATCTTGCAAAGCATGGCCCAGAAGTCATTTAGCCAGCAGCAGCAGCGATCCCAACAGGTGCCGGGTGCCACGGGCAGCAACAACAGCAACATGCCGCCTCCCACACAGATTATCTACAGCAACAGTAGCAGTGGAACCGGCAGTTGTAGCAGCAGCAGCAATAGCGGATCCGCTGGCAGTCCGGGTGGTAATCCGCATGGAAATCTGCTATTGACACATTATCAAGCAACCGGCCCCAAGCCAGTTTCCTCGCCATCGTTCCTTACAGTCACTGGCACGCCACCGGTGACGGTGGCCAGCACGCCCTCGGTTAGCATCTCGTCGCATGGCTTTGCCAGCGGCAGTGCGGCCATCTCCTCGTATATGTCCTCGGCAACGGCGGCGCGTCGTCAGTCGGTGAGCGCACCCAGCAGCCGGGCGGCGTCACTGGAGCGCAAGCAACAGCAGCATCAGCAGCAGCAAATGCAGCACGAGGCGACGAGAAAGGCACCGACTGTCATTGAGTATTACAAGCACGGGTAAGGATGAATATGTAGATATCAAAATAAATTGGGATTTAAGATGGTTAACGTAGAAAAAAACTTTTAAATTAAATATAAATAAATGACAGCCACTCGTCCGTAACCGTCGGCAATTACATTTAATAATTTTTAAATCGTCAGACAGACTGACTGTTTTAAATGCTTTGCTGTAGGCCCTTCAAAATCGATTTGTTTGTTAAATGACGCCTCGTTCCGGATGAGCAAACGATTTTCAAGTGTCGACACTGTTGGCATCGATAGGTTGCTCTCACAAGTGTCAGAATTGCATCAACTATCGGGACGGTCCAGCTGTTCTGATCAGTTCTATGACAATAGCAATAGGATTTTTTGTTGTGACATCTCTCCTCTAATCATAATTCACGTGCTGTGTATCTTACCTTTCCAGCGTGAACCACAACAGCAGCAGCAGCAGCATCATTAGCAGTAACCTGACCCATAGCAATAGCATGAGCAATCTCGGAGCTTTGCGGAACAGCTGTGCCAGCGGATATACCACGACAACTCTTACCCCAGCCACGTCTCTGCATTTGACGACGCTCAACAACGTTCCTGGTCAACTGGATACAGCAGCGCCTCTGGTGAAGTTAACAACAACAACTACAACAGCATCAGCAGGTCAGGTGCAAACGGCACAGCAGCCAATGGGTCACAGCCAGCTAAGTGCCAACGACGAAGAGTTATATATTGAGGAGGTGCGACCAGTGCCAGTGCTTACCCAGGATCTTCGCCTGCAGCAGCTTCACGCCATCATGCAGGACCACACCTACGCCTCCCAGCAGCAGCAGCAGCAACAACAACAGTCACAGCAGCAGCAGCCAGCGGCGGATACAACGATTGCTGGAGTGGCACAGCAGCAGCCGCATCCGCAACAGTGGTCTCTGGGAGGAATTGGAGTGACTGTAGCCGCCGGTCAGACCACGCCCACATATGGAAACTTTTACGGGCAGCCAAGTAAGTATATCGGAGACTTAGCAGGCATTGTGAATACTTTCAGAATTAGATTTTTAAGGTTGGATTAATTTAGAGAAAATATAATACCGAAATGCCAAAAATTATAATTCCCACTTTCTTCTATGCAGTTCCTCGCCATGTGACCGACGATGATGCCCACTCGGCCATTAGCAGTAGCTCCCGCATGGGCCTGGCCAGCGCCGACATTGATCCGGGCGAGGAGACGGAGACAGCGCCAGAAGCCGAGGCCGAGGATGACTCTGTGACGCGCTGCATTTGCGAGCTGACCCACGACGATGGATACATGATATGCTGCGACAAGTGCTCGTAAGTACACGGCTAATTCAGGCAGGAAGTCTTTATATGTAACTGATTTATGTTCTTCTCACCAACAGGGCTTGGCAACACGTGGACTGCATGGGCATTGACCGCCAGAACATACCCGAGGAGTACATGTGCGAGCTGTGCCAGCCGCGTGCAGTGGACAAGGTAAGAGCTCGTGCCCTACAGCGACAGAAACGTAAGGAGCACATGATGCTGGTGGCCACACAGGCGGCAAATGGAGCTGCGGCCGTTGCGGCAGGGACAACGCTAAGCGGAGGAGCATTTGGCACCAGCGCCAGCGTCGGGGGAATGGCCATGTCCGAGGAGCTGCAACAACGGCTGACATCAGGATTGAATGGCGGCTATGCCACGGGCACTGGGATGTCCAAGAAGTCGAAGAAAACCAAAGACGGCGCAGGCGGTGGTGCCTCTGGCTCCGCTTTAAAGAAAACCAAGAAGAGCGGCGGAGTAGGCGGCAGCGAGAAGAGCGGAAGCGGTGGCGTAACTCCTGGTGGTGCCGGCACTGGCAAGTCCAGCAAAAAGAGTAGCAAGCGGAAAAGCAAGTCTAGTTCCGAAGGAACGAGCGGCGGCAGTGGCAGTAATCTCGCTCTTACGGCGGCGGAGAAGCATGCCGCCAATTTGCGCCAATGGATTGAGAACTACGAGTACGCGGTTACCAACCATTATTCGCCGGAGCTGCGAGCCCGCCTGCACGCCATTCAGAAGCAACCCAGCCTACTGCAGAGCATCCAGAACACGGAGAACAAGGCGTTACGACAGATCCAGCAACAATTGTCCACGACAGGCGGCGGCAGCAGCAGTGAGCTGGAGCTGGAGCAGCGCGCTCAGCTCATACCTTATGCGGGCGCAAAGGTGTTGATTAGCAGCGTGGAGCTGGCGCCGCACGCCCCCATTCACGAGCTGCGCGGCAAGTACATGCTGACCACTCAATTCCGCACCCAGAATCCCACCGTCAACATGAACACGCCGCCGCCGAGCAACTACCTGAACAGCTTCAAGGCTCACAAGACGCCGGGACAGTTTGTCTTCTTTTACCAGCTGCCGGGCGTGGAGGCGCCCATGCAGACGCTGCGACCGGATGGCAGTGTGCCGCAGGTGACGCAGCAGCCGCCCTCGTACCTCAAGGGTCCGGAAGTGTGCGTTGATACGCGGACGTACGGCAACGATGCTCGCTTTGTCCGTCGTTCCTGTCGCCCGAATGCCGAGTTGCAGCACTACTTTGAGAAGGGAACGCTTCACCTGTATATCGTGGCACTGACGCATATCCGCGCCCAGACGGAGATCACGGTTCGTCACGAGCCCCACGACCTGGCGGCGGTGGAGCAGAAGAAATCACATTCTGCCGTCATTCAGCCTACAAGTACTCGCTGTGCCTGCGATCTTGGAAGCGACTGCCTCTTTGCCTTGCCGCTGGCGGTGCAGCAGCAGCTCCAGGCTCCGCCGACACAGCCCAGGAGCAGTCATCGCAACAAAGCGGCAGCAGCAGCGGCGGTCGCTGCGGCGGCGAATAGCGCCGCAGCCATACAGCTGACCATGGGACTAGGCGTGGTGGGACCAGGAACTGGAGCAGCGGCCGCAGTCGGAGCAGTGGGCGGAGCAACCAGTGTCGTCCTGCCCAATTCGCGAAATCGCTCAACTTCTTCTAGTGGCGAGAGCAGCCAAATGGGTCTGAATAGTCCGCAACTAGGACAGTTGAATCTTGGCTTCAAGCCCTCACCGACGACGGCCTCCTCGATGACGGCGCCGGTCTGCAATAACAGCGGCGGCAGCGGGAGCAGCAGCAGCAGTAGTAACAACTCCTGCTCGGTATCCATGTCCAGTGTGCTGCACGACTCGGGCATTTGTACCTCCTCCTCATCGCCCTCAGTGTCTATTCCCTCGCCAACGCCCGCTCAACTTCAGTCGCCAACGCCGCACCAGACATCGCTTTTGCAGCGGAGTCCCACGCAACAGCAT
This sequence comes from Drosophila mayri, assembly GCA_008042485.1. NCBI lineage: Eukaryota > Metazoa > Arthropoda > Insecta > Diptera > Drosophilidae > Drosophila > Drosophila mayri. Next base: position 268,677 of record VNJN01001215.1, read on the forward strand.
CAACAGCAGATCCTGGCGGCGTTGCCCACGCCGATGCTTACACCGATGCTTACGCCGATATTATCACCACAGTTGCCCCAGAAACCAACTCACGTTGTGGTCCAGCAAACCTCCCTTTTGCAACCGCAGCAGCATCAGGAACCTTTGGCTGTCATTGCAGCGGCAGCAGCCATTCAGCAGCCCATGTCAACCTATTTTGTGGGTAAATCTCAGCAGCAGCCTCATCAGCAGCAGCAGCAAGAGCAGCCATCTCCAAAGGCACAGCAACAGAACGTGGCAGCTCACTTCCTCCAACAGCAGCAGCAGCAACAACAAAAGCAGCAACTGCAACAGAAACAAATCCAACAGCAACAAATGGCGGATGAGGCTAGGATGGCGGTGAGTGCATTGCAGACCCTGCATGCTACACCAACATCCCATGTGGTGACGACGCCAATCAAGGTGACGACTGTGCAGCAACAGCCACCACAGCCACCACAGCCACATCATCAGCCTCCACCGCAGTCTCCACAAAGGCAAATCCAGCAGCAGCAACAGCAGCAGCAGATTGTCTATCCAACCGGCGTCGTCCAGGCCATTCAGGTCGCCGCTACTCCCACGAAACTGAGTTCGCCTACAAAGAGTGTGTCCCTGGTCCACATTAACAACAATAATAATACCAACAGCAGTGGCCAACCATCGGTTGTTGCAGCAAGGAAAACTCCCGCCAAGCAACCGCCACCCCAACAACAACAACACGTTACTCCCCCCGCTGCTGCTGTTCCCTCATCGGCCCCAGCAGCATCGCCAGCAACACCTTCACCAGCATGTGATTCCAGAGAGAATGAGGCATCGGCATCGGTAACGACACCGACCACGCGTACGCCCGCCAAGGATAAGCCGAAGCAGTCGCGGGAGGATCGCAAGCTGGAGGCCATACTGCGAGCCATTGAGAAGATGGAGAAGCAGGAGGCACGCAACAAGAAGGAGACGACGCGTCAGGGCGTGAGTGGCGGTAGTGCCAACAAGCGGCAGGCAAGCAATTCTCCCGCTTCGCCCAACAAGCGCGGCAGCTCCATCTCGATCAGTGAGGATGTGATGGATACACCAACGAGCACCAATTCCCCGCAGCGCCGCAACCAAAAGAAGAAGCGGAAGGTTAGCCGGAGCTATAACAACAATAACAATAATGGCAGCAGTAGCAACAACAAGCGAAGAAAGAGCATTATGGTGGAGTCCGATGGGGAATCGCATGCGCTGACCAACTCGGAATCGGAGGATCATGTGCAACATCATCATGCGCAGCAGCATCGTCATCACAGCGGTTCGGAAGACCAAGCTGCTGGTCTTCTGTTAGCCTTGGCTCACCACAACAATAACTCTCCGTGCGTCAGCAGCGAATCGTTCAAGTCACCCACACCCAAGTCGCAGGCCCTGCCCGTGAGCAGCGCCTGTCTGCTAATTGAGGCTGCCATGGGACCGCTAGTAGAGCAGCCGCCAGCGACGTCATCGCCTTCGCTTGGTGGCAGTGGCGAATTCAAGTTCCCGCCCGGCGGAGCCAAGACCAAGAAGACACTCATGTCTAGCTGGTTTCAGCAGGAGCAATGTGAGCAGCAGCAGTCGGCCTCCTCGGGCTTGGACAGCCTCGTGCGAGCGGCCATGAGCGAGATTAATGGCGAACGTGACCAGTTACAGCAGCATCAGCCAGCACCGGCTCTGCTGAAGGTGGAGCAATTCATCCATCAGACGGAGTCATCGACAGCGACGACGGCGGGCACTGCTCGCGACCAACTGCATCTGCCGCTGCAAAACAATTCGTCGGTGAAGAAGCGTTGGTTGCGACAGGCCATCAGCGAGGAAACGACTCCGGATGAAGGGCTTTCTCCGCCGCAGCAGCAGAGTCTGTCGACGACGCTCACTCCTCAGCCTCAGCCGGCGCCGAGTGTGTCGCCCCTGGCCAACGGATTCAGCACGCCGCTGAAGAAGCGGCGCCTCGTCGTGATTAGCAACGGATCGAACGGAATGGAAGCCGATGAACCGCACATTGATGTCATTGGTGAAGAGCCCAAGGAGGAAGCGGAGGATGAGGACGTCGCAATGACTGCTCTGAAGGTGGAAACTGAGCACAGCCAGCAGCAGCAGCCGGAACAGGACGACGACGTGGACATATTGCGATCTCCTAGCCCGGGCACTCAGCAAATTGTCGCCGAGGACAATCTGGTGAAGATCGAACCGGAGGACACGAGTGCAGCCGCCGAAGACGTAAAGATCGATGTGGAACGTGATGTGGAGAGCCAGGCCTGCGATAAATTCGAGGAAATGGTAAAGGTGAAGCGCGAGGAGGAGGAGCAGCGCGAGCAGCAACAACAGCTGGAGCAACAGCAGCACCAGCAGCAGCCCAAGGTTGAGCCTTCGCCAGTGGAACCAAAAGTGGAACCGAATACCACTGCTGTCAAGTTGATGCCCAAAGTGGAAACGACAACGACAATTGCAGAACCGGAGTTGCCCCCTAAAGTGGAGACGACAAAAGTGGAAGAACCCAAGCCGGGCGAATCCCTGTTGCGATCCACGGCAACGGCAGCAGCGGCAGCAACCCTACTCGATGTGGGAAAGGTGGCAATCAAGGCAACGCGACCACCGCCGCCGCTCAAAGTGGAAGACGAGCAGCCGCAGAAGAAGAAGCTCAAGCTGGAGGTAGTTGTTCCGGAGTCGGCACCTTCTGCTCCGCCTTCAACGGCGGCGATACCATTATCCACGACCACCGGAGCAATAGGCGCACCAGCAATAGTAGCGCCCGTAACTCCTGCAGTTGCTGCTCCCTCCAGTACGAAAAATCTCACGGCGCACGATATTCAGGAACGGCTGCTGTCATTCCATGCAGCCAACATTTCCTATCTACAGTCGAGGAACAAGAAAGCCACCGCCGCCTCGGCCACTACCCAGAAGAGCAACAGCAGCAGCGGCGGAAGTGGTGCCGAGTCCAAGAAATCGTCCAAGGAGAAGGATGAGAAGCGCGACAAAGAGAAGCAGCTGAAGAAGGCGAAAAAGGAAAAAAAGAAATCCAAAGAGAAGGAAAAAGAAAAGGAGAAGGAAAAACACAAGGCATCGACGACAACTGTGCCACCGTTCGTTGAGGCGAAGAAGAAGTCTACCCAGTCAAGCATTAAGCCAGATTCAAAGACCTTGCCACCGCCGCCGGTGCCGACGTCGATCCTTCCGCCGGCTCCGACGCCGATCCTGCCGCCACCTGCCGGGCCACCAGCCATTACAGCCAATGGAAAGGCCAAGCACTTGGCCCATAACAATGCAGAACAACAGCAGCAGCAGAAGATGCGGCGCCGCACCATGTCCATGTGCGTCACGCCCGTGACACAGTCACTGGCCCCGCCAACTCCCACGACAAAGAAGCGGCAGACCAACTTCGAACAGGAGCTGACCAAGCCCAACAGCCAGATCCTCAGCAGTAGCATTCTCCTCAATAGCAGCAAAGCGTTGGCGAGCGTCGTACCTGGCATCGTCGCGTCCACTGGCGTAGTTACCGGTGGCGTTCCGAATGCAGTACAACAGCAACAGCAGCACCGAAAGGAAAACAACCATCACCCAGAGGTAGCAAGTTCGGCGAGTGGCGGAGGCAACGGACCTATGAGCCTGGCGGCAGCCATTGCCAGCGGTAAGTTAACGCCTCTGACCCGGCGGCGCGAGTCTATGTGCGGCAGCCGTCAGCAGGCGCTTATTGCGGCCGCCTTGAAGAAGGAAAAGAAGGAGAAGAAAAAGAGCAAGAAGAAGGATCGCGAGAAGCAGAAACATGAAAAGCAGAAGGGGAAGGAGAAGGACAAGGAGCGGGATAAGGACAAGCAAAGGGATAAAGAGAAGGATAGGGACAAGGATAAGGACAGCAGCAGACTGATTACCAACAAGATGAACTACATTCAGAAGCCGGCAAACCCAACTATAGTCGCGACGCCCTTACCTGCCCCCATTCCAGCGCCCACGCCCAAGGCTGCTCCAATACCTGTGCTGATCACGCAACCTACTCCTACGGCTACAGTCCAGCCACTGGACAGCAATTGCCCATCCGCCGCCAGCAAGGTGGCGCCATTGCCATTTTACAACACCATCTACGGCAAGTTTCAGGATTCTCCTTCGTTGCCAGCAAGTGGCGTCACCGCCAATGCCCCGACCAACAGCAGCAGCAACAACAGCATGCCCAGTCTCTCCGAGTATCTGGAGGCGAAGGTCAGATCTTCCAAGGCGGCAACTTGTCCAGCAGCTGCCATAGTTAGCCCAGTAACAACGGCTGCTGCAGTGGCATCATCGCCATTGTCTGTAGAAATGCCGCCACCGACCACCACCCCGCTGAAGCTGTACACACGCACCGCCAGCCACGATCCGCGCCTGAACCCGATGCTTACTGTCCCGGAGCCAACGCCAATGCCGAAACGTAAGCTTTCCATTAGTGAGTATCGCATGCGCCATCGGCCCTCGGTGGATTCAGCTCCTACAACGCCCACGACTCCGACGACACCTACCACGCCACCAACGAGCTCAAGTGCGGCTGACCGTTGCTTTGCAAAGCCGCAAACCATCAACAAGTGCTCGTTGCAGTCGCCGGAACGCTACCAGGCGGCCATAAGGGAGCGACGGAACTCGATCAGTGTCCACCAGCAGCTCCATCACCACCAGCAGCAGCCAGGCGGGAATCACCTTAATCTCAGCCACAATAACATCAACAACAAGACCAGCAGTAGCAGCAACAATCACTTGCAGCAGGTTTTAGGGGTTGTCGGTGTCGGTGGTAGCAGTAGAATGGCTGCCATCAAGAAGCCGTCATTGGATCCGGCGGCCACCACCTTAAGCACCGTAAACAGTATCCTAAGCACGGCTCAGAAGCTGCATATGTTCGATGACAAGCCAAAAGGTGAGTTAATTATATTTTTTAGTAGATCTAAAAGGTTTTTATCTGAGTTTTACTCCTGCAGGGGGCCACTTCAACGCCGCACCAACGCTACTGGAGCAGCAGCAGGAGAAGATGAGCGAGCGATCGCGTTGTCTACAGCGGACCATTTCCTGCGATTCGCGGGTAATTGAGCGATTGGGTTCAGTAGCGGCCGGAGCTGCTGCAGCGAGTGCGTTGGTAGAAAAGGTGACCACGGCGGCAGTATCCCGGAGAGATGCTGGCCACTAATGGGCAGTGAGTGAAGACTCAAGGCAGTGCCAGCGACCCTAGGTCTTAAAAAGACGCGACACAATCTCAGACGGAACCAACGGGGGAAGAAATGTACCCCGACATGAATCGAAACATGCCAGATGCCGGATTCAAGTTTCATTTCGCTGCTTTCCTTACACACCACAAACCACACGAGAGATACGCCGTTTCCAACTGTTTTCTTTTTTTTTCTAGACAAAGAAACTAACAAAACGCCAAGCAAATCACACAATGCAATCAATATGTATATTTGTAAGCAAAAAACCATCTCGGAGATCTTTAAGATAATCTAGAAGATAAACCCAAACGTTCTAACTAAAAAACTACTTAGTTTATTTAATAGCATTCGTTTTCGGTCAAGGCAAAACAGAGACGCAAAACAAACAAAGAAGAAACCCAACTATATATATATATATATATATATAACAAGAATCGATATAATATATTTACATATAGCATATAGAGTACAGATTTAGGCAGCCAAAAAAAATAAAACTGAAGTTACAAAGATGATATAGGAGAATCCCTTTTGGTAATTGGTAATATGTATTTTTTAGTTGTTAAGCCGATTAAAGGAGACCCAGAAAACACAGTTTCGTTAAAAACAAATGCTAGAGCTAGATGTAGGGAACTAAATCTCTATCTCTATATCCTCATATAATATATTTTGTGCAACTTTTATTTAAATTACTTGAATTACTTGTAAAACGTAGAAATAAACAAGATTAATCCAATCCCCATATACCAATACAATATCTACCGAAATTCAGAGATACGCCTAAGCCGCAAAGCAATATTAAAAAGTGAATCTGGCAAAGGAGAAGATTAGAATGGTCGAGGAGAACAGAATCCAATGTAAATAATATTTTTAAACACTCACAAAAGGAGGAGAAAGAAAAAAGAGTACAAAGCGAGGGGTTAATGGAATTAATAATTAATAATTCGGCCACTTGGAGAACGCAAAACGATACAAAGGATGTACATAGCATAAATAGAGGCAACAGCAGATTTCCGAAGCCATTTTTCGTACCTAGAATAAATTTTGTTTTTAAACTATACACGATTATGTTTCAATAATAATAATAAAAACATAAATTATGGTTACATTTTGTGAAATCATTTTTTTTTGCAAAATTAACTCATTATTTACTTTCAAACACGCCGCGATTTTTAACAATTAGCAGATAAATGCCAGCCAAGATGTGTACTTTCCGCTACACACCTTGTGTTGCAGTATTTCTCTTTTATTCAATGTGAAATTAAAATATATAAATCCGTATTTATCTCTTCTTTGCTTGTTTGAGTATCTGGCAAACATTTAAAAAAAAGAAAACGAATAAACCCGGTGAAATATGCTGATGTCGTAGACCATTATTTTTATTTTTTGCTTAATTAGGGAAGACTACTTTCTCCACCATAAACATGTACATATAAAAATGTATTTCTTAATTGTAAGGCGACAAACAAACAGGTGCGTTATACATAGGCGAGAGTAATTTCATTTTATGATTTATATTTTATTCTTTCTGTAAATAGGCAACATATTCAACACACACACACATTATTAATATTAGTCTAAGGGAAAAGTTGTAAAATATCTAAATACTGAAGTGTTCTAAGCCGGATTTTACTGAAACGTATATATTGTCAGTTATTTTTTTTTTAAGATATGTACCATATGATAAGCGAAACCCATATTAATCTTACCTATACATAGTTATCTATAACAAATATTAAAATGTACGATGATAAAACACACAGTTTGTAGTTTTCGTAATACAATTTTGATAGTTCTCTAGTTGGTAAACACACAAACGAAATTATTTATAACTTATTTGAAGGGGAAATACCCCTGCTCGTAATCATTTTTACTCTACACTTAGATCCTTTGTAAGTGCGAATTTGAATTGTAAGTGTAAGCGTAGTGGTTTTAGTCACATAAGTCTACCTTGGTTCAACTGATGATGTAAATTAAAAATACGTTAATTGTTTACTAAACACAAACACACAAAACACAAGCATATGCAGATGCCACTACAAGCTGTTGGCATGCCAAGCTTCTTCTGTAAAATACATTACAAAGTGAATTCGTAAGATTATTTAAAGATAAACACAAAAAACCGAAAAACAACAATAAAAGGAAAATAATATGAAAAATATTACAAATATGTTTTTATTATTCGATTTTTTGATGTTTCGTTGATTAAATATAAATGTTTTTCCACCCCCAGTGAAAATTTCAGGTCTTCAGATTCGCAATTTAAATCCTAATCAACCATAAAATAATAAAACATAAATTTGTCCTGTGAAAATAAATGTTTGCAAACAAATTACAGTGCAGGTTAGTCGCGTTTTCCATATAATATATAATATTAATCAGGTGAGTTTTATTGCTGAATTTCATCACCAACATTGAGTTTTTGAAAATATTTGCCATTTAAAACGGAACTCAATAATTATTATAAAAAACAATTGCTTTTTCCGTAACATTATTTTTATTTTCTTACATTTCGAGCCTAACTAGATTTTTAAAATGAATTACCTATGTAGAAAGTTTTCTTAAAATACTAATAGCCAGCAAATATATATATTTATATCAATTTCTGTGAAACATTTCGTATACTCTATATACTATATATATGAATGTGTATATTTGTGTGACACCCTTATTCTAGTGTGGGGAGGGTTCGGAACCTACAAAAATATATGCATGAATCTGTCAACCTTACAATAATTAAGGTATTTCTTTCGCTACAAGCTATGTGTGTTCATAAAATTCACACAATATCGGCCACAATATAAAAAAACTAATGATCAAATATATTCTTAATATTATGAAAAATTATGGATTCCAAAATTTGAAATCTTTTCTATATTTTGTGACTCGTTAGCAGTTAAAGAAAAATACATTATTTTACTTAAAGGATTATATACACTTTAAACTAAATTAGTGCAGACTAAGTGAAAGAGAGGGAAATTTATATATATATTATATACCAGAGTAACCGATATGCTGGTATACTTCTTTGCATGCCCGTTCGACGCATTGACGAATTCTGAGGACTAGATTCGTTTGTTGATGTATCATAAGAACCTGGAGCAGGAACTAATTAATTCAGTCAGTCAATGACATTTTAAGATGATAAATTATGCAATTCCTGCCATCAAAACCCTACACTCTACCTACTTATGTATGTATATTACAGCTCGCATAAATTCTTGTTTGATTTGTCCAGAAACCCTATTCTCGACAGCTCTAGAGCAGCCAGAAAACACGACGCTAGGAGGACTTATTGCTATTACAGCTATTTACATTGTTGTTGTACAAGTAGGGTATGAGGTTGGGCTCTATCTCGAGCTGTTGCCTAAGTATCGAGCTCATCACGAATTCCGTAGACACAATGTGACACTTTGGGTTGCCATGTCGCGTTAGATCCGCGCACAGATGCATGTCCGTCGGGCAGGTCACTATAATGTAGGAGTCGGGCGCTTGGACATGCGCCTCGGCTACAGCAGCACCGGTCCGTCGCTTTGGCTCCACTTTGCCGCCGGACGATTCTATCATCCGGATGATTTCATCACGGGCTGGGAACACATCCGGCGTCACATAGAAGTATTTGCCGGCAAATAGCGTGGAACGTGTGGGGGCGCACAGGACGGTGTTCAGATTGAATTGCAGATTCTCGTCTACCGGTATGTGCTGGATGCGATACGGATCGGTTGGGACGAATTTACCGGCCTTGGCGCTCTCCACAATCCAGCTGGACTTGAGCACAAAGTCCACATGGCAGCAGGCCTGAATAAGTTTGCAGGTGCGACTCTCGCGTGTCATCACCAGATGTGTGGCATCTGCAGGGCTGTCCACAACTATTCCGCCCAAAATTCTACAAAACAAATTCAAAGAATAATAATTTAAATAATGTAAATAATATTTTTCGCTTTCAAAACTACAAGTTGAATAATATTTGGTGTACTTACAGCACTGCCTTTTTGAGGGCTTCGGCTTCGGCTACCTGGGAGAAGATAACCTTGGGGGGCTTGGTATTTGTGGGATACTCGAGGCAGACAATCTGCTCCGGCAGCTGCTCCTGCTGGAAGGCATTCATCTTTTGACGCTTCAGCTTGTGCTCGTTGCCAAAGGGATCGGAGAGATGGCGCTTGACACGCTCGTGCGCCTCCTGGGTAAGGTTTATGGGTGCCTTCCAAGCAGCTATTCAAAGTAGATAAAATGAAATTAGTTTCAAAGGACCAAGTGTGGGCAATTAACACAATGAGACGTACTTAGCAGATGCGCCACCAGGTTGCATTCGATGCGGAAGGGAGCTATTAGGCTGTACTGCTGGTACTTGGGATTATCGTACTGGGACAGGCCGCTCAAGTTGCCGATGCAGACGTCGCTGAGCCAGAGGGCGTTCACCATCGGTATGTTCCACTCCTTGGCCGCGTTGAACTTGTTGCCCTCGAGCTGCTTGCACACGATCACGGTGTTCACCTTGGACAGATATGAGGTGTATATGGCTCCGCATTCCTCGGCCATCTGCTGCAGCCTCACCAGCTCCTCGCCCTCGAATCCCTCCGAGGTGATAATGTACCGTTCTAATGGCTTGCGGTAGCCAAACTGACTGGGAAAGGGCAGGTGAAGCGGCTGCCATGGCGGCATCAGCTGACGCTTGAGGCAGATATCGCTCAGCCAGTAGGCGGTGACGCAGCGCTTGGCATCCCGAAGTGCCTGCATAACCACACCGTGCCGCTGCGTGCGACAAATGACGTGCGTTACTCGGGGACAGTAGACGCGCTCGATGTCGCCACCAAACTGCCGAATAGTGTCCAGCCAGATGGGCAGCTCGTCGCCGTCCGTCTCGTCGTACTCCACGATATAGAAGGTACAGCCCACGAGGAAGAGATCGGCGGGCAGCTTCAGGTTGGGATTGTGGCCGTAAAATTGAGGCATCGGTATCGGCGGCTGTCCGGGGCGGGCCTGCATATATCCATGAGGTGGCCTCTGCTGCACGGGCACCCCGACGCCCACACCCACGGCCATTTGTTGCTGTTGTGGGGACTGCGGCGGAGCTACGACGATCTGCTGCTGAACCAGATGCTGCTGCGGAATCTGCTGTTGCTGTTGTTGTTGCGGCACAGTGATCACTCGACGCATTTGCTGCTGTTGCATAATTTGTTGCTGCTGTTGTTGTTGCTGTAGCATTAGCAGCTCCTGCGGCGTGCGTGGGGGTCCTGACACGCCGACAGCCGCTGCATTATGCTGCTGGCCCATCATCCTGAGAGCACCAGCTGCCGATGGCGGCTCCACATGCTGCTGTTGGACAACCATCTGTTGCTGTTGCTGCTGTTGCATTAGCAATTGTTGCTGCTGCTGCGGAGTGGCTCCGGTTACCACCTGCTGGACAATCTGTTGCTGTTGCTGCTGGCCATCAGGCAGTTGAATTAGCTGCTGCTGCGGTGTCTGAACTCCGTTGTTGCCCAAGCGATTGCTCAGCATGTTGGCCAAGGCTGTCTTGGTTTTCAGGTTCATCTGCTGCGGTGTTTGTTGAGGCTGTCCATCGGGAGCTGGCGGAGAGAGAAAAATAAAAGATTAGCAAAGGTAAGCAATGAAATACCACTTACAACCTATATCTAAAAATTTAAGTTTTAATTGTGAAACATATAAATAATTAAAGAAAACATCACTCACTTGTTGAAGACATGACCAAAGTTTGTGTCATTATATTGGCACCGCCTGGGACAGGACCCGGGACTGCGCCCGGAGTGGTGGGTGTTCCCGGCGTGGGCGGCTGTTGGACAATCGTCTGTTGCTCAATTAGCTGTCCGTTGGGTCCAGTGATAAGCTGCACCGTTTGCTTTCCCAGCTGCTGTTGTGGTGCCTGCTGCTGCTGGATGGGTATCTGCTGGACGCGCAACTGCTGGCGCTGGAGGAGCATCTGCTGATTGGGATCGTTCATGGGATTGAAGGCCTGTTGCGGTTGCTGCTGTGGCGACTGTTGCTGTTGCGGTGTCGGCTGCCCCACTCCCACTCCCGGTTGCTGCTGCTGCTGTATCGGACTGAGGCCAGGAGTTCCACCGGCTCGGACTACCACCTGACGCTTGCCCTGTTGCTGCAGCCATAGCATTTGCTGCTGGTGCGTGAGTCCCGGTGGCATTTGGCTCTGGACAATAATATGGCCCGGCGGCACAACAGGACCCCCGGCCGGCCGTGTGGCGACTATGCTGCCCGGTGCCCCAGGCCGCGGTTGGTAAGCAACCTGTTGGCGCAGCATCACGCGCGGCTTGTTCTGCTGATTCAACTTGGTGATGTACTCGGCTCTCTTGTGTGCATCCAGGGACATAAAGTGCGCGTGCGTCTTCTCGTCCAGGACGATTTTTTGTTGCTGCGGCGGCTGCTGCAATATCAGCTGCTGCTGTTGATGAGTCACTTGCTGAGGCTGTTGCTGCTGCTGTTGAACTGGCGGCGGTAGCACGATCTGCTGCTGTTGCTGCGGAGCCTGCGGCTGCTGCTGCTGTTGCTGACCGGGCCACGAAGTCTGCGGTCGCAAGCCGCGCGGTATAAACTGTTGCGGTTGCTGCGGCTGCTGCTGAGGAGTTGTGGGCAGCGGCGATTGCATTCCCACACTGCTGGTGGGAGTTCCAGGAGTTGTGGGCGCTATTTGACTTGATGCCGGACTTTGCGGGGACCAGTGCTGCGGCATTTGCTGATGGTGTTGGGGCGATTGTTGCTGCAATAGCAGCTGTTGTTGCTGCTGCTGCTGTTGCGGTGGCGGCGTGCGTTGAGGCAACTGTTGTTGCGTTATCAACACTTGCTGCATAATCTGCTGCTGCTGAGGGTCGATTGGTAGCTTCTGCTGGATAATCTGTTGGGGCTGCTGCTGCTGAGGAGTTTGCTGCTGCTGCTGCTGTATAAGTATTTGTTGTTGTTGCTGCTGCTGCTGTTGTTGTTGTTGCTGCTTTTGCAGCAGCTGCTGTTGCTGCAGATATTGCAAGCGCTGTGGATCGCTTAGAATCTGTTGATTGACAACGATTTGCTGCGGCTGCTGCTGCATTTGCATCCGCTGTTGCTGTTGCTGCTGTGGCATAATCTGCTGCTGTTGGAGCATCTGTTGTTGTTGTTGTTGCTGCTGCTGCTGCTGCACTAGTTGCTGTTGCTGCTGCTGTTGCTGTGAGATGTTCGTCTGATTCACAACATAAACGTTCTGACTCTGTGGATTCTGGGCCAATATCTGCTGCTGCTGAGCCAAACTGAGCTGATTGAAATGCTGCTGACTGATGATAAAGGTTTTCCCCTGCGGTTGCATAGACTGCGGTGTCTGCTGCTGCTGCTGCGGCTGCTGGACTCCAAGGACTTGTTGTTGCTGCTGCTGCTGTTGTATTGGTTGCTGTTGCAATGCCTGTAATTTAATTAAATTAAAAAAAAAAAATACCATGACATGAAATTTGCTAAATTATTAAAGACAATTTTAAATATACCTGCTGCTGTGGTTGCTGCTGCTGAGGGAATTGTCCTAAAATCTGTTGGTGTTGTTGTTGTGGAATCTGTTGCTGTGGCCGCTGAATTGTTTGCTGAATAATCCGCACTTGGCCACCACCACCCAAAGCTATTTGCTGCTGCTGGGTAAATTGCACTTGTTGCTGCTGCTGGGGCTGCTGTTGTTGTTGTTGGGGAAGTTGCTGAGCCTGAGAAAGTTGCTGCTGCTGTTGTTGTGGCTGCTGCAGTTGTTGCTGCTGAACATTCAACATTTGCTGCTGCTTCTGCTGAAGACTTTGGATGATCTGCTGTCCCTGAGCCGTTGATGTGTTTATTACATGTCGCTGGGTGATAACTTGTTGCTGCTGCTGCTGTTGAGGCTGACCAGGCTGACCGGGCTGGGGCTGTTGCTGTACCAGCACTTGTTGCTGACCAGGCTGTCCAGGCTGATTGGGCTGGGGTTGTTGCTGCAACGGCGACTGTTGCTGGCCATGCTGACCAGCCTGAACAGGCTGGGGTTGTTGCTGCAAGGGGGACTGTCGCGGAGACGGAGTGTGCTGTGGCTGGGGCTGCTGCTGCTGTAACTGCTGTTGCTGCTTCAATTGTTGTTGCCGCATTATCAGCGAATCCTGGTTGCTGCTCAATGCAGAACGGCTGAGCACCTGGGCCACCTGAACGGGATCCGTAGGATCGATGGGCTTTTGATGGGAGAAGGACTGCTGCTGCTGTTGCGGCTGCCCACCCACCTGATGGTGATGCAGCTTGTTCTGTTGCATGGGCGACGTCTGCGGAATCTGGGGCGACTGTGGTGCAGATATTTGCTGCGGACTTTGCTGCTGTTGCTGGGCCAATTGTTGTTGCTGCTGCAATTGCATGCGCTGCTGCTGATGAACGGGCTGCTGAAAAGGTTGCATTTGTTGTTGCTGCTGCGGGGACATCATCGCCGGCGATTGCTGTTGCTGCGGGGACATGTGCTGCTGCTGCTGGCGATTTTGCTGGATTTGCTGTTGCTGCACTTGTTGCTGGCGCAAATGCTGCTGCTGGGCACTTTGAGGCGACGGAGGTGGCGGCGGCGTCATTTGTGGAGCCGGAGATTGCAGCTGGCGTGGTGATTGCGGCGGCAACATGTTGGCATGATGCTGTTGCTGTAGCGATGGAGATGGTGTGCTGGGTGGCATTACCGGCGACCGGTTCTGCACCATTCGTGGCGATTGCTGAAGGTTTTGCTGAGCCTGCTGCTGCTGCTGTTGCTGGAGATTTTGCTGCTGTTGTTGGATTTGCATCTGCAACTGCTGCTGCTGCTGTAAGATCTGTTGCTGCTGCTGTTGATTTTGTCTCTGTTGCTGCTGCTGCTGCGGCGTCAGTGTTTGTCCGCTTTGAATTATCTGTTGCAGTTGCATTTGGCTTTGATTCAATATTTGCTGCTGCCGCATTAAGTGCTGGTGTATGATTTGAGGCGAAACTGGCACAGACTGCTGTTGCTGGACTATCTGTTGTTGTTGTACAATTTGATGTTGTTGTTGTTGCTGCTGCTGCTGGACAATCGGTTGTTGCTGTTGCTGCTGCGGAGATTGAACTGGCTGCGGCGTTGTTGACTGTGGAGTTCGGGGCGTTTGTCGCCCCGTTGGAGTGGAAGGCAATCTAGATTGCTGCTGTTGCTGCTGTAAAATGTTCTTGATCTGCTGCTGATTTTGTTGAGGCTGCTGCAGAGTAGCGGGTATGATTTTCTGTTGCTGTATAATTAATTGCTGTTGCTGCTGCGGGTGTGGTGATGGCGGGGCCTGTGCTTGAGGGCCGCCCTGTTGCTGCTGCTGTTGTGGCTGTGGTCGCACAAAGACCACTTGCTGCTGCTGGGCACTGGGCACGGGCAACTGTTGCTGCTGTATTTGCTCTGCCGATGCCTGAAGCTGGGACTTTATGCTAGCGATGCTCTTTGCAGCTGCACTGTCCTCGCCAAATCCCAGTATGTCCGATAGCGTCGACGAAGAAGTGGTAGTTAGCTGCTGTTGTTGTTGTTGTTGTGCTGCCTGCTGCTGCTGGAGGATTTGCTGCTGCTGCTGTTGTTGGAGTTGCTGCTGGTGCTGCAATTGTTGCTGCTGAAATTGCTGCTGCAACTGTTGCTGTGATGCTGCCTGCTGCTGCTTCTGCGTCCGCTGCTTCTCAATGGGCTTCAGCAGCCTGGGATGATAGGGCTCAGTGGGCAGGCAGCTTCTGGATTTTAGGCAGTCCGTCACCCAGTCGGGCGTCACTATGATAATGGCATTCTTGGGCAGCGCCAGCGCTTTGTTGTAGATGCCACCATTGGCCGCTCCGCATACCAGATGTGTGTTGGTGGCCCCAAAGCTGTGCGTAACAACGGCGCCGTGATAGGTGAGCATGGCGTAGAGGCGCCTGCGATCTCCCGGCACAACATTTGTGATAGCCACGCGGATGCCGCGCATGAGGCGAAGCTGATTGGGACTCGGGTCAAAGGCCCGGGTCGAGGCCATCCGGCCCAGCTTTGCGCTGTGAACAATCCATTGCTCCGTGACGGGTATCGCGCTGTATAAGTCCAGGTGCATGGACAGCTCCTCCTCCGTATAGTTGGTGGCGCATATCAGATGTGTGATTGTGTCCGACACGAACAGCTTCGACTGGGCCCCGCCACTCTTAAGGAAGCGTTCGATCTGCAATAGTAAAAGTTTTTATTTAGATTCAAAAAATATTATTGTTTTTATTGTTTTAATTGCCGTTGTGCCCGAATCACCCTGTGCAAGATTATGTGTTGTGGTCTGCGGCAACATTATTGGCGCGCATTGCTCCGGGGCACCCTGTGTGACCACTTACACAGACACAGCCGCACAAACACAAACATACAGACACGCACGGCAAAATGCAAGTACAGGCAACAGCGGCCGTCTCTTTACCTCTTCATCCAGGTTGCCGAGCACATAATAAATCACATCCTCGAAAAGTTTTTCGCTTATTTTGAGGTTCTCCATGGTTCCGCCCTGAGATAATACAGTTCCGCTTCTCCTGCGGCTTCAATTTCACTTTTGCTTTTGTTATTGCTGCTCCTGCGACCGCGCTTGGTGGGCATCTACATTTCACAGTGTTTTCGACCGGATGGGGGAGATCTGAGCTGCACGGAAAGGCCTTTGAACAGTGACCGGCACGATAGTAATTGCGAAACGCACTTTAATTGCAACTAAAAATGTTAAAAATTACATTTAAACTTGGGTTTCTTCTTATCTAGCAATGACGAAGAGTGTGCCCTAACCGGAGAAAAATAAAGGAAACAATCGCGGAAGATTATCGAAAACAGGGGTGCCAGATGGCTATATGGATTTCCCGCTAAAAAATATCGAACTGTGGAAATATTCTCCAGATGAACCTCTAAATTCAAAAATATGTTAAATTATAATTAATAATTATTAATCAATTAATTAAAATGCGGCGAAGACTGTTTAAAAATATGTCTAAATCTATAGAAAGTCTGGTCTATAACTAAGCTAGCTACGCCGATTTGAGAAATAAGGACTGGACCAGATCCTGGGCCAAAAAAATAATACAAATAGAAGTAATCTTTAATAAAGACGATTATTTATAATTAAAGATATAGACATTAAATAACTGAAATTATATAATAATCAAAAATGGCAGAATCTTAAATAATAAGAAAATAAGTTAAAAAAAAACAGCAAAGTTATGATTGTTTTCTCTATAGTTCCTATGCCATATATAAGATATATGATATAGTCTTACGATTTGAATAAAATTATAACTGCAATTCTGGAATAATAATAATTGACCATATCATAAATTAGAAGAGCATATGTATAATGATAACTAGTTAGCTACTTATTTATTATTTTTCTATTATTTTCCCTAGTCTGACTTAATTTATAATACCAAATAAAATATATGATTTTAATATCTTTGATAATGCCTTGCAAGGGTATATAAATTTATAAACATGTTATATTGACAGCGGAACTGAACTAAATTTCTGTAATTTTAAATTAGCTTCGAGGCGATTTGAATAATCAATTAAGATAATTGCCACCCAGGCATTTATCAGTTAAACAAACACTTATCTTCAATTGTTAATATAGCTCCCCAGGAAATCAAAACATTTTTAAGTAGCACGTACATACAATTTATTTTAGCTCAATACTGGCGAAGTTATCATCGCTCTGCTTCATTTACAAATCGATTCTAAAGCTCGCCCTGAAAATGTAATATTCTGCAAGCAGCGACCTATTCAGATGTTTACAATTTGAAATTTCCTTCAACTGCCTATTTATTAACATTTATACCATTTTTTAAGAAGTTCAGAGAAGAGTACATTATAAATTGTTGACGGAATCCCACCTATTTACGGAGAACAATGCTGGGTGGCTGTGGCTCCAACTTAAATTTATTATGCTCGTAATACTTACATCTACGTACGATCAGGATAAGTTATGTTAATGTTACACAGATAGAGATATATATATAACTGTTTCAATAAAGTTCGCGCTGCCCACGGCTGGCCACCTCCTCACCATCGCTTCTCAGGCCTGAGAGATGGACTGAAGAGACGGGACCTTGAGATTGATTGGCCACTAGCGAAGGCGAAGAGTGCAGCGTACGGATGGCGCTTTAAGTTTAGGGGGGACTACAAATTCTGTTTTTTTTTTTGTTTTTTCTGTTTAAATTTCCGCGAAATCCGGCCAGCAGCCATCTTAGCATAAGGTTTTACTTTAAAATTAGGTGTAGAGCATTTGAAGTGGGAACGGGGGTAAACTGGCTGCAGTTGAGGTTTTGGGTGTAGTGTGGAGGCGTGACGGGAGGTGAGTGAATTAGCTCGTCGCCGGGAACTTGTTACACGGTTGGATGATCGAGGTTTTGCGTGCCGGCACGGTTTCTGGCGTAGGAATCGCCTCTCCGGTGGTCACCTTGTTGGCAAAGACTTGCTTAACACCGCCACCCTTCTGCTTGGCCATCTGGTAGTCGCCCGAGTCGAAGAATTTTTGCTGCGGAAAGAAATTTTGGTTACTATATAGTTTGCATAATAAAGGGAGGGACTTAATATCGTAATCTCTTAAGATCATCAGATAGACGATGTGTCCATGTGCTGTACTTTGTCACAAAACATGACGATGACCCTTAACACTCACCCCCTTCTGCAGCCTTTTCTGGAGAAAGGCAGAGTGCCCACCGGGCACTCGCATTCCGCTGGGATACTTGGACTTCAACTTCTCCTCCTCGAGCTTCTCTAGATCCGTCAGATTTGCCTTTTCATTGGGATCGTTGTCCTGGGGCGTGGTGGCCGGGCTGTTGCTGTTTTCCTCCGCGGAGCTCATCGTGTTTGGGTTTACCTTTGGGAGAGACGTGAACGATTGAAAAGTTAGCGACCGTCCGAAAATATGGCGACAGAGCTTTTCCAAACAAAAGCGAAAATGGAAGGGGGGAAAGAAAAACGGAATCGGATTCGGAATCACAAGGGTAACGAAACGCAGAGGCGCGCAAAATGCCAAGATAAAATTGCATTTCATCACACACACACTCACGCGCCGCGCACACCAGCTTGGATATCCAGGGCAGGCGCACGCACACTGCTAGTAATATATGGACGCGAATTATTATAGTAATAATCGGATGAGCAAATATTGTTTTAATTTTTTATGCACACCCATACGCAGCCGATAAGGCGCCTGTGTGTGTGAGCGTGTATAGCTCAGTTGCTCACCTTTGCCTATTTGTTCGACGCGTAAAATTTGACGATTAACTGTTGTTTTCCACCTCCTTTTGTTCTCCGCTTCTCCTTTTGCGTCTCCTTCCCTGGAAATTGGATTTACCAATTAGCGGGTCGAATTCGGGGCTAGCTGCTATTCCCAAACAATCTGGGCAAGTGCTCGGATAATAAACGGAATCAGGCTGGCTGGCACACGGTATATATGTTTATTTGGGGCTGACTGCTTTTTTCAAGGCGATTCTATAGTAAAAAATAATTTTAACACTTTACAGACGCGCTGGGAGATGATATGATGCAAGCAGTGTGACTGCGGGTCGACCGAAAAAACTATACCGACAAATATACACAATTACACCGAGAATATACCGAATTTTTTAAAAAAACCATTTAATTTTTGTTATTATTTTGACTAATTAAGTCGATTTCCGACTGTTTGTTTTTAAATAAATTTGTATTCATTATTTTCCAAATGTAGCGAGTTCTTTTAAATCTTTCAACGAATCCTTCCCAAGCTGGAATTTTGTTCGCCCAGACCTTTTGATTTTTAGATCAGCTGCTCCTGGTAACACTGCCACGATTGTTTCAGCTGTTTTGCTGATTTTTTTGCCCTGTGTTCTGTGTGTAAATTGTTTTAAGGATATAAATCGGGGAATCGCAGGTTTCACACACACGCACACACAGCCAACTGATCCACCGACCACGCCCACGGCTGACGCAGCAACATGAGCTCCAAGGACAAGGCCAAGTTCAAACTGTTCCTGAAAACGAAGCCGGCAGGTAACAAAGTGTTCGCGGATTCTTATTGGACACAAAAAGAAAACATTACATTACATATTTACCCGTTACACAGGTTATGTGGGCGAGCGGACCCTGCGGCCGGAGTTTGAGAGGGAACTACGGCCGGAGCAGCCGGTGGCAGAGCGTTGCAGGATGCTGAAGGAGCTAGGTGACATTTATCTGCATAGTTTCAACCTGGATGAGGTTCGTGTTGACAATGAAGTGAATGTCTTGGATATTGATCATTTCCCTCCTTTCAGACCTCCATCACCCTTCTGTTTAATCTCACCAACGATCTCATCGTGCCCAACAAGCCGGCCGAAACACGCCAGCTTGCGTTGAGCTTCTACAAGCGACTTATCCACACACAGTACAAGAACCTGACCATCATGCGGGAGAAGTTCTTCTTGGTCATTCAAAACCATGAGGCGCGCGAGGATCTGCGTCACCTGTTGGACCTGCTCGACACACTCACCGACAATGGGAAAGATATCACCAACTTCGAGGAGAAGGTAAGAGATTGTCTAATGCCGCGAAATCTGACATCTAATGGTTAATTATTCCCTTCGCAGATTGGCAAGTTTATGCTGCTCTGGATTCCAGCCATCACTGAGGCCAATCTTCTGAGCCCCTATCTTGACATGCTGGTCAATCTGATCAAGTTCAATGCGGCCCATCTGGACAAGGACATTCTCGTGGGAATCGTGCAGTGGGTGACAATTACGTGGAAATTAATGAATTAATTATAATTTGTCTTTTCGAAGGAATGCCTGCGAACTGAGCTGCAGCGTTACGATTGATGAGATTGGCCTACAGTGCCTGACAATCCTGGAGATGGTCATTGGCTACACCATCTTTCCCAGCGAGCCACTGCCGCAATGCATCACAACCTTGTGTCGGACGGTCAATCATGCGCCCTATTGTCCGGCCTCATTTAAGGTGAGTTTTTAGCTATTATTAAATTAACTAGGAACACTATAGAATGTAAATTAAATTGTACATTAAACCCTATACTAAAGTTATTGAAATATGAGAATTATAGCTAAGTTCCCTTAATATTTTTTATTCGCATTACTTAAAATATTCCCAGTGAATTTAAGCTTTTTTCAAGTTAGAAATATATTCGCAGTTGTACATATTCATGCTGCAGTTAGGGTTAAATATATATATTTATATAAATCTCTTACAATAAACAGATTATAGCGAGACGAACTTTGAAGAAAACTTGTCGTAGTTGCTGACCACATCCCGTTCATTGGGCGGCGGTGGCGGCTGCTTGGCATTGACCTCTAATGCTGGCAAGCCAATATCTTCAGCCGAGTCCAGCTCCAACTCATTCTTTACATTAATTTCCACTTTATTCGGCAGCTCATCTATATTCTCCACCATTGTGGAAACGCTGCATTCGCTTTGCCGATCAATGCTGCACAAACGACGCACCACATCAAAGTACTGACCCCGGGGACAACGCATTTCAATCACCCTCATTCTGGCACAAATATAGTATCGCTGACAGTCACGACTATGTGGCGCCAGGCGACTTCCCGTCCGTATGCATTCGTCCAAAGCCAGGGCCTTCTCGGGCAGCATCACCTGGGGCGGCATTGTGGGCTTCTCTAGGCAAATGCCCGTGTGGTCCGGCAGACAGGTGCCCACTTTAGCCTCAAAGTAATCCCCGGGGGGACACTGCACCAAGACAGCCTCTCCTGACTGGCAGCGGAAGTAGGTCTCGCAGTCATTAGAGTTGGCCAAGGTGGCGTTATCCGGCAGCACACAGCTGCATTGGTGAGCGGCCGTTATGGCTACGGGTAGGCAGGCTTTGCGGTTGGGATCAAAATAGTTTCCGGCAGAACACTTGGCCACA
This sequence comes from Drosophila mayri, assembly GCA_008042485.1. Classification (NCBI taxonomy): domain Eukaryota; kingdom Metazoa; phylum Arthropoda; class Insecta; order Diptera; family Drosophilidae; genus Drosophila; species Drosophila mayri. Next base: position 289,696 of record VNJN01001215.1, read on the forward strand.
GCATAGGCGCCTCCGGACAAGCAATGCATGTAGCGCGAGCAATCGTGTGAAACTCGTTCAACGTGGTTTATTACGCCACAAATGGGGGAGAAGTGATCATCAGAGCAAGCGCCGGGGACGCATATCTTCAGTTCTCTGCTAAAATGATATTCCGCTGGACAGCTAAACTCCTGGACGGGCACTTCCTGGTCACCGGTGCAGACATAGAACTTTTGGCATTGATCCCCGTGTGGGAGCATTGCCCAGGGCTCGGAAATTTGGCAAAGGGCCTCGATATCCGGCTCCGTAGTGAGCGGTTCCACTACGCCGATGCCCAGCAGAAGTCCAATTAATAGAAATTGATCTGAGCGGAAGAGGTAAAGATTTTAAATAAATTGAATACGATTTTCAGCAATTCCGCGAAGAGACCACTCACTTTTCATTCTTGGTAGGATGTGCGTATATATTTGAAGATTCCGTCAAGTGCGGTGTTGATTTGGGGTTGCTTCGCTTTTTATGCCCTCGCTTTGGCTGGGGATTTATCAGCTCATTTGGCAATCGCTGGCAGAGATTGGCTCTGACATTTTCCTATTAATACTAATGAGAATTCTGCTCAGTCTGTATCTGGCTTGATACTCCCCCTAACAGGCTCTTATCGCTTAACATGCCCGTTCCGTCAGATGATGATTAGCCCTACTCCCGAAAGGTGATCATTGAATTTGTGGTTTTTAATGGAAAAACACAATTTCAAGGTCTTTAAACTGAGAGGGACGATGACCCAGTTCTGCGGAAGGTGACCTCGGTTCAGTTTATCTGTAGATACTACCAGCTCCTTGGAAGTTTGGCTTCTTTTTACAAAATCTAAACTTTGCTTGTTTACAGATCATGAAGAACCTGCTGGGCACACAGCTGGGCTATCATTCCATGAAGATGATGTGCAGCATCCTCAACGATCGTGCCCTTTACGATGACGCGCACATGCTGCGCGGTGCCGTCTTCCACCTGAACATGAACATCTTTGGATCGAACATTATTTTCCAGGTTTCACCGATGACCTATGCCACGAATGTGCTGACAGCCTTCCTTCGGGTAAGCAGAGATGGGATTCTGTCCAGTGCATCGTTAGATAGACTCTTTTCCGTGTAATTTTCAGGCTCTCGACAGTCGACAGGTGATCGTTACCTTTGAGGTGATTCTTAGCGTTCGCATGGTGATTAACAAGCAGCAGCTTTCTGAGATTATTTGGGATCGCATCTGCGACATAATGTCGGCAATCGTTAGCAATATCGAATACTATGAGGCGACCAATATCAACAAGGACCGACTGCATCATTTGCAGATCAATTTTCACGAGAACATTGACTGCATAGAGAAGCTGCTGCAACAGGATCGCTCCCAGATTCTGGGCAACGTCGAGCGCATCTACGATCTTATTGAGCGGGTGGCGGACCGTCGGCCGGAGGCCTCCGTTCTGGCCCTAATCGAGTATCGATCACGACGCGTGACTGCCACGCGACCGGAATGGCTTCAGGTTCTGGCCCAGTTCGTGCATCGTTACTATCGCATGTCCAATGTCCATGTACGCATCAAGACCATCGAGGCGCTGGTACGGATCATGGACCAGAACCGTGCCTGCTACGAGGAAGAGATTCTCAGCAGGGTCGTGCTCGTCTTGCTCTCCAACATCCATCTGGAGCCAAGTGTACTCGTTCGGGTGGCTGTTGCCCATGCTTTGGCTAACTTTGCGACGCACTGCGACACGAAGAGATGCATGGATCTGCTAGACATCCTGGAGGCGCTCATAAACCGACCATTTGAGCACACCCGTCATGGGCCATCGGGCGACACTGACGTTTGGGTCAGCAATGAATCGGAAATCGCAGATATTATAGCTGCCGTCGATGGTTTGATCAAGGTATTCGCCATCAAGCTGCATCGCATGCCAGCGGCCCATGCCCTCAAGATATTCAACATTCTGATGGATCACCTGGAGCTGCATTACGAAAGGCCCAAGATCTTTGAGCAGACCAGCTTGGTGCGATTTAAAGTAAGTATGAGGATATGAAAAAGTACTCATTTAGCAATAGAAACGACCTTTCTTTGATCGGATGTTAGGAATTAATTTTGCTGTTTGATCTTGATTTATAGATCTTCACTTGGCTGCTGCAGGCCCGCGCGAACGGCTCTTACCACATTGGCTATCCGGAAGGCAACACCGATGTGGTCAAGTTCAGTCACTATCTGGGCATCGATTCGCCACTGTTGCCACAGGCTCACGCCACGGCCATCTCTACGCGTCGAATGTGCAAGCTAATTGTGCGCTGCCTGGAGCAGGACACCGACTATGTGGTGTTCCAACAGGTCATCCGGAAGCTGCCAAAAGTGCTGCAGAACAAGGCCCTGATTCAAGGCAACGATATAGAGGAAATGGCCAACACACTCCTCAAGATTACCTCGGTGACCAACAATAAGTTCAAGCGTCCCACCGACGAATTTCACGCATTGGTTCTGCCCGCCATCGCCTCGCTGGTTATCTACCATGAAAGTCTGCAGCCCCCTCAGCATTATGGTATCATCACTGCCCTGAATTCGAGGGTTCTCACTGGGGTCGCTAGCGTTTGCATCAACACGATGACGATTTTGATACTGGAAATGCCGGAAGCTCTGATGCGAAAGCTGCCGGCCGTACTGCTGCAGATGAGCAAGATGTCCGACACGAATGCGTTGGCCACTCCTGTTCTGGAGTTTCTATCACGTAAGTCAATTGATCAGGAAAAGCAAGTAAAATTTGTGAATTCAAATGGGTTACTTGTCTCTTGCAGTGCTAATTCATTTGTCCAAGCATCTCTTTGCGAACTTCACGAACATGCACAACATGTACGTCTTTGCCATAACCCTTCCGTATACGAAGCCGCATCGTTACGATCACTATACAGTGTCCCTGGCCCACCACATTATCGCCGGATGGTTTCTTAAATGCAAGCTGGAGCTGCGCAAGAATTGCGTTAACTACATCAAGAACGTAAGTTATAACTATTTTCTCTATATATAAAAATTTCTCTATTAAATTCTATATATTGTTGCAGTCGATTCAGTCGAATGCCAAGATGCTGTCCAGCGATATTGTGAATCTGAATTCCCTCAACGAGGATTCGTCCAACAGGAAGCGAAGCACAAGCCTCACCGAAGGCGGCAGTCGCAACAACGCTAATGCCTGGAACGACCTGGAAATGCGGCCGCAGATGAACATTGGGCTGCGCAACATCCATGCCGAGCTGGCGGAGACCTGCTTCGATTTTCTGGCCCGCCACACCTACTCGCCCTGCCCGTCGATGCCCAAGCGGTGAGTTTCTTACCTTTGCGCAGTCATTCGAAATTCTGTTTGAACTTTTCGAAACACTTGTAGTCTTCCTGCCGCCGAATACCTGCTGAAGGATGGTGTTTCCCAGACCTGGCTGGTGGGCCATAATCTGGTGACCATAACTACTTCCGGCTGCCCATCGGCCCCGACGCGCAGTGGGCTCTGCGAGCGTTGCGCTCAATTGGGCAAGGCGCCCAGCATAAGCCTGAACTCCAAGAGTTTGAGCGATGCTTCCGCCGTTCCGCCACTGTCGCCGGAGCGGGAGAGACGCTACACCAAGGTGAGCTTGCAGCATAGTAGCGGCAACGAATCGGCGGGCAGCACCGAGCTGACCTCATCTTCGTCGTCGAATTCGGCAGCTACGGGCGGCCATCCGCATCGACAGATCTCCAACAGCTCTACGGCTTCGCTTGACGCGTTGTCGCGCCGTGGCTCGAATCCCGAGGCCCTGGGCAGCGGTGGACTGGGCGAGGAGGGACCACACACTGGGAGCAACACATCTCTCCTTGGCAATTCCTTGTCGCAGTCCTCGGTGAGCATGAGCCCCTCGTCGGGGGGATCAGTGGTACAGCAGGCAGTTTGTGTGCGCGCCTGCACCGGCTGGGCGGAGATTCTCATTCGCCGGCCTACTGGCAATGTGTCCTGGATAACCCGCATTCAGAATCCCATCACTAACGACTGCTACGGCCAGGATCTGCCCTTCAACAACGTTGTCTCGTTGTTTTTGCCAACGGCGCATGGCGGAGTATTTGGACCGGACACCACCACCATTCAGCAGACTCCGTCTCAACCGCTGATTGCAGATCCCGAACCCGAACCGGAGGCAAACCCATCTGCTGCCCCTGCTCCGCAAGCAGCGAGTGCCATTCGCAGTCGGATGGTGGCCAAGGCTCGTGCACTCCAGCGGCAAGAGGAGATCCACTCGGTGGGTGGTGGCAATGGCAATGGTAGCGAAAGTGGAAACGGAAATGGTAACGGAAATGTAGCCAGCAGTGGGGCAGCAGCTGCCATTCCCATTCCACGGGTTTCGGCCGCCGGAAAGCGCGGCAAGGAGGCAGCTCTCTGCGGTAGTGTGAGCGACGGCGAGGCGGACGACGATTCACTGGCATTCGAGGATGCTCAGAGTCGCGCCCGGAATCCCGTTCGTCGTGTGAACTCCAGTCCGGAGATGAGTTCCAGCTGGCGGCAGTCCTTTTTGGCCAACAAGCCGATGCCACTGTCCCAGGAGCCAGTGAAGTCCACCGTCGACGAACCGCAATCCCAGCTGACGTTAAAAAAGAAGAGTGTCCAATACAGCACGAAGGATATGCGCGTTAGCTGCGAGGCCATCCCGGAAGAAATAGCCGGCTCCACGCCGCCCTCGGCTGCTCAGGTCTTGCAGCCAGAGAGCGGAACTCTGCCGCCCAAGCAACACTCGGCGGACGATGTGAGCAGTCATGTAGCCGTTGGCAGCAGCAGCACCTTGCAGTCTGCTGGAGGATCTACCTTAAAGCTGGGAAAACCACCACTTTCGCCTGGGCAGCTGCCTTTACTGACAACGGGAAGGTTGACCAGCTTTGGTGGCACCTCTGTTCCGCAGCCCGGTGCTCTGGCCAAGTCTAGTAGCGGCGGCGGCGGCAGCAATGGAGCCAATGTCGGGGGCGTGATGCCCTCCGATTATGACAACGGCAACAATGGCAACGGTGACATGATGCGCGGCCGCTCGAAAACTATTTCGGGAATACCAAGCAACGGCAGTGGTGCATGTCCGCCGCCGGCCAGCAGTTTCCGGAACTTTGGCACCGCCAAGCCGCCCATCAACACCAAGCTGTGCATGAACCCCAGCTTTGTGTTTCTACAGCTCTATACCACCGGCCAGCTGGGCGTCACGGATGTCCCGTTGAAAGTGGGCCCGGAAAATGCTAGCGCTGTGACTCTGATCGACCTGGTTCCGCCATTCGAAACGCACAAGATCGGAGTGCTGTACGTGGGCCAGGGACAGTGCAACAACGAGGTGGAAATCCTGCGTAATTCACACGGCAGCTCTAGATATGTGGAGTTCCTGCGCAACATTGGCACATTGGTCAGCCTGAAGGAGGCCGAGCAAAACAATCTGTTCATTATGCTGGACAGGAATGGAGCTGATGGCAAGTTTGCCTACATTTGGAAAGATGACATTCTGCAGGTCGGTAGTACGAAAATATATACATTTGTTGGTGCATTTTTACATTGTAGCCCTTTTGGTATACTCGCACAGGTCACCTTCCATGTGGCCACATTGATGCCCACCAATTTGCAGGATGATCCCAACTGCAACTTAAAGAAGAGCCATATTGGCAACGATTTTGTAAAGATCATCTACAACGAGAGCGGAGAGGAATACAATTTGAATACCATATCCGTAAGTACCACAGAAAATTTTCTCAGGATCAAGATTCAAATCCTTAAGGAGCTTAGCTCATTTTCTGAGTTTATATAAATATTTTATTAAGTTTATTATTCATATAACAAATATATTATTTATTTACAGGGACAATTCAACTACGCTTGCGTAATTGTGGAGCCACTCGAGCTAAACTCCAACAGGGTGTATGTGAAGGCACGCTCAGAAATATCAAAGTTTGTGTGTCATCCAGAGCCTAGGATCGTCTCCGACCGCAGTGCTCCTCTGTTGGCCCGGCAAATGGCCCTGCACGCCAATGTAAGTTTCTCTCAAAGATTTTTATTAGTAAATTTATTTATTCATTTAAATTCTTCTGCAGCTCGCTTCGCTAGTCTACCAAAGTGTGCAGAAGAAGCATCCATATGCCTCGAATTGGCTAGAACGATTGCGCAAACTTAAGCGCCTGCGATCCAAGGTGAGCTAACTTAATCACTATATCACACATATATTTATTAGAAACTTTTATTGCCAACAGCTCATTGAGGGCCTAAACAGCCAGCAGAAATCCGGCAGTGCTTCGAGCGGCATCGGAGTTAATGCTGCCACGTCCATAGGCTCGGATATTAATGACCAACGAGGGGACTTTATCAGATTCACATAGACGACGACAACAACGAGAGAGAGAGGCTTCAAACTGAGGAATTCCCCCGGGGGAGTCTCATCCTGCCATGGATCCCTCTTGATTTTCAATTTGGATAATCTGAATTGTGCAAGCACCCAGCAGACCAACAACAGAAGTCTCTGCCTATAACCAATAATCATGAAAATAATAATTATATATTCATAATGAATTTGACAAGTTTATAAAATTTGTGAGAAATACATAAATAAGCGCTGTTCTTTCCAAAACACCATAAGTATCAGATTGATTGCCTTTTTCGGATGCTTTTGGGATGCAATAACAATAGAATCTAGAGCCTTTATATTTCAAAAATAATTTATATTACAAATTTATGACATAATTCTTTATAATTTTACCACAATTAATTGTTCAAAAACTTATTTATTTATTCGTTTAGCATTAAATTCGTAGGAAGAGACATCACGTTAAGATGAGAGTATTTATATGATCGTAACCAAATCCCTCAATCTTGCGGCTTGCAATGCGGTTGGCATAATCCACAGCATCCTCAAGGCACCGTTGGTCCTCAAATGTGGCTTTTATAAATCCCGCTACGAAGCTGTCTCCAGCGCCCAATGTGTCCACCACTTTCGCCGGCTGATAAGACGAAAATTTGTGAAAGTTCCCACTTGAATCCAGGCACACGGCTCCGTCACTGCCCCAGGGACAGATAATTACGGGTTTTTTGGATATTCCGGGAATATCGGCGGCCAGCGCTTGACATGTTTGCTGCGGCGTGCTCCAGCCCTTCTGGGAGGCCAGCTCCTTAGAGAAGATCACATAGTCGCAGGGCTGGCACAGTTCCAAGTTCTGATCGTACCTCGTCTCAAAGTCCAGTGAGATGATGGTGCGTTGCCCCGTTTTCTGGTCGTACTCCCGGATGCTCTGCATCATCTTGACGGTGTGTGTCGTGTTGCGAGCCTCAAAATGTACCCATCCATATTGTGACAGATCGATCTTCCCGAAATCCTCCCACGTGGTCTGCGGATAATCCTTATTGCAGTGAATAATGGTGCGGGAGCCGGTGTCCTGTGACAGTATCACCGATGAAAACGGGGGATCCCTGCTCGTCATGGGACAGTTCTGTGTGCCGATCCCCCGTCGCCCGAGATCCTCGAGGAGCACACGAAATGCATCCGAACTGCTCAGAATGCCAAAGAAATCCACTTTGGTGCCGAGAACTCTGAGCGTTGTGCTGACATTGGAGGCATTTCCGCCACGTTGCCAGAATCCGTCCAGGCAACGACGATCGGTGTCCTCCTTGGGATAACTGCCAACAATGGTCACAAAGTCGATCACGGTGCAGCCAACGCAAAGTACAGACTTTTTCTGGCTCATCTCAAAGTACACACTGACCCAGTTTCACCGAAGTAATTAATGATTTAATGTTTTATTAAAAGGTTAAAGCTCAAGGTTGTAGTTCCCAGGCTTATATTATTTTTTATTTATTATTTGTACTGCTCGTGGTTACTCCAACACTTAATATTCCGAATTATTAGTTCAATTAAAGGTTTCTAAACGGTTATAGTTTTTTTTTTCGATTCCAATCTAATCGAAATGTTGATTTGCACCTTTACTACTGGTATTTATTGTGGTTCGTGTTTCACAGATGTTTTTGTTTTTATTTATTCTTATCGCACTTGGAAGAGAAGCTTTAAGAGAACCCATGGGCTCAACCCGCACGATCGCAGAGAAACCGCTCTTAGTATAAATGTGACCGATTTGGGGAGCATTATAATAGTATTATTTGGCTTGGAAAAAATACAACAAATAATCATAGCTAAAATATGTTTAACAACAATTATATATGTATAAGGGTTTGTGACGATCTGTGGCTCAAAGATTTAGGACAGGATTTATCTTATAAATTTGTATTTGGGTTTGGTTTCATCTCTTCCAGATTTTGACCCGGTCTTAAAGCCAAAGGCACTGTAATTGATTATCTAAACTTTATTCATAGAGAGGTTACAGCAATTTATTTAATTTTATAATATATATATGTAATTCATGTGTTTAAATATATATATATATATTTAAATAATGAAATTATTTATTGTATAAAAGGAAGTCAGGAAGTCAAGTGTACTAGCAACAAGTATGTATAGATAAATAAGGCTTTTAAAAATGCGCATATGTTTAGATATTATAATATTATAATTATAATATATATTTTATTATATATTATTATAATAGAATATAGATATATAATTTAAACACTAAATTATGCAATTTTATAGGCCTCACCTTCCCAAGCCTTATACATTTTATCTGAATATTAGAGATGCTAATGGGCGAAGCAAATTTGTGATATAAATTTAATTTGCTACTAATGTAATCTCTGAAATCTATATTCTGATTTTAATGCTAATCAATAATATATTTAACATATAGAGTGTTGCCTCCTCCTGCCTAATAGTATCATTCCCTGTTGGCAGATTAAAAGTCCTGGATATGAATCCCGTTCGCAAGTTTTTAGTTTGATTAATAGGCTTCGAGATCCACTTCGAACTTTTGCAATCAGAAAACTAATCATATATGAAACTTCCTTAGCTGGGTTGGCATAACTTCACACTTTTCCAAAATATATATTAAGTGGAAAACTTAATTCCGATACACAGAACCGATTCGGCGGCAATTAATAATTTGAATTTAATAAGTAAATTCTGGCTGGCAATGAAAATTCGAACAATTTTGCTCGGAATGCTTTATATATAGTCAAACTCCAGCAAAATGACGGCACACAAATTAGCGGATGCCATGACTAGACACACATGGAGCACGGCACAGCTCAGCAGACGCATGTGGCAGCTCCGTTAACCACAACAATAAGCTCTGCACGGTCTGTGGCAAAAGGAGCTGTCATCCAGAAGGCGGGATGGGATTGATCCACGGTGACTGCGTCGAGTTGTCTAGTCGGTCGGTTCCTGCAGAGATTGATTGAACATTTCATTTCGTATTCTGTCTACAAATCTAGGTACAGCCAGGGTTGACCTCCTTAACAAGTCACGAAGCTTCCCTGAAAATCGGTTACACAAATGTTTAATGTCTGAAAATGTCTTTCAATATTTTATTGAGAAAAATAAATCAAGCATATTTTATCTATTTCCATTTATTGAAGCCAAAAACAAATGTTTTAAGCAAACAAAACTTCCAGTAAAGAAGCTTATTAAATGCTATTTCGGTTAACCAAATAGAAATCAAACTTTATAAACAAACCCAAAAAAGTATGCTACTTAACACCTCCCATTTTACGTTTATTGAGAGGGAAATTTTCCTGGTTTAAAGTGCCCATTGGAGAATGGAAGGGGCACAGAAACTTAAAGCGGGCCAAGTTGAAATTTTCAAATTAATGTAAAGCGTGTTATGCCTGGCCTAAATACTCCCCTCCCGATTCCCGACTCGCTTCCCGACATAACATAAATCGATATCTCGACATTTGGCTGCGCGGGGTAAACACTTTCTTGGGGGTACCCAGAGCACCATTTTGTGGCGTGGAATTATGGCCGGAAATTGCCTTAAAGTGTCAATCAGTGTAAACGTTCTTAATAGGTATTTATTTTTGCCATTTTAATTACCCCGCCCCGCTGCTTAACGCCTTTCTGCCCACCTTTCTCCGTTGGACAAACAGCGAACTGATGGAAACGACTGATGATGATGGCTTAATTACTTTCTCGAGAAAAAGAACTCATTTCCGAGGGAATTTTTCCATAAAGAAAGTATATGTATATTGGGTGGTTTATTAAAGATATACTGTTTAGCTATTTATAATCGATTTTGAAAATGATTAGTTAACAAGGTAATGTGATTTATGGTTGATATTTTTGATTCCTGCTGCATGATTCGGTTATGCCCTTGGGTTATGTTATTAATGGGTATAAGAACAACACTTAATCCTGAGTGGTAATATTTATTTGCTCAAAAATAATAATGACTTTGATTTATAAACTTGCTGACACCTTTGGAATTTCGATAATGGCATGAAGGGACATAAGTACAATGGTTTGAATATTCAAATAAAGATCTTTGGTATATAATTTCATCTTTATACCAAAAGCTTATTCTTTATTAATTTTAAAAGTTTAGATAAACACTATATAGTTTAGAGATGGTTGTATAAAACAAAGCCCACTGTATTTGGCAGCGATTGGGGGATTATCGAGTGCGTGCTGGTTTTAGTTAACGAATTCAACATTTTCTATTGAATGGCAAAGTGGCAAGTGGCAAGTGGCGTGGCAAACTTTCAGTTTGGCACCGAGGCCCAGAGCAACTGTTAGCACAGACTAGCTTTCGTAATCGCACACCGGAGAGTTCCAGAATTCGAATCCACTAGATGAGGGTAAGCTAAGGGAAAGGGGGGCTTTGGGTGACTCCATCTCATCTCCGAATGTGTTTCTGTTCAACGCATGGATACGTGATTCTGTTTTAGCCTCCATGTATGCCTTGTATCCTTATATTTTCAGTTTAGTTTATTTTTTTAGAGTTTCTGGTAAATATTTAAGGTTTTTATTTAATTTTCCAACTTGGCAACCAATATTTTGACATTTGTTTTTAGGAAAAGTTTATTGCAAAGCACTTTGCCATATTCACCTGAAAAGCATTAATAAAATAACAATAAAATCAAGACTTGGTGTAGTAATTCCCCTCAAAAATACTTGAAATAATTACTAAATAATTGAATTTAAGAAATAGATAAATTTTTCCTGCTTTTCTACTACTGGAAATAAAAAATAAAATATCCAAATAAATAGAAGCCACTTTATACTAATAAAATTTGTATTCTTCACATGCTGATTGATATACAAAATTAAGCAATTAATGTTGGCCGTAATCATTACCCCTCTCTCGGTTTTCAGCCTTTTCCTGCCTCGAATCAATCATGTGGCATACCACTTCGGTTAGTTTTCGAAATGGAAGTAAGCCGGCTGTGCCGCTCGACAGGTCCAGATGCCGGAAGCGGTCGATGTTACAGGTACAGCCGTCGAACAAGTAGAACCACGTGGACGCTGAGCCCTGGCCGGAGTCGGGACAATGCCGGAAGACTACGTAGTTGCCCCAAGGTGTCATCGTGAGCACCCTGTTGGCCACCTTGAAAGCAGACCCCAGCAACCGATTCAGACTCTCCACGGTTCCACTCTCGGATCCAGCGACGGCCAGGAGCTGTGGCTCCCGATTGTAGCCCGGATACCGAGTCGAGGACTCGCTGCCTGATTCACGGAGCTCTACTTTGTCCAATTTGTTTCGTTTCTTGAGGGGCGCCCGCTCTGTTTGGTGGTCAGTTAGCGATGAAACCGATTTGGCATTGGTTTTGGATGTGCTGCTCATTGGTGCCTCTTCCAGGAAATTCGATGTTCCCATGGATTGCATGCTACTGGACGTTTGCGGGGATGTAGGTCCTGACTTGGATATGAAAGCGTCTTCCGAAGTATATTCTATTTCGCTTGGGCTTAAAGCCGCGATGCTGGCTTGTTTTTGCGTTATCAAACTTGAGGCTGCCACTTTGTTACCTAGACGTATGATAGCTGATTCTATTGCAGACCACTTGTCCCTGTGTTCCTTGCCAGTACCAGATCCTACATTTCGAATGGCGGAAGAGTTGGCTAAGACATTGCCGCCACCTGTTTGCCTCTTGAAATCAGTTTCATATTTTGTACTAGACTTTCTTGGTAATTCTACAGATTTTCTAGACAAAGGACTGCAGGATCTTGGCTTTGACTCTTCAACAGAGATTTCCGATTGTTTCATTTCCTTAGTTTTCTTCTTAAGGCTTTCATCTTCAGTTGTTTGTTTTTTATTGCTCTTCTTTGTTATTTTCCGACTTCTGGAGTTTGATTTGAAGACTTCTGAGGTGGGAATAATGGATTTCTGGGATAGATTGCGGGCTACCAATACTTCATCATCATCTGCTGCTCCTGCACACTGTCTCCCATCCAAATTTGTAAATTCCTTTAGGTCAAAGTCAAGGTCTTTCTCGCTTTCGCCATCACTGTCGCTGATTACTGCCAGACAATGGTCTTGCATTGCTGCTTCTAGTTCGTCGCTGAATAAAATCGGCTCATTTAGAGATTCTACGTCGCTGGCATCAGCATCCTCGGGCGAGGGAGGCGGCATGAAATCCTGGGGGCACTCGTCGATATTACGTATACGCACTGCATGCAGAGAGTAGGCTGATCGCCGGTTCGATTGCTGGAGAAGTTGGTGAAACACGCTGAGCATGGTCAGCCGGTCGCGAAACATGCGAAGCGTGGCCCACTTGGCGCCCTTGCATTGGTCCTCCTCCACATGAGTGCCGACGATAGTGTGTCGATAGGGATCGAAAAGGTAGTAAAAATCATTCTTGACCCATACGGCGTATATCTGATTGTTTATCTGAAAAACCACGTTGCCGAACGCGTCGAGGGCCTCTCTGAAGTTAGTCTCGAAATCCGTGCTAACGATATCGAGACATTCCAAGTAACCCAATCTCACACGGGGCATTAGCTTGAGTTCCACGACAAACTGTCCCAGTCTCAGTTGGGTGGGAAACTTGTCCGGGTCAAGGGGTCGCCCCTCCTGTAAGCAGTCGCAACATCCGCTGTAGCACAGCTCCACTCCGCAGTAAATCAAACGATCCAGCATATTGGTATCCCAGTTTGCCGGGTGATCGATTTTGCTGGCCAGGATTGAACACACGGCCACCATAAGGCTGCTGCGATTCTTCATTGTCCCATCGCAGCCTAAAGAAAGGTGGAGAGTGGCCTTCAGGTATGCGTAGCTCTTGCTTACGACCTTAAATTCAAAAGATCGACAGCTAGAGTCCCGCATATAAATCCGTCCCTCCGGCGTCTTTAGACGCACCACCACCAGTTCGCGAATGGTGAAGTCATCCTTGGGCGTTATGCCACTCAGGTTGCTGGCCAGATAAACCACATTATCGATGGTCTTCAGGCACACAAGCATGGCCACGCCGTTGTCTTTGTCGCTGCACAGATCACACCTCCGTCTGCCCTTGACATCCAAGACAAAGAATGCCTTCCTGCGCCGCCAGATGAGCAGGTGACCCACCCGAGTTAGAAGTAAGCCATAGCGCCTGGACTTGAAGAAAGCCTGGAGAACGCATTTCAAATTCCTAATGATGTGCGGCCTGCTTGCCTCACCAAGATAACGAGGCTCCAAAGCTATCGTGAAGGTGTGCCCTTCGAGAATAAAATTCCTTTTGATGCGCTTTTCCTCGTTGGTATAAATCCCGGTTCCGAGTAGCTGGATATCCTGTCTATCCTCATTTACCGAATGTCTCGGCTTAGAACTGCAACGGTATAGCTTCATACCCTGTTCCAGCAACATGTCAATCTTCTCCGCAGTCCAGTCAACCTCCGGCAGGACATAGATCAAGGCGAACGCCTTCAAGTAGGTGGCAAAATTTCTAGCGGTTGCCTCCGCTTTCTGCATGCAACTCGTCATGGTGGCATTCGAACAGACCAATCCTACCGGACTGCCCAGAGAATCTGCCTTTGAGCGACGTGGAACCTTCACACAGTGATTGCAGCTGTGTCTATCCAAACGATTTGGGCTATTCCTGGGCGATAGAGAGATCAGTTAGTCATTCCCACAGTTGCCATTTACACCCTACGTATTGCTAGCCTGGCTTTTGGGAAACCTAGAACTACAGCTACGGTAGAAATCCAGTTGGCAGGACGACATCCTCTGCTTTGGCTTCCGGCAATCTGGATTCTAGGCTCAGAGCTAAATAAATTATATTTATATAGATTTTGTATAGTTTAAAGCACCTGAAATTTAAAGTGAGTATTCTGGAAAAGAATTATTGATTTCTAATTGAAATTATTAGCATTGTTTACATAAATGATTTAATGTTTGCAATTATTATAAGAAGCCATAACATTCCATTATTAAACATTCCATTAAAAAGAATAATCTAGACCTGATGGCAAGGATGCTTGTTAATGCAAACCCGTTTATGGCCAATCGTTATGAGCCACTGCATCCGATTGGGTTAATGTATTCACAAACATCAACTGCACACACAACTCATAAATAAACTTATTCCCACCCGTGCTGGCCAGGTCCCCAAGTCCGTTCTCCAATAAAAATATATGGCGTTGGATTATATTTTCACAAGCCTGGGACGAGATGCAGAGCGAAGCGACTTTTGCGTATGAGGAATATGCCTTGGACTCGCACACGCTCTGGGGAACAACAAAAATGAATTGAATTGTGTCGTCCCAGACATTTTTTCTCACGTGCCACACTCTCCGGTATCATAACTCATTTCCAAAGTGTTTAATGCAATTTTCTTTAAATAAATAAATGTAAATGGAGCTGGCCAATCAAGAAGGATAAGCAGGGAAAGGCATAAAATTATTCTTAAAAAAATTAAAGTTAAAATATGTGTAAACCTTAGTAACTCTCTTTAAATAGAATTTTAATTTTACTACAAAATTTGCCCGAATTATTCAATATTCAATAATTTAACCATTGTCACCTACACCACGCTGAGGCCACAGGATTGTTCCCATGGCATAAATGAGAGAAATAAATTATATTTATCAATGGAACTCATAAATAATATTTATTTACGCCTGTGAAAGGGGATGAGACATTTGCGCACCTTGCTGACATTGAGTTTTGTGCCTGGATGTCTGTCTGCCTGCCTGTATCCTGCCTATTCAGTATCCCGGCTCCTTGCGGTTTTGGGGAGATGTGTTGTCGGCATCGTGCAAAGCCCACAAAGCATCAATCAAAAGAATTAAATACAATTATAATTGTCTGTCACCGTATCGAGATGAAAAGCCAGCCGCAAAGGATTTTCCGAGGCTCGAGAACTTTTCCGGGGCGCACACACATATTATTCATTATTATTATTTTTTTTTTTTATTATACATTTAACTTTTTTTTAAGTGTTCAAGATGGCTTTAAGTTTAAATTGGCAATCTGCAAAAGTTTATTATTTATTCTTGTTGATTATTTAAAAATGATTTACATTTAGGAACTATATCAATCCCTGTTTATATTTCTAAAGATGAGTTATATATTTAAAATTTTGCGCCTAATGAAAACTTTCTATATATTAATCCGGCGCTCCCTTCTGAAAGCAATAATCAAATTAATCAAATAAATTCCTGTTAAGCTGACTTAACACTTAAAGAGATTATAGCAATGTTAGATTGCTGTTGAAATCACACTTGTAGTTGGTAGTTTCTTGTGAGCTGCAGAGCTTGATCCCACCTTATCCAGATGACCCGGTAAAACTTACCCTGGCTTTAAGGGTGACTGTCAATTTTTCCATTTGGCCACCTACCCACATGGCACAGCTGGAGGAGTGAAGGAAAAAGCCAAAAGTAAAATGGAAATTTGAATGGTTCCAGCAAAGGTGCATCCTTGGGAATGCGACCACTCCCTTCCTGCTCCCTCCTTGAAAAAGTTGCCTTATTTTTTGCTGGCATTCCTTTTAAGTGAATTGAATTGAGAACAAACCGAAGAATGGCTGTGCACACTTAGGCACAGGGACGACGACCACCACAGGGCCTGCGAAGTACTGGCAAAATGTTTAATTTCCGGATGCACAGCCCGTTGAGTTTAAAGAGGGCGGCGCCCCGAAATGTATGCAAGCAGGAATATCATGCAGATGCTTCCGGCACTTGGCAACATGCAAAAGGTCGGCGTGGGGGTGTGTAATCCAGAGGTCATGGCTTGGACAAAGCATGTCTGCCGAGTGTGTATGTGTGTGCAGCTGAAAGTGAAGCGCAATTTCCGGCTCCTGTGCCTCTTTTTCCGCTCAATGAGGACACTTAAAAAAGTATTTTTTCTTTATTTATAAATTCCTTTGATTATTTACATAAACACTTTTAATTGTTTTATTTTTTTGTTTTGATTTGGAGACTCAGGCATAGTAGCAACCCATGAGGTCCTTGGGCATGCAACGCAGGACATCGAAGCCATTTTCGGTCATCTTGAGTGACGATGCCCGGGCACCATACTCGAGGGCATCCCGTATTTTCATCTTCATCTTCTCCAGAGCATAGATTGTGGCCGCCGTGAAGGTGTCGTACACGCCGACCACGTCCACGATGCGGATCGGGATCTGGGAGCCAACTTGGATGTAGGTATCGTCCCGCATCAGGCAGCTGGCGCCCTCCGACAAGTTGCAGAACAAGACGATGGGCTTATCAGGTAAAGGCCGTTGGCAGCGTTCATCAGAGTCCTCCGAGGGCTCATCGGGCAGCAAGTAGGGCATCTTTCGCGGCAGAGTCTTCTCCCACTTGGCCCTCGCCTCGTTCATCGCATCCCTGACCGCCCAGACGACCTCGCGTGCATTCATGTACGAGTAGGCGCCCATGGTGGCTCTTCGGATGAAGACGTAGTCCACTAAACTGGCCATGAGCATGGTCCCCGGCCGCAAGTTGTCCACATCAACAGACATGATGATTCTCTGGTTCGGACAGCGCTCATTAAAGTCACGCACTGCCATCACCATCCGTCGAATTTCGATGGGATTGCGGCCCTCGAAGTGGATCCACGAGTACATCTGGTAGTCCACAGCGCCAATAAATTGCTGGTACGTGAGCTCCTGGTGGATATCGGAGAACTCCAAGATGGTGCGTATATCCGCGTCCCTTTGCGTAATGATGCTCCGATGGGCCGGATAGTGGTTCGTCAACGGGCAGTGGGTAATGTCGATGCCCTGCGAACGTAGTCCATTCAGCAGGCTCTCAAATGCCCGTACATTGCTCAGTACGCCCAGGAACTCGCAATCCAGCCCCAACCGTCGCCATACGGTACAGACATTGGCCGCCGAACCGCCTCGTCGCCACTGGCCGTCATTGGTGCGTTGCTTCTGGCCAGGAGTCAGCGGAAGGTCCACTATGGTGATCATGTCCAGGGTGCAGCAGCCCACGGCGAGTACATGCCGCTTGGGGGGCGGCGGCGGTGGTGGCGGCTCCCTAGGAAGGCGGTATACCTTTTTTACTGTTATGAACTCCTTTATAATTTGTTTTTTCATTTTAATTTTCTCTGAATTTTGCTGCACTCCAAAAAAAAAAAACTGATTACAATTTCAAAGGATTTGTTTAACTTTTTTATTATAAATTTAATATTCATATAATTATTTACAATATTATTTGTTTATTTTATAAAATTTTTCCCCGCTTTCTATATTTTCTTTAATGTGGATGCCATGTTGAATGTGTCGTTGCATTAGTTCTCCCTGCGCTTCCTGGCCCATTAAACTTGGCCAAGAGCCTGCACATTCGAATGGCCAGCGTCGAGAGCCACTCGGTGACAAAGTTTGAACGGTAATTAGACATGAACAATTGAGCCGAGCAATGGCCAAACAATAAACACTTAATGCATTGGCACGAGTTTAATGACACTTCGCATCGGTGGCGATGACTCCTCTTCTCCAGCAGCAGCAACAACAACAAGAACAATTGCAAAATTAAACAAAGCCAGCGCCAGTCTAGAGGGAAGCCTGCTCCGCCTCCGCCTCCTTTTTCCAGGAACCCGCACAAATTGGGCCAAAGGAGAGCAAATAAAAAGGGATAAGAGGATGATGTGGGAGGGTCACAGCGTGACAACACTTTAAGAAATACTTAAGTAAATATAAAATATTCTACTGGAAATTAAATTAGTTTAAGAACATAACATAAAACATTCTTTTTATTTTTATATTTCTAAAAAATAGCTTTACATTTTTTAAGTTAGAAAATTGCTGGTTAAACTTAATATTTTCTACCCGTGAATAAAGGCGTTTGTGACAGAGAGCATGTTGGATCGAATGCCGGCCACAAGGTGTCTACATAACAATTTATAATGGTCGACTGGCTGTCCAGGACCAGGCCCACGACCAGGACCACAGGCAACAAACAAACATCCAAATGGCGGGAAAAAAATAACGAAAGTGGCGAGAAAAATACTGGATAATAGCGCCAGACGGCTGCAGTGCCATTTCTCAAGCTCAAGCACCGGACCGAGCCGAACCGAAGGACCCACCGACTGCGTTGGCCGTCAAGTTGGGGACAGGACAGGGCACTGGGACTCTTGGATACTGAATTCAGGACACTTGGCCACTGGCCAGGCCACTCACTCACCCTTTTCGGGCTGCTTGGGCGGTTCATGGTCTGCCAGTGGCCAGGTGAGTGACCAGTTGTTTACTCGCCGGAAACTCAGCTTGTCGGTATCTCCAGCGTTGGGTCTGCAGTGTCGGGAGTTCACGTTCAAACTTATCAGTTCCGAAATTTACCGGCAAGGCAATCGATATGGCTGCAGTTGAAATCAAATTTACATTTAATTTACAGCGTCAGATCCTGTTACTCCAATGAAATTCAAAGGAAGAAAAGTGGGTTTCTTTACTTGAGTGAGCTTTAGTTACTTGGATGGATAAATAACTGGGGACAGTCTTTTTAAAGGAGAATAGAACTTTCTTATTAAATTAAATAAATAAAGCTACAGTTTATAATGTACTTGGCTGCCTGCTTAAATATAAATCTAAAAAGAAAGCTAACTTCAAGGAGCCAATGTCTGTATATCCTTGCCGTTTTTATATTGATTATTCAATCGAATTGGGAGTTGATCAAATCTAAAGTTTAATGATTATAATTATTGAATGATAGTTAAACTTGTCCCTTCTTTATTTGCATTTAATTCCAGCTACTTTAATTTCCTTATTCTTTACCTTGAGGTAAACCTTAATAACCTTAAGTACCTGTAATTTGATTGGAAACTGAATATCGAAAAGCAGCCGAGCAGAAATATACATCTCGTTGTGGTGAACACACATTAATAATCCGAGCGAAAGTTGGGTTCAGTGGATGGAGGAGAAGTCGCTGAAATTTATTATGCGATGCTATTGATATTTTAAATAAATGTTCCGTGACATGGATGAAAAAGAGATGGGACTGAATTGATGCTATAGCCGCATGTTGCCACAGTCGATGCCGCATGTATGTTTTGTTTTTGCTTCGGGAATTGAACTATTTTTTCCTGACATCGTTATTGTCGCTGTGCACCTGCCAACTGACCTTGTTTTCTTTATTTGTTTCTCCGCCTTCCCTCCACCCACATATGGGAAATGCAGTTGAGAAAAACTCAACCAAATCGAATTCATTTTTTATGAAGACAAAATGGTTTTTCTAGTCGCATTTGGTTGGCTTAAACACAGCTTTGAATAATCCCAAGATATAAAATGAGCTAAATTATTAATTAAATAATTAAAGCAGTTCCTTTTAAATGAGAAATTTGTATTCTATTGATTTTATAAGAATTAAAAGAGTAATTTATATACTAAACATATTTACTTTGGCAGAAACAAACAGGTTTCATTAAAATCTTTGCAAATGTGGTCGTTCCCCTGTATTTAGGCTGTCGCACATTGTCCGCCGGAAAACAGGCTCGCCTTTAATCTCATCTCAGACCACGGCGAAAAGTCCATCAAGTGTTGTACTTAAGTGTGCCAAATCCTCTTTAAGAATCCTCCTCGAGCACTTTTGTGGGGCAGCCGCTTAAAGTGTTTCCCGACGCGGAATGCGTGGATGGGTTGATGGGTGCCTGCCTGGCGGCATGGCATTCACAAAGAGGACCAAGGAGTACCCGGAGCAGCCCGGAGCACCGGTGTGCTCGGTGTTCCCTGCTTGGGGCTCATTATTTCCCCGAGTAATATGCTAAAATGACGCGAACACACATTGGCGGGGCGGCAGACGTCTGGCTGTCGCTAAAGCGCCGGGCTGGGAAATGTTTTTAATTGAAAAGAACTTGCGAGGCGTGCCTGCACACGGAAAACTGGTGGAAGGGAGTTGGGAAATGGGTAGCGGAAAAGGGAGGAAAAACTTGGCTAGGGTTAACACTGCACCGTGTCGTCACTTCGGGACAGGCGGGCCAGATGCGTCAGGTGCGCCAGGTGGGTTGTTACCCGACAGGACCTGTCATCCTAGTAAAATTGTTTTTAAAGCCTGAAACCCACCTGGAACCCGGTTAATTTCCATTTGTTTTGCTTCTGGTTTCCGTCTTCCATTGAGTGAAAAACTAATATTTGTCAGATCATTTTGGTTTTGGCTTCACTAAATCCACAATCTCTTTGTAGCTACTTTCTTATTTAAGAACTTAAATACTTGTTAGATCTTCCTTTTTAAATATATATGTTTATATAGCCTGGCCATGTACTATTTTATGCTTGCCGTTCGGGATGACACATCAATCAGACGGAGGAGTAGGAACTCTGTCAGTGGCTGCTTCGTGGCATATAAAACAAGTCCGGAATTTAGCACGTAAAATATTGCTCTTCGCTGGACGAAGCTACAACCAAGTGTTTCTGCAAACTATCGCAAAAATGCAGGTGCATTTAATGTGTGAAAAAAATAGAAAGGGGTTAAGGTACACCAAAGAAAAAGAAACGAAATTTTCCTGACAAAATCTATAGAAATCAAAAGGAATAAAATATACTTTAATCACCATTTTATCTAGCATTCACTGTAGTTTAAAGCACCCCATTTCTGCATGCCCTGAATTATAAACCCATTTACACACTTTCATTCGGCAACGCTATGCATTTGCGGATGCTTGAAAGTGGTGACCTCCGGAAGAGCTTTGGAATTCAATGGTGTTTGTTCGCTGTTCTCAGAATTTGCAGTTTTTCAGGGCCCTTGCCGGCGCTCGCCACGCAAATTGCGTATTTTTATGACTATCATTATGATGTCTAAATATAACTAACGCAGCCACCGCAGCATCCGTGCAGTATCCGGCAGTATCCGGGGCAAGCAGCCTGACTAACTGCCAGCCATAACACTTCTATCGCGGAATTACGACATTTATCATAATGCCCGCCAAGTGTGTCGGCGTCGGTATATATGGAGGGGAGGCTTGACTTGCAAATAATCCACTTGGCTGCTGCCTGCCTGCCTGCCTGCATCCTCTGCTTCAAGAGCTCTCCTCAGTTGCAAGGATAATCAGCAGAAAAATAAGAAAAATAATTTATTAATTCGCGCAGGGGTAAACTGTAAAGTAGCGGCTTTATTGAGCATACTAACCTTTGTTTAATATTTTCCATGGCAGCGAGATTAAAGCAGTTTGCTTACAACTTTATCTTGGACACGTTTTAAGAATGGATCCTAATAAATTTCTCAACGAAATATTCTCTATATTTTTATGAAAAGATGTTATTGTACTCCCTTAAAGATAGATCCTACATTAGACTGTGAGACTTCCCATGTGTGCTCACAATTTTAATTAAATTTGAATTAAATTCAAGTCATTATTTTCAACTTTAAATAATATACAAAATATGCCTTTCAAAACTTTTGTGTAAAGTCAATTAGTAATTGTCCTTTCAATGGTATTACTCAACCCAGATGATGGGCCTTCATTTATCAAGTTGCATCCTTGGCCTTGGTCGATATCTCGTCCTGGTTGCAGCATCTGCTGCAAAACTTTTTAATGGTTAAATAAGTGATGTTGTCCAGTGCAGTTGGCTTAAATGCCACTATGGCAACTGAGATTTTGGTGGCAGATTGGCTTTAAATGGCATTTGTTCGGCTGATTAAGTGATATATCCTACTTCTACTTACCAATTCAGAATGACAAATGAAACAGCAGAGTGTTTTGTAGCTTACTTTACAAATACTTTTGATATTTATTGTTCAAGCGTGTAAATAAAGCTTTTTTGCACTTTACTCTTGGTATTTATGTTGGTTTTTTTGTCTGCTATTCCTTTGTAAATAAATTGCAATTTGATATAGTTGCAATATATATAACATTCAAGTTCAACTTCTAAGTACCACTTATGTACATATGTATTATGGATTAAGCCCAAGATAATTCTGGGATAATATTTAATATATGGCTTTATGTCATTACGAGTCTAAAATACGATCTCAGCTCTATGCAGCCCTAAGTATTTGATAAGTATTCGTACATAAAAATACAGTTAACACTTTGTATTGCGGTTGTTTGTTTATATTGTATTAATCCCCAGAAGTACATGTTTTACAATATACCAATATATATATAAATACATATATACGGTGTGTGTGTCTCTCTATATATGTAATTTAGAACTTATGTCACGCTTTCCCTTTAGCTAATATGTACAGATTCCATTTTCCCATTTCACGAAATGACTTTCGAAGGAAGAACAGTAGCTCCACGCCTTACCTTACTAACCAATATATAATTAGTGGGATCGAAGAACCCTTATATTTGGAGTGTTTGTGTAAAGGATGTATAAAGTTCGAGATACGGGAGAAGATAACTATGTCTTAGCAACTCCAACAGACAAAATACAAGACTAATAAGATTGTTAAGAGCTACTTGTGAGTTTAAAAAAACAAAAAATGTATCACCCATAACAAAGTACCTTATAAGAACTCTCCCATATTTCAGTTTTGTGTTAAAATATGTGTTTCCTTACTATAATTTGTGGAAGAAGACTACTGCATACTTAATATTGGTTCCTAGGGCTACCATAATTTATAATATATTTACACATGTCGACCGAAAATCGGCTAATACTCTATTTTGGTATACAAACGTTGTACGTAACATTGAGTTATTAATTAATATTTCTGATTAACGAATTTTCTGAAGAAACTAAAACTTGAATCATTTTAGAACCAAGGAAGGCATGAAGGAGTTTAATTAAATAAAGTTTGAGTTTACATTAAATTGCTGGGGGATTTAAACCCATTAAACCCAATCATTCTTTAAATATTATGGTAACATTTTTGAAGATTTACGCGTTCTATAGTCAATGGATAGTCAGTTAGATAAATATTTTATTTATTTATTGGTTGTCTCTTTTATTTTGACCATAACATTTGATTTATCTACTTATGGAAAGTAACGACGACTTATATCAATATATATGCAGTATGGGCAACACTTTTATAAAGCTTGTGATCTCAATCTAAGTATGTTTCGGTATATATGTATATGGCATTCGGACTATGCGTACTTTCTATGGTAACAAGATTAGCTCTACGTTTTGTTTGGTTAAACTATTTTATTTTATTTGTCTTCATATCGTTTATGGGAAGAATAAAATGGCGACTTTGCCGGGGATCGGGATTATTTGTTAGTTTTATGGAATGTAGATAAGTTCAATATCAGCTTTGGACCCAAAAGTGCGATATTCACATTACAAAATTTTGTCCTACATTCGAAATGAATTAGATTTCTAGCTTAGATTTTAGAAAATCGCCTTTTTGTGCAATTGTTTTTCATTTGTACGTTTAATTTAAATAAATGAATTCAAGGAAAATATCCAAATACTTAATAATAATAAATAAAAGCAATATTAAGTATGTAAAGAAAGGCATTTAAATTTAAATAAAAAAGCGTATCCAGAAAAGCAATGTTTCATGTTGTAATGTTTAGGGAACTTTTTCTTTAAATTACTTTTAATTAAGTTTATTTATAAATGAAACATTGATTAGCATTTTAAAATTGATAACATATTTAAACAAAACACTGTACTTTTTGAACTTTAATTTTACCTGGAATAGTTCCTTAGTTTTATAAAAATTAGAATCTCTAAAGATCTCTCGTAATCAAAAGCGATTTTCTAAAATTAAGCTATACTTCTGTTTAGCGATTTGAAAATGTGCTCGGTGGCCAGCTCTACTTGCTACTGGTATATAGTTTGTGACGGATCTATTGGTAAGTACATTCCGCGACTTTAAGCTTCTGGGACTGCGCCTGGGTACTCCACATCCACATCCAGGTCCACTTCCAAATCAGACGTCCGTCTCGGTGCTCGACTGGTTGTGGTGGCTGTTGGAGGTGGGCAGCGGCGCCTGGTGGGATAGCTGCTTGTGCAGCAGTGGCGGTGGACTAGGACCTGGCCCACCCTCGCTGGGCACTAGAAGCGGCAGGGATTTCTGCATGCAGACTACATTGCCCGGCGACTGATGCTGCGATCGAGGGCTGGGCGGCGTGGGCGTGGCGGGGATCTGATGCCAGTTAATACTGTTCTGGGAAGTGACGTTCCTAGTTTTGCGCAGCGGCGGATTCTTGGTCGAGGTGGAGAAGGCCATGCCACGGCGGAGCGGCACTCTGCGGAACCACGGGAACGAGGAGGACACGGAGGAGGACACGCATTAGCAACGATGTTTAGTCGGTTTAGTCGATGGCGAGGCGAGGCGATAGAGCGATGAGGCGGAGTAGGGGGATGTGGGTTATGGCGGAGAGTTCAGGATCGACCAAAATGGAGAGACGGCGGAGACAAAGACACAGGAGACACGGGTTACATACACACACAGTCAGACATTGTGGGGACTGGAAGGGCTCTCTAGTCTCTAGAGACGACACACTCACCTCGTTGGGCTCGGCGGCGGGTAGGAAATGCCACGGTGGCTGGGCGACAACAACATGTTGCCCGAGTGGCTCGTGGTGGTGCCGGGCACGAGCAGAGTATTGTTACTACAAGTAGGACGAAAGGTTACTGTAAAGAGTACACGCTGGCGGATTGGGATCCGGATTTGTCTACGGATTGTGAGGAAGCGGAAACACAAGCAGGGAGCAGGTGGCTGAACAGGATAATAAATGTGTTGTCTCACAAAAAAAACAACGAAAAAGCTATTGCAGAAATCTCAGAAAAAATAAATACATAACGCAACGCAACAGAAATTAAATATAGCTTCGAAAGCCGAAGAAATAAATACTCTTCCAAAAGGTTGCTCATCCTTCTTGTTATAAAATCATCTAAACCAATTATCTGGAGTTATTTTTTATGAGTCTTAGCAAGGAACACATAAATAAGTAAGATGCTAAACATGGGCTTTAACAAAGGTTTCTTTTGGTACTTTTTTTTTAAATATATCTTAAATACAACATATAATTTCATAGAATTTAAGAAAATAAATTTATAAACAGACGGACACTTTGGTAATGCCTTATATCTTATTCCCTTTTATTTAGTTAACTTTTGAATATAAAATATAAATAACGTTTAGCACAAATGAGTTGTGGTTGGTGTTTGTTGCTGATGATTAAGTTGGTGGGATGATACACGAGATCCAAGACGAGCGAACATTTGACAATAAAAATATTTATTTTGTGTTTTTGTTTTTAATTTATAAAATATGACTACACAGTACGTACTAGCTAAAAAAACAGTGTTTATAAATATGATGACTAAATGTAGAATATGGTACAACATATAAACGGTGTGAATCCGAGCCCTGGGATCGCTCCTCACACACGTGACGTGACTGGGCAGGGGATCTGAACTGGTGATCAGTGATCAGTGATCGGGGATGAGTGTGGTGGAGTGTGCTTGCTTGGTTTTAGTAAGAAGCTGTCATGGTTGGTCAGTGGTGGCGGTGGTGCACCCTCTACGCAACTTACGTGTGGCTGTGATGCATATTCAGGTTGGGCAGACTCTGACCCAAATGGTTCATCGGCTGCACGGAGAGTGTGTTGGCCGACTTTGAGCCCATTGCGCCAATCATGCCTATCTTGGCCTTGTGCAGGCCACTAATCAATTGCTGTTTGCCCTTCAGGGTAACTCCATGGTTGCCTGACAAAGTGGAAGAGTGGAGATAAAATAATGGTTAAAACCACAAAGGTTTCAGAAAGCTTAAAGGGTTATATTTTATGGAAAAAGTCCAGTTATTAAGTAGCTCAGCTAACTTACCCGTCATTATGCTGGAGCCCTCGTCACTGGACACCGAGTTTGTCTTTTCAAAGTCCACGGAAATGTTACGCGAGTCGTTCCACTCCACGCTGCCGCTGTGGCTGTTATTCGCACTGGACACATGGCTGCCAATCGAAGAGTTCATCGGCGACTTGCGCACACCCAATGAGTCAGCAGTGCCGCCGCTGGTGCCACTGCCACCGAACCGGAAGCTGTCACCACCCACGGTGCCGCTTCCACTTCCGCCGCCGCCGGCACCACCAACGCCGCCAGCTCCACGCTTCAGTCTTTGGTAAATCGTCTTGGCCCGCCACAGGGCGTCGTACCAGTTCTTGGCCTCGGTGCACTGGAGCGTGAACGCCGTGGTGGCCACCTGGAACTCATTGAGGTACACACAGTTCAACGTATTGTTCGCCGCCAGCTGGACAATCAGTTGGTCGGTGAGGTACGGCTGCCGGATCACCTTGAGCGCCCCCAGGCCCCGCTTCGCTATCGTTTTGCACACCAGGAGGAGATCCGTCAGCAGGAAACAGTGCACATCGGACTTGCCGAGGTTGTCCTTGAACTTGTGATCGCCCTCCATGAACAGGTGGCGAACGTGGTAGGCGGGACAGCCGCGCATGGGGGCGCACAGATCGAACATTTGGCTATGCTGCTTGATCAGCTTGTCCAGCATTTCGTTGTTCGTGTCCTGGAACCGTTTAAAGGATCATTTAAAGCCATCTTATAAGCTAGATTTTAAAAGAGAAAGCCACCACTCACCACCACATCATAGGATTCAATCCGCACCATCACGCCTTTGAGCCGCTCGTTCTCCTGGCGCATCGTCAGATGGTTATTCACGCTACCCACGAAGTTCTCCACGCTGTGGATCATCACATCAATGGCCTCGATCTCCTCCACGTCGCTCATATGCTTCTTAATGGCAGCCAGCAGGAGGCTATATTTGGTCAGGCGCTGCATGGGTCGGACCACGATGTCGGCCAGCCGCAGGCGATTGCACATCTTTTGGGACTCGCACCAGGCCAAGTAGGAGGTGAACAGGGGATTGTTTTGGTTCAGTTCCTTGCAATAGAACTGGCAAGTGCTCTGTTCCGCGCAGTATATCTGAAAGAAATATAAATTTTGTATTTATTCCTTAAACTATGTAAGTATTACCCACCTTATATGGCGCGAATATGGAGGCAAAGGCGATGAATCCCTCCTGGAAGAAGGCACAACGCAGCGGCTCGTGGGTTATCACACTGTGGGCCACCATGGGATATAGCCACATGGTCCAGAACTTAATGTTTGCCTCACACACGGCCCGTACATTGGAGAAGAGTCTCGCTTGGTCCACATCGATAAGCAGGCGCTCCTCCTGCACAGCCTCCAGGCAGGCCAGAAAGAGCTACAAAAAAATACAAGTCCAAGGATTAGGAAACATCCCTACTATAAAATCCTTGTCCACTCACATCAGTCACCGTTTGCAGGGCATGAATGTAATACACCTCGGTGGTGACCAACTCCCAGATGGCCGTTTGTATTTTGACCTCACTTTCGCTCATTGTGCTGCTTTCCACAAAGTCCCGCCAAGATTTGTGCATATCCTGCAGATAGGCCAATGAGTTGACTAGATCCGGGTGCTCAAAACTAAGGCCATCATCTCGCTGAGGTACTCCGTTCCGACCATAGCTGTTTAGCAGCTCGCATAGCTGACTCTGTTGAGGATTTTTGATTCCGAAGATGGAGGACCAACGCTGTTTGATTTGTTTACCGGCTGCCACGCCAGACTCGCTGGTCTCCTCGGTGGAAACGGAGGGCAGCAGTCGTGGTGGAGGTTGTCGGGAGCCCTGGATATGTGGGGGAAGGGATATATATAAATAAATGAAATTAGGGGAGTTTGAAATTCCTACAACTAATATATTGAATGTTTTATTTTAAAGATTTAACATTTTGTAGAAAACTTTTAAGCTAAGCTTCTTGTGGATTTTTCCCATAACAATTTTACTCACTTAAAAACTATATTATCATAATATTATAATAGCTACACTTGACATTTTCTGTACAACATTTTGAAGCGCATAAATTAACACGACTTTGCCAGACTGTTTACCTTTCATAACACACATGCAGTTTGGCTTAAAGTCAGCTCAAGGTGAGTTTTTCTACTTTCGCCCTGAACTTTATGGCTGGCCGTAAAAAATGTTTATTTTCCCATTAGCTATTTTAAAGGGAAACTTACAAAGGAAGCTGCCTTCTGCAGGGGTTTGCGGTTGCTGCCTCGCTCCGTAATGCAGAGATGGTGTCCAGCCAGGCTCTCCACATCGGTCTGCTCATCCACGGAAACGGGAACGGGCGAGGGACCTGTGTGGATGTCGAGACGTTAAAAATAACATTGAACTTCCAAGAAATCGGAGAGGCTAAAGACTCGTACCTGCATCTAAAAAACTGGGAGTGGGATTATTGTCCGTAATTGTGATCTGTGAAAAGCTGATGTTACGCCTCCGCAGAGCGTGGCTCAGTGCGTTGCTATAAGTATTTATTTTAAATTTAATTGTTGGTAACGTTTAAAATTTCAAGAAATATCGAGGAAATGGTTACTCACAGTAGTGTTACGCCTTTGGTGGCAGGAATAAACTCTTCGTCAGGATGCTGCTGCTGCTGTGATGAGTCCAGGCAGAATGACACGGAAAAGAATTCAGAGCTGGATACCTAAATTGAAGAATTAAGTTTAATTATAGTGTTTGTGTAAATATATATGAAATATTTAAGATATTTTCCCCACTGTAACCCCTCTCTACACTTTATCCTCTTGTGCTGAGATCCTAATCTGTGAATTTGGGGACCCGAAACAAAAAGCCTTTTAATTTAGCCTTCAAAAGGGGCCGCCAAGCAAAAATCACTTGCGACTGCCAGAGGAGAGCACTCTCTTTGATGGCCCTGGGAGTGTGAAGATTGCATCAGGCGGCTGGCTGGCACAAGCCTCGCCCAAGAGCCCACAGAAACTACTGGAATAAAAGCAAACATCAAGAAATATTCTCTGTATATTTGTGTTGGCGGCAAACGAGGCGGAATCCTTCTCCGCTTGGCGAACAGGAGAGAGTAGGGAGCTTGGAAAAACCCACGAAGGCAGGAAAAGGAAAGGAAAGTAGAGAGAGGTAAGCGGAAAGGGGGGAAAGTTCTACGAGACAACTTTTGCTGATTAAGGCGACAAAGGCAAATAAAGAAATTAAAAATATATATATTCCCACTTCCAATTCCCCGCCACCGAAAACGTCTTTCGTCTGTGTAAAGTAAACATTAATTGCAACGAGAGCGAGGTGACAGGACCCGCCGATTGTGCAGCCATTCGAGATCTCTGCTTAATCCCAGGTTCATAGCTTCCTCACTGGCCTTTCAGGTGCCTCGCTGGCCTTTCTTTAGCTTCTTCAGGTGACGCAGCCGGACTCACCTCGCTGCGCGTCAGCAGTGGCTTCTTGCGCTTCATGAACGAGGATTTCTTTTTTATCGTCGCACTGGAAGATGTAGAGCCGCCAGCTGGAGAGGTCAGGCCTCCACCGTTGGGCGTGGTGGTGCTGTAGGGACTGAGGGTGGCGGACGAACTGGCCACTGTCTCGCCAGCGAACTGAAAGTGTTTGGAGGAGGGTATTGCATGAGTAGCCGAGGTGGTGCCACTGGTGCCGCCGCTAGCCAGTTTCTGCTGGCTCTGCTGGCTATTATGGTGATGGTGCTGGTGGTGGTGTTGGTGCTGGTGAAAGGATCCGGCACTGGAATGGCCGGTGCCAAAGCAGGCCGAACTGGCCATAGTCGTTGTCGTTGTCGAGGCATCGAGCGTTGGCGATAGCGATAGCATCAGCGAGGGCGTCCGCCGCACGATCTGCGGTGCCTGAGTGTAAATGGTGGGTGCGGGATGGCTCTGACTGGATGGAGGATGCGTGGATGGCTGGCAAAGTGCCGGCTGACTAGGTGGCTGAGGGGTTGATGAAGGGTTTGGACAAACTCCCGCTGATTCGCTCTTCTCCGCCTGAGAAGAGTCGCGGTTCTTAGGGGTTTTATGGTTCAATAAGCAACAATCAAATAATAAAAACACAAATTTAATAGCAAATAGAGATAGTTTAGGGGAGAAACAGAGAGAACAGTTGGAGAGAGAGAACAGAGAACAGAGAGGAGTAGACAGATATGGTGAGCATATTTTTGTAGTGACTACAAGTATCTACACTCCATAGCAACTACAGAGTCTACTCTACTGTGCAGATTATCCAAATAAATCCAATTGTCAAGCATTTCAAATAAAAGCAAGTGCAGGGAAAAGCTTTCTTATAATCTAATAATTAAATTTGTTATTTAAACTGTAAGCTTCCTTTTTGTGCAAAGAAAAGAATACATTTTTAACAGAAACATTTCAAAATAAACCATTACCAATTCTATTTTTCAAAGATTCAAATTTAATTAAACTGTCAGTACCCAGTTTCTTCAACTAACTTAGTTAAGAAAGACTTAAGCGTTCATTAAGACTCGGCTTTGCTTCACTAAGAAAAGCAAACTGAAGACTACAAATTGATGACACATAAAGGGGGAGAAAGGACTCTTCCCCTTCTCACTTAAAATCGCAGAAAAGGCACGTTCACGGCAGAGTTTTCCCTATGACTAACAGCTACAGATATAGTTGGTGCAAAAGGAAAAACAACTGACTGTGCGTAAATCAATGACAGCTACACAAAGAATAGCAGCATTTAACAGGAGCAGGAGCAGCACTAAAAAATCAAAATAGACAGAAATCAAAGGCAGACAAAAACAGCAAGCAAAGTAATTTGTTATCAATTTGCGACCGGACTTCCTCTCGAGGGTCTGGAACCCAGGGATAGCGAATCTCTACAGTGGGCACAACTACACTCCACATGCTACATATAAAGAAAAGGCGATCTAAGATATATAATTATATATCTTCTTTATTTTAAATGCCAGACTTTAAAAGTTTTAAGTAATCGAAAATAAATCAAAATTTTAAATCAAAAATTCTATATAAACTTCGAATAAATCAACTGGCAGCTGATTTTAGATCGCCCTTTCTTTCCCTCAGTGTACACACACTCTAGCCAAGATGGATGTGCTGACTAAGTGGCCCAGTCCTGGGCCATTGGCCGTTGGCCGGTGGTTTAGCATGTGCGCCCTTGGCCCCCGTGCCCGTCACTTACCACGTTGGCCTGTCGGCCCAGTGATCCGGGTGTTCCTGTGGTGGCGAACAGTCCGTGATTCACATTGGTGGCATGGATAGCGTGGGTAGTGCCAGCAGCAGTGGTGGTGGTGGTGGTGGTTGTGGCGATTCCCGGAGGACCGTGCTGGCAGGCCACCACACCCGAGTCGAGGCCATCCAAGTGCGTGAGACTCTTCGATTTCAGCTGCAACGGAAAAGTGGAATGGAAATCAGGATTGTGAATCTAGGTGGGGAGTTATTGAGGCGTGAAGCGCAGATATTTATAATTAAATTTTATTCGCGTTATGAAGGGGTTTTTACATATTGTTTTTGATGGCTTACCAACCAGGTTTTATTTCCTGTGCTTGATTCAAATAAAAAATTCAATTTATAACGTAAGCGGATGAAACGCAGCCTTTTATGACTTGCATATATACAGGCGCAGTTTCTAGATGCATTAAAAATAACTTTCCATAAAAAATATAAAGAACATTTATGTGAAATGAGTGTGGTTATTAAATTAATTCGAAATGTGGCTTAAATGCAGTTGGTTTTTGAGTGGGGAATTTTATATAAAAACATTTTATTAACCACAATAAATATAACCTAAAGTATCTGGCCTCTTAAGTACTAATTTATTTGTAATAACAATTATTTATTAACACTTTTATATATAATAATAATATAATAATATATAATAATAATATAATATAATATGTTTTACATAAAATAAATAAATAAGTATTTATTAATTTAAACATTAATCACAAGAAAAGTATATATAATGTCACCGAAATATAATAAATAAATCAATTTCTTCACCTTTTTTTGCTGATCTTAATTAATTAATTGTTAGTTTTATAAAAGTATTCATTAACTGAGTGGCTGGCAGCAAAGTCCTTGGTTTGTGAGCTATAAAAAGCACTTCGTTCTTTAATCCGTATATTCCTTTGTGCATTCTAAGATGCTTTCGGCACTGCATTGTGTTGCACGCGACCTTAGGGAGCTGGGGAGAAGCTGCCACAGAGTCATCAAGCCACTGCATCCAAGGGACTTCGTTGAAACCACATCGAATTACTGAATATTTTTCGCGCTTAATGCAGAGAATAATGTTTTGAATGCTTTTGGCGCCGGGCGTTAGCGAGACAATGAGAAGCTCAGTGCATTTGCCGGAAAGCAAAAAAAATAAATTGCTTGCAGCATCAGGGTGGCGTGGCAACTTGGCAACGAGGGCCAAAGCGTCGTCGGCCAAAAGATGCATCGAGAACAAAAAGATTGCGCGCCAGCGGCCAAGAGCCCTAGACGTGTCCTCGAAGGTTTCCTGTCCTCGCCTAATGCACTGAGATTACATCAGTCAAGTGCCCTCCCTCCAGTTGGCCCCGTTACTCGGTGAGTGCGGGACATGGACCAAAGTCAGGGACCGCCTCAAAGTCAATGTCTCACCCAACACAACACCCAACGCTCGTCCTTAGCCAAGGACCCGCCCACCCGGCGTGATTTACACATCTCAATGCCTTGCTTTAAATTGTTCTCGAAGCAAACAAAACAAAAAAAGCCTTGTGCTTAAATTCGCATTAACCGCACTTGGTTCTTATCCTTTTCATGCCTGAAATGGGATCCTAGACTTCCTAAGAACTTGTCAAACTTTGTAAAAATAACTTTAGCTAAATTTATACTTTTATATATCTTAAAATATCTCCAGGAAAATGTTTGAAATGTGTTCTACAGTTAATTCTAGGTCAAGTCCTTTAAAGACCACAAGAAATAATCCATATCTGTTTTCCCTGCTACTTAATTACCAATGAATTTGCTGGAGTGCTTCCAGCACAATATTTGGGATTTATTTCAGTTGAATTGCTATTGCTCTGCATTGCTGAAACATCAAATGGACGAGGAGACGACGAGGAGGATGGCTTCGCATCCTGTGAGCGCGGCATGCATGGCATTCTGGTTGCGAGAATTTAAGCCCCGAGACGGATGCCATTCAGCCCCCTTGATGCCGCTAATCTCGCCGGCAAGCATTTCCCTTGGATCCTAGTAGACCGGACCCACTACCGACTACCGACTCGTATCCCGTAGTGCGCCCAAGGATACGCGCGCTCTCTGCTGGTCTATTATTCCTGCTGACGACAATATTTCACATTCTGTTTTGGCAATTTCCAGCTGGCGGTCGGTCCGGTGCCGGCTGCCTTGCCCTTTTACTCTGGTTTATGTTTTTGTTTCCGGTTATATTGTGAGTTGTTCGCCCACAGCGGCTTGGCTGGCTGACTGACTGTTTCCAGCAATCACAAAATATCCGGGTATATTGTGCTTGAGTTTTCTGTGAATGCTAAACTAAAATAATACTGTATAATTTGTATTCCTGTTTAGAAAATAAAGAACTGGTTTAGAAGGAGTAGAAATAAACAACTTGTTAGCCAAAATATATTATAAACTTTCCTTAAATTCCTTTCACATTTTAAACTAGAAAGAATTATATTTATTTAAAGAATATCTCATAGTCCATAAACCCACTGATATGCTTTCTTTTCTTTTTTGCTTTATCCTCTGTGACGACGTGAACTTTTGGCTTAGCTTGGCCTTTTGCTTCCGACACAAAAAAAGGAACAACAACAAAAAAAAATTGAGTTTTCATACACTCATAGGTTCTCGTAAAATGAACACTTTACTTTTCTAGAATCCGGAGAGTGAGGAAATAATAATTTCGTTTGTATATATGTTTAGTTGTTGTGCACTGTGTGGCATTACATAATTTACACCATTATAGTGGGGCACGTATAATGTTTGCTAACGCGATTACCTAATCACCTAAAGACCCAAACACATGTGTCTGGGCCAACGAATTTCCCTGTTAACATGGTTACTTAAAGCGGACAGCGATTGAC
Organism: Drosophila mayri; assembly: GCA_008042485.1. Lineage (NCBI taxonomy): Eukaryota > Metazoa > Arthropoda > Insecta > Diptera > Drosophilidae > Drosophila > Drosophila mayri. Next base: position 323,756 of record VNJN01001215.1, read on the forward strand.
AAAGTGAAAATCACTTTGAAACACCTACATCCAAAATAGCTCAGGATCAGTCTGTGAGAAATGAAAGGAGTTAAGGTTAGGACTTCAAACTGGCTGAAATTTACTTGTACTGGTTTTTCCAAGAAAAATTCCAGTCATTTTTATTAGGCTTTTTATTCATTTATTTCATTTATTTATTTCCCCCATAATTGCCTTGGTTTACGTGCACTCTCATCCTGTTTTCTCTAGGCCTTTGAAGACAGCCAGGTCGTGGCCACTAATAGGATTAGATTTTGTAATAAACGTACAAATTATGATTATGGCCAAGAAGGTGGAGTGGCCACACGCCAGCTGCTGAGAGATTTGATCAGGAATGCCCAACGCTTACAAAAATATTTGCCATGGAACGTTGATAATCTGAATGGATAAATATGGGTATGGTTTTCACCAGCGAAACTACTATGAGAAATGGCAGCTTCGTTTTCGTTCGGCTTTGGTTGAAGGAGGAGGAGGAGAATCTCCTTCCCACCCAATGTTTGGCTGAACAAATCGCTGATGCAATTTATTGCTTCACTGCACTTGTGCTAATGCCTCTAAATATGTTCCGGCGACAATTGAATTCCCCGCCAGAGGGGGGCCCCCCGTATGTGCACGCATTAGTTTCTATGGCATCCACACTGCGTATACGTTATGCGGAATGTCTCTATTATAATATTTATGAATTGCGTGGCGGTCAGAGTCGTCCATCGTCGTTTATTGCAATTCCACTTAAGCTTAAAAGCCGATGGACAAAACTGAATACACTCTGAGGTTAGTCCTAAAAGAAAGGTTATATATATGTTATATATAAATTGATCAGATTAATTTAAATCTAAATAGACTTACAGAAAATAATATATAACATTCAGAGATTCAATTATAGGGCAAGACTTTCTTACAATATTTTCTATAAATGTTTTATCTCATTTTGTCAACTAATAAAGTATTAACGTTATCTTTTAAATAATTTCTGCCTTTTTAATGTCTGCATAAAATATCAGAAAAATTATAAATAAACACCGTGCATGGTCAAAAATCAAAAAGATGACTTTTAACATAATTTATGTTCATATTTAACCTTCAATTATAATAGTTTCCCAATAAATGGATTTAAAAAATGAAAATAAAACTTATATCCTTGAAATAAAGTTGAAAAACAAATGTTTTCCGAGTGCATTAAATTATTTATGGACGTTAAAGCATCTTTTGGGGGATGCAGGCGGCTTACGTCATGGATGTAAATAATTTTCTTTACACTCCTTGTGTTCCCGGGTAATTCCGTAATTTAATATCCGAACTTAAAACACAAACAAGAGGCGAACCAACAGCAACAGAAGGAAATAAAATGAAAATACGAGCGCACATAAGAGTGGAAATATGTTTATTCTCATTTCGCTAAGTAAACATTTGATTAAGGCCGCGCATAATTTGTTGACCACCTCCCACGCCACGCCATGTCACGGCGCTTTGCCGGATTTCCCGGACTTGCCGCAGGACTCACCTGCAGCTTGCTGTTCGGTGGCGATACCACCAGGCAGATCTTCATGGTGGCGCGCAGGAATTCCTCGCGCTTCGTGCTGAGGTCAGGGGTCACCGAGCCCGGCGATGTCACCGCCGCCTGCTTGAGCGGTGCCTTCTTTGGAGATGTGACGCTGGGCAGAAATGGATTCAGGCTTCTCACCAGACTGGCCGAGTTGAACTTGGAGCCACCTTCGTTGCTGCTCCCTCCAGATGGCGGCGATGCCGAGGTGTGTCCACTCTGCGGTGCCTGCTGCTGGTGATGCAACAGCCGAGTGGGCGAGTTTAAGCTGAAAAGCTTCCTGCGGTGCCGGCCTGGTGTGGATGAGGAGCTGGAGGCCGGGCTGGGAGTGGGACCCACAGGACCCCCTCCTTCGCTATGCGTCGATTCCTGGGATCCCGCGCGACTGTACGAAGGCGTCGGCAACTGAGCGGACCTAGCACCCGAGTTGTACTTTACCGAGGATATATTCCCGTCCAGCTGCAGGTCCTCCGTCAAAGACTCTCCACCAACACCGCCGCCGCCACCCTCAGTCGTCTCATCCTCGTCGTAGGTGCTGTGATACGTGCGAGCCGTGATCTCCGGCAGGAAGGGATTATTGGGCGAGGTCAGAGTGTACTGATAGTAGCCACCGGGACCGGCACCGCCTCCGCTACTGCCTGTCTCTACCGGCAGCGTGCTGTCCGTCTCGTCGGGCGTGCTCTCCTCGGGAAAGGAGCCGCCGTGGAAGTCGTGGCCCCCGCCCACGCCACTGCTGCTGGACAAGTAGGCGCCCAGCTGTTCCCACTCGCCGGAAGAGGAGTTGTGCGAGGAGACAGTGAAGCCCTCATTCGAGTGGCCCTGGCAGCTGCGTGAGCTCTCGTTGCTGCTCTTGAAGAGGAAGTTCTGGAGGCGGGTCAGCCGGATGGAGCTGCTCTCGCTGGTCAGGCTACAGCTCCTGCTGCTATTGTTCCCCGCCGCCGTGGATGAGGAAGTAGTGGTTGCTGTGACATTAGTGGTGTTGCTGTTGATGGGCTGCTGATCACTCCGATTGCTGGTCTGAGTCTCGAGGCGCCGTCTATCACGTTCCTGAGTGTCAATGGGCACTCCACCTGTGCCGGTTCCGGCTCCTGCTGCGCCCCCCGCTGCCGTGCTCACCTCGCCACCCATGGAGGCCCAATAGTAAACACTGGTCTGGGAGCCGCCACTCAGCTCGCCCAGCTCGCAGCTGCTCTCCAGGGAAGTGCTCGAATTGGTGGTGGCTACGCTGCTCAGGTGCTGATAGGCGTATTCCGGCGGTGTGCACTCGTCGGGGCTGTCCAGCAGCAGAGCGGGATTAATGTGGCCGCCCAAGCCCCCAAGGCCGACACCGAGGCCCAATCCCGGCAGATTAAGGTGACTGAAGGCAAAGGGCAGCCGATTGTTATTGTCCGCCGGCAGGGAACTGGGCAGCAGCGGTGGCGGTGTGGCCCGACTCTTGGCCCTTACCTCCTCCGGTGTCGGCTCCTGACGTTTGCACTCGAGGGAACGGTGGTCGCCGCGTCGAAAGGAGCGACGAAGACGCTCCGCAAACTTGGATTGCTTCGGCGGCGGCTTATCCTTGGGCGGTTTTTCCTTGGACCGTCCCAGCAGATTGGTCCTCTCAGTCTTGTCCTCCTTGTCCAGGAGTTTCTCGTGCATAGCCGTCGTCGTGGAGGAGGAAGGGATCTTGGCCAGGTTGTTTAAGGCCGGGCGCTGGTTGGTGGCTAAAGTAATCGGTGGCGCCGCAAAGCCACCACCCATTACGGCCGCCCTTCGCCGTGGTGCCAGAGATTCCCCGTCCGCTGATTCTCCGGAGTTAGTTGCGCGAGGAGCTCTTTTTGGCTGCTTTTGTGTTTTAATTTAAGTGGTCCGTAATTATTCACTAAATCGTTAACTTATGAAGCGTCAATTTTCCCCCAAAAGGAAACACGTTTTAAGATGTATTCCGTTTCGACTAACACTAGGTGCGATTTAAAGCGATTTCGTTATAGTTAGGTTTGCTCATATTGCTTAGATTCTATATAAATAGTTTTGATGTTCGTTGGTTTTGCTGTAAATATAAAGAGAAAATGTATAATAATTGCATAAAATAATTTAAAGCTGACATTAATCGAGGAGTGGATGCACGATAATCTACAAAGTTTGCAAATTTATGGAAAAAATATTGATAACTTTGTTGTTGTTTGTTTAAAAATTAATAGGCCAAAACCGAAAATTTGTCGCTTGAATTAGCAAATATTTAAAGTAAATATATAGTATTTTTCCGTCACATATACATTTGCCAGAGGTTTCTCTTTGCAAGTTTAACAAAGCGGCAACGGAAAACGGAGTCCTGATAAAATGCAAATAACCACTTTCGGAGCAAATCAATTTAGGATAATCCATTCAGTTATAATCTTCAAGCGTTATTGCTATTTTTCGCCCTTCGATTTGTATAGTATGTATATGCAGCAGCATCGGGAGCATCAGCAGGAGCAACCTTTAAAGTTTTTCGGTTGTTATGGAAATTGGGGAAACGTGTTAGCATTTCAAATGAGAACCGAGCTGGGCTTGGCTTGGCCCCGCCGGGTTTTTCACATAATTTCATGGGATGCCGGAAAGCGATTGGCAATCCGGATGGTAAATCCAAAAAGTTTAATCAATGTGCATATATTTGGCTGTTGAAGCGATTGACGACTGCCAACAACTGAATTAATCAGCCAGAATGGCCAGTCAAAGCTCAAGCTGCGGCGATGCAACGTTCAAAAGATAAAATAAATAAAATGCAATTACAATTACAAAGAATTAATATTAAATATTTACATATTGTGAAGGGCTGTGTTTATTCATTTCAAGTACCATTATTTGACCCTATTTTTTAGACTTTTTTTATTATCGATTCCTGTGCCCAGTCACGTTCCATATTCTCTCGCTTTCCCATTGGCCATAATCGTACATTTATATTCGCCACATAACTTTAAGATGTTCTTTTAGGGTGCCTACTTTTGGCAGGAGGCCAGGACGATAAACAATCCTGTGCCTATTTTCCCTGATTTCCAATGGTTTCTTTTCTCCTCTGAGGCGGAGGCAATGGAGTCACCTAAGGACCCAGAACAAACTTGCCCATAAAACGGGCCAGAAAACTTTATTGTTATTAATATTATTTGCACATAAATATAACAGTAAATAAACATACAAAGTGCGTATGTGAATAGATGGAGGAGGAGAGTGTGGCACTCACGGCTCACAGCTCACAGCTCGAGAGTTGACAGCCAGCCTGCCCCTGGCTGTTGCAAATAAATCATTGCACACGCCTGGACGCCCCTCGAGCACGCAACGTGCCCCCAATCCCGCAATCTAACAACAGTCCTTCGTTCCCCCCCTTAAACAGCCAGGCCAAGGAGCACACATCCAAGCAAGCAGCCTGCGGCGGGAACCGGTGTGTTTGCTGCTTGTGTTTAGGCCAAAATAATGTATAATTAAGCTGGCCCAGAGAGTTCACCCGGTTGGTCCTTTAATAAAGCCAACCATCCTTCATGCCACGCACACACACATTGTGGGGGTGCTGACAGCCCAGGAACGGAGCACAAGCAACAACAAGGTGGTGCTCCCTCCATGGATTCACAGGCTGGTCACCCCTGTCACCCCTTTTCGAGTAGAAGTTAGGGGCACGCGGAGGCCAAGTTATTTTCAATTAAGTGTTCTTAACACGTTGCCTAATCGACAGACATGTTCCCCGGGGAACTGGCAAATGCCACGTCCTCCTCTCTAATCACATTATGGCAAAGCCAAAGGAGACACACAAAAGGTCGAACAAAAACAGTGACACGATGTGATTCCAATCTGCTTTTCGAGGAAAAATTCCCAGTGGAAATCATTTAATCTGTGCCTATGCCTTGCACCTTGATCTTTTCCTTTACATTTTGAAGGGGTTTTAAGAGTTTATTTAGAAGATTTAAAGAAATAAAAGAAAGGGAAAAATTAGAATATAAATATTTATGATAATTACAGGATTTATATTGCTAAATATTTATTGTACAAGTAAATTATTAAACCAACTCCCTGTTGAATCACTTTCTTTAAGCCAAAGTTTCTAATAAAACAAAACGTCTTTAGCAGGTCTTTATTTAATTTCCTTTTTTTATTATTAAATTTAATTTAGATCTTCACTTGAATATTGACACTTTCAGGGTAATAACTCCTAGAATTTTTGGTAATAGAAAAAGTATGTAATAATCAGGTCCCCCATCCCAAATCCTGCATAATTGCCGCCTTGTCGTAAACCAATTTAAATATTCCGTGTGGGCCAGGACAGAGATTCCCTGGAGTGGGCTCAAAAATACGTTGTATCACGGCAGGGCAAATCGCGGAGCGTTTAAAGATAAGCGAGCATGTTGTTTCGCCTTTCATTAAATTAAATTAAATGTGTGTCTTGCGATAAAATTTTATATTCCGGCGGGATGTGGGTCGTCGCAAGCGAGTTCAAGGCGCTTTTCAATTTCACTGCAGCAACAAAAAAAAAGCAACTAGCCGCCGAAGCTGCGCCGTCATTTCCGCTGCCTGTCAGAGCAGCAACAATTTAATTTTTATTGTTATGATGTCATCAGCATAAGAACCAGGCCCGTGCCATTTGCAGTCCCCCTTAACCTCAACCTCGGCCTCAGCCGGAACCCAGAGAACCCCACATAGCCTCCAATCCTTCAGGCAACCAGTTCCCTTCTGGTGGCCCGGCTGACGCACTTGGCCGACGTGAACCACATACAAATTGGTAGGAGGAACTCCGCTAAAATAAGCACTATCCCATCTCTGGACCCCCGGAGGCTTCTATTTCGAGTCCAAGAGCGATTTATGCGAGAATTGCCATTTGCCGCTGAAGGGATTTACTCGAACCGCTGACCAGTCAGACAGCCGAAGCAAAGATGAAGTGTCAGAGGCGCTGGACCAATACCTCAGGACACGGTTGAACCTCAAAGAGAAGGATTTTTCCTGCCAAAGATATAATTCTACCTTCTATTTGATATAAATCTCAAGAAAAATATAGAAATTTAATATAAAATTCCAGTAAAAAGGTTTTATAAAATTGAGTTCTAGGAAATTAATTCCAGACTTTGGTTAGGGTTAGGAAGGCTTGACTGTATATAGACAGCCATCGAATTACTTGGCCTGAGAGAAGTAGAATTATGCCCCACGGCCTGTGCACATTATTACGATGCCGGGGCTTTTATGTGGCTGTGTGGTAATGTAACATTTTGCTGAGCAATCAAAAGGCGCAGCAAAAGTTTCCAAGTTCGGATGGGGATGTCGGCAAGGACCGCATCCGTCTGTGGAGCTACCACCTGGTGGCCACCTGGCCAACTTGCAGCCGGGAGTTTGATCGATAAACCAAGCCAAGCCAAAACCGAACCCGAGGTCTCGCAAATTGAGGCGGCTATATATCCAGCCGAGTCCCATGTCAGAGTCAGAGTCAGAGACTGAGGCAAAGTTTAATCTTTGATGCCGGCGACACATTGGACCCAAATTGATTTTTAAAGTTATCACAGAGACAGAGAGAGAGCGCCTTGGCTGTGCCTGTGATTTATGCAAAGAGGTTGGCAACTTTTGTGGGGGTTTTGTCTCAACAAATCGGGTCAGAGTGCAGAGTGCAAAACCGAAACAAAAACACAACTCAAAGTTCCTCTCTGCGAACGTGAAACAATGCCCATCCATCATTCCAATATCATGGGGTTCAGCAATCGAATACAGAGCCAGAAATTATATGAATTTGATATTAGAATATCAACTGACTAATCAGTTTTATTTTTTATATATTTTTTAAGGCATTTTAATAGGGGTTTCATTTTGACTTTTGCTATGAATTTAATAACTTTAATTACCACATTTCTAGAGACATTTTTCTTTGTGTGCATCCACTCCTCATTGATTGTCATCACGGCATTTACTCACCTGGGTTTGGTTCATTAATGGGACCTCTTCGATTCCGATTCTGGTGCCGCTACCGCTACCGATTTTTGTTTCTTCTTTTTTCGAGTCCTTTTCCTTTTGTTGAGTCTTTGTTGCTGCTGCTGCTTTTGCTTCCCCCCGACGCACATTTATTTTTGCAATTTGTTTGCCTTCCTCTTGGTTGTTGGGTTTGTTTTGTTTGCTTATTTGTTTGTTTGTTTCTTGTTGTTGTTGTGTTTGCTCGGCTCACACACCGGCCGCACACCTAAACACTCGCGCAAAGTACTTGGGCACAGAGTATCCGTATCTGTACCTACATTTATCTGTATCTGACGAGGGCCCCGTACTCCTTCTCGGTTCTGTAACCGAGATGGGTCCTGCCAGGAGGACCGGGAGCACCAGGAGCACCTTGTTCAGGTGGAGAAAGAGGATGAGGAGGAGTAGCAAGGACGTGGTCGGTTCGAGTACGTAAATGAGTTTATTGCCGGCAATAAGAAAACTTAATGCGCCTGCACGAGAGGCATCGATGCAATATATCATCTGGATTCGAGTCGTTACCTGGAAAGAGACACAAAACACACAAGAGGGGGTTAGTGATGAGTCGTAATTTCTATATATAGCCTAAAAGGTTTGACACTACTACTTGTCATATTTCCCAAAAGGCGAAAAGAAAAAGTCAAGTCCTTCAATTGTTACCAAATAAAAGTCAAAGATATTTGAGTTGGCTTACTGAAAGTCATATTTTCCTGTTATATCCTTGCAGGGCATATTATTTAAGTATGCAAAAATAATAAGTAAATGTCATATATATATTATTGATGGGTTTTTTGGTTTAGTTTATATAAGTTTCCAATTCGATAGATCAATCCTATGGGAAATTGCAAGGGTATACAAACAACGACTTAAAGAAATCAGCTTCCTTTATTTCTTCTTTATTTACGACTTCCCAGTTGTAAAGCCAGTAGATAGATATTAAATTTAAAATACGCTTTCAATGAGACCCAAAATAAAATACCATTTATATCGTTTTCAAAAAGAGAAAGTCATAAAAATGTCGAGTCCTTTGTTGTTACATAAATTACACAACACTTAAGAATAAATACGCATTGCAAATGGATACAAATTTGTTTTCAGAGATGAGAGGCAAAATCGGAGTTCTTTTGGGACTTTATGAATAATGTGGATAAATACAGGGCCTTAAAATTTTGCAAATGAAAATGAAACAACCTTAAACCGCATCTTTGGTTGGGAAAGTCACTGAAAACTCCCTCTATAAACAGGTTTCTAGCAAGCCTAAAATCTACTTAATGAAAAGTTATCCCCATTTCAATTTCCAATCTTCGTATCATGTAAAAGTTAAGTCAACAAGAGAGTAAACACGAAGGAGAACCACAACACAATTACGGTCTACCCGCTCGGCGGCGTGTGTTCCGTGCTTCAGATTACTCATTTCGCATGGAAGGTACCAGGACGACTTCGAGTACAAGGACGAGTATAAGGAGCGGCGGCAATTCGAGACAGCTGCCGTATATATTTTTTTAAGGAGCCCACGAAGGAGGCTTTCGAGGATAATAAAGCTTTTAAATTTGGCAGCCAACTGCCACAAACCAAAAAAGGAAACAACGAATTTAATGTGGTAAACAAGACTGTATATATTGGCCAAAGAAATGGTTGGTATCTGTCCTGTAGAAAATATATATTTATATTATATTATTATATTAAAGTTTTTGGTCACAAAAATTTATATAATTTTAAATTGATAAAATCTCTTTTTTATATATATTTCGAGATTAATTAAACCCAACTTTTAAGCTGCTTAAACTTACTCAAAATAACTTTACCTATAAACGATTTTTTTCATAAATAACCGTTTTCAAATATCTATATCTTACTCCTCAACCTTTTCATTAAGAAGCACTTAAATAATTCCACACTAGTTTATAATAATAAAGGCTTTACAACCCTCTTCGTTTGACCGCACAGCTGAAAGCCTTCTTAATTGGCTCCCAATTAGTCGAAGTCTTGAGGGTGTTAATTATATACCCTCAGTTATTCCCTTATGTTTGCATGCATAAATTTCAGCAAAATCAGACCATCAAAGGGGTATTGTGAATGTAATGTTATGTGGAAATGGCAAATCTCATAGCAGAGACTGAAACATCAGCCAGTTTTCCATGAAACAACCAACCTCGCATGCCATGTGTCCCGCCCAGTTTGTTATGCAAAACAATAATTCAATTTCAATTCAATTAATCACGCTTGATTACCACCAATAATGGCCATCGGCAGCAGCAGGACGACATCAGCATCAGCAGACAGGAGACACGAGACGAGAGACAGCCAGGACACTGACAGGAGGCAAGAGAATTGAGAACCACTAGTGCCACTAGTAGACTCCCCAGTGCATTCCACATCCACAGCTCGCCTTTTGTCCTTGGCTTGCAACTGCTTCCGATCCCGAAGCCGCTTTTTGTTTACCACTTTTGCACATTCTGCTGTCAAATTTGTTGATTTATAGTTCCCGATGTGCCACCGAACAATGGCGGCGGGGGCGGGAACTGGCACAAGACCCAATGGCCGATGACAGACGGGAGTCGGGCAAGGGCACAAAGGGAATACAAAAAAAAAATGTACATATATCCTGAAAAAATCACTCCAGCTCAAGCTACGACTCAAGGATACCCGGCATGCAAATCGCAAAATAGGAAAAAGGTTTTCTGTGTTCCAAGTTCTTTGGATTTAAATTTAAGTTTTATTGAATCTATAAATTTTAGGGCTGATTAAAGGAATAATATAAAGCTATATTGACACATCATACCCCATGTATCCTGCATCCTGGGCGATTGACTAGTAAAAAAAAGGAAGAAAATATTGTGGGCAACAGAAACCTTGCGATAAAGCCAAACTACAAAGAACACCGAGGAACATGGGGAGAAAAAAACAACAGAGAAAAAGTCGGCCAACAATTTCAATGACAATGCGGCAGTTTGTCTGCCAGTTTTGCCAACCAGCTCGCCACTTGGCTTTTGTTGTGGTGCAGTTTCAGCTTCAGTTTCAGTTTCAGTTTTCCCTACGTTTTTCTGGGGCACTGGGCGGCTCGTCAAGAGCGAATTGTTTTTGGCAGAATGCGATTAGGTACCTGAAATAGTTTGTGGTCTTTCGGAGAGGCCACCCACCCATCAGGCCCATTCCCCATCATGTGTGTGCGTCTCTGTCCCGTGTCGATAAATCCACTCCAGTGCGCACGGAAGCCAGTGTGTGTCCACAGAGCAAAGATTGAATACACCCGTTGGCACTCTTCAATCCGATGTCCTGGTGTCCCAGTGTCCAGCACAGGCTCTGAACCTGGACCCGTATTCACATCCGTAGGTCCGCAGACGACCGCAAACACAGCGTCGCTCATTTGCAGGCAGTCCGCATCGACTTCTAACCCGGCTGCCCGATGTCAGGGCCGATGCCCAGATGTGTTTGATGAGGCCGGAGATAATCGTTTGGCAATTGAATGGAGTCCCACATGAGTCGGATTTTGGGTACGGACCACAAGGCTGTAGCTTTTTTCCCCTCTCCCTGGATAGGTCTCTATGACAACCCAGTGAACATTGAATGAAGAGCTAATGTAAAGTTATTCTTAAGGAATGCTGGTTTAAAACTATCCTAACTTTCACTAAAGTTTTTCACAACAAAATTGGGAGACTAATTTATTGAATTTATTTAATCTACAGAGAAAAGTAATTCAATATACAACAAAAATTTAAAACAAACTAGATTTAGCAAACCAATGCGAGGCTACAAAACAAAACCAATAGCTTTCTATCTTTAAATCATTTAATTTATTCGATTTATTTGATTTGCCATTGGTTTTATTTTTGCTGATAAACAACTCACCCTTTGAAAAACTTAAAATGAATTTATTTTTCAACCTAAATAAATTGAAAGCTTCTAAAAAGGGGTTGCTCTTTGGCTAATGGAATGAAAAGGAAAGAGGGAAAAACTTTAGACCATAATTTTGTAATATGAAAAATGGTTTGCATAAAAATAAAGTTGTATAAAAACACAAGTATTTTTAATTAATTTAGAGCATAAACCATTTCCCTTTTTTTAATTATCCTAATCACGTTTGACTTTCAAACACGAACTAATTAATTGTCCGACTGGAGGAGCAGGAGGAGTGGGTCAGACATTTATGATTACACTCGATTTAGAAGGAAGCCTTATGGGAAATATTTCCGGCACAATTCTGCCACAACTGGGCCACTTACGGGTGCTCAAATTTGCAAATTGAATGGACCTACTTTCCAGCGGCTTTAACCCCATTGCAATGGCCATTATTGAAAGCACACCGACACCGACACCAAGCCCGAGACCGAGACCGTTGACCAGAGCAGGGATTGGGTATGGGGTTCGGGGGGGCCCGTCGTCCATAAATAACGGCAAAAACAGTCAGATAAATTTGCAGGAGCTATAAACAAGCTACTCCGGCGGACTCCCCGAGTCCCGCACTCCCAACGAAATCGATTTAAATGCTCCGTTTGCGTGTTTTGTGTTCCGAGTTCGCCGGGTTACCTTGAAGTCTTTATGTAATTTCTACACAGAAATAAAATGGGATTCAAAATATTGATAAGATATGTTGAAGGTATATAGTTGGTAAGAACTTCTTGGTGGGTAAATCTTAATTAGAAAAGTGATTAAGGATTCATTAAATTGGTAATTCAATAAAGAAAGCTTTTTCAGAAAGCCATATAATTAATTCACATAAATCCTTATAAATCAAATATTTTCTTGCAGTGCTGGCCAGGACCGGTGTGGCCGCTTTGTGTCCCGGTTATAGCCGTCGCCACAAAGCGAATTTCCATGCTAAATAGCCCGACACGTGGCATCTGCCGTTCTCGACATCCTCATTCTCGCTCGCTTCCACCGCGTGCACCATTTTGATTGGCGTCTGATAAGCCGTAAGGACAAGCCGGAGTCCTGGCCACCGGCACCGGAGCAGAGCGTAGAAGCTTCAGATAAGAACGGACTTCATTCAGCCAGCCAACCGACCAGCCAACCAACCAACCCACCGACCGACGGCCATTTCGATTGTTTTGCCCAGCGCCAGCAGGGATTCGGCAGGGACTCACGGATTCTCGGGGGGAGATGGATACACTTTCCGTGTTCGCTGCATTGGTTTCGAACAAACAGATTTTACGGCCACCAAGGCACGGGACAACCGCACGCAAGGATAATTACAGACGAAAATGCAAACGTGCGAGGAAATGGGGTATCCTGAATCCTTACATTCGTTTGGTTATATGTAACTGTAACTTAAAGGCAGGTAAAAAGCATGCATAAATAAATTTATCAAAGAACTGAAATTATGTAAATTCCTTTACAAAAAATTCGAAATTCCCTTCTCAATCAGGAACGCATTTGATTGTACAAAAATCACGTATTGAAGCTCATTTGATTTTGTGACACAAAATACAGCTTATTGCATTTTCAGTTGCCAGTTTCAGAGGACAACTGCAAGCTGCAAAATCCTTTGGGATTAGTTAAGCATTTGAAATATTTTCCACAGACGTGAGGAACCCCAAAACCAATTTTCCGAACCTACGGGGTCAATGGGAACCAATTGCCAGGAGTCATAGAAAATAGGAAACTAAACAGTCGTCGTTGAAGTAATAATTAAGGTGGGAATATTTAAGTATAAATATAAAATAAAAATATAAAATATTTAAGCATAAACTCGTTTTTTATTGGAATACACTTTTAAAATTCTTTCTTTGTAAAAAAAACAGGAGAATTTTATACTTCTTATGGAACTTAGAGGGTTTTAAATTAATTTGTAGAAGCCGAGTTAGGACATGGTAATAACTGGGTAAAAAATAAAAAAAAAAAATAAAAAGCAAATCAACACAAATTTTGCAAAGGATACGTGTGTGCGGACTTTGTTGCCTGCCGCCTACCTTCTGATGGCTGATGGTGCCCTGCCCCGTGTCAGGGGAACATGCAACATGCCTGCCTGGCCACTCCTCCACTTCCGCCCCAGCGACCATAAGCCATAAGCCACCACCCGCCCCCTCTGTCACGAAGACACGGGCTGACATGCAAACACATAAACGCCATTTCGCCTCCAGTTTTGCCACCTAAATGGCAATGACATCGCCGTAGACGTAGACATAGTCGAAGCTCGACAAAATGGTAGACTTTTGAGTCGACTTTCTGGTTGGTTTCGTGTTCGGGTCACTTTAATATGTTCCTGCCTTCCAATCTCCTGTCGATGGCCAGTCAAACGAATCCGGGCCTGAAACGTCAAATTAATTTTATACCAAAACGAAACCAACCAAAGCGAACCCTCTTCTTGGCTGCAGTGTTGACCGAGTTTTATATTGCAACTTTCCTTAAATAAAAAGGTAGGTTTGCTGATTTATTTAAAGGAAAAATCCCCCTCAATTTGCTAAATTCTTTTCCACACAATCAATATTTTCTAAATTAAAGTAAAACCTCCTCTCTAAACCAGGAAATGTATACCAATCACTAAAATAAATCTAGATTTATTATTAAACAGAAAAAACTGTCTATATTCTATGTATTGTGTCACATCACAAAGATTCAGGACAGCAGAGGATGAGTTTGGAGGATGTCGGCAACTGCTGCTGGATTCACATTTGACACGTACACACACATATGTGTGACAGCTCGCAAACTGGGCCTGGCTTAGGCCACATTTAGTTTCGGCCGGGTTTGACAGCCAAAATGGCCCCCGTTCGGAGCGAGGACAGCGAAACTCCAGCAGGCTTAATGAATTATGTGTGCGAGAAGTGAAAGTTTCGCCAAAACCTGGCCCACAAATCAAATGATTTCAGCATAAATTTTGTGTAATTCGCACCTGCGAAACGGTCTGAGAAGGTTTTTGCCTTGGGTCTGGGGCTTTTCCACGAAGAAAATACTTTCTATCGTTCTTGGGAAATCAAACAGGAGGGTTGACTCGGCCAGGTTGCATTTCTTGGAATAAATTGTTATTCAACTAACGTTGTTGGCAGTCTAAATAAAGAGTTAAATGCTGCCCTGATCAAAGCCAAACAAACTCTCGTAGCATTGCACTTTCCGTATTTATTGAACCAAAACAGTGTGGTCTTGAAATTAATTCATAGTCTATGCAAATACAGGAGTTATGCATGACCACACCACAGTCATATTAATAAGGATTCAAATATTTTAAATGCAAATGCTAAATAAATGCAGAAATATTGCGGGATTTATGGGGATATAATTTTTAAAAATATATTCGTGGATTGCAGAGTGAGAGAAAACCCGTCAGTGATTTATTAAAATAAGTGTTAAGCCTTTATATCGTTTTCCTATTTCTAAAATTCTTTATAATAAATTTAAAACTATTTAATAATATTTTTAAAATGTAATATAAGAAGAAAATTATCAGGAAACAATTTTAAGGCTTGAATCACTTTTAAGCCACATCTTGGCCCTATTTTTAGTTATTTTTCTATTACTTAGAAGGTTAAATGAAAACATTTCCCATGGCAAACGGAATCTTCAAGTTAAGTCACTTTTAATGAGTGCTCCTCTTGCTTTATACACAGTCAGTGACTTTTTTACACATCGATTATTGATCCGTGCCAGTTTGGCGCGCAGTCCTTTTGCAACTTCTTACGTCATTTGGGAAATACTCGACAACTGGTTCGCACTGGTTGGCCTGGGCTTAGGGGCTTGGGGCAACATTTTCCCCCATTTTCCGCCACCGCGTAGGATGTGTCATCATTAGGGCTCGTCGTCATCGTCGTCGTCGTGCATTCCCCTTTCCCCCGCGCCGTGGCTTGTTTTTTTTTTTTATTCCTTTTTTTTTTGGCCCGGCCAATACACAAATCGATCGCTGTGGTTTCTTTCATTAAGTATATTTCGCGCGTCGGTTTGTATTCTCGCCCGCCCCGGCGTTATTATTGTAATAAAAATTTACGTAAATCGTGCCCCGAACATTGCCCCAACCCACCACCACGGCGTGTGTTCCCAGGACGTACGCCTCCCACTCCATCGCTTTATCGTTCAGACCAACACATTGGCTCACGCACTGTCGTGATGGCTCGTCCTTCGGCGAAAAGTTTCCTTTGTTTGCCAATTTTTATGAGCAGGCCACGCTTCCGCCGAACCGAAGAACCGAAGGGGCGGCGGCTCCACGCCCACTGCCCCACATTAACCGACCATGCCACCAGGTGGTGCGGTGGTCAGGTCAACTCAGATCCTTGGCCATCTTTTGCCACCTTCTGCTGCTGTCACTGTCGCAGCTGCTGCTGCTTTTGCGGCTTTTTCGTCTTTTGGCCAACGACACCTGCAGACTAATTAATGGCAAATTCCAGCCACCTCACTTTGCCATACATACATACAAACATATATGACCCCCATTCACCTGGGCCCTACCTATGAGTGTGTGTGTGGATACACTTGGGAAAAATGGTGAAGAATGGGGTTTTGAGTAGGAGCTTGGAAATAGCTTTAAAAATTAATATTTTTAAGGATTTTTGAGGGAATTATTTGTATTAAAAATGATATTTTTAAGTTTTATTTACTTAAAGACAGAAAGCAAGCTTTCCTTGCATTTGTTTATTTATTTAATATTTCTATTTACTTAAATAACTTTCTAATTTCAGAGTTTAAACTTTCTAAGTGTGCCTAAAACTTAACGTAATGAAATCACAAAGTTGCCACCATTTACAGCTGACATGGCCACCAAGGCGTATACGTATTATTATTATTTAATACGTATACGCCCTGTTGGCAATGCCAGCAACGTTTGTGTCCCCGCTAATGGCATCAAAAGGATAACCCATTCCCGAAATGACATCCTAATTGATTCGATTAGGCCTGGCTATCAATTGAATGTCTCAGACAATTTGCATCCGATGAGGAGCAGTAAAAACTTTATCAAATTATGGCGCTAGAAACTATGCTACAAAAATAACACACATAAATATACATATATATATGCCTATTCTCGAGTGGAGAGTCAAAGTGATGAGGACTGTAGTAACACTTGGCGTTACGTTGATTAAGTACTCAAAGTTATGGCAAATGTTTCAGAAAAAGGGGAATATAAGTCTAGCATTTTCATGTCCTTTGTGTGTGTCGAGTGTGCACAACGTATGTGTATATACGCACATCATGAGGGCAAACATATTTGAGTTTCGTCTTTTGGGTACTTGAAAACATTTGGAAACTTTTAATGACATTCTCGCTTATTATTTTCTAGGGCTTCGCAGTCAAGTGTTGCGCCGCCTTAATCAATGGCAGACAATTGTTCCCGCAGTGGCTGTAATTAACAGATGACAAAGTCAGCTATCCTTGGAATAACCACACACACCCCCACAATCCTATACAAATATATATATAGAATGTGTGTGCTGACCAGAAGGGAAAACTCGATGACACTTACGGATATTATTTATTCAGGCAAATTGCTGCTTACGAGCGTTTCATTCGCCAGCATTTTACATTCGATTTCCATTATGCCATTTGTTGCTCGAAAGGCTTTGTCAGCCTGATTTGGTTTCCGTTTCCCGGACGTAACGAGGGCCATGACGATGACGAGGACGAGGGCCAGGACAAGGACAAGGACCCCAAAAACCGTTAATACAGACACACACACACACGTACGACAATGCCTCCTTTGTTGGCCATTTTAGGCTTACAAGAGCAAGGACGTCCCCTCAAGTGCTGGCAATTATTTACAACAATCCGAGAATGGCTCTCTGCCAGGATCAAAGGAGGCAGGAGGTGGTGATGTCCCATTCACCCACTACATAGAGGATATGCCATCGATATGCACTTGGAGAAAATATAAACAAAACTATTTTTAAATTAGACTTTTTCTTTTCTAACATTCAAAATCTAAAAGTCTAGTCCCCCCAAATTATTCTCAGTGTATGTGCGTGTCTGTGGCGAAATAGTTTAACATTCTACGGATTTTCTTGGAATTTTCGGAATCGTTTGCCCAGCATCTCTCCTCAGCCGTATGGCTTGTTGGCGAGGTTTTCATTAAGCGAGCGGAAAATGACGCATGCCTGGCTCTTTCGGGCACGCTTCGCTTCACAGGACATTTGCGGTTATCCTTTATTGTCTGAGTGGCAATGTGGCAATCTAGCAATCTGGCTGGGTGTATGGGACCTAGGAGATGCGCCACTCAAGCCCAGTTTCCGTTTCAAAGCAAACATCATTCTCTCATCCGAACCAATCTCTGGCGGCGCTCAGAACAAAGGGAAGGAAACTGCCTTGAAGTCCATTTGCTAAATAAATTTGATAAACAAGAAGCGCCCAGCGGCACAGCGAGACAGGACACTGGGGAGAAATACTTATAACTTTTTGTTGCGATTTTCTTATACAGTTTTTAGATAACTTTAAACTTTAAGGCTTGTCTGCTAAATAATTTTTAAAGTTAAATAAATGATCCCTTAATTCTAACTTCTGTTTTTTCAGGTACCCATGTTTTTTTTTTTTTAAATCTCCAATATTTCAAATTTACCCGCATTAAATATGTAAGGGATCCTGGTTGCTATTTTTATGCCAAGTGATGTCCCTCTGCACTCTGCAGAGTGGAAGCCTTGTATCTCAACTGACCCCAATTGGCAACAAAGTGGGTGTCGCAGCTCCTCGGGGCGATGGAGGAACTTTAGCATTCAATCTGCTGAAAACACGAGACCAGTAAAAAAAGCAACGACAAGCACTCCCCGCGAGCAGACATTTCATGCTCCAGACTTCGGGACCACTCGCATCCGCTTTTGCACTCCTCTCCGCCCGGGAATATTAAATTCTTGATGCTATTACCCGCTTGTTGATCCACATCATGCTAATTAGCCTTAACTTTTTGACGTCGCACTTGTCGGGGTTAAAGATAATGCCGCCACCACCTCCGCCCCTCTCAGGAGTCCGGACATTATCGGGTTTCGGGTTTTTGAGAATGCTAATTGAGGGGTGAACGTAATTTATACGCAGTTTCCAAAATGAAATATCGAACGACATCAGCACGGAATTAGACCATGAACGATGACGACTCGACTACATGGCGCTCCATCTGCCTGTCGTCTCTGCCATGACAGCTTAAATTCTGGCATTAACTTTTGGCCTTTTTTGGCTGGCAAAAGTTCTCATGGTTCTTTCAAAAATGTTTAAATCCGATAAATATGACGAGCATAAGTAGATGTTCTTAAAAAACTTGTGCAGGACTCTTGAAAAGTTCGTTTTTTTATAATTAAGAGAAACTGGTTTCAATTATTAAAACATTTTATGATTTCTTAAAAGGAGCTTTCAGTTTTTATAGCTTTTTATGTTGTTGAAAACTTCAGCAGAAAGCAAAGGTAAATAAGGATTTACTGCAATTTCTGTTTAGTTATCACAAAAAAATATTTAATTAAAGCTGCAAATAATAAGGAATTTATCTCTTCATTTGTAGATTCGATTTGGTTGCAAGCACAGGGAATTGCTGGCTTAAATCATACTGTTTCGCAATTTATAAAATTTAATTAATTCTTCAGATTTATCCAGTCATGGCCAGCAGCCAGAAGCAGGCAACCTGCTGTCCGAAAGAGGCTTTTGCGAAAATCGCACAAATAGCCATCAACTATGTAGCACCGGCACCGCACAATCAGTGGCCTTTGTCCGAGCAGGCCGCACCTCCGCTTCCCATACCGATCCCGATCCCGTCTAGGTTTCTGTGCCCGCTATGCCTTTCGCCCCTCTCACCTGGCGGGCGTCCCCGAAAAGCTGAGTGAACCTGCATCGCCGGCAGCCGCACCCAGGACACAAATCAAATTAAGAACTGACAGACCGCACCACACTGAACAAACCTCAGACAGAGGGAAAAAAGAGGTCTTAAATATCATATACATTTTTATTATATAAAAATCAAGTATTTGCCTTTACTGATTTAGTGACTTTTTTGTTTAATTAAAAGATTTCTTTTAATTTTTTTATGAAACAAAAACTCAAAAACAATCTCCACTTAAATGCTAATAAATTTTGTTTATAAAATCTATCAGCTTCTCAATTTTTTTCTTGTGTGTACAACGAACCGAACCAAACCGGACCGGCAGTAATTACGGGAGAGTGGCCGGCGGTGGGTGGCTGGCAGTAGTGGGACGGTGGGTGGATATCAGGGCCCGGGCTGGCCAACCACCCACCCACCAATAGTGCATAAATCACTTCGCATTCAGCGAACACGAAATCTATGCCCCTGACGCGCCCATCGAGAGGCCGGCTGGTGATTTATATTGATTAAAACTAGATTTCAATTCCAGCCGAAGCAGCCATTATAAATGGAAGATAATCGTCGAGTTTTTTGTTCCCTCGAGTGCGAAGAGCCGAAAAACAAATGAAATCTCCGAAAGGACTTGAATGGCTTCAGACAACCAGCACTCATTCATAATTGAATATCCTTGAATCTGTTTTTTGTTGACGGCCCAAAGCCTGATTAACTTGGAATGAAATCTAAGTCATTTATTAATTTACTTTTTTTTTGAACTTTTTATGGGCACATTTTAAGCTTAGTCACTAATTTATTAAAGAAACTCTATAGAAATTGAAAGAAAATGAGTAAAAAATGTTTATCGAGCTTTATGTCATAATGCCCGATGTCTCATAGATTATATATTAGTTTTCTTCTTCAAGAACTTGTAAATAAATGGTTTTAAAATTTGTATTTAAAATTTATTCCCTTCTAGCAATAATTAATTAATTTCTTATAATGTTACCTTTAAGATCCGAAGGTTTATATATATTGAAATAGTTAAAAAACTATAATAATTTCTATCTAATCTAAATATAAGTATCACAACTCGTCCTACAATATGTTCATGTTCTTCATGATAAAATGAGTGCCATTTAATTCCTATAATTTTAACTGCGAACCAGATTAACCCAGATATAAACCCCTACACATTTGTTTATAAACAAAGCGGTCATTAAGTTGGAAACCATTTTTAATACTAGTTGCAAATTAGAGGAAGTTGGTCTGTAATTAAATGTGCGCGCTTTGCTCTTTTCCAATGGCCATCGTCAACGGGATAAAAGTGAGCAATCAGAGTCAAGGGGAAATCCGTCCTGATGCTTGTTTGCAATTCAACCAGTCAGTCAGTCAGTCAGTTGGCCAACCAGGAGGAGCTCTCCACTTGTCGCTGTCCCATGTTTGGCCATCGTTTCCGGATAACGGCGTTCAATTTTCATCCGTGTTGTTGGGTTTTGCGGTTCCCGGATCCGGGTCTCTGCGTCTACGTCTCTCTGTGTGTGTGTGTCTGTGCGAATGGGCTTCGTGCGGTTCGTTTTGCGGATTTGTTTTCGGTTTAATTAATTTTAAAATGGACTTCTACCTTGGCGCTAATTGCACTGACTTTGATTTATGTGTTCAGATAATGACCAAATTGGTTTTCAGGCAACCCACTTGCTCACCTGGCCACAGCACGCCCACCTGTCGTTGTCTGTTTGTGTCGCTGCGACTTGCGAACTCCGAAGGATGTGGCACGCTGCGGGCAGAAGCATTCCAAGAAGATTAATTCAAGAAATAGCCTGCAAATGGCCAACAGAAGGGGCCTTTGTTGAGAGCCAACTTAAGGATTTAATTGATTTCTTTTATTTTGTTTTAAACAACAAAATTAAAGGTCGCTTCTATTTATAAAGCTGTCTAGCTGTGAAAGGGCGATTATAAAGCTTTAAGGAAATAACTCCATTTTGCAACTATTTAAAGAACAAATATACAAAGTTTCCGGTTTATTTTTCCTCATCCTTTCTACTTTTCAAATAAAAAGTTTGCTCGATTTGCTACTCGTACGTACATTCGATTGGTTTTATGGCAGATATAAATTTTATGCTGCAGTGGATTCATGCTTCTTGCCGCATTTTGGCCAATTTATTATTGTTACCCAATTTTCTTTTAACCGAATTTCGCCGTTCTTCAATTGATGGCCATAAACTCAAGGCATTTTAAATTAAAGTTCTGTTTTAGTCATGCTCGTGGAAAACTTAAGGTGCCACGTACATACGTGGAAATTGAAAGTCTTACGAGATGTAGAAAGAAAACAAACAAAACTGAAATAAAACTCAGCAACAGCTTAAGATCTTTATCTGAGAAAACTCTAGTATGGAGAAGAAAACAGAAAAATGTCATGAAAAATAAGTCAGCTAAGTCAACGAGACGTGAGGTAGTTTAATATGTGTCTTAATCATTTAAGGAGAAAATGCATTGTTTTAAAAATTAAACACTATTTCTAGGAGTATTTTTTCCCTTTTCCTACTAATTATTATCTAAACTTTAAATATTTTTAAGCACACTCTTGACCTTGACCGTTTTAAGTACAAAAATCAAATGCTTCATCTGGAAGTGGTCTCCATTTCTCTGGCATAAACCAGTGGAAATGTGGGTGCATTCATTAAAGTTTCGCAAGATTCCAAACTTGGATATTTATTTTTGCTGGCCAAATAAGTAAAGGAAAAGCAATAATTTCCCCCTCGAATGGAGGCCAAAGGCATAAGAAAAATGTTCAAAGGCGTCTGTAGGTTTTCCCGTTGCAAACTTTCCATCGAGTTGTTTCTCTGTTATCTCAAGAGGAAATTTTTTCGGCCTCGTAAATAACCAGATAATTTGTCAAGGTCTTAAACTTACATTTAAAAAAATTGTCTCGTTTTCTTAAGTCTCCTTAGCAGCTGCAACATAATCAATTACCTGAAACGAAAGATGAAATTTGTTTGGGATGAGTAAGGGACACCTTGATGACTAATAATTAAACTTAAGTAATGGAGCCATAAAGAACATGATTGCTGAATATTAAATATAACATTTTGTTCAAGCACAAAAAATGTTTATGGTGGCTAATTAATCTTGAGTAATTAGCACTTAAAGAAATGCCTCAACAATAGGAAATGGCTTTTTAGGAAGGCTCAAGCCTGGGAAGTGAGGAAAAATAAAAATAGGAAAATAGGAATTTTCCAGATATCTCCCCAAGGAAAAAGTTACAGGACTTTTTATCAACTCAGAGGGGATCCTAGAAAGCCATAGACTTAAGGTGTCACATGTGCTAGGCATAAATACTCCCCATTCCTGTTTACACACAAATTCCTGTTATATTTTGTTTATGAAAAATTCCCAACAACGGCGACCCAAAAATATGCGGCAATAATTTTCACATTAAAATTGATTTATGACGACGCTCCACGGCATCCTCCGCTTACATCCCATACATAGCTAAATATTTGGCAGCCGACGCATTCGACAAATCTTGGAGCTATTTGTGTTGGCTCCCACATCCGGCGAACAGGCGTCGGATGACCAAACAAACCATTGGAATTGGCTTGCAGCCTTAGCGAGCCCCGCCAGCCATAAATCATTTCCCTTGGCCACTTCTTCTTTCTTTCTTGGCATCACGAAGGAGGATTCCTTGGCCAGGATCCTCTGCAGCCACCCTGCCTCCACCTGACTTTGCACCTTTTTTTCTGTGCCCGGACGTCACGAGTACCCAACACGGACGTCATCGGAGTCCTGTCTTTGTTTTTACACTACCACAAAAATACATATAAGTTAAAAAACTTTTTCAAATATTTCTCATTATAAGGTAAATATCTTCACAGAAAAAGTAGAATAAAATTATCAAATAGTTATCCTTAAATGGATTCAATGTGGAAATTCAATTTGGAAATTAACTTACTAAAATTACTCAAGATTTAATTAAATATATTTCTTCTAGTGCACAAGTGTCCGGCACGGCGCTCGCTCATAAACGAAATTTATTAGCATTTAAATGTTTCAGCGGAGGATGGGGATCCCCGGCCTGGGGGAGGGGGGAGTTGGCCGAAAAATGGCGCACATATGGCCTGGCTAGGTAATGAATATTACAACAGTAGAGAATAGCAGATGGCGGAGGAGGAGCTCCACCATTAGCATCGATGGATGCCGTGGGCCTTGTACCATGGACCGTGCCAAGAGAAGTATGTTGCATAAGCCAAAATTAGTTTATGCATATTTGAAGGCTCCAAAGAGAGGGCCCAAGGCCTGGCACAGGAGGAGGACACACAGGAGAGGCGTCGTCGCCCACTCGCCTTTGTGTTTCGTTTCCAATAAAGCAAACGCTGTGCTCCGCTTCGCCTTGATTACATTTATCTAGTACTTCTTTTTATGCCCAAAAGTGTGCTAAGCATTACAAATTCACAAATCTCTGTGTCGCAAGCAAGGAAATAAACGCCAGCAGCAATTCTCTGCGGATGAGGCCAACATTTAATCCACCAGCTCCAAGCAGATATCATCGGAGTGTAAATTTAAATGTCGCCTTCCCTTAACACTTTACGCAGCAAAAGTTTAAAATTCCCTTAAGAAGAATGGCTGCTTTGGGGAAACCAAGAAACAAAGGATATGTGATGGGTTAATCCTTAAAGTAAAGAGGCTTAAGTTTAAACGTGTAAGAATAAGCTTCCTGTCGGTTTTAAATTGAAGGTTGTAAATATAAAATGTTTCTTCAATTTGAAAGAAATGACAAATTAAAAAATAGCATAAAAAATACCCCAAAAGCCTTTCTGATATAATTTGTTTAATTCTACATTTTCTATTATCTATCTGCAAATTAAATCTATTAAATGTCTGCTTTTTTCAGCAAAAATCATGACAGAATAGCAATATCATTACATAATGCTTATAAATATTACATTTACTAAATGGGTCCAATATTTAAACGGTAAAAGCATAACCGGCAGCCCATAAAATTCATTAATAATGAAAGCTATTGAATTAAATGATTCCATTGAATTTTGATGAGCATTTTCCACATTCACTTTGCTTTTATTGCAAAAAAAAAAACAGAGGAATAATGCAGGTTGCTCAGAAAAATAATATTCTTCACACGTTTATGGAGGTTGAAATGGTATCAAACATTTAAATATTACATTTTCATTTGTCCCACTATTCAAGCTGCTTTAAAATTTTAAAAATGTGCACCCTGTCCTGTCAATCAAATGACCCTTTATAGCCATCAAACCAAACGTCAAAATCAAGGACACCAGGCGAATGCCTTTCAATAAGGAAAAGTGACACATTTACCGATGATATTGTACAGTGCGATTCGTGGGTATTAAAGGCTTTAGACGAAAATTAAATTATAATTCTTTGAAGCCATGAAATCGTGAAATAAAATAAAATAATATGATAAAATAATGCAACAATTTGCTACAACAAAAGCTAACAATATAAAAATATATACTTCTTTGAATTTAAATTTAAAGTTAAATTGTTTTTAGGTCTGGCAGTGAGCTCTAAAAATAAAAAAGGGAGAGTAATTCCTTTGCTTTGATTGAATTTAAATTAGTTGAGGAAAAGTGGTCAGCAGCTTAGCAGCTGGTTTTAAGTTTGGTTTCTAGGATTATTCATAGACTTTAACATTCTAAATCACCTTTAGAACTATACCTAATCATCTGTATGTTATTTAAGTGCATTTCCTTAAAAAATAATTTATTTTATTTCATCCTTAACTTTAAAGCTATAAAAATCAAAAATAAATGCCACATTAAAATACAAAAATTCTCCTTGTTAAAAAGTAAAGGAAACTTTCTGATTCCTTGAATGTTTTCTGGCCCTTTTGCATGCAAATTAATCAAAATATCAGTCAATCTTGAAGCACACTGTAGGCAGGACTATTGAAAGGGTAACGAATCCCTGATGTTTGCAAGCAAACAATCATATGTACGAGTTCTTGTTTACCGTGGATGCATCCAGCAATGCGGGCATACATATTTCAATTGATTTGTTATTGAACGTGGAGGAGGCTTTACTTTACTCAGTCATGTAACTCTTGCTAGCTTGTTTACTTTGTTTTTCTTCATTTTTTGTGATTTTTGCGAATTTTCACAGCACACCAACAACAAGAGCACAGCACACAGTTCACAGGCGAGTCGAAAGTGTTTAAAGCGCGGCAAAAATCAAAAAGGCGAACGAAATCGAGTCGAAATCGGCGGTCGAAAGGTCGACGGTCGGCAGGTCGCGGTCTGCTCCACCGTTTTGGGTCATCCGCACTGTGGGACGGCTGCCGACGAACTGAGGCGGCAGCGATGCCATCCGCTCGTTTAAAGGACGAGAACGACGACGATGAAGGAGCCGCCAGAGAAGGCTGCCAAAACAGTCCTCGCCTGATAAGGATAACGACACGAAGATGGGGACTCGGTTAAACCACTCGGGCGTATACACAATGCGACTCACAAGGCCTAAAAACTGTGCCGATACGCTTAAGGGGAAATAAATATATATATTTTTAAGGAAGTTTAAGGTTTTTTAGAACTGTAATTAAATGTATTAATCATTTTTATAATTTATAAATACTTGAAACATTTTAAAAATAATATTTAGAAACAAAAGAAAACTATAAAAACCTAAAGATAAAAAATGGTTTAACAAATTTTGCTTAAATATGTTTGGCAATGTAATTTATGACCTTGACCCTAGGTAATTATTTACCAGTTAATTATTATAACCAACGCTTGTTAGTTTCATTTAGGCATTTAGCTTAATTTCAAGGGCTAAACTAAATTAGCTTTAGTTGGGAGAAGAAGGCGAGAGTTTAATGATCTTTTGGTTTTACCTATTACAATATATTTTAAATATATATATTTAAATTCCCTGAAAAACTTGTAATTTAGTTTGTTTTTGTTTTGTTTTGGTTCTCTTATCTCCACCTCGGCTGTGCGTGTGTATGTTTTGAATTTTTCTAATAATATGAATGCAAGCGTAGAGCAAATGTCATAAAATGCCACTCAAAATTTCAAAGTTGACAGTAAATAACGGCTGGGCATAAAAAACAACACATCATAAATGTTTGTTCAGCCGCACATTTTCGCTAATTGAGAGCTGGGCCCCAAATAAATTCCCAAAACATTTTTTAGTAGAACAGCTAACATATTAGTTTGATGCAATTACTCAAGTGGCGAAAACTTTTCAATTGCGATTATGTATGTTTTGAACTCGACGAGTGATAAGCATCTCTCTCTCTCTCTCCTTCTGTCTTTGCAGTCTCTTTCGGCACTTTCTTCTCTTTGGGGGCGCTTCGTGCGCACGCTCAAAAGCGCAAAGGTAAACAAACGAAACTTTCATTCATAAAATAGCAACAACGCAGCCGGCGAAAGAGACGGCCGAAGCGAGAGTGAAAGACAGGTGGCAAGAGGGGGGAGTGGGGGGGTGAATTCAAATGGTAATCAAAACAAAATTGAAAAGCTTTCCGCCGCCACATGTGCACATCGCGGTTTTGTGAGTCACTCAGCACGGTCAGTGTCTGGGAGTTAATTTTGAGACGCCCACGGAGAGCGCTTGGTTTTAAATCTCATTACCAAATCGCCGTCACGCCTCATTGACGCCAGGTAGCCCCAATATGGCAGGTAACTGAGTGTTCCACAAAAGGTATCCCAAAATAATCACACAGAAATTACAGCTGTAGACGGCAAGGCTCTGACTGCTACAGCACTCACTGTGAAAGCACTTTCCTCATTCAGAATTTAAAACATTGTTTTTTTCTTAGCTAAAATTAACATCATAAAATGAATGTACTTTCTTAATCATCTTAGACTTATATATAAATATTTGAAAAAGATTTAAAATTTATCTAGATGGAACTCAAAGTAACTGACACTCAAAGGTTTACATTTAACAGCACTGTTAGCAGTTAACATGTATCTACAGTTTAGTAGTTAACATGTATCTACAGTCAAAGGCTGCACGCTATGAAGTAGGTTCTCACAGATTCTTATCCTCGTCTCTCTTCAATTTGTCATAAACAAATTAAGAGAAAACTCCAAACAAATAGTGCTGCAGTTGTATTGGTGGCGGTTGCATGCCGGTTTTTGTTATTCCTGTGCTCCTCTGCCGGTGATTCATCGGCAGCGAACACAGCGGCGACAAATTCCAAAATTAAAGACTCTTTCTGGAACTCCACGAAGAACCAAAGAAGAAAGGAGGGAGAAGAGAAAGAGGAATGTGAAAAGAAAGAAGACAGCAACCTCTGGCCTTGATTTGGAAATAAATTCCATTACATTGGCTTTTCAGGCTTCGAATAATTTGCATTTGCGAATGCGAAATAAAGCTATAAATGCGTCGCCAGATTTGGATTGCCATTATCAGATATAGATACAAAACTTAATAAATTTAATTATTTACAAAAAGGGAATCTACCTTTTCAACATACACAATTTACTAAATTCACAGATTAAATTTGCCTAAAAATCATTTGAAAATTGAAAAATTAAATACAAATAAACACAAATTGTCATCTAATTCATAGTGCTATTGTGTTCTTTTCCGGTTTACTTAGCAACCGAATAATCGTATAAATAAATATATATCTCGTACAAAGTAAAATAATCGTGTTTACATACACTCATAGTTCAGTAGGAATTTGTATCTGTATCTGCATCTGTGTGTATTCGCGCCACTCAATGACAGGTCATAAAAAAATCTCTCGACGAGGTGTGATGTCATGTCTGTTCCATGTTCTGAAACTTATGATTTATACATCTAAAACTTAATGGTTCATATAAAGGTATAAACGAGCCTGGAACCAGATGCTAAATTTATAGTTCCCACGTTTTCAAGCAGCAAAAATAATCTATGCATATTTTGTTTTATTATCAGAATTGTTGAGATGCTTTCGCAAGACTTTAGAAGGTTGTTGTTTTAAAACTAGTACTATTATTATTAAAATATATTATAATAAAATTTATGAAAATAAAATGCAACAAAAATAAATGGATTTTTGTGGAAGGATAAGGCTAAGCTTTCTGTTTTGGCTGGTTTTTAATTTTCAGTTCTGTATAAGTTTAAATTCGGTTAAACAAATACAGCATAAGATAAAAAAAAAATAAAGAAAAATTTACAGCAATTATTCGGATAATTTTTTTGTATTTTTAAAATAAAGTTTTTTAAATATTTTAAATATTAATAACACAGAGATAGTAAAATAAATTTCGAATAAAGCAAGCTACTTATCCTAGTTCTAGGATATTAGGAGTTGTAAATATTTAAATGTTAAAAAATGAATTTAGGAGTTGTAAATATTTAAATATTAAAAAATGAATTTTTATATAGAATGTGTAGTATATTAATCACTACTTTCAGTCATTGTGGTTACAAGATATATATTTTGGGATGAGTTGGTTTTGCTTCCTATTTTAGTTTAAGGAACTATTAATATTTTTATTAAACGTTTATGATTTCTTAAATTAACTTATCAAACAGCAGCCCAATAAAGCCAATCAAGCCTTACTATATATAATAAGTATCTCTAGATGTGCCCGGAATCCCAACCGCAGACGAGGCTGCACACGGTCGCCAATTGTCGCTATCACTTTGCTTTGTTGTGTTCCAATTGATTCGAAATCTCAATCATAGAACGATGAATATTGCGCTGGGGTGCTAGAGTTAATTGAAATGCAGATTAGTTGCAGTCTCCCCCTCAATCAAAGTGCAGGGATTCAATTTAATCAATGTGAGCTATCGATCAGAAAAGTGAGGCAAGGTCAGCAGCAGTGGACTTACAAGGCCCGGGATACACTATCAGAAAAAGGGGGGATGCCAGACCTATGAGTATATTCAAAACGAAATCCATTTGGTGACGCAAGAACAACAGTTTCCGGCCTTTACAGCTTATTGTTTTTCCCGCATTCTGTGGCTTTGTGGCCGCCATGAATAATGCTCAATAATGTTGCTGCTGCTGCTGCGAACCACCGAATCGGAGCACCTGATATCGCGTTGTAAGGGCGGCGCGCTACGAACCCCGATAACACCGATGGCGATAAGATAGCCGGGCGGGGCCAGCGCAGGCGCAGACGCATGTGTGGGCTCCAGTAACGCCAACAAATTAGTAACCCATTTCGGATCGCACCTGTTATCGGCATAACTCGTTATCTTATCGCTGACCGTGTATGCTTAGATTGCAAAAGCTACAAATTCTTGGCGACAATAACGAGCGGCAGGTTGACTTTCAGTGATATTTTCAGTTTCAGTCGACGAACGACAACGATACGAACACGAATCATTTGTTGTAGTTTCCTCGTGAAAATTACAGAAAAGATTGTGAGTGCGCCACACGGTGATTATAGAGAGGTGCCAGCGGGACAAGTGAATACTAAACAAAAAATATTCCTATAAATTCCAGCTAAATAACAACAACGAAATCAGCATCTAGTGCAAAATGGTATCCGTGGAGACAGTTGGTTCTATTTTCATCAAGGCCCTGAAGCTGGTAAGTTAATAGTTTCCCCCATTTTATATTTTTCATTTTCGGCGTTGAGCAATAGCCCCTCGTAGTCGCAATAACTTTGCCTGATAAGCGAACGTTTTATCAGTCCTGTCGTATTAGCAATATTACTCATACGCCATGCTGTACGGCGAGGCGTGGCTGGTAGAATGATTCATTTCACACAACAAACATGACCTCATTGCATCCTTTTTCGGGTCCTGTTTGCAGATCATCAACCTGGTGATAATCTTCTTATACCGTTGGGGCGATGGTGGCGAGTTCTTGGGCATCGGTGGCACTTGGAACCTAAACGAAGAGAAGAGCGCCGATGCGGAAATCGTGGCCTCGGGCGTTATGGTTGGATTCTTGATCTACACAGGATGCCATACGATCGCCTATGCCTTTGGCACTACCAAGCATAAGGGGTGAGTTTAGAGACATAATCTAAGAACATTTTAGAGCAATCTTAAGCCTTCAAAACAGTTTAATTCTTGTGAAATATAAACTGGTTTCTGGCTTGTACTTTTAGCTGATATTTAATTAGCATTTTGTTCTTGGAGAATGCCTTATAAAGTGTAAGCTTTATAATTTACATCTAATTATAATCTTTCTTTGATTTTCTTTTCAGAGAACTCTGCGACACCATCATGAACGTGGTTGGCTGCATCATGTGGATCGCCGTGGGCGGAGTTGCTTTGCATTACTGGAAGGGTTACATGTCCGACGAGGGATTCTTGTATGTCAACTCGGAACGCCAAGTGGGCATTGCCATGGGATCGCTGTGCGTCATCGAGGGCGCACTGTATCTGCTGGATACCGTGCTGGCCTGCATACACTATTCGAAGGGCGACACCGACTATACCCAGTAAAATGTGAAAAGCAGCGGGAAGGATAATCGCAATCGCCGAATAATATACACAAACACACACATCCACATTATTTGTCTTTAGAATCGTTTTAAGTGCAAATTAGTTTATATCCGCTAATCAAGCTACTTTCGTAAGGGTCAAATGTCGTTGTTTTATACACTAACTGTTTAATATTTTTTATTCATGCCCCACAATTTAATTTTTGGCAAATACAAATAGTTAAGACCACGCCACGGAAAAATGGTTTTGTAAACAACTCGGGGAGGGGATATTAATGTGGGGGAAGTGATCAGCAAACAGAAATATTTTTAGCAGAATTGTAAAAGCAGAAAATTCATGAAATTTTTGTATGAGAAATTCTTATATTATGGAGACTAAACCACGGATTCGTAATTGAAAACAAGAAAATAGGTCAAGAAATTAATTTGCCTTAAATCTTGCCTTAACAAATGCGACTCATAGCTCCTTCTTAATGGTAAACAATACCTTCAGCTTATCTTTAGATGTTTCTTTGGGACTACATTTCAACAAAGACTAATATTAGTATTACAAAGAGGTTTCTTTGGGAAGTTATTAACCCAAAATAAAGTGAGTAAATATATAAACAAATAAGGAGGTACATAGATTTTTGTTTAAAAGAACCAATATTCCTCTATGAAGGTTAAATTGAAGAAAATAATAAAACAAGTGAATAGCAAAGTTATTCCATTAATAAAGCTATACATTTTATATAATTAAATAATTTATAGTACTTTCTAAAAGGTGAATTTCCACTTCATCTGAAGTTTTAAGTTTGTAAACAACCAATTTAGAATTGTACAAAAGAAACAACACTTATTTCATTGATAAGAAAGGAAAGCCTATAAGCAGTTTGAGTTTTTCAATGATATTTGCTACTTCCGGAGGGAATCGAGTGGGGTTCAATGAGACATTGACCATTCTGAGTAAATTTCTGCATTTATCGAAAGACCATTGGCTGAAGTCATATACTGATGCGTCAACTTTATGGCGGAATCTGATAAGGGAACGCAGGAAGTTACAAATGGCAAATGTTAGCTCTTGAGAAGACTTTCACTATAATTCAATTCCAAATTAAATTAATTATTTAACAAAAGCTTTAACCTATACGAATGGATCAACAAAATGCTAAATGGTTTAATGAATTAAAAAAGAAAAGGAAATACTGTATTTACATACCTGTTTCTTTGGATTCCCTCGCCCATCCACGGCGTCACGTTCCCTCTGCTGCTGCTGCTGCTGTTGGTGTTGTCGCAGGCTGCCACTTCTCCCCACGCGCTGCGAGCACAGGGCACATCGTCGTCCCACGGATCCATCCTCCAGATTAAGGGCATCGAAGAGCACAGCCTGATCCAGGATAAAGGAGTTTCGTGTTCGCAGATTCAACAGTTCCAGCGTTCGCGAGTCCAAACTCTCCCGATATACGTTGTGAACTCGGTCGAGGTTGTGCTCGTAATCGGTGTCCAGGTTGTAAGCGCTATTCAAGCTGGCCATGCTGCTCCTTCCCTCCAGCGAGGTTTTACTTCTAGCGTCCAGGGAGGTTTTGCTGCTTCGCTTCCGCCGCCTCACCACCGTCCTGACCGATTCATCCAGCGAGGAACCCAGGGGGACGGGAGTGCGCGGCTGAGCCTCAACCAGTGGCGAGGGTGAATGGGAGTGGGAGTGGTGAGCCAGAGCCGAGGGTGGCAGCGGCAGTTGGGTGGCGGTGGGCTGCGGCTGCTCTGCCAGACTCATTAGGGACTGCTGCCGCTCCAGCTGCTTCTCGTAGCCGTTGAACTTGTCGTAGTCGATGAAGGACATGTTGGCATAGCTAACCATGTTGTCGATGGCCTGCAGGGACTGCAGCGAGGCGCTCCACTTGGGATTCATCTTCTCTTTCTTCTCGGCTCCGCCACTGCTCCCAGTAAGCCCACTAAAGGTGCTCTTGAAGGAGGCAATCAGGGTATTTGATCGCCGTTTCTGGAAGTTCAACTGAGGATTGTTGGCGGGCTCCGTGTGATTTAGGGAAAGAAGCGAAGCCTTGCGCTGAACCGACGGCTGGTCCACCTCCAAAGGGGTAGAGGTAAAAGGCTGGGCGGACTGGCGGCGCTTTGGCGTTCTCACGGAGCTGGTGAGTTCCGTTCTTCGCAGGAGCACCGGGGAGTTATCCTGCAGATCCGCCACCGACGTCTTGCGCGGCGAGGCCGGTGAGGTGAGATCCCCCGACTTCTCCGTCTCCTCGGACAGCTGCTCCAATTGCGGTTCAATGAAGCTGCGTCGATTTGGCCGCCTCATTTGGATCATCGAGCGACTCCGGGTAAACAGGAAGGGTGTCCGGCCGGAGTCCACATCGTCGTCAACCCTGGATATGTTCTCCTTGCTGCCGGTCAGGTGATTGAGGAACTTGGAGAACTTATTGCGCAGCGAGAAGCTATTGGATCGCTCCATCTTGGGCACATTCTCGTAGCCAGGCAGTGTGTTTGCACCCATGATGAGTCCCTGGCTCCTCCGATCCGCCTGGTAGTGCTCCCGAAATTTCTGGGCTGTATTTATCGGCGCTGACGTATTGTTTTTGCTATTGTTGTTCGGCACTATATGGCTATTGTTGTTGTTGCTATGATTATTATTATTATTGTTGTTGTTGATGTTATTCGGCTGACTATTCTTCGCGTTCGTTGGCGTCTTGACTTTATTGCCATTCGACAGCTGCTGCTGCTGTTGTTGCTGCTGTTTCTTTTTCAGTGTCTTTTTCTGCGCCTTGGTCGCGCTCTTTGTCTCCTTGGCGGAATACATGCCGTAGCCAGCGGACTTCAAACCCCTGCGAAATATAAAATGGAAAGAGTGTTAATAGACTGATTAAAAATCGGGAATAATTCGCGGGTTCAGCTTTTATTTCGCCCTGCTCGTATCAGCATTACGAAAGCCTTCTACTTAGGCCATACTCGAATGGCAATATCTATATCGCCGATCAAGTTCTGGGTTCTCAAGGAGTATGCAAGAAATTCCTTAAAGAAAATAAATATAAATATTGACTGCAATGACAGCTATCTTGTGGGGTTTCCCTCTTTTATGTCTCTAAAGGGTTTTCTTGATTAATTAAAGATTTTTCCTTTTCGTAGTTTTTATTTATTAAAGAAAATTCTGCATGTAAAGCTGAAGCCTTAAGAGTTAATAGTTATTGTTTGCTATAAAAATAGCTTTGTTATCTTACTCATATATAGACATTATCTACGGTTATAATTGTTGTAATTATTTCAAGGGTACTGAAGATGAGAACATTAATCTAATATTCTGAGATTTTATATCTCGAGTGCTTTTTTGTTACAAATTTGTGTTAGTTTGAAGAGGAGCGATTAAATAAAAAAGAGTGACAGGATGACGAATCTATTGTATGGCATTTAAAGCTCAATAAGTAAATACACAGAACAGTTTCTTAAAATATATGTACAACAAAAAAAAATAATACAATAAAAATGACATAATAAACATTATTTCAAAGGAAACCCTCCAGTTAAATTCTTATTATAAACCAAGAACGAGCTTTAACTTTGCCGATAAATGTTTTCAAGATTCTGCGAATTTTCTCTTATCGCCCTTAATAAAACCCTTTTTAAAAATAAAAACTTAAAGCCTTATTAAGCGAAAAATATAATTTGAAGAAAATACTTTTTAAAAGTATTTAGTAAACGTGTTTGTAATTTCCTGAATTTTTCTTAATTCTAAAAATAGTTGTGATCTATCTTAGAGCTCATCTCCCTCGTCTGGGATCGATTAAGGGGCGCATTTTTGCGATATTGACGTGACAGTGACCTCGGCAGTATCTGAGAAGCGGACGGAGTGCTAAGCGGCGGAGTACTAAACGAAAGCGATGGACAAGTGCAATCTGTCAATTTATCATCGCCAAAGGACGGGGACGGACGGCAGCGACTCGTTACATTGATAAACGCGACCCAATACAGCAAAGAAACAAAAAACAAAAAAAAACGCGCATATGTCATGCGTTTGTTTGAGTATCGGCGAGTGTTGGGGGAGCCATTATCTCGGGTACAGTGGATACCGCACAAGCGAAACTTTCACTCCGTAATAAGCGTTGCTTGCGACACAAATCAATATGCACTTTATCTACACTTGAAATTAAATGTAGAGTATGAACGTTTTTATGATAAATAAATTAATTTCTTTAATGAGAAAGAATTCATTTACTTGGCATTTATATTATATTAATTTTTGACTTTGATAGCCAAGAACTCAAATAATAAATGTTTAAGCATGGCATTAATTTTTAATTTTTAAGATTACTTACTAAATCAAAAAAGATTTTTTAAGCTTGTTTTCAAACAGATTTGTAAACCCAAGAAAGCATTTAGAAATAAATTCAGAGATAAACATTGATTTTCTTTAAGCCAAACCAAAACGACTTTCCCCTTTTAAAGATTTTCCTTTTCTCAGAGTGTACCCTGGCTGTACATAGACTTGCAGATACGTGGCCCATATAGCCAAAGATACACAACCAACACTTTGAGATACTTGCAGCAGGCATCGGCATCGCCGTCTCCTCTATTCGACACAATTCCAATTTACGACTGACACTCGAACGGCTGACATATGCGGACGGATGAGCTATGTAGCTGCTCCCGGAGAACTGAATTGGGCTAGAAAGGAGGGACGCCACAGTGAAACTGCCTAAATGTTATCGCCAGCAATTTTTATTTCCACCAAAGCTCAAAAACAACAGTCAACAGCCAGGGCAGTGATAAGATTTCGAATCGAAATAAAAAAAAGCCCAGACAAGCAGCACACTTGTCTGAGTTCCCGTCGGTCGGGTTGGTCGCTTGGTTGGTTGGGTTGTGCCAATTTGGTGGTCGGGTTGGCCGATGGTTTTGGTTCCGTTGTACCCGCATCGGTGGCGGTGATGTGTATCCGAGAGATTGCAGCCGGGGTATGCCGCAATCTTTTTGGCCCGAAGTGGAGTGCGGAGCACTGTCTCTGATTGGACAGTGTAATCAATATTTATAGTTGGATGACTTGCCGACTAGTTTTTCTCCCTTATCCGATTCGAAATCAATGACCGACTCTGTGATCTTTTCCCTTTTTTAGCTTTCTATCTCTGCCAGAACCGGCAAGGGAGGCAAGGGATCTTTTATTGAAGCTTTTATAATACTTCAGCAATAGACCGATGTTATCAACCCATTAAATATTATTCACTTGGTCCCGGGGGCGCTCTTTATCAATGTCAATGCCACTTCAGTGGAACTTCCCGAAAGCAAACAAAAAATTATATTATGATTCATGAGCCGAGGCCAATTATGTTTAAGCTGAGAACTCAATTGAGAAACTTGCTGGGGAGCTGTTGAGTCGTAATTTCGACTATGAGATACCTCCAAATATATTTCATTGTGTGCTCCTCTATAAGCCAAAGTTAATTATAGCTTCAAGTAAACAGTAAACAAAACTCTTAAGTAACGAATGAAATTCGTTTGCAATTGCTATCAAATAAAGCAAAAAGGAATCAATCACATTCTCTTCTTTTTCCCAATATCATTTCGGTATCGGTAGATAATGATTTTTGCTGCGCCATTTTACGGATTTTTTTACAAGTAAATTCAATACTTATTCAAAGATGTTGTAAACTATATATAAAATAGAAAAATAATCGATAAATATTTATAAATATTTTAAAAATAACTAGTTCCCTTTTCCATTCATATTTTGTAATTAAAACCTATTAAAGGTACGTGATAATTTTATCACAGATTATATGAGCCTTTTTTAAACCGCATAGTTGCCATTTCTCAGAGATGTGAATAATATTTTGGCATAAAGTGCAAACGACCATGATAATGATGATGTGGTGGTCATGTCATTGAGACCCCTTTATTCCTAACACTGAATGCCTTCACCGCCTCGAAATGGGTTGTTTTAAATGGTGTTGACCATTGTAACATAACATTCATGGCAAGACGTGGATTGAATGGCTTATAAGACCGACTCCGAAAGATATATTGTGGGCAAACTCTGAAATTGTTGAAATATTTGTTCTCTGCTCAGTTTTTTAAAGCGATATTGTCTGTATCCCAATGCTACACCAAGAGAAATATAACAATGCGATTTAGTAACCGGTTTTAGTAAGGAAACTTGCAGTTTATGTTTGTGAAAAATATAAAAGAAATATTTAAATATTTATTAATAATTAGTATATGAAGTTTAATGCCTAGAATTTTCTTTAAGTGCTTATAAATTGAACCGTACACTCGAGTAATCGTTACCGCATTGGGGAAGCCATGATCGGAATATCAATAACAATCAGTCCCCCTCAAACGTTAGCCTGTCTCGCAGAACCAAGTCCCCCCCTCTCTGCCAAGCTTAAATTAGCCGCAAGCATTGTGGTTAATTTTAGCCAAGTATCCTGCAGACTGATCTGGCCAAGTTGCAACTAAATACATATATTAATATATATACAGATACAGATACAGATATGCCCTTGCACTTGCAGCGCTCTTCGAGTCGGATATCTATATCGATTTCGGTTTCGTTTGATTATTCGTTACGCTCCGTTGCTGATTTCAAATCTCATTGTGCGTGGAGCACTATAACCAGATTCGGTGTTATGATTCACTTGGTCTTGAGTAGAGTTCACCTCAGCCCTGTCCGTGTTTATCTCTCCGATCGAGTATTGCGTTACCTTACCACTTGCCATTTGCTTCTGTTTGCTATGCGTCGTCGCAAAGAGTTCAGTCCAGGGTGGACGTGGACTATTACGAATGCAGACTTAACTTTTCAATTGACTGATCAAATTTACCTTCCAAACAATCGATATGTTAGCGTAACGAGAGAGAGAGGCAGGCGGCTGTTCCACTAGTCAAACAAATCAAGTAATCAACCTCAAGGAAGGCAGTCTAAAGGAAGGCTAATGCCCCGTGATTTGACTTTATTTACCTAAAAAGTAAAAAGAAAAAGGTTTGAAATTATTTAGGGAATATTACTATATTTTTGTTTTTTTTTTTTTTGTAAACTGCATTATTTAAACAATAAAATTGTCAGCTTTAAACGTACACTATTATTGTAATTATAAAAAAAGCGAAAAAGCCAAGCTAAGCTCTTAAACACGTGCCTTCCAGTAATATTATATTTCCCATACATAAATTCTAATTGTTATGCTCGGAAATTTAATAGTTCTCTGTATGTATGTATGTGTAAGCTATGCATAGCGCTCATTAAAATTGTTTATAAATATTTTGGGTGCCCTTCTGGCGCGATTCTTTTTGTTTATTACGAAATTAATACTGTGATATTTAAGATGCAGCTGGAAGTGCTGGGATATGAGGCGGTCGAGCTCACTGCATTTTCACCGGCTAACTTGGCACTACTGTTTGCGTTGATTTTCCTAGGCCGAAACCAGTTTGCGGCTTTCATTGACGACGCATTGTTGTCCGAGTGCACATACTAAATAGGAAAACACAGTCGAGCATCAATAAATCGAAACTGAAAACATTAAAAACAGGTAGCTAATATTTTTAGCAATATATATTTTTTTACTCTTTTCTTAAACCAAAACTTGTAGTTAAAAATTATAAAAATATTGTGCTGATCAAAATTATTTAATTGAAATTAAAAAGATTGTATAAATTACTATTCTTAGCTAGCTCTATAGTGAATAATTTAATTAATTCCTGGATTAGTTTCAAAAATATTTCCATTAAAGCAGCAAAAATAAATCTCTCAGCAAAGCTAAAAATTTTACGATTCCAAAAACAAAGCTTAAATATAATCTTTAATTTGACTCTCAACTCTGCTGCCTCAGAGACTATAGTCTATAGTTATCTGATACTCCCCGACCTAGGCCCAAGTTCTAGTTACAGAGATTTAACTGTAGCCACTGATTGATCGCTCGTTGCATAGAGTTCCTGCGAGATGTTTTCCAATGCGAGATGAGTGTAAGTTGCAGGAACCCAAACCGGTTGCGAGACGAATCGAAGTGTGAGCTGTTCGAGCCCCAAAAGCGAAGCTAATTGCGAAGCAAAATGGTCGAGTTGGAAATATTTTTAGGTGCATTATGCTAGCTCCAAGTGATAAGACTTTTGGGGCAATGAAAACTGGCCTCAGCACTGTCACTTTGAAGATGTTACATAAATCCGCGCCCAGCCTGTTGTTTGCCCCTCTCACGTACTTGTTAGATTAAGCGCTTTTGATAGCAAGCGATACTGCCATCTCCAGCACGTGTCCACATATTTATCTGCCAGACCTCAAGAGTGTCTATTAGGTGTACTAGGTTAGTTCAAGTCGTGGCCCAAACCCAACTGTACAGATAAACGCACTTATCAAACGTACTGCAAACTCACTATCAATCTTAAGGGAAGGCTGAGCTTGTTAAAAGCTTAGTCAAAGAAAAGATATCTTTAAAATATTGTAAAACAAGTCCAAAGTGTTTTATTTTGTTTTGAAAATCTTAGCTAAAATCTTTAAGCATTTTAAAGCCAATAACTTTGAAGGTAAAATATATAAAAATCATCTATTTGTTGGGCTTATCAATTATAATATATAATTCTTAGTTTTTAAGTGTTGAAAAATTGACAGCCCACCTTAATCATTTGTATTACAATATTAACAACAATAAACTATAGGACTCTTCATTAAATGTTAGCTAATTATCTACTCATTTTCAATACAGAATTATCATTTTCCAGAGGTAATTAGTTTTTTACTTTTTCCCCAGAATAAGTTTGCATTTTTCGTCAGCTGATTTTGAAGGCGATAATTGTGAAACATAGTGCAGGGCATTAAATAACGGCTAGTTTCGATCGTTAACTATAACAACTATATACTATAATATGGCCCAGCTGATACGGGCCAGAGCGAGACGGCGGCACTTGGCAAAGAGCAAAGAGTTAGCATTTCGAGTATTATTTACCCTTCGAGTCTTATCAGCCTTTTAAGTTAATTTCGTGAGCGGCGCGCGCTGTCGCTGTGCCGTTTTTTATATATTTTTGATGGACTTGCCTGCCAGCTGTAGTTTCCGTTTGCCGAATTTTTGTTGTGGCTGCTGTTTGTGTATTTCTGCTATTGTTGTTATTTATTGTGATAATGTTGTGATTTTTTAGCTGCCGTCGATTTTCATCGGTTCGTGTTTTTCATTAACATTCGCATTGCGCCGCGACGCTTGCGCTCTTCACACACACACACAAGCTTAACGAACATTCGCTCGCACTCACACTGTCACATTGGGCCTTGCTCGATTTTTGGAGTTTGGAGCGATCTTTGTTTGTCACAAAGAAATTGCACTGCGAAACGCCTTTGTTTTTGTTTCTAAAACGGGTTAAAATAATCTAATAAATTATATATTTTCACGCGCATGAATATATATATATACGGGTTTATATAAAAACAAGCATGTAGTGCTCTCTTCCTCTTTTGCTTGCGCAATATATGGGAAAGAGAAGGAGGCAAGAACGCTCTCTCTCTCTCCCAGTGCAACAACACACACGCACTCTCTCAGCCGCACAACGTGCAAAAAACGTTTCAATTTGATTATTATCCGTTTATTAATTTTCTATTAAACAACGCCACCTTTTTTGCACTTGAGTACATATATTTTTGCGCCACAGCTGTTGTCGTTGCCTTTCCAAATGCGAGTCTCAGGTGGCAATAATTTGCGCCCGCGAAAAAGACAGACACGCGGAAAAGCGACGCGACGCGGCAACAACAACAATAATCAGCAACTATTTCGACGTTTTATTATGTGCTTGGAATCGTCATATGTCGTCACTCGCGAAAGCAATGAAATTTAAATTAAGGAAAACAAAATAAAGTAAAAAATAAAACTACTTGCGGACGACGCGGCGAAAAGAACTCCGCGCGGTTGAAGCTTTTTTTAACAAATGACGATCTTTATAAACAAAACGAAAAATAGTAAAAAGTCGCCGCGACGCGAAACCCGCGCTCTTTATTTTTAAACACAGCAGTATAAGAGAGTGTGTAAGAGATTCCCTGTAGAAACTGCGAGTATAAGTAGAAACGGGGTAGAACTTCCGATTATGAGTAGAAACGGTGTAGAACTTCCGATAATAAGTAGAAAACGATGTCCGAAGTCAAATTACGATCGAAAAGTCGAAACGAAAGAGCCGCATACTTTGCTCTTTCGTTTTCTGCTTTTCTCTCTGCACGAAAGAGTGCAGAAGCTCTCTCTTTTATTGAGATACTTTTGGAAAGTATCTTTAAGGTTTTGTCATCAAATCGGAAGTTTGAAATACAATAAAAAAGTATCTGCCTTAAAATATCTAAGTTGTTTGGATGAAATGCGACGGCGCGACATCAGCTGTCCGCAAACGGAGTGTCTACGTAACATTCTTTATTTAGGTAATTATGCGTAAGCACAGCTGGGCAAAATATTAGTTTCGATTGATTAAATTCTTTTATTTATTTTTTTATATAAAGCTAACAATATATTTGAATTCATATAAATTCATAAAAAATCTTATAGTTTCATATAAATTCGTATAATCTCATACAAATTCATATAAATTTATTTAAATTCATAAAAAAATCATTTAAATTCATATAAATTTATACAAAATACATTAAAAAATCGTATAATTTCATATAAATTCTAATAAATATATATATTTTTTATAAATTGTTCAGAGATACGTATGTTGAGTTTACCCAGATGTGTATTTATTAATTTATTCGCAGCAGGAAGGGTGTGACAAGCAAACAGAAGCGGATTTGAACTTGACTTTCAATTTGAATTTGCGGCGTCGGCTTGGAAGCTTACAAATAAATGTTAAAGTGGCGGATTTTTATTAGGTAGAACGTGTTAAAAATAGGATTTCTTAATTCTAAAATAAATAT
This sequence comes from Drosophila mayri, assembly GCA_008042485.1. Taxonomy (NCBI): domain Eukaryota; kingdom Metazoa; phylum Arthropoda; class Insecta; order Diptera; family Drosophilidae; genus Drosophila; species Drosophila mayri. Next base: position 365,161 of record VNJN01001215.1, read on the forward strand.
AAGTATTCATCGAGCTGCAGCCCTTGAAAATAACAGAAACTTTCCGCTTGAAATAATTATTTGTTGTATTTTAATATATAATATGTAATTTAAATTAGGAACTAGAAACTACAAAAATCGCAAACCTTAAAAATATAGGTCATACCCGCAAACATCCATATCTCTCTTCCTATAAAGTTCAAGGCGAAATGTATAAATATAACACTGGGCGAGTCAATTTAACCTTCGTTGAATCAATATTGATATGGGAATCCATTAATCAGCGTCCATAATTTAATACAAATTGCTCAATCGACAAAAAGGGCATCGATCTTACAAATAACTTGCACTGATCCCAATTAGCACATTTATAATAAGTGTTTGTTTGTTTTATAAATGTGTAAAATGAATTGAAATCCAACGAATGATTATTCCTATTTTAATTGGAATCACCCCCTTTCGATGATCGCAGCAAAGTCTTTATTTATTTACTTCGTCGGCAGCAATTTTGGTTCCGTTTGCCATTTCGCGATATAACATATGTATATATAATGAGTCACGCGACTCCGAGTTCGACCAACGAGTTTGGCCAACAGAGACGGCTGAATTAATTACTTGGACGACAGCTCGCCGATTAGCCTGAGCTGCGAGCAGCAAAGAACCGGCCCTAATTGAGCTCGGCCGCCTTAGAAGATAAATTTAAATTAAGCGAAAACACATGAGGCTTAAGCATATATGTAATATAAACAATATAGTTTAATCGAGCAGAGCTACTTGGTCTATGGCTAATTTATGAATGAATGGATCGGATCAATGTGCGCGGAGATCAGGGACAATCTTTCAAAGTTCGTTATGCGGAATGGAATGACATCATTTGTGAATTTTTTGAATAAAGTTCAACACCTGAAAAGAGACCCCTGGGGCAGTCTCTTTTCCTTGACCTACCTTATGAAAAGTTAACGATATTTTACGGCAGTTATTAAATTAAGTTAAAATTTTATTTTAAAATGCTTTGAATGTGTGTTTACCTTCCAAACAATACTGGGAAATATAATAGCCAGTTAATCACAGCAAATATTTTGAATTTGCCGAGCTTACTTCCTGTTAAATAAAGTTTATACCAAAGTTCTTATAAATATTTTAAATATTATTTCTCTAGCTGAAGATAATGAATATTCCATATGATATAGTAGCTGCTTAGACTGGGGAGATTGGTAGTATTTAAAAAATACAAATCAGGATAAAATATCATTAAGGATGTACTACAAAGAATTTATGAAACTGAGTTTAAACTTAAACAGCATTCTTAAAGAGAGTCTCTCGAAAAGGGAATATTTCTAGGCATCTAATGATGTTTGTTAAAAAATTTCAAATCAAAATGGAGTTTTTGTTAACTTTTTAAGAAGTTTCTAGGACACAATAAATTTTATTAATCTTAAACATATTTATATTAATTTTTTTTACATTTAAACTTGCAATTCTACACTTGTTTACAACAACTATACCTCATTTTATGGGGACCACTTTTAGGCTGATCTAAACTTTTATACAACTAATATCTCATGCTGGCTATCTTATCCGTCATCTGCTGTAAAGCAATTCCCAGCGTATTCAAATATTTTCTATTGATAAGATCCAGAATTTCGACATGTGGCCAAGATGATAATATCTAACCAGATCAGTCCTCCAAATGCGGTCTACCAACGGATATATCTTTGCTCTGTGTGGCATATTCTTGCTGCTGTTGGTCAGCAGCGTCTCTTCTGAGGGTGTCAATGGAGAAGCATCGGATCCAAGATCCCTAACACTTTGGGAACGAATTGTGAGCGGCGTTAAGGAATATCCCTGGAGATCCGATAGGAAGGAGAAGGAGACCCCCGAAGTGGCTCACCAAAGGAACGTTGTGTGGCAGAGACTTACTATAGCCACGGTTCTCTGAGACATCATTTAACTATCTTATGGAATATATATAGTTTTTTTTAATGTTTTATACTTGTTTTGTATAAATTAAATAATATAAAAATTGTGCGAGCAATTTGGAATGTAAGTAAATGCTTGATTTAATTTGTTATTCACGAGTCTGCAAAAAAGAGCTTAAACCTTCTTAAAAATTATAAATATTGATTGCAAGCCAAATGTTTCGATTGATTTAAAGTTATAAATCTGTTTGACAAATGACCTATTAGTTTAAATGTCGTTATTAACAACTTTAACAATAAAATAGAGTATACTTTCCGACATCAAAATTAAAAAAAGGAAATTAATTACTTTTCCCAGTGATCTTTCTGAAAATGTTATTCCTAAATTAATATTAAAAATGTTTAAAATAAAAGTCCATTAAGCAAACGGAAGCTGATGTTTATTAATCACTTTTGGAAACACTTGACTTTCTTTTCCATGTCGCAGTAGCCGGACTTTTGGTCCCAGAAAAGGCCCTTGGGACAGGAGGTCAGCACTGGCATGCCGCCAATGCAGATGTAGTACTTGCTGCAGTCCTCTGGATGCGACATGTAGCTCTGTATGGTAGATGGACAGGTCAAGGTGGCAGTGGACTCGGCACGAGGCGGGGAAGGTGCCGTTGGAGGTGTCATCTCTATGACTTCGGTGACTTCACTGACCTCCGGTTCCATGCCAATAAATTGCTGCAGGGTGCTGAGACCACTTGATCCCACGATATAGCAAACGGTCACGGGAGCGTCGCTGCTTGGTGTGGTGGTGTCTTCCACGACAGATATCTGGGCATCCGTTAAAGGCTCCGAAACCCGAGAGTCGCCATAGCAGACGGCCTCATTGCCCAACTGGCACTCGGACACCTCGTAGTTCCACCAGGTGCCACGCCCACACTGATGACGATGCAGATGGCCATAGGCGCAGATGAAGTAAAGCCGGCAATTGGTGGGATGGGGGAGGAAGTAGGCTCCGTAATGCCGGCACTCCATATGCTCTGGATCGTACTTCTCCATGGGATTCACCGCCAGGCCACTGGTCACATCAACGGCCACGAAGACGGGACGTGGCTTGTGAGGCCACAGGTTTACCTCGTTGTTACCGGCATTGCCCAGCCGGCAGTTGGCCTTCTGTGGAATATCGCAGATCCTAAGCTGGGCATCGAAATGGAGGCCTTGGTCGCAGTACAGCAACGTGGGCACCTGCGAGCACGAGAAGTAGCCATTGCAGTCCATAGGATGGGACACCAACTCGCCCTCCTGTCTGCCTAAACAGATCTGAAAATGGAAATAAATACCTTAAATTTAATAAAATACAAATAAATATTTAAATAAAATAAAAGATTTTTTTTAGAATACAAATATATAAAAAGTAAAGGATAATAAGATAATTTCCTGAATAAACAAATTGTAATTTTCTTGCATATTAATAAATTAAAAAAAAAAGAATTAACCTTAAACAGATTAAGGATCTCAGCTCAATGAATGCACTCCTCCTAAGGTCTAGTTTGGAAAGCAAAAGACTAACAAATAACCCAATTAGATCAGGATTTGTTAAAAAAGATAAATCTAAAATTATAATTAATACAAATTAAATCATTTCTGCCAGGAATCTCCGAATATAATGGTTTTTCAAAATCATAAAATGTAGTTAAATATTTTGCATACTCACATGGCTAATATCACCCACTGTAAGCCGAACTTTTGGCAGCTCCCAGCTCCTGTCCACGATGTTACCCGCTCCCAAATGGAAGCCGATGCTCAATCCCAAGACTAATGCCCAGGAGCATTGCATGGTAGTGATTTCTTGTTTAAATTTCAATCTGATGCTGGTTCTCTGCTTCTCCAAAATGCCTATGCTAGTGGTTCGGGCCTTTAATTGCCTGCCCTTATATAAGGTCGATCCCAGGGGTGTGGCCCTTATTGTCAAAGGCTAATCGAAAAGTTGTGTTTGCAATCAGTGATATTTGAATGTTTTGCTGTTTTTTTTTTTTTAAGATTTTTCCAAGATAAGGTTCTATAAAAGAAGCAAGTGTGGATAAAACTACATGTTCAATTCTAAAAATATCGAGCATATCTCACTGATAGTGAAAGCTATTTAAATAAATTAGTCATCACAAATATTCTTTCCTTTTCTCAAATTGCTGAGGGTAACAAAAGCCACCTCGAAGTTCCCTAAGAAGCCAAAATATTGTTTATGAACCCAATTTATTGTTTTGTGTTTCTATTATCGGTTTTTTTTCTATTTTCTGGGGTGTTTCCTATTACGCTATCGTTATAATCAAACAAGGCTTTGCCCACTTATCAGAAATAATCAAATCATTTGCTTGCGAATATCGATTTATTGCGATTTATATAAACTGAATACTACATGGTAAAAATATATAGTTTAAAGGGTGTTTTCTTTTACACATTGTCCTGCATTGAGTTCCGTTTTCGTACCTACTGAGGGATCCTTGCTTAGTCCTTACCACCAGCTGCAGCGTCATCATCATCAGCAGCAGGAGTATCATCATCACCACCAGCAGCAGGAGTATCATCATCACCACCAGCAGCAGGAGTATCATCATCACCACCAGCAGCAGGAGTGTCGTCATCACCACCAGCAGCAGGAGTGTCGTCATCACCACCAGCAGCAGGAGTGTCATCATCACCACCAGCAGCAGGAGTATCATCAGAGGCAGTTGCTCCCTTGCAGGCACCGTTGGTGCTCGCATAGGTGGACAGTGTGGAGTCGGGGACGCAGCCCTGGCGCTCCTCGTTAAAGTAGTACTCCTCGGGGCACACGATCGCGGTGCCAGTGCCGTTCTTGTTGCAATAATAGTAGTTTTGGCAGTGGCTGGTGTCAACGGCGTTCACAAATTCGGTGCTGGCGTATTGGCAACGATTGCAGCCAGCATAGGGAGTGGCTGTCTGGCGGGGCTGGCAAAGCTTCTGATTCTCATCGAAGTAGTAATTAACGGGGCAGGCCACTCCGACCCACTGCTGGTTCTTGCACTGATAGTACTGTCCGCACACGGTGGTATCGGCCTTCACAGCACCGTTGGTGGAGCAGCTGGCGGCGACTTGGCTCAATGGGTTGTCGGTCACACGAGTGCAAGTGTTGGTGGTGGGGTAGTCGCATTGTCCGGTGTTGGTGTTGAAGGCCTGTCAACGAATTCAAATTCGATAAGTGATAGTCCAGTAATGGAAAATAGATCGTAGTTAAAGGATCATAAATCGATGATTGCGTAGCATACTTTTGAGAAAAAGGTCAGCGAATCGGAAAATTATTTCGAAGAAAACTTCCCATTCTAGAGAACTGAGTTGTGGCAATCATAAACCGATTTTCCTCCTCAAGTTCCAATTAAAAAGCTGCAAGTAACTCACATTTTTGGTTGTTCCTGTGCAGCTTCCGGTCTTCAGGACGGGACCAGTGGTGGTGCTAAGGCAGTAGTTCCAGGTGGAGCACGATCCGGTATCACCGAAGTAGATGCCAGTAGGCACCACCTCGCACAAGCTGCTCAGAGTGGGCTCACCGCTCTCGACCAGATTGCTGCTGCAGCTGCCGTAGACGCACTGGGTGGAGGTCGTGTCGAATTTCTGGCCACCGGGACACTTGCCGGTTCCGTTGTTAGCACCATTCAGGCAGTAGAAGTAGCCACCGCAGACGGAGGTGTTGGGCACCCAGGTGCCGTTCTTGCCGCCGCACGGGTTGTCAACGCCCCAGAAGCAGTTCACCTGGCTGGCTGGGGCACAGGTGCTCTTGGTATAGTCGTAGGCATAGCCGCTCTGGCACTCGGAGAGAACGGGTCCGGAGGCCGAGCAGACGTAGTAGTAGTTGCAGGACTTGATGCTGCCCAGCTGGGTACCGGGCTTGACGGCCGAGCAGAAGGCAGTGACGTTGTAGTTGCCCTCAAGGATCACATCGCCCAGGGCGCTGCCGCCCATCAGGCACAGGACCGTCGCCAGAAGGAGTTTTCCTGCAAATCACAATTCTTAGAATTAGCACATTTCTCAGTTCGGAGATCGGTAGCTACACTTGCCTGTCATTGCTTTTGTTTAATACTCGGATAACTCGTGGAACTTGTATTGGCCAACGAAAGGTTGCCGAAGACTGATGCCGAAGGTTTTTCAGCACCTGGTTTTTATAGGCCTGCGCCTCGAACCTGGCCATCTAGATCGTAAATTGGCCGCAGATAAGCTTGCGCTTCGCAGGAATTACAGACACACATGAAGAACATGATTAAATTTTATATTTTTATTCGGCCAGATACGAGCGGTAACATCTTGTCTGGTGGTTAACTTACCAACTTTAATTAAATTTAAGCTCTTGGGCCACCAATGCCAGACCCTATCACGGTTCATTTATATCTGTTTCGCAACTTAATAATTAAAAGCAGCACCCACAATATGTTTAGCTACATTTTTATCATTGGTTTCAGATTTTCCTTGAAAACTACCACAACATTTTCCTGTTTAATTCATTTAACTGTCAAGGTAAGGATTTTATATGTTGGGGTAGCTTTACTTAATTCCTGATTGGATTCCTGAGCTTTTTTGATTTTGAAGCTATAAATAGTAATAAAATAAATATATATGTATTAGTTTATTATTAAATAGAATTCTTTCAAAGTCATTTTATGAAAAAGATTTCCTTTAGGAAAGTTTAAAGGAAAATGTAATAATTACTTTGTACTTTTAATTATTGGAAAGAAGAATTCATAACCCCCGAAGTTTTGTTTTAAAATCAACCTAGAAAGTGCAGAAAATGGAGTTATATAAAGTCTGTTTTATGCAATATAATTTTAAAAATTAAATAGATTTTAATAGAGATTTAGCTGGAAACGAAATTCGGCCTTCTTTTTATTTATTTGATTGCAAGGATATATGCGGCATATAAGTTGTATTTAAGCAATTAAAAGGTTTAAGCTGGCTTCGCGGCTGTGGCAGCAGTGGTGGCGTCTGCCTTGGCGGTGGTGGCATCAGGCTTGGCTGTGGTTGCAGCTGTAGTGGCAGCGGTGGTGGCACTGGTGGTGGCCTGGCCAGTGCTGCCCGTGGGATTGCAGCACAGGAACTGCGGCTCCACAGAGTTGGAGCAGCTGCCGGTGTTCTCGTTGAAATAGTAGTTAATGGGACAGGTCTCCACGGCCTTCTGGACACCATTGACGCAGTACAGGTAATCGGAGCAGTTGCTGGTCGAATAGGCATTCACAAAGGAGGCCGAGGTGCCAACGCACCGATCGCAGTCGTTCCTCGCCTGGGTCCTTACCACGCACAGCTGCGAGATGGTGTCGAAGAAGTAGCCCGCCTGGCAGTTCATCAGCTGGTAGCTAAGGCTGCCCGTGCAGTAGTAGTACTGGTTGCAGGCAGTGGCCGCCTTCATGGTGCCAGCCTGGGTGCAGGTGGTCGGAATTGCGACGCCCGTCAGCGAGGGATCGTTGGTGACCTGGGAGCAGGTGGTGGACTGCTGGTAGCCACAGTTCTTCTGCTGCACATTGAAATACTTTCCAGTTCCGCAGGTGCCCGAGTGCAGGACATTGTCCTGGCAGTAGTTCCAGTTGGAGCAGCTGGTGGGGCTGCCAAAGTAGATGCCGTTTTCGACGAGATTGCACAGATTGAGGGCCACCGAGGAGGTGACGGTGCCATCGCTGCCGGTTTCGGTGGCGGGGGAATTCTGGCAGGGATACTGGTTGGAGTACACGCAGGCCATGGTCGTGGGATTGAAGTTCTCGCCGCTGGGACAGCGACCGCTCACCGCTCCGGAGGCACCGCAATAGTAGTAGCCGCCGCAGGAGGAGCTGGATGGAGCGAAGGTGCCCACCGCCTTGCCCTGGCAGGGATTGCTGCTGATGGTGCAGGTGCTCGGAACGGTGCTAGAGCACTGCTGTGCGTTCTTGTCGAAATAGTAGCCGGTGGGGCAGGACATGGCAGTGGGACCCGATCCCAGGCACTGGTAGTACGTGGAGCAGTCCGTCTGGCTGGCCACATAGACGCCATTGTTGACCAGCAGGCACAAGGCGGTCACATTCACATTGGCGGTGGCTGGGGCGGCACAGGCGAGCAGCAGCGCCATGGCGGCAATGATGGATCCTTTAAGTCCACCTAAAAATAAAACAAATATTGTGTTTTTACATATTTCTCTGAATAACATAGTCTGAAACCCACCCATTATTCGGTCGATTGCTTTCCTAGTAGCTCCTAATTGAATACTGTTCCCTGATGGCGGCTTTCCCTGGGCTTTTATTGGGAGCCCGGCCATATTCATATCTGAAAACCACTTGGGTGTCCGACTTGATCGACGACACGTCTTTGACCTGGGTGATGTATGGGATTTTTTGGCCACCATTGGCTGGAATAATTTATATTTCTGCATGATCGATGGCCTTATTTTGGACAGCTAGTCAACAAGTTAGTTCCATGACAAATCTCATAGAATTCCGGGGAATTCTTACAAGAAACTAGAGTTACTTTCCATTAATATAGTAATCATAACAATTATAATATAATGCCGTTTGGTTGTCAATAATTAAACAAGGAATATTGCTTGAAATACTTAAAACTCTTTTAAAATTTCTTCACCAAAAACATAACCTTTGCTTTATAAGAAAGACAATAAATCAATTAAAAGAAGTTGCCAAAAAAAATGTTTCTAAGAGTAAATTTGATAAGATTAAATGTAACAACAAAAATTCTTTCAATTGAATAGTAAACCACCTTTTTCTAGGAAATATACTTGTATTAGATTCATTTTCCAAAATTCAGATAATAAAAAAGAGATTAAAATAATCTTAAGTATTATTTAATGGCTTTTCGGTTTTGTTTATAGCCCTTATCGAATTTTCCCAAATATGACTCACTTGACTTTTTATGGATTATAATGTTGTTAAAAGTAGTAATCATAAAAATTCAATGATAGCCCTCCAATTTCATAATTCGATTTATTCTTGAAATTAGTCATTGCAATTTATATAAATATATTAAATTTTGTGCTTGGGTGAGATATCAACTTGAGCTGTAGATAAGGAAAAATAAGACAAATTATATATAATTTATTAAATATATTATTTTCATAAACAGTTTGCTTGGAATCAGAAAGTTTATAATAGAAGGAAGATAATTGATATTCGTACTGCTGCACTTTGTCCTAATGCCATCAGACCAAATTTATCGCTTGTCAAATTAGGATTTAATTCAATTTGATAAAATATAAATATAAATTTGCTGTGCCATGATTTTAAAGCCTTACGATAGTCCCAACTCTAAGGTAGTAATTTATAGAGCCTTCAAAGGTTCATATCTCTCTTAATAATTATAATAATAATGATCGGAAGTCGATTACGTGCCATTATTATCTACGAAAAAACAGTCTCGTGACCCTCAAGCGTAATCATTTTTAATTAGACACTTGGCTCTCTCTCTCGCAGTTTCCATCATAAATATCAACCCACCAGGCGGTGTTATCATTCGCAATAACGATTTAGTTACCAGATCCCTGCTCGGCTTAGATTTCTTTGAATCGATTGGGGGACATAGAATGTTACCATGATGTCATACTCAAAAAACAAAAATAATTGCTTAGTTCAGAGTACGGGATAGCTGCTTATAGCCGCCATTCATATTGATGGAGGTGAAATCAGCAGACATTTGGGAATCGTTTGAATGCGGCTTGCTAATAAAATCGTTGGGAATGGAAAATTACGAACTTAACATAGGAAAACCTGGATCCCGTTTGATAAGTGTATATCTTTTATGGATATCTTAATAGGCTGACGCAGATATATTTATGTTTCTAGGTGTTTTTTTTGCTATGCAAGAATAAGTCTAAAGTCAGGCTACAACATTTCAATAAATCAAATAACAGACTACACTCCTATTTAATGCCTATAATTTATTGTTAATTATTTTGTTATTGTGTTGATGTATAATGTACAAACTCCAAAATCATATTTATTCTAGAAGAAATTGGTCATCGCAGTCTATTAATACCACTATGTCGTAGGTAGGCACACTTATCAGCTTCGGACTCTAAAGATAAAGAGAATAATTTGATTTATTATTTATGGCATTCATTTAACTAATAAGTTTAAACATTTAAAATACGCTCGCTTTGGAAATGCTTTAAAATGTAATTTTAAATATTGCTTATCATTTCATTGAGTAAAAAATAAAGAAATTAAAATCGTGCTGCGCAGTGCCAGTGGCCAAATTTATCACTTGTCAAATTTGGCTTTAACAAAAAGTGATAAAACCCAAATATGAATTCACTATGCCCCGATTTTAGCCACTGACGACAGTTCGGGCTCTAAGGTAATGCTGCCAAATTTATAGAACTCTCGGAATGGCCCAAAGCAACACGCAATGCGAGTGTTGTCTTTTGGCTATATATTTAATGTTAAAGTTGGACGGCGCCCAGTTGGACGTTCTTGCCATCGGTTGGCGCTTGAAATAATATTTGGTTTTCAAAGTTTTCTGTAATCAAAGCAGGATGAGTGAGTAGTTATATCTAAAAATATATACATATTTTATTATATATATATTTCGAATGTAGCTATCCTCCTCCTCTTCCTTGGAATGGCCATAATCTCCTTAAGCTCCGCCACCTTTGATCCCACTGCCATCTGCTCTCTGGTGGTCAGCGGAACCAAGATAAACGATCCACGGGCGTGCAATGCTTGGATACAGTGCATCGATGGTCAGCCGGTCAGTGGAACCTGCGGCACTGGACTCTTCTACGACAGGGAGAGCGAGGAGTGCTTGAGCTCTGACAGCGTCAAGTGTCTGTCCAGCGATCCCTGTGCAGTGGTGTCCAATGGTTTCACAGAAGATCCTTACTCCTGCAATGGCTATTACTACTGCGAAAACGGAATGGGCACGCATGGTGTCTGCAATCAGGGAATGAACTTCAATCCAGGAACGGAGGATTGCATCAGGAATTTCCCCTGTCCCAAGAAGATGGATCCGGACAGCTACTGTAACATTCTGCCCGATGGGGTCTTCATCAAGGACCCCACGAACTGCAATGGCTGGCAGATGTGCTGGGACTCGCAGGTGTTAAATGGGACCTGTCCGGGCACCTTCTACTTCAGTGCCTCCGAGGCCAAGTGCAATTATCCAGAGGATGTGGAGTGCGCAGCCACCCCAGCGCCGGATATTGCCGCCGAGGGAGTGTGTCCCGATGCCGGAGTATTTATTTCGGATAACAAAACCTGCAATGGTTACTATTACTGCAAGGCCCTGGAAGATGGTGAGATAGCCCTGGAGCATGGTGAGTGCTCCAACGACAGGTTCTTCCTGGCCGCCAATGGTGGTGCCTGTGTGCCGCGCTCCAAGGCGAAGTGCGACTACGATCGATGTGTCGGCCTGGGGAACAGTACCATTCAGCTGGCCAACGAGTCGGATGACGGATGCCGCGGGTATGCCATCTGCCAGGACGGCATCACAATTGGACAGGGTATCTGTCCGCAGGATGAGTACTTTGACGAGCTGACACAACGCTGCACAACACAGGCCGTATCTTTTCCCGCCTGCGCGATTTCGGAGGCGACAACCGTCGAGCAGCGGACGGCGGTGAGTGATGATGGCACCACCACCAGCTCGGTCTCGTGAGCCCCGAACGCAATCACTTTTAATTAGACACTTGCCGCAATAAATATAAGTACAGCATGTAGGCGCTGCTATCGGTTGTAGTAACCATTAAGTTACCAGATCGCTGCTTGGCTTAGATTTCCTTGAAACGATTGGGGGAAAACAAGGCGTGATAGGTCGCTCCAGCCATGATGTCATACTCCAGAGCACCTCTTTGGGGGAAAATGGGAGGGCCCATGCCTTATATAGCACCCATTCATGTGACGCCTTCGGTTAGTTTGGGGGAAACCCAAGACAGCAGCAAGGTTGCTGAATGGAAAAGTACGAACCTAAAAAATCAAATCAAATTGTGCCGCTATCTCGAGCATTATAAAATTTGCCCTTGCAGTGTGGAAAATAGAGAAAGACCTAGACAAATACATATATATATATATTTAAATACATTTATAAATGTTTACTAGAGGGTTCAAGTTTGTAAATATTAAGAAAACGCCTTGCGGTATGCAACATAATTTTAAAAGGATAGTAAGAGTTGAATGGTCGCTATTAAGACCCGTTTTAATCATTTAAAACTATGTAATATATTATGTATTTTATTCTACTCAATACTTGCTTATAATTTAAAACAATAGGCTTTTAAATTAACCTGAAAAATATATCAGAAATATTTTAATATGAGTCGTAAAAAGAAGGCCAATTAAAATTTGTTTTTTTCTCGGCTCTCTATTATTTTTATAAATTTAATTAATTATCTATATTATTTATATTTTCAATTCTATTTCTATTCTATTCTATTTTCAGGCCTAACTGTCAATAGAAAAAATAAAATAAGGATGGATAATAAAATTTACAACAAATACATAAATATAAAGCATTATATCACGCATACGCCGGGTGTGTTTTCAATACAATCTGATTTTCTCCTTTCCCATTTTGTTAATTTTTTTTTTAAATAAATATTTCAATATTTATTTCAAACTAAATCCTTCTCCATGTTCTGCATGTTGGAGACCTGTTGTTCAGCCCACGGCAAATGCGGAAATAAGCGATCGAGGCATCGGCGAATGAAAAATCTATTATCGGCGGCCTATCTGGAATCGGTGTCGAATTCTACGAACTACTGGGGTACTCTTTTAATTAAAACTGATAATACTTTTCGGCATTCAAACTGTCAAGAAAACAGATTGCCAAAAAAAACGAAGTGTGTGTGGTGAGGTTTGATAGCAAAGAAGGGTGGCCAAGACATTTATCGCCCCTTTTCGGTTACCCTAATCAACATTTCCGTTCCATGATTTTTGGTAGTTGAAAAAGTTTTAATATATAAGCAAAGGACTTCAGAAGTCCTTTAGCAGCTGACCATTTTCTATAAAAGCCATATTCCCAAAATCTGCATATTTTAATTTTAATTTTCAATTTTATTAAAATAAATCATAATTACATGTTAAAAGTTACATTTTGTTTATAAAATAAAGCATTTCTGAAGTTAATTTTTTTTTTTTAAATAAATATAATGCGAAACCCTAAAAGGACCCGCCAAGGAAACATAATAATACCAAACTTACAATGCATTTGACCTCCACCATGACTTGGATCGATTTATTAGTGTTTAAAATTGAATTTTTAATTGAAATTAAAAGTGGGAGTTGGTGTGGGGTGTGGGTGTTGGTGTGCATAGCCTAGACGGAGCAGGCAATGTAGTGGAAGTTGGTGAGCGAGCATCCCTGGTTGCGCTCGTCGAAGTAGTAGCCGGAGGGGCAAAGGCCGGTGCTGACGGTCACGCCGCCAGAGCAACGTCCGTAACTCTGGCAGTCGCCGGCCACGTTCACGTAGGTCAGGTTGGTGCCCACGCACCTGTCCAGCTGGCAACGCACGTTGAGGCGGTCGCGGCAGGAAAGCTTCTCGAAGTCAAAGTACTGGCCCAGAGGACAGCTGAGGTGCCTGGGCTCCGTGTCGTGTTTGCCGGCCTTTGGTTTGTTGCAGATGTAGTAATGGGCGCAGGACAGGTCGTCGGCGAAGTATCCAACGCGGGCAGATCCGGTGGCTTCGTCCAAACAGAAGGTGTTCTCCGGCTCCGGCAGGGCGGCTGTGCCATAGCAGGCCACCTCGGACACATTCACGCAGTAGCCGAGAGCAACATCGTAGGCACTCAGAGCTGGGCAGGATCGGATGTGGAGGAGCTCGTTGACGCACTCGTAGTACTGGTCGCAGTGGACGGGATCGGCCAGGCGTGTGTTGTTGGGCAGAGAGCGGCAGGCGGGATCGCTGCGCTTCACGGAGCTCTTGGGACAGTTATATTGGTTCTGGTACACGCAGGACCTGGACGTGGGCTGGAAGACCAGCTCGTTGGGGCAGTTGGCACGGATCTGCTTGCTGTTCTTGCAGAGGATGTAGCCGCGGCAGTCGCTGCTGCTGGGGTCCACCACGAAGGAGCCGTCCGTCTCGTTGGCGCAGTAGTTCTTGTTCTGCTCTGCAGCCTGGCCCTTGTAGGGGCACTTGGCACTCGAGGCAAGGATGCAGCGACCGAGGTCCTTGTCGTAGTAGAGACCCGACGCGCAGGCTCCCTGCTCTACGGCAGCCTCCAGGCTGTTGGGGCACCGCACCCAATTGTCGCAGGTGCTAGGGCGCAACAGGCTCGTGTCCTGCGGCAGCAAGCCGCACATCTCATCCACCGACAGGTATTCAAAGTCCTCGATCACGCTGCCCAAGGCGCTGGCCACAAACAGCAGCGACAGGATACCGCTGGCTGCAATAGAAAAGGTCAGTGATCAGGATCAAGTAAGAGATTTCTTTGAAACACAGGAGCCTTAAATAACGATCTTACAAAACGAATATTATAAAATAATTTACAGCAAATGTTATTGTCCTTTAGGGTATTCACTCTTTTAAACTTTTTAAACCATCATTTTGTTTACAATTATTTCAAAAAATTAATCACAAATTTCGCTACAAAAAGAATAGTCATTTTCTACAATTTGGAAAAAAGTATCCTAGCATCCTCTTCTGTTCAAATACCTCTCATCATGGTGTATATCCTTTGGTTAATATTTATCCTGGTGTTTGAAACGTTCCGTTGCGATCTCTCGGTGGCAGCAACCACAACAAAACTGATACTGCAGCGTCGGATGCTGTCGCCCTTTAAATATGCAAAGGCCATTCTGCTCGTTTTTGTTCGCCGAAAAAAAACAATTTCCAAAATGCACATACCCCAGGAACCCCTTGTCAGGCCCACTATCTCAATCAGAACTCGGAGATAGCGCTGATTTTTGTGATGTACGATAGCGGGGCCGAATGTAAATTACACGGCAATAACATCGCTGTCGTTGTCTCGTTCGCAGAAGAGACTCCTCCCGGTGGTATCGCCTCGATCAATGGCCCCTCCCGTCGATAGGGAAATTGCAGATGTCGCGATGGAATCCGCCGCGATGACATTGAAAGTGGGTGGCAAGCGCTGCTGGTGGCTTCTCGAACATCCGTGGAGCTCTCGGAAGAAGAATGATGCGATCGAATTCCACGACTTATTGACATGTTATTTCTTATTTGTGATATCAATTTGATCAATTTTTGTCGACTTCCCCTGATTTTTATTATCATTGAGTCATGAATCAAAAATTTCTTAGTTTATTTGGGTTTAATAACAATTTAAACAATTATTTAAAAAAAAAAGGTAAAGAGATGAGAGTCTTCAATAGGTTCTAAGCTCAAAAAGATTATATATTTAAGAAAAAATGTAAATTTTTTATTAAACTTACGGTGCAGTACCGAAAGTATGCCAGCTTTAGGGAATAATATTTCATTTTTAACAATTTCATTCTTCATTTATATTGGCAATTACAAAAATGTAAAGTTATTCCTAAGGTATTCAAAAATCAAGTTATACAATTAATGTTCATGCTAAATTAAAAAATATATTAATTATTTTACGACCAATAAGATGTCCACACATTTTCAGAGCTCCTATTTAAACGTTTATTATGTTTTTCATAGCATCCATTAACCACAGAATTATTTAACCTATTTAAGCGAATCCCAATTAGTCAATGCTAACGATTTTTTTTATTGATTTTTAAAGCCTTCCCTTATCTCAAATTATTTATTATTCCAATAAAATGTGCATTTATCTTCGGGTTTCCAGGGAATATACATTTTAGGACGTGCAAACGGCGAATGCAGGGTTGTCGGCAGTGCAAATGTCGTAGACTTCGTTGTAGTACGGACTGGTGGTGGGGCAGGAGCCAGCGGTGCTGCTGGCGCACACTGTGTAGCCCTTGCAGGATGTACCCAAGGCGGTCATGAACGCAGAGTTCACATTGCCGCATCGGTTGTAGGGACAAGCGTAGGAAGCAGGCGACACGCACTCGCCAGTCGTGGGATTAAAGTGGGTGCCAGCTCGGCACTGGTTCCAGGTGCCCACTGCAGTCTTTGACGCACAATAGTAGAAACCATAGCAGGTAGTTCCGTCGCTAACGAACCTATAGTCCTCGTCAGTAATTGCTACTGCGTTATCAAATCCAGTAGAACAGATTTTGGGATCTGTTTGTCCAATAGTGAACTGTCCGTTGGAGTTACCACTATCGGTATTACCGTTGCACGTGTTCGTCGTCTGGCAGTTGCCGGTGACCAAGTTATAGGTTAGGCCGGCATCACAAGTTCCTGGGGTGCCATAGCCATTGCTGCAGCTCAAGTAGGAGCCACAGTTGTCCGGATCGCCCACATAGATGTCCGTCAACATGAACTGGCAGAGGGTGCTCTGCGGGCAGGCTGGTCCCCACACGCACTTGCCGATGCTGGCCGAGTAAACGCCACCGACTCCGCAGTTGCCATAAGCGATATCTCCCTTGCCGTCACAGTAGCTATACTGAGTGCAGTTGGACGGATCGGCCACATACATGGGCGATGCGGCCGATTTGCATGTCTGAATGGCACTGGTAGAGCAGACGGTCTTCGAGGAGCTGGCGCAGACACCCTTCTGCGAGTTGAAGATGTAGTCGTCGGGACAGGTGCCCCAGCCGACCAACTTCTGGCCCTGGCAGTAGCCCCAGGCGCGGCAGTTGCTCGGATTGCCCACGTATCCGGTGCCCGACCACTGGGCGCACATCTGCTCCATCGAGTAGCCGCTGGCCTGGCATGCCATCAGCAGACATACCGCCAGGACACAGATCCTCGTATCGAAACCTGGCGAGTAGGAGGAAAATTTATATATTAATTAATTATTGAATATTTTTTATTTCAAGTACGTTTTTGTGGGCTATAATTGCTGACTCTACTCTTGTCACCATAAGTGTTAAGAAGATTAATAAAAAATTAAAGCATCTACTAAGGAACCTCTTAATATTATGAATTAATTATTTGGATTTGTTTATTAATTTTGAAAATTTTTTAGCTATATTTGAGACACATTTCTGACCTTAATAAGCCTTTTGTTTTTGTACATAATTTGATTTAATTGACTAAACACTTTATAAAAAGATTTTTATAATTGTACAAACTTTCACTAAAGATCCATCTTCTGACCCCGAGGCCTGGACCCACATACCTCTCATCTTTGGACTGGTTATAAAGTGACTAATTCGCTTGGCGGAATCGACTGAAGCAAACGTTCCAATTCCGGTACTAACCCTTTCAATCGCAGGCTCTGCGTTTTTATAGTTGGCCCATCCCCGGGCTCAAGGCAGAGCGTTTAATTAAAAATTGTCAGCCAGATAAGCCCGCCGTCGACAGGGCGTTAGTATCGCAATTAAAATTAGATAAGATTCTAGGGTCTCCCGGGTAAAGCACGAACCTTTCATCCTTAAGTTTTTTTTTTGGGGGTTTAGCTCCCGGCTCAACAGCGTTGGACGTCGAAAGTGAAACTAGCGGACCCGGCCAGAGTGGACTGCCTTATATTCTCTAATCGGAGCCTGGTCAGCGGACCCTCTATATATATATTGTATATACATATATACTTTGACATGACAGTTTGGTCGGAATTCGGATTATCAGCTGCTGATTGTGAGCCTTCTTTGTCTCTAATTGTTTTTTAATTTAAACGTATGGCAAGTCAGGGAGGTGTGAATGCCACGGCTCTTATTGATCGCTCATTGGCGTTTCCCGGTATCTGGGTACTCATTTTGGCGACACGACATTAGTTATATATCTTCATTGGAATCTTTGGTTGGGCTTGCTCTTGAACAAATCACAATTCTTGAGGAGATGATGGGAACAGTTTACCGACCACTTGAGTGCGTAATGAAAAGCTAGTGATTTACTAATTTCTAAATTAATTTGCCTATATTTTATTTGTTTATTTTTTATTAAGACTTATTATCAATTAGGGAACAGTAATTACGTTTTTTTTATTATTTCTTATATAGATACTTCAAGCTATTTAAACTATGGCCACAACGACAATATTCAAAAATGTTTAAGCAAATCCCACACTGCGTATGAGTAATAATGCCAGTAAACAGATTATTTAAGTAAATGAAACCATGTTTCTATACATATTTAAGCATAAAATTACAATAAATATATTAATTTCATTTTAAATATATTTAAATATCGATCTCTGATATGATAATATCCGATTGTATATATTTTCATAAACTACATAATCATATTTAAAATGTTGGCATTACTAAAAGCAAATATTTATATTTTCCCCTAAAAGCATACTTAAAATAAAGCCAAGACAGCAGACAAATATGCAATTTAATTTATTTCCCACTCACAACATGCTAAAATAATTTAAAAATAAAGTACAAATTACATTCTCAATATCCAAAAGCTAGATTTTATTATCTTAAATTTTAGCTCAATCGTGATACATTCCGGATGGACAAAGATTGGCGATGGCGTCCGACGGTGCTCCACCGAAGCATCGCCGCCCAAGGAGCTGGCAGCGACAAAATATCGCTGGCTACAAGAACAAATATTTAACCAATTTAATGATGATGTGAATATATCAAATCCTATTCTGTGGAAATACCTTTCATATTGGTCTTTATCCCGGTCAAGTATCTGCTGCGATCTTTTGCAGCAACCACAAACGAACTAAACTTCAACTATAAAATAATATTTCAAATACACAGGAACCCCTAGTCAGTGCCACCATGTAAATCAGAATCCGAAGATAGTGTTGATTTTTAGAGATATGTAAATTTCGCAGCACACACTGCGTATGAGTGATTTTTTTAAAATGCAACAATTATTATTATTATTATATTTCGGCTTATTTTTGATTAGTTTAAAGAATTTGTTATTAAATTCTGGATATATTTGAACTTGCATATATACATTTTCAAAGAAAATAAGTTATTATTATTATAACGTAAACATTTTTTTTACATACTTTGAGAATTATTAAAATCAGCTCATAAATATGCAAGGAAAGTTGACTTGCAGTTACCTTCCTTTCGTGTTTGTTATTACTTTGATATAAGAGTTTAAACAGAAATAAATTCTACTATAATATTGAATTGTGAGTTTAAGAAATCAGAATTATTCCTTTTTCTTTTCGTAAACCTTTTAATTTTGTATTATTCAATATGATTTTCTTTATTTTGTAGCTTATGAATTAACCCAGATAGTGCCTTAAATATAATTAATCTTATCTACTTCCTATTTTATTTATCAGTTACCAATTGCCAAAATAGTCTTTTTTAAACTTTAGACTTTACATTACCTGCTGCTTAAATTACAAAGCAAGATGCTTTTAAATAAGGAATAATTCAAAATGATTTGGATAACCAAGCCAAACGCATTGTTTAAAATTGATTTGTTTATACCTTTATTGGCGACCAAATTTTCACATATTGTTTATATACTTTACCCAAAAAAATGGGAAATAAAAAATGCAGAACGAGCAGAATCAACAAATTTGATTGTTTACGTTGGAATCAAATAAAGCATTTCAAATTAAGAACATAAATTCAGCGGTTTGCAAAGATAGAGAGCTCAGTTCGTTTGTTTATCTTTAAGGTATATATGCAAAAAAATATTGCAGCAAAACCGAAAAAAGATTTATTAAATTATGAGAGCTCATTATTTTTGATGACAAGAAAAAATCATAAACTTTCAAAAATAAAACTAACCATTAACTACGGTGCCTGGTTATTTATCTTTAAAATTTTTTCCAATTTAAAGCAAAGATACAGGGTATTCCTTTTGGGTACCACACCCTCTGATGGTACACCGAATAAAATCAATTCGCTTATCTTGCCAATAAAAATAAATAAACTGCGGATGGCTGCTGATCCTCCACATAAAGAGGTAATAAAAGCAATCGTCGACGAGAAGTGAACTTAGTTCGGTTTATTAGTTCGTCAAGTGCTGAGTGCTGCCTGCCGATAATTTTTTGTTCTTTTGCCATGGAAAGTGGGTGATTCTGACATTCTACAGTTTCGTGGGACTTTCACTTACCAAGTTGCGATCACACTTTCAGAACCAAGAGTCTTCGTTGGCCTGGCACTGCTGCTGCTGCTGGTCCATAGCTTCGGGGTGGCCAATGGCAGGGAAGAGGACATCTGTCGACTGTTTTCCAACAACACCGTGATCCGTGATCCCGATTCCTGCGGGCAATCGATTACCTGCATCGATTCCGTAAGCCACTACACCACCTGCTCGGGATCGACGCCCTTCTTCGACAAGGACACCGGCAAATGTGTGAAGGCCCTGACGGATGATTCCAGCTGTGCGGTGTCCTGCGAGGACGCGCCCAGCCAGTTTGTGGCCGATCCCAAGTCCTGTTACGGCTACTACTACTGCTCGGATCAGCAGACGGCCCAGTACGGCAAATGTCCCACGGATACCCACTTCAATGCCACCACCCAGACATGCACCCGCCTCTACGAGTCGGCATGCACGGCCAGCAACTTCGAGTACTGCCATATCGTGAAGAACAGCGTCAATTTCAACAATCTGCAGGGATGCAACAAGTACCATGTCTGCGAGAAGGGCGTGCTGAAGGACAAGACCTGCGCCAGCGCCTCATACTACCAGGCCAGCACTGGTACCTGTGTGGCCAAGGCCTTGGTGGACTGCGATGCCCATCCCTTGCCCTCGAATGTCTGCGGCACCGCCAAGAAACCCCTGGAAAACAAATTCGTTGCGGATGGAGCCACCTGTCGCGGTTACTTCTACTGCACCAAACAGGCGGATGGCACTCCGGATGCGAATCCCTCTTGGAATCAGTGCCCCCAGGACTACTTCTTTGATGCCTCCAGCCAGACCTGCAAGGATCCCACCTCGGTTGCCTGCAAGTGGGATCGATGTGATGGTCGCACGGCTACCTTTGTGGCCAGTGCCACCACCGGTTGCCGCAACTATCTGATATGCTCGGAAGGCATCACCCAGGCGGAGAAGTCCTGCGGCAACTACTTCTTCGATGAGCGCCAGGGCGCCTGTGTCCCAGATATTCTAAGCTACACTGCATGTAAATGAAAATAAATAATTTTCTCTGCTTTTAAAAGATGTTTGGTTTATTAAAGGGATCTATATAAATATCCTGGTTTATAGAGGGTAAATTTATTTGTTAACCTTTTGGGAAACTAAAGAAAATTTGGTACAATTTTATTATATATTTCCTAAAAAATATATTATCGGATACGTAGAAGCTACAATATAGACAAAAGAACAAAATTAGTAACCTTAACTCCTATAGTCTTTAATTTCTGAAACATGGCTAAATCTACATGGCCTAAATCTACTGAACAGAAGTATTTATATCCTATGATATGAGAGACATATCCTATGTAAATTTAAGTTTTATATATAAAATGTATTTTTTACTTCAATTAACCGTAAAGATAATTATAAATAATGTAAATAAATTAACAAGAAATCATGGAAACTTTGCGTGCAGGTGGTGGATGCCTTATAGACCATAAATGATAATCGTCTTTCTTCTGTTTTTAAAGCTCTGATTTTTCCCAAAAACAATTTGAAATCAACTAACTTGCTTTATCATTTTGTCATATTTACGACGCCCATTCAAACACAATAACTTGTGACTGCTGCGATTACGCGATTAATATATTTATAGCTCAATTAATTAGCAGTCAATAAACGGCTATTTTCTGCTTAAGATAAGAGCCAACAACTCATTAACCAGTTTCTTTTTCATTTCCATTCCAATTAGTGTTCTTAAGGTGTCCAAACTCACAATCGATTGGGACACCACGCCCAGACAGACTCTTCTTCGCGGGTGATTTGCATCGCAAATTACTGGGCACTTGAAGGGGTTTACGTACTTTTTGGCACAACATCGATAAGATTTGCAGCTGCTTATCAGCCGAGGCACTCAGTCGGTGGCAGCAGCCATGTTCGCTGCTGGTTAATATAAACTTTTTCCATTCACGAAACTCCATTTAGTCGGGAGCAATTAGTGCCCGAGGCCACATCAGACAACGCGATCTCTTCCCCTCCAAATTAAACCAAATTCCCCAACAATCAGCCATGCCGAGTAAGTATTATCAACGATCCTCAATTACACTGTCCAAATTTTTACCAGCAGTCTGGAAAGCAATTTAAATAAAGAGAAGTACATATTCAGGCAGCTGTCTTTAAGCTTTAAACTTATGACTAGGAAAAACAGGAAGTCCTTGATCATTATTCATTAAGCTCGTAAGTAATTAGGTTTAATTTATGAGATGATAAGAGTTAAAGGCAAATAACTATAATCAATCGCTGGGCAAATCA
The DNA here is from genome assembly GCA_008042485.1 of Drosophila mayri. Classification (NCBI taxonomy): domain Eukaryota; kingdom Metazoa; phylum Arthropoda; class Insecta; order Diptera; family Drosophilidae; genus Drosophila; species Drosophila mayri. The sequence goes on from VNJN01001215.1 coordinate 387,327, forward strand.
GACGGAAATCAGAAACAATTAAGTTAAAGATTAAAAACAAAATTATATTTAAATATATAAACATTTATAATCCATTTAAAACTCACAAATAATAAAATTAAATTCTTTTTCACAGAATCAAGTCTTTTTTGGGTGCTTCTCGGATGCATTCTCCTGGCGACTTGGCAGACATCGTCGGCAGCCAGCACCGGAGAGTACGTGGAGCTCTGCCGCCTGTTCAAGAACGGCACCCAGATTCGCAAGCCTGGAACCTGTAACCAGTACATCAAGTGTCTCAACGGCGAAGGCACCGTCCTGACCTGTTCCTCCGGCCAGTCCTTCAGTCCCAGCAAGAACCAGTGCGTGGCCACTCTGGCCAACAGCAACAAGTACTGCGGCAACCGGTGCGAGGGCAAGGACGGCGAATGGGTGTCCGATCCTACCGAGTGCCACAAGTACTTCTACTGCGTGAACGGTGTGCCGCTCCCGGGAATGTGTCCGGATAGCCAGCACTTCGATGAGAGCAAGCAGGCGTGCCAGCACAGCGTGGACTCGACCTGTGTTGATGTAAACAACATATGTGAGTTGGTGCCCAGCAAGACCAAGTTCCGGAAGGAGGATGACTGCGCCCAGTACTACGAGTGCAACAGCTCTGAGAGCCACACCGTGAGTACGTGCATCACCACCAAGAAGCGACAGTACTTTGATGTGGAGAGCGGAAGTTGTGTGGCGCCGAACACGATAGAGTGCTCGGCCCACTCCAAGAGCGGCATCTGTTCCAAATCGACAAAGGCATCGTTTGTGTCCGACAAGGCAACCTGTCGCGGCTACTTCTATTGCCAGGGCCTGTCCCCGGTGATAGATCTGGACCCAATGTGGATGCAATGCCGCGAGGGATACTTTTTCGATGCTGATCTGCAGGTCTGTGCCCCGGCCTCTCAGGTGGTGTGCGAGTTCAACAGGTGCGAAGGACGCGGAACAATGCTGGTGGCCAGCAGCAGCAACAACTGTCACAACTTCATTCGGTGCGTCGACGGCAAGACGATTGAGGAGGAGACCTGTCACTTTGACCATTTCTTCGACGAGACCATCGAGGCCTGCACCTCCACGATCATCTACGATAAGTGCTGCGATGACCGCGACTAGGTCTTGTGATTTTATTGGTGTTTCCAATTATATACTCTATATTATATTCTATGAATGGCAATAACTAGAACAATGTTTACCTCTTTTGGGGGGATTTATTAAATTTATTGAAACTTGAATAACTTCTGGCACAGGAGGGCTGTAATATGTTTAAGCATAATGTTTTTTGTCGAAATATATAAAAGGTATAAGAAAGATATTCTTCAAAAATGTATTTTGGTAATATGTATTTTAATTTATAAAATATATATACCTAATATCTAAATATATTCAAGTCAAAGTCTTGAAAGTTCAAACTCAAAGTATCTTTAAGATATAATGTGAAAACATAAAGACGTCTGAATGTTCAAAGTCCCGCATGATACATTATGGAATCCGTTACTGGCTTGGTTATCTTACTTTTCATTAACACTGACATCTTGGCACAAGCTGGGAAATTAAAAACTTCACTTTATAAATAGATTTTGGGTTTTCATTAATCTAAAACTGAAGTTAACATACAAGAACAAGTACGAAGCTGTCTCTAAATTTAGAAATCAGGCAATTAACCAATATCTGTATATGAATAACGTTGCACATTGAGATTATTTTTTGCTTTTACAATATAATAATTAACCCAATTTATCAAGAAAGTAAATGCAGAAAAGCTTTCCAATTGAAATTAATGTTATTTTTCTTTTATATGGTTATGGATAAACCGAAATTAGCTTTCGTGTTCAAATTTTCAGGGCTGAAACTCATCCATAAAATCGATTTGTACTGTATTCAGTTAAAAATTCAAATACGTATAACGCCAAGCAGTACGTCAGTTCAGTTTGTAAAAAAAATTATAGCTAGCTTGAAGATCGATATCGATAGCTCTCCTGTTTGCCCGATGTCGTGGACCGGCCACACTGACCCCTCCATTTTTTAAATTAGCGTCATTTAATTTTCATTTCGTTGTTCTCTGTTATTTTGTTGCTTGTCAATTTGAAGGTGAGTGTTCTTTCCATGCACTCGTTTTCTTTGATCCATGTCCGTTTTATTTAGATGTCCAGCGGGAACGAGGATCCCACCTCGGTGGCTGTGGCGCTGCGCGTGCGTCCGCTGGTGCAGTCTGAGGTGGACCGCGGCTGTCTGATCGCCGTGGAGCGTACTTCACCTGGAGCACAGCAAGTAATAGTTAACCGGAGTGAGATGTTTACATTCAACCATGTCTTCGACGTGAACGCCACACAACAAGAGATCTACGAGAGCTGCGTGCTGGCCAAGCAAAGGAAATTGCTGCAAGGCTACAACGTTACGATCCTCGCCTACGGCCAGACAGGTTCTGGCAAGACCTTCACCATGGGGACTAGCTACAACGGGGTGATGGACGAGAACGCGGGCGTAATTCCGCGCGCTGTTGACGACATTTTCCGAGAGATAGCCGAGCTACAGGAGGAGTACAGTTTCAGCGTCACCTGCTCCTTCGTTGAATTATACCAGGAGCAGTTCTTTGATCTCTTCTCACCGGCCAAGATCACGGTTGACATCAAAGAGGTCAACAAGCGGGTGGTGATGCCGGGCCTGACCGAGCTGGCAGTGAAATCCGCCAAGGAAGTGACGGATTATTTGATTCGCGGCTCTTCCGGCCGAGCAGTGGCTGCTACGGCCATGAACGAAACCTCCTCACGTTCGCATGCCATATTCACGCTCACCCTAGTGGCCACCAAGAAAGACAGCACGTATGTCTGCGTTCTCTACTGTGCTCGATCAGATTAATAATGTTTTCGTCTTCACCAGGCAATCGGTAACCACTTCCAAGTTCAATCTTGTAGATCTCGCTGGCTCGGAGCGCTGCTCCAAGACTCTGGCCAGCGGGGATCGGTTCAAGGAGGGCGTAAATATCAATAAGGGCCTACTGGCACTTGGAAATGTGATAAATGCCTTGGGATGTGAGTACACTGTTCTTATCTTGACCTCTGACCTTCTCTAAATTCGTTCTACTGGCCGTATTTCAGGTGCCAACGCTCCGGGCTACATTCCCTACCGGCAGTCGAAACTGACGCGACTGCTCCAAGACTCGCTTGGCGGCAACTCCATTACCTTGATGATTGCCTGTGTCAGTCCGGCGGACTACAATGCGGCGGAGACGGTAAGCACATTGCGCTACGCTGATCGTGCGCTACAAATAAAGAATAAGCCGGTGGTTAATCAGGATCCACACGCGGCCGAGATCAATATGCTGAAGGACGTTATTCAGAAGCTGCGCCTGCAACTTCTGGGCGGCGGCAAGATGACCTCCTCCATCACGAGCGCCGTGGGAGCCGCAGGCCTGGATCCCGTTCCTGTTAGCGAATCGTTAGATAGATCTGAGAATCAACGCCTGCAAGAACAGGTGCGAACCCTGCAGGAGCGCAACAGAAAACTGCAGCAGGAACTCCATCAGTCTTTGGCCGATCTAACAGAGAAAGAGATGCGCGCCCACATTGCCGAACAGGCACACGATGCACTCCGCACCCACGTTCTCCAGCTAAAGGACAAGTTGGAGCAACAGCAACAAGAGGCGGGCCCCGGTGAAGGCGACGAACGGCTGCGAGAAATAAGCCAGTTGGTGGAAATAGTGGAAGATCAGCTGCAGCGCACGCAGGACGAGCTTGACTCGCATGACCAGGAGACTCGCCACCAGCTCAGCAATGGGCACGATACCGGCTCGAGTGAAAACGGCGGCGAAGATGTGCACGAGATGATGCAATTGCAGTCCGAGGAGTACACCGACAAGCAGTTGAACTTCGCTAGCGAGCTGAGGAACATCAACCGTCAGCTGAATCTTAAGAATGAGCTGCATGTGCGCATAATGCGCAACTTCAGCAAGCTGGATACGTCGGATGAGGATTTGAAGCTGCGTCAGTGCAACCAGAAGATCAACGACCTGGAGGAGGAGCGCCGTTGCCTCTTGGACCAGCTTCGTAACATCAAAAGCAAAGATTCCTCCGCTAAAATTGCCGAGGAGCGGCGCAAGCGACTGCAGGCGCTCGAGCATGAGATCAGCGATCTGCGCCGCAAGGTCGTCACTCAGGCCAACATGCTAAAGATGCGCGAAAAGGAGCGCGAGAAAATCAAAAACCTAAGCGACGAAATCAAGAACATGAAGGAGTCAAAGGTGAAATTAATCCGGACCATGCGCGGCGAGTCAGAGAAGTTCCGCCAGCTGAGGATGGTGCACCAAAAGGAGGTTACACAGCTGAGGAGCAAGGACCGCAAAATGCAGTCGGAGTTGGTGCGCCAACAGACGCTGCATGCCAAGCAGCGGCAGGTGCTTAAGCGTAAGTGCGAGGAGGCGATGGCCGCCAACAAGCGCCTCAAGGACGCCCTGGACCGCCAAGCTTCAGCTCAGGCTCAGCGCCAGAAGTTATCCAAGGACCACGGAGCAGCCAACGCGAAGGCTGATTCCTGGGTTGATCGCGAGCTAGAGATCATACTGTCCCTGGTAGATGCCGAGCATAGTTTGGAGCAGCTGATGGAGGACCGTGCCGAAGTTAACCGGCACTATCATTTAATGGAGAAGGAGACGAGCACGAATCCCGTGGACTGCCAGGTGCAGGCCAAGCTGCTGGCCAGCCTGGAAGAGGAGCTCGAGATGCGCAATGCCCAGATCTCGGACCTGCAGCAGAAGGTATGCCATGGTGACCTGGACAGTCGCATTCGCGCCTTGTCGGATGGTGTCAGCAACATCGCGGAGTTGCGGTCTGTGAGCAAGCAGCTACTCAAGACCCTGGTGCAACAGCGAAGGCACCAGGCGCTCAGCTCGAACGAGCAGCGTACTACACTGGACGACGTCCGGGCCCAACTCTTGGAGGCCCAGCAGCTGCACGAGGCATTGAGCAACCGTCTGAAGTTGGCCGAAGCCCAACACGAGGAACAGATGCTCAACCAGCAGCGTTCCTACGAAGAGAAAGTGGCCGTTCTCTTCAGGGCGCCGAAACTGGAGGAAACGACGGTGAATGCGTCCAAATCAAAGGCTGCACCCAAGAGCGATATTATTGATCTCGACGCCTCCATCTACATGAGCGATTTGAACGAAAGCCAGGAATTGGTCGATAGCGACGATCCCGACTGGGTGCCAAAACCTAAAAAAAAAAACAAGTCTGTAAGTTTTTGATCTGTTTTAGCTTTTCCACTTGTAAAATCATTATCATCATTATTATTTTACAGCTCCCTCCATCCTCCATCACGGAACCGGCGGCAGAAGTGGACCAGGATTCGCCAAACCGCACTGAAGTAACCAACGGATCTATCTCATCATTCAATTTAAATGCGTCCCACGAGGACGGAAAGGCTACCCGGTGCAAATGCCGAACGAAGTGCAATGGAAAGCGCTGCGGCTGTTTTCTTGGCAGCAAGGTGTGCTCCGAAAACTGTTACTGTAAGGGTCAGTGTATGAATCCGTTCAAAGTGACCCAAGATCCGCCAGAGAAGCACGGCGGCACGGACGGGGAGCAGACCCAAAAGGAGAACTCCGACACCTTCATCTCGCCAGAGCAGCAGGTAGCGAAGGTAGTGGCCTCGCCGAAACGATCTTTCGATCAAAAAGACTCCAGCACACCGTTGAACGATGTAAACAATGGAGAGCAGGACGGCCTTAGCGGCCCAAAGTTGGTTAGGTGGGCTCGAATTCGAAATATGATCTTCTTGTTCCATTTTTTAAAGAATAATTTTTATTTTTCAGGATGTCGGAACTGTCCTTTGCCACACCTAAGCGGAAATTCTTCTAAATTATTTTTCGTTTCAAACCATTTAATTTTTTTGTTAACGATCGGATATAAGGCTACCCAAGTTATATATTCATGAAGCGTTAGCAAAAAATAAGATAACTGGAAATAATTAACAACGTCAAAAGGATTCCCGCTAATACCGAACTGCGCACTATCTGAAGTAATCTGGAAGCATTTTTACACTTATTTGTTATATATAGTCGTCATCGTTTACGTTTCGTATATTTATAAACCATTTTATTCAATAGGATTATAGCATTTAATAATAAACAATTTATATACATATTGCAGACGATTAACTGTACACAAAATAGCAAAAAGATAAAAGATAAAACATTAAAGTAAAGATTAAACAATTAGCTAAAAAGACTGTATTATTTGGGAACAAAATGAAAAAAGGTTAAAACCTTTATTTCTGTAGATGGGATTTATGGTGTCGTCCAAACGAATAAGCGCCATTAAGCGGCCACAGTTTGAACTACAGCTTGTTGGCGAGGGGAAAGAGAGAGAAAGTGCGCGATGGATCGTTCTACAAGATTTATTGAGAAGTTTTGTTTTAAAATAATTTAAAATGAAAAATAAACAACATAATTGATTATTATTAATTAAATAAATAAATAAATTTATAAATAAAGCCAAAGGACTTACTTTGTATAGTATTTCATTAAGTTTAATCCCTTCTTAATTGTGAATTATTTATAACATAAATAAAAATAAAATGAAATATAAGAGCTTTAATTTTTATTAATAAAAATTTAATAAAATCTATATTCCAACCAGTATTCGAACCCCAGCACTTTAGGTTGGCAGTCGGTTTTAGTGAGCGACGGTCACACCGGACAAACCATATAAACAATTTTACTATTTTGCAATTTAAAATGCCGAAAATTCGAATATTGGCGTCAACATATCTTTATATATAACCACATCTAGTGGAAACAGCTTATGTGACAACCAAGATCAGATAATTGTTGTTTTTGAAGTAGGCATAGTTCTGATCGGAGAGAGTTTTTCGGCTACAACGTGCGACAAAAAAAACCGCTCAGATTATAGAAAAAAGAGAATGCAATGAATTTGACTATGAAACAATTTTGTGTGTGTGCTGAGAACCCGTGTTTGAGTTGAGATTGTGATTTTGCCGAGTTTCTGCCTAAGTTTCCGGTTATGATTTTTTAGGACGCTCATTCATTTTGGTTTCCCGGCGACAGTTGCCTTTTGCCGGCGATGAAGCCCACCCAAGGTGGAGGCAGTGCTGGCTCCAAAATGTCCGAGCCTATTGAGTATGTCACGCTGATTAGCGACGATTCCGACGGCGAACCTTCGCCCAAGCGGAACGCAACGGCTCCTGCTGCTTCTACTGCCCCTTCGGCCCCATCCCAAAAACAGAAACTGCCGGACGACGATTCCAACGACGCACCTGCCACCAGCTCAGCTGCGGACGAGCGGCGCACCAGCAGACGCAACAGGCCCAAGGTCGACTACAGCAACAGGCCTAGTGGCAGTGGCGAGGCCGCCTCCGTCGGCGAGAAGTCTACCTCGGGATCTTCCTCATCGTCCAACAACAACCAGCAGGGCGACCGTAGTCGGACTCAAGCTCAAGCGCAAGGCCGAAGATCGGAGGCGAACGCAACATCTGTCTCGGGACAAGCCACTGGAAATCTGCGACCGACACAGAATGGAGATGCGCGGGAACGGGACATGGGCACACCCACCGTTCTTTCCGGCCAGGAGGGCGCCGTTTTCCAGTCTCGTCTGCCGTTTAGCAAGATGACACCCAACGAGGAGGCCTGCTTTCCGGACATCAGTCGTTCGGGCATCCTTGGCCACCGAGTGTTCCTCAACATACGCAACAGTCTGCTGCACATGTGGGTGGACAATCCCAAGGTGCAGCTGAGCTTCGAGAATGCACTGAAATCGCTGCCGCCTCCCTTTGACAGCGAACCCGGACTGGTGAGACGCGTTCACTCCTTCCTGGAGCGCCACGGCTTCATCAACTTTGGAATATTCAAGAGGCAGCGTCCGATTCCGACGAAAAAGCTGGGAAAAGTGATCGTGATTGGTGCAGGAATTTCCGGTTTGGCCGTGGCCCAGCAGCTGCAGCAGTTCGGCATGGATGTGATCGTTCTGGAGGCGCGGGATCGAGTCGGCGGCCGCATTGCCACCTTCCGCAAGAACAGCTACATCGCCGATCTGGGGGCCATGGTGGTAACCGGCGTTTATGGAAACCCGATGACCATTCTGAGCAAGCAGATCGGCATGGACCTGGTGCCCATACAGCAGACATGCCCGCTTTATGGTCCCGATGGCAAGCCGGTGCCCAAGGAAAAGGATGATGTCATCGAGCTGGAATTCAACCGACTCCTGGAATCAGCTAGCTACCTCTCACACCGCCTGGACTTCAACTATGCCGGCAACTGTCCGGTGTCGCTGGGTGACGCCCTCGAGTGGATTATCAGCATGCAGGAGATGCAGGTAATGCACAAGCGAGCGCTGCACATGCAGGAGATTATAGCGGCCCAAACGAAGATCATTGAGCATCGGCAGCGAATCAAATCAGTCAAGCAGACCATCGACACACTCCGAAGCGAACATGCCGCGCTAGTAAAGCAGCGAACGCCCAAGGGTGTGGAGAGTGATCTGACCTACGCGCGCCAGGAATTCGGCATACGCAACACTCAACACAAGCTGGACGAAGCCGTTAAACTGTTTGGCCAGCTCCGCGATGAGGACAAGCAAATGGAGACGAAACTTCACGAGATAGAGCAAAACAGACCAAGGTAAGCGCTCTAATCAGGATTCATTTTTCTATATGCATTCATTTCCTTAAATAAGCAAATCTTAAGCTTTAAGATTTGATGCAAAAATTTACTAAGAAACGTATTTTCAGTGATGTATACCTCTCCTCTCGTGACCGACTCATCTTGGACTGGCACTTTGCCAACCTGGAGTTCGCCAATGCCACCCGACTTAACAACTTATCGCTGAAGCATTGGGACCAGGACGACGACTTCGAGTTCATCGGCCATCACACCACCGTTCGCAATGGATATTCCTGTGTGCCAGTGGCTCTCACCGAAAACTTGGATATTCGCGTTAATAGCGCCGTCAAGGAGATCAAATACGGTACTCATGGCGTGGAAGTGGTGGCCGAGAACCTGAAGACCTCCAACTCACTGATGACATACAAGGCTGATCTGGCGGTGTGCACCCTTACGCTGGGCGTTCTCAAAGTGGCCGTGGCCCATGAGGAGTCGCAGCAGAGTAATACGGTCAAGTTTGATCCTCCGTTGCCGGACTGGAAGCAGCAGGCCATACGGAGGTTAGGATTCGGAAACCTTAACAAGGTGGTGCTTTGCTTTGATCGCATCTTCTGGGATCCCAATGCAAATCTCTTTGGCCATGTGGGCAGTACCACCTCCAGTCGGGGTAAGTGCATGGTTGCAATTAGGCATTTCAAACAAACTATATATATCAAAAGAAAAGTCGGATAAGATGCATACCTATATATATATCTACGCTTACCTTTTGTCACGGTCCTTATAATTTTCTGCATAATAACTATTTTCTTAGGAGAAATGTTCCTTTTCTGGAGCATTAGCTCATCGCCCGTGCTGTTAGCTTTGGTCGCAGGCATGGCCGCCAACCTTGTGGAGAGCGTAACGGATGACATAATCATTGGACGATGCATGTCGGTGCTAAAGAACATCTTCGGGAATACCTCTGTTCCACAGCCGAAAGAAACAGTGGTCACACGCTGGCGAAGCGATCCCTGGGCCCGTGGCTCCTATAGCTACGTCTCCGTTGGATCCTCTGGCAGTGATTATGACCTTCTGGCGGCACCAGTCATTCCGCCATCCAGCAAGGAGGCAGAAGGTCTGCCCCGCCTTTTCTTCGCTGGAGAGCACACGATACGGAATTACCCCGCCACTGTGCACGGAGCCTACTTAAGCGGGCTACGTGAAGCTGGACGCATTGCAGACTATTATTTGGGTTATCCAGAGGGCACGCCGCCGGATATTGGCTATTCGGTGGCCGAGGCGGCCAACCTGGTGAACGTCGGCAACGTTGTTAAGCTGCGCGACCTCTCGCCAAATCTCTCCGATTCGCCGTCGTCAAAGAAATCGGAGGAGAACTCAAACTCAAACACTGCCGACTCCGCGGAGCTACAGTAAATGATGTATTTAGTTAATTATTTGTAGGTCCTTACACTGGGCCGTCGCCGCTGTATTTAAGCCTAGATCTTGATTGTATATACCTAAGACTATTCCACCGTATATTTAAGCTGCTATTCAAACAAATATTTTTTTAAATTTAAATTACAAATTGTACAAATTAAGAGAGAAGAAATAAGCAATAACATCGAACATAGCATAAAGACAGCTTTTTTTTTGTTTTAAACCTTATGGGATTCTAGATCCCTCTATATAACTGAGTTTTATCTGAGGTGACTATTTTCGGTTTCTTAAATATTTTTCGTTTAGATAATTTCAATAAGTTTTCAATGAATTTGGCTTAGTGAAAAAACATCATACCCAACGAGCAGACGGTATCGAAAAGCGAAACTATATTTTGTTTTGGGTCGGTCGGGCAGTTGGGCAACTGCGGAGCGCCGCTTCTTTCGAAATGGGGTCGGTTCAACGACCTCGCTTTCAATGCTGTCACTTTAGACACTTTTTTTGGCTAGATTTAGGCAGTTGTTGTTAAAGTACATGTAAGATAATATTTACTATAAAAACTTAGAAAAAACTATCAGGACTAGGATTTAATTATCTTAGCTTCGTTAAGATCTATACTTCGCTGGGAATTTCTTTGGCACTTAGGATTACAAAACAAAGCAAACACCTCGATTTGTAGATTTCTTTGTCAATAATGATTTTAATGATGATTTTTGTAATCAAGCTCGCACGAAGTCCGGTAGTTTAAGTCACTTAAAGATGGAATTTTGACATGTTTTATGGAAACTATTTTATTTAGTTTCTTTTCAAATCCAGCCAAAATTTCGGACAGCACTGACTCCCTCTCAATGGCAATGAAAGCTAAACCTTAACCGATGAAAGCTTGTCGCCCCTCCACTCAATGGCCTTGGGAGAAAAGCTTGCGTCTAGGTGGGAATTGCACTCGACTGAGTCGATCGCTTCTCATCATTAGAACAGGTTAGATCGGGGTTGGGGTTGGCGTTGGCGAGCTTTTATTTGCCGTGCATTCACAACGTTGGTCAAGTTCAATGGCCGATATGTTAGAGAGCTTCAGAAATTGGTAAAGCAAAAGTTAATCGCATGCTTTTCTAACTACTTGGGTAGGTATGTATGGCATGCACATACGGAAGGTCTATTCGCAGTGGCCTTGAGTTCGGTCAACGACCGAAACTACTCGCATCACGTCAACTGACGTTGGTTTTGAAAATAGAACACAATACACAATGGAGGAGGAAGTGCACTATCATTTCTGTGCAAACCCTCTGCATTGGGGGCTTAACTGGTTTTCCACAAAATATCAACTAATCAAATTTACGTATAGTAAATATTGGAATTTTCTTACTGCGCAACTAAAAGTTGCTCTCCATTTCTATTTCTAGACTTTAAATAATTATAAGTAAAAGTATTTTAGGTCGTCTTTTTATTTAATTGGAAAATGTTTATAGTTTGATATTCTAATGATATGTATAAGTAAAACTGTTTGAACTCTTTGGGGAAACCCCGAACTGAAATGGTTCTTCCCCTAAATGGTGTCTGTCTTTCGTCTCTATTCGTAAAATTAAACTTAAGATTATAATGCTGAAATATAATTTAAATTTAATTGAAAATCTTTTGCATTTGTTAACTTAAAAAAGAATCATAATTATTAGCGATCCTTTAAAAAAATAATCTCAATAAAAAAAATAAACCGCCATAAAAAATCTGATTTTCATTGTTAAAAACAATTAATACAATTATTAATAATACATAATATTATGTTAAGTTGAAGATCTGTTGTTACCAGGGCTACCAGGATAATCCCCTCAAAGATGCAGGGCAACTATCCGCAAAGCTTTTCCAGCTACAAACTATAAAAGCGGGGAACACTAGCTGCAACGCTTCAGTCAGAAAGATAGATTCATTGGCGATACAATAATACATCACACCAGTCCGAGCAATGAGCAATGAGAGCGAGCTTTCGAGCGCCGTAACGAGCGCCCTATTGGAGCTCTACCAGCGCCACAATGAGCCCATGGAATCGCAGCCGATGGCGGGAGTCGGGGAGAATGCCTACGGGCAGGTCCTTCGCGTTAGTTGGCCCACCGTTTCCGAGGCGACCAGGCTCGTGGTCAAGATGGCGCCCAAGAACGAGGCACGAAGGTCCCACATGCACGTTGTGGACTACTATGCGCGTGAGGTCTTCATGTACGAGGAGGTATTTCCCAACTTCAGAAACCTATCAGCATTCACTGTGACGCCGGCACTAAAGGCCAATGGCATGGTGGCTCCCAATGAGTTCCTTATCTTTGAGGATCTATCTGAGAGTGGCTTCCGGCCGAACTCCCGCAGCTCCATGCCCACCTATGACATTGTGATTTGCTCTCTGACGGCTCTGGCGGAGCTGCACGCCTGCTCGTTCATCCTACAGAAAAGGGATCCAGAAAAGTTCACAGAGCTGGTAGCATCCGTTAAAAAGGATAACCTCTTTACTCCCAATATCGAGGAGGTTACCATTGAGTTTGGCAAAGCACAGCTGAGAAGAGCTCGCAATCTTTTGGACGACACTGATGGAGACCATGCCGAAGTGGCAGGTATGCGAGAGGTCCTGGAGCGTTGTGAAAAGTATTTAAAGTCCTTGGCGCTCTACTGTGTGGATGGAAAATCACAGGCACCCCATGCGGTCATCTGTCATGGTGACTTCTGGAATAACAATATCCTATACAAACACGAGGTGAGCAGTCCTTCAAGTCTTTTCTATAATTATTATCAGGTCCTGCAAGAATTAAAAAAAAATGTATCTGTTTTTATTATTTTTACAAATACTTACTTTCTCATTCACAGCCCCTTGGTCCAGCTGTAGAGGCTAAGCTAATTGATTTCCAGATGTCGCGATATGCGCCGCCAGTGCTGGATATAGTCCATTACATCTTTACCTGTACGGAGAAAAAATTGCGGGATGAACACTTTCCCGCCTTTATGAATGCGTACTACGACACCTTGGACAAAAAATTGTCCTCTTGTGATCTTCGCTTGGAGGAAATATATCCACGCAGCGTCTTCAATCGACAATTACAACTGTTTGGAGTTTACGGCCTAATAATGGGCGGCTTTTCACTTCCCTTTTTCGTTTCCAATGCAAACGAGGTCCTTGATATCGATACAGTTTCCGAAGCCATACAGGATCTTTCCGATTCTTCCGACGAATCAAAATACAAGGATCTGATTGAGGAATATGAAATGCTCAATGAACGTACATTGCCCATTTTCAGGCGCCGTATACTTGGGATAGTCAAGGATTTAATTAAATATGAGATGACAGAGCCGCTTTTTAAAATAGATTCCTAGCCCCCTATAGCTACAGTATTATGCAACCCAAATAAAAAAAAAAAACATTTCCTATACCAAATAATAGTTATAAATCGGTTTGCATTACAATTTTTACTTCTGGGGTCAGACAATAATTAGTTGGTTTGATTTTGTTTCATATTTATTCACGAAACTAAGATTCTGGGAAAATCACAACTTAAACTTAATTTAAAAATCCGCATAACAAAATTGATGTCAACTAAAAGCTCTGCATTTGGATTTTTGCGTAACTAAAGTAAACTAAAAATATTTACAGTGCCTTAAGTGTTATTACATGATAACGGTTCCAGTATTGAAACAAAATTTGATTGTTTGCGGGGGGTGGCGGAGTGGTGTGCTGTGGTTAGATGATCTTAACTAAAAAAACCTAGAAAATAATTGTGAAATTTGAACTTTCGCTAAAAGAATGATTGAAGCTGAAATATGATTTCTCCAAAAGTAATGAGTATGGTTAGTACTAACTTGATATTATTTAGTACCTTTATAGACTCTAAATATGATATTTAATGCGCGGCTATAGCTAGATATATGTATATAGCTATTTACATGGCATTGCATTATGCAGAGTCCGCAAATAGACCGTATATCTTACTCTTAAGGCCTACCATAGTACATAATATGTGTCTTTGCACTATAAACTAATCTTTCGCATATCTGTCATCTGTTTTCATATATAGTAATAAAAATAACAACTCATTGAGTTTATTGCAGCGATACGTGGGGCTTGTCCTAATGTCCAGCACTTGGATATACATTCATTCAGAAGGAGTCTGCTCTAATGTAATATAATGGCTTCTATTGCATGACCTCACGGAAACGCTTCTGGCGCTCCAGGCTCTCCACCTCGGCCCAACAGTTGCGCATGTTGCGGAATAACTGGAAATTATAATTCAAATCGAATTTATTTAAACTACAAATAGAAATTTCTTTAATCTCACCTCATCTATCCAGTTGTGCTCAGCCAGCAGATCGTTCAGTATTTCCGTTGATGTCTTGCCCGGAAACTGTTGCTGCTGCTCGGTGACCCTTTGGGAGCAGTTGATAAACAGGTTGAACTTCTCGTGCGCAATCTTGTGAAAGAGATCTGCACGTGCAGCACAAATGCGGCATAAAACAATGTCCTGCAAAATTTAAAAGAAACATAAATTATTTATTTATCGCACACAATTACATATATTTTAAAAATTAATATTTTTACGTTTAATTTGCCACTTTTGTAATATATTTAATTTCGAAATATGTATTCATGTTAACTACGAAATTGTTTTATCACATAAAAAACGATTTGATTTGAAAATCACATAAACTATACCTTTTCGTAGACTATGCGCGGATCCACGGGTATGGTTTGCATGGTATTAGGATTATATGGCTCTCCGAACAGCAGAAAACGCACTGCTATTCCAGGCTGGTGACAGCCAGCACAGTTCTTCTGCGTCAGATTGTTTTGTTCCCACTCGGAGAACACATGGCACTTGGGCCAGGTCTCAATGGAGGAGATGGTGCTCCTTGTCCATGGAGTTATGGCCAAAAGCTTGCGCTTACAGTTCTCCATTATGGTGTCAACCACACGCACGCTTCCCAAAAAGTAGTCGTCTAAGGAAGGGATTATTATATTATTTAAATTATTAAAGAATTATAACCAGAGCCTTACCCTTTTCCCGCGTTATTTCCGAAAAGAAGCTTGGATCTAGCGCCTGAGAGATCATGGTTTGAATGTAGATCTCAAAGTTGTCCCGGTAGGAGAGATAGTCCTCCATGATCTTCTCTATGAACTGCTCGGTATCATCGGCGAGCAACTCGGATCTCATGAACTCCACAATGGTCTCGGTGTGAGAATGCAGCTGCATGCGCACCGGTGCCTTGAGGTAAAGTTTCTTCGTTTCGAGATTCCATGAGGCGTACTAGATCGGAATTGTTTTGGTTTACGTTAACTCAAATATACGAATTTAATAAAATTTATTCGTTGAACAAACCTTGGACATGTTGCGGTAAAACGTCTTTCCGTTTTGGCGGAAGGGCTCGTACTTCTGCAGAATGCACTTGGAGTCCACCTGCCAAATGGTGGGCCAGTCGTTCACCAAGTCCGATCGCAAGACTATAAAATCGCCCGTCTATATAAAGAGGTTTATATTTTATTTCTATGCTCGAATTATTGGTTAAATAATCGCTACAAAATGTAATCTCTTTCAAATATACATAAACAGTTATTAAATCAAGCCAAATTTAAAGCTTACTTTAAAGTTCTCCGTGTTGGCAGCTGTTCCCGAGGAGGCGCTGGCATAGCCTACATCCGTCACTCCCGAGAGATTCGGTTGGGGATTGTAGCCGGAGTCGTTGCTGCCACCGGCCAATTGTTGCACCTGTTGCTGCTGGTGTTGCTGGTTTACCTGCATTTGCTGTAATTGTTGCTGCTGCTGATGGTGTTGCTGCTGCTGCTGTTGTTGTTGTTGTGGTTGCTGTTGTTGCTGGTGCTGTATCTGCTCGTAGGTATTCTTGCGCGGCGTACCCTTTAAGCGGCGAGCAGTCAACTTGCGCTTCCCGTAGCCCTTGCCGGCATCATCGCTCTGCGTGAGAGGTGGGGATGTGGTGAGGAAAGGAGGGATGGAAGCGGAGGTGAGGCTCAACACTTACGTCTTCCTCCTGCGGAGTCCACACAGGATCCGTGTCCGAGTCGGTGAACTCATCGGGCTCGCCAACGATGCCAGTTTCACCGGTGACGGAAGTGGAATTCAACAGCATGGCCGCGTGCATACTGCTCTGGCTCTTGGCCTTCCGCGAGCACTGCTCGCGTCGCGGCGGCACACTCAAAGGGTCTGTGGAGGAGCACAAAAGTGTGGTTAGCAACAACATTGAACAGGAGGACACTGACACAGACAGGCATGGGTAGTCGGAACGGGGGGAGGGGCCAGCCACAACAACAACGACAACGACGACAACCTGCAACACAATTTAATCCCACGAGCACCAACCAGCACCACCAGCACCTCGGATCGGAATGGGTTTCCGTCTTACTCAAGTACAAATAATAAAAATACACGGTTTATTTTGGGTTTTTGAAAATTAATAATATTTGTTCTCTCTTCTCTCTCTTGATTCTTCATCATTTCAAAAATACTTTTATACTTTTGTTCATGGGATTCTCCTTTATGTTTTTAGTTTGTTATTATTATTATTATTATTTGTTTCTGTTTGTCCTTTTAACAATTTAAAAGTTTGTTTTCTTTTTTCCTTTTTGTTTCTTGTTGTTGTCATTATGGTTGTTTTTTTTTACATATACACACCGTCCAAGGGTCGTCGGAGTCGCTATAATGTCTCGGTCGCTAGTGTCTGTCCGCTGTCTGTCCGTATGGTGTGGGTGGTGGTGCTGCGTGGGTGGTAAGTGGCTGGTGATGCCTGCTGCTGCTAGTGCTGCCATGGCCACAGCAGGTTTATAAAGTGATGGGGATTCGGCGCTGGTGCTGGCGTCGGCGTTGTCGCATTAGAATTCGTATTCGCATTCGCGCTGGCTGACGTGTTGTGATGGTGGTTGTTGTTGTTGTTGTAGTTGTTGCATGGCGTGGAAGTAGTAGCGATAGTAGTGGAGTGCTTATTGGAACTATGCTGTTGTTGGTCAAGTAACATACCTTGACCCGCTCCTCCGCCAGCTGCCAGTTGGGCGCAATGCTGCTGCACAAAATGCTGTCCGCTCATCGTTTGCTGCTGCTGCGTCTGCTGCTGCTGAGCGTATGGCCGGAAGGAGGTGGGATCCCCGGGTTGTTGGATCACCGACGACGACGATGATGAGGGTGACGACTCCGCTGCCGCGGCAGCAGCCACCATTTGCGCATGCGGCCGCTTCTTGGGAAGTATTTGCGTTTGCGAGAGTATTTTGATGCGATGTCCATCGTGGTCGCCCACGAGGCCGGTCAGCCCATCCACCGCAGCCTGGCCAGCTTCCACTGTTGCCTGATTGTTAACCTGCGAGGTGGTGGGCTCATCGTTCCCACTACCGGATCCTTTGCCTTTCCGTTTGTATGGCGCTCGCGGGTAATTAAGCTTTCGGGAAGGCTTCACCACGGGAGGCGGATCATCATCCCGTTCGCCCTGCAGAAACTTGAGATAGCTGTCCATGAACTGGGTCTTCTTCTCACCAATTTGCGTGCCTACGCTAACCGGCTTGGGCGCAGCGGGACTGTACGCTGAGGACGCTGAAGCGGCGGAGGCACTCACTGGAGCGGCGGAAGCGTGTCCATTATTGGCGGCATGCGAATTGGGCGGACAGCTCGGCGGCTCCGGAGACGGTGTCTTGTTCGGATTGCGTATGCCGAAATTTGTGTTGTTGGTGGAGGAGTTTGTGCCGCGACCATTGCTGGACACAGAGTTGGCGTAGCCCTGCTTGGGCGCCGCTGTGGCATCAGCCAAAAAGTCCAGTTCCTCCTCAATGTTCGGCACGATGACTTTGTTGCTCGCCGCAGCTGCTGCCGCTGCCGCTGCAGCTGCCGTCGCCTCTTCCTCCTGGAGCTGGGCAGCCTCAGTCTTCTCCTGCCGCTGCTGCTGTGCCTGTTGCTGTTGCTGTTGCGTATAGGCCTGCTGGTGTTGCTGCTGTTGCGTATAGGCTGCCTGCTGTTGCTGCTGTTGTTGCTGTTGCTGCTGCAGCGTCTGCTGCTGTTGTTGCTGCTGCTGTTGCATGCAGGCCGTGTACTGGGAGGCAATGGGCTGGGGAAAGGCTGGGTAATATTGCGCCAACTGGGTCAAGTGAGACTGGGCCTGCGACGATTGCAGGTGTGCCGGCTGAGGCAGATGCTGCTGCTGTTGTTGCTGCTGCGCCGCCGCAGCCGCTGCCGCCGCCTGTTGCTGCTGCTGCTGGTGTTGTTGCTGCTGCTGGCTCTGCTGCGGATATGTTGGTATATTTATGGTGGCCGCCGGTGATACAGACGCAGCATTATTCTCCGTTTTGAGTGGGGTATTCCACTTGTTGTTGAAGTCGTAGTACGTGTTCTGCTGCTGTTGCTGCTGGTTGTGTTGCTGCTGCTGCTGTTGTTGCTGTTGCTGCTGCTGCAGCTGATGGTGCTGCGGCTCCTGTGGACTACGAACGTTTCCATAGTCACTGCTGCTGGGTATAAGCGTTTTCTTCGGCTGGCGCTTGCGCGGCGTCTTCGCTGGCTTTGGCGGCGGTTTCACCTCCTCCTGAAAGGCAAGTAGCAAAAGAAAATTGCGATTAGAATACTCGGCACCACCTCAGAGGATCATCATTTGAATATAGCACAGTATAGCTGGGACATTGTGACATTGGGACATTAGGAACGGTTCTGGTATACATATACACACTGGATGCTGCTGCTCCCGGAGCATTTTCTGGGACCGATTCGGTGCTTGTGTGTTTACCCTCTCACTGAACATGGGGATCATACCATTATTACAACATAACGTCACAGTTTCAAAGTGTGGCCAACAGGACTTTAATTAGAGAGTTAATTAGCAGTATTTGAAGCAGTAAGAAGTTTTGTTTTTGTTAGATTAAACATAGAATAATTCGAATAAAGCATATACAACACAACAAAGGGCCGAAAAGGAAAAGCTTCCACCAAAAATACCAAATAGGGTCATGCATAAACATATTAATAATATAATAACATAAACTACATAGCTCAGAGGTATAGCAGATTATAATCTTAGCGTTTAAAAAACGGTGTAAGTAGAGACTGTAATATTTCGGTAGTATTAAGATATTTGAGTCGAAATTCGGCATATATTTTAAATGATATTAAAATGTTGTGCTTCTTTATATGTATATCGAATCGTTAACATCTTTTTTTTTAGCTTTTTAATAACAAGTTTTTATATTTATATTGATATCTTGGTACCTAAAAATTTGGTATATCAAAGGTTACAATATTTTCTAAATTAATGTGGACTTCATAGCTTTGTTATTAATGATTTTATCTTTAATGAGTTAAAATATATTGTCCCAATTTGCCTTAAATTTCATTTGTTTAAAGATTTTCTACATAGATTTGGTTCAAGTGATATTAGTTTCTGTAGCTTGGCAGAGGATTAAAGCTTGTTAAAAAATATAGAACAATAAATTAACCAACGCAAAACATAAAACATAAAAATTAAACAAGTAGGAACGGAAATAAAACAAAATGAGATATACAAACCTTTGGCACTACTTGAATCTGTGACGTTAAGTTGCCCGACGCCGCCGGCGACATGATCATGTTGGCCACCACGTGCTGACGCCGCCCCCCGGCTGACTGGGATTGGCTCTGGTCCTGCAGTTGCTGCTGCAGATGCTCCCCTGCATCGACCTGCAGTCCCGCGGGATAGAACGTCTGCTTGATCTCCAGACCGGGCGGCAGGTTGAACACCAGACTCTCGCCGGCGTCAACTGTGGATGCCGCCTCGGTGGCGTAATCGAGATGGCGCTGCTCCTGTTTCACCACCTGCAACTGCACCACGTTCTTGATGTCTTCCTGACCCGTTCCTCCTCCTCCTCCCTCTTCCAGCTTTGTCCAGCATATATTCTGCTGCTGCTGTTGTTGTTGCAGGGTGCTTTGTATCACAGATGAGTAGGCCACAGTGGTGGGCGTCGTGGTAGCAGCACCAGTGGCAGACGAGCCAGCGCCTGCCTCTGAGCGCCTTTGCACCGGGGACGCCGTCTTATAGACAATCACCTGAGCCTGCGGTGTACTGACCACGTCCACGGCATGTAAATTCGTGATGGGCGATCCGTCAGCGGAGCTCAATGCCGGGCTGGCATACTGGGCCGGATAGGATCCGGCAGGAAGTGGCACTGCCAATGGCACTGGACTACCGCCGGCACTCTGATGCTCGATAATTGTCGCATGAAATGGCTGGCCATCCTTGCGTGTCACCTTGAGCTTCCGGCCATCGATCGTGTAATATGTGTCCGTCTCCGACTCTGTTTCCGTGATCTCCTGCTGCAGCTGCTGCTGCTGGAGCTGCTGGTGTTGCTGCTGCTGCTGTTGTTGCAATTGGATCAGGTAAATCGAGTCGTTGTAGGCTTTTAATTGCTTTTCCTGCTTAATCTGCTACACAGCGCCACCATACATGGATTGAATCGGAATCGGAAAGTGTTTGGTTTGGGTTTGGTTCGACAAGAGAGAGGCTAAGACATAGTCCTAAGTTTAAATGGTTTGATTTGGGTTGATTTTTGGGGGAGGTGTTAGTATGCGATAGATGCGATAGAAACTAATGGGTGTACATATGTGCTTCCCCAGAAGCTGCTGATTCATCGAAGGGAAGAGTCGAACGGAAGACTAGGCTACGGCTACTGCAACTTCTACTCACCACTTTGTCGGCCACCAGATTGAGCTGCTGCTGCTGTGCTTGCTGCTGCTGTTGTTGCGCCTGCTGCTGCTGCTGTTGCGCCTGCTGTTGTTGCTGCTGAGCCTGCTGCTGCTGCATGGCCAGGAAAGTGTTCGATATCATGTTCGGCGTATTCCAGGTCAGCGACGTTGACGTTAACGCCACCGTCGTCGGCGAAGGCGAGGCCCCGCTCGAGGAGGAGTTCTCCCCATAATAATTGGAGGCCACATTGTTGACCACAGCAGCAGCGGCTGCCGATACCGCCGCCTGGTTCTGGAACGAGCTGAGCTGCTTGTCCAGAGAACTGGGCAGCTGCAGCTGGCGGTGCGGCGTACTGACCGCAGATGAGGCGTAATGGGCGGGCTTTGGCTGAACGCTGGCCGCCGCTGCATGATGATAGATCTGCTGGAATACTGGATTATAGCTGCCAATTGGCGACGGAGGCACAAAGCTACCGCCACTAGCGGCCGCCGCATTGAAGCTGGCGATGCTGGCGGCGGTTATGGTGGCCAAATGCGGATGCTGGAAGTCCTCGGCTGTTCCGCCGGAGCTGCCAGCGCTGGCGGGCACGATGCGGTTGTAGGCGTACGACCAGGGGCTAGAGTTGGGATCCATGGCTTATTTTGGAGGCTTCTACTGCTGCTGCAGTGGCTGCTTAACTGAAAGTGAAATAGTAGAATATTAGTTGTGTCTTTGCCACTAAGTCCTTAAGAAATTACTTTAAATCGATTTTCTGAGATTCTAACGAAACAGTTTATCCTTTTCTTGTAAAACAATCATTTTTGCACATTTGCGCTTATTTAAACTCAATTAAATTTCCTAAATGTTTGCTTTTGGCAAAAATTAAATTTTTAAATACCGGCAACCAATTTTATTTATAGTTTAATGACTTGTTTATAACTCTTTATGCATTAAAAACTTTATATAAATAAAACAAATAATACAAATATTTAATTATTTAAATTATTATTGTTTTTCTGCTAATAAATGTTTATAATTCACATAAAAATCCTTGCCAGGCTCAATTTTTATTTATTTTAGACCAATTTTTAAGGGAATTCTCTGCCCTTTCTTTCATTTTTTCGCACTCATTGTTCCCCCTACTTTTTTGTATCCCTTTTGGCCACGATGCGCTTGGTTCCCCCTTCGAAATTTTTGGCGTCTGTATTTTGTGCCTTGGCGCTCCCGGCTGGAAATTGACCCGCCTTGCACCAGCTCCGGCGTCTGAGGGTTAATTGCGTTGTTGCAATACGGCACCGAGGACTTTATTTTTACGGGGGAAGCACTTGGGCACCAATTTATGCCTGTTTTCGTAATGTTTTTCTGGCTAGGGACATTTTTTCCGTATTTTCCGCCTGTACATATACATATGTATCCATACACACAAACTGTCGTACACACACACAAAGGCACACACTCGCGCGAACACTCGGGTGTACATGCGTGCGTGTTGGGAAGATAGTCACTAACTTTTAGTTGTTACAGATTCGGAACTGCTGTCGGGCTGCTTGGGTCCAGCATTCTCTTCACATCGGATTGCACACACGCTCCAATGCACGAGCGGAATTTCAGTTTAATTTCGAGCGCAGCGTTTTTTTAGTTTCGGTGCATAACTTTTTGTTGGATGAAACAATCTCCAAAATGGCCGTTCTGCTACCAGTGAAAAATGAACCACTGGCTCAGGTGAATAATGCCAACGAGAACTGGCTCGTTGGTTCGCGCTGCGAGTGTTTATTGTTTGTATTGCCGTCTTTGTGATTTGCCCTCCGTTGGTGTTTAAAAAAGTATAATTGTTTCTGTGTTTTTCCTTATCCAGGTGGGTGCCTTTGAGGTTTTTTAAACATTATTCAAAGAATTCAGAGGTTGACAAGTGAATAAATACACATTTCACGTGTTCTGCGCCATTTTCGCAAGTGTTGTACAATACCGTATTTACCGCGACCGTAACTATTTGGGTATTACATTTCGGTAAATAGTTAATTAAATTAAATTTTGCATAATTTACTAACAGCGCATTTTATTTGGTATAAACAATTTAATCGCTCCGATCAACGCCGTGCTGTAAGCACTGCACTAAAGTCTTAACCAACTCTGCCCAGCAGAACTAGTTTATTAAGCAGCCCAGTAGTCAATTTGGTGCAGTTAAAAAGGTGTAAACATGAATGAATTTATTACGAATTAACTAATAATATAAAATGGTTTACAAATATTCTGTGTTAGATATTACTTGAAAATAGTTATAAGAAATACAACTTGTTTATGTGAAGACCACTTTTTGTTGTAGTCAATAGCAATTCAATTTGTTCGTTGAGATACGATGTTTTTGGCATTTTATCCAGCACTCAAAACCGGATCCAGTTCGATAACCTGCTGTTTTATTGTTGGTTCACGTACTAATGACAGTCATTTTACGTATTCATTGCTAAAGAAAACTGAAAAAATACATTTTAGCAAGTCTGAGTTTCCGGTTAGTCATCCGCCCAAGCCGATCTTCATTTAGAGCTAACCAAATCAAACGAGAGGTGCGTATTGGCCCAGAGCCTGGAACGGAGAGCAAACAGCTTGCAACTGCTGCCCACTGCCCTGCGTACGTGTAAATTGGAGTGAGACGCCCACTAAATTGCTATCACAACACACTTTGCAGAGCACATCGACATGGACTTCGGAGACGATTTCGCTGCCAAGGAGGAGGTGGATCCCGCGGCCGAGTTTTTGGCACGCGAACAGTCCGCCCTCGGAGATCTCGAGGCAGAGATAACGGGTGGATCTGCATCCGGATCCGCTGCAGCTGCCACCACAGACGACGCTGGCCTCGGTGAGCTGCTGGGTGGTGGCGCTGGCAGCGCTAGCTCAGGTGATGTGCTTGGCAACGATCTATTGTCTGCCGGTGGCGCTGGCCTAGAATCATCCACAGGCAGCTTCGAGGTCATTGGCGGCGAGTCCAATGAACCAGTGGGCATATCGGGACCACCTCCATCGCGGGAAGAGCCGGAGAAAATACGCAAGTGGCGCGAGGAGCAGAAACAACGACTGGAGGAGAAGGATCTCGAGGAGGAGCGGAAAAAGGAAGAGCTCCGACAACAGTCCAAGAAGGAGCTTGACGATTGGTTGCGCCAGATCGGCGAGTCCATATCAAAGACGAAGCTGTCGTCGCGCAACGCCGAGAAGCAGGCAGCCACGCTGGAGAATGGCAGCATCGAGCCGGGCACCGAATGGGAGCGCATAGCCAAGCTCTGTGACTTCAATCCCAAGGTTAACAAGGCGGGCAAGGATGTCTCCCGCATGCGATCCATCTACCTGCACCTCAAGCAGAACCCCATACAGGTGCAGAAGAGCACCTAGACGGGCGGAGGGATCGCCTCTAGTTTTAATTACGTACTCGCCTAACCACACATTGAGTTGAAAATTGATATGAAAATTATTATTGAAAGTATTCGCTGTATATTCCAATTTATGATACATAAAATATTATTATTGCTGCTGAAAGAATCCGCTGCGGTCATCGTTTTGTCTAATATAATGCAATAAAGAACGTGCACACAGTTGTCCTGCTTCCTTGACTATCGGAAATACCCTTACCCATCACATAACAAAAACTGGACACTAAAAAGTTAGGAAAAAAGAACAAAATGAAATAAATAAAACTCTGAAAATGTAAGAAACATGTAGTACAATTGCTTTACCATTTTATTCACAACTGGGCTTTTTTCTAACTAAAGTATTTATTGTTTAATTATAGTAAAACTTGTCACTAATATGTTTCTTTTCAAGATGTATATAATTGAAAGTATTCAAACGATTTCGTTGACATTTATCCAGCTATATAAAACCGGTTTTATTTAATTTTTCCATCATTAGCCTTATCGTTAATAAATATACGTACCAACACACTTGCAAATGTTTTTATTATAACTGATTTAATATTAGTACATAGTATACATGAAATATTATCAATGGAACTTGGGAGAAATGTTATAAAAATAAATTTAACTGAATGAAACATCT
The DNA here is from genome assembly GCA_008042485.1 of Drosophila mayri. NCBI lineage: Eukaryota > Metazoa > Arthropoda > Insecta > Diptera > Drosophilidae > Drosophila > Drosophila mayri. The sequence continues at coordinate 412,048 of VNJN01001215.1, forward strand.
TTTAGTATTAAAAACCATTTATAAGCTTAACGATTGCTTATTTAAAATACTTTATTTGTACTTAACAAATTGATTAATTTATTTATAAACCTTATCTATAATTATTCCAGTGAGTATGTCTGTAGAAGAGCCCAGCCTTCAAAATGTCAATGCCCCTGAATCGGAGGCACCTGAGAGCCACAAACGAAATAACTACCTGCATTGGGATGATTACTTCATGGCCACCTCTATACTCTCGGCAAAGCGCAGCAAGGATCCCGTCACTCAAGTTGGGGCCTGCATCGTGGACTCACAGAATCGGATCGTGGCCATTGGCTACAATGGATTTCCCCGTAACTGTAGCGACGATGAGTTCCCATGGTCGAAGGCGAAGAAGAGCCATGATGATTATGATCCGTTGGAGGACAAGACGATGTATGTGGTACATGCGGAGGCCAACGCTATCCTCAATAGCAATGGAGCCAGTTTAACTGGAACCCGTCTGTATACCACTCTCTTTCCATGCAACGAATGCACCAAGCTCATCATACAGGTAATGATCAGATCTCCGTGGTTGTCTTTATCTAATTATATTCATTCCTGTTCTTACAGTCGGGCATCGCACAGATTCTTTATTTATCCGATAAATATGCAGAAAAGCCCAAGTATAGGGCTTCCAAGCGAATGCTGGACGCAGTGGGAGTGGCTTACAAAAAACACCAGCCCCAACAGAAGGAGATCATAATTGACTTTGACAACTTCCTGGCGGAAGATCCTAACTCATCACTTGGGCTTAACGATTTGCAACTGTGATGTGTCAATAGCAATGGAGCATGAAAGTTAGTTGACTACAATTTTTATTAATTTTTTAAATTAATTTAAATTAATCTAATTATTTTAAAAATGACAATCATAGATCAATTTTTGAAAGAACGGACATATGTATATAAAGAAATTGGTTCACCAATGCTAATCTTATCTTTCTTAATATGCTATTAATTTAATAATAGAAATAGTTGTCCCTCCGAGTACTTGAAAATATATGCTGCCATTTATGACTTTCTAAAATGCTGAATTATTAAATTACAAGAGTAAACAGTAACTTTCGGTTTGAACTTAGCTTCTCTTGTCTTATATTATTTTCCAGTTAAAGAATTATTTTGTATGCACTAATTCATAATTGCAAACGCAAACAGTGCCAGGTTAGTCTCTAGGGGAAATAATTGCTAACTATAAATGACGATGAGGTCCATATATTCAGTCTATACAGTTTAGTTAAATTAGTTGCTATAAAATATATCTAATTTTGTTTTTGATCCCCATTGTATGGCCACTTCTCAGTACTTTTAATTAATTATCACATTTTATTTATAAATGAGGTCCAGAACACTCAAAATTCTTTTATTGCCCTACACATTACATTAATTAAGTTAGCCACTTTTGAACTTTGGTGCGATGTTTGCTAAAAATTTCGCATGCAACCTATATTTTTTTTTTTTTAATACTGGACTGAGCAAAATGTTTATGGGATATTTTTAAATGGCATGCCAGCACGAAGGAAAAGGTCCCAACTGACCATTCAGGTGAGTGTAGTGGCGTGCGACCAACCGGCCATTAGCACTGGAATATGCAAAACAGAACGCGGAACCGGATGAGGATGCCAATAAGAACAACGACGACGAGTCACACGCGACCTTTCGGATATCCACGAGTGCTCTAGTGCCTTGTACTTTTTGCCTTTCCTATTCTGCACTTGTGTCTGAGGGTACATGAACATGTCCTGCGGATTCAATATTGGGCAACAATGTAAACAATAGTTATGGTGTGATGCAGTGCCTCCTTGAAATGATTCTCCAAAATTTAAAGATATTAAAATATCTGAAACTAAATCAAACAAATACAAATAGAAACATTTTCATACGTAAGAAGGAGAGTGGTTTCGGACCATTAAAGTTAAATTATAAATCAGTTTCCCTCTTAAAGAGTTACTATAGTAAAACGGAAGTCTAACGAACAACTAATCTACGGGTTTGGGCGATGGACTAACTAATCTGTAACTGAATCGACGTGTATCGGAAGCATTTCGCATTTCCCCAGCCCGTTCAAGGAGACGTGTCCGTGGGAGATTAGTATCTGAATGAATCTTCTGCTGGCTCGCCTTGTTTGTATTCATGAAATGCAGAGAAGTTTCCCCAGGCTGCACCGGAAACTTGTACCGCACGCACCTTCGCTAACTGAATCTGAAGTGAGGCGGCCCCACGACAACATTCCGTAATCACTAATGGCGGGTTGCCTGCCCAGGACCTTAATTGCCATTAAACTTAAAGCTACCGAGAACCCTAAAACCGAAAGAACCTAAAACCTAAAACCTAAAACCGGGTCACCGTGAAGGAGCTGGGGACAGCCCTAATTTTCGGTTTCGTGAATTTCAGCTACAAAATCCCCTCGATTCCGCAGCCCCAAATCACATCGAGTGGCCTAAACTGAACTGAGGGCTTGGCGGCATTTGGACTATACGTATACGGCGTATATGGCACCCATAAAGGCCATGGAACCGACCGAAATAATCAATACACAACAAAGGAACCAAAACAAAGCTGTTGAGTGTAAGTGAGTAGTATTTCCGAATATTTCAAAGTAAAGCCATGTCCTTTAGTGAATGCTAAGTAAACATTTTTATTTCATATTTATTTTGATATTTTTTCTAATTAGTCGATAAGTTTTATTTAAACTGAAAATTGATATATTTTTTATATGTTCTAAGGGAAATTCAAATGGAGTAGTTATTTTTGATCAAGGACATAATTTAGGGCAATTATTGCCCAATTTTTTAAGTAGTTCCAAGTTTAAATCGAAAGGGTGCAAAAAAGTATGCTATGAAAATGGGGGAAAGGATAAAAGTGTATCTTTTGTAAGCTCATAGAAGAAAGCATTTTTCCAAACTTGTAGAGACAAATTTAGATTTCAAATCTGCTTAAATTATTTCATCTCTGATATTGTTCATGGCTCACTTTATAGATATGAACAATTTCCAACATTACCAGTTTCCTTTTTGTTGCCCCTTTTACCACCCCCTTGAACAATCTCCCGCATTCCGCGTTATGTCGCGTTAAAGTTTTAATTTCCAGATGCATATCATAAATTCGAAATGCAAACACGAGCTGGGACGTTATCAAACTTAGCATCTTTTACGATTACCATCGATGCTGGGTCCTGCTCCTTGCGCTCTTTCAGCCGCTGCCGGCCGCAGTGCGTGGGAGTGAGAGTGCGCGAGACGTGCGCAGCCTCCGCTGCGAACTGAATGGTAAATGGCAATGGAATGGGGCAATCAGCTGATGCGACCATCGCTCTTTGTTTTGCTTTTCCCAGCGTTTGGCGACACATGCCAAGAGTCAGAGAGAGAGGATAGCTGCGACGCCGACTGAGGCAGAGGCAGCAGCAGCAGCAGCGACCAAAAAGGATTTCCGAGCTTGTGGCCTGCCTCAGTTTGTAACGGTATTCCATGCGCTGCGGACGCCAGACCAACGGAACGCGACCTTTCGTACACCAGTACGTATACGTAATGCCATCCGCTCAGCGCGCTATTTCGGAATCATAGCAGCATATGCCACGGTGTGTGTGTTGTTGTTATTATTGTTATATTTGTCACCACGAGCATTTCCTCTGTGTTTGGCTTCATTTAATGCCTTTTGCCGCCTTTGCCGCATATATATTCGTATATGATTCTCGTCTCCTCCGCCACCGCTGCCGCCGTTTATCTCTGCTCTGTCGTTGAAAATTTTGTGTTTGTTTACGCTCACGCTTCCACGTTATGGCCACTTGGAATAATCATGAAAACGCGGGGCGGCAGACAAGAGAGATATCCTTAATGCCAACAGAACTTTCCAACCGAATCGCTTTTTTTATATGCCAGCCAATTTAGTGTGTCGTTTGGTAAATTACTTACAAATTCCAGACATTAAATGGGATCAGAAAACAGAACTAAAGTCGACCGACGTAATGTCGGCCGGGTGGCACTCGAAAATACATATGAACATCGCATTACCATACATCCATTTTGCATTCCCCGGCGTTCCATACATATAAATAGTCCATCTATCACAGATGTACACAGAGCGAACAATAGAGTGTCACCAGAATCGGTATTTTCCATATAAAAAAATAGATAACTATATGTGTACATACATAAAGAATTTAAAAAATGTTTATAGACAAATAGAACTACAGAAGTGACACAAAAACTCCGACAAATTTTAAATAGATCAGAAATAAATCATAAAAAAGCAAGGATAATTTTTGTTTTTCAATTTACATTTTGCAGAATGATTTCTATTTATTTATTTAAAAGTTTTTCCAACGCTTCAAGTATAAATCTTAAAGGTTTCAATTTCAATTGATTTCAAAATCACAATGACATCTATGAAACTACACATTTACATTTCATTAGTTTCTTATGTTTAAAATGATTAAGGTTTTTTTTATTTATTCAAAAAGTACGCTAGATTATCATACTCCAAGTTACAAATTATAAAAATATTTATATTTTCACCCATGAATATTTATTTATTTTATTATAGTTTTGTTTTATTTGTATTCTATTAAAAATTATAATATACAACAGCCACGCGCCTAGCCCATTTCCTTCCAGTGTATGAATGAATTTTAAAACACGTAGTCCCGTCCGCCAAAAACAAGTCAGACAAAGGTAAGCGGGGGAAATTCTTGAATGGAAATAAAAGAAAATGAAACGAACTGAAAAACGAGAGGTGATGACAGCCCGCAGAAAAAGAAATAAGACATGCAGGCCAATTAATAATATATAAACGATTCCATTACGCTCTAAAGGTGTTTGCCATATGAATTACTTACAGTATTTCGAATTCCACACGAGAGAGAGCCCAGTGTTTGCTCAATCCATTTATCCATTTCGCGCTATATGTATGTTTAGTACTTGTATCTATCATCAGCCTTGACAAGTGTGTGCTAAGATACATATGTATCTTATGTACACTGCTGACCTATCTTTTTCCCATTAGGCTTTAGCGAACTTTTTTAAGAAAATGAGAACGGACAAGTGCAGTGCGCCACAACAACAACATTAAGATACTTTCTCTTAGCTTAGATACTGACTAGTAAAAACTAGAATGAACAGGGGTGTGTGTACCTTTTAGATAAAAAGTTTGGTGGCTAAAAAGTTTTGTGCTAACAAATTATATTGTTTAGTGACTTGCAGTATTTTAAGACCTGTTTTAAATATATAAAATATGAACATGAAATGCAAAGTTTTAAAGCCCCAATTTTTGTACATCTGTTATTTAAAGTTGTCTGGTTTTTACGGCTTTTGATTCGGTGATATTTTAATAACATTAAAACTTTATTTCTTTTTCTGACCTCGAGCTTTCTAAATATACAACAGTTTTTTTTTCGTTTATTACTTAATTTTCTTGTGTTTTAAATAGCACAAACTTTGCAGTATTGCTTTAATTTATATTTATTCTGTGTAACAAGTTATAACTCATTGCCTTCAGAACTTGGCCCATACATATTTATTTTATTAGCCCAGAAGAGACTATATATGGGAGCCAATTTGTTAACACGGAAACTCGTAAAAAGTACCACCCGAAATATTGAGGTGTTCATAAAAACAGACGCACGGACACAACGTGTTTGAATGGGGATTGAATCCGACTTGGAATTTATTAGCCAGTATAGTGGGAATATATATAGCGCTCTTCTGAATTCCATACTCATAATTTGGGGAACCTAACCTGCCCACTCGGATACGGATTCGGTTGGGGATGCGGGGATTTGAGGTAAGGCGAACCAATTGATGGCGGACCGGCGGAGGATTAGCAACCGCTCACCTCCGAGAGGTTGTAAAAGTGAGAAATGAGTTTTATGCGCCGCACGGGCAACAAATCTCGTTGACGTTTGGCATTTGATTTTCAGCCTTTTCCTTTTGCTCCCTTTGTTTCCTCGGGATTTACTTATACTTATGTATATATACATATATATATATATATTCGGGATTTCGTTTATTTTTCCCACAGTTAGGTTGAGTTCCTTTTTTTTGATTTTCGCACGAATTCCCGCCGGCTTCTTTTGGGGGCGACACGCCAGCAGCCCCAAAAATACTCACCACTTCCGATTTAATTTTTTTTGTTATGGCTTTTCCTTTTTCCTTATCCCCGAACTTTCCACGCTGGTCGAGCCACTCGAAGTTGCCTTGTTCCCGGAGTTGGCGCAACACGAAATGCCAAGTTCTTCGAGTCATTTAAATTCGGTACAAAGTTGTGGCAAGATTCTGGCCACAATGTCGGCTTGAATTAAGTTGATTGTGCCAAAGTTGCCTTGCCGGCAGTCCACGGGAATTGGAACGAAACCAAAAAGCAATTAACTTAAGGCTATTAACCAGGATGCTCTGGGAATTTCGTATTGGACTTGTAAGGACAAATTTAAAGAACTGTCTTTCTCTCTATATATATTTGTTTAAATAAACAACAAAGTAGGGTCTTATAAATTAAACCAATTTATCTGGTTAACCAACTATTCATTTTATTGTATAAATATTTAGACTATTGTGGGGATTGATTTAATAAAGCCTTGCAAAAGGATTTAGAAAGGAATTAATGGTGTCGAATCTGACTAGGAAAATACGATTTAAATGAGTTTTTAAAGGCTATCAAGAAATTGTTAATGCTGCCTTTCATCAGCTATTAAAACCTCTAAACAACATCAATTAATTTAAGCAGAAACATATTTGTAAGCCAAAGGAATGCTTTCTGGTATGTCTTATTAGCAAATTCTATTTAAAGGCTCTGGCGAAAGGAATTTCCATAAAACCCCATCTGACGAATTACCCCCGCCGCTAGGACTCCAAATATTTACATCCATTTGTTTAGGCAAACAAGATAAGAAATTTAAAGCTCTAACCGAAAATCGATTAAATTAAGCAGTTTAGCTACTTCCATGCCCCGCGGAGCGAGGTGCCGTCATTTTCACGCCTGATTTGTTAACCAAAACGAAGGCAAAGCGGTGGCGTTGGCATCGGCATCAGGACGGTATTTGGATACTTTTCCATGGCAATTAAGCCGCAGTGTTTGCTCGCCTTTTCCAGCTGCACTGGCCAAAAAATAATAGTCTTTCATATATATATATATATAAATTCAAGTCCCTGCGTCCATTTGCACATAATCGCACGGAAGCCATAAACGTTTTCCTGTTCAGATTCGTTTTACAGCTGTGGAAATGCTACCTTTCCTTGGCATCCTTCATCAAATTGTGCAGTCATCAAATATAAAAAGAAAATAAAAATGCTTTTCCCCGCCCGCACTCAAAGCCCGCACTCAACGGATCGCCACATAAACGAAGCAATGAAGCTTATACATATTTAAAAATACTCTTTTTTTTTGTGAATTTTTAAACCGCAGAGCCTTTTATGAAAATCTGCTTTACGGAAAATGCCCCGTCACAGGGATTTACTATATGCATTCAAGCTTTAAAGACCGCTTTTCCAAGTGTACTTGGGGTGAATAAATCATGGTTCTCTCACAGCTGGCTGCAAATTTCTGTCCATATGGCTGAGGTGTCGTCGTCGGCCGTGGCGGTGGCTCCCAGCGCCCAATCTCCGTTAATTCCCAATTTGGTTTATAAATAAAAAAAAGAACAAATCGGTCCTTAACGATGACGAACATCAGCATCCGAGCTGACATCATTTCAAAGTCGTTAAAACCTTCGCAGCTTCGTTAATGGGCTTCCCCCAAAAGACCAAATGAGACGGCGAGCAGTAAAAATTGTAAAACTGAACGGAAAACCTTTATGGGCAATGCGTGATGCAGGTCCTAGAAGGTCCTTGGCCCGAAATCACCTGTATATCGCTCTTCCCAGATACGTGCCCCTCCGCCAAATTGACTACGGCAACTTAATTAAAAGCGTAGGCAAACTAAATTACCTGTCGAAGAATTTGAGTGAGCAAATTTGATGACCGACCCTGCCAGCCCCGATAATTAGCTCAATTATTTCAGAGGGGGAAGGGAATCGAGAGCAAATGAGAGCACATTAGTGAAGCACTCTGGAAAATTAACACAAAGCAAAGGAGCCTTTAAGGAACATAAGTAATTCAATCACACATCTTCCAAGAGTTTGCAAAATGTTTTACCTTGTTGTAGATGCTTAATTTGTTGTTTACTTGACTTAGGTTAAGGGCATTACAACTTATTTAAATAAAAATCTATAAACATGAGAATTAAGACAAAAAGTAGCCTTGAATATGCAAAAGTTTCAGAGAGGATACCACTCTTTTCCTCAGCGGTTAAGTGAAGAGTAAGTGGCAAAGACCCTTTGTTTTGTTTACCTAAAATATTAATATCTGCATGATATATTTATAACAAAAATTCTATATTTTCCACAGAAATTTATTTATAAATATAATTGTAATTAATATCCCAGCCAGATCAAATTCTACAAAACAAAGGCAAAGGGACAACACACTGGCTTACTTTGAGGGCTTCCACAATTTCGATTTCTCCCCTCCCTCTTAAAAAAATATATAGGGGTATTAAAGAAATTATGTTTACCCACACATTTTGGGGAGCCAGCAACTCCCGAGTTGAAACATTATCTTCTGCAAATACTAACTTAATTGCTGCTGGGCTCTGGCTTCCATAAGCAATGTTTGCTGAGCTGAAATGCGGGCAAATTTGCTGATTGTCACACAGCCTGACATGCAATTTATCGTAATTGAGTCAGGACAACAATCATTTTTTGAACGCTCCACATACGCACTGGGGAGCAAGTGGGGGAAAGAGCGGAAAAGCGGTGCGCGGGGGGTCGGGAAAAGTTGAGTCCATGAGTTGGCAGGACCTTTTAGTCCACGCCAGTGTCCGTTCTCGCTCTTTGCCGTGGGATTAATGGACAAATAACGTATTCCCGTCTGCAAATGTGCTGGCGGATAATCTCATTATCTGGCTGTCTTGACCCAGGACCCAGGACTAGGGACACCCGGATTCTAGGAGACTCGCCGCTGGCACGGAAACCGGAAATTGACCAGTTCGTTGTGGTAATTGAAATAAATAGAGTTGTCCTTAAAATGGGATTCTCGGCTTGGGATTCCTTTCAAATCTATCAAAAAACCGTTTTTGTCATTGTCAACTGCATTAATTGGCTTATATTTTGAGGATTTTATGAAATAAGGACTAGATTGATGGTATCATTATCAGCTTGGATTCTTAGATTCCAATAAAATTGTGTAAATGGCATTATATATTAATTAAAAAATAGTTACAAAAGTATAGAGGAATTTTTAAACTTATTCAATATTTTTGGCATCAATTTCCCTAAAGTCTTCTCTTATATATTTTATATTTTCCTAATATTATTATATATTCTTTGCCGAATGATAAACAAATTCCTGAAAGAAAGTAATATAAAACAAGAAATTAAGATACAAAAATTAGCTCTTCGCTTTCAGGAATAAGCTTAAAACATTTTAAATTAATTTAAATTGGCTAACAAACCATTAGTGGGAGAGACAGCAATCTACATTCATCATCTGACTCGAATAAAAATACTTAAAATTTATTGTTTATGGTCTTTTCAAATATATTTCCCACCCACGTCTCAATAGTGATTTATTATTTCGGGTCCCTGCCATATTCAATTTCAAAGTTACACAAAGTGACCGAGACAGAAAAACCGAAAGAATAAAAACCTTTAAAGAATTTAAGCCATTTAAGCTGTAAGTCATTTTCACTTTAGACAAATTACATTTCGATAAAAGCCTCGCGCCCGGTTTTCGCCGCTACATTTACATTTTTCCTAACGAAATTTTCTCGCCGAAAGTGCCATTCGGCGGGGGGCAAAGTGCAAAAAGCACAGCCAGCAGCGCCAGACCAGCGTTAGGTGTATATTGGTTCTTCGTCTTTTGTATTTTATTTCGAAAACATTTTACCTGCCAACTTCTTCGAGGGCTGAGTGGGTGGGCCAAGTAGCTCCCTCGCCTAAGTTCCTCAATCTTTGGCTACAGGATGTAATAATTGAAATTTGCATGAGTATTACAGTTCAAAGAATGGCAGACACCTAGATAGATATTTGTATACCTGGCAACTTGGCAACCGATCTGCATGAATTATTCAGACAAGCGTTAAATAAAGACTTTAGCTTTATTTATAAGACATTAATGGGATTAAGTTAAGATGAAAAAAGGAAATGTAATAAACAGGAACCTGAAATACGAATTTTAAAGCCCCCAAGATACTTATTTTATCATTTAAATTAAACATATAATATATTTTGGACATCTAAAGACACCATAATCCGTAGATTATTTATTTTCAATTGTTTAATTCACTTAATTTATGGCCAAAATAATACCATTGTCACCGGCTAAAAATCGCACTAAACCATTTGTCAAGATTGGCCATAAAATATGTGATAATAAGTGCAAGGAAAGTGATATAAAAACGCCATTCTGGCAAATAAATTCCTGGGCTAGCCGACCCGTCACTATGTTTCCAGCGATTAATCAATATCACCTTCCACGCCCGCCTTTATATTTAGGACACCGCCATCTGTTAAGTCCTTGGTCCTGGTGCCGCTACAGGTTAGCATTTTAATTTCACACTTCGTGGATCTGGCATCGGTGTGGGTCTCTCTGTGTGTGGCTTTATGGCTCAATTGGTGAAAATTGGTTTGTTTGTCTGGAGCCACTCAAGGGAGCACTGGCTTCATAGAAGCTGACACGGGCACCGAGGACAAAGGACCTCGGGCACTCGGCCGCAACCCGTTCACGTTCCCCTGAATAGAGAGCTGTATCCCATATACATATCTATGGATATATGTATACACTATAGTAATCGCGCATCGGTTGAATGGTTCTTTTGGGCCGCCAACACCACAACTGGAGAGCGAAAGGATACATAAATGGTATGGCCAGGGGGGAGGGCAAGCATCATCATCAGCTTCGTTCTGACCAGAGAGCCATTCTGCCATCCTGGCATCCTGGCATCCTTCGCCTGCAGCAGTCAATTGATTCCATACATAATTTCAGGGCTTTATTACATATGTTTCTTTGCCTTTCAGGAGTAATCACCTATGCATGCATTTATTATTTTCTTCCTCTCGCTCTCTGGGTTCCTTGGGCCATAATTTGCATGTTCTTGTGTGAGTTTTGTTAGGGGATTATTCTCTGGGAAAAAGATAAATATGTTGTTGGTATATGGACTCGAAATATAGGTATATAGTGTTCTCTGCAACTCAGTTGTTTACCAAAAAAATTTGAAATACAATTAATTTTATTAAACTGAAATTTCTTGTAATCCAGGTAATCCGCTTGATGACAGTTTCAGTTTTTGTATTTTTCATATATTTTAGCTTTGCGAAAAGTTACAATTCATTTTCATGTCTGTCAACTAGTTGTCCAATTAATTTATTAATTAAGTTATCAGCCCGTTTGAGTTCCCTTTCATTAAAGTCTAAATAATTGGAAATATTGATTGTCTAAAGCAAGTCTTAAATATGCCTAATAATTAAGAGAATTAGCATTTTGGCCATGACTTTCATATGTAATTGTACCCCAAATAGAGGTGTTAACAATAACTAAAATGAGCTCATAAAATCGCCACAATAATAATTATATTCAAACGACTACCTCATTGCGGTTGAGTTGGCAATAATTAATGACCAGGAGTCGTGCCGCTCCAATAAACTCGCAGCTAATTTAAGTTAAAGTTTGATGTTGAAATTATTCCTTGTATATATTTATACCCTTGCAGGGTATTATAATTTCAGTGACCATAAACCTTATATCTTGATATTGAAATTTAAAATGGCAAATTGCAAAAAAAAAAAACGAAAAACCAAATCATAATAAAACTAAATTGAATGTTTTTATTAACAGCGGATTAAAACAATTTAATTGAATATTTGGCAATTGGGAAAGATCCGCGATATAAATATAAATTAATTATAATTACAAATTATTTTCAATCTGCAAGGGTATATAAACTTCGGCGAACCGAAGTTAGCTTCCTTTCTTATTTTATATACATTTCCACAGCTCCTGAACAAATCTTGTTAGAACTTAGACATCAAGTCCTGGGAAAATCACTTATACCGCCTTCTTTTTGACAATTTATTTGCAGCTGAAAGAGAGAAAGATTCAAGACGCGGATTTGGCACAATGGAATATGAGGAGCGCAATCAGCGACAGCGGAATGAATAAATTACGCGAAAATAAAATCAATTTGCATTAAGAGCCGGAGACGGAGAACGCAGTAGTAGTAGTAGCCGTCAGATCCCTCCGCACCGCCAATTTATCCCTCATCCGCTGACGACTGACAGCCATTTGAAGGACGAACAAGGCGCTGGCCCATGCCCATGAGCTTGGGTGCCTGGGCAAATTATATTACCTTGTCAGGCGAGTGACATAAGGCGGACCTCTTGGCCCGGCCCACACCAGCGCACCCAAGTCCAAGTCCACACACCCTCTAGCCTGTACACCCGCACACACTCATGTGTGGATCCCAGTGAGCAAAGCATTGAAGGCGAAGGGGAGCTGGAGGCACTAGGGTCACGTCTTGGATTACAGCTAGTCCGCCGGAATGTTACGCAGCTGCGTTTGCCTGCGCACCGACGATGGCGGGAAGCGGCGCAGCTCCTCCGTGGAAGACGCCTCCTCATGCCGCTCATCGGAAATAGAGCGCGTGGGCGCCAGCATGCAGACGCTGGGCCCCAATGGACAGCCGCAGGCCACTGCCGCACAGACGAGCACCAGGGCGTCCAGTCTGCTGCAGCTCTTCCAGCGGCGAGGTTGGTGCAAGCACTTCCGCAAGCCGCTCCGTGGCATGAGCGCTTCCCGGGCCGAAAAGAGTGAGTATCTGAAGGAAAAGAGAGCTTTGATCTTGTGAAAGGGCAAGTGGTGACCTTGAAAGGGTACTCGGGTACCAAATATTGCTGGTTTAACACACTGGAGAATGGAGGAAGGAAAGAGGCTAGATCCTATCCTGTACTTCCATTTATTCATCTGAGTTTTCTGCAGTTTAAGATCTTAACATCACCAATACGACTACCAGGCTTTAAGCTAAATAAACGAAAGTTGATTAAAATTTTGAACACTTTTATTTATTAAGATCTAATTTATCTCAGTGTAGATTCACCTGTTTAGCTAATAGGGCTTTGTGCGGTACGGACAATGAAACCAACGATTGCCTACAAACCTAATCCAGTTACCAGGGTCACCGCGGTTCGCATAATAAAAGCTCTTTGGGGCTGATAACCTTTTTGCATTTGGTCTCTGACCTGGGAAGACCGCTTAACAGCAAGGACGATTCCATCATAAAGCCCTAAGAGAAATCTTGTAATCGATTATTACTGACCCTTTTAAGCGGCTTTAAGAACCCTGCACTGAATATATACAAATTAAATATCTGATTTCCTTAACAATTATTACAAAAAATATAACAGCGAGTTTGGTTTAATCTTGATAAAAAATGGCACCCCATTAGCATTTATGTTATTTTGTTGTATTTTCCAAGCCATTATTCAAAATTATTAAAAACAAAGCCGCTCAGAATTTCCAGGCGATTAGCCTCAAATTTAATTTTTCAAGCCTGCCCCGAATCCATAATAAGTGGGCTAAGCCCAACTTTATGGCTGTGTTTACAGCTCTCGTTGGCTAGTGGGTTTGGGGGTTTGGGGGTTTGGCAACTGAAAAGGACTTTTCAGGACCTTGTATTGCAGTTGCATTTGGCCTTTATCCGTCTCCTCCGGCTTTACCGACTTTACCAACTTTTTAGACATAGCCAACGTGCTACCATGTCTGTGGTCGTGTTCCGGCGCTTGCGCTAACTTTTATTTATTGTTCCAATTTGCTATACAAAGGGCTCAGGTGGATCTAAGAAGGCGGAGACACGACACCGGGAAGGGCAGGAACAAACAAAGAAAAACCTCATGCAGCCGCCTTGGCTGGACAGCTGGCTATTAGTATGAACCTGGCCATAAACCTCCGTATATACGATATACGCCCGTACGGCAAGTAGCCCGCCGTAGCCGTAGACGTCGTAGTCCCCGTCAGTCACGCAGCCAGAAATTAACCCACAAGCACGCGGACGTGGACGCAAATTGGAAAAAGGGAAAGGTTGCCGGTGGCCCCAACAACCCCGGACCACTGTTTCGGTAATTGGGGATCCAGCACAGTGGTCGATAGTCCCTCTGAAATTTTGAAAAGAAGTGGCAAAGGAGCAACTAATGCGACCAGTTGAAGTTACAATTTGTTGGGCAACATTAAGATATAATTTTATATAAATCTCTTATAAATCAACCATATTAAACCATATTTTAACATGGACTATTTACGATCAAACTTTTTGTTACTGCATTTTTTTATATACAAAAATTAAATATGGATGCAGAGGATCGAGGTTTTTTAGTGATAGATTTCTAAATGATTTTGTTTTGTTACTTTGTAATATTTTTAGTAAAATGTGCATTTGCATATGTACGTACAATGTCAATGCCATAAATTGTTTGCTATTTCTATAAAAAGTCTATATGCATAGATGACTAAAATGTATGTATAAACATAGGCTGGCAGTGTAATACTTTTCTTAAAATGTATATTTTTGTACAACTTTTTAATAGAATCTATATAAAATAGAACGGATTTAATAACAAGTAAAAAAGTAAACTCTTATGTGCTCCTCTTTTAATATGAATTCAAAAATAGCTTCATTTTAGTTAATAATTTATAACTATTATTGTAAATTTCCTAAATTCAACTTAGAAATTGCTGGCTAAAACTGCTATTTGGCCCATTGCCTTTGTGGTAAAAGTTGAAAAAGAACATTTAACGCAAAGCAAACAAAATGCAGGCCGCCAGTATCGCGTTTGAAATGAACAATTTTAGGTTCCAGTCCCAGTCGGTCGTCTATCTAGTCTCAAGTGTTTTGCGGACAAATGTAAAACGTCGGACACAAAAAAGACTACATGTCGGATTTCACTCTCTGCCATTTGAATAAACTCTAATTAATTTATTTAAATTTATTCCGAGCAAATAAAAATTAATTCTCCTCTTAACATTCAATTAAAGTTGACAAATAAATATATATTTATTAATAAAAAGCTGTTTAACATAATACTTAAAGCTGTGTAAATTTAAAAACATTTTACTTAACCCTTGTGAAAAGCCATTAGTAGAGATATTAAATCAAGGGACACTAATTCCATTTAAATATTTTTTATTTCGGAAATTAAAAATGTGCAGTTTTAAACGTGATATTGAATTTGAATCTCAAAATATTTAAAGAATACTGGCTTAACAAATGTGCTCTTATTAATCCCAGAAATCCTTGAAAAATATCCGTAAACCGAATCCTTCTTAGTGCTCAGTGTTTGTGTAAAATCCAATTACATAAAGTTTTACAAAGCGGATAGCTATTTTCAGCGGATGTCGAGGCGTTAACGTAGCCCTATCTTATGGGTTGCATAAATTTGAGAAAGAATAACGCGTCACCTTCGCCAGCAGACCTAGAGACAAGTGTGTACAGACTTTAAAGCGGCTCAACATAAAAAATTAATTATAGCTGCTGCGTAAATGTTAATCAGTTGTTAGCCCAAAAACCCCAATCTGCCCCTGCCACGCCACCAAGCCACCACACTCCCACAGCTGCCACAGTCTTTGACGTTTTCAGCATTGCGTTAAATAGCAGACGAATAAATTTGCATCAAAATGGATGAGAACGGCAAGTACTTTGTGGGAGTAATCATTTCGAGTCCCACCCGAGTCCCGATCCTGTCCGGACTAAAATTCCCTGATTAAAAATGTGTATTTCGTTAAGTGTACCCGTACTGTGAGTAATAAGCGACAATGCCAAGGGGTTAGCCGGGTAACTTGCCTCGCCGAAATAGCTGGTGGCTTTATTGGCCCATAACAAAGTCCCCAAAATGTTGCATATTACTTGCCACATGCTCTGCCCCATAAGTTTTTAGTAGACACAACCAAACCTCTGCTGCCCCCCCCTCTTAAACCATAAAATAGTTTGATAGTTACTAAAGCAAAGTCTAAAGAATTTTTCCAAATATTTTCACACAAACATTTATGACTCTTTCAGCCATCCGAGCGGCTATATTCATCCAGAAATGGTATCGCAGGCATCAGGCCCGTCGCGAAATGCAGAGGCGTTGCAACTGGCAGATCTTCCAGAACCTGGAGTATGCCAGCGAACAGGACCAGGCTGAGGTGAGTCAAGTTCTGGGTTTATAACCACAGGTGAAGGCGCCGCTGAATAGCTCAAGAGAACCATTGACGACGACGACGACGTCAGTCGAGTGCATTTGTAGAGTTTCAAAAGTCGATAGCAATCAACTCAGCCGTGAAACTTTGTCGCAAGTGCAACCTTGTCGAACCATTGTTGACCCACTCTGCTAATTTGTTTTCATTATCCATGTATTTTTTGTGTGTGTTTTTCCCCGCAGCTATATAAATTCTTCAATGACCTCATTAAGCACATGCCCCAGGCGGCGGGTAGAAAGAATCAGTACCAAGGATCGGCCCACGGTGAGTTGGGATCATTATCAGCTCCTTAATTTAAAGTTTCAATTAATGTTTTCCCGCAGTTTCTGTATTGGAGGAAAAGGATGACCTTGTGGAGGAGTTCGGGGACATTGTAAATGCCAAAATTGAGTTGCCAATACGAAAGAACCATATCGATCTCTTGATTGATGTCTTCCGCAAGAAAAGGGTAAACACAAGCTTTTCAATTTAATTAAATACAAAACACTAAATTCTTTTGTCTTTCAGGGAAACCGATTGCATCCCAAATATGTGGCACTTATCCTACGCGAAGCTGCCAAATCCCTAAAGCAGCTGCCCAATATTTCACCAGTGTCCACGGCTGTATCCCAACAGGTGACAGTCTGTGGCGATCTTCACGGCAAGTTGGATGATCTTCTTGTGGTGCTACATAAGGTGGGCTTTGGTTTTATATATTATCTTTGCTTTATTAATAAGATTTATTCCTTAGAACGGTCTTCCCTCATCTTCCAATCCCTACGTGTTCAATGGCGACTTTGTGGACAGGGGCAAGCGTGGCCTGGAGGTGCTTCTCCTTTTGCTATCACTCTATTTGGCCTTTCCCCAGGCTGTATTCCTCAATCGTGGCAACCACGAGGACAGTGTCATGAATGCCCGCTATGGATTTATTCGCGAAGTGGAGAGCAAGTATCCTGTAAGTTAGATCCTAAACTTGGGTTTTTATATATGTATAATGTACATTTTTGTATAGCGAAATCACAAACGCATTCTGGCCTTCATCGACGAAGTCTACCGATGGCTTCCCCTTGGCTCCGTTCTCAATAGTCGAGTGCTCATCGTCCATGGGGGTTTCTCGGATAGCACCAGCCTGGATCTAATCAAGAGCATTGATAGGGGCAAGGTGAGATACAAAGAGATGTTAAGAGATATTTAAAAGTATTTATTTTAATTTTTTCCCGGCAGTATGTATCCATTTTGCGGCCACCACTCACAGATGGCGAGCCCCTGGACAAGACCGAGTGGCAGCAGGTAATGCTTGTCTATAGATTTCTTTTTTACTTAGTATATAATATTTTTTGTTCCTCGACAGATCTTCGACATTATGTGGAGCGATCCGCAAGCCACAATGGGATGTGTTCCCAACACTCTGCGCGGAGCTGGCGTCTGGTTTGGTCCTGATGTCACCGATAACTTCCTGCAGCGCCACCGGCTCAGCTATGTCATTCGATCCCACGAATGCAAACCCAATGGTCACGAGTTTATGCATGACAACAAGGTGTGTAGCTATCTCTCCTGAAACCGCCACCTAATTAATCAATAAATTAAGTTAAACATGTATTTGTCACCCCTTAATAATCATTTTGCTCCATTTTGCTGTTGAGTTTATCTCTGATTATACTGTCCAGCAAAGTTATTCAACAATAATGACCTAAATTATTTATAACGTATGCGTAACCAACTGTGTCCTTTGTGGCAATTTTGCCATTAGATAATCAGCTGTCATTTGTTAGTAAAAAATTATATCCCTTACCCAATGCCGAACGTTTAAATATACATAATTTACATATATGAATTTATGACATGAAGACAGCTAGCTCCTCATAAACCCCCTTGTCATTATTTTTGGCTTGTCATGCGGTTGCAATTTACATGCATAGTGAATTAAGGGGTTAAGTGCAATTGTATGTTTGCTTAATTCGCATTGCTGCATTGTAATTGAATTTTATTGATTTTTTATAGACACCTGTTATGACGAATTACCTTGAATTGTTTAAAATCTGAAAATAATATAGCGTTGGTGGCTTGCAAAATAATTATATTAGATGTAGGAAAAGATAATCAAGTTGTTTAAAAGTTATTCATATTAAATAAAGCATAGTTCCGCTTTTAGTAACCTTTTCTTTGTCTCCTTAGATAATTACGATTTTCTCGGCCTCCAATTACTATGCCATTGGATCCAACAAGGGTGCCTATATCAGGCTAAACAACCAGCTGATGCCCCACTTCGTTCAGTATATTTCGGCAGCCTCGCAAACAAAGAGGCTTTCGTTCAAGCAGCGCATGGGCATCGTGGAGAGTTCCGCCCTCAAGGAGCTGGCGGTGCGGATGCGCGACCATCGGGATGAGCTGGAGGATGAATTCAGGAAGTGCGACACCAAGGATAGTGGCTATATATCCATCACTAACTGGTGTCTGGTAATGGAGAAGGTCACCAAATTGGGGCTGCCCTGGCGACTCCTTCGCGATAAGCTGGCCCCAGGCACGGACAGCCAAAAGGTGAACTATTACCGGACACTGGATCTTCTAGACACGGATGTGATTGTGAGTGCTCCACCTAAACAATTAAGTGATTAAACAAAAAAAATGACTTTACCATTTGTTTAGTTGGAAGCTGAGGCTGATGGCACTTCGGTAATGGATGCTTTGTATGCCAACAAAGCCAGTTTAGTGGCCATTTTTAACATCATTGATGCCGATAATTCTGGTAAGTTTTCAAAGGCACCTAATACAATCGGGATTCTTATGATTAAATATTCTTTTAGGGGAGATAACCCTGGATGAGTTTGAAACTGCAATTGATTTGTTGGTCGCCCACATGCCGGGTGCCTATTCCAAGGCGGAAATGCTAGAGAAATGCCGAATGATGGACCTGAATGGTGATGGCAAAGTGGATCTGAACGAGTTTCTGGAAGCCTTCAGGCTGAGCGATCTGCACAGAAAGCAGCAGCAGGACGAGAACATAAGGCGACGATCGACGGGCAGGCCTGTGGTTGCCAAGACGGCATCGGATCCTGTGACTCTGCTGGCGGACAAGATCTCAAAGAACACATTAGTTGTGGAGCACGACATTGATCCCACGGACTGCGAGGCGAAAGTAATAGATCCCAAGAAGTCGGCATAAACAATAGAAACTCGTAAAACTTTTCTTCTTTTTGAAACGTATTCAAGGCTTCTTAATTGGTTCACATGGCGCATTTATAGCACATTCTCGATGTCTTTTAAAGGCCATTAATTACGAATGTTAACATTAATGTACATTAATTCTTCCCAGTCAAGATCAAGCAGTTACATTTTACCAAAGATTTAGACAAGAAATTATATCAAGATCTCCGCGAAAGCAAAAGTACAGACTTCCTAGCAAGTCTACTGGTCATTCCTTTAAGCTTTTGATTTAAATTAAATAAAAAATATTAATAATAATAAGAATAACAATTTTTGCACTCCTCTCACTAGCTTTATTCACGTCTAACAAAAGTGTGTGTGTATAATTAAAAATGTTAAAGAGTAAAATATAAATATTGTTGATCATAGAGGACAACTAAGCATATGAATATATACATATTAATTGTTTATCTAACTAACAATTTAAAAGGCCCAAGGGATCAAATTAACTTTTATATTTTCAACAAAATTTTATAAAAATGACAACTAAACTGTAAAAAATACTAAAAACTAAAAGTCATTTCCCTATCGCACTGCTAACTCTTTTTAAAAGCCAATACATAGTTGGGTAATTAAAAATCTATTAAATATATTGATATTTTAAATACAAATAACAACAGTTCAAAATCATCTTGCATAATCGAATATCAATCTAGTGAGTAAGCAGTTAATAGCAATGTTAATATTGGTGTTAAAAATATAATAAACCATACCATACATGGACCATGCTTTGGCACAACATTAACCTTGCAATATCCGTTGGAATGAAACATATATCCACCCTATAACTCCTTTAAAGTTCTAAGATATTGCTTGACTTAAATAATTACGCCTGCAAAGAAATTGTAAACTTTCCGACCTCAACCAAAGCAACGCAATAAGATCTTTTGATATTAGTCTTTCACTTAAATCCGTTAATTAAACAATTACCCTAGATTAAGTCGTTCGTTAATAGAGAGTAATAATATAAACATATATCCACACGATCGTAATCGAGTACCTAAAGTCTAATACTAAAACGCTTCTCGAAAGGCACTATAGGACCAATTAATGTCGCCCATCGTTGGCATCTAAATAACGATACGCTATGCTCTAGTCATCAATTAACAATTTACCAATGTAAATCTAATGTGTAAGCAAAAGCACCCGTCTCTCCTATTTGTATTTTGAGCCACATTTCAACGATAGACAAAATATTTTCCTGAAACTTTATTAATAAAATATGTTGAAATAAAACAGGAGGCTCTCTGATTATTTCTGGAGGGAAAAAAACTTGGAAAATGTTATGCAACTTCCCTCTTTGTTAAATTCTAAAAGTTTTAGTCCATTAAGATATATCTCCCCCTTTATAAAATTGACCCCAGTTTGAGCACCAATGCCTAGTAAGCCTATGGTGTTTATTTCACATTTTTTCCTTCTCCTTTACAAATTGTAATTATTGTAAGAAAAAAAATGCGTAATTGTATTTCAGATAATTTTAAAATCCAAATTACGCGTGCCAGTCCAATGGAGAGGTCAACTAATCCCACTCCTATCAATCCAAATGCCAAATATCTGCCTGACTCGATCTCAAATGTTCTGAGTAGCATTCAGAAATTCGATCAAGGCACACTTGCCTGGCCCACAGGCCCAAGGAAGAGGCATTTGTGGGCCAAGAAGCTCTCCCGAATTCCTCTAGCCGGCAGGACCTCTAGTGTGATCTCAAATTTTACGTGTTCCAAATCAAGATTTTGCGAACAGGCTTCCAAGAAACATACCTTCTACAAGATTCTCTACGCCAGTCAGGATCAACCCTGCTTTGAGAAGTCTGCCAGTCGCAAGATAATCGACAAACCCAATCCCCGAGCTGACGTTATCTGTAATAACTTCTACAATATTGTAAGGACGTATCTGCAAATGAAAAGGCATCTCCAACCAGAAGATTACCAAGGCCAGAAAGCCGGTTCTGAGACAGTGGCTCCTCCTCCTGTAATCGAGATTTATAGGGTGCGACCTAGGGTTGTTGAGACCACAACTCAGCAGAAAGATACCAAAGTTAAAATGTGGACATCAACGTTTGCTGAAACTAAACTACCCGTAGTAAAGTGTTATAGTCTTTGCAACGAGCCAATTGAGTTACACCAATCAGTTTCCAAGTCAAAACGTCAAAAGTCAGCAGTCAATAAACGTCGTGAACATCCAATAAAAAGAATCGGAAAAGTAAAAAAGTTATATCCTAAAGGCAGTGTTAAGGATTTTAATGAATTTCATGCAGTTCAAAGTCTCAGAAAACAAATAAATAAATCTCAGAAACGAAATACAGACACCCGAGCGCAAAAAGGAAATGCCAAAGAAAGTGTCAAGCTCCGACAGAAGTCTTCCAAAGACGCTCCTCGTCTTAAAAAAGTTTACAAGGCAGTTCAAGAGAGAATCCTAGACAACCCCAAAAAAATTTCACGATTTCTTCAAGAATCTCCCAAAGCCCCAATTCTGCAGAACAAAAGAATCGGAAAAGTTAAAAAGTTATATCCTAAAGGCAGTGTTAAGGATTTTAATGAATTTCATGCAGTTCAAAGTCTCAGAAAACAAATAAATAAATCTCAGAAACAAAATACAGACACCCGAGCGCAAAAAGGAAATGCCAAAGAAAGTGTCAAGCTCCGACAGAAGTCTTCCAAAGACGCTCCTCGTCTTAAAAAAGTTTACAGGGCAGTTCAAGAGAGAATCCTAGACAATCCCAAACAAATTTCACGATTTCCTGATGAATCTCCCAAAGCCCCAATTCTGCAGAACAAACTTCAAAATAACAAAGACGAATCAAAGGAAAGGTCAACATTTCAACATGAATCTGTCAAAGTAGAAAATCTCCAGGATAACCCCAAAGAAAGTATTCAGCTTAAAAATAAATCAAACACAACGCAAGACGAAGTCAAGAAACTTTTAAAATTCTCTCTCAATGCCAAGGAATCCACCAAGCTCAAAAAAATATCTCCCGCAGACCAGCGTCCTGCAAGAATGGTCTCTAAACCTCAAAGGACTATTAATACTAAAATGTCTAAAAATATTGCAAATAAAAGCATTATTGCCACAGATAAAAAATATAATGAGATAAGAAAAAGGCGGCGTCATTCAAAGGAAAAATCTTCTACAAGTTCAAGGAACAAACTTGGTAATACGTTTGACAAAGCCTCTGTAAGTGAAATACATACATTCCGATCTAAATTCAGAAGGAAATTCAATGTCAAACAACGGTTTTCCTTTATGTCCGAATTTTCTATAGAAGAGGATAAGGGTGAAAGTAAAAAAATAAAAGGAAAATTCAAAAAGACAAAGAAAAGTAAGATCCAAAAAGATATTACAGAGGGTGAAAAAATTATTATAGAAGGCAAACCCAATAATAAAATAGAAACTAAGGTCGGTGAAAGTAATATGGGGGGAACAAATGGAAAGTCCAATAAGACAACGGAAAGTAAGATTCAAGAAGGTATAACAGAGGGTGAAAAAAGTATAGCAGAAGGCAAACCTAATAATGCAATCGAAAGTAAGGTCGAAATACGTTTTATAGAAGGAACAATAAGAAAATCCACTAAGACAAAGGAAAATAAGATCCAAGAAGGTATTGCAGAGGGTAAAAAAAGTATTATAGAAGGCGAACCTAATAATACAACCGAAAGTAAGGTTGAGGAAAGTATTATAGAGGGAACAAATGGCAAATCCAATGAGACAAAGGAAAGTAAGATCCACGAAAGTATTACAGAGGGTGAAGGCAAACCCAATAATGCAATCGAAAGTAAGGTCGAAGAAAGTATTACAGAGGGACCAAATGAAAAGTTCAATGAGACAACTGAAAGTAAGATTCAAGAAGGTATAACAGAGGGTGAAACAAGTATTATAGAAGGCAAGAAGAAAGAAGAAAGTATTATAGAGGGAACACCTATAAAAGCAATCGATTTTTATAAGGAAATTAAAGCTAAGCCAGATAGTATCAGAAAAACGCATAAACAACTAATTTTAAATGCAGGAAATATCAAAAAACATTGGAAAGCAAGTCGAAAATTAAACTCTAATCAACTGATCGGCCAAAAAAGCAGGCCAACAATTACTTCTGTATACGAACCGCCTGCCATTTCATCCGAATATTCCAGTGTTACAAATGAGCCCGTCAAGCCATTTATATACCCCGTGAACACTAGACGCTCAATGGAAAGACGGGCCGGCACAAGGATGAGCGACTTAACAAACTTCAATTACGAGGAAAAGCTGTGGAAGTTGAAAGAGTATCTAAATGGAAATAGCTTGGATAACATAACAACCGACACGGTTTTCCCTGACTTTGAAGATATTCTTGAGAGCGACATACTTAGTTATCCTTACGATGATATATACAGGAGATATAATGCCATGAATATTGAAGAAAATAATGTTGTTAAAAAAATAATTAACAAAAGGAGGCCAAAGCCAGTGGCAAAAGAAATAAAACCCGCGGAAATGGAGAATAAGGCTGAAAATGTGCCCTTAAAGAAGAAGCCACCTTGCTGTTTGTGCCAGGCGATATGGTGTCCTGAGAAGGATGCTCCGTTTCTGGTGAAAATGAGGGAGGAGCAAAAGAGACAGGAATTGATGGCCTATCGGGCTCGAATGGCAATGTCAAATAGGCCCAGTCAGAGGACGAATCAAGCCCGGAAACATGCAATATGCGATATGCACACTAAACTATATTCTTTGGAAGATAAGGAAATTGGTTTCATCCGCCCCAAGAGGAGTAATTCCTCTATTTTCCCTTCGTCAAGTAAAACAAAGAGATTTCTCAAGAAATGTCATTCTTTTACTTTTCCCAAGGAAAGTAGTGGAATTATTTGTTCTTGAATTCAACAACTAAAAAATATTTCCATGTCAAGTCCTGAAGTTTTTAAATCCACGACCAATAAATCATCAGAATAAGAATACATTTTTTGCATTAATTTCTATCCATTAAAATACAATTAAAATGCATTTAATATTTTGTATTCTGTACAAGTAGTTTATTAAGTTTCTTAATTAAAGATCTAAATGTTAAAAAGGCTTAGTATCTGGCAAAACAAAAACATTTTCATTGACCTCAAACGCTAATTAATTTTGACTATTCATATTGACTAGAATTTCCAATGTTTGCAAGCAACAAATAAAGATCACACAATTTTATATTATTTCCAATTGCCTAATCCAATTAATGTGCCAATTAAAATGCCTTAAGTAAATCGAAGGGTTTTCCATCATTTGGTGCGAATAAATACTTAAAGTACAGTGAGCCTTGGCTACGGTATATACAGTGTAACGTGAGATTAAACAGATTAGGCTTATACGAGCTCTGAGACTAGATGCGTTCTTTAGTTCTACAAGTATACATTTTTTTTTAGAGAGAGATGAGCTCAAAGGTGGTCTACGTTTCTCATTTATATGTAATTTTAACCCGTATTTTACAAGATCGTAGGTATGACTATAACTAAACATATGCTGCCCTCTTTGTGCTCTTTATTTTATAAATATTTACAGGTGAGTTTCCGGTTCACACGGCCACCTCCTTTGACTTTGGCTCCTTCCGCTTTAGCAGCTTTGTACGGACATCGTCCTGGTTTAGCTTGGACTCCGATTGGGACATCTGCTTGAGATTTACAGCCTCGTAGTCGCTGCCACTCTCATCGGCAAACTGGATGTCGTCTAGGGCCAAAAACTCCTGCAGATCCCCCGATGACTTTTCTACGGCCGTCTCTTTTTCCACATACGAGCCCGTCATGGATGCATTGGGCTCGAAATCGGCCTCCAGTTTCTGATGCACGGCAGCAATCTCGATGGTCCTTGAGCTTCTTCCAGATCGCTGTTCGTTGTCCAGAGATCCGGCGCTAAGGGATAGACTGGCCTGAATCTGCTGCTTAGACTGGCGGCGCTGCTTCCTGGACATAAACGGAGTGGGCTGCTTGGGCAGGGTCTTGCCTCCGTCACAGGGTGAGGTGGCCTTGGAGGGACGCTCACTGTTCGGGGGCGATTGCTCCTCCGAGCTGGGAGTGTTGTCCGCCGTGTTGGACTTGCTGGACTCCGTGTTGCTGGCGGGACTTAGATAGTGTCCATATTTGGGCATCCGAATCTCCTCATATAGCGGCTCTCGCTCATCCCTCTCCGGGTCCGGATCCCGCTCTGGTTCTGGCGTCTTGTCATCCTCCTCCCGCTCAGCAACCTCTTCGAAGGGCGGAATCCATACCAAATATGCTGGATCCATGCCCAGATAAGAGCCCGGCGCTGATCCTGCATTGATTACATTGTAATCGTAATAATCCAACTCGAGTTCCTCCTGATTGCCCAGCGAGAACTCAGATCCGGGTCGTGCCAGAAGCCTCCGGCGATTCTGCTTCTCCTTGGACTCCTTGGGATTGCTGGTTGTCCGGATTGTCGCCGTGCTGACCACACTGGCGGCTGGCGAGTAGCAGCCCTGTAAATACTTAAGGATGTTAATAGTTGGCGGTATTTTGCAAAAAGATAAATATTTATTTAGGAATAAAAATTAAATAAAGCTTGGCAGAGCAACCTCTTAACTCACATTCGTCAGGGAAGAGCTGACACTGCGCGATCCCATACGGCCCAGCCTGAGGGACTCGGCCACAGAGTGCAGGGAGCTGGCATCTTGCAGGCTCTCGTCCAAGCGGGAGGAGAGCAGCTTTAGAGTCACCGCATCGTAGCGATCGGAATACTTGCTCAGCCGCTTGCTGTTCATGGGCGGGCTGTTGCACAGGGAGCTCATGCCAGAGGATATGATAGACTCTGTATCCCTGGCGCTGTCCTTGCAGCTGGTTGGCTCTTGTCGGTCATCCGTGGGTGAGTCCTTGGAGTCATCAACTTGGCTATTAGCTTCCGCAAGTTCAGCTTCGCCGGAGGACGGTGAGCCAATGACGCTGCCGGTGTCCAGGGATCGTGCTGGGGAGGATCGCTCATTGCGCAGCGTAAGCATGGAAGCTGAGCTGCCCATTTCCTTGAGTTCATCGCTGACAAAAAAATGATTGTTTAATATTTAATATTATATTTTATGGATCCTTTAAGAACTCACCACTTGGCCAGCATTCCTGGTGAATCTGTCTGCTTGAACTCCGTCTCACTGGTCAGATTCTCTGCGTCCACGCTTTCGCGGAGAATGGAGTGTCGCAGGTGATGTTTGGGCCGCATCTTCACCAGATATATCACCTCCGAGAGCAAGGTTGTGGTGGATATGGCTCGGGAGGGGGGTCCTTGCAGGGAACTCAGCGAGGCTCTCGGGGTGTGCAAGCGAGAGCCCTCGTCCTGGCGCCTAGCCACCGCCAAGTGGTATTTCCGATAACGCACCACATATTGGGCACCTAATAAATATAATAAATTATTTATTAAATATAAATAATTCAATACGAATACCAACCAAGCAAGGCGCTAATAATGATGATAATGCTGGCAAAGATCATGGCACTCAGATGGACCAATGTGAAGCGCAGATGTGTCATTGTTTTCTGGGCACTGGAGCGACTCTTTCCGGCCAAACGAGTGGCCGCAACAAGTGTGGTGCTGCCGTTACTGCT
This sequence comes from Drosophila mayri, assembly GCA_008042485.1. Lineage (NCBI taxonomy): Eukaryota > Metazoa > Arthropoda > Insecta > Diptera > Drosophilidae > Drosophila > Drosophila mayri. The sequence goes on from VNJN01001215.1 coordinate 439,051, forward strand.
TCTCGTTGCTGTGTGGCATAGTTAAGAGCTCAAATTTAAATCAAATTCACATGGAGACTTCCGGCGGCAGGGAATTACACTACACTCACCCAACTGCTGCTGCACAGTGGCCATGAAGCCGCCAGTGCAGGCTGCGCTTCCGTCCTGAGCCGCAGAGGATGTATTCGTTGGCTGGCTATCGCCGGCGGAGAACTCCAGCAGAAGCTGGCCGCCACTCGACTCGACGGCCACCGGAACTTCGCCTCCCTTGAGACTGAGCCCGCCGCCATTGAGCTCCACCAGCAGTGTGGAGGAAAGAGACGGTCCATCGCGCACCTTTATGTACTGGGAGGCACAGGGCAGCCGAAGGAAACTGAGGGCCAACGAAATGCTTTCCTCGCCATCCACCTGCAAGGAAGGGTGATTTTTTTTTTGTTTGTTGCTAGTGAACATACGGGCAAATGTTTGGGTTTCCCCCAATTTCGGACCCGAAGGAAACTACCAAAGTGGGTCAGGCATTCATCACCATTCAGCCTCCCTCCAATCAGCACATACATGTGCCCTCCCGCTACCGAACGTGCCAATTGGCAGGTCTAATCATTCCAATTGTATCCGGGAGAAAGGGGCACCGAAAATATGTCTGAACCTTAGAGGGGACTATCTCGAACGGGAAATGCCTATTAAATCTATTTAATTTGCATTAAAAAGTAAAGAAATAGAAGAAATCCCTTAAAAACTGTCTAAAATAATCCAAAAACATGTTGTAGTTGTCGTTTTGTTTTATTTTTTTGCATGTTTTTGGACTTCTTTACTTTATTAATTTTTTAAATATTTTTTTAAACTAGAAAATCATCATAATTTTTATAGAAAATTCAACTCTCAGACATATACTTCTATTTAAAACTTTTTAAACTTGTTTATATACAATCATCCATTCAGCATACTTGTTTACCATTAAGTAAAGGGTATGTAGAGTTCAAGCCACCCCCATAGACCTTACGCATTGATAGTTTTCGGCCCAAAACGCCTACCGAGTGGGGCATTTATTATGCATGAATTGACTTCAACCCCCTTTTGGCCGCTCTGGCATGGCACATTAGGTGGAGGAGATCCTTTGTCCTTTGTTTGGGGGCAGCAGCCTCTGAAGCGTTGCGGAATTTTATTCATGGACTCGGACTTCGGACTGTTTGGCATTGTTCGCTTTTATAGTTATGGCGGCAGACAACTTGAGAAGCTCTCAAAACTTGACCAAATGCCAAAGGACACAAACTTCGCTTAACTTTCGCTACTTTCTAGTGGACTCTTCCTCTAGAGGCGACAGTTAATGTGATGACGTACCTGTACGAGCCAGAAGGAGCGACCAGGACAGCTCTGTGTGGCTCCCGCAATGATCCTTTTGGGCTTCGAGGAGCCCAGATGGACAATACAGCCACAACGACACCCGGGTCCGATTTCCTGACTAACCTCCGTGCTGTTTGTTATGGATGTGCCCGAGGTCTCGTAGATGCAGTCCCACGTATCGGCGATGCTCTTGCCGCATTTCTCAGTCTCTACCGATGGACCCTGGAAATAAAAATCATAATTTAATATTTTATAATTAAAATAAACACAACGAAAGTAGAGTTGAGTTAAACACATATTTAAATATGGTAAATTTTATTTATTTTATTCACTATTCAATAAAAGACAACGAAAGGGAAAGTACAGGAAATTAGTAGATGAACTGAACGTCGAAATCCTCCTCCTCGCCTTCATCCTCGCCCTCATCTGCCGGTGGCAACAACTTGGAAGCTCTGGTTAGAGTGTCCATGGTTTCAGTGCTACGCAGATAAGTGGCATCGTGAGCGGAGGTAGAAGCGGCCAACGGAGCGGTGGCAGGTGCAGGAGCGGTGCCCTCGCTGCTGGACTTCTTCACGGACACGGAGCTGCTGGAACCCTCCGGCTCCTCGAGTGGCTCCTCCTCCTGCTCAATGATATCATCCTCGCGGGATGACGAGACATAGAGCGTGGTACCGAACTCCACGTCGATGATGGTGTTTCCTACACCACGTAGCAGTAAATCGTCATGATCCTGCATACGCTGCCTCTTCACGTGCTCGGGAATGGTGAGATCCGGCTCCTGGTCGACGACCTCGCTCTTAAAGGCGGCATACGGTGTCTCGCGCTGCTTTTTGGGCATAAAGCCCATCTTGCCGGGCGCATACAACGAGGAGGTGGCACTACCGATAGAGGCCACAGACGGTGTCATAGGCAGCTTCTCCGAGTGCGAGCTTACGATTGTCATCAGCTGGGAGAGCAGATCGCTGCGCTTCAGCCTGCAGACAGCAACGGCCTCCTCGCGAACCTCGTCGATCACTGACTGCTCATCGACATTGGCCTCCTCCAAACGCTCGGGGAAGACCTTGACCGCCTGCTCTGCCACAATGGCGTCACGCACCGTGCACTTGATCTCCTGGATAACGCCGCGCAGACGCGTTATCTCAATCTCGTGCTGCGAATGGACAACGCCAAGATTGTGATTCTCCAGCTCCACGATCTCCATGCGCTTGGCCAGAGTCCGCAGCTTGGCGATTGCATCCTTCTGCTTCACATTCTGGCATTTCTCTGCCTGGATATGCGCCTCGTAGGCCTTCCGGTAGCGCAGACCCTCCACATACTTGGCCTTGAGCTTCTCGTAGTTGTGGGTCAGGCCCTCGATGATCTTGATTTTGTTCACGGAATTGCGGACCAGCTCGTTCTTGATCTGATCCAGGGCACTGTACTGCTCCTCCATCTCCTTGTGCTTGGCCTTCTGGTTGGTGTAGGCCTGCTGGAGCTTAATCTGGGACGTAACCAGCAGGTCGATCTCTTTCTGCAGTGCGATGTTCTCGCGGATCAGGCGACGCGTGTAGCCCGCATTTCGGATCTCGCTGGAGCGTGTAAAATCCTCGGAGACTTGGAGCAGCTTTTGCTCCACCTCCTTCTTGAGGGCATCTTTCTCGACCACCGCCCGCTGCTCCATGTTGTACAGTGCCTCCTTGTGGTCCTTTTCCCGCTCCTTGAGATCCGCCTCCTGGTCATCGAACTTGGCCAGCAGGACGTCTCGCTGGATGCGGAACTCATCGAGGGAGTTCAGCTTGCCGTTGAGCAGCTTAATCTCAGAGGTCAGCTGGTCGTGCATGGCCTTGTACTTGGCCTCCAGATCTCCGATCTTCTCCTGCGCCATCTTGTTCTCCTCATCCCGGACCTTAGTGATCTCCACCAGGCGCTCCTCGAGCTCGGTTATCGTGTTGTTCCTCTCGGCCAAAGTGCGTTCCAAGTGGGCGGCCACATCCACTCCGTCAGCCTCTATTTCGCGTAGCTTCTCAGTTATAGCGATGTTGGACTCATCCACGGTGGTCATATGGGAGCGCAGGCGAGCCAGTTTCTGGTTGAGATCCGTGATTGTCAGCTCGTAGAACGTCCTGTCCACCTGGGTGACCTTGTTGGGATCCTTCTTCTCCTTTTTCGGCTTTGGCGGCATTCTGCTGGTTTTTCTTTACTTATCCGAAGGAAATATTTAACAATTTTGGTTAACTTTTTTCCAGTTAAAAATGAACTATTTCACAGCTTTGTGTTGCGTTGAGTTTTGTAGGAAAAATGAAGTCTTAATAAATATAAAAACAAGTCCTGGTTGTCAAGGCAATGAAAGCTTTCCAAAGCTTCATGTTTATTAACCTTTTCAGTAGTTGACATATTTTTGCTGCCAAAATATATAAATTAGATTATTTACTTGCAGTTAACGCGATTTAATTTGTGCATTTATTCATGCAACACAAAATGGATTTAAAGTGGTATTTAGTCATATTTTCATTTGATTTTCTTCTTAAATAAGTGTAGGTAAATTATAAATATTTTTAATTACTAAAAACAGTAAACTATATCACCTTTGGCTTGATTATAAAGTTTCTCTTGGCTCTGGTAAATATTTCTGAATTTGAAAATCGTTTTCTCACTAAGTTATAACTATAATTCCCTAAAGATTATTATATAATGATTTCTGATTTCCCTTGAGAATTCTTCACAATAAATATAAGACTTAATATTTTCCTATTTATCAAATAAAACTCCGCCTTTTATTGTATTTTTAAAGGAAACGAAAGTATTTCGTAGAAGTGACAATTTATTGTCTGTTTTTCGTTAGTAAATCATAAAAACACAATACATTTTCCGGCAGCTAACGCACTCGGAGTGGCGGACCACTAATTTGAGTTTGTGGCGGTGGTCACCAGAGGTTATTGCCGTGTTTTCCAAAAGCAAATACAGAGCTTGCCTCTGCCGTGTGTCGTGCCAAGGCTTTGTTTGATTAATAGCCCGTGGGGCAATATTTGTAGGCACGCTCACACATGGCGGCAGCGGCAGCGGCAGCGGCAACGCCTCGGGTCTATTCTTTTGGGGCAAATGCAAATTGTTATGGAAAGCGCTTGGTGCTACATACATATGTATATCCCTCAGCCATTTCCAGTTCAACCGGCCACGCCCATACAATTGTGGCCCGGCCCACGGCTATGGCATTGTGTCCCAGCATCCGGAGAGTCGTGTAAGAACTACTCGCAATAAGTGCGGAGAACATTTAAAAACTTTCGCTGTAATTGTTCCGAGGAAGTAACAGCAAAGTACGACCAAATGTGCCCCTATCGCTGGCTGCTGATGCCGGAAGTTTTTGGATAATGAAATGCGAGGGAGGAGGAGGTGGTTCAGTGCTCCTCCCTGCTCCCAACTCCACCGCTGCTTTCGAACAAAAGAAACAAGATAAAGCGAGGCGCAGTAGGCCGACAATTGTCGGAAGCGCCGTAAATTCCCCACGCAATCTAGAGCAAGTGTCGCAGTGTGGAAACACTCTGGCAGACAACATGCCGAAGCCACCCAAGCCTCAGTCCTCCTCCACAAACAAAAACAATGGAATAGTTCCAGTTTGTTGCTGGGGGAGTACACTGAAAACCAATGTATGACCTGCTTGTGTCAATCAAATAACAAAAAACGGGACACTTTAATAAAGAAATTTGAAAAAATTTATAATTTATAAAATAAATAAAAATTCTTTTTAAAATAAACAGAGATATTTCTGTTAAAATAAAATAGATTTCACAAACTTTAACTATTATTATCACATTTTCCCCTTGTGTACTATTTTATCCGAGTGAAATGTGAACTAAACTGAAAGCTATCTCTGGGGCAAAGGTGAAAGCATCCCCACGAGTCAAGCGACGAAGTTCGCCTGTCTTTGGATGTAGTTTCCAGCACTTATTGAAATCGTCTTGATGCGAGTCTGAGTATTAATCATTTCTGGGAGCACTCAATCAAACTTTGACTATTAACGTTGTCAAATCAGGTGGAGGCAGAGGTCGTTCAGAGGTTAATCGACCGGGTTACGAGTATATGCGAGTAATGTTACATATTATATATACCATATACTATATATGTTACATACCTCGCAGAATTTGGCACCATATCGGGGCGGTGGAGAGTCACAGAATCTGTAGCGATTCCTTGTTCCACCCAAGCAATTCGTAGAGCAGGGCGTCCACTCGCTCCAGGGTCCCCAGCCTCCAGTGTCGGAATCTGGGGAGTATATTTATTATTAGTATTATTAGCATAGAATTTTTGAATACAAAATCTTCCTTAAAAAATAAACTGAAATGGAAAATAGCTTAGATAACTGGGATCTCAATTTATTATTACATTTTATTAATTGTATTCAAGAATTTTATTTCTAATTTAAATATGGTTTAGTTTTATAGTGAAATAATAAAGGTACCCAAAACATAGCGCTGTTTTCTTAAATTAAAAGGAATTTTATTTCTGATTTAAATATTGTTTAGTGTTATAGTGAAATAATAAAGATAACCCAAAATATAGCGCTGTTTTTTTTAAATTAAAGAGACTTTGAAGTAATTATTTAAATTTGCTGAATAAGAAAGTTTTTTCGCCCAAAACTTAAGGCTCAATCACCCGTTGCCAGATGCAGCGTAATGTTAATTAATCTCTTAACAGCCTTTAATTGGGATTTTAATTTTAAATGTCATTAAATGCTACGTTCGTTCATCCACCGTCAACAACTTACCGCTCACGGGCAGCGTGGGGACGCAGTCCATCCGGACATCGGCCACAGCGCCGGATATCGCCTGGCTGACGTACACGAAGCAGTATTCCACATACTTCTCGGAGAAGAGGTCGCAGGCAAAGTGGAGCGAGTGCTGGCTCTTCACCACCCGCTGCTCGGCGACGTAGTGCAGTGAGGTTGGGGGCTTCAAGGAGGCAACATCGGCGCGCAGCTTGGCGTAGAGGCGTACCCGGTCGCCCTGCTCCAGGATGCAGCCCGGATACTCATATAGCACTCCGATGCCCGTGTGTGGATCACAGGGGAAGATGCTGCGGGCGTACACATTGAACACGAACTCATCGCTCCAGTCCACGCTGAGGAGTCGCCGGGTGGTGGGCACATTCTGGGAGGGAATGGGAACCATGGGACGCAACTGAACCGCATAGTTTCCGGCCAGGCCGAACAGTTCGCAGCCGAGGCGCAGACTCTTGTTCTTCGGGAAGCCGCGTATCTGCTCCGCGAAGAGCACACTGGATCTGGACATGTTTCGACTGCAGCTGCGCTCCTTGCCGCAGTAGAGGAGCTCCAGCCAGAACTCTGGCAGCGGCAAACTACCCGTTTGGTTGCAGTTCACCTCGGGGAATCGCAGCGTAACCTCCACGGGATTCTTTGGATATGTCTTCAGACGCACGGGACTGACTATCATCTCGGCACTGGGCCACCGCACATCGAGGGTCTGGAGCAGGCGCTCGTCCTGGGATGGCACCAGAGTGGTGGTAACATCGCTCTGGTTCCTGCCCACCTTCCTGAGGTTGCTCACCACCTGCATCTCGTAGCGACCGCCGATCAGGAAGGTCTGGCAGGGCACCGTCACCTGAGTGACGTTGAACCTGGGATCCGGAAAGAGCGGGATATTCTGGACCACCTCCTTGCGCCGGCGCTGCAGCACCAGCTTGCTGCTATTGGTGGTTGCAACGGTTGCAACCAGATCCTTCGCTGTCGGGCCCTCCTCCGCTTCATCAATGATTTTGCTAATGACTAAAGTGCTCATTATGGTGTTGTTCCTGGTCTTCAAGTCGACGCTCGAGTGCTCCGTGGTGGTGGGGCGCTCCTCCTTCGCCGCCGATGGCCTGGAGATGTCGTCGCCGTTGAACTGGATCTGCACATGCAGGTCCCCGCTGAGGGCGGTGAATGTGCTGGGGGACATCAGGCGACCCTTTCGCACAGCCAGCACGTGACCTTTTGTAGGATTTGGAAGTACAGCGGTGCAGGGGCACAATGCCAGGGCAATTGCCGAGCAGGAGTCACACCACATGAAAGAACACGGAGAGGGCAATACAGAGAGATAAGAATTATAAATCCTTGTAATTTATTTTGTGTCGCTGCCTTCTGTTGGCCCCATTCAAGGGCCTCGTACTATTGTTTACTCCGCCCGGTCGTGTAAATTGAGTCGCATCCAACAGCTCCCCCGGGTACAAATTATGCAACCAAAACGAAAACAAGGACAGCAGGCAGCCTGCGTTTTGAGTATGCCGAATATTCGAATACCCCCTTTAAGCTATCTGTTTGAATGTTTTTTCTAGTAAAAGTTATACGAATAAGAAAAAAATGTGTAATAAATAGTAATCAATTTTATAATTTAACAGAATTTAAATTTTAAAAATTATTACTAATTAATTATTACTGTTTCAATTCTCCTTCTAATTATTTTTCTCATTTAACTGTCCTATTTGTGAGTTCTCTCATTTACTTAAAACCAATTAATTGTGAAATAAAAGAAGTAAATAAGATTGAACTTTGAAGAAGATAAAAAATATTTAAAAATAAATAAAATATATATAAATTATATAAAATATATATGTAAAAATAACTTTCTATATTTTTGAAAATTTTAATTAATTTAAATCATTATTCTAATAGATTCAAAAAGCTTCTTCGAAATTTTGTGGGCATCTATCATTAATTTACTTAAATTAACTAAACAAAAGACTCTTTATCTGAACCTGGAACCTTTTTTTATCAGCTTCCAAACACTTAATTTATATTTTACATATGAAAACCTGGCGCACCATACGTATACGTAATATGAAAATTCAGAATACCAGTTTGAGTTTTGCTAAGCTTGTGAACTTTAAAGTAAATTCTCAACATTGGCATTTCTATGATTAAAACAAATAGGTGACCATCAAAGTAGTTAGTGATGTAACCATTTTCCATGTTCAAATATTACGTATACGCATGTTGGCTGCCACAAGCACAAGCACACACACATTTGTGTGTGTTTATTCGGGCTGAAAGTGTCAGAAGCAGTCAGCGAGTGCTGCCGTAAATGAGTTTCACTCACTTGTCCCACTTAATAAGAGCAACATTATGGATGATACAATAATTTTCCACTTGACTACTGATTTTAGTCCCGATGTCAGTAGAGCGATTGTCTTCTTTCGCCTCCGATTCGCCGCCATTTCCTTGGTTCCTTGATTTTTCCGCATTTCCCTCGGTCCTCTGCTGTTCTCCAATTGAATCAGAGGTGTCTGTCCAAGGAATCTCCTGCTGCCACTCAGATTCAGGATGCTGCGAGCTTCACGTTGGTGGCACACATTCTGCGATTGCCTTTGCGATTCTGATTTCGTTGGAAGATGCCTGCTATCCCTCATAGAAGGAGTGTCATTTGTTTAGCTCTCATCGCCAGGGTAGAAAATTGCTGTGACGTTGGACTTTCTTGGCGGGAAGGAACGAGGACAGGAGTCAGCAGCCTGGGCCTGCCAGGCATATTCTGAAAAATACAAGAAAAGAAAATGTTGACGTTACAGAAAGATACACACAACCTGATTTCAAGACAAATTGCGGTTTACATTTGCAAATTGACTAAGCAAATTATTCAGCAATACACCAAGCACTTGAAATGTTTAATTTATTTTATATTTTCACAACAGGTAAATCTACCTGTGTGTCTTCCTTCCAGTTTCCAGTTGTCTCTGACCTTATCACAGCCTCAGAAAATAGCCAAAGGCACAGCCAAGGAAAGTGGCTTTAAGCTTGTATTTCTGCCTTAAACCGTATTAGTCATTCCCCGAATCGACCTTTATCCTGACCCGAAAGGATTTTTAAAATCGGCATTTCACTTGCCATACAAAACAAATGACATTTCGACAAAGAGCTTAAGAGTGAAGTCCTAACAACAAAGGGTGTCAATGGCCCCTATCAAGGCATAAAGCTACCCCAACCCCAAACTCGATTTCCACACACACATGACCTGTTCTATGCCTGCATGTGTATCTTAAAAGGGGAAAGAAAACCGAAACCCAAAAAAAAAAAGAAAGAACAACACAATCAACCCTCATAAATTCTTAAACCAATTACAAGTCGTGCACGAAACATTTTTATGGCGATTATTTCCACAATTCAATGCAATTTCATCGAAAGTTATGGTCCAGGACAAAGGAATAAAACAAACATAAAAGCGTAAAAGTCAGGACTCGAAGTGACTAGACAATACCCACTGAAAATGTGACTCGGCGAGATTCATCCTAACAATAATCCATAAAAGAATATAAAACGAATTAAAAATAGCAAACAAATTTGGTTTTTATTGGAAATAAATAGGTTTATTAATGACCATTATCCTTTTGTTTATTTATAAAGGGATGATTGTTATGGCCCCAATTAATAAATATATATATAAGGTATCGATAATATTTTAATAATATTTATTACTGAATTGTTAGTACAAATTGGTGTAAAGGGAATATTGTAATGAAATACTTAAAATTTCAAATTATATTCCACATAAATGTATAAATTATTTAGTACAAATTTTACTTACTTACTTATAAAAATTTAAATATACATATTTCCCATTTTTAAAGTCCAACAAAAATTCAAACATCTTTGGCTTAAACTAAGTTGATTTTATTTAAAGCCACTTCTTCAAGAGCCACTTCAAAAAGTATGCCACATTTTATGGATTCCCATTTTCCTTCAACCTTAGATACGAAAATCCACTTATATTGTCAGATTTTACTAGCAAAGTTAACGCTTTTCACGTGTGTGTGGCTTATGGCACACCACCGTAATTAAATAATCAACCACAAATAAAATATTAACAACATTTTTGAGCCTCGTCAACACATGGGCGGCAACGGCAACGATACATCATCGGCAAAGGTGGGCGATAATTTACCCACTGACAGGCACATCCATGTAATTCCGGTAGTTTCTCGATTCATCAACAGAAGTTCTGGCCTGGCCGGAAATAGGACTGCGCAATGCACGGGATTCAGGAAAGGAATCCATCGAATATACCTTCCACACCCCCGGGGTCATTAGCGAAATCTGTCGCGTCACTGGGGTACACACCCTCCGAGCATCGGGCTCCGAGCTCCCTCCCTGCATCGTGACTTTAATTGCGGACACGCACGGATCGTTCCGATGGCCAGATGCTATACGGACATTGTTCGCCCTGCTCGCTAATGAGTTGGTCCCGAGGTCCTGGCAATTGCCACACACACACAGACACACGTGCGTGCATCCGTTCGCATTAAACCATTTTCCAACGGCTCTGACAACAGTTGGTTGTGGCTAAGCACGCCTTTTCCAGCCCCAGATTCAACAGCCCTAATGGCCGATATCCTTTCATTGTTTTGTCTCTTGGTTTTGATGGTTTGCAAGCTGACAAATGAGGATGAGGAAATCAATTAAGTGGCTTTTATATTAAGATGATATTACTATTGAGAAAAAGTGATTTCCAAAGGATAGGTAAAATAAGAAGGATTTAAAGATTGTCTTTTTTAAGATTCGATTTTATCCCGGGAATGTACTTAAAAATAATACAATGTCATTAATTCCTCATAACCAATCCAAGAAATCAAATACATTTTTATTTATTTTAATTTCTCCCTAAAAAATTTCTAAATAAAATCAAAAATAGTTGGAAACCTGTGTTAACTTTGCAAGTAATCTCCCTGCACATAGCTTTCCATACAACAAAATGTGCAAATAGAGCGACTTGCAGCCAAAATCCCATGGTCATCGTGGGCGTTGGGAAAAGTGTGGGAAATGTAGTGGAAACAAAACAGAGGGCAGAAAGCAGAAACAGGCATTTGCACCAAATTGAGAGCAGAGAGCCCACAGAATTGTTTTTTGTTTTTTTTTCTGTCGATTTTGTATTCCCGAAACTGGCTATAGTTTCGAGGGGGAGTTGGCTTTATCCTCTTCCATAGCCACTAGTCTACCCCCACGGAGCTCTGTTCAATAGTGCAGGGGCCATCAACATGATTATCGATGTCGCTGTGGGCGATCGGAGGTCTAAAGTCCGAGGTCGGAGGTCACAGAGCGGCGCGTGTGTGCCCGGGGAGGCATCAGAAAACTATTAACTGCACTGTGCGGTCCTTTGAATGCCCCGTTATCCTGCCAACCAGTTACCACCCGCCGGAGAACGCTAATTCGCGATAGTAACACTCGAATAAATTGATTTTTCCGAGCATAGTTTTTGGCATATTTTTGAATATTTGCAGAGCTTTGAAAAAGGAATATGTACTTGAAAAAATATTTAAAAATAAGCGAAAGTGAAAATGTACCAATTTTCTGACTTTTAATCTTTTGGAATATTTGTAAATTTCTTTGATGCGTTAACAGAGTTTTATAAGCCATGTTTTTTATATTCTAGTAGCATTAATTTTGTATAGATTTATATACAAATATTTAACAAGAACCAGAATGTAACACCGTAAAAATAAATGAAACCAACACTTAATAATTTTACTCCATATTTTTAGAATAAAGATGTTGCTTTCTAGTAAAGAAACTTTTTTAATTCATTAAAACTCCATAACGATTTCTGTGATTTATTTCATTAGAAATCCACAACGATTTCTTTGATTTAATTCATTAAAAATCGTTAACAATTTCTATGTCACCTCTGTATATAAATTTCTCCCAGTACATTACTGACCAGCCTAGCCCTGGAAAATTGTCGCCGCGCGGAAAATCAAGGCTCGAGAATTATGGGGCATGCCTGGCTGGGAAATGCAGAGAGAGAAATAGCGAAAAATCGGAATGGGATCGAGACCGCGAACCCGAACGGGAAAGTCCTGTGCTTAGCTCTATCCTCCAGATAGACAAAATGTCAATAACCCGGCTGGGGGGTGCCCAGGGGTGTTGTGTGGCCGGCCAGCTTTTCCACCCTCGCCGCCGTTCCAAGGCTCGGACTGATGTTATTCATTATGCTTCGTGGGCGAGGAAAATTTTGCTTTGACTCGCTCAACGCTTTGGGGTGGCTTGGCATACACACAACCCACAATACAACACAACACACACACCCACACATTTATGGGGAACTTTAAAATGTGCAAAAATTCAGCCACAAAGAAAAAAAATGCACAGTTTGAATATCCAAACATTTACATGCTCTGTTTACTCTTAATCAATGGCCAAGGATGATGACGGCAACGGGCTGAGTCTGCACTTAAAACTCCATTTCGTCGCCCGCATGCGGTCCTCCCTCCCACTTGACCACCTCCCAACTTCGAGGTAACTAAGGGGTAACAGGGAGGTTGCTCCCCACAAAAGGGTACAAAAGAAAAACTAAAAAATAAAACCCCAACGAGCTGCAGGTAAAAACGTACTCTCTTCTGTATGTAATTACGTAAAACCGACCTCATTCGCATTCAACGAGGAGCTCTACCATTTGCTCATTTGGCCAAATAATAAAGATAAGTAAAAAAAAAAGAAAAAAGAAAATTGCGGAAGTCAACTCAACATAAGGAAAGGAAAACAAAGGCGGGAAAAATCAGATTTCACATCCCTTTTTCGGTTGGAAAGACAAAAAGTGCTCGCAAAACCAAGGCATGCTAATTGTGTTAGTTAATTAAACAGAAAATTATCTAATGAAACCGGATAATTCTTTGCTTAAACAGCTTGGAAAAACAGAGAACTCATTTCAGATAAGTTTCCGAAAGAAAACAATTATGTAATATTTAGATGGTTTTTAAATACTCTTAAAGACTTTCCCTTTTATAATTCTCATTTTAAAACATACAGTAAGTAAAAACTAACCAAAACAACTACTTGAAAGTGCAACACCCAGCCCAAAATGGACAAAAATAAATGCGCTACATCTCCGAGGACCAAGGAGGGTTGAAAAGCTAACAACAATGTAAAGAGGAGGCGGGTCAGTCGTTGTGCTTGACACCAAAGCCACAAATAAAAACTTTAATGACTGCGACATCAGCCACAGAATCGTTGAGGATACTCCACCAGCTGGCAAACCTCGAAGCAAAGGCCAAGAAAAAATGCTTAAATGCAATTAATTTACAGCAAATCGATTTTAATTCAGTATTTTTCAAGGGATTAAATTGCAATTACTTGCCCATAAAAATAAGTAGACAGTAATGATGATATTTAGTGCCAAAAAATAAATAAAAATATCGGAAATGTTTATGTTTTGAGACAAATTTACCATTTGTATTTTCTTTATTTTTTATTAACCAACTAAAAGCCTTAAACACGTTATCAATGGTTTATCTTTATTTAAACAAATTGATTGAGCATTTTAAGCTTGATTTTAAATAACCTTTTTTGATTTGAGTATTTAATACAAATTTAATAAACTTATGTCATATTTTCAGAATAAAGTCAAACAGAATCGATGTTGAATATTAAAATCTCAAAAGAAAAACATTCCAAATATTTTCCTTGTCCATTTCTCTCTTTAAAGTTATGCAAGTTTTTGCAGCAAAATAATAATATTTTCATTGAGTGAAGCAGAACAAAGGTCCAACAGTTGGGGATACAAGCTAGCCTTTGACATGCCTGGAATGCACTGGCAATTGAGCCCATCATCGAAAGGAGGGGCGAGGAGAAGTCTGCGCGCCTGGCGAGGCGAAAATTACTCCAGACTGCATCCTTATCGCGTGGCATTTTCCACAAGAATAAACCAACACATCTCGCGTGCCCGGTGCAATTGACATTGACGTTGGCGCCGTGCACTGGGTGGAAACGGAGGTGGATCCTCCACCCTCGAGGGTGGGAGGGCCACCACAAAACTTGCAACTCTTTCATCAGAAGTTAGGGATCCCCAACAAGCAAGCCAAAGGGTAAATAATATGTATATTACACATACAATAAAGGTGGAGAAGGCTTATTCCCGCACCTAACCAGCAACCGCCGCACAAATGGAGGACCCAGGGCAGTTAGTGGGTAGTGCTGGCCCACCTATACACTGGTAAAAAATATGACTGCTATCAACAGCTTTCATTTATTACAAGAGGAGAAGTTGGAGAAGGTTTTTTAGCAATGAAAAATCAGGTCTTAATGGAAATTCAAGGAGTATTTTATACGAAATCATTTATAAGTATTTTTTATTAAACAAAATATAATTTCGAAGTTTTAAATATTAATATAAATAACCCTGAGCTTTTATTTTCTCAGTGTATGGAAATGAAAGAGCAGCAGCTAGCTGTGCATGAACACAGAGCCACTCCATAGGGCGCCCCGGGGCCAATGGCTGGATTGCATGCAGGTGGACATTAAAGGGCGTCCTGCATCCACCTCTGCCACTGCAGCTTCTACTCCACGTCGCTCCGCTCGTCAGCCGAGGCAACACTGTAAGTGCTACTTAATAATTGAAGACCCAGAGCTGGCACCACCACAAAACCTGTCGGACCCGGGGACTGACTTCATTTTAATAAACGTCTGCGACGTCTGCACAGGAAACTTAGTGACTAGACCGCAATCTAAGACAGTTTCTGAGAGAATACACTTCTCGAAAAACGATATATTTATGCAACTGCTTGGAAGTTATAAATTGAATAAGTAACTCGGATTTCTAGACCATAAACAAGAGGAAATTTAGAACCCAACTTCATTTTTAGAGATAAGTAAAGTACTTAGAAATGTTTTAGGAGAAATCAGGATGCAAGATAGCAAAAATCAACCTTCTTCAGTCAAACTTATGCCAAAATTCGGCAGTGCAAGCAAAGCTTTGGGTATTTACCAGTCTTAGATAAATACTCTAAGCCCTTTTGGTAATTCCGAGCAGTGTGCCATCAAGCTCCAAATGCAGGCCATCTCGGGCTCCTTGAGGCGGGGGGTGTGTCCTGGTGTGTTCGCTTTGCTTCTGCCACTAAATGTGCACTTAAATCAGTCAGCCACATTGTCGGTGTCCGCCTCCTGTTGTCTGCACTCCGAGTAGCTTTCTCTCCGCCTTACGCCCGCCACGCCTCCGGGCGTCTGGGAGGGTCTTGAGTCTTGTGGCTGTCGTCTTTGTCCGTGCCATAAACTTGGCTCCAAACACACACATCTTGAGGCGATGGATCCGCATCCGTGAGGTTGAAAGATAGACACATCTGCATGTGGAGTGCACGGAGTGGTAGTGGTGGCTTATTAATTACGGCCGTGGAGTCAAAACGGAGCTTTTATCAATGCGCTCAGACTGACAGCGGAAAAGTTTAATATGTAAAATTGAGGATTTTCACACATCTAACATTTTCACACTCAGCTGGAAGACTTGAATGGGTTTCAGGGATTGATTTTGTATTTTTGTGTCACCAATGATAATTTCTATAATACTTTTAAGCTATTAAAGCCTGTAGTTCATTTTTACTAATTAAATAGCAGCGCTGACATTCTAAAAATGAATACCTTCTAGCCAAAACAAAACAAAATATTTAAAATTAAAAAAAAAAATGTAAAATTAAAATTTTCAAAAATTGGCAAACATTTTTATTGCCGAAAAATTTCAGTAAAAAGCAAAAAAATAACTAAATCATCTAGCCATGTTTTGAGGGACAATTTTTTGAAAAAGAGAGCGCTATGAATTGGCTCGCTCTGCGCAGCAAAAAAAAGAATGACAAATTTTACAAATTGAAATTGGCCAACATCTCCATAGATAAGAAACCACACACAGACTCCCCCTCATAATCATGAATAATGCCCAACTAATGTCTCTATATGGAGAAAAATGAATTACAAGCAATTTGCCATTTGACCCACATCCAGATTTATAATTTTTTCCATTCCCTCACGTTCCGGATAGATCGGAGGATAGGAACACATATCGGCGAGTCAGCAGAAAGAAAAGTGAAAGGGCGGATTATTAGGGTCGCAAAAATGAAAACTCTATGCGTTGATTTCCGATTGCCGAAATCCAGGACACTCGCTCGAACTTGGTCCTGAGTCCTTCCAATTTCCCTTATCGCGGGGCGGCGCAGAAAAAAAATATAAGAAAAAAGATATTCATATTTGCATAACTCTCCCATTGAGTCCCGTGGAGCAAATATGTACATACATATATAGAGCCTTCCCCCGAAAGTCCTGTGGACATATTCCGCCGTATCCTTTTCTGCTGCGCACTTCCAACTGAGTCCTGTGTATGTATTTGTGGTGGTCGTTGACGCCGAAACAGCTGGAAGTTGATTTGTCAGTTTTTATGGCAGCCTTTCAGGCGCCAGAGACGTCCTTCGAGCGAAGGAAATCCATTAATCGAAGGCAGCAGCAGCAGCAGGCCAAAGGAGTTCATCAGCGAAAATCGAATCAAATGGAGTAAGCACAATGGCCAACTCCTAGCCCTGCAATATGTTAGCCCCATTCCCCGAGAGCGTCTTTTTAGTTGGTATTTGTTTGTCACAGCAAAAACACAGCACAGTAAAAACAGCTCAATTTAATTAAAATACAACTATGAAACATGGCAAAAAATCGGAAATATTTCCCTGAAATAACAGAACAAGTTAACGAGAAAATTAAGGTAAATAACTCAAATGGTAAATTTTAATGAATTTTAAATGGTTGAATTTTTGGTTGTAAATAAAATAAACCCTTTAGAATGTTTTAGCAAATAAATAAAAAAGGAAAATAAATATTAAGGATAAAATAATTTAATAAGAAGTATTATTCTCCATGCAATTTATCAATAATATATTTGCATTTAAAGTTTAAATTTAAATGCCCGTTGCTACTTCTTTCAATTAATTCATTTATTTTTTGTTGTTTTTTGTCAGAAACAATCCGTTAATTAATATATTTCGTAAATATGCTTTTAAAAAAGAGAACGACAACATTCCTATGGTTCTGTGACCATTATTTTAATCCACCACAAATCATTACAATCAAATGTCTATTATTAAATCAGCAAGTCCGAGTTTTATTAAAAATTTGCATAATTTTTATAGAGATTTCTCTCATTTTTATTGCAGAATTTATATTTGAAATGCTTGACTTTAATTTGAGGCCATATTGCGTGACTGAAATGTGTTATTTGGGAAAGGAGATATTCGGGCAGCGTACAATTTACTGCACTTTTGTGGCTTTGGGCCGTGTGTAGGCTCCACAAATATTGACTTGCAAACGAGCCATGTCATCGGATATGCGCTCTGGACTCTGTAATTAGTTGTAAATTGATAGAGAACCCTGGAAGCCCAATAGTTACTGCCCAGACGGGGAAAACTCATTACGAATTTTGGCAGAGCATTAAATATTTGTCTCACTACGTTGTATGTATATTATTTGGCCAACTTCTCGCTCTGGCTCATTAAAATAAAGCCCACATATAAACAGAGCCAAAATTCAGAGCTGAAAAATAAAAATGTAGTGCAGTGCCGGTTTTGGCATATCTGGAGCACTCATAAATTTACTCCCGCATCTAGTCCTGCTCGCTTACCATTAAGCGGATTTTGAAAATTAATTTCCGATAACGGCTTTGCCCGGGGAATGAATGAATAATGCCGAGGCATTGAAATTTTAAGCGGCATTATTTGCGCATTTGCTTTCGCATGATTTGTTGCTGTTGATTCTGCGGTTCTGTTTTCCCGGCCCTCGGAGCTGTAGCCTGTATGCTTCCAGCATGATTAATGGAATGCGCACCCAACACTCATCCAAGCACCCACGATCCCCTCGAGCAGCCACCCGCCCCAGAATGTCCATTACGATAATGAGCACAGGCCGAAAAACAAGCTATGTTTTGAGAGGATGCAGTCTGGGTAAGAGTACCCTTCGAGAGTCCTTCGAAATGAGATAAAATAGCCCCCCCGAGAGTCTAAGCATTTTTAATACTCTATAGTTGTAGTGGGAAGTTGGAAAAGTGCACAAATAAATGTAATTTTAAGAGTAAAGTACCCTAAGAAAATCGTAGATTAAAAGCTTGGTTACTTTTAAATTTTAAGTGCAATCAGTGGAACTTGTTCACTAAGCTTTCAATAGCTATAAAATAAATTAACTGAAATTTTAAAATAAATTTGCTAATTGTAAGTTGCATGTTTAATCACACTTCCCTGAATTAACTTTGCCAACTTGTTCAGTAATCAAATATTTGTTTAATGTGTAAACACACACATTTGGTGCCTCTCATGCCGCCGGCACGTTGAAAAGTAATCAACCGAAAAGCAGGTCATTTAGTTTATTTTATGAGCACCTATCTCACCAGCTGGATGACGCAGAAACCGGCCAAGTGACGAGCTAGCTCCACCATAAGCCTCCAGCCAGCTGGCCATCCATAATTGTGCCAAGTGTCCGGCGGTGGATCTAATTTAAATAAAAATTGTTCTCATTATATTCAGCATCACGTGCGCCTCGTAGGCATCAGATGGATTCGAAAATATGGTGCCTTCGGTGCCACCTCTTCCACCATCCGGTGTGGTGCCATAACACCAACACAACCCCAAGGCTCCCATCCAATATTTCCACAATGCCCTACCCCCCAAAAAGCAACGCTTGTTGGACAAGAAAATTGTTTTGGGTAACTGGGTGGAGGCTTATGACACGCCATATACAACTCCTCCACCCGAAGGAAGCAAGGAGCGGGAAGCAAGAGCATAATGAGCTGAGGAAAGCGCCAGGAGCAGTGTTGTCAAGTCAGTTATATTTTGATTTCAAGTTTTTTGGTTCAAGATATTTTTAAAAATATTTTAACTAAATTAAAACAAGGATTTATTTTTTTAATAAGAAAATAAGTCTTTAAACTATTATTATTATTATTAAGAGTATGTAAAGAGTGTTCCAAAAACGAAATATAAATATTTTTATTTGATTTTAAAGAATTTTATATTAAAATAATCAAAAATACTAGTAAAATGTAATTATTTTTTGTAGCTTTTTTATAGCCTTTTTTAAGAAACATCAACACTAAGCAGAAGCAGAATTCTGTTGGTGAGCTGAAGGAGGTGTCAGTGGGGCTGGGGGCACCTCGTTGACTTCGATTTATGTTTGCTGCGAGCCGACAGCCACCGAAAGTAAATTAAATTTGCGTTTTTTTTTTTTTATTAGGAAGTATTTTATTTAATCGTACAACCTTGTTTTCCCTGCCACGTGAAATGCAGGGGGGGTTGGGAATGAAAAAGAGTCCCTAAGTTGCTGGTTCCTTGAGTACCAGGAGTGTTATTGTACCTGTTCCCTGATTATTTGCCTTGTTCAAAGACACAGGCAGCAGCCACACGAGCGTGGATTTTGAGTTTTCCTCTTGGCATACAACGGAAATGGCAGTTTATTCCGTTTCCGTCGCGACAGACAGAATTCCATTGTCGCATAAATTGCGAATTAAACCTTAAAACCGGTGTGTGTGATGTGCGATGTGAGGACAAATTGCGAATGTGCGTCTCTTCAAGCGTTTAGCAGAAAATTAAAATCGTAGACGTCGAGGTGGTGTTTTTCTACTTATAAATTGACTTCCATAAAGATGTGTCGGTCTGGAGCTAAATTAAAATCTACTCATCTATTTTCTACTTTTATTTTTATAGAATAAAAGGGTTTTTTAGAGAGTGTGTGGTATGTTTTACTGTAATTTTTATATACATATTTAATAAACAATAATCGAGATTATGCCAACTCACAAACCGATTTAATTATCAGAAAAAAGGGGCGCAATCTGTTTGGCTTCTAGTAATATATATATAGTAATATACATATATTAAAAACAACAATTATTTAAATAACCAATAGTTCTAATGATTGAACAAGTACACAATCAGCATAGCTCTTTATTAAACAAAAACTTTTGCAGGGGAACCACAGAAAACATTATTATTATAAATTGTTTGCAAACCATTTTAAAATGCGGTTCTCAAGTATCTCTGACCCAATTCAATCGATTTTGTTCTACGAATTCAATTAAAGTTTAATTATGTTTGAACGTTAATTATCGCACGGTCTTCTTGCTGATGCGTTCCACATTGCGTATACGCCGGGGCTGCACTCAATTTGACGAGCAGACGAGTGCAAGAAGTGCAAGAAGTGGCCACAATTGCATTTAGCCGAACTAAAAACATTTACGACTGGCAAACATGCCGTGAGCGTGACAGCAGGACCAGAAATGGCAGAAAAGGCGGAAAAGGCTCTGGTGGCGGTGCAGACAAGTCGCTCCAGATGGCACATAACAGACACTTGAATGGCAAAAGTTAAAATTACAATTAAACACAAAGTAGTCGGCAGAGAGAAGCCGAGCAAAGAGTTCCTGCAGCACAGGAGGAGAAGTATACATAAAGAAATGGCCATAATGGTGCCTGTGACCTAACAAACTTTTCATTTTAGCGCATTCCAAACTTCCAAGAAAGTGTATTAATAAAGGAAGAAATATTTATATATTTATTTATGTGTTATTTCTTACAAAATTTATCTTATTTTCTTTAAATAAATAATTATTTTGATATTTATTTCATGGAAAGATAGCGTTTGTTTCAGAAATTTAAAAGGTGAAGAAATGAAGAATGAAATGATTAAATTTAAACCAAATTTTAATTCATTTTTGACTTAATAAACACAACCTAGTTCGTGTGTAATAATTTCTATTCATTTCTAGTTTATTCTTGAATATTATAATTTGAATTTTATACAAAAAATAAATACAGTTTTTTCCCTCTGCATATGGTGGGCATTCCGCTTGGTCATCGGATATCCTTCTCCTGCTGCTGCAAAAAAAGGGCAGCAGTTCTCTGACAAATGCAAACAACTCAACACAGTGAAGCCCCACCGAGCTGAGTAAACTGTTGGCTTAACAAATTGCTAATCCACTTCCACTTTGAATGCTTCTATTCGTCGAATCCTCAAAGTACTGGCCAATTGGGGAGTCCCCTTTAAATCTATTCGAGATTATGGCCCCGGAAAAATCTCCACTCTGCCAAGTTTTTGCTGGTTTACATCAAAGGCAGAGGCGGAAGCAGCATTTATCTAATATGATTAAGTTGCATTTTACCAGAACACTTGAATGCAAACTAAGTGAATGAAAACTTTTTATTGCATTTCCCATTGCATTTTCTTGAACTCTAGGGCTTAGCCATAGGTGTCGGTACCCAGATTTGCTCGTAATTTAATTTCGCAAACCCAAGACCAAGCTGAAATATTTAAATGAAGTTGTGCCACGACGATGACGAGTGTGTGCTTCTGCTGCTTCTGCTTTCATCTCACTCAAAGGTCAGCTTTCAAGTTGGCTTTCAAGAAAATTAGTTTTAAATTAATTAAAAGATTTTCCCATAACTACGAGCTGTGGCTCTTGATGGCGTTGGAAAAGTGTGGTGGCCAGGAAAGGGAAAGAATGGTAAAAGTAAAACTTGGATAATCATCACAACCGCACCGTCCCTGAAGCACCCTGCCCCGATCGGTGTTTTCCAGGCGGTTGGCTCAGCCTACGACCCAAGGAATTCAACTCACTTTTTAATAGTTCGCAAGCCACGGAAGGCTATGTGAGTTTAAACACTGTTACAAATGCTTTTCCGGATCCGGAATGTGTGTGTGTGCGCTGCCGCCGTCACTGAAATTACGCAGCAGGCGTAATCCGGAAAACTTTGCCGCCGTAGCCGAGTTCCTTTCCGACTTTTAAATAGTCCTTGAGTATTTATTTGCATTTCAACTTTGAGCGGCATAATGTGTGCAATTATTTCAGCAAAATTAAGCATTTCGAAAATGATTTTACCTCATTAACTTGATTTAAAGTGAGTTTAATAACCACAAAGTCCTTACAAAATGTATGAACAACTCTAAAATCCTTAAATTTTCTTTCATTTCCGTTGGGAAGTTGGAAAATACTGTGTGATAAAAATATGGTAATTCCATTTAGAGTTAATAAACAAATCTTCTTAGAGAAATCAGAGACAACACGGTCGCTTCGAATTACTACATAAATATTTTCGCGAGCATTTGTATGTTTGCTTGTTTTGGGTTGCAAAAAGAAATAAACCCGTGAGAATGGAGTTGGGTCTGAAAATATATCAGCTGTTAGCGCGTTCATCCCCAATGGTCAAATTTTTTGCTGCCAAAAAGGAAACAAGTTAACAAAACTTTCACTAAACGTTAGCTTTTACCCTACCTTTTAAAGTGGTTCGCATCGAATTAAACTTTTGTTACTTTTTATGAGAAAAGTTTTGGAATTTTGCTGGCTATTTTGCAATAACTATCTATTAAAGTTAATAAATAGGCTACATTATGGATAGATTTAAAGCTTGACTTGCGTAAATGACTCTTTGAATATTTATTACACATGATTTACTTTAATTATAATTTTAAAATATTTATATTATTGATATTTGCCTACAGGAACATATGTGAATATCCCTGGCCATATAGATAGACTCTGCATGGGGTTGTTTTTCACCGGTTCTCGTTTTGTGGCAGCTCCGGGATGGCATGGATTCATGGGCCAACCCCCGAGGAACTCCGGCACTCAACGGCGCCGCTCTGCAATCGCTCTACCTGGCCCCTGATTAATTTAGTCTGGGTCTCTGTCTCTCACTTTGTTTCTTGTTTTCTTTTCTGCCAGAGGTACCCACAGGGTGGACCATGACATGTGTTCTGGGGAGTGCGAGTGGGTGTTAGGGGTGGTGCCAGTGTTGCACTTCTAAGCGCCTCAAATTGAATGCAACGGGGACATCAGATGTCCAAGGTACATACATAGTACATATACCAAGTCCGTGTGCATGAACGTAATTAGAAAAACATTGGAGCACATGTATAGGTTTTGTATCGCAACCAGGAAGTTCGAAAATGTAAAAAGCAGAGTAATTGGAAAAGCCAACGGAAAGTCACGAAGAAAAAGTTAGCTAGGTAAAAACATTTATTTAAAATACTATCTAGTTTGTGCCGTAAATACAAAATTAGGGTAATAAGAAAGGGTTTCATGAACAAATCTTTAAGTTACATATAAGAAATCTTAAAAGATTTGTACATTAAAGCTAAAAATAAACAAAACTTAATGAATGCTTTTCCAACAATTGCCGGTCCTGCCTTTTTGTAACTCTCCAAAGATTTCAACGTCATCATTGATAAAAAGAAAACTAAGGCTAGGCACAGACTAGGGAAACCCACCTAAAGCAGTCAAAGGATGCTGGGGAAATTAAAGAAATCTGACGGATTTCCATTGTCGGCTTTTCCGCCCCTGTCTGCCTTGCAATTGACCGCTTTTGTGCTTGACAAAAGGAGAGAGACGACAGGCCAACACAACACAAAGGGGAAATGTGGCCCACAAAGGAAATTCCATTTAATGGATTTTAAATGTTCCTATTACTCGACTCTGAAGACATACCCTGTATAAGCCGTCCTCAAGGAGCTTCCAATAAGACATTAGCCAAGTATTTGTTTACCAAATAAAGCATAATTATAATTAATAATGCCTGCAGCTAAAGGTCTAGCATAAATCCAAAAGCAATTGCATGAGTAATGGAAAACTGTATCGATCCACAGCTTTGATTAAACAGTTTTCTATGGAAAGTGTAATTTATGTGACTTTCACACGCAAGTTGCTGGTGTCATAAGACAAGTTTGGCAACTAAAAGTGTAATTTAAAATAAATAAAGGGTTTTGTTTATATGAATTACTAAGAGAAAGCTATTTGTTTTATTTTGAATAAAAATTTAATAACATTATTATTTAAACTTATCGTTAAAACGACTTGTTTGTACCTTGTCGAAATTTTATAAATATATTAAAAACGAATAGTTTTTCGTTTAAAGGATGTCTTCACTCCTTTTGCAATTATTAACAGACCATTACGTCTTTCACTTCATTTAGTAAAGTAAAGTTTCCAGCTTTTCATTTAAAAACTCTTTTAAACTGCTTAAAGTAGAACGTCTTGAGTGAATTCATATAGTTTGAGAAATGGATATTCCCAACTATCGATCCATTAGCATTGTAGTCCGACCACCAATTTTGTTTGCATATATTTACAAATGTATGAGATGTTCACACGCAAATTACAAGAATGATAAATCAATTCTGACACATCGTAGATTTATGTTTAAGAAGGAGATTCATATGCTGGATTTCAAAGGCACTCTCCTCTAACTCTCTGACAAAATGCAGCGGAGTTCTTTCCTTGTTGATTCTAGTTTTCCTTGGAATTGATTATCCCATACCTGTCGTCGGCGTCGTCGCCGGCAGTTTGGAAAAAAGCACCCCGAATCGCATGCAATTTTGGAAACACCACCGAAAAACGAGAGCGTCTGGCGATTTAAGGCTATTCTATATTAAAATCATTAAAACTGCGCTATGATCACTTACCAAAACACATATGGATGGGAATATAGCCAACTACGAGCTGTTGTAGTTCACCTAGCAATGATAGAGTTCACTTGGCACTTAAGTATCCTCTACAGAACCCTCCGGCTGAGTCCGGAAATCACTACAGTTCGGGAATCAAAACCAGACGGCGGCCGAAAGGCACTCGTTATGGCCATTTGGAGGACCTTTGTTCGTTCACTAACGCTTGGAAAATTCAATTTTGACAATTTTCAAGTGACACTTGAAGGCAATCCACGAGATACGATTGCATCCGATTAAACGATTCGGCAACTACCGCGAGGAGTATCTACGGCTCGATGCGAAGCGCACTTTCACCCACGAACAGCGACGGTAGCTAACTGGCGACCAAGCGACTTTGCGCCACCGGCCAGAGCCAAAATAAAGCCACGAGCGCACAGCCGAGCACGAGGCGCCAGGACACACGACCAGGACTCCTCGTGAAAGAAGCGAGAGGCGCATGTTGCCGCTGGTGTGAGGAGTGCGCACAGAGAGCCCCGTTGCTGGTGGTGGTTTACTGGCCTGCCGAGGGGGTGGCTCGAGTGCTGCGGTGGTTGGGCGGATGGGTGGATGGGCTGGCCATGTCATGTTGTGACGCCGTCTGCCGCTGCGAGATTCGCATGAGGCACAGCCGGTTGCCGGGGGGTGGAAAGGTTGTAGTTGCCGGCCAGTTGAACTCTCAAATAATTCGGAGAAAATTAATCCCGAAATCTGCATGCCAAAAATCTGTGTGTGTCCTCGATTCATATTGGATATTTGAACAAAATAACTGACACAAATTAAGTACTTTTACGCCGCTGATGCAGAGTGCAATGAAAAAAAATAATAAATTGGTACTTGCATCGCAGAGAAATTCTTTAAATATTTACGATAGGTTTTCTGTAGCCCTATGAATGTAATATAATTAAATAAATAATTAAATAATAATTCATACAAAATCTGTGGAGAACCGTGATTCACTTCATGACTATAAATAAGATTAAAGACTTTAATAAATCAAAATACAGAAAGAACTAGGGGTTATTTTAGAAGATTAGCAAAGATTAAATTGTATTGACGATAGTAATTTAGTTATTTATTTAGTTATTGTAAATTTGTTCTAAACGCTCATTAATTTAGTTATTTATTTAAACGACGTCCCGCTCCGAGAATAAAAATTACTACTTTACATGCAAAGTAAAACCTTTAATGATCAAAATCCAAATCTAAATCGCTTTACTTGCAATACCGATCGGCTTTCATTTTGCTGCGTCTATCCAAAAGAGTTTCGTGCAGAGAGCCTTGAGCCTTGGCATTCTCCAGTTCCTTGACGTCGTTTTGATTAATCCGCATCTTCTTGTCCTGGAACTTTTGAAACTTTTTCCTACAGGCAGAAACAGCCTTAAATTAATTAGTTTACGAAATAAGGCTCCTACATACACATAGTTTCTTTCAACTTCGCCCAGGTCACCCTTTTCCTCCTTGGGCTCTGTATCGACAACCACATCACGTGTAGCGTTGCTTCGCACCTTGCAGATCTCGTGCTGGCCTACCTTTTTTCGCAGCGCCACACAAGCATCATCTTCCGGATCGATGGACATAAAGTGACCAGTTTCCGACAGCAAAGCCATTCGTTTGTCCTTCAAAATTAATTTATTATAAATAAACTAAAATAAAACAATGGAAACATACCTCAAAGACTGGCTCCCACTGTTCCATACTGCCCACAGCCTCGGAACGGCCTGTAACCATGCCATCCTTTTCGATTTTTAAATATTTTCCATAACCAGATTTAAAGGAGACCTTGCGGTCGTTAATGGGAAAGGCGGTGAAAATCTCCTCTGGATCGGGGCCATCACCGGCATTGTGGGGGGCGCCAAGGGTAAACAAACTGTAATTTAGGTATTTTGTTTATATGTTGTATAAAGTATTAAAAACCAAACCTTACCCATTGTCCAAGGCTTTCAGGTAGCACCGATCGCTAAACTCTATGGACACAGTGCCGGTGATGTCCGCCGCTGTCTTTGCAGCCCACCAGCCGCCATGCTCCACGGCATCCTCGTCCACCTGCACCTTTGACTTCTTGGAAGATGATCCTGCCTCATCCTTTTCCTTCTTACGCTTCTTACTTTTCCTACAATAAAAGGTTTTTCAGATGCTACACATTGCAATAGTACCAGCAATTCGACTTTACTTGTGTTTTTCTCCTTTTAAAACCAGTTTCTTAATGTGTATATTGTCATAATCAGACATGGTCACAGTTGCCGCAGATTATAAACAATTTAGAACTTCAAAATAAGTTAAAACAGGCAAAATAACAAAGTTGTTTTGGTTAATATGAAGAACAACAAATATATAGGGATGGCCAACTGGAATGATGAATGTTTCGATAAATGCAAGACCAATCGATGTAACGATAACCAATACGAATCAGTTAAAGGTTTAAGATAGCCATTTAACATTGGAAAATAAAATATAACTAATAATTTAAACAACCTTTACTTGTTTTGTCACATTAATACTTTTATTTTTGAGGTTTTTAATTATTGTTTACAACACTGTAAAATAATACAATCACGAAAGCTTATTTTGTTAAATTAAACAAAACACGATCTACAATCCTTTTAACTTAAATAAGTTATCATAAATAATGGCATAATTTTTAATATTTGTTTAAGTTATTATTTGGTACAACTCTAAATATAAATAAGCCTTTTTCGGCATTTTAAGGTAAATAGCAAAAACTTGACTGTAAATATATTTGGAAAAGCATTGGCAGAATCGAAAAAGCTTACGATTATGTTTTAAATAAATACAACAATCCGGAACGTTCGTATGTATATAGGAATGACCAATATATATATATATATGGAAACCAAGACCTCTTTACATATATCCTTCGACTGAGACATTTTGCCATTGTCCCTGGAATTAAAAAATATGATTAATACATTAAAAACTAATATTATTAAATCAGGGCTCACCGCAATACCCAGGTTCCATCCAACGCCAGCTGGATTCTCCCTGGTGATCCCGCAGCGTCGGCAGATAATGCCATTTAGGGAAATGGCCCACACCTCGGCGCCTACGGAAACCGATCGGAAGCCACAGTGCTGCTCCGTGTGCGGTGGCACATTGGCGGCATTTGGTAGAAACTGCCAGTGGGAGCCCTCGGGAAAGGTCTTTGAGATCTCTTTTCGCACAGCCAAGCGGTTCTGGTTGTCCAGCGCCCAAATCCCAGCGCGTCCAACACTTATCGCCTTAAAGGTAACGCCCGCTGGGGCTTCCACCTGTTGCCAGGCATCACCACAGGGATTCTGCCTGCTAATGCCGTACCGGAAGAACATCATGCCGTTTCGCGCCACAGTCCACACCTGACCTGTGGGTCCCATGCTTATTCCCACGAGCGGTTGATCGCTGGTTATATGCTCCCACGCATCACCGCGCGGATTCATGGTGCACACGCCATGCCGGATGAGCACGTCGCCATTGGAGGCAATGGCCCAGGCTGTAACGGCTGTGTTTTCCTCACCCTGGCCGCTGTCCACATCGTCGTCTAATACCTATGAGGAAATTTATATAGTTTGGGAAGTTTATGGATAGAATAATGGTTAAACCTTACCTGAAGGGCTGCATCGAGTATCTTTGACTGACTCAACTCTTGCCAAGGACCGCTGCTGCTAAGACGGCACCTCTTCATCCATCTCCGGCGGCGCACGCAGTCCGTGAGCTTCTTGTGGGCATGGTAGTTGGCGGGAAAGTCAATGGCATACTGCCATCCCTCCTTGTCCGCGCCCCCAGGAATGTTGTAGTCGATCGCCCAATCTGAAATCCATTCGCAGTGCGTTGATAGGAGCTTTGTGTGCTCTTTGCTGCGCTTCTGCCGCCCACTGGCATCGCTCCACATGTGCCGATCCGTTGGCAGGCTCTTGGCGGTAAACCCACTAATTGGATTCCAGCGCTGATTTTCGTAAACATAGTAGGTGTGCGTGTCAATCATAGGGTTAATCTTTCCCGAACCCTCTAACCCTTTTAGGAACATGCCGCCCCATCCACCGTTGTAAACCCAAGCGGTGTTGTCACAGGAAATACCCCAAACTACGTCCACGCCGCTGTTAAATATTCGTTTTATGTGGCCACCCATCTGGCGCCAGTGCATTCGCTCCATGGAGACGATCAGCGAGGGGCAGCGATAGAGCACGCTGAAGAGCTTGATGCGGCCGCTCACATACAGACGCGTTACACTCTCCGGATCTATGCGGTACTTGTAGTCGGTGTACACGGCATTATTCACAATCATCAGGTAGTGATCCCGCAGAGCCCTAAAAATAAAACCATTGCTCTTAATATTTGTTGTTGAATTAAGAGCTGGCTTCATACCTTATTTTCAGCGAGAATGTAGCGCCCGGTGCAAAGACCATTTTGTCATTGCGAATCTCGTCCAGCCACTCGGACTCCTTCATAGAATTGAGCACCGTGGTGCGTTCGTTAAAGCGCGGATTCAGATGCAAGGCAATTACACGATGCTTCTCCACGCGATGCGGTTGCACCTTGACGGTGGAGTGGGACTGCAGATCGAACCGAATCTGATCAGCATCGTCGTACACACAGCCGGATATCTCCAGTTCAGTGCCGCAGGGCATTCTAATTAGAAAAGAAATTAGAAAATATTAAAAGCGTTAATCCATAGTGTCTTATGTTTAATGTCAATTCTATTAAATTAAATATTTAAACAAATTCCTTGTCGACTTGGAAATTTCAATCAAAAATAATATGAGAGATTTATAAAAAAAATTATTTGCTAAGGAAGAATAAGCCGCGAACAACGAGCACCAACTTAGTTAAGGTAAGTTAAGCCCACACTTACCCATTGTAGAGTGTGTTGTAGTAGGGCGTCTCGCACGTGGATACATCCATTTTCTCCACATATCCTTCGCCCGACTCTGTCGTCTGCTGTATGGCCTTCATGTTGGCCGCATCAAAGACAAACACATCGCCCAGCTCGCTGGTCAGCCAGATGGCATTGCTAGCCGGCTTGCCAACCAGCGTATTGATCTGGCTGCACACAGACGACAGATGCGACAGCCAATCCTCCATCTCCGAGTCGCTAGAGAATTGCAGCTTAACTGGCGAGCAGTTCACCGGCAGATGAGGAGCGTGAATAGCTATCCTTGGTGCTCCCGCTTCACTGCAGCACTGTACACACGTGATATCCGAGAGGGGAAATTGTATTTTCGTTGCTGCTCCATCGGGACTAAGCACCGTAAACGTTCCAGAGTCCCCGGACCTGGAGGCATCACCACCACTGCCACTGCCGCTGCTCACCCATTCCAATTCGATTATGCAGTCCTCGAATTCGCCTCCAGGCCTCTGGTAGCGCGCATCCGCTGACTTTACCCACGAAGAGAGCTCAACTGCCTTTTCGAACTTTGCCACAGTCTGAAGCTTGGCGAGTCTTTCTTGCCGCCGCTGCAGTTTGCTCAGAATATCCTTCCGCCAATTGGCATTTACATCCACTTTGCTATCGCTGGTCGACTGCTCATTGAACCAATTGGGCATGTTGCAGGCATCCACCGTGACGGCACCCGGAGCCACGCAGCTCCATAGGATACCGCATTCCGTCCAAAACTGGGAGCCCGTGTGATCATCATCTTCGCCCAAAAACACATCTGATCCGTGGTGCGTTGAGTCTGATTCGAACACCGTCGAATCGCTTTCCGGATGGGCTTCCATTCCAACAACGGAGCCAACACTGCGCACCGGCGACCATGCGCGTGGATTCCTTAGCTGGGTTTCAAACTTTCCACTAATCTCGACCACATCCGCGGCAGGAGCACTGGATGCATGCGAGGTCTCCCTGAGAGCTGCAGTTCGCTGCTTGTGGCGATCATTTAGGTTAAGACTTCCTATAGTCGGAGGTGAGTCAGCACCAAGGCGATAACGTTCGTGCTTGAGAAAATTGGCAGTTGCCGCTCCAGGGCTGGCACATGAACCCGTAGAGCTGTGAAGCACGGTCTCTACCACGGCGCATGTCTCTACAACGCCCTTCTCCTTCTCCTTGGAGTAAAGATTGGAGAAACTCTGGTGCTTAGAGCCGGGAGTGGAGCTGCTGCCGCCGCTCTTGCGAGACACAATTGATAGGGAGCTTGAAGTGCGACTGATCTGCATGGGGCACTGAATCAAACGCCACTTTTTGCCGGTGGGATCGGCAGCGGTCACTCCTGACCGATGGTACAGGCACCGGTCTGCGGCTCCAACGGCGAAGACCTACAAGATAATTGTTAACCTGAGATGGAAGCTGGGTATTAAACAGAGCGGAGACTCACCTGATCGTTGGCCGCCACTGCAACTGTGGAGATGTTGCCCACCATTTCCACCCAACCCTTGCCTATGGCCGAATCCTCGCTTATACCCGAAGCCTCGCCCTTGATGCCTCTCCTAAACCAGGCATGATGGTCGTTGGTTACACACCACACGGCATCGGTGCCGACGGAAACGTGAACTATACGCAAGCTGCAGGATGCCACCGGGGTCTTGACATCTAGCCAAGCATCTCCCGATAGATTATCCCGTGTAATTCCAGTGCGCACGATCACTCGACCATTGTATAGAACCGCCCAGACCAAGCCGGTGGGTCCCACGCTAATCTGCGACAACTCACTGCCCGTGGGAGTGGGAACAGCGGTCCAGCGGAGGCCCTCGGGTGCAGACTTCGAGACTCCCGTGCGAAACATGGCTCTGCCGTGGGCAGTGATGGCCCAGACGCACAAAGTGCCGGCTGGGGCATTGGGAACATTGGTGCCACCGATTGCGACATCAATAAAGGGCTCCTGCGTGGGATCCTTGTGCAGCGGCGCTACAGCACACCAGCTGTTGAGGGCGGCATATCGCCGGAAACGGATCCACTTGCGACGCCGCACATATGAGTTCCACGACTTCTTGGCCGAATAGGAAGCGGGAAAGTCCAGGGCATACATCCAGCCATCCTCGGGCAGCTGCTGGCCATCCAGCTCCAGATCCAGGTGCCAGTCCCCGTCCCACTGCCAGGCCATCGATGGCAGCCGAATCTTGTCCACGCTGCGTTCCACACTGCCATCCATCGAGGAGTACCTGTATCGATCCGTTGGCAGCAGTGTCTTTGAGAATCCCTCGATGGGCAGCCAGCGCTCGTTCTCGTACGACTCCTCCCTGATCCGGATGGGAACGTCCAGGCCATGGACATGCACGTACACCTGACGGTCGCCACCAATGGCCCACAGAAAGTTGGGCACAGCACAGATCTTCTTGAACTCCAGTCCCAGGTACGGCAGTTCGCGCCACGCCCCCGAGCTGGTGGACAGCGTGTAGACGCGTCCCTCGCTGCTGGCGGCGAACAAGTATGAGCTGGGCATGGTGGGATCTTCTACGTCTCGTGATCCCCTCTTTGTTTCACATCGTGTTTACAATTGCCGAAATTGATTTTTCTTCAAGACGGCCAGTGCGACCAACGTTGAGCGTTTTTACTCATGGATATATGCGTTGCCATACTTTGCAGTTATTTTTAATTTGCAATATTCCTTAATTTTTGGTTCCATCAGCCGCCGTTCGGAAACGTAATCTATTTGCGAAAGATCGACGGAAAACTCAAGAATAGCTTAAAAACCTTCATTGATTTTGTGTTCCAGGCTGCAACACAGGCTTGAAAACATCGACTGTTCGACTTTTAAACAACGATTATATCGATAGTGACATCGACATTTTTGCAGCTCTAATTGACGCCAAGAAATTATACATTGATTTTGAATAATATGGTAAAAATCTAAACGTTTATTCTCTTAAACCGCCTGGTGGACCCCCGAATCAAGGACACAGACTTGCAGATTAATTCAGTGCCGGTAGAGAGGTGGAGTAGCTCCATATACGGGCATTCGGCGTGGCGATGTTCGACGCAAAAAGGCGAGCACGCGCAGGGCAGGCTGTCGCTGTCTGGTCGGTCGTTTGTCGTCCGTCGTATCAGCAGCTGACTCTGTGGCAGTGGCAACCGGAGGGCCGACACCACGGACGACTTCCCACACCGACACCAGCATCAGCCCATCCCTGGCCATCCGTGGGCTGCAGTCCGGACCCGAGTCCCATCCAGCAGCAGCCGGTATTTCGTGCACTGGAGTTGTAAAACAACTCGGGGCTCACATACATACATATGTACAGGGTGCAAACGCCCGTGCAGCCCCACAAACATACGCATATGTAGTGGACTCGTATTATCGTATATTCGCTATATATATATTATATATATATGTATCCGCCGATGTCCTGTGCATCCCGTGAATCTTCGCTGCATTGCGCGAGTTCGGGGTGGTCGTAGGCATACCAAAAAAAGCGAAAAAAAAACTCCCCTAAACGACGATTGAAACAAGTGATTAAACCCTATTAACCGGAACCTTTCTCATCCCAAAAACAGTCAACCACACACTGAAGCCTGAAGCGAACGCTGGTACCTTTGGAAACACAGTGGTAAGTGCGTAAGTGCACGTCCGTTACAACGAAATATATACTCAAGTGGAATCGACATTTTATTCAAGCAGCGCATCTTCACATTCGGCGGACGGAACGGGACGAACTCTCTGGGATTCACATCACAATAAGTCATGCCACGGGGAAAACGCCGAGCAGCAGATATTGGCGACAACATGGATGGTCAATCGAAGAGAGCCCGAACCAGCTACGCCAGCATACCGACACAACAGAGCAGCAGGTGAGTAGTAGTAGTAGTCGGCAGAATGCCGAGAAGGGGAATAATGCTTTGGGACGGAGTGTGTCACCTGTTTGTTCCGGGAACGAGCAGAACTATTTCTCCTATAGAATGTCAATACGAATTTTAACTACTGATCGCAGAGTCCGTATACACTTGATAGATTTTTCATAAAATAGACAATAATTAGAAAAGGAGATAAGGCAGTTGAGCAATACAAGTATAAAATAAATCATTTTTATTAACAAATTATTTTTAAAAAGGCTATTCACATATTAAAAAATTATTTGTATATAGAGAAAAGTTATAGATAACGTTACCATGTTCATTTTAGGGGCTTAAAAATTGCCCATTCATGAAAATACTTCAAAGAAACTAGCCTCATCATTGAGAAAATTGTATTCGATAAAAAAGTTGTTTGTTGGAAATAACCACTATAACTATTTATACTATCACCCGTTTCCATATAAATGATGATATTATCTCCAGCGCAAATGCACAGAAGATTATTGCTCTTATCTCTTAATAATTATTGACTCGAGAGATATTCAATGTGGAAGTAAAATAGATTACCCACTTGTGGGGGGTTGGGAATGACTAAACTTATCTTTAATTTAATAACAAATTTATGGTAGACTCTCCATGGACATCTTATATAAATCCTTTAGTTCAAATTCAGTTTAAAGCATTAAACCTAATCCACGCTTGCTTCGAAAAATCCTTATTAAAATTAAATATATCTCTGAATATTTTAAAGTCCATAAATAAATAAAGACTTTTGGCTTAGGAGATAAAATATAACAAATAAGGCAGGATTAAATACGGATTATTTTAATGCACACAAATCCCAATAGAATTATATATGTACTCTGGAAGGTTACTGAAGAATAATTTGTTTGAATTACTTTGTTTATTATACAAAACTAACATTTATGATATAAATTACCTTTCTCTTGTTATTCTGTATATATAATTGAACTCGTTGATATTCCTTATCTTGTTTTTTATCAGATCTTTTTTTTTCCGGACCTTCAACTAAAAGTAAATATAATAAAGAAAATCTGAGGCCCAAGTAAGCGTTATTAGGTCGAAGAAACTCGTTTAATATACAACTTTCATTCATCAGAGGGAAGATGAGGCATATTAAGAGAATATTTCCAGTTGTCAGGTCACGTCTCGCACTTGCTATTGTCAGGGATATGGTTATTACTTTGCTGATAAGAAGATTCATAGCTAATAATAAATATTTCCAAAAAAAAAGTCGAAGGAAAAGCTTTTTTCAGCAGGCATCCAGTATTTATTTTCATTAAAACTCATTAATATTAATTATAAACAAAAGCAATTTTAGTTTTTCATGCGTTGTTCTTTCCCCACATACATATTTCGCATTATTTCAATTGACAAACCTTTGAATGGATTAAGAGATAATGAATTTTAAGTAGAAAATGTGCAGGAGATTTCGTTAAAAAGTATAACATTATAGAATACAGATGCTTCTCGATAAAAATTTTTGCTGAAACTGGAGGAGGGAGTTAAATACGATTTTGGCCAACTTTGGTCGTTCGCTTAGAGATTAGAGTTTGCCTTGGTAAATAATAGTTGTAGTTGGTTAATCATGATATATATATATTAACATTTAATAATCATATATGGTGCGCTATTATTTTATACATTTTAACAATATGGAAGACATTTGCATTTCTCATATATGTATATCTTTATGTTGCTTTCGATAATATCATAATTCTGCCGGGACAACTCCTCAATTTTGACTCTTAAATTTTTAAAATAGGACTACAGAGGATTGCAATAGATCCAACAAACGTGGGGATATGTGTAGACAACGATATGATCTCAAATAGCTGAACGAAAACGAACTCTTCACTTGGTTGTTGAACCCTGCTCACTCCATCGAGCCGTACTGGACCTTCTTGACCTTAAAGTACCTGTAAAGAATGCAGATTCTGTAGCACACTTAGACGTTTCTGTCGTAAAACATTATTTTACCTCCATCCGCCATAACCCGAGATAGTCAGCAGGACGGCAATGGCCAAGGCAGTTCCCACGGCCAGGGGCGCCGTCTCGTCGCGATAGGAGCCGGTGGCACTGCAGTGGAAGGACGGGCCCCACTTGCCACTGTCCTTAAACATGAAGCTCTGCATGTGCATGTCGCGCAGATACAACTTGGCTATATGCCCCGACTGGTCGCCGGAGTCGTGCGGGGCGTACATGATCACAGTTTGCTCCTTGTCGCACAAATAGGACTTGCCCACCGGCGTGGGGAAGTACATGGGCGTCTGGGCGGGTGATGTGAGCTTGACGTCGAGGTTGGGGCGATCGGGGTGCTCGAATAACCAGTTCGACGAGGAGTAGGATAGCTCGAAAAGATTGATGTACCAGCCCTCGCCGCCGGACGACTGTGTGTGTGTGTGGGCGAAAGTTCATGCATTAGTCAATGACGATCGACCTTTAACCTTAAGAGTTGGGCAGTTCCAGTGTACTCCCGATATTGATTTTTTCTCCCAATTATATTAACTTTTTTGTATATGGGGAATTGAGCTACACCTGACCTATCCCTGGTATTATTTACCCAACCCACTCACCTTTTTAAATGTCATGGACAGGCGGAAACCCTTAAAGTCCATGGTTAGAATCTCCATATTGGACTCTACACACTCGCCGCTCAGCTGAGGATTATCGGGCAGGTACAGATCGGCCTCCACATCCTCGTTGAGCTTGTTGCGATACCTGATGCTGATTAATCCATCCACCTGCATCAGGATGCAGGTGATGCCGTTGGTGGCATTGAAGCGGTACAACGATGTTGTGGCATCATGGTTCATCGATGAGGCCTAGAAAATCAGGAATATTGGGAATATTTAGGATATGCAGGAAGGCGGAGGAGTTAGGAGCTATGAGATTACCGATGGCGACTTGGTTGTGTACTTGCTGACCCTCGGCGCTTTCGTTGACACAACGCCCACCTGCAATCCGTGGGCGGCGGTGGCTGAAAAATCAAAGGTTAACCAGGCTTCACAGGTTGCATTGCGTCGTCCATTTTTCAGTCAGTGTGTCACAGCAACCGTCCTCGACAGTATCGATTTTCGGTACTCCCACCACCTGCAAACGAATACGTATCCTCGCTCCACCTACTCACCCAGAAGAGCCAACAGGGCTGAGTAGAACAGTGTGGCATTAAGGCCTTTGCCTAATCCTTGGACTCTGATCAGCGGCTGCCTGAAGTCGGATAGTTTCATCTTCTCTAGCAAATCTTTTGCACTTAATTGGCACACAATTCGAATGGCAATATTTTACGCTGCTGCAGTCTTCTCCGTTCGAAGCAACTACGACGTGTTTCCTGTTTCGGGTCCTGCGCACAACTGCGGCCCATATAAAATCGCACTGTTCCTTTCCCGTTGCCTAAAGTCCTTCCCACACCCACACCCACTCCCAACCCACATTTCTCCCTCCCAAGCCACTGCCAAGCCGCCTTCCCTTTATCCTAATACGGGACTTCACTCTCACTTTTGCCCTGCGCAGTCGCTACTGGAGGGAGATGTGTGTCTGTGCTCATGTATAAATGTGTGTACACTGTAGAAAAAACTATGTGTCAAATATATATATATAAGAGAAATAGTGAAAGCTTTTACTTCTAAATGGTATTAATAAAAACAATTAATTTAAATGTATAACATTTTTCATCAAAAAGAACTTTGGAATCTTTGCAAGCACTTAATTATAAATGCTGCATCGATAATATCAATAATTAGTAGGCGATCTTAGCATTATTCTCTCCCAGAAGCATCGAGAGATAGGAGGCACAGTTCGATAGCCTTTGTTCTTCCCGATTCGATTTGTCATATCTGTCGCTGGGCTGGCATTATTTTCTATGCTTCCCCGAGTGAGGGCCTCCGCTCTTGGCATTGGCCTCGTCTCTGCTCTGCTCTGCTTTGCTTTGCTCGGGGTCTGCCATGTTTACTATCGCTATTTTTAGGGGGCCAATACTCAAAAACAATACCCCAGAGAAGAGGCAAGTCGAATAAAATAAACAAAAAGAGGCCAGGCCACACGGCATTAGCAGCGACAGATTCGATTAAAAGTCTGCTGGTGTTTACTATACGTGTGCAGTAATATTTCCCTATAAACTATAGATGGCAGAGTGTGTGATAGTTGAACTTGATTGAATCATTCATTGACTGAATCAAACATTTTCCGCTTTTCCTCTTCCCCAGGCGCCATATCAGAGCTGAGGATGGGTTCAGCCAAAAACGTTGTTTGACATGGTTCCAGGAATACACCACTCCAGATGATCCAGAGACATTGGGTAAGTTGGAATGTAGTGCAATTTATAGCTAAAAACAATAAAATATAATATATAATGTCATTTACCCTAGGTCCCGATGGGATGGAGAAATTTTGCGAGGATATCGGAGTGGAGCCCGAGAACATTGTGATGCTGGTGCTGGCCTATAAAATGGGTGCCACCCAAATGGGCTTCTTCAGCCAGCAGGAGTGGCTGAAGGGCCTCACAGAGATCGACTGCGACTCGGCAGCGAAAATGGTTGTGAAACTTGACTATCTGCGCAGCATACTCAACGATCCCAACTCCTTCAAGAGTATCTACAGATACGCCTACGATTTTGCCAAGGCGAGTCTTTAGTTTAAAAAACTTTAAGCAAGTTGAGATTGTAATTGTTTTTTGTTTTTTCGGTACTCTGCAGGACTCGGACCAACGAAGTATGGATATTGTCACAGCCAAGGCCATGCTTCAGCTGCTTCTGGGCAAGCACTGGCCGCTGTATCCGCAGTTTGCACAGTTTC
Organism: Drosophila mayri; assembly: GCA_008042485.1. NCBI lineage: Eukaryota > Metazoa > Arthropoda > Insecta > Diptera > Drosophilidae > Drosophila > Drosophila mayri. The sequence goes on from VNJN01001215.1 coordinate 477,111, forward strand.
TAGAGCAATCAAAGTACAAGGTGATCAACAAGGATCAATGGTGTAATATCTTGGAGTTCTCGCGCACCATCTGCATTGATTTGTCAAATTATGATATTGATGGAGCTTGTAAGTATCTAAATTTGACCCGCAAATTATTATATGATATATAGTATATATCGAACTAATATGATCGAGAGAATAGAAACAAATTAAATACAATTTTCCATACTTTCAATACTATAATACTCACTCTACTATTTTAACCTCTTCTATTCAGGGCCCGTCATGCTGGATGAGTTTGTCGAATGGCTGCGCCTGCAACGGAGCCTGGTCACTTCCAGTTCTGGACCGTCCAGCTGAGAGATGCTGTATCGAGTCGCCTATTTCTAGTTCAACTTTTGGAGGCACAGTGCGGAGGCGTTAGCGGAGGAAATGGGGTGCGATTCGGAGGAGAAAGGATGAAATGAGAGATCGGCGGAACTATAAGACACATCCACACTCACTCAATCACACACCCACACCACACACCATACTCAGACAGGCACACACACTCACACACAGTGAAACACAAGCATTTGGAGAGACTGCGTACACTGGCAAAAGCAACCACTATGAAACTAAACTATTGATAATATATTTAATGTAATAATTTATGTATTAACGACAACTAAAAACTAAAACCATAATTTTCTACTTGTAAGTCATCCTTTGAAACGAAAACAAAAAGAACAAAGAAAAAACAAACAAACAAGAACAGACAGCAACAAGAGCCAAAATGAGGGCAGAGCTTGTAAAAAGTAAACCCAGAAAATGGATAAAACGCGATGGCAATAACCAAGAGAGACCCCCAATAGACCTAATAACTAGAGCATATAATTGAACTCAAGTAAACGAACCGAACCCTTCAAGATATCAGCAGCATAGTCAAAATCTCAACGGAAATCAACACCAATATTGGGGAAGTCGTAGTCGTTATTAAATCAATGTAGAAAAACAACAACATTTTGGGGACTATTTAATAAAATTATTAAGTAAAAGATAGCATTATTTGTGGCGTTATTATTTTAATATATTGTGGATTTTTTAATGGAGAAAATCATGGCTTTTGGCAAGAAAGCAGAATGTTGCTAAAAACATGTTGTGCAACATACAGCCAAAACTTTGAGCCAACGACAAAAATGCGACAAACCGCCTAAGGCAAGCGATTTAAGCAAAAGTATATCAATACTATTTAATAAAAATATGTACAATATAGCATTATTTGTGGCGTTATTATTTAAATATTGTTCATTTTTTATTAGAGAAAATCATGGCTTTTTACAAGAAAGCCGAATGTTGCTAGAAACATGTTGCGCCACATAAAGCCGCAGCTTTGACCCTACTACTAAAATGCGATAATACTATTGTTTAATAAGTTTCATGTTTTTACATATAAGACTGCAAAATGCCATTTATTATCATATTTTACATATCAAAAAGATTGTTGTAACCAAAGTTATTTGGTCTCTGAGAAGAGTTTTCCCTAAAACATTTTACAGGTTTTCTACAAGATATTTTGCCCACATTGAATGCCTTGGAATAACTGTCAGAGCTGTCTATGAGATACTCATTCCCAAATATAAACCATAACCAGTCGGTACTAGGACTATCTATAATATTTTTAAACAAAAACCATAATTCAAACAATAACAGCAAAGTGCCGCGATTTCCAACACCGGCGCATTTACGCAACCCATAGCTCGCTATTCCGGCGAAACGGTCACTCGGATTCAGCTGACGCTTCTTGCAGACCATTTTTTTGCCATTTAAAAAATCGAACGGTTTCGGCGCGTTGTCCGCTTTGCGCCTGTTTTTCGTGCATTTTGCCTGGCGTCAATGGTCAAATTCGATGGTCGCTCGTGGACATTGTCGTTAATTGTGTGGATCTCTTACTTGCTCCCGTTTAAGTGATATTTTGGGCGATCGCGGCGCATCGGCGGAGATAGATTGCATATTCCAGTCTGCGAGGAAGCAATTTTTCAACTTCAGGCCAGTACAAAAGGAAGTCCCAGAGATCAGATCAAAATGGCCGCGAAGCCCGATGATAAGAGCACGGATATTCCGGATCGCCTGTTTGACTCCAACCAGCGCAAGACGTACAAGCGCCTACGGTTTTTCGGCAAGGTAAGAGGAATGCGAGTCGCGGCTGTTCCCATGAGTCCTCGGCGCAGCCGCATCAATATCTTCACTCACACATGCACACATCCCGTTTCTTTCTCTCTGTTTCCTTTTGCGCCCTTCGTCGCTGGCTCCTTGTTGTTTTTGTTCTTGGTAGAGCTGTGAAGGCGCAAGAGTTGATGTGTGTGTGTGTGTGAAGTCGTTCAACGACAGTTTTATTTTTTGTCTTTTGGCGCGACTTATTGAATTTACATCTGCCAGTTCAGCAAATAAATTACTAATTAAACCCTTTATTTAATCAAATTTTACGCAGGGCGGCTTTGCAAAATGCTACGAGATCATCGATGTTGCTACCGACGAGACATTCGCCGGCAAGATTGTGTCCAAGAAGCTAATGATCAAGCACAATCAGAAGGAGAAGACAGCCCAGGAGATCACCATTCACCGCAGCCTTAACCATCCGAACGTTGTAATGTTCCACAGCTATTTTGAGGATATGCAGAATATCTACATTGTGCTGGAGCTGTGCAAGAAGCGAGTGAGTGGCAGCTGTTCTTTTGTATTTACCTGATCCGTACTGATCCTCGACCCTTGCTCACTTGCAGTCCATGATGGAGCTGCACAAACGCCGAAAAAGCATCACAGAGTTCGAGTGCCGCTACTACATCTACCAGATTATCCAGGGCGTCAAGTATCTGCACGATAATCGCATCATCCATCGCGATCTGAAGCTGGGCAACCTCTTCCTCGATGATTTACTGCACGTGAAAATCGGTGACTTTGGCCTGGCCACGCGCATCGAGTACGAGGGTGAACGCAAGAAGACACTGTGCGGCACGCCTAACTATATTGCACCGGAAATTCTCACCAAGAAGGGTCACTCCTTCGAGGTCGATATCTGGTCAATTGGTTGCGTCATGTACACGCTGCTGGTCGGCCAGCCTCCGTTTGAAACGAAGACGCTGAAAGACACCTACTCGAAGATTAAAAAATGCGAGTACCGTGTTCCCAGCTACCTAAGGAAACCGGCGGCAGACATGGTGATTGCTATGCTTCAGCCGAATCCGGAAAGCCGGCCTGCCATTGGCCATCTTTTGAATTTCGAATTCCTCAAGGGCTCCAAGGTGCCGATGTTCTTGCCCAGTTCCTGTCTGACGATGGCGCCCCGCATTGGCAGCAACGATACCATCGAAGATGCGGTGCACCGCAAGCCGCTGACCGAATTTAATGGAATGAGGCCGGACGACACACGTCTGGAGTCGACCTTCCTTAAGGCCAATCTTCATGACGCTATCACCGCTTCGGCGCAGGTCTGTCGCCACAGCGAGGACTACCGCAGCGACATCGAGAGCCTGTATCAGCAGCTCACCAATCTCATCAATGGCAAGGTATTCAATATATATTACTTTTCCCTAAATAACAGCAATTACCATATGTATCGATAACGTTTACAGCCGCGCATCCTGCAAGGCAATCTGGGCGATGAAAACACTGATCCGGCGGCACAGCCACTCTTCTGGATATCGAAATGGGTGGATTATAGCGACAAATATGGCTTCGGCTACCAGCTGTGCGACGAGGGCATCGGCGTAATGTTTAACGACACCACAAAGCTGATCCTCTTGCCCAACCAGATCAACGTTCATTTCATCGACAAGGATGGCCAGGAGAGTTACATGACCACTACCGACTACTGCAAGTCGCTCGACAAGAAGATGAAGCTGCTATCGTACTTCAAGCGCTACATGATCGAGCACTTGGTCAAGGCCGGAGCCAACAATGTGAACATCGAGAGCGATCAGATCTCGCGTATGCCGCATCTGCACTCTTGGTTCCGCACCACATGCGCCGTGGTCATGCATCTCACCAACGGATCCGTTCAGGTACGTTTTTTGATAATAATAATAATGAAAAATTCTTTAACCTTCGTATCTTCCCATTTAGCTTAACTTCTCGGATCACATGAAGCTCATTCTCTGTCCACGTATGAGTGCCATTACCTATATGGATCACGAGAAGAACTTCCGCACCTACCGATTCTCGACCATAGTGGAGAACGGCGTGTCTAAGGATTTGTACCAGAAGATCCGCTACGCCCAGGAGAAACTTAGGAAAATGTTGGAGAAGATGTTCATCTAAATGTAACCGGCGACCCCTAATCAAGCTAAATTTTCAACGAACTAACACTCCCCAACCGCGCACACAAGTTTTAAAAATTGAGTAATTTCTGTTCAAAGTTATTTGATTGTTCTATGTTTTATATTTAGAGTTTATTTGTTTTTTCTCAGTTCAAAACGTGGTTTTAGTTCATTTATATACAAATATGTTTAATGGTCCTCACACCCTCTCACTCAATAAACCTACAAATTAAACGCATTCATATGATTATGTTAAGCAATGGTGATCCAAGCACCGAACCGTTATTATTACGATCAAAGGTTTATCCAGTTGACTGATCATTCAATAAAGCCATTTTAATGCTGGAGAAATCTTATAAACCTTAAATAAAATTGATTTATTGATCAATTCACGCGAATTAACTCGCTCGATAATAAACTTGTAATCCTTTAAAGGCAGAATACAGAATAAATTCTTAAAATAAATGTCGAACTCGATTTTCCTCTTAATTCTGTTTATAATTCGGTTTATTTGGTCGAAAAAGACACCTTCACCTGTTAAACGTATTTTGAAAGATGGTTTGAAAGGGCCGTTAGAACTAAAACGCCACCTAGCAGCCGCAGTTTAAAATACAAGTCGTTGTCTGGTTCAGCAACCGGTTCTCTGTAGGTTTACATCTGGTTAAATTTTCATAGTTGGCGCGTATGTTAACAGCCCACCTAAACCACCCACTGTATTGCGATTTTCTAAAAAACTGGTGGTTCAAATCTTTTGAAATTTTCACCAAATCTTCCTTAATCTTCTCCTAGTAAGCCAATAATGCACGGCATATTGCATATTGGAACACATTCTTAAACTGGAGTTATAAGACTTTTTATTTTTGCTGCCCTCTTTTGTATGGGCAGAACCCGAGGTTGGTCCACTGCGGTTGGCGGTTTGAAGTAAATAAAACTTTGTAGAGCAAAACTACAATAAATATCCTTTATCCTGACATACCAGGTATTCCGGCACACGTCCTGTGAGCCAAAATATTAAGAAAACCGTAAAAACCCAAATCAAACACTTTTTTTTAATAGATCCAAAGGTCAAATACCCCCAAACCCAGTAAAAACCAATAGCAAATTCGTCTTTTAGCATTTATAAACTTTATTTAGTTTGATTTAGTGCCTTATTTAGAAAATAAATAAAATATAAAAAATTTCTCCGTGTTTAATTTTCCCACCGTTCCATTTCGAATCTAACTCACCGACGCTAATTTGACGGCGGTAAGAATAGAACGAACGGTTACACTAAAACCGCAGTCTGCCGATTTGGCCACACCGGTTGGCATATTGATTTTATTTTCTTGAAAATTAAAGATTCCCAATACGTACTCACTCGCTGCAAAGCCGAAGAAACCCTAATATTTAGATGCAATTAGTGCCGAGGTGGATATAAATCCTCGACATGGGTGACAACGAACAGAAGGCGCTCCAGCTGATGGCCGAGGCGGAGAAGAAGCTGACCCAGCAGAAAGGCTTCCTGGGATCGTTATTCGGGTGCGTAAACGGTCCATTTCGCAATGAAAGTGGGAGAGTGAGACTTGGAGTTGGTAGTTGGGGTAGCACATAGCCATGCTCTTCTCCTTTTCCATTATAGTAGTTGTTGGACTAGATTTCTTCACGCCTCCATGCAACCCACACCCACCAATAATACGTATACGTAGATGTGTAGACCGCCTGCGCCTCCACGCCATAATAATCTTGCAAAGCAGCGCAAAAGTCCAGGTTACGTTTATTATCAGCTTACGATATGCGGGAGAGTTTTTTAACCATTGAAAAGCTAAAAACAATGAGTTGTCAGTGTTATCTAGGTATTTACATTCGATGGCATTAACATTCGTAGTCGCATTGATGAATCATTCATTGGCTTAATTATTAAAAACAAAGAGAGGTATAAGTTAATATATACATGCATATGTATATAGACTTTCACTTATGTAGATCCTTCTGGAAATTCTCTAATATTATAGATATAATGATTTTAAGGGTATATTTTAAATGGGTTTCTGTTTTTTTTTTTTGCAATGTGTTTCATATCTGTTTAGGTTTAAGATATTGAATATTCATTTTCGCTTACCGAATTTAACTTAGAGTTAAAAGTTTATACTAAGTGTTAAAATATTGAGCTTGATCTACAATTTAATAATAATTAATATTTCAGAGGCTCAAACAAGGTGGAGGATGCCATCGAGTGCTATCAGCGGGCTGGAAACATGTTTAAGATGTCCAAAAACTGGACAAAAGCCGGAGAATGCTTCTGTGAGGCTGCTACACTGCATGCCCGCGCTGGAAGTCGCCACGATGCTGGCACCTGCTACGTGGACGCCTCCAACTGCTACAAAAAGGTGGACGTCGAGAGTGCCGTCAATTGTCTCATGAAGTCCATTGACATCTACACTGACATGGGACGCTTCACGATGGCAGCGAAGCATCACCAGAGCATTGCTGAGATGTACGAGAGTGATCCCAATACCTTGGTTCGTTTCCAGCTCGAGATTATTTGATTTTTTTTAAGATTTAATGGCTTACATTTCTGCAGGCTAAGTCAATACAGCACTACGAACAGGCGGCTGATTACTTCAAGGGCGAAGAGTCGGTCAGTTCGGCCAACAAGTGCATGCTGAAGGTGGCCCAGTACGCGGCTCAGCTAGAGGATTACGAGAAAGCAATATCCATATACGAGCAGGTGGCCGCTTCGTCGCTGGAGAGCTCGTTGCTCAAGTACAGTGCCAAGGAGTACTTCTTCAGGGCCGCTCTCTGTCATTTGAGTGTGGACCTTCTAAATGCCCAGCATGCCATCGAGAAATACGCGCAGCAGTATCCAGCATTCCAGGACTCCAGGGAGTTTAAGCTCATCAAGGTTGGTCCTATCTCTCATCGTCTTGCCGTAAGAATTTCCCTTACTCGTGTTCGATTGCAGGTGTTGTGCGAGCATCTCGAGGAACAGAATATCGAAGGATTCACAGAGGCCGTCAAGGACTATGACAGCATCTCCCGGTTGGATCAGTGGTACACCACCATCTTGCTGAGGATTAAGAAGGCTGCGGACGAGGACCCCGACCTGCGATAAGCTAATCAATTATTACACTTTTTCCGATAAAGAGACGCATACACACATTTATTAAATGCTTTATTCGGTTCGGATATTAATATCTACCTATATATACATAACTAAATGAAGATTAATTAAAAACGTGTTGCATTGCTAAAACCTGAGAGCACCTATAGGACGACAGTCTGCTTAATCGCGTGAAATTAAATTACCGAATAGTCCGTGTTCCTCCCCTATTCCACAATTTGAATCGCAGCCGTGCAACGAATAAGAGGTTCGATTAGATTTTAGTTTCCGATTGCCGAGCGAGTTTAGGAATTGGATGTTTAACAGTGTTATGTTTGATTGTTTTTTACTACGTTAATCTTTCTCTCTTGTTATTTGTGTAAGTAGCCAAAAATATTGAATTAGCTGCTGTTTTATTTGGACTCATAAACTATCCTCTAGAAATATTGTCTTAATCTTCATTCTCCCCGTGTGTACTGTGTTGGATCATTTCGAGATTTATTAATAATGATTCGTCCCCCTTGTAGTGACTATATACTGCACAGAGAAAAGTAAAAACACAACCTACGAATAATTAACTTAATATATGTCCATATAAGCATTAAAGATTACCCCTATAAATACCCAAAAAAAAAAAATTAAAAGAAAAGAAAAGGAATTCTTATAAATATTTGAGGGTCACATTTATAGAAAATTCCATCTCGCAACAAAATTTTAACAAATGTTTAGTAGATCAACTTCCTATGAACATGTATGTGAAAACAGTTATAAATCAATAAATAAAATTATGACAGAGCTGGGCCGAGACGAAATCGGGAAAATATCAAGTTATTGAATTAATATATGATATGTATCTCCAGAAAACACAAGCCACACACTTAATTAAAACAAGAGCAATGGTCTAAGTAATGCCAATACTACGCATGCATTACCAGATATATTTCAAATAAAATACTATAATAAAGTTAAATGCTTGGATAAATCTTGTCATTATCCTGTCTGTTCGTATCAAACATTTTTGTCAATATACGCACAACCGATCCAGCCACATCCGCATTTGTGTTTCCATTTAACTCTGCAATGTAAATACACCCAAAAATGCTTTTTCTTTTTATTTTTTATCTAAGAAAATTAATTAGTTTTATGTAAAAGGCAATGATAAAGGTATGTATGTACATAGTATGGATTTAAATGTTTTTCTTTAGATATCAAATCCATTAAAATAGTGTCTCAATTATTTATTAGTTTTGCAGAGGGAACTTAATTTATATTTCTCAATAGACCATTAGTTTGTACTAGGATAAATATTGCTAATCCGATCTAGGTAGCATTTATATCCGTCCAGATATGTTGCTTGTGTTTTCCCCTAGATGTTAACCAGTTTTCACCTCAATCCGCTGAACAGATTGATCAACCCGATCGCCCAGATAGAGGGAAACCTGTGCGAACGTCATTGTCAAGAGCTCAGCAAAGAGCTGCCAATATCAACAGAGTTCTCTCGCTTCGCTCTCCAAACACACATAACCGGGGATCGGGGATTAATTCGAAGTCGGACTCTCGGCGGCAATGACGATGAGTCGATGACCATATCAGTTCTATGGAGGGTCGCTGGAGCAATCTCTCATTCATCCAGCCAATGTCCGCGCGTTAGGTTCGTTCCAACGGCGATTGGGATTATAATTCCCACAGAGTTCTTCGCAAACCACCTCCTCCATTGGGCTTCATCCAGAAATTCAAATAAGTAAAAGTATAATCGGCTTAGTTATATAAGCACAAAAACAATACGCGAACTTTTGAATATATATCTGCTGTACTGCCCTGCTGTTGACGGTGTGATTGTGTATCTGTGGAAGTCCCAGTGCATTCCGGTTTTTTGAATATCGTACATATAAACTTCGCTACGTCAGAGCTACTTGGTTTCACACTGAAATTCCGACATCGAAAAACCCCAAAAGACATCAATATAATAAATAAATAAAAAACCTCAATAATTGGATGCACACCCACATGTTTACGCATACAGTGTGATTTCATACGTGTTGTGGCCACAACCTTTAATACAATATCCATTCTCCCGAGTCTGGAAAGTCTGATAACCGAGGCTTAAACCAACTAACAAACGATTCGCAGCCGCAAAATTCTACAAATACCAGGTAAAAATCAATTAAACCATAATAATGGGATTTTCCTCACGTTAACTGGGTTGAGGTTTTACTTCTAGAGATGTTCCGATTTAATTAATATTAAAAATTTATATTTCAAAAGTTCTCGTGTCACAACTGTCATACATACATTCACATAAACAAACATACTTATATAGAAGGTCGCCAACAGATCATCGCTATCAGTTGGGAAATGCTCATTGTTTACGCATCTGAGGGTACAATAATTACAATTCATTATACATATTATATATTTTGGTTTAATTTTATATAACTCGGAAAGCCGAAAATACTCAGGAAGACTTTAAATTTATCAATGAGAAAAGGCTACTATGTACTAAACTAAACAGTTTTAAGCAATATATAACTAGTAATAATAACAATATTCACAACGTACTCATAAACACACATGCATGCAGTTGGAATATACATTTGCAAACCTAAAAATAATAGTTTTATTTTATTGCAGCCCGCACTATGGTCCTGTGGATCGCATTGGCCTTTGGCGCAATTGGGCTTTGCTCGTCTCAGGTGCCACAACTGTCCGTGGGGAATCCCCTGATAGCTTTAACTGATGCGACAGCCTTCGAAAGGCAAACCAGCCGTGTCCAGTCATTGCGGAGTAACTTCGACAGCGATGTGTTGCTAAATATCTCGCAGGGAGCCCAAGAATTCGCCCTCGATCTCCTGCAGCGCATTTCCGTTGAGGTACACAAGACCGGGAGGGACTTTATGGTATCGCCCTTCTCGGTATGGTCGCTCCTGGTGCTCCTGTACGAGGGATCATCGGGCGAAACGTACAATCAACTGCGCAAGGCTCTGCGGATCAATGTTGAAGATGAGAAGCTGCGTGGTGTCTACCAGGTGTGGAATTCATATTTAAAGTGAGTAGAATAATTATTTGGGAATCGATAAATAAAAGCAACTACTACAATTTCATCACTCAACTGTTTCCTTTTTCCCGTTTTAAGCACTAAAACATCAACTATTGAGGTGGCCTCTCTTCAGGCCGTTTACACCGACAAAGATTATCCGATAAAGAGCAGCTACCGAAGTACCATCCAGAATTATAATGTTCAGCCGATGGAAGTGGATTTCTACGACCGGGACACAGTGCATGTGATCAATGAGGCCACCAATCGCACCACTCGAGGCCTCATTCCGTACACTGTCCTGCCGCAGGATCTCTATGGAGCCAAGATGTTCCTGCTCTCCTCCCTCTTCTTCAAGGGCCAATGGAAGGTGCGATATTGATTTTTGTGTTCCCGCAGAGATCCCTTCATGTGTGCAGTTTAATTGCAGTTCCCCTTCAACCGGACTCTCACCAGGGTAGAATCTTTCTTCAACGAGAACGGCGATGTGGTGGCCCGCATTCCTATGATGGTGCAGGAGGCGAACTTCGCCTATGCGTCCAATATCGAAGGTTTGGATGGTTACGTTCTCGAGCTACCATATGGCAGCCAGGACAGGCTGTCGATGATCGTGATCCTGCCCAAGCGGGGCTTTAAACTGAACGACGTGGCCAACAATCTGAAAAACATCGGCTTGGGCCCCATCTTAAAACGCCTGGCTGCCTTCAAGGCAAATAGCTTCTCCGAGGATAACGAGGTGGAGGTTATGATGCCAAAATTCGTGACGTCCACAGACTTTACGCTCAAGGATGTACTTATTGAGGTATACGAACCTTATAAAAATCCTCGTTCGACTCTCATAATTGCCTTTAATATTTACAGATGGGAATCCGTGATCTTTTCGACGAGAACACAGCAAACTTGAGTCGGATGGCGTCCGGATTGTTCGCCCAGCTTTGCGTTCACTCCACCAAAATCATCGTTGACGAGGAGGGCACTACGGCGGTCGCCGTTACGGAGGCTTCGTTGGTCAACAAGGCCACGCCGCCCAAGTTTCAACTAAACAAGCCCTTCCAGTACATGATCGTGGAGAAGGAGACCAACCTGTTGCTCTTCGCTGGCCAAGTGCGGAACCCAAAGGCAGCTTAGCGATCTAGGCGAGACTTTATTCGAATGCCACACGCAATAACACAACGTTATGTTAAGTCATCTAAAATTTATTTCTTTGTTCGACCTGCGGCCTTTTTGCCGCCGACGGGCTGCTGTTTGTCCTTGCTGGCCTTGCTAGAGATGAGGGGATGGGTTTCTGGAAGAGAGATCGATCAAATGGTTTCGTAACTGAAAGGGGCTCCATCTATTTGTACATACCATCAGTGGGCGCATCAGGCAGGCTGACATCGTGGAGCTGCATGCGTCTTCGTTTGGCGGCCATTATATCGTCTTCATAGTCATGTGGGTCTGCGGTCAGTAACACGGAACTGGCTTCAAGACCTCCATCCTGGCCGGCCCAGCCATCCTCGGGATCCTCCACCTCCGGTGCCATCGGTAGGAACTGCAAGGCATTCTCATCCTCGCCCTCCTCGTCCGAGGAGCAAAAGGCAGCCACCGGCTCCACTTTCTGTACGTCCACTTCGATCTCCTCATCCTGCTGTGCGTCTGCGTTGAGGTCTACCGACTTGTCTTCGTCTGCTATATCGAACTCGGACTCACGCTCCTCATACTCCACATTCTCGTCCAACTCCTTAAAGTCTGGCGCAAATGCAGACCAGTTTTCCACCTGGTTCTGGGCCCAAATCGATACCAGGCCCGAGCTAATGCTGGCAATTATGGGGCGGACCGGGTGCCACACGACGTCCAGTAGCAGTTCTCCCTTTGTGCCGTGCAGTATCTTAACGAGATTGCCAATTGACTTTTCCCAAATATAGAGGGCGTGCTGGCGAGCACTGCCCGCGCAAATGTATTCACCGTCGCCGGAAAAGCAGCACTTTTTCCAAGTTGTCCTGTAAAACGGAGCAAAATATGTAATAGGTGGCCTATTTAGATGTAGTTATGTATTACTTGTTGACTAAATCCTGCAGTTTTTGAATTGGCTCAGGCTCGCCGTCCTTGCCCAGAGCAATAATCTCCTTGGAATCGTAGACTCGTATAACTCGATCCGAAGTGTTAATGAGAAAGGCGCTAAATGGATATGGAATTGGTTACCGAAAAATTTAAACTATTTTCCATTCACTTACTCTCCCCGACGGGCGAACTCAATACTCTTGACGGCCGTTGCGCTCGAGGTGCCCACGATGATGCGAAAACTGGCCACTACCTCAAACGTATCCACGTCCAAAACTAGTATCTTTCCCTTGGCGTTGCCTGTGTAAATATGCTTTCCCCTTCGATCAAATGAGGCCACTATGTTCAGGTCACCCTGGAAGAAGATCGAAGAGGCACAGGATTATGTAGACAATAAAAATTTGACGACAATAAAACCAACATCCGAGTCCAAGGGTAGGCACCGGTGGGCCCCACCGATCTCTACAAGCACGGCAGCATATCGCATGGGACAGACCAGCAGCCGATTGTCGTTGCGCGGATCAAACTGAACTTTCAGCACGGGCGAGGGAAATCTATACTTGTGCTCCACTTCACCGGTAAGCACGTCCCAAATGCACACATTGTTGTCCGTGGAGGCAGAGAGTAACTGAAAAATAGTTTAACTTATTAATTCAAAATAATATAAATAACGCCAAATCCGACCCACCTTATGGCCATTTCTGGTCCAACTGAGACTGCACACGGGGTGCACATGGGCGGATATAATCTTGGCAATGCCCCGCGTCAAGAAATCCCAAATAACAATGCGCCCATCATTACAGCCCACGGCCAGGAGGGTTCCGTATTTGTTGAAGGCACACGTAACCGCAAGCGATATGCAGTCCAGGGAACCGTCAAACTCCTCGGGATAGTTTTGTCCAAAAGATTCTACAAAAAGCGTTTGTAAATATCTTTTAATTTAAGACTTCCGCGGTTTCTCACCCAGCAGCTCCAAATTCATTTTTGTTTACAGTCTTCATCTTCTAAAATGGCAGCTGGCGTTCGCGATACCGATATCGATTGTTGATAGACAGAATTTGAACTATAAAAAAATTTATTTTTAATGTTTAATGTTTGCCTTCTTGTGTTAAAAAATTGTTGCTTAATAAATTGATCAATAGACTCCAAGTGGTTGAAAGTAAATAACTCATGCTGTCAAGATCGAGCAATCTTCTCGATTGTCATCTAATGCAAACCAATAATAGATAACACAAAGGTCCGAGATATCGATAGTAACATCGGAGTTTTCCCACCTATATTTTCTGAGCTCTGGTGCACGTTGTATGTGAAAAATTTATGCAGATGTATTTGCCAATTGTAACAAAGCCCGGATTGTGAAAGTGCAAGCAGACTCGAATCGGGACAATTATGCCACTAAAAAATCAAACAGAAAACGTTACGCAGCAAGCCTTTTCGGGGACATTTTGGCCGTGGCACGCGATTGTGTCAACGTCACCTTTGGAGCACTCGCTCTTTCTCGCTCCCGCTCACTCTCGCTGCTAATTTTTTGCGTACTCTCTCTCTGTCGCTCTCCCCGAAAGCTTAGTGGTGGAGTGAAATAATGAAATAACAGAGTTCCAACTTTCGTTCACATCAAGCGCTGTGTGTGCGGGCCTTTCATGCCAAACTAATTTTGAACTGTTTCGATTCCGGTTTGAGGCTTTCCCAGCTTTAAAATATCTCCTTCGCCGTTCTGCAAAGGGAATAAAGTAGTATGCAATCACAATCGCAAACGCAATTACGGTGCTCTGCCTGTGCTTTCCACTCCTCCTCCCTTAGGTTTTTCCCACTATTTACCCTTGGATGTGTGTGTGTGCTTCTGTGTATATTTTCGTGTTGAATCGTTGCAGTGTATTCATCGCCAGCCACGTTAAAGGGAAGAACGTGAATGTGAATACAACAACCAGCCAGAATTGAAACGGAAGAAGAGAAGCTAGAGCACTTGGATTCAAGATTCCCAGGATTCAGGAGCCCAAATTCTCAAACCCCAGTCCCACTCACCATACACACAAACACCAGCACCAGCACTCCAACACTCGCGCGCACTCACGCACGCTCTCCAGGCGAGGAAGAAGAGTAAATAAATCCAAGCAACGAGCAAAATGTCTGGCGAGGAAACGTCTGCCGATCGCAATGTCGAGATCTGGAAAATAAAGAAGCTCATCAAGAGTCTGGAGATGGCCCGCGGGTGAGTTTTCCCTAATTCTTATTATTCCTGTCCTCCAGTATTTTCCCCCCACCGCTTTGCGTACGTGTGTGGGGTATACACAACATACTCTGGCTCTCACTCTCCACCGACTGGCGGGGGTGGATGTGGGCGTGGGCAGGGGCGGCGGATGGGGCAGTGAGTACAACCACCTTTCCTTGTTGGGCATCCACTCTCCTTCCGATGGCATTGTCTTAATCTCCGCCAGATCCCACTCTCAGGCTCACTCCGCCCCGCTCTTTGGCTAGTTTTTTTTTTATTTGCCTGAGCAACACGTTTTTGTCGGGTTATTATCAGTTCGAACTAGACTGAGTGAATGAGTGAGTGGCTGAGTGAGAGCATGTGAGCACCTCGGTGTGAGTAATGCGCCTCGTGGCCGTTGCTGCTCTATCGTTGTGCTCAAACGTACATATGGTATGTATGTATGTAGGTACGTACGTGCGCGTCTGTTTGTGTGCGCCGAAATGGGCCAAGCTTTGTGGCCAACGGCTGCCCCCCTTTCCCTACACCGTTGGCGCGACCTGGTCCTTACCGCTTCGCTCCGCTTCGGAGTGGTTAACAAGGTCAGCGAATCAGCGAGTGACCCCGCAGGAGCTGTGCCGCCATACCACCACCATACATCAAACTTTGGGGCCAAACACGCACGCACACTCACTCACGCTGTGTGCGGTTGCCAACTGGAGTTGTTTGTTGTATCTTTTGCTAAATTTTATTCGCTTATTGTACAGTTTTGACATTTTTTTTTGTCTTAATTTGGCATAATATTTATTTGAATTCGATATCGAGTAACAGTAACGGTCATGGGAATAGAACTGCACCCAAGATTACCTTATTTTCTATGGAATATTGACCAATAACAGTTATAAATATTTATAAATATCTTTAATTTGCTTGGTATTAACTTATAGAAAGATTTTGGTCACAACAATTATCATTAAAACTTAAAGCTAGTTATATATTTTTATTGCAAAGTGTGTAAAATTTTCACGCTTGACTCATAAATCTGAGAAAAGGTTTTATTTTTCCAATTTGTATACCCTTTAGTCCCAAGCTAAAGGAGACTTCTGAACTTATAGATCCAACATTTATATAATAAGCAGAGTCGAGTTAGCAATGTCTTTTAATTATTTTTTTTAATTTAAAAATTTTAAACTCCATATTCTAGTTTGTTAACTTAATAAAAACCAAGGCAAAGCCTTAGTTATTGCAAAAGGTATACAAACTTCGGCTTTATTTTTAACTAGACTTGAGCTTTGCACTGTTGCTATGCCGGAAATGCTTTTTATTTATACCACATTATATATATCTTCTCTTTTTGTTTATTTCAGCAATGGCACCAGCATGATTTCTTTGATTATTCCGCCAAAAGATCAAATCTCTCGCGTCAGCAAAATGTTGGCCGATGAGTTTGGAACGGCCTCGAACATCAAATCGCGTGTAAATCGCCTGTCCGTCCTCGGTGCCATTACGTCGGTCCAGCACAGACTCAAATTGTACACCAAAGGTGAGTAGTGAGATAGAATGATCCCTCCAAAAACCCTTTTAATAATCAAAAACTCTTTTGTTTATTTCAGTGCCTCCAAACGGTTTGGTCATCTACTGCGGCACCATTGTCACAGAGGAGGGCAAGGAGAAGAAGGTGAACATAGACTTTGAGCCATTCAAGCCCATCAACACGTCGCTGTACCTGTGCGACAACAAGTTCCACACGGAGGCCCTCACTGCCCTGCTCGCCGACGACAACAAATTCGGATTCATTGTGATGGATGGTAATGGAGCGCTATTCGGTACCCTTCAGGGCAACACCCGCGAGGTGCTGCACAAGTTCACTGTCGATCTGCCGAAGAAGCACGGACGTGGTGGTCAGTCTGCCCTTCGTTTTGCCCGTCTACGTATGGAGAAGCGTCACAATTATGTGCGCAAGGTCGCCGAGGTCGCCACCCAGCTGTTCATCACGAACGATAAGCCCAACATTGCCGGACTCATTCTGGCCGGTAGTGCGGACTTTAAGACGGAGCTCAGCCAGTCTGATATGTTTGATCCTGTAAGTAGTTGGCTTACTCTTCACTCTGTTGGATGGAGATTATCCATAATTCAATGCTCTCCAGCGATTGCAATCAAAAGTCATCAAGTTGGTGGACGTGTCTTACGGCGGCGAGAACGGCTTCAACCAGGCTATCGAATTGGCAGCTGAATCGTTGCAGAATGTGAAGTTCATACAGGAAAAGAAGCTTATCGGTCGTTACTTTGATGAAATTTCTCAGGTGCGTTGAAATTTAAAGAATTTGAAGCTGAAAACGATGTAATTATTAATTTTTTTTGTACAGGATACAGGCAAGTACTGTTTTGGAGTCGAAGATACCTTGAGGGCGCTGGAACTTGGCTCTGTGGAGACTCTCATTTGCTGGGAAAACCTGGACATTCAGCGATACGTTCTCAAGAATCATGCCAACTCGACGTCAACGACAGTATTACATTTGACGCCGGAGCAGGAAAAGGACAAGTCGCACTTCACTGACAAGGAGGTAATTTTTAACTCGCCACCATTTCCATTATTCCAACTAACGGATATTTTCTCGAATAGAGCGGGGTGGAGATGGAGCTGATTGAGTCTCAGCCGCTGCTGGAATGGCTGGCAAACAACTACAAAATGTTCGGCGCCACACTGGAAATTATCACGGACAAGTCGCAGGAGGGAAGTCAGTTTGTGCGAGGTTTCGGTGGAATCGGCGGTAAGTGTTTAGAGCAATCTTACAAGTCTCTTATAGCACTGATTTGCTGCTGGCCTGGCTAGTAGTGGCTCGATATTCTTCAATATAAAAATGCTGCAACTATTTTCATTCCTCTTCCCTCATGCTGCTTAAATACGGTCGCCACGCTATGATGTATCTATCGTAAATGTAAAATAATACCTTGGTATCTTAATCTGTGTGTAGGCATATTACGCTATAAAGTAGATTTCCAATCCCTGCAGGCCGACGAGCCGCTGGAAGACGTCGATCTCGATGATTACTAAGCCAGCGATCTCGATAATATGACGCGTTCAAATACAAAATAAGCAAACCAGATAACTTTTTGGGAAGAGAAACCTCGTAAAGCAAAACGTTCAAATTGATTAGGAACCAATTTACTTGCCACATAGTTTTACCTATGTTCAGCGTAGCCGTTCAATACAATATTTATCATCAGTCGGGTGGTGGGTGCATTTCCTCTTCGGATCGGGTCAGGCGTCTGTCTAGATATGTACCTATGCGTTTTATCAAATTTTTAAATTAGCCGAGTGCGCGAAATTACTTTTAAGCAATAACTTAAATTCGTATTCTGTATTTCGTATTTGTAATTCGTAATTCAAGTGTCATGCTAGGAGATATATTAGCGCATTCTCTATGGTTCACCTTGTTCGATTTGGATTCATTTAGGGCGCATACGATCAACGGTGAACGTACGTGCCCCTGTTAGCTGGAACAAGTTTTGATCGTATCTGCATTTCCCCTATTCAAATTAGAAACCGAGTGTTATATAAGAAAGTATACAACAAGAAATCTAATCCATAAAATTGTAATAAAAATTAAACCAAAAATAAAACACCACACATAACAAAAGGCTGGACAAACTTACTTATATCTCAATAAGGGTTTATTTTTTAATTTAAGAACAAGTGTTGTACGTCAAAGAAGGTGAGAATACGGTGTTGATTTTTTTTGTTGTCGTTTATTTTCATTATCTTTCTCATTTTTATTCATTAACTGCTTTTGCGTTACCCAACTTCTTCGTATACAGCTAACTAATTTTGAATCCCATTATGCTTTCGCAGGTGTCTTGCGTTACAAGGTGGACTTCCAGAGTATGCAGCTCGACGAACTGGACAATGACTGCTTCGACCTAGATGATTACTAGAAAATGTGTGTGTTCGGTTGAAATTATCGTCGTCGGTTGGCCGCAAAGTGAAAACTTCAACTACAACTACAGCATAAACCAGGAAAATCAAATAGAATATTTTATTAGCATGAGAAAAAACAAACAACACACACACAAACCTTCTTCCATTTTAACGTTGTTGGCGAAAAGTAAAAATTTAAATTAATGCATAATGCAAAACTACAAAAACGATATGATAATGTTAAAAAATCGAGGAAAACATATTAAAAAAATACCGTTTTACGTGAACAAGACACTGGGCTTGCTTTTTCATTTAGAATACGAAATATCCCATGCGCAGATGCTCTAAAATATGGATTCATGATTGGTTTTCCCTCCTACATAAGCTGGAAAAGTGCTGAAGAGAAGACGCTTGTACCTATGTTTGGCTTTCTTGTTGTGTTTATACAGCTCAATGCTCTTGGAAATTTATTGCTGACAGCAAAGTTTGGATTTTATTGAAGTAACCTGCGCCAGCATAAAAATGAAAGTGGTTGAGGTTTAAAGTAAAGGGAAACGCTTGTACTTTTTTGGTAATGCCGTTCGCCACTTTCTATTGGCGGGCGCACTTGGCAACAAGATTGTATTGCTGGATCCACAAGTGATACGAATACGGCGACGCTTACAAGCATTTGCATTTGATCTATTGACGATTTGCATTTAGGAATTCAACAAAAACAAATAGATTCTATCTGGGGGAAAGCTGAAACTTGTTTCTGAGTTAGTATATATTATATACAGTCGAGCCTCTCTAACCCGGTAACCAAGTAGTTATTCAGGGAAGTTCGAGTTACCGAGGCTAATTAAATCTGCCATAAAAATCTCAATTGGTTCTTTGGAATAAGCACTCCAATAATGCTAATCAAACTTGTTAAATCGATTATGATTTCGTTTGTTTGGGTTTGAGTGTGATATATGATTGTTATTGTGACTTAAACTTTTCCGCTGTTGTAGATTACAGAAGCATCTGGCCAATATCTCAATAATTGTAATTATGGTATTAAATTTATAAGAGTCATTGTATGTTATTTTTCCAGGAAATGGTTTAAAGTTTTATTTTTCTTTTTAATATAGAAAATAGGTTGTAAATTCAATTAAAAGCTGGTCCACTCTAAAGAGCACAAGTGTTAATCTTTATGTGAGTATTATTTACACACCCTTCATATGTATATAAAAGATTTCGAGTGTGTGCGATGGTTTACAACTTAATGGCTTGATCGGGAGAACGTTAGCACAATCAGCTGCACTGAAGCGACGACCATTTCCAACTGAACCGTCGGCGACAGAGGTTCGTTTGGTTCCGAAATAATTGATTTTGTTTGTTGTGGTAGCTGAAACTGAGCAGCAGACTTGGAGCGATATGGCAGCGGCTGTTGATGAGATGCGCGATGGTCTTAGGGAGGACTGGAATATCCTGGAGAACGTATTCAAGCTGCTCCAAAGGGAAGACACCTTCTGTGCGGATCCGCAGCAATGGGACAAGCAGAAGATAGTGCCATTTTTGCAACCAGAAAAGCTGAAGGTAAGAAACCCCGGCAGAGCGTCTGCCGATCTGAAGATAAGGAACTATAGCCGGAGAGGTCAACTAGCCACTTGAACCCCGCCTGGCTTCAATTGAAACTAATATGAATGGGGTTTAGATTTCAGACCATTCACTAGAACACAATTTGTGTGGCAAATTTATTAATTGATAGTCGTAAAAGTTGATAAGGCACGTGTGTAGCCATTATCTAACTAAGTTAAGTAGGTTGCCCTTAAGCTATAAGAACTTTATTAGATGTTTTTTGTTTACCAATTTATGTTAGTATTAGTTTACTTTAAAAATACGTGATCATTATTTATCAATTCACTAATTCACCCATATCACTAAACAGGAAGTGATAATTGAACGACTTTGTTTTGTTTTGGCGCAATAACATTTTCTGATCTTAAGATAAATATTGTGAAATACCTCGTCTAGAAAAGTAATTTATATTTCATTTAATGTTTTATATATATAGTAATACATTATTAATTAATGCTTATACATTGACCCTTTATTATCTTTCCCAGGAACTGATTAATCTGAAAGTCCGAGAGACAGAGAAATGCACACTGGCCGAGATCGAGGCTCTGTGTCAGCAGGTGATACATTACTCCGTGAAAACATCGCACGGGCGCTTCCACAATCAGCTCTTCGGGCAACTCGACCCCTTTGGATTGGCGGGAGCAGTAATCACCGAGGCCATGAACGGAAGCTCGTAAGACCAGACACAATGCTGCAGCACTTTGCTGACAGACGGACAGACGGCTGATTGCATCTTTTAATTATGATGAACGAGTTCACAGGCACAGATAACTGGGTTAATGCTGTGCAAATTCCAAAGTGTCGTGTTTAACCCTCTAATAACCATCTAAAAAAGTAAAATCTTTACCTGATTTAAAGGGTTTTTCATACATATTTTAAAAGATGTTCAATTAAGCGAATCTCTTTAATTTATTTATAACTAACTTTGATATTTACAATCCTTTAATTCGTTCATAGCTACACCTATGAAATCGCACCTGTATTCAGCCTGATTGAGACGGAAATAATCTCGACCGTGTGCAAACTAGCCGGCTACAAGGAAGGCGATGGCATCTTTGCTCCTGGCGGCTCCACCTCTAATATGTACGGCATTGTCCTGGCCCGCTACAAGATTGCCCCCGAAGTCAAGACATCCGGAATGTTTGGAATGCGACCCTTGGTTCTCTTCACCTCGGATCAATCCCACTATAGTTTCATGAAGGCCGCCAACTGGCTGGGATTGGGCAGCGACAACTGTGTATCGGTGAAAACAAACGAGCTGGGTCAGATGCTAACGGACGATCTGGAGGCGAAGATCCTGGAGGCAAAAGCACGTGGTGGTCAGCCCTTCTTTGTGAACTGCACGGCGGGAACCACGGTGTTGGGTGCCTTTGACGACATTAATGGAGCTGCTGATGTGACGGAGCGCCACGGACTGTGGCTCCATGTAGACGCGTGCCTGGGCGGAGCTTCACTGCTGTCACATAAAAACCGGTCCTTAATCGCTGGCCTGGAACGGGCCAACTCCTTTGCCTGGAATCCGCATAAGACCCTAGGTGTTCCGATGCAGTGCTCTCTGTTTTTAACCCGCGAAACTGGACGACTGCTGGAGAGATGCAACAGCACCGAGGCGCACTATCTGTTCCAGCAGGACAAGTTCTACGATGTCTCATACGATACCGGCAACAAGAGTGTTCAGTGCGGCAGGAAGATCGATGCCTTCAAGTTCTGGCTGATGCTAAAGGCGCGCGGATATGGAAATTACGGATCACTGGTGGACCATGCTATCGAAATGTCCAGATTACTGGAGGATAAGCTTCGTCAGCGCAGCGATCGCTTCAGATTAGTGCTCCAGAAGCATGAGTATTCAAATGTCTGCTTTTGGTTCATACCAAAGGCAATGAGGGTGTCCTCGAAGGAAGAGACTCCCGAATGGTGGGAGCGCCTGTACACGGTAAGCATTAAAACGGATATTTATATTTAATTAAAAGTCATCCTAATAATCTGTTTGTCCATCTTCCAGGTTGCTCCAAAGATCAAAGAGCAGATGACCCGCACCGGCACTTTGATGATTGGTTACTCTCCTCTGAAGGCTCACAATCTGGGAAACTTCTTCCGCATGGTGTTGACCTGCTTCCCCATCCTTAAAAGCGAAGAGCTGGATTTCATCTTGGATGAGATTGAGCGTTTGGGAGAGACAATTGTAATTTAATGGGCAAACACTGTATTGCTTGAAATTATTTTGATTAAAAAGCGGTATTTTTTACAATAATAAAAGAATTTTATTCAATTTAATACATTTCATTCTGAGAAAATTCAAATTTAAAATTCTGGCAGTTACTGTCGTCTATCGGATCCAAAAATATCGATGTGCGTTAAATTAGCGTCGAAACGGAACGGTGGGAATATGGAACACAGAGACATTTTTTATAATTTATTTATTTTGTAAGGCACTAATTTTAACAAAATAAACTTTCAGCATGTTGGGAATTAAATTAACTAATAGTTTTTCTTGAGTTTGGGAAGAGTTGAGCATCGCAACTAAATTATCGAACAAAAACAATCGAAGGCAATTGTGGTATTAATTGGCCTCCTACCGCACGGTCACTCTAAAGGCAACAATCAAAACAATACAAATTTATTGTGAAATTTTGTGGAAAAAGCAGCAATATAAAAAGGCTTAACCATGGGACGGGCCGAGGTCGGTACTCCCAAGTACCTTGCCAATAAGATGAAGTCGAAGGGCCTGCAGAAGCTGCGCTGGTACTGCCAGATGTGCGAGAAGCAGTGTCGCGACGAGAACGGCTTCAAGTGCCATACGATGAGCGAGTCCCACCAGCGGCAACTGCTCCTCTTTGCGGACTCTCCCGGCAAGTTCCTGCATAGCTTCAGTAAAGAGTTCTCCGATGGTTACATGGAGCTGTTGCGGCGACGCTTCGGCACCAAGCGAACCAACGCCAACAAGATCTACCAGGAGTACATTGCCCACAAGGAGCACATTCACATGAACGCCACTCGGTGGCTAACGCTCTCCGACTACGTCAAGTGGTTGGGACGGACGGGCCAGGTGGTGGCCGACGAGACGGAGAAGGGCTGGTTCGTCACCTACATCGATCGCAGTCCGGAGGCAATGGAGCGCCAGGCCAAGGCCGATGGCAAGGAGAAGATGGAAAAGGACGACGAGGAGCGCATGGCCGACTTTATAGAGAGGCAAATTAAAAAGGCAAAAGCCAAAGAGGGCGAGGATGAAGACGAAAAAGATAAATTCACCGAACTCAAGCGCGAGGAGAACGAACCTTTGAAGCTGGACATTCGGCTGGAGAAGAAGTTTCAGCCGGACACTGTGCTGGGCAAATCCGCTCTCACCGCCAAACGACCCGCCTCTGACATTGACGAAAAAGTCTTTAAGAAACCCAAATCAATTGCGGGAGACAGTCAAACGCGGTCGGCGCTGGACGATATAATAAAGCAGGAGGAGGCGAAGAAGGAGCGCGCCAATCGCAAGGACTACTGGCTGCACAAGAACATTGTTGTGAAGTTCATCTCCAAGTCTATGGGCGATAAGTTCTTCAAGCAGAAGGCCGTTGTTCAGGAAGTCATCGACAAATATCAGGCGAAAATAAAGTTCTTGGAGACTGGGGAAAAGGTGAAAGTGGATCAGGTTAGTCCAAGCAAACAAAAAATGTGCATCACAGGGATAACTAAAGATTCCTTTTATTTCTAGGCACACTTGGAGACCGTTATTCCCGCTTTGGATAAACCTGTTGTGGTTGTCAATGGAGCCTATCGCGGATCCGAGGCTCTTCTCAGGAAACTGGATGAGCGCAAGTTTTCAGTCAGCATTGAGATATTGCACGGTCCCCTGAAAGGACGAATAGTCGACAATGTTCAGTACGAAGATATATCAAAATTGGCTTAGTCTTAAAAATGATTTTATTCAATTTAAGTGATCCATGCGAGGACAACATACCAGCAACTTTCTTAGCTTTAAGATTAATAAAATTGTTTTATAAATATGTAAATAATGTTGTAAGAACTTGTAGGTTGCAGGAAATGAATGCCTTTTGAGAGTATTCGTTTTTTTGAGCGTGCTCTTCTAACCTAAACTAATTAAAAACACATTTAACCTTTTCACCTAAAGTCAGGAAGCAAACTAAACTAAAAGCTGGCCCCTTCTCAGTTTGTTGATTAAACTTGGCCCGCATTTTTGCATTTAGGTTGATTAAACAGTACATTTTTAATGATCAACTGAAACACTGCCATTTACTCAGTATGGATAGACCCAAGTCGGTAGGCAAACAATGGATTTTGGGTTAAGCTTGGAAACAATAAGGCCACTAACTGTATACAAAGCCCTCGATTAACTAGTGGAAATTCGCATACTAGCAAAAGATTAAACCAGATCCCACATCTGTTTAGAGGAGGGCAGTGTATTCACGATATGCGGATACTGTCGATTCTGGGGATCCTGATCCTCGCGCACTTGGGAGCTTCTGGAAACACTACCGAGGATGCGGCGGACAGCGGTAGATCAACGGCAAGTTGGTGGGAATCATTGCCTCGGTTGTTGACTGACGTTGTAACCATGAAGATAAACGTACTCACGGCTGCTCCGCTTGAACTGGCCGCCAATACACTCGATGCTTTGTGTAAGGAAAGGCACTTTCCAAAGGGCAGCAATCCTCACATACATATTAATGATATTCCCAGGCTCCTCGACCTTGTTTATTGGCAGAGTTCCGTCACAAATCTCGCCGGATATCAGGAAAATGCACTTTCAGTATATGACTCCGTGCCAAAACTACAGTGTCCCTTTGCTGGAGGCCTCCAAGCTCTGGCGGCACTCGAGATTCAGCAAGGGCCGAAAGGTGGTGATCCTGGCTACTGGATGGACCAACACGGTCAATGAGTCCTCCGCCATTGCCATGATCTCCAAAGCCTTCATGTGTCGGGGTGATGTAAACTTTGTGGTATGTTCGGAGCCCCTACAGCGACCATTCCTACTTATATATTCAATTCCAGATTGTGGATGCGGCGGATTATGTAGACACCCTTTACTCCTGGTCGGCTCTCAACACGGACGTGATTGGGGAGCACATCGGGGTGGGTCTGACCCACTTAATAGAACTAACGCCTTTGCGCAACATCCACTTAATTGGTGAGTTTCGCTCAAGACACATATTCATTGAATGAAATCCTTCCATGCGTTTCACAGGCCATTCCCTGGGAGCTCATATAATGGGCACCGCTGGACGGACTTTCAAGCGGCTGACTGGAAAGCTAATCCCCAGGATAACCGGCCTGGATCCTGCCAAGCCCTGCTTCAGGGGGGAGAACATTTTGCAGGGACTGACGCGTGGCGATGCCAAACTGGTGGACATTATTCATACCAACATCGGCATCTTGGCCAAGCGTGGACCTCTGGGCGATGTGGATTTCTATCCGGGCGGGGCACATCCTATACAGCCGGGCTGCCTGACCATCGGCTGCTCGCACACCCGAGCTGTGGAGTACTTTGCGGAGAGTGCGTATCCCCGCCAGGAGAAAAACTTCATGGGCACCAAATGTGCTTCCTGGGAGAAATTGCGACGGCGGGATTGCTCAGCTGGAATCGTTTCCCCAATGGGTTATAGGATAAATCCGCAGGCCAGGGGCATGTACTATGTGGATGTCAATGGCTGGCCACCTTTTGGTCGAAATTCGCATCAGAATATCGATCCCAAGTCCAGAACTTGCTACCTGTGTCAGACATGAAAGTAACTTAATAGGATTAGAAATAATTATCTAAATGCTGATGAAGCCAACTCACGCCCGTCCAGGATTTAAATAAGTTTTCCTTCTTCCTTATTACTTAAAATATATATTTATGTTAGTTTAATTTATACTTTACTTAATATTCAATTTCTGTTAAATCCAAATCATCATCAAACGCCTCCGATATAGCCTTTTGACTCTGCATGGCGCGCTCCTGTGTCTCTGCTATGCGCCACAGCTCGTCATCGTCGTCGCCCATCAGCATGGAGCGATCCGCACAGCCCTTGATATCCGGCCGGACACGCGCCTTTGGCGGTGCTTGTCCGTTTGTTGTTCGCTTCTGTCGGTTTCCCATTAGAATCTGGCTCTCCTCGAAGTAATTATTCGGATGGTTTATGGTGGGTTCCACGCTGGCGTTGTGGGTGAGCTGGAAGTACTTGCCGCAGCCGATTTGATAGTGACCGCGGGATACGAAGAACATGACCTCGTCGATGGCGCTGGCGGAGAGACCATAGGAGGCCAGCTTCGTTTTCAGAGAGCCCTGATCCATGGACTTGTAGGGACAGCCGTGGCAATCGCCAGGCGCTGCCATTTCTTTGATGATCTTGGCGCAGGAGTAGGGCGTATAGTTCACCATGGAACCCTTCTTGCCGTAGTTGTGGTAGATATTGTACTCGTAGCTGCGCGCAAACTTGTCCGCATCCATTTTCTTGGTGAACTCCTCGCGCCAGAACCGTAATGAATCCTCCAATG
Source organism: Drosophila mayri (assembly GCA_008042485.1). Lineage (NCBI taxonomy): Eukaryota > Metazoa > Arthropoda > Insecta > Diptera > Drosophilidae > Drosophila > Drosophila mayri. The sequence goes on from VNJN01001215.1 coordinate 503,739, forward strand.
TTACCCCAATCCCCTTGAGGAACAGGCCGTACTGCATGCGGCCACCGTGCTTGACGTGGTGCTGGGCTCGTATATACTCGTGGCACATCCTCATACACAGCGGCATGGAGGTCTTGGAGAGCTGGTCGAGGGATTCAATGGGAATCGCTGCATCCCGGCAGACAGTGTAGTCCTTGCCGGTGTACGAGTTGTGCAGGGCTTTCAGCATGCGCGAGATGCGCTCGTCGCCCTCGACCTCTTCTATCAGACCCTTGGCTGCCTGCAGGCCCCGCTCGATCTCGTCTTGCTGCCGGGTGCCCACTATAGAGACCAGATCGAGGGTGTTTACGTATGCGAAGCCCGCCTTCAAGTAACAGCGCCGTCCCCGCACCAGATCCAGGACTTGGGTGAACGGCACTTTGTAGAAGTCCAGCAACTCGATTTTAGAGACACTCTGGCCGGCCGTGCTCTCGTATAGGCCATCCTTGACCTCATCCTTCTGCGCCTCGGTCAGCGGATGAATCTCAAAGCCGTTCGACTCCAGGAACTGCTTCACTTCGGAGCTGCTTAAAGCCGCAAATTTGTACCTAAACAGTTCCATTTCCCGGGACACGAACCAGCGTGTCAGGTCGTCGGAGCGGCAGTAGGCCAGCCTCAGGATGAAGTGGGACATGTAATCCCGTCGCCGCGTCTGAACGTCCGCCTCGTGCTTGCTGCTACCGACGGTGCAGAGCCTCAGATAGCTGCGCAATCCCTCCCGGGTTAGCTCTGTGCTCACGTACTCCTTCCACTCGTCAGAGAGCAGGCGAAGATTCTTGGTGAAGGCACGATCCAGAATACGCAGCAACCGCAGGCGTTCCAGAGCCAGCTCCTCGAACTCTTCTATGTGCACGTCGTCGGTAGGCGGATAGTGGTACAGCATCACATTGTGCGGATACTTGCTTTCCAGACTAACAACTTCGACCTTAACCTCGTGCCGGGGACGTTTCTTCAGGTGAAATTCCATGGTGCCGCACTTAAATAATAATTATTTTATTATTGTTTTGCTGTTTTGGCGCGTAAATGTGGGGCTATCGATGGGATTGTTTGGCTCTGCTGGTAGAGGTGGTAAGACTTCGATGCCTCCCCACTATCTGTCGATTATTTTCTAACTATCAATCTATCGATTGTTTAAAACGAACATTTTTCGTTACTTTAAAAATAATGTTAATCTAACCTGGAGGACTTTTGTTTTGAGTTATTTGATATAGGAAAAAAAGAATAAAATTAAAATTGAGATAGACAAAAATACAAACATATGAAAATGGTTAAATCAAATTTTGTTATAAGCGTAAAAGGTTGTTTATTTCTTGGTTATATTATTTTATATTATTATTTTTGCTACACATTAACAGTAAAACCATTTTAATTTAGATTAAGATACATACAGTGAAATAAACTGTTATTATTTTAATTTGTATTACGTAACATCACCTATCCGTATTTATTTTTAATATAATGGATATTATATGTACATTTTATCAGGTACTTGCAAAACTGACTAGAACTTTTTAAAGAAAATTACAGTACACTAAGCTTATCTTAAGCATTGACCTCTCTGGAACTTATGCCCAGAACTTCAAGGGATCTTCTCAAGCGTTTCCAAAATAGCTTCCTCTCCTCAGCGGTGGGACTGGCGTCGCCCTTGCCAGCTGGCCATTTGATGTACGTCTTCACATCCATTAAATACTGCAGAGTTTTCGGACGCTTTCTCCTGGGAATGTCTTCTAGGAAGACTAGAATCAAATGCTCTTTGCTGACCTCAAAGATACTGTAAGGATACAAATTAGTAGGTTCTTTTTTCGATTTTTACAAGCCTGGCTTACCGGTGCTGCGCTAAATACATTTCGAACTGACACCAGTGGCTTAGAAGGAACTTTGATGAGATTATCAGCATCAGAGAGTACGATCGGTCCATGCAGGAGATGATGTTATCCAGGATAGTCACTCCAATCTGTAATATATAATGAAGAATAGTTAAACGAAGATTTAGCTTTGTGTTTAGTATCCCATTAGTATACCTGAAAATCACGTTCATGCAGACATATTGATATATCGCCAGCTTCCTCAACATTGGGCAGCAATTCGTTGAGTACCCAGGGCCGATCGTTCTGGCAATAGCTGATGAAGATGTCATAAACGGCGCTGGGATCTCTCTGGGAAATATGGCTAAAGCTCTCAGCGGACTCCTTGGAGGCACTGGACAACAACGCGGCCGACTTGAGCGAAGAGTAGTAGTAGTGAATGTGCCAACGTTTGAGATAAATAATAAATCCCAGGATGCACACTGCTACCACACTGCCCACCACGGCTATCACCGTGTTCGTGATGTGGTGCAACTCCTCTGTAAGATCGCTCAAGGCACGTATCTGGCAGTTTAGCTGGTCCACCTGTAGCTGATCCGTATTGTTAAAGCACCAATACTCGCTGGCCTCGTAGTCGAGCAGCTGGAATTTCAGCGAGAGATCAAAGTCCACTTGCTCCATCTGAAATGGCTGTGGTTGCTGGCACTTGGTTAGCTTGTAGTCCGGCGAGGAGAAGCGCAATCTGATAATATGATTTGCTCGATTGTAGTTCTTAATGTTGGTGTAGCTTTTCATCAGCCAGGGAATATAGCGAGTCTGCCAGAGCTTGCGATCGATATTAAGTGATTCCGCCGCCATGATTAGATCCTGCTCCACCGCCGACTTTTGGCTGAAGTTAAATATGCTGTAGGAGCAATCTGCGTCCCTGTTGTTTGAGGCCGCCACTTCCACCACGGCCCTCAGATGGCAGTCACATATGAAGTTGTTGTCCCCCAGGCTGAGGTAATCCAGGCGCTCGAAATCCTTCAGCATTTCATTTGACAGCAAATTAATGGTATTGCTCCGCAGGTTCAGCACCCTCAAAGCTGCGTTTTTGTGGAAGGCACTACGATACCAGTTTCCCACATGATTCGAGCTCAGATCCAAGATCTCCAGCGATTCTAGGGGTTCAAACATGGCCGGGGTCAGGGCGTTGATGTTATTACCCGCCAGGCCCAGCACCTGAAGCTTCTTTAGCGGCTTGGACCACTCCAAGTCCTTCAGGTTAGAGCGTTCAAAGTACAAGTACTTTAGAGTATCGGCAATGCCCTCGAAGGAATCGTCTATAATGTTGTACGACAGATACGGATTCCCCGATAGATCCAGACCCTCCACAGCCGTATTCTTGAAGATCGCACTGCTCACCATGGGAATAGCGGTGTAGCAAAGGCTGAGGAACCTCACCTTTTCGCCTAAATGGGCGAAAGCCACGGCACTGTTCCGGGTCATTTTCGAGTGGGACAGATCCAGGTAGATAAGTTCCGGCAGGAGCTTAAACACATATTGCTGGATCTTCAGCCCGTACACCAGGCTCATCGCCATCTCCAGCGTGGGTAGCTGCAGTTGGTAGCTGTAGGTCAGGACATTGGTGAATGACAGGTCCAAATATTGCACTTTCTGAATATAGGAAAAGGTGTCGTGCTTGAGGGTAACGAACTTATTTTCCGACATAAATAGTCGCCGAAGGTTGCTTATGTTCTGAAAGGCCTCCTTGCTCACATACTCGATGCTGCAGTTACTAATGTCCAGCTCCAGGAGACGCGGTAGATTCGGAAAACTTGCCCAGGCGATGGATTGGGCTATGGAGGGAAGAATTATTATTATTAAAATATATAAAATATGCCATTTATTTTACAGAATAAATATATGAATAAATAAATGGTTTAGTTGAAAATGTAAGTGTTTTAAATGTGTGTTTTGGCTGTGTCCTTACATGACTGCCCCAGCAGATCATACCGATCCTTCAAAAACTGTATGTAGTCCGCATAGTTAATGCTGTTTGTGACTGTGCTGGCCGTGTTCGTGTTGGTGTTGTTATGAAAGTATAGATAGCACTCCCGATCGTACAGATCGGTGGCATTGTGCACGAGGAACATCTCGCATTTGTGTAGTGTAGCATTACTTGCTTCCAAGCGTGTTTCGTTTATGAATCGCTCAAAGGCTGAAATTGTGATTAAACAACTGTCATCAGAATATATGTACAATATTTGAGAGCGATCACATACTGGATCTGGTTAAAGAATCTGTGAATACCTTCGGCATCTGGGATTAAATCAGCGAAATTATTTCCCCTTAATGATAAAAACTTCAGGGAGTCCCTCATAGAGTGGAGCGTGTTAAAGGGTGCCGCATTCAAGGTATTGAAAGCCGCAGAAAAGACCTCAATTCTCCATCTCATGAATTTCCTTGACGCCTTCACTTCCATTAGCAAGTCGGTGTCCTCCTTCAAGTTACCATGCGATAAATCTAAATAAAGTTTGCTGCCTTCAAAAAGGAAAATAAATAAATTAAATAAACATTTTAAATGATGTATAATAATAAGTAAGATGATAAAAATCAAGAGTGGAGAGAGGTTGATGGAAGCCATCTTTGCAATGTAATTTATTTGTATTTCATGCAAAAAAAATATTTCTCCAATGAATAAATAAAATTTCATAATAAAATAAATGTATAAATCTTTTTAGTTTAAATATTTATATGTTGTTAAACATAGGAATATCTATCTTAATAGTTTCTATTTGCAATTCCGGGAGTATTCAAGTAACACTTGCCACATTAAGCTTTTACTGATAACAAGGGTACACAATAATACTTAATACTTCTAGTGGCTTAGGCTAACACCAAAAAGCTTTTATCAGCAGTTGGCTTGAATTGCCGGAAGCATGAAAATATATATCACTTTGATTGGCTTCTAACAAGTTGGACACGTTCAATTAAACGCGGACATTGATTTGATTTTTGAATAGCTTTATTGTAGACGAGAGATTACCAAACTTCTTGGAGTCCTCCTTAAGGGTTCCATTGGGATATATCCACGATATCACCTCATCCTTAATTACATCCAGAAGGCAGCTATTTCCGTCATCCGATTCGTACTTTAGCATAAAGGATTTGAGATCAGTTTCCTCATTACTTGGATCATCGCCTTCCTCGCTGGCAGATGTAGAGGATTCGTCCTTGGGACTGGGTATTATCCCGTCGAGAGTTGAGAACTCGGATGAGGTAGCACTTCCCAGCAACAGGACTATGACCAGAGTGACATCCAACATAAATTTAGGCGACATTTTCACTAATTTTTTTACGCAGTGGCTATAACTTTTGACCAAACACTTGTTGGCTTTCACAATCTGATAGATAGATAGATAATCGCGACGTTTTAATCTCGTTCTACAAAAATAATCCAGGCCCGGCCATAACTTTCAGTATTTTTGGACTGATATCCCCATGACTTTCAGTTTCTCTGGTTATTCCGATATTTTTGGCACATATTTCGCGGCACTCCGACTAGAGTCCCGGAAATTTGCAAGTTAACGAAGCACTCGCTTAACGCTCCCGAAAAAGACTGGCTATTGGTCAGCGGAGAATAATTGGTAGCAGTGGCGGGACATGTGTATATATATTAGCGATACGGCTTATCAATTTTGGCAATAATATCTTCCTTTTGAATGGAACAATCGCGGTACCGGGACTATCAGCTATCAATAGGCTCGTATCGCCATTTCGGTGGCACAATGCTTCCCGCCTCACGCCCACGCACTGCCCCTTATCGGATAATTATCATCGGCTCGTCGCGAAATGGTGATTAGTCTCAGATACTCCAATGGGATCCAATGGGTGGTTTTGGATCAACCGTTAACGATATGGCATTCTTATCTGGTTCTGGTCATTCTTGGCCGGCAAATAAATTAAACTAAAAGCACTCTCCAGGCACTTGCGTTGATTTATAGAAGTGACGGCCGGTCCTGATAAGAAACACCTTTGGCAAATCTTAGATTATCAATTGATCAGCGATAGTGAAAGCTCTCCTCAAACTACTATAAGTCAGCTCTAGTCACAATGCACAATTATTTATATAGTTTATGGCCTGTGAAAATATTAATTGATAAATTGTTGTCGGCGTAACCCAAACAATTATAATTATTTACTCATGTTTGTTTTATTATTATTTTTGTCGATAACTTCCCATTGATGAATCGCGATGATTTTGTTTGTAATCTTCAAGTGATAGCAAAGTTCTTCAAGTGACTGGACTTTCTGAAATATAAATATAGAATATAGATGGCATAAATCAATTCTTAGTCAAGTCAGCATGCATCGAGGCATTTGAGTTTTAGATGATTAAATAAAAAGGCAAAGATAAAGGGGATAGTCCTTGGCCTCAATTATTATTAAAGAAAGCTAAGTCTCGGCCTAAAAAAGGCTTTGCTTTTGAAGCTTTAAAAGGGAGTTTCTCCTCTTATTAATAAAATAGTTTCCTTAACTTTTAACTTGAGTTTAAAATTCTCTTTTCATATTAAGGCTTTACAAGATGATTTTATAAATATTTAAAAATTTTTAGGTGTTAATAGAGTTTATTAAATATGGCCTAAAGGCAGCTGTAACTCTTCAGTTCAGTGATTTACCTGTCCATGGCTTAATCTTAAATTTCCCTCGGCGGCAGGGGAAAGATGTGAAAAAAGAGAGTGTGTGGACTCTATTTCCCTTTGGAATTCGAGTGGAGTGGGGCTGGCCGGGCTGTGAGCTCAATTTATAAACTGGTTTTGGGTTTTGAGTGCTGAGATCGCAGTCAGTGAGATCTGCGGATCTTTGCTGTTAGTCGATTCTCAGAGCTAAACTGAAGCGGACCGCAACGGAGGAGGAGGAACATTAAATTTTTACCTGTCAACTGAACCGATATCCGTGGTGTGCATTATGCGCAAATCGCCGGGCAGCCTCGCCTCGGAGCCCTTCTCCAGCTCTAACTCCTCGCTGAGCAACTCCTACAGCGATGCCAGCGATTTGGCCAACTGGGAGGAGTACGTGGCCGCCGATGGGAGTCTCTTCTATGTGGAGTATCTCAAGCACGAGAAGGCTGCTGGTGGGGCGGCGGAGCGACGGGTGGAGTTTATGCGCCGATCGCTGCGCCTGGGAAAGAAGTCGACGCGTCGTCAGCAGCAGCACGGCAACAGCCAGAGTCAGAGCCAGAATCAGAGCCAGAACCAGTCTCACAACCACAGCCAGCTGGATTCCCAGGCGGAGACGCAAGAGTTCCGATTCTCACAGTTTAAGACGGCCGCCCCCGATCCCAAGAAACTGGAGCTGGTAATAACCGCCGCGGATCGCTTTCGTTTCGGACGCCGCTCTACCGCCGTGGAGTCAATCCTGGGCTTCCGTGTGCTGCCCTTCCCCGACCAGCCCGAGTGCCTAATGGTGGAGGGGTTCGTGCACGACCTCAGTGCCCTGCAGCATGGAATAAAGCGCGGAGATTGGTTCAGGTCCCTCAACGGCATCGAGCTGTATGCCAGCAATGTGGACGAGCTGCTGCAGCAGTATGTGGAGCCCACCCAGGTGTGCCTGGGATTCCAGTCGTGTGCTTTGGGAAATGTTGCTTCCCCGACGGATCCTTCCTTCAGCGCCCAGAACGTGCCGGATGAGCATCAGGTGTGCAAGGTGGAGAACTTTGCCTCCTTCGCCGAGAAGTTTGAGCAAATGCTTTTGCCGGATGCGGAGACTTCACCGGATATGCCCCTGCCCTTCGCCATGCTGCTGCTGCCGCCGGAGTGCTATCAACACGAGCAGCAGCAAGACTCCCTTTACTATTATCCTGAGACACCGGACAACTTCCTGTTCAAAGCCCGAGGCAGCTTCCTTACACTGCACGCCGTGCTCAGCGAGCTGCACACCCACCCGCTGAGCTCTCGCCTCCTGGTGGAGCAGGTGCCGTACCATGTGAACTACCGCAGACTGAATGGTTTCTTGGTGCTCTTCGCCTACGCCGGAGCCCTGTGCAGTGCGGCGGAGTGCAGCCTGCGATCGGACGAGCTCATTGGATACATTCGCTTTTCACTGCCGGGCTTGGTCTTGGAGAGCTTTAGTTCCGAAAGCGGCACAGCCTCGAGCTCCAGTCTTAAGCTCTTCCTGCGCCACTTTTGCGGGATACAGAAGACGCGGCTCATGGCCAGATGTCGAGCCGGCCACATCCGCTTTGAGGAGCTCCTGGGACAATCACGGAGCCTGCCACTGCCCAAGGAGGCCCAACTGCGTATCTTTGATGCCCTTAGCGAAATGGAGGCCATGGATTACCGCAACTGGAACGACGAGCCGCTGACTACGCACCGTGAGTTCTTTATTTACGGCAGTGCGCTGTACTACGATGGCTTCCTGGTGGCTAGCCTCCTGCCTCCCGAGGTGAGGGTTAGTGTGGAGGGTTTCCTGCGCTGCCGCGGAATCTTTGATTTACTCGGAGCTCCGGGTATCAGAGTACGGGAACTGTACGTCTGGGAGGAGATCGTCTTGCCCAGCGCCACGGGCCGTTACTTCCTCACCGTCTGCACGCGGAATCACCTGAGCCTGGCCGTTATTCTTAAGATTTTCGATGCTCCCGATATGGCTCCGGATGCGGTGATCGGGCCTTCGCTCTTCTACATCGAAGAGATCCAGGAGACGCTGGATCACCTGGTGCAGTGTGGCATCGAATCTCTGGCCATGTTCTGGTCCATTTCGAACAAGAGGCCCGAGGTGCTGGAGGCCACAGCAGGAGAGGCCAGGGATCAGGAGAAAGAACCCAATAACAGCCGGCTGGAGTCCTTTCTCAAGCAGAAGCTAACCGTGCTCAGTCCTTCGTCAGTAGAGGAGGAGGCCCAACTGTGCTCCTCTCTCGGCGGATCCTCTATACACAGCCTGACGCCCAGCGAAGATGACTCCTCGCGGCGTCGCTTGACCCCCATTCACGGGGCTGGCGAGGATTCCGATAGCGGCTCCGACTGGGAGAACTTCGCAGTGCAGCATCCACTGCACTACGGGCTGAATTTGGGTTCCGAGAGCCACAATCAAAGCCAGATGACGGAGTCCATGTGGAAGGAGATCAACAACGTGGTGCCGGTGAAGATTTCCGCCGGCTGGAAGAATTCCGTGCTGCACTATGTGTACATTGACATCGCCAACGGCTCCCTGTTTGCTCCTTTCAATGACAGTTCAGAGACTGGGTCATCGTCGTTCCTATCGGAGATCCGCCAGGCCTGCCACATAATCCACGCCGTCTTGGCCAAGTCGAAGCACTACAGGAGGCAACTTACGGAATCCTCACGAACTCAAGCGAGTGCCAATGGTCATGCCAGCAGCAGCAGCCAGGCAGTGTCGCTGGTCAAGGAGCACGGCATGACCCTGGAGGTGCAGTCGCCGCAGAAAGCGGAGGCCCAATCCTCAAGGAGCAGTCGGTTTGTGGTGGTCGGTCGCCTTTTCCAGTCGCCCGCCAAGGAGGTCTATGTCTGCCATCGCTCCGATGTGCCCCAGAATATCGTAGAAATGGCCTTTCGCCTTTCCTTCTTTTCCATGGGATAGAAAAGAAAATATGAAAAGGAAACTTTAGTAAATTTATAATTAAAATCGAAATATTAGTAGAAGCTAAGAATGTACATATTTTCTTAACATTGCAGAGAATAAATTGATATTAAAAAAACATGGACACAAACTGTGTGCGAATATGTGCCTCCATTCATTCATATTTCATATTTCATACTTGAGAAGCCATCAAAAAGTGGACACTATTTTTAGAGTTTAGTGGGAGGGTCTCCCATTCTAAAAGTAGTTCCGCACGCACTAAAAAAAATACACAAGACCCGCCGCCGCCGAGCAATAAATCCGCTGAACCATCTGTCATCATTCCAACAAGCGGCTCAAGGTGGTGGTGTTCCCCAAATACTCTGTCTGCCACGATCCACAGTTCTGTTTGGTTCTTCCAATAAAAAACACACAGCTTCCCTTTGGAATTTCAAAATAATTAAACGTACTTCTATGGATCGATGGTCAGTCAATTGGATCTTGGGCCTTGTGGTTCTCCTTTCCGCGGCTCTTGCTCAGGTGACAGAAGCCCACGGAGAACCTTCTAACGTAACCAGCAGTCCACAGGATGAGAATATCAGTCCAAAGCTACCCAGCGAGGTCCAAAAGGCTGTGTGCACTGTAACTGCCGGCGAGGTGAAGGCTTCGGCGGAGGCTGTCACCACAAAGACTTTAAAGGGCGTGTGCGGATCAGGTGAGTAAAATCTCTATTCTTGACATCATTAACCTACACATTACCTTATTGAAGACGAAATGAATCTGGCCTTTCGTAATCTGGAGAGCAAGCTGTACGAAGAGCTTCGTGTCATGAAGCTGATACTGGTGCATTTGGCCAAGTCAAGTGGCTTAAAAGTGAATACAGCTCTTCCAACCCCTGTGCCAGATCCACCGCGTCAACCATCAACCACGAATCCCACCCCACCGCCTTTCTTTAGGCCAATAGAGCCAGCTCCCAGCAGTTTCCCAGCCGAGGAGGAGAACGAAGTCACGCCCGATCTGGGTACAAAGAAAGTGCCCGTACTGAAGGACTTGGAGCCACAAGGCAACTCGGATCAGGGTGTTCGGGATGATGAGGTCGATAAGTTCAACAACACCATGCTGGCTGACCAGGATGTTAAGCTCTTCACCTACTATTGGAAATTGGAAAACGTTACGCAGCATATCAATGCCCCCAAGTTGGACACGGTGGCAAGTCCAATATTTAGCATTAAAGGTAATACGTACAAAAGCAAAATTTACCTCTATAATTCCTTACTTGATCTCCAATCTCAGGGAAATCTCTGCAACTCAAGTGCACCTTCCATCACATGAATCGCGAGCTGTTGAATTTGCAACTGGGCTACGGCGTGTTCTCTCCTGAAGCCAACAATATAATGATGGAAATGGGTGGCATTTTTCAGAAGTTTAAGTGGACAGAGGATGTGTTGTTGAAGCATAAAATTTCCGTACTGGATCAGAGCCACTTACACCGAAGATCGCAGGATCTTAGTTCCCAGGAGCTGACGAAATTGGACACCGGTTTCTCCATACCGAACAGCGTGCTCCTGGATAGCAGCACGTACATCAAACAGGATGCTCTTCTCATACAGATTCTTTTATATTTGTGAATATGACCGAACAACGTTTGCAATTAAAATGAGAGACCAAAACCGTGTGCTAATTCGTTAGTAAATCTTCACAGCTTGCTGCGTGCTCCCTTGGCCTTAATGTCTAGAAAAGGCAGTGCAATGGGGTACAGCTCCTTGCACGACTTGAAGCTCACAATATCGCTAATGGGCTTGTGCCGATCCATGTTCGTAACCTCCACTGGCTCCGCCTCGCTGGTGGCATTCGCGTCTGTTTGCTGGGATACAATGTGCACCGACAGAACGCGTCGCTCATTACCATCCTTTGCGATGAATTTCTAAAAACCAAAGGAGTTGTAGGTGTGGAATGCTTGTAGTTTATTTATATCTCCGCTTACCTTGAAGTACTCCACGAAATCCTCCTTTGTAATCTGCCGGAGAATGGCCACCTCAGCCTCTTCACGCTCAAAGTGATACGTCTGCATGGCTATTTCACCATAAAACTGGCTGAATTGCTGGAATATTGTCTTGGGCTTCTCCAGCTTCTTCACTGCCAGTGCCTCCTTGTGCCTTTCGAACTCATCCAGTGGCATATCCTCAATTACTTGCTGCAGAGTTGTATAAATTAATTGATAATTTAAGCAGTTTAACAATTAGTAATTACCAAATAGGTTTGCAGGAAGTTTTCTATACGATCCTCAACGAATGAAGGATGCTTCGCCGACTGGACAATAATACGGATACCATTAGCACCGTTCACCTTACGCACCCCGCTAAACACAATGTAACCGAGCTGCTCCTTGGTGCGCAGGCAATCGTAGCAGGGCTCGGAGAGCACCTGGGATACCAGATTTACCATTATGTTTGTATGATCCGTTTGTGCGCCGCATTGCAGATATAATTGTGTGCAGGAGCTTTTGTGGAACTCGTTCTCCTTCTCGAATAAGTAGCTGTCGCCTATAAAATATTATTATAGGGATTAGTTTCCATACATAAAATCAAAGATGAATAAAAACTCACCCGCCAGCAGCTTGTACTCCCGCTTCTTCAGCATTTGACGTGCCAGAATGGGAAGTTTGGACGCATTAGTGGCCTCCAGGCGATTGTTCACTCGCCCCGCAATATCCGTGGCCTGTTGCTTGGTCACATTCCCGAAAATGAAGCACTCCGTGTGCAGGCGCTGGAAAAACTCCTGGGCAAAGTTCAGCACCCGATCGTAGGTTACAACTACAGAGGAAAACTCGTCAACAAAATGAAGTAATAAAGTTCTGTGTTAGCTTACGTTCCATGGCGTCCAAGAGCTCCACATTTGCCCAGGCATTTTCCGTTAACAACAAAGCTAAATAGTAGATGGAATGCTGATATGGTTGCTCAGCTTTAAAGTTTTTCAGTGAACGTACATACTCCTCCTTCAGAATGTCGAATCTCTTTTCGTCGATGGAGAAGTCAAAGAGATGATCCAACAACTTCTCCAGCAAGACCACCTGCTTGTCACTGAACCCGCGAATGGTGAACTGCAAGTGAGGGGTGATTTAGTAGTAATCTATGTATATAGCCTCGTAGACACTAACATCGATGCCACACGACTTGCACACCACGCTGAGCTTCAGGCTGGCCAACTCCGCATCGTACAAGTACTCGTTGAGCTGGTCCTTCAGCAGCATAACCATCATGTGGTTCAGGTTGCAGTTCAGGGGATCCAGATAGGCGATCGGATTAGACATATCGAATGTCATGCAGGCCTTGGGCTTATTGAACTGATTGTCCTGTTTGTGCCACACCCGCAGAATGGGCGTATCCAAGATAATCGCGGGGTGTTTGGGCGCGTCGCTGGGGACCTCGGCAATGTCAAAGTTTGTGGGTATAAAGCTATTCGGCAGTGCCAGCTTAAGGTTCTCGTTAAGTTCACAATTTTCCCAACTCTACAAGTAAAGAAACATTTTTATTTTCGTAAAAATATGCGGTTGAGTTGACAATTACCTGGATCGTACCCTTGCTCACACGCTCCAAGCCATATTTCGTCTTGTAGTAGGGCTCCGCTTGGTCGCACTCCTGCTCAAAACTCTGGCTCACCATTACAATGCGGCTTTTTGAAGGCACCAGCTCCTCCAGCAAACTCTTGATTAAATCCGGCCGCCATTCATTGCTCAAATAGGGAGCAATAAGGACCTCCTCCAAGGGGAATATTTGCATGGACGAAACTGCGTGCGTGACTAAGTTTTCCGGCTGTTCCTTCTCCTTAAACCTGAATCTCATTTCATTGAGCTTTACGCACTCGTCAAAGATCCACTTCTTTGGACCCTCCTGGCGCAGCAATCCTAAATACTGAAAGATGATCTTCACAATGTCATCCACATGCTCCAGTCCCTCCTGTGTCAAATCCACAACAATGTCGAAGAATCCAAAGCCATTCTGTGTGTTCTGATGGCCGGCCATCAGGCTACAAAGAATAATAGTTAGTAATCGGGGAATGCACACGAAATCAAAGGAATTATTACTCATTGCACCAGCCCAGACGCCTCAGCTCCGACAAGATGCTGCCCTTGCCCTCGTGGCCGATGAGATGCGTCAAATAGTTGTCCGGCTGCAGGGTAAAAATTTGGTTGAAATCTCAAAACGCCTTGGTAGGTATTTCGAACTTACGCCTGACTTGTAAAACTCCGTTAAATCATCGGTCGTAAAGCTTATCGTCAGCGAACGAATGTCCTTAATAGGCACAATTTTCACCTTCTGGCCGTAGCGATCCTCGGAGTATGGATGCCGTGGCCAATCTGGCACCTGGACGTTCTTATTCTCGATTTCGGAGAACTTCTCTAAGACCATGCCTTCAAGTTCGTCCAGCGACTCTTTTCCAATGACCGCCAAACACATGATGTTCGCCGAGTACCACTTCTTGTGGAACTTGAGCAACTCGTCGCGCACATCGATGTTCTTTGATTTGGGTATTTCGGAGAGCGTCGTCTTGTTCCCGCTGCCAAACTTACTGTACGCATGGTCCGGCTTAGCCAAATGGCGGCTCACTTGTTTGATGCGCCACAAATCGCTGGGCAGGTTCTTCTCGTGCTCCGAATTCACCTGCCGATACAGAGTCATGTTAGTGTGAGGATCAAACAAATCACTGAGTCTTGCTTACCGCATTGATTTCACGCTCAGTGGCACTTGGCGTGAACAATGGCGCTATAAAGAACTGTGCAAACCGATCCAAAGCTCCGTCCAGCTTATCCGGCGCCACGTGAAAGTGGTACTTGGTCATCAGGGGATACGTGGCAGCATTACTGCTTCCGCCGCTCTGCGACAAGTATGTCGTATAGCCATTCTCGTGCGGATACTTCTCGGTGCCAAGGAAAAGCATGTGCTCGCAGAAGTGCGCCAGGCCAGGCAGATTTGTGGGATCGGACATGTGGCTGCAATTGGGATCGTGGTTATGTGAGAGGAGCGACAAGGGGGCCAAAAAATGAGCACACCAACATACCCCACTTGCACGGAGAGGGCAGCCGCCGAAACATCAGTGTTGGGATCGCTGATTAACAGAACTTTCAGGCCGTTATCCAACTTCAGGCCACGATAATCACGGGTGTCTTGCTGCGACTTCTCGATGTTGTTCAGCCTGTAGGAAATACCGATAAATTATCTCTGTGAGATCACCTGTGACTCATGTAAGCTATGCATCTCACTGAGATGATCTCAGAAGTTACATACCTCAAAATGGGCTCCTGCGTGTGGGGCGTCCGCGTTGCGGGTTTTGGCAAAGTGCCCTCTGCGACGGTCATTTTGGGCTTGTTCAGCGTACCGATGGTGCGTCTTGCTACTAAAATGCTGGACCTCACCTCACCACTTGAGCTGTGCGAAATAAGTGCGAAGAATTAGACGTATCCGATTGAAAATGAGTTTTTAGTTTCTGCCAACCGTCGACTGAGAACCGCTGTTAGAGCAAAAATCGATTTTCTGCACGAAAAATACATTGAGTTTCTGAGTTCCTGGCAAACAGCGGAACTCTGCTTTGAACTGGCGCCCGCGCTCCTAAAATTCCTGAATTTTGGCGAATGAATTTGTGAGTGTAGCGGATGTATCCCGCGGTTTAATTTCTCCGGTTTCAACCAAAAATCTATTGAGTTCTATCTCTAATTCGTTTCGCAACAACTACAAAGCAAAAATCATCTGTTTCTCGGCAGTATGGCCGCACCACACCTGAAAAATAGGTATTATAAAATGACACCACATTTAAAAAATACCATTTTTATAGCCAACAAATAAAAAATTGTATATCGTTTTTTTACAGAGCTTAAAAATACATTTTAATTTTAAATAATTTGATAAACCTCTTTTTTTCTAATAGTTATAACCGGAAATTAGTGTTTCCCTGTCACTTTCCATACTAAAAGTATCGCATTAAAGCTTCAGCCATTTCTATTTAATGTATAGACAAGCGGAAGTTTTTTACAATTTGTTAGGGAAGATATGACTTTGCTTGGAAAATAGTTAATGTAGCACCAGCATTCAAAAAAAGATAAAAACATTCATATCCCAGAAACGCGCCAACGCACAATAGACTGCTAGCGTTGCCAGACTTCTGTCTGTCAGAGTGGCCAGCGGAAATAGCCGCTTTTTCGGAGGAATTTAACATTAACAATTGCGGGCTGTAACTGCATTTTATAATTTTATTTTATTGATAGTGCGCTGCGTAAGAAAACATTTGTTAATCCGCCACGCACCGCAGCAGCTAGATAGCAGCAATGCCAATTCTTCTGAAGCCGTGAAACAGGCAGTGCGAACCAGAAACTGTGTCGCCGTCGCCCGTGTGTGTGGGTGCAAAAATAAATGCAAATTGTTGTAAAAATGCCGTGCTGTAGTGTGCGTGTTGATAAGTGCAATACGCAAAAGTAAGAACATTGAGGCATATAATTCATATAATTCGCAGCAGCGGACGCTCCCAGAGGTACGTGCGAGAGATATGTACGTACAAATGTATCTTCTTCAATTCGACCAGCAATCAAATTAAGTTCTAATCAAATTGTTTACCAACTAAAAGCACAAAGGTGTGTGTGTGTGTGTTTGAGTGTGCCGAAAGTGCAAGTGGCTGGGCTGCTGTGTCTGCAGCTTCAATCATGCGTTTTTCCTATTTTTTGTTTCCATTTTCTCCAACGCCTGCGATGTGGGCCAAGTTTACCGGAGACAGCGAGAGGAAGAAGTGGGGGAACTCCAAGATCCCCACTTTTTGAATGCGTGTGTATGAGTGTGTGTGTTTGGTAACGGTGCTTGTGACCGTTTTCGCAATGGCAAGAGAAAATCAATAAAAGCTGGCAAAAATTGAAAATAGTCGACATACGACAAATGGCAAATAAGAAGACTCGAGATTCTCCCCAGACTCGAAAGATTCCCATGTCCCATCTGTGCTAATTATGCTAATATGCTGGCGTGCTCTACAAATGCCCCGCCGAAACCGGAATAACTTGCCAAGTTTGCACCTACTTGGAATGAGAGATGGCTCACTTAGATCCTTGGATCTAAAAATAAATATAATTAGGCTTAAATTCTTACAGAATTGGTCTTAGAAACGATTTAAGTTTATTGGTTCATTTTAAAAATTATGTAGCATACATTGGGGCACATTTTCAATGGATTTCTAAAGCATTGTCATATCCTGTGACAGTCCTAAACTTTTCTTTTTTATAACTTTGTTGTTTATAAATAAAATCTGAATTTTTCCTTTATAATATGGATTATGTTTATTAAAATCGCATCAAAAGTGTAACAATATAATATAATATCATGTAAACAAAATTTCAATAATAATTCAAAGATTATTAATAACAGAGATCATCGGCCGGTTTTTTTAGGGGTCAATATCCTTTAAAGTGCGTAGCTAAAACGATGATTTTTATAATCCTTCCAAATACATCATGATCACCGCAGCAGCGGCTGACTGCCCTCTGAGTGCCTTCCTCAATTGTTCTGTTTTTGTTTTGGATTTAAAGATGTTCCAAAAATAGACTGCAAGCTTGCCAACCAGATCGGACAATGGATTCGCATGCACGCAGGAAGAAAGTCTGATTGCTTGTTGTGGGCCTTCGGATTGATGGCAGATATTTTTAGTGCAGTCCCCCAATTAAGTTCAATTAGAGAGAGAGACTTATCACTCGACTTCCTGCGTAACAAGTGGAACACACACATGGTGGGGTCAATGAATGGCGGCGATAAGGGAGTGGGAGTGTGCCCAATAGATTTCTTAGGATAACGATACCCACGTACTTTCCATTATCTTATGACTCTGGAACTTGAGTTTCTTGATAAAAGCTCTTGGCATAAAGTAAACATGAAGAAACGGAAATGTACAGAAGGCAGAAATGTATTTTGTTTCCTCTGTGTCTAGACTTGAGTCTAGACAACCAACCAAACATTCATACATAACATATAGTTCATACTTTTTATGTATTTAATAAATAAGGAAACCGATCAGAAAATCAAGAGCATAGATCACAGCTAGAACTAAATGGCTTTACAGCCAGCTTGTTGACAAGGCCAGTGATTTTACAGAGTCTAAATCCATAAGTTTTATAGTCACAATACTCTCAAAAACAATTTAATGTAAATCTTATATAGAAATGCTTAAAATCGATCTAAAAATTCGTTTTTCTTTTCAGAATTTACACAAAACCAAAAGCGCAATATGGACAACGAGCAGCCTCATCAAGAGTTGGTCAAGTGCGTCCTGGTGGGTGACACTGCGGTCGGCAAGACACGACTGATCTGCGCTCGGGCCTGCAACAAGCATGTCTCACTGTCACAGCTACTCTCCACCCATGTTCCGACCGTGTGGGCGATCGATCAGTATCGCATATACAAAGATGTAAGTTTTCCTACCATTTCTGGCCAAGATATCCAATAAAACCCTTTCTCTCTCTCATTTTAAAGGTTCTTGAGCGATCTTGGGAGGTGGTGGATGGAGTTAATGTCTCACTTCGTTTATGGGACACATTTGGGGACCACGACAAGGACCGTCGCTTTGCCTACGGCAGGTTTGTAATCCTTGTAAGGAAATATAAGTTGTATTTATGCTAATGTTCAAATTATTTAAACAGATCCGATGTGGTGCTGCTGTGCTTTTCCATTGCCAGTCCGATTTCCCTACGCAACTGCAAGATGATGTGGTATCCGGAAATTCGCCGCTTTTGTCCGGATGTGCCCGTCATCCTAGTTGGCTGCAAGAACGACCTGCGCTATATGTATCGCGATGAGAATTATTTGTCGTATTTCGGCGAAAAGGGAACCTTTGTTCGGTGAGTAAAGAGCTAACAGGTTTCAGCCGGTTTTCGATGGTGTTTCTTTGTCATTTTTTTCTTTAGGTAAAAATATATTTTTAGTGCTGAGAAAATGGGCTTTTAAGTGATTTTCGTCTTATTTATTGTTTAAAAAAGTTTAAAGTAATTTTCTTAATTTAGCAAGTATTTAAGAACTATCTTTATTTAAATCTTAAACATTTTTTGAATTATTTATAATTATACAAGACAATTCGTTAATTCTTTCTTGATCAATTTCACAGAGCCGCCCTGAAAAGCGACCTGGTTATGCCAGACGAGGCACGGGCCGTGGCCAAGGAGCTGGGTGTGGCCTACTACGAAACGAGCGTCTTTACATATTTCGGGGTGAATGAAGTATTTGAGAATGCCATACGATCGGCTTTGATTGCCCGCCGACAGCAGCGTTTCTGGATGACGAACCTGAAGAAGGTACAGAAGCCGCTGCTGCAGGCACCGTTCCGGCCACCGAAGCCGCCACCGCCAGAGGTCACCGTTATGGTGGGCCACTACCGGCAGGACATCTACAATATGTTCCTTTCGCAAGCCTACACCGATCTCGTGTTGGTTGCTGGCGCTGGCACCAAGTTCGCCGTTCACAGATTCATGCTGGCTGCCGCCTCGAGCATCTTCCAGCGCCTGCTTAGTACAGAGCTGAGCGACATGGGCGGTCGGAGCAGCAGCGAATCGAGCATGGTCAGTTCCACGTTCGGAGAGGCTACCATAGCGGACTTCAATGACGATACAGAGTCCCTCATCCGCTACGAATCACGCACACAACGGTATGTAAAAGCATAACGCCTAATCTTGCCAAGCTAATGTGTTCGTCTTAGTATGTGGGAGCACCTGAAACGTCGCTCCAGCTATCAGGCCCTGCCCCTGATGGAGTCCAAGCGGTCCAACGATTTGTACAGGGAGCTGCATCATCCGGTTTTGCAGAGCATCCGATTGGTGCATGTGGAGAATCAGCGCGGTGTAAACGGACTGCAGACCATTGTCACCCTGAGCAAACTCATCTCGCCGCAGGCATTGCACCAGTGCCTAAGATTTGTATACACCGGCACCATTGACAAAGATTGCAACAATCTGCAGGTGAGTCTCAGAGACAGAAGCCCCTTTCAATATATAGCATTGAATTCCCAGTTATTACAGGAAATAAGAGAGGCTGCCGATCTCTTAGAGCTGCCGCAACTGACTCAGCTACTGGCCAGGCCACAAACCGTCATGGAGAGCTGCTCCAGTGATGAGCCTAATCCGCACATTTGTCTTGTAAGCTGCAAAAACTATTTTTTAAATCATTTACAGATTATTTGAAGGATTCTATTGCAGCGCATCAAAGAAAGCATGGAGCGACATTGCATCGGAGACGGTTGCTTTAGCGATGTAACCTTTGAGTTGGACGATGGCCTAATGAAGGTAAAGTCATTCGGAAAGCTCCTAAAACTAGAAAGAAATTCAATTAAGAGCTTCTGATTTATTACAGGCACACAGGGCGGTGCTGGTGGGCCGTTGCGATGTCATGCGAGCCATGTTGCTGGGCGACTTTCGGGAGGCGCATTCAAATGTGGTAAGCAACCCTTTTGAAGCCCCTTTAAATGACCCAAGATTAATAACCATTAAATCCCGCTGCAGATCGTATTCCCTGGCGTTACAATTTACACATTCCACAAGCTGCTGTGTTACCTGTACACTGACCAGATTCCGCCAATTTCGGCTGTCAAGTGCCTGAATCTGCTGGAGCTGGCCAATCGACTCTGCCTGCCGCGTCTCCTCAATCTGGTGGAGTGTCGCGTTATCGAAGATCTCACATTAATTTCCCAGAACGAAACCAATGAAACGGTGGATCACTGTTTAAAGCTACTGGAGCCCGTAAAGGTAAGGAAACAGTTACTTAGAATATAACATTTAACTAAACAATTTATGTATCTGTACAGCTGCACAACGCACATCAATTGGCTGAGTGGTGCATGTCGTACCTGTGCGTCAATTACAACCTTATTTGTAAGTTTTCACTCAAGGGCCTGAAGGCTCTGCATCAGGATAATCAGGAGTATTTGCGCGAACACCGCTGGCCGCCGGTGTGGTATTTAAAGGACTATGATTACTATCAGCGATGTCTGAACGAGCTGAACAAGGAGCTGAAGCTGAAGAGCTCGCGGCGAGAGTCGCCGAGCGATGACGAGGGCTGCCTGTGCTTCACGGGAGGTAAGTGTTTCGTTTATATATGCGTAGCTGCTCCACATCCCACCAGCACACACACTTGACATCCCAGACCCAAAACCAGCTCAGGCTTTAGTTTCTTCTCTAGAATTATGTATAAATGCGGGCCTTGGAATAAATCCCATCTGAGAGTGGTTTGTATTCGTAGCTAGGTGTCTGTCTTGTTATGGTTGTTTTCCTTTCCTCCTTTTGTGTTCCTTTTCCTCATTTACAACTACAACTACACCATCATCATAATATTAATGTCCGAAATTGGGTCAAAGTATTCTCTTGCTGGCTGTTAGGCAAATCGAAGCGAAGCAATAGAGACGGAGGAAATGGAACAGTCGAAAACAGCAACACGGATAATCAAATCTTCAACAGTGCCGGCAACTCGATTAACCACATCGATTTAGAGGCGGATATGGACCTGAATCTCTGACACCCAGCCCTCGGGCAAGGAAGGTGCGTTTACTACCTCACAAACCATAAACTTTGTACGCTTAACAGTATTATTTTTTCAGATCACTGCGCTTCATTGTGATCCTGCCGGTCCTTATCTGTTTCATCTGCACGATTTTAAGTATTCTGATACTTTTCCAAATTCACACATAACAAACCTCAAGGATACACCATTGGGCATGGGATTGCGATCGAGAGGGGCTTCTGACATTACGCATTATCCAATGGAGCGCAAATTTGCCTTAGTGATTACTAAATACACAAGTCCAACATAGAACAAGGGAGTACATTCTGCAGTGCTTCGGATTTCTTATATTTATACGCCTGGAATATATATCTATATATATATAAATGCAAGAGCATAGGACGAGCATGCTGCACATGCACCTCGGCGCTCGTCGCTGTATTGCCTTACGATATATCGGTGTGCACACCCGTCTTCGGTTCTGTTCCGAATCCTACGGAATATCTGTAGGTTAATAAGGATCGGGGGCAGGTGTGCACATCCCAATGTCAGTACCTTTACCTAAAACATGTATGTAATGTATATTTTTGAATTCCTACTTACTTGGAAACATTTGTCTAGCCATAGCTTTAAGCAAATACTTTAACTATAAGGACGCATTTTGTACAGAATGATAGAATAAAGCAATTACGGACAAAACCTTACATTTTCATTTAAAATAAATAATTTTGAACACTTTTGAATACAAATTTTATGCCTATATTTATTTTATAAAAGAGAGAACACCAACACATGCAATTTGTATAAACATAAAACAATTTGAGCAAACATTTTAAAGCTGTTGGGCTGCTCTCAAGGTTTTGACGCTGGACTGCGACATAGTTCCATCCTCGACCTCGAGATTTTGCAGCATGGCAATTACATCCTCGTCGGTAATCACTACTTCAGCCTTGTGATTGTTATTGATGAACGATATGGGACTAGGAGAAGCTGGCTTTTCCGGTTCGCCGCACAGTTCACGCAGTTCCTTTTCAAGCTGGTCCTCGTCTTGGCTTACACCTTCCACGACGGAGCTGTTGGACATTACGTCTTGAACTTCGCGATGCTGATCCAAAGTGTCCCGCACATCGGCCAGAACCTCGTCGACATTGTCGTACTTCAAGCCAGAGTCCGAGAGCACTTTTTTCAAAGTATTCGATCCGATCTTGTAGGCGTCCAGAACGACGCCACTGTTTTGCGCCTCGTCCACGCTGGACAGCAAGGATTCAATGTTGTGCAGGGCGATACTGCGGCGCTCTGATAACGAAATAAAATTAAATAACGAAAATAAAACTTCTTTTTGTACTTACCATGATTCTTTTCCAGAAGATGCCTCTTACGCAAATATGTTTTGGCCATTTGCCGCTTGTTTTCCTTCAAGTACTGGCGCGCCTTATCGTCGTTGACCTTGATATCGTCCTCCAAGTTCTCCAACTGCTTCAGTAGCTGGGCTTGAGTATTCTGTAGGTTGTGGACAGCATGATCTTCTTGGCTAATGTTGAGATCCTCTCCTTGTTTCTCTACATTGAACAGAGATTGGTTTTTCAATTGATATAAATACTATTTTAAGTTTATATGCCAAAACTTACTTGGAATTTTTACCAAATGAATTTGGCGTAATCCTTTTTCAGTTTTAAATTCCAGTCCAACGATTTGACGAACATTTAAGGAGATCAGGGACACACAGAAGTCTTTGTCGGATTGGATCCGAATCTGTTGGGACTTGCAAAGGGATTTGAAGGCATCGAAATGGAGGAGTTTCCCACTATTCTCAGGCAGAACTTTTTCGGTTATAAGGTCGCAAATGCTCTGTAAACGTCAAGGGTATATTATATAAAGTACATCTATTTATAAACATTTTAAAATTACATTTAAGACATCCAAATGAATCCATTCGACAGTGGATGCCGCTTCTAGGTCCTCAGCTACCACACTGTGCTTGATCTTTGACCAGCTCCAGGACAGGGGTCGTTTAACAAGGCTGTTCATCAGCCAGCCGCTCCAGGAATTTGCCGGATCGTAGTCGAACTCTGTGCGAGATCGGATCACTTTCCGTTGCGCCATCTCCGATATCACAGTGTCCAGGCAGGCGGGCAATTGGTCTCCTCGCATGAACTGAAGCTGCAGATCCCGGAGACTGAAGACCGGTCTGCCGCAGAACCTCAGGTAGTTCGCGATGAGTTCCTTCCAGAATTTCATCTTGGCGTCATAGTCCTCGTTGCTTAGGTGCCGCGATCGGAACATGGCGAACTGCACTTGCATGACGGCGTTGTCCTTCCAGCATTCTGGAAGCCTAAATTCGCCATTTCCCGTGACGTCACTGGCTAGGCTCATCCTTAAAAGACAGGTCTTTCCCTGGAGTCCTACAAATTGCGCGTCTTTTGTTGCTTGATTCTTGTTGTTTTTTTTCTGTGTTGAAAATAGTAAAAATATGCCCACAGCTAGTATTTTAGCTATAGCCACCTACATATTTATAAACAAATATTCCACAGGTGGTTTGTAACGTATATTTCATTATTAAAACAAGACGCAATTTCTTATTTGATTTATAATTATTTTAGGGAATATATTTCCACTTTTTTGGATTCCAAAATAAAATTAAACGCTTTTCTGTGACCACTTTCCAGCACTGTCGATAACCTGGATATGGATTCGATTGCTCATCTTACCATCCCCAACCAGCTGTTCCAATTCAGCCTACTTCGATTAACAACTTCTGCCAAAAATTTTGTTTTGAAGTTTTTGTTGAGTGTGCGTGGAATTCTATTTGTCTCGCCTCGACTTGCCATTGGGAATTGCCACCATTGCGTAGGACTCCGGGCATACATGGAGCAAGCAGCTAACTTGGCCGCGCAAGGATTCCCGCAGCATCGATGAGAGCAGAGCACCAGCAGCTTCATCAGCAGCCTTAGACGCACACCTCAGCAGCCCCCTGAGTCACGTTCTTGGCCTGTTTCGCCACGGATCACCAACCGCCAGCCGGAGTTCCGCTCTCTTCGCGATAAGATCTCTGCGTCAAAGTCTACCCGCTGCCACTCTGCTTCGCTTGGCCCGGAAAATTCTTGATTGCAGCCGAAGACAGAGCAGAGCTCAACGTGCGTGTAACTCTTGGGATTCTCCATTGTTCTGCGGTGGAGTGACTGCATCTTGCAAATCATCATGATGGGGGATGACGATCGGATCAGCCTGCGCAATCAGTTGGCGAGGGGTAAGTCGAGATTTCTGGTGCGCCTGTAATACAGCCTCTTTATCTCTCGAAGAGTATGTTCCATAGGTTCCAGGCTTTTGTTCGGATTTGTTTATTAAGTTGCGGATAGTTGAAATAATTACTTGCATAATTATTGTTTATAAGTTACTTGTTGATTATTTTAAGACGATTATAGTTACAGAGATTGGTTTTCGGAGGCACCTCTACTTAATGTTTTAATTAGAAACAAAATTTATGAAGTAACAATTTATTAAAGCCAACTTTATGCTGCTGTATATTCTTTTTATGATTGGCATTATCCACATCAGAGTAAATCTTCTTATCCAATTCCAATTTTCTGTATGCTTTCTGTGGATTGGCAAACATTTTTGCATACATCAAATATGAAAATAAACCAATTCATCGAAAATTTGTTCTGAAAATAATATTTTATCTTTATTTATGTTTATTTAAAATTCAAAGAACAGAATCTGACGGAATTTATATTTCTGGAAGAGTAT
This sequence comes from Drosophila mayri, assembly GCA_008042485.1. Lineage (NCBI taxonomy): Eukaryota > Metazoa > Arthropoda > Insecta > Diptera > Drosophilidae > Drosophila > Drosophila mayri. Next base: position 528,373 of record VNJN01001215.1, read on the forward strand.
TCTTTCGTAAGCCCCATTTAATAATAAGAACAAATTGGCACTATGACTGTCAATGAACGGAATTTTCGTTAAGCAACCCGAAAATTGCCTATTCAGCAAATATTGGATTATAATTACTATAAACTTCATTATGATTGTGATCTATATACACGAAATAATGAATGATAGATACCCTACGTAAGCCGAAGCGTTAGGTTTTATGCTGTGTGTGATAAGATTTCCATTATTAGCTAAATACATAATCGTATCAGTAATTCTTCTGAACTCAGTTCTCTGTTTTTTTGTAGAGGTTTTTGGAATTTGCTCAGCCCATTTCTAATCCTTATCTGAACCGCCTCCACTTCAGACATAGCACGCCCTCTGTGCCTGCAGAGAGAATGAGAGTGCATGGGGGCGACGATGGCCACAGTCCGTGCTATGCAGAAGCTAGGAATTTTTCCAAGAGCACCCACAGCAATATGCAAACGCAAACGGACGTAAGAGCCGCCGATCCACAGACGTCGTAGGGTTCACAGTGGGTCGACGCTGCTCTGGCAGTGTTTTTTAAATGTGTTTTCGTAATGATTAAGTTCGGTTCGACGCTGGCCGCTCATTAATACGCCTCTTATATGTGTGCCATGCCTGCGACCATGTACGTACGCCTGTCTGGATGTATGTTAAGAGCTTATACATATGCGAAAGCCGCGACGCAGCCGCCGCCGCCGCCGCTGTCGATGCCGCTGCGACAGTAAAATTTCATTCAAACGCGTTTCACGTCTGTTTTCGAACGGTCAACAAACGGATGGGATCGGATCGCGCGATCGCCAGTCGCCATCGCAGCTCACAATAGCGATTTAGAAACCTATGAACTAAGCAAACAAAAACCGCCAATGGTCTAGCAGCTCCACCAGCTTTACTGCTCCCCCGCCTGTGATAAGTGCCCGTCTCCAAACTCTTGCAGTTAGCTCCCTTTTCGTGAATACAAAAAGAAATATATAAAAACCAGAAAATGAAAGTCCCCACGCGCAGCAACTCGAAATATTCATTCAATTTGAAAATATTCAAATTGCATAACGATAAGAAAACGACGAATAGCACCAGCGCCACCACGAGTCCACCAACTTCACCTGTGATCTCAGCGAAACGGAACTCATGGCGCGCTTCGTGGCGTTCGGCATTGGGTAGCGGTTCCAAGTCCAGCAAATCCATCCAACAGACCCCTTCCTACGTTGAGCCTGATCCGATTGACGAGTTCGAGCGAAACAGCTGCCACAGCTCCTGCTCCTCGTTGTTTCCCGCCATACAGATTCCGCAAGGCGATGAGCTCATGTGTAAGTCTTGTCTTGTGAGAAATTGTGAGATTTTTGAGGATTTCCATAGATTGCCTATGAATTGTTTTGAAATTATTTGAGTTTGTGTTTAATTTCAAAAAATTTAAAGAAGTTTGAAGATTTGTAATTTTAAATCAGCACTTTTTTATTGCTTAAACTCTTAAAGAAGAGATTTAAAAAAGAGTACATAACGTATACTCTATTTTTAAAAGTTAATCCTAAGATTAGAATCAGCGGCGTTTTCTGGTTTCAAGCATAAAACCAGTAAAGATTAAGTGTGAAATATGTGTACAAAAATAGAGTGAAAACGAAGTGAGGATGTCTGATTAGATATACTTATGTCAGGCGTGCCAGGGGACCTCGGGAAATGTTAATCGACATGTGAAGATCGAGGCTGCTCTTAGAGGGAATACACAAGTTGGTAGTTAGTAATGGCGGTGAAGTGGTGCTCGCCGAATGGTCAATTCCCTGGTCAAATCGGGCAATTCCACGACACGATAAGCGACGCGCCTCGGCGGGCAGATAAGGAAGGTGTGTTTACCTCACTCACCTGCGCACATGCGTTGGATCCCCGATACTATTTGATTCGGTTCCCCATTTCGCCAGTGTTCAGCTGTTTACGGCTAATATGTTATCCGGCAGGCAGTCAGAGTCAGTTAAAGCCATCGACGTGTAGCGCTTGGTTGTTGTGGCGGCAGCGGCAGCGTCCCCGTAAAATGTTTCCGGTTTAGGCAATCTACATACATAGTCGAAAGAGTGCTCGTAATGAGCTCCAGGCAATAGACACACATTCACAGCCACATCCACGTCGAGGCGAAAGCTGCGGAGCTGTGAACTATCACCTAAAAAATAAATACGCATCGCGGCGAGTGTAGGGGCTAACCAGTGATTACAGCAAGCCCTGTGTGTGTGTTTTTTAGTGCAGCCGCGGATTCTATACCCGAACGGATTCACATAGCTCTCCACCTCGGCACCTGCCAGGCCAGGGGTTACATCATGCCGGAGGCGTTGCATTTTACATCGATCTTTGATCTCATAATCAAGAGCGGTGCGTTCACAGTTCAAACTGTGTTTAGGGGAAATTATTAAAAATAAATATACCTTTAAAAAAATGTACTTGAAAGTGACCCAAAGCCAAGTATATATTTAATAATAATAGTCTTATCTAACACATTTGACCAAGTTAAAGCTTACATAACCAGAACAACGTACATGAATAACTTAAAACAATAATTATAATATAATTCAAACCCAATATAATCGCTATAGCTTTATATTTTCTTTGTAGGCATGGTTGTTGAAGGAAGTTCATAAGTCATACTCCCTAGTTTTTCTTAGCCAACATCTACTGTATATGATAAACCGATAATGTGAAGTACACGCGATACAACAAACCTTTGGCATACTATATATATATATATATATATATACCTGTATTTGTGACACAGTTTGGCGCACCGATTGGCCGATTCGATCTTGACACCGTGAACATGAACATGAACCGCTTTCAAACATTTATTTAGCCGCCTGAGCGTTCGGTTTCTTTACTCTGCTCTTGTAATGTTTTGGAAACTCGTTGTCTGTGACGAAAGCCGCTACGGATGAGGTGGTTTTGGGTGTCTTAGTTAGAGCAGGCAGTCCTGCTTTAAAATTACATCTGCCAGACTGAAACCTATCAAAATGTGACAGTTTTATGAGTTTCGTTAACAAAATTGATTTGTTTACTTCGGTTTAGCTTTAAAAAAATGTTTAGGCCAAAACAATGTATTCGTTATATCTGTAGTTGCCGCCCAATCAAAGGTGTGCACAGGTGTGTCATTTGCAGTTATAATCCATATACATATGTTTGCAAACAATTTTCTGTATATAATTGTACCTCAGTTAATAACAACTCTTGTGCTCTTTCAGCGATGCCATGGTTTGGCATGGACATTGGCGGTACCCTCACGAAGCTGGTGTACTTTGAGCCCAAGGATATAACGCCCGATGAGCAGGATCGCGAGGCGGGCATTCTGCGGAATATACGGCGATACTTGACCAAAAATTCGGCATATGGCAAAACCGGACACCGAGACACACACCTACAGGTGAGATAATGATCATGATGACCCGAAAGCAACTATAGAAATGTGGAATGTGGATGTGCGATTTTGTAACAAAGCGCGCTCTGACGCGGGGCCATTAGCATCGGGGATTATCATCTAAAATATTATCAATACCAGCAGGCGCGAGTCGCGATATTTGTGCCTCATCCTCCTCGTCAGTCAACAAGTCATCTTGGGCGGGTCGGAGCGGGTCGTCTGCTGATTCCACACTGTTCAAGTGACCTTCACTCTTGCACACACGAAAGCACGGAGAGAAATTGAGATAGGCTGAGTTCGAGATTCCATTCATAAATAGACATGGTCTTTGCTGGCAACGATCCACTCTCGAAACTCGGCTAAAGCTAAACTAAATGGAATTTCGTGATGCCGCAAACTAAGGTTCCTTTATTTACTTTTCAAACCAAGTGAATCACTTGAAGTTAATTTGTGAAATGTTTAAATAGTGTATCACGGATGCTCAAAAATAGGTCATTTGGTTGTATTTTTACCAAAAAAAAAAACAAAAATTGAATTAAAAATGTTTACTAGTGGAGTCAGTTTACAAGGCAAGCTTTTTCCTTGTTATTTAAAGTGTCTCTCATTGTTATTTAAATTGTCTAATTAAATAGCCAGGGGTTGATGCCCCACCAACAGCGCAAAGTTAGGTATTATTCAATATGCCTGCAAATTAACAATTTTGCATTTTTCTAGCTAACTAAGTACATACGTCAGTGCACACAGAATGAGGGGCTACCTAGTGCCTAGACTTTGGATACTTGAAATAAATAAATAAAGATATACACTTATATACATATATTTAAGCTTTTACTTTAGGAACACTTTAGGTGACGTGAACGTTGGATTTTGCACTTTCTTTTTAGTTTTTATGGGACACTCATATTGCAATAGGAATGTCGTAATCCAGAAAAATTTATAAATGCGCATTTAAAATCAGCATGAACTGGGAATATTACAAGTTTGATGTGTCTATGCCCTTCCAGCTTGGCAATTAAATCATACAAATCGATCAAAAGCAAAACAGTTCATTAATTTGATGTGTTTTTTGGTTTATTTGTTAATAATATTTTTATAAAACTAAACTCTATGTTCCTCCCTCCTCTCACAGATGGACAACGTCGAGATCCGCAAGCGACGGGGCTCCCTGCATTTCATTCGCTTCCAGACCACCGACATGGGCAACTTCCTCTCGCTGGCCAAGCAGAAGGGCATGGCCGAGCTGGTAACCACGGTCTGTGCGACCGGCGGCGGGGCCTTTAAGTTCGAACAGGATTTCCGCGATCAAGTAAACATGAAACTGGCCAAATTCGATGAGTTGGACACGCTCATTAAGGGCATACTCTTTGCTGACCTGCACAACTGCACCGAGTGCTACTACTACGAAAATGCACGCGACATTCTGTAAGTGCCAGTCCTCGGGTTATAAAAAGTCTTGTCTAATCACTAACATTTTTCTCCTTTTTCCAGGAAAAGCGAGAAGCGGGAGTTCAATTTCTCGCAACCATTTCCGTTCATTTTGGTGAATGTCGGATCTGGAGTCTCCATCCTGGCGGTCTACGGACCCGACAACTACAAGCGCATTTCGGGCACAAGGTAAGTTAGAAGTTAATCTCTGAAAGTCTCTTTTAATTTAACATTAATTCGAATTGTTTAGCTTGGGCGGCGGAACATTCCTGGGACTATGTTGCCTACTAACCGGCTGCACAACCTTCGAAGAGGCTATCCAGCTGGCCACCAAGGGCGACAATCGGAAGGTGGACAAGTTGGTTAAGGATATTTATGGCGGCGACTACAACCGCTTCGGTCTGCCGGGCGATTTGGTTGCGTCAAGGTAACAACAGAAACAGTTTTGAAACCGAAAACAACAAGAAACTAATTACGTATCCGTATTTTTCAGCTTTGGCCAGATGCACATCAATGACAAGCGTGGCTCAGTGTCACGTGAAGATTTGGCTAATGCCACCCTGGTCACCATAACGAACAATATTGGCTCCATAGCCAGGATGTGTGCGCTGAATGAGAAGATCGATAGGGTAAGCTTCAGACATTTATCATCACAAAGTCTTTAATTAATCAGTTCCCCATATCGCTAGGTCGTTTTTGTGGGCAACTTCCTGCGCGTTAATCCCATTTCCATGAAGCTGCTGGCCTACGCCATGGAGTTCTGGTCGAACGGCACAATGAAGGGTCTCTTCCTGGAGCATGAGGGATACTTTGGAGCCCTAGGCTGCCTGTTGCAGTTTAACGGCGAGCTGGCTGCAGCTCTTCAAGATCCAGCGGCGGATGCTTGCGAGGGAGGTGTGTGTCCTGATGAAACGACGACACCATCGCCTGCGGACGAGCCGCCAGAGAAGTCGCTGGCCAGCAAACACTCCACTAGATAGTCGCTGTAACCGCCACATGTTCCCGCTCCCAATGGCAGTGCACATGTACAGTAGACCTAAGATCTATGCTCTAATGTTCTTTTGAAGTTCATCTCTCTGGTATTTATCGTACTCTTCTTTCTCGGCTTTAATTGTTATCCCTGAGAACGCGCAAATTGTAAATGCATGAAGAAATCACTGAATGGATAAAGAGTGCCTGGTGTGCAACGAATTTCTTGACCCGACCACACACATGTATATCCTATGTTCGTGTTGTTACCTCTACGTAACCCTCGGTAGTTTTAGTTTGTTTTCTACAGTGATAGTTGGATAGCTCGCGGAAAAGTATTACAAATACTTGACTATGGAACCGCACAAGAACATCTCTAACGAAACGCCCATGTGTCCTAGCGGCAATATATTCATGCATATACGTTTAAGTTTCTGTTTAAGTGGATGTGTTTTAAAGTTTCATTTTCTTAGCAAATAAGTTTGTGGTCATATGTTATGAAATAGGATCAAATTTGTCGGCAGGTCAATAAAAAACTTGTTTAAAACGAACTTTCGGATTTGGCCCACGTTATTTATTTCAAAAGAAAGAGGATTAAAAATATAGAGGGACAAATGTCGGCCAAGCTTAATCTAGATTTTATTCCGAATTATTTCATCTTTTAATTTAGAGCTAAACTCAACACAGACGTCGCATACCGTCCGAGACATTGGGCATTGGAATGCCAATCTTGCTATAATCTCTTCGAATGCCACAGCTGGCCTTGAAGTCGAATACTCGCAGATTGTGGTCGGTGGCCACGAACATGTATTGGCTATCACAGGATAAACTATAGACGGGCGAAAAGCCATTGTGCTGGCGTGTCCGCCCGGGGAAGTACAACTGTACATATTTTGGCATTCTTATATCGTAGAGATTGACTCGAGCGTGTCGACTGCTGCCGACCAGAACCGCGTACAGTCCATCGTGCTCCAAGCAGTAGAAGGACGAGTCGAAGGGATCCTCCCAGATGGCAACGTCGCGATCTATGCGACGATCGAACATGCGAAAGGAGGTGTCAAAATTGGCTGTGAATAGGACCTGGTCGTCCTTCATTTTTAGATCGTATATGGACTTTGTTGTCGAGTTAAGGACCAGCTCCTCGCCACTGTACAATATAGGAGTAAAGGAAATTAGACCCTGCTTCAGAGACTAAGGCCGTCCTAGGGTAAATGTTACCTTTCCACATGAATTGCCCTTAAGGCTCGACCGTCGTTGTCTGTATAGAGACCGCCATAGAGCCATTGGCCATCCAGGCTCAGTTGCAGGGACTTGAAGGCGTGCGGCAGCTTTGTAATCATATCGAAGTGCGTCAGACCAAACTCCTGTGATCGCTGCCACAGCTTGCAGCAATGGTCGCTGCTGGTTGCGTACAGATCCTGGACAAAGTCCACGCAGAAAAGATACTCGTTGGCCGGATGCATGCGCTGCTCCGTAATGCCCTCCGGGTCGTAGTGAAAGCATGATCCACACACGCGTCCCGCAAAAATGGTGTTCTTCTTCTTGACAAAGTGGGAGATGTCGCTATTGGTGGACGTACTGATCTCCTCCTCGAACCGGCGCTGCAGTATGTCACAGCTGGATCGGCGGTACTTGCGCAGATAGCCGGCATGCGTGATATACAGGGCGTCATGCTCGAGGCACAGTTTGGTGGGGAACATTTGGGCATGGTGGAAGTAGGGGCGCTCCAAGTAGGTGCCGCTTACCCAGTTCTTGGACACCTGGATTCGCTCGTAGTTTGTAAGGCGCTTGCGGTTCCTGTGGCCGGGATTCGTAAGGACATCGTGTACAATGTGGATATTACATACAATTGACCAACCTCTTCTCAATGCTGGGCCTACCCCGGTTGCCGCAGAGCAACAGATCCAAGGAGAGCGGGTAGAAAATATATCTCTCTATTATGTCTTCCAAGTGACGGCTGGCTAGGCACAGGCACAGCAGATCTCCTTCCGAGCAGTACCTAAAGATCAGCAGGAGGCAGTCCACGTTCAGATCGATCAGCCTCAGACGGGTGTCGTGCATCTTTTGTTGAATAATTGAATATTTTCTGCTTTTTGTCCACAATCATGATTTTATCGAAATTTAATTCGTCCGCAGCTGTCATGTGCAGCGACTTTCGATAGTTTCTTATCGATGACTTAGCTTCCGCTTGGCGGCTTTAGCAACACCCTTTTCCGTTAAATTTGAAAATTGGATAGAGAAGTGATTACACTAAAATTATTTCTGATTTAAAATTATTTAAAAAAACATCTTATGCTACCCTGAGCCTAAGATGCACCCAGAACAAGAGATTATAAAGTTTTATTTATTCATGTGAATCACTCCGTAAGAAGCTAACGCAAGATGACCCGAAATTGTGAAATTATAGTGCTCCCTGCTCTTCGGCAAGTTTCTTTATATTCCAACTGAATGATTCAACAGAAAAATAAACAAAGAAACAAACAAAAAATATTTTTCACTGCTTTCTTATTTAAAACTAAAATAAAAAAAAAAATGTACCTGGACTACATTTTAAGAAATTGCTCATTATATTAGTATGTAAATTAGTAATTAGAGTACAAAATGGCTTTTAATATACTTTATTGGGGCTAACTTGGATGGTATTACTGTGGATTTGGATTGCCAGTGTCAGGATCAGATTCGCTGTCCGCCGCTCTATTCACAGCCAGACTTTTCGGAACCTCCGCCTTGCATGCACTCAATCATCTTTTTTCCGGCACACGGATTATCTTGAGATGAACCCTTGGCGGCAGCTTCCTTCGTCTCTGTTGCGCTAAATATTGTGGCTACGCCACCCGTCGGCCCCACCATGCCTACAATTAGAAGGCCACCAGCCTGTCCCCCTGACGGTACCGCTGGCGGAGCTGACGCCGACGCCTGCTTGGCCAAGGCCTCGTGGGCATCTTGGCAGTCCGGTGAACACTGCTGGACGGGGGGCTCAGGAGCAGCGCACGCCTTGCTTGGGTGTGGACCAATGTAGAATGGATTGAACGGTACGTCTTCCGAGTTGGGCATGATGGTGAACGGATGGGTGGCTTCGGTAAACAATGAACGGTTGACGACGGAACACGAATAGGTGAATTTGGAATTTATGTTGGTTTCCTGAACTGTTGCCCCTAAGGTTAGCCCCAAAACTGAACCAAACTGTCCAGTGCTGACTGTAGCCTCATTGAGGACCCTTCCAAAGCCTACTAAAAAGCATGATGTGAAACGTTTTTAGTAGTTTCTCCCAAACTTATGACGTCGATGCATTTAGTAATTAAGCCACAAGAAACTGACGCAAAAACCAAAGTCTAAAATTTAAATTAAACATCAGCACAGCGGTCTTATCCGCAAAGCTCTTTTGAAATTATACTATCAGAGCTTTGGGCCTATTAAAGGTTAACAATTTCACACATTGACAGAGGCATGAAAGGAAATACATTTCATGGAAAAATGATTAATGATTATTTACCTTTCCTGCTGGAATTCAAGTTGCAAAGACCAGACTTCAGGGAACCACTTTAAATTATAAAAATAGATTTCCAAGTTGTTATACTCAAAAACTTATTAACTGACGTGGTCTACATTCTTCAAAATGGTTCTTTGTATATAAATAATTAAATAAAAAAATATTTGTATATTTTTATTTTATTTTATTGGGCTTAACTTGGATTGTATGACGGTGGATTTGGAATGCTAGTGTCAGGATGAGATTAGATGAATGGCGGCCGCTCTATTCAAGTGTTTGCCTCCCATGCACTTTTATAATCTTTCCAGGACGGGGATTATCTTCCGATGAATCCATGGCGGCGACAACAGGTGCTACCACAGCTTGCTTAGCCGAGTCCTTCTGATCATCTTCGCATTGCGGTGAAATCTGGTCAGAAGAGCTTTGGCCGGAAGACTCAAGTACAGCACACGCCTTTCTCGGAGGCGGACCAATGTAGAACGGATTCAATATGTATGGTGTGACAATGGACTTGGGCATGATGCAAAATTAAACCATAAACGACTAACGACGAAACACGCCTAGGTGAATTTGGAATTTATGTTGTTGATTTCATGAACTGTTGTATCTAAGGTTAGTCCCAAAACTGAATAATACTGTCAAGTGGAAAATAAAGCATTATTGAGGGCCAATCAAAAGCCAACTATTTAGCATTAGCTGTAGCATTTCTTAAAAGCAAATGAAGTTGATTTCTCAAAAGTAGAAAGAACATTTCACAGACTTGCAACAACTGAAATACCCGAGAATAAATAGACAGGAACTGCACATTTTTTGGGGACACAGAAGTCGAAAATATACTGAGTACATATGTATCTACGTGGGATACGCATTCGAACGTCCACGTACTTACATACAAGATAGCAACAATTTAAAGTTATTTAGAACACTGTTTCCGCAATTAGGCACGAAGCCACCGAGAGATTTTTGCGCTAAATACCTGAACTGAACATTTGATTGACTCGAAAGCTGTCTGATCTGTCTAGAAATCTTCGTCTATATATGAACGCAAAGTGGAAAACTATAGAAACATTGGGAGATGTTTAATCTTATAATATTTCGAGTGAGTCAGACTGCATTTGTTTGCTAAAAGCTGACATCTATTCATTACCTGATACGCTCTAAAATAAGTAAACATTAGATTAGCATTGTATAGTAAACAATTCTGATTACAATAATTTATCCGCTCATAATCGGTCTATAGTATAGATAAGACAGACTACAGTCCGGAAAAATAAATGTTTGGAGTGCCTCTCTAACAAAGAAAAGTGTAACGGCTATATTTTTGGGTCAGGGAAAGTAGCGTAGCTGTCACAGTTCAGCTCTAGTTTATGGTAAAGGTTTTAGAACCTTAAAAGTGAATTTCAGCTAACCTAGATCTCCAAGTACTTTTCCCCTAACCGTGATGATAGCTTGGTACTTTCCATTTAACCGACATTAGGTTGCTTTATGACCCTTACTAGGAAATTTGTACAGTACTTCTTTGCTTTGTGGTGTTAAAAATCAGATGGTATATTCTATAGGGAATGGAATCATGAGTTTCATGTTAGTAAAGAATGAAGGCGTATTTTCTGGATCGTTCGTTCCAACGCCCGTTCGTGGCTCTTATCACACTTGCACATGACACTGGCTTTTGCCATTTGAATTCTACTACGAAATAGGTTAGTGGTCTCGTCAAATACTCTTATTTAAAACAAAATTTATAAAAATGGGGCATATTTTTAAGTAAGAATCGATAAAAACTGATTATTTGAGAGCTGGTAAATTTAAAACTTCGAAAACATGGCTTTACATTATTGAGAAATTTCAATAAATAAATGTAAAATAAGTAAAAATCTTTAAACAAATTACTCTCTTCGACACAACCTTAAGATAACATAATAAACAAATTGCATTATTTAACTTTACAATGAAAAATTTAAAATTCGTATAATACAATTTAACAACGCTATGAAAAAATTTAATATTATATTCACTAAATCTAAACATTATAGAACAGAAAATCACACAAATAAATATTTAAGAAAATTCCCCAATTAATATAAAATATCTATGGGTATTTTCCAGTCGGCTCTGGATCGATCTTCAACACCATATCGGGGAAAAAGTTCATGCGTGGCAATGGAGCTCCAAAAAATTGATAGTCACAATCTGAAGGTGACGTCGCCGTCAGCAGTTTTTCGCGTTTTGCGCAGTTCTCGTTCTTCCCATCGAAAATTTCATAATGTGAACAAAGTGCTCGCTCGGCCACAGGTAGAAATGCTCACACACACACCCGAAAATCGGGGTGGCATACATGCGAAAGCCCCCGCCTCGTCACGTCGCCACATCAGATGACAGTGGTGGTACTGGGACCGACCCACCGAACTCTCCTCGTCCGCCTGAAATAATACTTATTAGCTTTTTGTTGTTTTTGGGGGAGCAAAGTCACAAATATTTCCGCAACGAAAGTCACGTTCGCCAACCTGATAAGTTTGCAGTCACTATATTGTTGTTATCCAAAAGCGGAGGAATCCCTCGACCGAGAGCTGTTCTAAAAATGTTCTCTCATTGCTCCAAGAAGTCTCTCGATTTTTCGCGAACTGCTTATTTATCGCCTTAGATTAGAATTAAGAACAGCAAAAACTTTGCTTTTCTGCGTAGATCCGATCAAAATATTTTTCTCATCTTACTAGAATGTTATATTTTCATGTTAGTAAACAACAATGACGCATTCTGGCTCTCAAAAATCTTGTTTTCCCCCTGACTCATTATTTTTTTCGACTTAAGTAGTTATCTGGAATTTGATTACAATATTCTAAACTTGTCCACAATTTATGCTTAAACAATGAGTACAGTTTTATATATTAAATCATTTTTAAGGAAATCAAAAAACTATAAATAATGTTTTCCCTTGAAGCCTTTTATGCTGGGAGTATTTTATATACTGCAAGTGAAGTTTAAAGAATTCCCAAAAATTTGATTTGATTATTAAAAAAATTTTGGATATAAGAATTCTATCAATAATGTTGAAATTTTGTTCTTTATACATAGGTTATATTATACTTATTTATAATTCTTTAATTTAAACCGGCAAAAATCCCCTTCGTTCTTATCTATTCAATGGCATTTTAAATATAACGCATTATTTTTGATTATATATTATTTTTAATAAAAAATCATTAAGCTTTTCGAAAGACTTGCCCGATAAGAATAAATATTCAAAGACTCTGCAAGGCTCTTAAATCCCCCAAAAGAAATAATAAAAAAAAAACACTAGTAATTATGATAATTCTTGGTGAGATCAAATTTCAATGTATTATGTTTTTGTTTTGTTTTTTTTCACGATTTTCTCTTACAAGTTTTTCATATAGTAGACGAAGCGTAATACAGAAGTATTAAATAATAAATAACAATTTGCATTTGTTGCATTTTTTAACATGGAAACTAATGTGTTGTTTTAGAGCCCAAAAACAAATCAGGGCGACTGTCCTCTTTGATCAAAATCAAAAGTTTGCAAAAAAATTAAAAAATGTTACAATGTATTGTACATAGGTGTTTTTTGTTTTTTTTTTTCTTTTTGTTATAGGAAGTATTGGTTGCAGAGAGGAGGCTGCGCTGGGCGGCGGGATTCTTGAACGGATCGTGACCGCGAAGCGCGATTGGAAGGCAGTGAGTTCTTGTGTGGGTGTGTGTTATCTAAAAGAAAATGTCTAAGCGAGGCTTTAAGTCTTTGTTTGGCAGTACCACCTGCAGGAAGACGACGTGGAACGCAGTCAAAGTCGGCGCGCGCCCAAAAAGGCCCAAGATGTATTCACAGTGGCATATCGCCTGATATGTCCATTATCCTGGCGGCTAACCAATGCCGGTATTCAGCCGACGCGCCAGCGTGTCCCAGAAAGCAACCCGTGGGTGACTTTCTCGAGCCTAAATCAGCCCATTTCCACATCCGTATCGGGTTCAGGTTCCGTGGAAATGGCATTGGAGTTCTGCGCCATCTGGAGTGTGGTGCGTGTGTAGTCCAACGGCTCAACGCCGATATCCTCGTACTCGTGCTTGTCTCCCATTGGGCAGGGTCCGCCTTCGTCCTCATCAATCGCATCGGTGGCTGTGCCCTCGCTGTCCTCCTCCGCATCGCTCCAATCCTCGGCTACCTCCACGTTGACAGGCAGGTACATGTGGAAGGGGCGCTGTTCGCGCAGCCACGGCGTCAGGAAGATATGGCTAGCGGTCATTCGTTCCGTGTAATCTTTTCTCAGCAACGATAGCAACAGCCAGCGGACCGATCTCGAGAGCGTCATGGGGATTTGGACATTCCCGTGCCGAATCACCGTGATTAGGTTGCAGTTGGCCTTTTCGTAAAACGGATACTGACCCACCAGCATCGTGTAAAGAATCACGCCCAGGGACCACATATCCGCCGGCTTGCCCTTGTATGTTGGCTGCGGGCAAAGGAGCTCCGGGGCGGTGTAAAGCGGGCACCCAATCTTGTCGCTAAGCGTATCATCTTCGCCGTCGAGGATCATGGAGCCCTCAAGCGACTCGTACTGCAGTTTGGTTCTGTAAGCAAGAAAGAAAAACAAAAGCCGTCATTTCCGTGAACTTTGCATAGATTTATAGATGCATTTGTGTCTATAAAGTGGGATAGAAAATTAGGCAATTTATAGTATTAACCTCTGAGTAATGAATATGCCTTTTCGTTCCCAAAGACTGGCACATATTAAAGTCATTATGACCAGCCAATTATTCTGATCGCAGACTGTACACCCGCCAAAACATTGGAGCTCTACATCATGTGCAATCCCTTGTGGCCTTGCGTAACCCCCGATTTTGTGGGGCCATTAGCTATAGCGCAATATCGAAGAGACTTGAATCGATCGGATACGGCGCAGCAGTGGCAGCAGTGCCAGTTGTAGTTGTAGTTGGCGTTGGCGTTTTGACAAGTCAAAAGGCGAAATCGAATTCGGCCGAGAGAGACAGAGAGCATTGCCAGTTTTGGTGACGAAAGCGCAGCTTGCGACCCCCGACACCCATGAGCGAGTGCCTCCTCCGCCTCTCCCACTCCCGCAGCACTCCCTCACTCCGCCACTCCACTCCACTCCATTGACATTGGCCCACATTCGAATGCAAAAAGTAACAAAAACAAAAAAAAAAAAAGGCAGCAAACACGGCGAATAGAGCCAAAAGAGAGCCAGAGCTAGAGCCAGCCGTCAGCTGTGAGGTGAGTGAGTGAAGAGTGATGTGACGTATCGCAACTTGTTGCTGCAACGGCGCTTCTGCTGGGATCCAACCACCAATCTTGGCGTCACAATAGCAAACCATCGAGAGATACACAAACAGACGGCCGCCAGCCATGGTATCGTATCGTATCCAAACATCCAAAGAGCCAAACACACAAAAAGCAGGCCAAAAAAAACCTCGAGCTGACCCTGAACAAAAAACTAGCTTTGAAAACGCGCCTCTCCTCGTCACAAATTACACGGCACACTGTTAAAAAATCGTGGAGCATTTGGATCATAAGGTCAGAATCAGATATTGATTTGGCATATATATTTTTAAGCTGTGAACTTTTAGGATCAAGGTTTATTTATGAATGGTTTTTGATGATACCTTTTCATATTGAGATAAAAATCTGCTTTTATTAAATTTTAATTTTAAGATCAAGGTAAATTATTTGTGGTTTTTGATATTATTATTATTATTTTATGAAGATAATTATATGATAATTTAAATTGTAAATATTTTTAAACATGGAGATATGGAGATAAACATTCAAGATCACTTTTAGGATCAATGCTTTCCTTTCCAAGGCAATACAAAATACAAAAAAATATATATTTCTGTGCACAGTATCCAAGTGAAGAATTGGAGAAGTGAAGAAGTGGGAGATTGGGAGTAGTTACAGCCGGTGACCTCGATGGGTCTCTAGAGAGGGGCTTTGAAGAGCGCAGTGTCTTGGGGGCGGAATCTCTCTCACTCGCGTTGGCACAAATTGAACGTGCGATAGAGGTTAACAAAATCAGAAACGAAAATACGGAAAACCGGCGGTGGCAGCGACGACTAAGTGTTCAAACACCTTGAAGCGTTTTAAATAAAAGTATGACTACCGATTTACATGCATAAATAAATACGCGCTCGTATGCATGTGTGTATATATGGTATACAGGTATATATATATATTTATATGTGGTAAAAATACAGAAGATCAGAGTCAGGGCCACTAACCGCACTGCGACCTTAAAGATTTCGGCTCGTCGCTTGGTTGTGCGTGCGTGTTGTGTACGAGACTTTGAATATGGATACACACAATGTACACAAAGTATATAGTATAGTTATAGTATCTTTCGGATGGAAATAATGAGCGTTAATATTCACATTGAACACACTTGTTGTTTATTCCTTTTTCGCCAAGGTGAGAGAGCGCTAGAATAGACAGAGGAGAGATCTGTTGTTGTTTCTGCTGCTGTGAGTCTCTAGTCTCTTCCTTCCGCTGTTATTTTTGCACTTGGCTGAGAACGAGAATGATGAAAAAATCAGCAGACATTGCGCTAATTGTAAGCCATACGGAATCGAACACTTGTTCACGTCATTCCCTGCTGATGTCAGTATTAAAGTCGCGGTGATGATAATCAGAGCGGACGAGAGAGTGTATTTATTTTGCATATGCGAAAAAAAATATACAAATTCGATGGCGACAATATGGAAAAGAACCCAGAGAACCAATGTGAGGTGGGCAAAGCCCAATATTTCGTCAGCCACTGTAATACACAACCACGTCGCTATCTCTCACACACATGCTCAGCCGAAGAGAACCCGTAGTAGCTGGCCTCCGCCTTAGCTAACACCTATCGCCCCCACCACACAATTGCACATGCTGTATTGTACAATTCTTAAAATGTGGCAATGCCACCAAAAATGTAAAGAAAAACAATAAAGGTGGGCCAACATTTTGGCCACCACTGTGGCACATTGGCCCTTGCCTGAGTAAGCTTCGCGACTGGGCACAGTCGGGGTCAAAATACTACATTTGCGCTATAATCTGTTTCTTTAATTTTAACACTTTTGAAAGTGTAATTAAATGTCATTATGATTAATTAAAAGAAGACAATTAATAAATATTCAACATTTTCTGATTTTTGTAATTAGAAATTTTAGATCAATTTATTTACAAAATATTATTAACGACTTTCGGAACTAATATTTGAACCAATGCTGTCTCACACCAACATTCATACGCAAATACGCCGCGTGCATGTGGCTTGTCAGTATAATTGTTTTTGTTGGCCTATTGGTGATTCGATTGCAACACTTGTTAAATGTTCAATGTTACCCACAACGACAACAACAAAAACAACCACATAGGCCAATAACAAGAGCAACAATTGTGGCACCACCAACACACACACACACAAGCACACATGGCGAACACAAACAAGATCTCTCGCTCATAACGAGTTTTTATCGAATTGCAAAATAAAGCGACCAAAAGTCAGAGGCATGTATGCAATTGAGCTGGTTGTTTTTTGGTATATGGATGTAGGGGGATTTTGAAGGTGTCGCCACGATCGGCACACAACTCACCTGGCCTCGTCGATGAAGTAGAACCGCTTGAGCTTGAGGTCCCGCAGGATAATCCCGTTGCGATGGCACACCTGCACGGTCTGGCAGATCTGATGGAAGATCGCTCGCGCCTCGGCCTCGCACAGTCGCTTCTCGTGCCGGATATAGGTGTGCAGGTTCTCGTAGACGCCGCTCAGACCACCGGTGGAGTCCCGCTCCTGCGGCACCGGGGCTATTAGGATGTAGGTCCGATCCTTAGACAGTGGCACGATATCGTGGACGGGCCGGATCAGCGGATGGCCGTAGATAGTGCTGCGGCGAAGCTCCTCGTCCTGCTGCTGGAGCTGGAAGTATGCGCGCTGCACCTTGTGCAGGGGCTCGTTGACGATCCGGCAGAGGAACTGCTCCCCGGTGAAAACGTCCACGCAGCGCAGGTTCGAGGCGGTGAGATCGACGAGGTGGCGATACGAGACGGGCGTCTTGGCAGCCACGGCGGCCGACATGTGACTAGGCTGGGCACTGATCAGGTACCGTTGCTGGATCAGCTTCACCGGCTGCTGGTCCGTGGGCTCCGCCGCAATGCCCAGGGCCAGGAGCTCGCATGCGCCATTGGGGGTCATCAGCTTCTCCCGGATCGTCTGCAGCATCTTGGCGTTGGGAAAATTCTCCTTCTTGGGGGTGAACAGGCCGGAGCCCGATGGTACTCCGTCCTCCTGGCTGGAACTCATGCTGCTGCTGCTGCTGCTGCTGCTGCTGGATGATGATGATGCGGGCGAGGCTGGTGACGAATAGTTGACAACTTTGTTGGCCACCGCTACCGACGCCAACGCCGTGCTGTTGTTTTGACCGCTACTGTTATCCATGCTTGCTTGTTTACCACTTAACTTTATCACAGTTCTTGCTCTCGCTTCTCCGTCTTCTTTTTCGTCGACGATCTGTTCTGCTTCTTGCTGCTTAGCTGTACTTCACGATTTCTTGTCCACCGCGTTTGTTAATTGTTTTGACATTTAGCGACGCGCCGTTTAGCGTGCGACTATTTCGAATCGTTATTGAACGTACTCCAACGCGGCAATGGCTGGTGCTGGCGAAACGAAATGCGAAAGCGCGTTATTTCTCAGCGATTTTAAAACAAATCGAAAACGCGCCCGACTTCCTCGCAGTTCGAAGTTTGAATTTTGAATGGGACGGCGCTCCGCGAAACGTTAAATCGTAGACAGAAATAGGTACGGCAGCTTCACGAAACGTCCGACTTGACAAAGAGAGATGAAAAGACAATATGGTTTTTTCGTTCTCCGCTTTTCGCTTTTTGTTCTCCGCTTACCCACTGCTCCGCTCTCGCTCTCTCAATTCAACTCTCGCTCGCTAGCATTACTTTTCTGTTGCTCTCCCTCTTCCGCACAAGGTTGGGCGCGCATGTGTGTGTGAGCATGTGGACGACGGCGAGAGAGAGAGAGCATCGTTATTTTTGAAAACAATTGCGCTGAACGCTGAAATTCCGACTCTGCCTTTCATTGTGTGTTTGAATTCTCACAGATACACGCATGCGTCGTGGTGGCGACGAGAAACGAGACGTTGGATTTGAATGCCCGCGATAACTCTTATTTCGAATATTATCTTTACAGCAACCCTTAAAACTGAATATGATTTTACATAACAAATAATCCCTGAGTACTAAATTAGAAAGAGGGAAAGTAAACATTATGAACTTGATAAACACAGATCCGCACTGCGTCTTTAAATTTTCAATATCAATTCGATCTGGTGGCTGAGAATTCATTGAGATCTTTTCTAAATACATAGTTTGTTTTTATGGATCTAGCGTTTTTCATGAATAATAATAATAATCATTAATATTTAAATACTAGCATTCTTTAAAAATAATTAGATAGGTTAAAAAGGCAACAATAATTGGTTGTTTATCAAAATCTATCTTTAGTCCCTGAATTAATTATTGTATTTAAATGAGTTTAGATGAAAGAATATCTGTCTATTTAAATTATAAAAATGGGTGTTTAAAAATTTACATTTTGTTATATTTTCCTAAATAATATGTATTTTATTGTTGATCTTGTATTATTGTTGGATTATTCTTTTGCTAAAACAAAATTTTAATGTCAATCTATAATTGAGTTTAAAATCTCTGAGGCCTAGTTTTGAAATAGTATGAATATAAATAGAAGGACTACTCTCTTAGAATGATTTTATTTTGTTTTAGTATTTCGTGGTATAGATTATTCATACGAATTTCAAAGATTTGCTCAATTTCATTTTTGATTCACCAAATCGATCTTTAAATTTTTTCCTGTGCGGGATCATTACTCACTCGTACGTGTGTACTTGTCTGCATTGGTATTCGTGTTCGCAGGGAAGACAATTTCATGATTTTTGCAGCTGTCCCTAAACGAGGATCACTGGGCTACGCAGGAATTACGACAGCGACAGAAGGTAGTGATCAGAAGAGATCTTCGAGGAGCAGGAGCAGGAGCAGGTAAGAACCACTGAGCAGGCATTATATCGCAGGTAGATTTCTATGTCAGCTGCACTATTCCAACCCCTAAGCACCATGTAGTGCACCGATGCAGGGCTGTACATTTGTTGCAGTTGCATTTGCAGCTGGCGCAAGGTGATTTTTCCACTAAAGACATCCGCCTCGAGACAGATGAGGTCAAAATTTTAGAACACAACCAAGTTTTTTGAAACTGTACAAGATTTGGGTTTACATAAATGTTTTTAAGAACACCTCATTGCAGTTGAAGGTGCGATTTATCCTGTAAAAAATAGTTCCACGCTAGAGTTTCTTGCAAAAATGTGGGAGCCGACATTTGACATTCGGATCAATAATTAACAATTTAAAATGTTCTTTTTTATACACAATATATCAATGGTTGTAAATGAAGAATATAGAATTGAAAAGGGAGCTAATATTTTGGCTGTAGTTGTATCTTATTTTTGAGCGCTCTGAACTCTCGATTGAATTTTTTCGTTAAATTTTGAAACGCAACGTCTGTTTCCATTTCTCCTGCTTCTTCTTTTTATTATTTGCCTAAAGCAGCCGATAAATACGACTCAAAAAATCGCAAGCAACGGAACAGAGAGAGAGAGGTAACAAAACGAAATCATCTCCTCGCTCTTCCTTCTCCGTTCGTCCCTTCCCCACGCTTTCGCATTTGTATCTCATAAATGTAGAATCTACATCCATGTGAAGATTTAAATGAGGAAATATACTGGTACCGTGTTATGAATCTGATCGAAAAGGGCGTTCGATTTTTGGGGGTGGCTGTATTATTTTATAATTTAATAATTCGGGGAAAAGTGTAGCACCCATATGACACATTCTTTCGATTCTGGTTTGTTCTGGTTATATATATATTTTTATAGAAATAATTAATAGCATTAATCACATTAAAAGATTGTACTTTGTGTATTGTACATATTTTTTTTCACAAACCACACTTGAGTTTCATCATACATTGAAACTATGAATATTTCATTATAATGAAATTACTCACTATGAAATTATTCATTGTCGAATAATACATTAATATGAAATAAAGTTTGCTTCTATTTTGAAATACTTTCAGAACATTTTGGAACAGTTGACTCAGATTAAAGATAAGAAATTCTGGAATCCCTTGGTTGAAAAACGGATAATAATTAATTTGATTAATTAATTAATTCCGGTCGATTTTTAGCACCTTATCTCGACACTTAGAAACCGGTCCCAAAGGCTTCGATTTAAATCAGATCATATTGCTTCCGGGGTACGTACAGGTATGATGTCTTTTAAATCACTTGATACATCTTACTGATTACAATTTTTAAAAAATTTTCAGCTGCCCACTGTGACCAACTGTGCCCCAGAGCTTGCTCCACCAAGAAAACGTTACATTTTAAATTTTGAATTCCAAAACAGACGTTAAACTGGTGCCGCGACTGAAACAAAGTCGAATGAGTTCTTCTCCGAAAGCGCCACGAAGCGTTCGATAAAATTTCAGCAAAACTTTTGTTGTTGCCAAGCCACTGGCGGCGGCAAGAAATCTAGATTTCTCTCTCGCCAAAGTGGTTAACTGAATGCGTCACCAGCGGCTGCGTCATCAATCTGGGATGACGATTCCGACTCCCCTTCCTGATTCCCCAGTCGAAGCACCGTCACAGGGAACGACATTCCCCCGAAACCGACACACAAACAACACGACACACACCTCGTAAGTAAATATGTTTGTACATATAACTTGTATCTGACGGGTTGATGGAGTTTTATATGCGCTCAGTGCAAAGTTTCAGATTCGCACGAAATTATAGCTAGGTGAAGTTCTCGAAGTGAAATGTTGATTGGATGGGAAATGCACGATGCAAGGCCATGCAATGACTGCGGGAAAAGTGAATGTAGATTAAACCGATGAGCATGATAAGCAATTACACTTGCAAGCGAAATTTTAAGACCAGTCGGTGAGAGTATTGTACGAAAAAGATTGATAATATATTTGTATAAAATTTTAAATATTATTTTCTTCAGATTTCATGAAATAAAGCAAGTTTAAGGTCTAAGGCAATCATACTCTTTGATATTTCACCAGAAACAAATCATCTAGCTAAGCCATAATAAAGTAGTTATTTGACAGTTTATTTACAGCCTTAAAAAATCATAAAAAAGGTTATTTATTTTATTATTCTTTTATTAACTTGAGAAATATATGAGTATAATATATGTTATTTTTGATTGTTCTGATTATAAAATGTAATTATATTCACAGGTTTTCCTAAAAGAGTTCAGGTTGTGGCAGCTATACAAAATTCATGGGTATTTTGATCTCTGTGGATCGATGTAAATACGAATGGTAAATCGAACTCAAGCATCACAGAAGATACACTCTCACTCTTTCGAGCGTGCAGTAAACACACAACAACAGGTTGTCGGCTGTTTTGGAGAAAGTGCTTATTGCCAACAATAATAACATCAGGTGCAATGACCACATATACCCATACTACACCTGGGCGGTGGTTGGTTAAATAAAAAAAATATATACATATGTGTATAAATTTCCATGGAAACGCGACGCTCTAACGACGGCCAAACTTATAAGGGAACTTGATCTGATTTAAAATTACGCTATAAATGTGGATTTTCTGACAAAAAGATTTACTGTGAACTAACTAACAAATAAATAAAGCTTGTCCAACATTATACAAGCAGCTTACTGCTAATAACCATTAAAACTTTCTTTTCATTACAAAGAGAAAGATTTCCAATTATGTGTACGATGTCAATGAACTTTTGTTGGATTTTTCGAGATGTAAATATACATTACAAAAAATAAATATCAATAAGCCTGATTTTTGTCTAATTTTTTTTATTTTTTAAATGATATGATTAGTAAGAAACCATTTTCAGTTAAGGAAATTATTCAATGGCCACAAACACTTTCTCGGTAGCATAGACACGCACACACATTTATGCGTAGGTGGTGAAAATTGCTGCCCTTTTCCAGGTCTCCGTTCTTTTCCCAGATGCGTTTCCCAGATGCCAGCATGCTGAGGATTCGGGCGGGCATTGTTCAAAATATTTGTAATAAAGGAGATACGATACCCGGCCGAGAAATGGTATTGACGTTCCCGCACAGCACACACATGGCTTGGAAGTAACTATTATTACCAGTCACGGCGTGGGAACCGGCTCAGAGATGTCCCAGGATTTATGTAGAATATTTTGCAGTTCCTGTGGGTACACAGAAAGAGAAAGAGGTATAGGTAATTTTGCGGCAGCATATTTATAATACGGGTAGCATTCCCCAGGTGGAAATTCCTGATACCTTTTCACACATCATGGCGAGTCCAAGTGCGTCGCCAACAGCAGTGGTCGGTCGGTCACCCCGTCCCTTATACAGATCTCAGCCAAACAATTAGTCCGTCATGGAAAACGTTTGAAAATGAATTTTTCAAGAAAAAATTAACCCCTTATGATGCTCATCTCGGACACAAAGGAAAAAATAAAGGTACAGGCTGAGGAATACAATTAACGCTGTCAACCCCTAAATGACAATTGCCTTCCGCTATCAAAAGGATATTTTTCAATAAAATATTAACCAAAATAATGTAGCTTCATCAAGGCAGCATAAGTACACTTTCTAAAGAAAGCGTTAATGTGATTCACTGGACTTTGGATAGGGTATGAAAATTTCGTTTTTTACGAGAGCAAAAAAACTAAAGCCGATCCACATTTATGACTGGAAAATATCCCTAATCGCATCTTTATGGGGTGGGTTTGTCCCCGAATTTTTCATCAAGTTTTCTCACTTTTCACGTTAGATCTAAACGAACTTTGGCCCCTTTTCTCCAATTTTGTAATTGCGCCATTTATTTGTCTATTGTATTTTCTGGCGACCCCGTTTCACCCGGAAGGAGCCCGGCCTCAATTGTTCTTTTGTGACACTAAACTAGCTAGAAACCTCTTTTTTTCCATTGTATATTGTCATCATTGTTACACTTTCAAGGAAAGCGAATAAAAAAACTTGTAAGTTTTTAAAGAAAATATGCGCATTAAACGATGATATAATCATGCCATCAGAGATCCCTGGAAATTTATTTTTGTTTACGTATTTAAGGTTTTTGTTGTAGATTTTAATTAAATTTGCCCAAAAGTTGACCATGCTTGGCTTTGATCGAGACTTATAGCCAACTTTCGAGATCCGCGTCTTGGCTGCAGCCGCAGCTAATCTCAAAACAAGTTTGCGGCTTCAGTCTTTCGATCATCATGGGTCCAGAGCAACAGCATCCCTCAATGAAACTCTACGCTTCTACGCACTAAGTATGTCCTGCAGCCGAACGATATATAAGGGGTCCTGTGCACCACCTGCTTCCTGTGACTGATGCTGAGATTGCGAGCCAGAGATATCCTTGCAGCTGAACAGATGTATGCGCCTACACATCTTACTAGGGTAGGTTCTCTTATTGTGTGAGGTACAGGCTGAGATACCAACAGTTCTGGGAGTTCAAAATGTGTTTTTTGAGTCCTAAAAAAAGGAATCAACAACTGTACTATGCACAGGCCACACCGAGAGTAAAGTGATAGGGTTTTTTTCGGTTTTTTTTTACTGATAAAAGGACTTTTTGGATTTAAAATATTTAGATATTAATGAGTTTTGCATTAAATTAAATTAAATTAAATTAATTATTTAATTAATATAAATTATAAATATATATTATTATCGAAATCTTGAGAAATACATAATATATTAAACAAATAAAACACCAGCCCCATCAGTATACATGAGTTTTAATATAATTTCAATCATATATATATATAATAATATTTGTATACACTTATTTACACAGTTATAAATATATATATTTATTTGTATATGTAGGTATTGTAAGACATGTACTATTGTTTAACAAATGCCGTGTGTGCATAACGTTTAATAAATATATTTGTACGTTTTAGCAAAGTAAATATGTTTGTTTGTTTGTATATATGCAATAAGATTTTTGCAGTATTGTTTTGGAATAACACTCAGTAGACAGCTATACTATGCTTTGTGGTAAAGGTACTCCGTTATAATAGTTACCAAAATATTCCTCGATCATAAGTGTTAGCCATATGTCTCGTTCAACGTTGGGTTGCTTAGGAATGCATAGAATTCGAAGAGATTAAGTACTTTAGGGGGATTTGGTTACAGGGATTCAAACTGTAGCCCATTATAATGACAGAATATTTCGAACGAAAACTGCAAACAAACTAAGAAATTGGATAAATCGTTATAGTTAACTGGACATTGAGACTGGTTTTAAAAGTGAAATCGTATCTTATTATTAGTATTTCCTGATTTAAAACATAACAAAACAGAACTGTGTTCCAGGCAAAAAATAAAATACAAAATAGTAAGCTTTAGCTATTTACATTAAAGATTTTGATTAAATAAGTTTCTAGTTATTTGTTTAAGAGCCTCGTTTTTAAATAAACGTTTTAAAAGTATTTAATTTAAGATTTTAAAGTGTGATTTTCAAATAAATAAAGGAAAGGCTACCGAATCCGTTTTGATAGAATTGACTTAGGAATATCCAGAAGTTTCGTTTTCACTCTCCTCCACAATGGACTTCTTGTCGTCCGCCTTGCTCCGGCCCGTGAATCTCTCAAAGATGCTGTGCTTTCCACCACTTTTAACCTTACCCGAAGATGCCGTGCCCTTGAAGGAACCCCACGGCACCTTGCCGGCCTCCGAAGTGGTCATCAGAATGGAGTACGAGGAGCACACTTCTCCCTCCTTGCTGTTCCGGATCCCATAGAGGAAGTACACCACCATGCCGATGCACACCCACACAAAGAATCGTACCCAGGTAACGGCATCCAGATGAACCATCAGGAGAATGTTGCAGAAGATTCCAAGTGCTGGGACAAAGGGAACCAGCGGTACCTTGAAGACTAGACCCCTGGTGTTCTGGTTGTGCACCGCCATCACGGCCACACAGGTGCTGGCGGCGAAGATAATGAAGCCATAGATGATCAGGGCCCACCAGGTGCCAGTGTACAGCTGTGTCCACGATACCTTCAGCTCTACACAGATGGCGAAGCTCAGAAAGATGAAGAGCATGACGGCCACAGACACCACGGATCCGGGCTCGAAGCGACCAAGCAGAGGCTCCAGGCACCGGAATTGGCTCTTTAGCCTGCCAGCCAGCACCTCCTCGATCATCTCGCTGGTGGGCGACGATGTATCCATGCTGGACTGCGAGGCCACCTCCTCGTCATCATCGTCGTCGTCGTCATCGGGACTGCCCGGCAGAGCTGGCACCCGAATGGTTGTGTGGATCCGCTCCATGGGCCTGTACCGCAAAATGATCACACTGGCGGAGACAATAGTGTAGGCCAGCAGGGTTCCAATCGACATGAACTCCACCAGCTTGGCCAGGTCGAAGACGAGGGCGAGGCAGGCGCTCAGGACTCCGGAAACCACCAGGTTGAGCAGGGGAACCTAATAACAGAAACATTTTTGAGTTTTTTTGTTGGTTTTCTTTATCATAATTTGCTTTCTTACCTGTGTGGTGGAGTTGACCTTCCCGAAGCAGCTGAAGAGCAGTCCATCGGAGGCCATGGCATACATGCAACGCGGCAAGGCGAACAGGGAGCCCAGCAGGGTGGTGGTCATCCCACACAGAGCCCCGATGGAGATCAAATACTTGGCCCAGGAGAGGTTCAGCTGGCCAAAGGCCTCCGGCAGGGAGGCGGCTGGGTTAATCTCGCTGATGGGGATCATGAGGGTGAGGGCGGCGCTCACGAGGATGTAGCCCACGGTAACCACGAACAGAGAGAGCACGGTGGCAATGGGTATGGAGACCGAGGGGTTTTTGGCCTCCTCTCCGGAGGTGGCTATGGAGTCAAAGCCCACAAAGGCGTAGAAGCAAGTGGCTGCTCCCGCGATAACGCCACCGATGCCGTAGGGCAGGAAACCGCCCTCCGCCTCCGACCAGTTATTGGTGTCCGCATACCAAAAGCCCACGCTGATGACCAGCACCATGACGGCTATATTGACCAGCGTGAGCAGACTGTTGAACACCGCCGTGGCCTTGACACCTCCGGCCAGGGCGGCGGCGTACACAATGCACACCAGAAAGGCCAGGATATCCGGATATTGAGCCAATCCTGGCTCATGGATGCCTCCTGTTAGCTCCAACGTTGTGTTGCCTATCCAACCCCCTAGCATAGAGTCGACGTAGCCGCTCCAGGCTCGGGCCACCGAGGCAGCACCTAGCATGTGCTCCAGCAGGATATTCCAGCCAATGACAAAGGCCCAGAACTCACCCATCGAGATGTAAGTGTACACGTAGGCAGATCCCGCCTTGGGCACTCGTGTCCCAAACTCCGCATAGCAAAGAGCGGCCAACATTGAGATGAAGCCGGCCAGGACGAAGGAGAGGATGATGCCGGGTCCGGCCATTTCCTTGGCCACGGTGCCGGTCAGCACGTAGATGCCAGCGCCAACCATATGGCCAATGCCTTGGGGAAAAAAAGCGGTGTACATAAGTGTCATGTGTGTGTGTATATATACATATATCTATATATCTAGGGGTGGTTCCCTAATCTCTGGGGGCTCGAAGGCAAGCAAAGGGATTGTACGCGATTTAATTACAATCTGGTTTCGAGTCAAAGATAAGGCGAGATTCCCACAACTGTGAAGGGAAGAGATTTGATTCCCCTAACAAGGAATTCCCTGGGGTTCAGTTGCTCAAATAATATATTAATTTTCTTAAACTGAGATTTGTTGAGGCGATAAACTAAGTGCTATGCTAGATGGAAGACTTTATTTGATTTTTATATAGAGAGAATTTTATACTAACACTGCTATTATTTGGGTAAGATAAAATTACTAAGCCTTAGACACTTAAATTTCAATAAATCTTGTAGGTTAAATTCTTTATAAAAGCTAGTAAATTAATACAAGATTTGATACAAATTATATAATAGAAATAAATATTTTAAATTGACTTTTTAAAGAGTATTAAGTTAACATGTACATGTGAAATTCATTTTGAGTTCCATATTTCAATGTAAAGGTTATAAAAGTTAAATATTTGAAAGAAAAAATTAAGAAACTCTAAATAGAAACTAATATATCATGTTCTATATTAATTCAATATATCTTTAACATTTAATAGTTTAAAAATAAAATCTAAAGCTAGAAACAGCCTTTGCCTAAAGGCAACGCATGGAATAATCAATCTTATTTTATTTAAAACACTTTTTAAACCCAGAACCCAGTTAAGTAAACTTTCATAGACCAGAAATATAATGTTCTATTAAATTTCCATTTAATTTACTTTAAGTGAAGTCGAAAATATGAAGGTAACACTGGCAGAATGCTCTTCCTAATTACATATTTTTTTAGCTGACAGATGTTAGGATTATCCTATTCGAACTATGCCATGTCATATCCTTAAACACCCAAGAAAATACTTAAAAAATCAGCAAGGACTCCGGAAATATGCCGGCACTCAATTGATTTATCTCAAGTACCCAGTAAGGCGATGTCGAAGGTGTTGAGGCATCGGTTGAGCGGCGTCTCCATGACGTCAGTGGGCACCGACTTGGTTCGGTTCATTTTGGTGCACAGACCCGACAATATGTGCTTCAAAATGGCACGTCTTGAGCTCGGCATCTTGGCTAATTCGATTGAAACCAACTCTGGTGGAAGTTAAGCCGCAAAGGCAATGCGATTTGAGACCGATTATAATTTTTATACAATTATTATTGAATTTTTTGCGGCACGTTTGGGACACTTTCACTTGTTGTACACAAACAGCTGTGACTATATCGATTTTTGCATTAATCTCGAAAGCTCCACAGGGCTCCATAGCTTGGAGGATACAGGGCAGCTTTAACCAGTGAGCTTTTTGGTTCTTGGTTTGAAATGCGATAAATAAATGTTAACAGGAAACCGAAAATATTTTGAAAATTGTGGAAAGTTAGAAAACACCTCTGACTTATGGGCTAAAATCTCGCAAGGAAGCTAACTTTGGGTAGCTGAAGTCTTAGTTGGTTTACAACTAAGTCAAAATAACATTAATTATAACTTACATAACTTTAAGAATGCGAAAAAACAATACTATTATCCATTAAAATCCTTCTGCTAGAATAAAGCCTTCAAAATAGAGCCCTGAAGTATGCACTGTAATTTTTTGATTATAAAGTTCTTAAAACCGGAAATGAAATTTCCAAAGCCATTTCTTTAATCAAATTGTCGTTTCAACTAATCAAGATTTATAGATTTTCGGTTGAAAGAATTGTTTTTGTTTAATATCTTCGCACATCTCTCATCTCAGCTAAGCGAACTTGACATGAATGAATTTTTAATGAAAATCTTTCAAATTAAAACGTTTTGGTATTGCTCTGCATGTGTTTCTAACATTTTCAGCTATTTAATAATCGGAAATGCTTGCTTTGTTGGAAAATTATCAAGGCTTTTGCACGGTTAAAACTCTAATTGTATTTGAGGTATTAAAATTTAATATATTGACGGACCTCCAAGTCAAAAGTTTCAGGCATCAAAATATGTAATTATTTGCTTCTTTATTAATACTGTTCAGCTCAAAGGTGTGTCCGAACTCTTAAAGCTTGTTAAAGAACGGGTGATCTTAGATTTTGCTTAATTTTATTACAAACTATGTATGTATGTATGTATGCATGATGTCTAGGCTGCCAATGTCAATTCGCAAAACCGAGAAGAAGAGAGTTTCGTTGATCTTCGTAATAGATATTGTGTCACACCCTTGATGAGCCCAGAGTTAAATGTTTTATAGTGTGTTTTTAGTCATAAGTCCGTATGTTTATGCCAATGTTCGTTATGCTTTGTATGTACAAGCCCAATTAATTGAAATTTAAATTTAATGCAATGTTTTAAGGCAAGTATCTGGAAAAGTTTAAACTACATAATTGGGATGCTGTAGTCGACTCGAGGATTCCCATTTGCAAGCCTCTGTTGGGATTGTAGTTGACAAATAATTTTAGAACCTGCTAAAAATTATTTATAAATATTCAAATATTTTATAATTAAAATAATCTTATGTGTTATAATTTATTCTATTGAGACTGCAAATTCTTATATTACTTTGTTCATAAGGTGGAAAATCATTTAAATGTTGCAAGAAGTTGTTGTTGAGAATGCTTTTTTATACATATATTTAAAAAAAAAATAATCTGAGCTTGAAGATGCTGGGTTCGCATTTTTTTTTTTAATTTGAAAGCTAAAATTGAATTCCGCATGTTTAATTTAATTTTTTAATATTCGTCGTAAGCACGAAAACGCCATGTTGCGGCCACTGTTTGAACTACAGCTTGTGGGCGAGAGGAAAGAGAGGTTAATGGCGCGATAGATTTTCTCATTCCCTCACTTTCCTCTCGCCAACAAGCTCGCCGAACTTTGATCGCTTGATGGCGGTTTCGTTCTGCAGTCAAGTTTGTTGCCTAAGTCACTTGTTTCTTATATTTTATTTGTTGCGAACCAAAGTTTTGTGTTAATATTTTTTAAAGTATACATATTTTTCAAATTCTAAAGGGCGGGCAAACGATGTATTGCGATTCCAGATTTTAAATATAAATAAAATATTCAAGGTAAAAAAGGAATACCCGGAGAGTACCGGGTACAATTAAATCGCAGTCTAGGTTACGTGATGTTTGTCAAAGGCAGAGGCGGCTTTGTCACCTCTGCTATCGGTCCGATCGTGCATGCATTGGGGTTAGCTAAGGGAATTACCAGTACACAGAGAGAAAATAAAATAAAAAAATATTTAAAAATATTGTTTTTCTCTATATTTTAATATACCTTAACATTATAGCAGAACATCAGGTAATTTTAGAATTCATGTGAATTTTTGCAGATTTTACAATTCAGTTAAAGTTTTTCTGCCACTATGTTAAACGATTTTCTATGTTTTGCTTTAAGATATAATTTTTTATCAAATTAATAGGTATTAGATACGTTTTTTCTTCTATGCCAATACCAAAAACCTACGCTGCCAGTACCCTACGCTCCATCCATCCATCCAACCATCCCATCCGTATTCTTCTGCTCGCCCCGTTCCCGTTCCCATGACGACAGCTCCGATAGCCAACTTACCATCTCGCCATGACCGTTGCCATTTGGCTAAATCTATCGGCATCACGAAGCGGACGCTGGGCTTCCAAAAAGTCTGAATACTATGTTAATACCTGTTAGGGATGACCAGGCGCATCGGCATCGTCGACAACCTGTCCGCTATGCCGGCTTCGGCAGTTGCATGACAACATCTCCATCGCCATCTCCGCATCCACATATCCCACTCCTGAGCCGACTCCACCACACGACCAGATGTAGTTACAATGACGGATTTTGACTCTTTGGCCCTAAAACCACACCAGGCGAAGGTGCAGTTTTTCAGCTCGGTTTTCAGCTCGTCTCCGAAATGTGCCAGTCGCGCGCTTGGGTCAAGTCAGCGGCTAAGACGGCGGCCAAGTCGGAGTGTGGATGCTGCTCACGCGTCCGCTCTGCCCACGAACTCCATATGAATGGAAAAAATTGATGGCTCCAAGCTATGGACTGCTGAATGCTCTATTTGAGTTGTAGGCCTATAAATAACTTAATTTTAAAATATATATTTAATGTAATAATTATTTTAATAATTATGTAAATATTTTATTTACCAAATACTATCTTAAGATAAGGGTTGAGGGTAAGAAACAATGATAAAAGATTAAGATTCTAGGATCTGCGACACTTTCTGACACTAATTAATTTATTTAAAAATTCTTAGAAAATATAATGACGGAGGTTCATTATATTTTCTGTTTACGACTCAAATTCAAGCTTATTAACTGTTTATATTTTAAATCACCGATACTGAAACTAGTTTTCTTCGATTAAATTGAAACAAATGAAGATTTTAATCACTTAACCCCTAACATTTTTAAACTCCAGTCCAGAGCTGGTACTGTTTGGCGTATTATTTTTTTATTTTGTATTTTCATTGCAATGCTTAGATAAATCTTAATCTATATTCCATTCTTATGGGTTTATATTGGCTGCTGTCACAGTACTCGTTTTGGGCCGCGGAATATATTAAGCCAACTCGCCAATAAATCGGAATAACCCCGGTTCGGGCTGGAAGAGTGTGCGTGTATAAAACGTAAAATAAACAACAAACAATATATAAAAGCTACTAGCATTGGTGTTTTTCTTGCTGTTTTTTGTTGCTGCTATTTTACTTGCCGCGTCTTTGGATTTTTGAGGCAATATCCGAAACGATTTTTGTTAAATCATACGGCCATACGGCCGTGTGTGTATATAAACGAAGACGAGTCTCCTCGGCGCTTAGTGCGGCAACGTCCACTTCGCCAGCTGCATCCCAGCGACTTATTTTCCCCAAGCACGAGTCCCGAGCAAGTGCAGTAAGTCCTCACTTAGTGTTATGTGTGTGTTCCCAGTGTGTGTGTTCCACCAAGATCGAACGTTCAAATGAATTTATGCGACCACCTCGGAGTGCCGCTAATTGACCAAGTTAATAAACCGAATCAAGTTAAATGTGAACTCAGTGGCAAGCCAAGAAAACTGGCTGGCAATGGCGATCGTTTAAGAAATAAATAAAATTAAATGCAAGCCATAAACCTCATTGCAGAATTCATCACATAACTAAACTGAAATCCTATTTGCCAATTAATTCCGGTTTCCGACAAAAAGAAAAACGTGATAAAATCAATAAGCTTTGAATTTTATGGTTGGTTCCCTTAAAGCCGATACTGCCTTGTTTGGTAAATTTGTCAATTCAACTGAAATTTGTTATAATGATTAAGAAAAAAAAATACATTAATGAAGTTATACAACAATTTACTGATTTCCCTTTCAACCTACACACAATGGCCATTTCTGTATATTTAGCCGGCTCAATTGACAAATTAAATTGGCCAAAAATTGTGCGTCGCCTTGTAAATCTGAAATATAAATAAATAAGTAATTGTACTCCGCTAGACATAATAAAAATATATATATTTAGATAGTATTGTTTGTTGATTTATGGGAATTAATTTTCTTTAAAATATAACCAAGACTTTCTAAGATAAGTATTTGCATTGGATAATTATTAATTAACTAAAGAACACATTAATCACCATAAAATCTTAAATTCAGTAGCATTATTTTGCCATGGATAAAGATAAGAATTCTGGTTTCTATTAATTTATTTGCGTTTCTTCAAAAAATCGAATATAAACTAGAAACTTGTTGAAGAATATATCCTTTGCCTTTAATTGATTTGCTTTAAATTTGAATACAATTTATGTACGATTTATTTTACAACCTGTTCGGCCAGTTCAACAAACATTTTAATATTTAATAAATTAGCCAAAAATAATAATGCAAAAAAAAAAAGGGGAATAAAATAAGTATAAAACCCACCACCACGCTGACCTTGCTTGTGAACTTACTCTTACCGATTTTTAATGCCTGTGATGCAAGTAATTATATCCTCGATAAAAAAAAGAGAAATAAGAATTTATGACAGAATCATATTACTAAAATAAAGCCGCTCGGCTTCGGGTTAAACCTGAAAATAATATGGATTATAAAATCTCACGGATTCTAACTGCGTACATTTTTTATATAGCCATTTCGTACAAATGGGAATCGGAGAAGATCAATTGATTTAAGCATTTCGGGATTATTAAATGGCATTCTTTTTGTAAATCGTTTGCCCGTTTTTTCTCTGCGCTTGTTTGTAATTATTTAAAACGCGAAACAAGTTTCGCAGATCCGGTGTTCAAATGCCATTTGCATTTCGTTGTTTATTTGTCAATATTGCTAACTGTATTTTATTTATTTAAGTACCCAGCACGAATCGAGCATATGAGACTTTTATGGCCCACCTGTGGGTCATCCTCGAGCACTAAAATATTGTTTTTGCTAAATAATAACACATCTAATTTATGCTAAGCTTAAACTGAAAAATTCAAATCAAATTGCTTGTTAATGGCCTCAAAACGAGTAGTGCTCATCGGCGGGCTACCAAATCCGCGCTCATCCCAAAATTGGCCATTAAATGATTCCGAGATGTGACCATAAAAGATAGCCAACAATGCATTTCACCGATTTGTCAATCAGCTAAGGCCCAATTGTGAGAACCTAGAGCCGAGCCTGTGGCTCAGATATCAATCAATCGCATTTGGACATACTACAAGCTGCCACTTAATATACATACTACGTGCCCATGCATACTATATTGATAGCTCCGATGCGATAGCGGAGTGAGGCCTGCGGACTAATCACCTGTTTGCCATGATTAATACGAAGATTTACGCCTATGCGAGCCGCTGAAATGTCAAAAGTTCAGGGTGAAGCCATCAATGTCCAATGCTCGGGTTGGCAGTGGCCGATGTTGGCCAACACAATTGAATATGATTGCTTACACACACTCACACTCACACTCCGGGAGATCCCATTCCTTCTATCTCTCGATTTCGACACCCAAATCGTCGTTCAATAATGGTCTTTTGAAAATTATAATTGACCAATTATAATTAATTGCAAAATCCCCAGAATTGTGAATCTTTAAATACATTTAAATAAGACATTAGCGTGTTTGTTTGTCCAGCAAATTAAATAAATGATCGCGCAGGTTAAGAAAATAACTATATCAGGGCAAGTGGCTGAAAAACATCGTATACTTGAGAGTGGCCCACAAAATAAATGGCCAATTTTTTGACATAGTGAACCAATTTTTATCAAATTGTATATATAATTATGCGCAACGTGCAAACCGAGATATATCTGAGGTTGGAAGCTAATAAAAAAAATTGGGTTAAGCGAGGCGAGGAGAAGCTGGCACCAAAAGAAATACCATATTAATCGCGTTGAATATGAATCGGATGTATGAATGAAGGTGGTTGGTTAGTAGGGGGTTTCATCATCATAATCTGCTGGACATCTTGCTAATTTTATTTACAACCGCGATGAGGTTTTAAGCTTGCAGAGGGAATCTTTGGATCAGGGAAAATACTCAAAAAAAAAAAAACACTAAAGTTTTATTAATTGATTGAGTCATTGGAGGAAGCATAATTATGGAAACCCATTGATCCCAACATTGAAATTATCCAAGAAGAATAAATAAACTCAGAAGCAGACTCTGCCACTTCACATGCCAAATCATCCGTAATCAAATGGTACTTTTTTCCATGTCTCGTTAGCTTAAGGCTTGGAATAACCTAGACAAAAGGGGCCACAATGAAAAAGCACCTAATCATCCGCATCCACATTTGGTTGGTAAAAACAACCGACGAAGTTGCAGAAGCCGAAGCCAATGCCACAGACAAAAGGCCCCAAAAATCGAAGCCCCTTTTATTATCAACAGCGGCTAAGCAAATATTCACTAGGCACTAGGCACTCGTCACTATTTGTTTCGCCGCCGCCTCCCTTCGCTTCGTGTTCAATTTATGGATTTTGAAATCCGCCGCACACATTTTCTCTCTTTTTCTTTTTAAAGGTTAGTTGTATTATTTAAAAAAAACCAAACCCGTTTTAGTGCCGCGGCGCGGAGACGGTGCAGCACCCTCCGTTCCATCGGGCAAAAGAGGTCCGGCTCATCTCATCACATCGCATCTTGAGGCTCGTGCAAATACTCGTACTCGTACTCAGCCGTAATTAGCGATAAAGAAGATCTTACCTCACCTCACCAGATGCTCTGGAGATGGAGATTGAGTTGACAAAACTATTTACATATTTTTCGCCAAAAATTAGTTGCTTCATCGAGATTTTACGATGCCATCAGGTCAACCCTTTGACGCCATTAATGAGTCACGACGAGCAGGAAGGCCGTTTGGCCGGGGGATTAAGTTGCCACCTCAATAAACGACTCCAAATGGGCCATACATTAAGATCGATATTATTAAGATAGTAAGGCAACAAATTTAATTTATTGAAAAAAAAATCTACTTAAAAATAATCTTACCTGTCAGCGCCATGATATAAACAAGCAATCAAATTTTTCACTTGAAGAGTATAAACTTACTTGGCCATTAATTTGGCTTTATCTTGGGATTTCCAAAGATTAAGAAATCAAGAAAAGATTAATGTTGAGCGGCTGTTTCATAAAATATGGAAATTCCTTTAAGCGAGGCAATAAAATTTATAGTTTTAACCTTGTAAATATATTAATTTAATATTAAAGAATTATAAATATATATTTTAGAACATTTTCATTCACTTGATTACAGAACAAAGCTTAAGACTTATAAAAAAGAAGATGGTCAACATCGGCCACATATTCGTGTGGGCCTTGCTCTTGGTGAGTGCAATCACTTCGAATCTCTAGAGATTGTAATCAGTTTATGAATATTATTCCGATTAACGTTCAAGGCCATTACATCGGGCACTGATCTGAGCGGCGATGATACTCTCAACGACGTTTTGAGCCAACTTGAGTTCGATGACGACTCATCGTCCAGACTAATCCGCGACACATCTCTGGCGGCGAAAAACATTGAGAAGATCGATGTGAAATGCGACCAAGGCAATGGCATGCTGGTCGAGGTTGAGTTCTCGCAGGACTTTGAAGGAGTCATCTACAGTCAGGGATACTTTAATGATCCCAAATGCAAGTAGGTTTTTCTATTCATTTTTCAGAGTTCAGTTTTCTATAATTAATTTTCTTCTTGTTTTTTTGTAAGCTTTACTATCATCTTTAATAAATAAATAAAAATAAATAAATATTCATTTTTCAGAGTTCAGTTTTCTATAATTAATTTTCTTCTTGTTTTTTCCAAAAGCTATGTAAAGGGCGACAAAGCTGGTCGCAACTTTGTATTCTCAGTGCCATATGACGGTTGCGGCAGCAAGCCCGCCTGCTCCGTGTGCGCCTCCGTCGAGAATATCCTGATCATCCAGGATGACAGGGACATTCAGAACAGCTTCGATATTGCACGGAAAATATCGTGCAGCCGGGGCGATGAGCGGGAGAAGACTGTGTACTTCAAGCCATTTGTGGTGGACATGCTGGAGGTCGTTTCCGTGGACACTCCCAGTGGTCCCGTCAAATGCTGGATGGAAATCGGCATTGGCACTCCGCCGAAAATCCAGCCCATTGTGGGTAGCCTCAACCTCGGAGACGACATCACTTTCACCATAAACGTGGAGCACTCGGAGCAATCCTGGGATGTGAATATCCTGCAGTGCTATGCCTCGGACGACATGGATTTCGAGGCCCGAACCACGAAGAGGCTGCAGCTCTCGGACAAGCGAGGATGCTCGATAAAGAAGAAGATATTTGGGGAGTGGAGAAGATACGAGGGGGCCTCTAGCCTCACCGTCACGTATTACAACATCCTGAAGGCCTTCCGGTTCCCGGACCGTTCCCAGGTTTATCTAAAGTGCGATATTGAGCTTTGCAATGGCGCCTGCCAGAGGGATAATTCCTGCGACAATGCCAATAGTATATTCTGCCCCGAGGATCCCACAGACCCGAGGAGGCATCCCTCCTGCGGCGATTCCAGGACCATCTCGTGCCCTGAAGATTCCACAGACCCACTGTGTCTGCAGAATCACCTGAAAAATACAACGCCAAAACCTCGCTGCTATCCTGGCTCAAGGGATCCAGGCTGCCAAACACCCACCCAGCCACCGACCACCATTAGGATTCCCGTAACATCTACAGTGCCGCCGAAGCCGCGCTGCTACCCGGGATCCCGCGATCCCAGCTGTCCCCAGCAGCCAACACTTAAGCCTAGGTGTTACCCGGGATCCAATGATCCTGTATGCCAGCCAGCTACTTATATTCCGCCAACAACGAAGATAGTCCCAACAACAAGCACTCCCTTAACAACATTGAAGCCAAATTGCTACCCAGGCTCAACTGATAGTCGCTGCCCACGAGTAACCACTGCCAAGCCAAGATGCTATCCAGGATCTACCGACCTCCAGTGCCAACCAGCAACGTATCTGCCTCCAGTAATTGCAAGGACTACGATTCCAACTGTTAGGCCTCCCTCGACGAAGCCAAATTGTTATCCAGGATCGACAGACAGGCGCTGCCCGCAGAAGCCCCCAACAACACAAGAACCAAGGTGCTATCCCGGATCTAAGAACCCAGAGTGTCAACCAGCAATTATAGTTCCCAATACCACGCCCAAGCCAAGATGTTATCCAGGATCTACAGATCCTCGTTGCCCGAAGATTCCGGTTACTACGCCACAGCCAAAATGCTATCCCGGCTCTTCAGATCCTGAATGCCTCAACTGCTTCCCAGGTTCGCCAGATCCCAGATGCCCAAAGGTCCCAACAACCAGGAAGGCAGGATGCTACGAAGGCTCTGATGATCCAAAATGTCAGCCTGCAACTTACTTGCCGCCATCGACCCATCGGCCACCTACGATAGCACCAAAACCTCGATGCTATCCCGGATCGACGGATCCTAGGTGTCCGCAGGAACCTCGGCCAACAACGAAAGCACCAATTCCTACAGAAAAACCAAGGTGCTATCCTGGATCTAAGAGCCCAGAGTGTCAACCAGTAACAAGAGTTCCCATTACCACGCCCAAGCCAAGATGTTATCCAGGATCCACAGATCCTGACTGCCAGCCAGCCACTAATGCTCCTCCCACCACGAGGCCTCCTCCCACCACGAGGCCTCCTATAACTACATCCAAGCCCAATTGCTATCCAGGCTCTTCAGATCCTCGTTGCCCGAAGATTCCGCCTACCACGCCACAGCCAAAGTGCTATCCCGGGTCTTCAGATCCTGAATGCCTCAACTGCTTCCCAGGTTCGCAAGATCCCAGATGCCCAAAGGTTCCCACAACCAGGAAAGCAGGATGCTACGAGGGCTCTGATGATCCGAAATGCCAGCCAGCTACTTATCTGCCACCCACAACTCGGCGCACAACGGTTGCGACAGTAAAGCCAAGATGTTATCCAGGATCTACAGATCCTGATTGCCAGCCAGCCACTTATGCTCCTCCCACCACGAGGCCTCCTATAACTACTTCCAAGCCCAATTGCTATCCAGGATCAACTGACAGTCGGTGCCCAAAAATAACAACTCAAAGGCCAAGATGTTACCCGGGATCCACAGATCCTGAGTGCCAGCCAGCCACTTATCTGCCACCCACAACTCGGCGCACAACGGTTGCTACGGTAAAGCCAAGGTGTTATCCTGGATCCACAGATCCTGACTGCCAGCCAGCCACTTATGCTCCTCCCACAACGCGGCCTCCTATAACTACTTCCAAGCCCAATTGCTATCCAGGATCAACTGACAGTCGGTGCCCAAAAATAACAACTCAAAGGCCAAGATGTTACCCGGGATCCACAGATCCTGAGTGCCAGCCAGCCACTTATCTGCCACCCACAACTCGGCGCACAACGGTTGCTACGGTAAAGCCAAGATGTTATCCAGGATCTACAGATCCTGACTGCCAGCCAGCCACTTATGCTCCTCCCACCACGCGGCCTCCTATAACTACTTCCAAGCCCAATTGCTATCCAGGATCAACTGACAGTCGGTGCCCCAAAATAACGACTCAAAGGCCAAGATGTTACCCGGGATCCACAGATCCTGAGTGCCAGCCAGCCACTTATCTGCCACCCACAACTCGGCGCACAACGGTTGCTACGGTAAAGCCAAGATGTTATCCTGGATCTACAGATCCTGATTGCCAGCCAGCCACTTATGCTCCTCCCACCACGAGGCCTCCTATAACTACTTCCAAGCCCAATTGCTATCCAGGCTCTTCAGATCCTCGTTGCCCGAAGATTCCGCCCAC
This sequence comes from Drosophila mayri, assembly GCA_008042485.1. Classification (NCBI taxonomy): domain Eukaryota; kingdom Metazoa; phylum Arthropoda; class Insecta; order Diptera; family Drosophilidae; genus Drosophila; species Drosophila mayri. The sequence goes on from VNJN01001215.1 coordinate 567,493, forward strand.
CACGCCACAGGCAAAGTGCTATTCCGGCTCTTCAGATCCTGAATGCCTCAACTGCTTCCCAGGTTCGCCAGATCCCAGATGCCCAAAAGTTCCAACAACCAGGAAAGCAGGATGCTACGAGGGCTCTGATGATCCGAAATGCCAGCCAGCTACTTACCTGCCACCCACAACTCGGCGCACAACGGTTGCGACAGTAAAGCCAAGATGTTATCCAGGATCTACAGATCCTGATTGCCAGCCAGCCACTTATGCTCCTCCCACAACGCGGCCTCCTATAACTACTTCCAAGCCCAATTGCTATCCAGGATCAACTGACAGTCGGTGCCCAAAAATAACGACTCAAAGGCCAAGATGTTCTCCAGGATCCACAGATCCTGAGTGCCAGCCAGCCACTTATCTGCCACCCACAACTCGGCGCACAACGGTTGCTACGGTAAAGCCAAGGTGTTATCCTGGATCGAATGATCCTGATTGCCAGCCAGCCACTTATGCTCCTCCCACAACGCGGCCTCCTATAACTACCGCCAAGCCCAACTGTTATCCAGGTTCATCAGATCCTCGTTGCCCGAAGATTCCAGCTACCACGCCACAGCCAAAGTGCTATCCAGGTTCCTCAGATCCTACTTGCCTCAACTGCTTCCCCGGTTCGCCAGATCCCAGATGCCCAAAGGTTCCCACGACCAGGAAGGCAGGATGCTACGAGGGCTCAGATGATCCGAAGTGCCAGCCAGCTACTTACCTGCCGCCATCAAGTCACCGGCCGCCGACTATTGCACCCAAGCCCAATTGCTATCCTGGTTCAACCGATCCAAGGTGTCCGGCAGTGACACAGCCAACGACAATCAGAACACCAATTACTACACAGAGGCCAAGGTGTTTCCCGGGCTCTTCTGATCCTGAATGCGTGCCAGTAACTTATTTGCCTCCGACGACAAGAGTACCTGTAACCACTGCCAAGCCAAACTGTTATCCGGGCTCAACTGACAGACGCTGTCCGCAAGAACCCTTGCCAACGCCCAAGCCTAGGTGCTATCCAGGCTCCTCAGATCCTGAATGTCTGGTGGTAACAACGACACGAGCGGTGATCGACGCTACTACGCCAGTTTACTGCTATCCCGGATCCATCGATCCCCGCTGTCCTGACTCCGGTTACAGGGGCACCAGTCGAATTCCTGCCACGTATTTGCCACCATTGAGCGATCCTGGTTACGATAGGACCATTCGTAACGCGAAGACCTCCTTCTTTAATGAGATTAACCACTTGGCCTTCACGGACAACAATGTCTTCGAACTGGATGACGACGAGGCCGAGCCATCGCGAGTGAAGCGCGAGCTGGGATCCACCGACCAGGAACTGGACCATGATGAGGATCTACTCTCGCGGAGGATTGTAAAGCGCGAGTCAAACGAGCGGCCATCAGAGCAAGAAGTGATTTCCCTGACCCTTGGCGTGCGGATGGGCATCAGTGTAAAATAGTCGTTGAAGTTCTAGTAGCCGTTAAGCGTAACCATATTATAATATCTCCATACACCGATATGTATTTAACCTAGAATGATATTCATTAAATATAAACCTTTGTACAAATGTACAGCTCCGATTGTACTTTAATAATTTAATTAAATTAATTAAAGAGTTCGGTATATATATATATATGTGGGAACAAACGCTAATTGAGCTAATTGAAGGTGCTGCTCTTAAGACTCCGGATAGCGGCAGTAGGAGTTGCTCTCGATGGACTCGTGCGGTATCCATTCCTCGTACAGCGGCAGTCGGTTCTTTAGTGTCTCGATTTCCCGCAGAATCCGCATAACATTGCCGCCCACCAGCTTCTTGATGGCCGCATTGCCCCAGACCCGATCCCTGGCCAGTTCGGCAAGCAGCAGGGCATAGCTCTTGGGAGCTCCACCCAATCCAATGTGATCCACACCGGCCACCTTGCGTACATAGTTAATGGCTGTGATGGCCTCTCGGACGCCCAGAGTCCGATCGCCGCAGCGCTCCAAGTTGAGCAGAATTACTCCTCCGTTCTCTGGCAACAGGCTGAAAGTTTATTAAAAGGATTAGGGGGGGTTAGATGGAGTCCCAGTGGAATATTTATTACCTAAGTACGTGATCGGGAATGGAAGCTATGTTGGTGCTGTTGCACATAGAGAGCGGTGTGGCGTTCGTGAGGAGTACGGGCGCCTTAGCCGTTTTCAAGACAGCCAACATGGCAGCCTCGCTGAGCATCGAAATCTCCACCAGCATTCCCAGGCGATTCATCTCGAAGAGCATTGTCTGGCAGCGGAACAATAAATAAAACAATTACTTAATAATTATTAATCTTTAATTACTAACCTGTCCGAATTCGTTGAATGAATTCGTTACATTCTCCTCGACGAGATAGTCGGGCCTCCGTATAGCCGCCGCTGCCCATGGGGTGGTGCACTCCAAGCTGGTGATTGACACGAACCGGGCTCCCAGCAGATAGATCGAGCGCAGGACCGCCGTACTGGTGCCGAGGGCATGGCCTCCACTGATGCCCATTAGAACGGCAACCTCGCCACGGATATGTGTTTGCTCCATCTCATCGGCTGACTCCACAATATGCATGAGATCGCTGGCGGCGGTAATCCGCTTGGCCCTATCAATACCTTCCAGCGTGAGCTGCACTGCATCCAGGTACTGGGCTCCGCATGGCACGGCGATGGGCCAGAGCACGGCCCCGATGTGATTCTGCCGCACCTCGAACAGATTAGTGCTGTTCAGATTCATGGTGCTCGGTGGCTTCCATGAGCCCTCGATTAGTGGCGACTCCGTTAGCAGACGGCGTATGAAAGCTAGCCGAGCCTCCAGCAGTGACGAGGAGCGGAGTTGCAGCGCCAAAGGTATACCTCCGGCCATGGCGATGCAGATGAGCACCACACCCACGCCCAGTAGAATCTTGCGGCCCCTTGATCTCTCCGGGCGTTCACCCGAGGACTCACTGCAGGAGTCCTTCTTGGTACTGTAGGTGGGTATGCCGCCATTGGAACACCTAATCTTCTCAGTTCCTCCACCAAACTTTGTTATCTCAGCGGGCAGCTCGATGTCCGCTATCTCCGTGAACACAAAACATTGCTGCTTGCAGTGCGGCTGGTGCTGGTGCAGAGGATGGACCTCGAGGAATTCGCGGCTCGGCACAGGATTCATTGCATCTTTTATATAAAGCGCCAAGTGATTCCCCTCTTAGAGGCTTCCGAGTGACGTTTTGGTTTCTATTCAACAAGCTTGCACCGCAACGAAAGCCTGAAACTGGAATAGTATTGATTTTTACCACAGGACCCCGCAGGTCCTTTCAACTGCCCATTACTTGCTGTCAAGGACATGCGCGATATAGCTTTCCTGTCGGTATGGCATCCCAACTGGGCGGACTAATAATATTTTGAACGAAATCATAGAAAAACATGTTAAATAAGTATAGAAAATCTTTTAAAAATAATTCATTGAAAACAATAGAAAGAATATACCTTAGTAGAAAAAATAATGCATTAATTTAGCTTGCAACTTACTTTTTTCATACATCAAATACCCGCTGATAAAGCTAATCCCATAAGGTTTTGCCTCGTCTTTGTAAAAAGGTTTATATTTTAATTAAATTTCATATTCTACTATTTCTTGTGAGTGGCTATGACGATCTTCATCAGCTTGTGTGGGGGCAAAGATTCCAGGACGCACAGCAATTGTATCTGATTGGTGATGCAGTTTGAGCTTAAAGCGATTTGTACGGCTTGGGCAAAGCGTTCCATGCACTTTTGATAGGCTGCATCCGTGTCCGGGTCCGTCTTCGATTCGCTGAGACGAGCGCAATGGTTCTGCAGCGATTGCACAATCTGCATGAGGTCCTGGATGGGCAACGCAGTGGTCTCTCCACTGCTAACCAGCTGCTGGAGGGTTCGCAGGAGCGATAGATGTAAATTGCTGTAGGCAGGCCTGTTGGAAACCAAGGGAGCCAGTACCACCCAACGCAGGAGTCCAGCCAAAGGGGTAGCAAAGGGCATTGCGATAGCACCTGCTGGCAGAATTAAGGGCAGCTGCGAGGCCTGGCATAACGTGGGATTTTCCGTCATCCATTCAGTTATCGTGTCCAGTAACGCATCTGGCGGCGGGGTCAGCACTTGGGAGCGTTGCTCGTTCAGATAAAGATCCGCCACAGCCACCATAAAGTTGGCCGCAAAGTGTGGCCCCACCATCGGCAGATGTTTGAGTTGCTCGGGTGTCTTCCGCGTGTAGGAAATAAAGTCACTAACTATATTCTGCGCCACCTCCAAGCTGAGCGGCGTTTTGCAGCCCACCTGCTGCATCCAGGTGCCGGCGGAGGAAAGCAGCGGCGCTACAGAACCGGAAACTGCGGTGCTTATAAGCCGGGACAGAAGCTTGGAGCGTTGGGGGGTCAAGTGACTGCCGAACAGTGATAGGAATATGGCATTGCGGGTGGCGTCCCTGCCGGGCCGCGAAAAGTACTCAATCAGCGCAATGATCAGCTGAAATTCCTGAAACAGATTCAACTGGCTGATGGGCAGCGCCTGCGACTTTAGGGGGCCATCCTTGGCGTTCCTCTCTAGAAATATGTACTCCGATATGATTTGCATCACCATATTCTGCTTGTTTCGGTTGGCAATCAAGGTTTCTGCAAGTTTAATAGTTTAAACCACAGAAATGCTTAAATTAGTATAAATTGGTTTACCCAATCGAGTTAGTGCCTCCACGGCGCAAGTGGGATAGTTTTCCAGCTTCATATCCATCTTTCTCAGTCCCGCCTTGTTGTTGTCCACGGATAAAGACATTTTAATTCCTACTAATTATATTAGTTTATCATAGATGGGCTTTTAAACTATAAAGTGAGTAAAAAAAACAAAATATAAACAATTGGCAAATATATCTGTTTGGGAGATGAAGAGAATCCGATAGACCATTCGATAGCTCTACACAATCTAATGTCTGGACTAAACTGTTATCGTTACCCGTGAGCCTCCGGATAAAAAGTAAAAATTGAATTGAAATCAATAAAATATTAATTTAAACCGATATACGCATTATTAATATATATTTAAATATAATTACTATTACATTAGTAAAATAACTAATTTAAAGACATGTTTTGATGTGGTATTTTTTCCGATGGAGCTTTAACGGTTATAGTATTATTTGATATTGCAGAATATTTTCAGTGCGGTCATATTTATTTACATGGAACATATGGGAGCACTGCCATGGGCACGCCGGAATTAAAAATAATATTGGAATTTAGGTAATTACGGCTTGTGTTTAATATTTACTAAGTTGTTAAAATGAAAACACAGTGCAGGAGCAGAGCTACTTTTTGGCAACATCAAACGCCGTGAGCTCGCCCTAGATGGCAGCCAGAAATGTGAGTAGAATGAATAATAATAATATAGTTCTCGCAAATCAGCTTTAATTTTGTACTTTTTAAAGGGACAATTGCCAATTTGTTGAAGTGGATGCATGCTAACATCCTAACAGAACGACCGGAGCTCTTCCTTCAAGGGGACACGGTGTAAGTGGGCTAAAAATCTGCACATTTATGAAGCTGTTGCTAATTTTTTGTTTATTTAAGGCGGCCTGGAATTCTGGTCTTAATAAACGACACAGACTGGGAGCTGCTGGTAAGTTAGCTTTCGGGACTATTAGTGAAAGGAATTGTACAGAAATTCTCCTTTCAGGGCGAACTGGAGTACGAACTGCAGCCCAGAGACAACGTACTGTTTATATCTACCTTGCATGGCGGTTAATTGAATATCCCAGAGTAGAACTAGGCAAAACTATATTTTTATATGGAAACTCATTAAATTTGATAAGAAAAAGTAAAATCAAAATTGTAACTGAATCAGAATTACGTCCCTTTACCAAAATTGGCAAAGGCCCACACGATGGTTCGGGTAGTAAAGGTTTCATCATCCAGAGATGGATCTTACGAAAGTTTCCCCTATTTATAACAACACTAAGCAGAACCAGCACTTGGGAATCGTACGACTAGCAGTACGTTATTTCCGGTCTGGCGGGTTTTTCAAATAGAGCTCTCGTTGTGTGTACATTGAAGCAACATTTATTGAATTTAAGTTCTCGCTTACAACTATTTAAAGATACACTTGTATATCGTAGTTTTATTTTTTACTTTCGTTTACCATTATCTAAATGTAGGCACTTAGGTTACATATCAACTAACTGTACGTAATGAACTTCGATTCCGATATGCTGGGCACTGGTGGTGCTCTGTGGCTGGAGTGCGGATAGTTCGATTGTGTGGATCGGGGATTTATATGTATGTATGATTTTCGACATTGACACGCTGAATTCAACCATTTTAATTGGGTTTCCGGGCCAAATCAAATGCACCGATTATGACGATATTAACGGAAATATACGGGTAGATGGTAATAAATAATAAATAACAAAAATAATGAAATAAAATTAGCGATCGATCGATAATGCTTTTATCTGGATCTCCGATGGTGAAACCGTTCTGCTAAAGCTATAAATGGGGTTTACTAATCCTAGATTCGCTGCTCTCTTGCTCCAGGAGCTTCTTCTATTTGCTGCCATCAGGATTGGCGGACTCTGCCGCATGCGCGTAGGACCGATAACGCCTCAGGATAACCGTGGAGGCACTCGACGTGGACGCTGCTGATGCCGTGGCCGATGTGGACGTGGACCAGCTGCTCCTGCTGCTCTCCGCCGCTGATTGCTCCTGGTCCGGGCTGACGAACATGTCGGAGACAATGCCGCTCTCTGAATGGAGATATTTACATATATAAATTGGATGAGAACAGATCGCAACAGCGGCAACAACATACAACATAGAAACAAGAACAACATGCAGCACGCATCAGGCACACGGATTACGGGTTAGGTGTTGGTGGTAAGATTATATACAGTAATACTGGGGATTCTTCGAGAATAGCTAAATATATGTACAGGGATCAACTACAAGCTACGGGGTGCGTCTAGAAGAAGTAGCTCAGTTCAAGCTCAATACCCATGGACAGCTGGCTGACAATTGTTGTCGATCGTTTGTGGTGCCGTTTGCTGCTCCCCAGTCCTTGTGCTTTTCCGCTTCCAGCTGCCAGGCTGGAACTACTGCTTCCCTCGGTGTCGGCAGCCTCAGAGGTCTTGATTCCTCCCCCACTTGGGGACTTGCTTAGCTTCAGAGTTTGCGTCTCGTTGATTAGCTCCAGGGTGGCACTGCAGTTATTGGCGGAACTGGAACTGTTGTGTGGTCCCGGCAGCTTGCCAAAATGCAAGCTGTGCCGACCGCCTCCGTCATGATGGCCAGAGGATGAGGCACCGCTAATGGAAGAGCCACTGGTGGTGCTGGTTCCGCTGGACAAAGAGCTCTCCGAGATTAGGGAATTGGGTCGCCGCATGCTGCTTTTGCCGGGCTCTGAGTGACGCAGTTTAGGAGCTGATAACAAGAACAAAGGATTAACAAACAAGGATTTATTTTGGGATGACCAAAACATACTCTTGTTTAACTGCGCCAGGGGAATAGAGCGATCGCTGATCTGGTTGTTGCTGGGACGAATGTCTAGGCAAGGCTTGCTGCCAATGCCCATCGAGGACATCTCCGCCAGACGAATTTCTGGAAAATGGGGAATTTTATAATAAATAAATTGCATATTTTCCATATCTTCCGGCTTTTACCAACCTCGATTTCGTTTCGCCTGCTTCCAGAGCAGTTTGGAGATCTCCTCAGTCCAGGAGTTCTTGATGTCCTCCGACATGCACTGCAGCATCCAGGTGTCATCCGGCTTGCGTTTGCGGAACCATATCTCAAACTTGGTGGCCGAATCGCCTGTGTGCGCTGTCAGTCCTATATCCGAGGTCTTGATGCTGTTCTTGTAGATATAAATGTCCAGATTCTGTTTGGGATTAAGCAGGGAACGGGTTAGGCAGATCAAGGCATTGTCTTGTGAAGGTTACTTGGTACCTTGAGCCTCTCAAAGGTGGCCTTTTTGTTAAAATAATGGATAAGTAAAGGAAATATTATTTTAAACTTAATAATTCATTGAAAATTATTTTGGAACTTAGAATTTTGGTGTAAAATATTTTACAAAATAATTTCAACTACCTCAAATATCAAGGATTATGTTCATTTAATTTTTATTTAGGTATTTAATATAACAAATAATCTCTACCTTATGGTCGGGAAAGCGTCGCGCCTTACTGAAGAGCACCAGTTCCTCGAAGAGGAACACCTGACGCAGTGTCTTCTTGCCGCCGCGTCCTTGCCACACAAGGAACTCGTTCTGGCGCAGCAATCGTCCCTGTTCCTTGACATTGACATCGCAGTCGCGTAATGAGTCCATGGCCAGCAGATCATTTCCATGTCGCAGCTGGAACTTGACCATCTCCTCTGCTCGCTGCAGCTCCTCAACATCGGCGGCAATCTCTTGGAGAGCGGCGCCTTCCACACTGCGGCAGGCCTTGACCAATTGCTGGAGCAGCAGGGCATATTTGCCCATCCGCTGCACTGGCTTCAGGAGGTAGGAGGCCAGATCCAGTTTATCCTGGAGCTGGATTTGCTTGGGCTTGAAAAAGGAGCTGCCGTATTCGCTCAGCAAAGTGTCGCTCTTGGGCTTGTTCTTGTTGTACAGTGCATACAGATAAAACTTGGATTCCATTTCCAGGAAGGCAGCTCCGACCTTCAAGGGATTCAGCTCATACCGCTCCAGTTCGCCCAGGAAGTGCGAGTTGTGGAACTCGAAGATCTTCTCGATGTTGCCAAAGATTACATTGCGCTGCCCCCGCAGCGGCTGCGGTATATCTTCACGCAGCAGTTCGTCTATATAGTTCTCTATGACGTAGTACAGGGAGCGCACGTAGTCGCGTTCGGTACCAATCATTTCGCGCATGATCAATAGAAGCGTTCTGGAGGGAGATTAGGGATCGTCAAGTAAGATTCTGTGACTGGAATAGGGAGAGAGAACTTACTTTTGTATTTTGGGATCCAGGCAGCTCAGCTCCTCCAGCTTGGGCAGCTCCAAACTGGAACCATGGCACTGCAGATGGGCATTCGCCTCCATGGGCGAGTGCATGTCCATGTAGCGCTTGGACGGACGATCGAAGCACTCGTCCTCCATAAGCTCATCGTGACTGAAAGGTGATTGAGTTTATAATAAATAATTTGTATATATATTCATATAGGAAACTCACCTCTTTTCGTTGAGACTCTGGCAGGAGCAGATCCTGGCCAGCTTCGGGTTGCGCTCACAATTGTCGCAAACGCCCACACCGGAGTCGGCAATCTTGGACTGCTGCTCCTCTCCCTCACCCCCGTCACAGCCGCGATCCAGCTCTTCCTCCTCCTCCATCTGGTCCATGTCGTCTAGGTTGCGGCTCTCTCGCCAGCAGCTGCAGCTGCTGCTCGAGGGTCCGCCCTCAAAGGAGCTGCCACTGGCCGAACTGCAGCGGTAGCTCACCCGCTTGCTGGCGGCTGGACCGGGAGTGCTACTAGCCGCCGGCAGGGAGTGGCTCTTACGCATCGCCGGCCAGTGCTTCTCCAGCAGAGCCGAGGCGCCCAGCTGATCGGCCAGCCGCTGCAGTTCTTCACGGGCAGCGGTCTCCCGCTGATGTTGGGTGAGCAGGTGAAGCAGTCGGGCAGCCGCCTCATAGCGCTCGTGGGCCAGCTCCAGTTTCTGGGCAAACTGATCCAAGGCGGCCTTCAGGTTGTTGGCGCTCTCGTTCAAAACGGCCACCTTGAGGGCGGCGGCATGCAGGTCGCGTCCCTTGGCCAGGTGTTTCTGTAATTGAGTGAGTTAATATATAGATTTTGAATCTAATTTTCTTAACTTACCATGGCTATAAAATAGTATTTTTCAAACTCCTGCTCTTGGGTCCTCAGCTGCGACTCGTTGTCCCATTGCAATTGTGAAAACTTTTGCAAATTATCCGCTCCGTCGCTGCCCAGCCAAGAGGTGACCTTAAAAAGTAGGACAAATCAGTGGGATACCTTTAGCTGGATGTAAACAAGCCCACGCTAGGCCAAGGTTCCGTTACCCCCAACCATTTCCATAACCAAACTCCACCCAAGTCCCAATTCCCAATCGCATGCGCTGAAAAGTGAAACTCATAGAAATGATCGACGCTCTAATTAGCCTCCACTTTACAAATTAAAATCCAATCGAACACAAATCAAATAAAACGACTCAACTATGGGTATTTTGGCTTCGACTCAGCCTCCCGAAGGTATTGGAAACCACAAACAACAGCCACACAGGTAGCCATCGATGGAGGGAAGAAACAACAGCCACGGGGCAATCAACGATCTCACATTGATAATTTTGTGGCTCTAACCAATTTTTAATCACCTGCTGCGTCCAATTGAATTGATACAATCGACCGACCGACGACTTTGTTCATGATGATGATAATGATAATGATGATGACGATGACGATGCTATGGAACCAAGCTAACCAGCTCCCCCATACCATCCCATCTCGGAAAGCACCCAGCCATGGACTTGTAACTCCCAATTCCCAGATTGAAACGCGTGCACCGTGCATTCACTTTCCGTTTTTGGGTTCTGTCTTCGACTCTATTGGTGCACAGTGGGAAATTTTATATTTAAAAAATCTAATAATTTAAAATTAATAAAACATAACCTGAAGCACAATTCAAAATATACTTTATCATAAAAAGAAATATAAATTAACCAATTTCAACTTCAAGTAGTTCCTATTTTCTGTTAGTGCCGATCTCTAGCTTGGAGATAGTGGCTCCAAACCTCTTCTGGGGCATGTCCACGTCTGCATCCCACCCAATGAATGAAAATACAGTCCCAGAGGGGCGGCGAAGTGGGAGTTTTTGGGGGGAGCTTCGAGGGGAACTGGAGCAGGGGCTCTAAACAGCTGCTCCAGTTTCACAGTCGCCGCACAATCGGCTGTCAGAGACGCTGACTCTTCATGCTCATCAGATATGGCAGGCACGGGTTTTAACGTTGTGGTACATATATATATTTATATACAACATCTGATCCATGTACAGGGTGAGGCAATGGGCTTGATTTCTTAATTGATTTCGTTCTTTAATTAATCTAATTTCGGATGTGAGAGCTTTGGCCCATTGGATTGAGCATGAATGATTGATAATTGCTTTTGATGGTGCTTTTTAAGATGCTTTGAGGGAATGCTGGAAACTTGAAATTTCAAAATATATTTAAGATGTTCCATAAATATATAAGAAAGCATCATTTTAAGTTGAGTTCTTGAATAGATGTGCATTTAAGCACGCAACTTCCATGGTTGAAGCAGCCCTTCAAGAAGGTTTGACTCAATGCACATTTTACTAAAAATCCCCATAGAATCATCAACTTTTAATCGAATTAAACAACAGATTTCCCCTTAAATTACACTTTATAAATAAACGATAGTGCGTTTAATGGCTGTAAACATCCCCAGCTCCAAGCTCATTACGCCGGACATTGAATGGGGGACCTTGAATTACTCTATTTAGTGTCTAAACAATTTTATATTAAATAAAACAGAACACAGATCGATGATGTCATTAAACAATGCCTGTCAACACAATTCAGCATGAATGGGTTAGCAATACTTTACTTAATGGATCTGATTGGGTCACAGACACTCAAAATATGATGAATCTGAGGCAGTTAAGTGGAGGGCTGATGGACACAGATGGCACTTGCGACACCCTGTATCTCGAAGATGGAGAGCCGGCTTTGCACAAATTGTTTACATTGGAAACCGATCGGAGGTTTGAACTTTTTGGGGCTCCATGGAGCTGTGGCTGGGGGCTGATTCGGCAGATTGTTTCTCAACGATTTCCCCCTCGCACAGGCGGGCCATAAATTAATTAATTGACTTGGCAAGACTCGGCCCCAAACTCGATTTTCACTGCTAACTCGCTGGTGATAAGACGTGGGCTGATCAATGAACTGTGAACTATTAATAGTCCGCCGATAACTCGATCCGGATAGCCTGATTACTCACATAGTTGGCTATTTCGGATGCCAAGTCGGTGGTCGCGGCACACGGAGCCGGGCTCTCCACCGCATTTGGCCCGAGGACGACGGGGATCATGGCGCGACTGCCGGCAACGAGGTCCACCAGACGCGACAGAAACTGCAGCAACATGCCACAGGCAGCTCAGAATAGCGACTGGAAGTGGAAAAGCCGAGGCAGCCGATTCGCCATCAGTACATTATGTACATACATATATATAATGAGACATTTTCAATTTTATTTCGGTTTTCAGTCCTCGTCGCTGGCAGGCGGCGGCACTCAATGAAATTCAATAAAATCAAAACAATTAGCAAACGTAAACAAAAAGCGAGGAACCAAACAAAAAAATAAAAGAGATCAACAACAAAAAATGGGTTAGACAGGGAGCCCGGCACCCACGACAAACCAATGACGATGTCGCCAATATGGGCAGAGTGGAGTGGAGTCTTGCCTTTAGCTTGCACGGAAAAAATTAAGATCAAAGACAGAGGGGTTGCACAATTATTCCTTTGTTTATATTTATTAGTTGGCATTAAATTCGATTTTTAAATATCCCAAAAACAGTTTCTTTAAAGGTCAAAGCTGACGAAATATATATTTGGCAACAGGATTAACCTATACTTAAGTGGTACAGGAGGGAATAGTGGTATAATTTTTTAATAAATTAACTAATTACTAAATTATTAAGAGAAAGGTGAAAATCTATGCAATTAATTTCCTCAACATAGTCAGGATATATAAAAAACAATTTTGCCCCATTAAAAATCCCTTAAAATATCGTTTTCTGACTTGAATTTGTACCCAAACTTTTCATTTAAATCACTCAGAGTTAAAGTCAAGCTATTAAATTGCATATTTTTGTTTTCTGTGCATTTAAGTAAATAGGCAAATGTCATCGGTGGCTGAAGTTGCTTCTGCTTCTGCGGAGGCTTCTCCCGATAAGCTCGCGTCCATCTACGGCGGATGTGGAGCTGTTTGCTATGCGGCTGATAAGAGCAACGCATTTGGGTTGACTGCACTCTGTTTTGCCAGGGAGTTGGGATGATCGGGGAGATGAGGAGCTGCTTCTAGAGCTGCTGCTGCTGCCGCCGCCTGACATAAAACGCAAATTTAACGTGACACTCGTACAAGTTGATCGCATGCGCCATAAAACACATGCAACACCTACAACAGCATCTGAGGCCGTGTGCTGTGAGCATGCGTGGCTTCCAGTGGTGGCCACTCCGGCTTCCAGCTCCCAGCTCCTAGCTCCCTCTGCGGCTGCTGTCTTGTAATTTACACAAATGTCGCGCATTTATCTCACGGCCATAAACATTTTTAAAGCCACAATATCGAATTTATTTTGACACTTTACAAAGTTGTCGCCAATGTATAGCCGTTGTTCTTGTAGTTGCTATCATAGACCACAACAACATACATATTGGCATTTTGTTTACCCTTCGACAGGGTAATTTGAAATTGTCTGGGGACTTGGAAAGCCATCATTACTGCAGACTCAAAGTCACCATATGTGTCTGGGTATCGTGCTCGTAGCTTATCGATTCGCTTTGCAGAGCCACCAGTTGAGTCCATCATCGGAACTTATGGTTTCCTATCAAAGTATTCCCTGGGTCATAATTTCCGTTTCTCTAATCCCATGGAGATATGTAATTAGAGTAATCTGAATCATGTGTTTTCTGCCAGCTCTTAGTTCCTAATTGTGCAATAAATACTTTGTCTTAGATTATTTATTATAATCCCAGTAATTAGATCCCAACATGATCAAGGTTTTGGGGCCAAATATATGTTCTTTAACCTACAGAATGATATATTTTATATAAACAACTTGTTTACATGCATTTATTACACTTCTGAGAACATTTCCAATTCGGTTTCTTTGGAGTTTCGCTTAATTTATCCAACTGGCTGGTGGAGTTTGCAACTCTGCGAGTTCTGTGAGAGATTCTGCTTCTATTTCTGGTATTGGGTAATTTATTTGAAGTACCCCTTAAATGATATGCTTTTGCCATTTGGCTGTCGCATTTCTTGTTGGCTAATTTGCTCTCTATGTTCGCTTGTTGATGGCGTTGTGTCTTCGGCTTATCTCTGGCTTTTAAGTATTTCTGTTTCTTTTTCAAGAAAATGTCTTTGGAGCTGCTTTGCATTTGAATTTATGGCAGCGTGATAGAAATTATAGCAGCGATAACTGGCTGGGAGATCAGAGGAATGGCAATCGGAATGCGAGTGCGCCAAGTGAGACATTAAACACGAAAGCCGACCATTAATGGATGGGGGGAAAAACCAATTGGAACTTCCATTTTTCAGGCATGCATCGGAAGATTCAAAGGAAATAATTTTTTAAGTTTAATAAATTAGATCTCAAGGGGAATATTATATAGTTATATAGAAGGTACTGTAGGATTTGAGGTGTGTTTTCAGAAGTTTCTTGAAGACTATTATCATTAGTAAACTTGTGATTTTTTTGTATTTATTGTATGCAACTTGAATTTCTTTCTCTGCACTAATTTCAGCCGCGACAAATGTGATTTATTTAGAGTTTTTATTGCCCTCCCAACCGAATACCATAATCCCTTTGGGCCCATATACCCATATTCGATACCCCACTGGGCCAGTAGGGGTTTATGAGTGGAAAACGCGAGGCACGCATGGCTGACTGCATTCAGCCGCTGCCCCGAATGTAATAAAGCAATTTCGTTTAACTATTTTACGGCAAAAGGCGATTACAATTTTACTTATTTTTCACTTTCCAAACCAGCCAAGCAGCCAAGCAGCCAGCCCAAACCCATCCCGGGGCACAACAATCCAATCCCATGGCCCAGCTCCAAGCTGTGCGACACGCACAAAGTCATAAATTGTATCCACAAAAGGCTGGGAGACGTTAATGTGGTGACAATATTGCATGCAACCGCGTTGCAACGATTCAGCGGACCAGCTCTCGGTGTAAAAGCTGCTTTGGCACAGCAAGTGCATCTTAGAAAAAGGGGAGGGACTTGGTTTCAGGGGCGTGGCAGCTTATCGGCGATCAGGCGACGGCGACGGCGACACTGTCCCAACTCCCGAGGAGCGGACGTGACGACGCTCAAAAAATGATGACAGCTGTTGATGAAGTTGACGATTTCTAAAAATGCGTGTAAAATTAGTGTTAAAAAACATGTCAAACCCAATGTGACAGTTAAGTTTTGACATGACAGGCCAAGAGCTGGCGACAACAATTACTATATGTCTGTCTGTCTGTCTGTCTGTCCAAGTCCGAGACCAAGTCGTTGGCCAAGACCAAGTGCAAGAGCAGGACCCAGACCCAGACCCCATATCCCCGGTGTTAATTCAATAACCTGGACATTCTGGCCAAGCGACGATGGCCATCGGCGATGGTTGCCTGGCTAAGCGTATGATTAACGTCCGTTTTGATGACACAGCCAACATGGGAAACATGGAGGAGGTGCCCCAGCTGGAGCTGGAGGATCAGGAGGAGAGCTGACTATAGCTGCATTGTTTGTTCGCGTGGAGCATTTGCATGCAACAATCTCAACCGGTTGCGATTGGCGGCACTTGCGGCAAGCATGTGTTCATTTCATCCAAGCACTGGTACTCGTACTCGTACTCGTATCTTGGAAGCTCTTTCCTTGGAGCGGAGATGACAGCGGACACGAGTGCCGCATCCCAGTAGACACGCACGAGTCCTCACGGAAATTGGTGGTTTCGAATTTATGGAAATTTTTTTAGGTAAAAACCTTTAAGCTGCTTGTTGATTTCTTCTTTTTTACTTATTTCTAGATCATTTTTAAATATATAAAAAATATCTCATAAATAAATGCTCAAATCCTTTTAAGCCTATTTGGCTTCTTGCCTGTCAAGTTTTCTTTTTTGTGGTCCACTTAAGATTTGTCAATCTGGCACTTGGCTTATTAGCTTATTGCCAATTCTTGATTTCTGGTTAGCATTTATCCAAAATGTCAACGGGTAATCGACGCTTGGCTAAGCAATTGAGAGACAGATAAATCTGTCGTCTCGGGAAAGAGGAAAACCCGAAATCAAAAACTAATTTTCCGCCAACTAATTGCAATTAAGGGTAATCTTATTTTCCTGTATGTGAACTCGTTTCACCAACAACCAGTAGCCACAACGGTTGCAGGAAATTAATGTTTCTTTTATGTAATGGGGTCTTAAGGCCCCAGAGAAATGGAGAAATTTTCCCAAGAGAGTTTCGTTTTTTATTTGAAATTCTAAATAACTGAATAACCCAAGAGCCCACGCAATGAAATGTGAAATAAACCTAAGCTCAGCACACACGCTGGGCGTCCATCTCTATTGGGTGGAAGGAAAGGAACAACAAAAAAATATTTAAAAAAAAAACAACGTTATTATGCCCGCCAGGGCTAATACATGCAGTTATTATTAATGCCACTGTGGAGATGGGGTCCCGGGGTTCCAGGTTGCAGGTTCCCAGTTCTCCACTCAAGGGGTTTGCCTCGGTATGTCGGCAGTAAATAAGCCTTCATTTTTCATGGCTCTCGCCTGACCGAATTCTATGCAGCAGCAGCAGCAGCCAGTTCTTGGCCAACAGCAGCTGCCTTCTTCTTCCACCAAAAAAAAAAAAAAAATAACTCTGGGGTTATGCAAGCCAAAATGTGGTAGAAAGGAGCAGGGAGCAGGAGCAGGAGCAGGGGCACTGCCACCACATTCCTGGCCCAAAGCCAGTCGGTTCAAATGTCAGGGGCCATAAATAAGCTGGCCAAAGAGCCAAATGGGTGACAAGGCTTCCGCGACACAGATGCTCCTTATGGCAATTGCAATTCAAGGCGCGAAACAATTAAACATAGTTTTCATTGCACAAAGCCGCCGACATTGCGCAAATTAATTTGTGTAAAAGCAAAAAAACAAAAAACAAATAAAAAGGAGCCCCAGTATTTGTCTCAAAGAAAGCGCACTAAGCAAATCCAATTTCACCGTCAGCAATGTTTATTTATCTGTCGCCGCAGCTGCATTTAACTCTTTCACCGCCGGCCAATGCAACAAACACCCAAGGCTGCCACACTCGTGGCCATATTTGTGGAGCAATCCACCTTCATCTCCAGCCGGGGATCCCAATCCCAGCCGGCTTCCAGTTAATGCAGCCGATCAACAATTTAGATACAATATCGCATATCGCATCATAATGTCGTCGTCGTCGTCGTGGCCGTTGTCATCATCATGGCAGTGGTTAGTGGTGGTGGCCAGAAAAATGGCGACACTGCTGCAGCAGTAACAGTTGCAACAGCAGCAGCCGCAACAGCAGCAACATCAAGCGCGGCGGCATCTTTTTTCGCACCTTGTTTGAATGCGCGCGCCTAATGGACGACAGCGACATTAGTTAGCCGGCCGGCTGGAGACGCTGTCTTGGTCTAGTTTTGTGTGTTTGGCTTGTTTTGGCATCGCAGATAATATATTTAATTAAAAAGAAACACGATGACAGCCAGTCGCGGATACGCTATCCATAGATCTCTTAGATCTGCGCTGCTGTGATAAGGCCAGAGACTAACCAGAAGTATGCTAATAAACTGAAAAAAGGGCTTTAAAACCTGAGGAATTTCCCACGCTTGGGAATACTTTGAAACCTTTATTGTATTTTGAAATGGTTTTTTGGAGTATTTAAATGTTTTTAATTTATTTAAGGAACCAGAGGAATTTATTGCAAGTAGATATGATGCTTCTAGCAAAGATTTTATATAAATATCTAGTCTAAAAATATCTGAAATTTTTTTGTGAAAGGGAAAACATTTATTTCAGACAAATAACATAACCAAAATCTTGATTTATTATTGTATTTTCTAAATATAAATGTTAGATGGATGACTTTTGAAGAGAATTGTTGCTGAAATGTATTACCTAGCTCATTTTTTGTATAGCCTTGATTAGAGTATTAAAAACTAAGTCTTAAAATCTTAGAAAATTTTAAATAAAAGTATTTTATAGTAGGCTAAAAATTCCCTAAAACTTTAATTCAAACTTTACTCAATATTCATTTTACTCAATCGCTTTGAAAGGGTATTCACTATGAGAAGGCGAGGAGGGGGCAAGACAAAAGCCAACAACGAACGATCTGCACAAAATTGGTAGCTGTCAACGCCTTTTTAATTGAAAGCCGTGTTGGTGTTAAATACTCGTAAGTATCTCTTAGTATGATTTTTGCGCCGATCGCGATATGACAAGCGGGACACTCAGACTGCCAGACGGCCAGACAGTCTCAGTCTCTCGGGCCGACATTAAGACAGCTGAATGGACAGGCTGCCGCTTATCGGTGAACTACTTTTGAAATGGAAATGAATGAAATCAAATCAAATGAAATGAAATGGGCAGAGTCAACGAATCGTATCGAATTTGAGTGCGAATCAATGGGCGACCGACAAATCGATTGAAAAATCACACACACAAAAAATAAATAAACAAACTGGCAGAGAAAAATAAGATTGCATTTAATTTCTTTAACCTTGCTTTCACTTTTCTCATTAACTTTTTCGTTGGCAATTAAAATTCAATTTTTGCTGAAAAATCAAGTCAGATAAATGGCCGCACATTTCTCAAGCGGAGCGGAGTGCGCGGGAGCGTGTGAAAAAGGCCAAGAGACGCCACATACGAGGCTTACTTGTACTCGTACTCGTCCATAAGAAACGCTAACAAGGCTCGGCAAATTTTTAAATGCCAATTTCCGCAAATTATTAAATGAAATTGAGGATTCCGCACGGCTATCTATACATCTCTGGCAAGGGGGTTTCAATCGGGCCTTGGGCCTTAAATGGTGTGTGGGATACACAGAGAAATAATAATCATAAATTATGATCATTTTGTTTGATGATTGATTTTGGTTTTTTGATATTTTTTTGCTTACAATGCATAACCAAAAGATGTAAAATACAGCTTTTTAAGTGGGTCTAACTAGCGTCTTAAGTGATTTCTCTGAGCACAATGTGCAAGTCCTAAAAACAGCATTCTTTGGTAATAAATATCTTATTATTGTTATGCAATAAAAATTATATATCTAAAATGTTATGCCTAATCAAAAATTACTTGATTTTTAATAAAATTTAACAATTAAAAGTCTGAAAAACATTAAGATTTTAATCACCAGGCAAACCCTTTTTTTCTTCCTGCAAACACTTGAATTTAATTAAATTTCTTGAAATTCCCAAGTTGATGCTGATTTTATTTATTATTTTTTATTTTGATGCTTTCAATTTTAATTAGAAATTTTTATTGTTTCAAGTGCAGTAGCTGCGTGTCGTGTATTTGCAATTTGACATACTTTTGTTAACCGGCGGCAGCAGCAAAATCAAGCGGCAGCATCAACAATCATAATAATAATGGCCAAAGTTAATAGTGGCGCGAAAGTATGACGAATATGTAAACTGCAGCTAATCCCGCAACAAATGATTGCGATTAATCAGCGGAATTGCATTAGCTCCGACTACGAAGGAGTTATGCCCAACTGGGCGTAGCAGCAACTGTCACTGCAGCTGATTAAGCGAGATCGTCCAGAGAAGATATATACGCCATACCATGCGATCCACCAAGACGAGTTGTGGGTGCGTGCATTGGCAATTATGCTCATGGCGCGCACGGTAGTCAGGGATCCCTTCCTGTGGCCAAAACTCATTAACGAGTCAATTAAGCGCGGGCCAGGAAGTGGCTGGCGATTGTGCGGCAGATGCTACTCGTCATTGCCACATCCAAGCTGGCTTATCTAACGACTCCATTTGCCCGCTGACTGGCCACATCATCTCTCAATCTCCTCCACCTGAATCCCGATTTCCATTTCCAATCCGGCCCCAGGAGCAAGCACTAAGCGGATGCGCGTAATAAATTAATAAAGCCAGGCATTAAAAGCAATGCATATTCAATTAACAATGTCAGGTGATATCTGCCAGATACATTTGGCATTCGGATTGGGATTCAGCCGATGGCTTTGCATTTCGCTCTGCCTGCCGCATTTCCTGTCAGCAAAAGCAAAATCCTAGTCCCCCGAGCACATTAAATCTTCGCAGCTACAAAGTTGCTGGGAGAAACCGATTTTATGGATATTGTAAATCGTTTGGCGAACCTAGGGAACATTGCCTGACATCCAAAGATGTGTCCAAGAGGGAATAAAGATGGATCGGCAAAGGTTTTATTTAGAATACAGTAAAAGTCTGGGAAGAATTAAGGTTTCTTGGCTCTTTGATTGGAGAGGAATCTCATAACCCATAAATAAAGTTAGAATGTACCCTTTGACTCACCTCATTGATCTCATCCTCGAGGGCACGTTGCCTGGTCAGCTGTCGGAGACGCTCCCTTCGCTGCTCTGTAAGCTGCTCCAGTCGCTGGGCAGCGCGATCCACTTCGTTGAAGAGAAGAGTCACCTTGCGTAGCTTGCAGGCGGCATCCACATTGAGGGTTGTGCCCATTGATACCGAGGCAGTTGGGGACGGTGGCTGAGATGTGCTCATCCTTTGGCCAGATGATAAAGGTAACGCAGCCAGCGCTGGGGCAGAGGTGATGCCCCTGGCCAGCTCCTGAAGGCGGGCCAACTGACCCGAGCCCATCTTGCGGAGGCTGTGCAGCTGCGAGTCCATCAGCGCACGACTGAGAGCCCGATGCTGGCCGTAAAGCTGGCGGCGTGTGGGCAATCCCTGAAGATCGGCGGCGCGTATATCGCTGAGGGCCGTCACCAGTCGGCCGCCGGCCAGGGAGCACTGCCGCTGGAAGGCCTCCAGCTGGGCGAAGAACTCGCGCCACTTGGCCGTGTCGTGATGCCGCTGCCCGCAGCCGGGTAGCGCCGCAAGGGCGGGCAAGGAGGGCATCAGGCCGGCGGCGGGGAGCTGCGATGGCGCAACACTTGTCGTGACTTGGTCCACGCTAATGAATTTAACCAAATGCGACGACGACGACCACGTAGACGTAGGCGGCGACGGCGGCGGCTCCTGTTTGGGGTCAGAGTCAGAGCAAAAGAGCGAACTCGATGTCATTAGTGGCCAGGTTCTGTTTGCCCAGCCGGTCATGTTGGCCAGGTTAATTGGCTGGGGATCAGGCTTGGGCTGGGGCTTGGACGCGGACTCGAGCTTTGGGCGTTAGCCTGTTGCCTGGCCTCTCGATCCCGCCCTCTGACTTGCACACAGAGAAATTAGATTAACTTTTGGAATATTTCGTTTTGAATTTGAGTTAAAGTTAAAGTTTAATTTTTCAAAAATCATTAGAAATATTTTTGCTATTTTCTCTGTGTGCCAAATTGCGCAATCTGAAAGGTCAGGCTATATAAACTCTTAACCCTTGCACTCACCTGGTGGTGATCACTGTTATTGTTCTGCTGCTGCTGCTGCTTCTGTTGCTGCTGCTCGTTGCACAATTGCAGCAGACTTGGATCACTGCAAATGGCCAAAATTTCACAATTGCCAATTTGCTTGGCTAAGAGTCTGAGACTTTGGCAAATTAAGTCGATTACGCATAAATGTTGAGACTTCTCGATGGCAATTAAAATGGTAAATGTCTGTGGGGCGGGTTGTTGCTGTTGCTGCTGCCGCTGCAGTTGCTCCGCGCTTTTATGGCCATTGGTTGCTGCCGCCGTTCCGGGTGTTGCCGGGGTGGAACGTGGACAGGAGCTGGAGCTGTAAGAGCAATGGAAACAAGCAATGAGAAGTGCACGGTCAAGTCGTATAAATAACATCAAATGTTTTTGCTATCAGTGTTGAGTTGATCGAGGAACTAGTTTGGAAATATAGTGAAATATTACGAAAACTAAAGAAATAAGTTCGAATTTTTTAAATAAAATTTGGATAATATATCTGATATTTCAAAAGCAACTAAAAGCCATCAAAAAGAAAGAGGAATTACCCACAAAATATTTATATATTCCCAGATTAGTAACGATCTTAATTATATATTCCAGTTAGCCATAAAATCAAGTCATCTCAAGTGTAATAAGAAGTTTTTCATGTCTTTTACTTCACTAACCAATATATCTGTTATGCAACTATCCGAGGCCCCAACACCTAATTAGAATTGTAAACTGCAATGAAGGCTATGATTATTCAATAAATCATCATAATCGGCCAAAGCATTTCCCGCCTTGGCTGAATCCACCTTGGCATTAATCGCTCCCATTCGAAGCCGATTCTTGGGCTTACAGGTGAACTGGTTCGCATGTGGGCTGCTGGCCCAGCTCCAGTGTTTTCATGCTCCATGCTTGGGCGGAATGGGTGGTGGTGTCCGTTGGGTAGCGAGCAGAACACACCGACTTTGGGCAACGCCCAAAACGAGTTCAGCTTAATTGGCAATAAGCGGCCTCTGCACTTGGCTCTCACTTGGACTTGGGCCAGATGAAGCACTTTACCTTTCGCAAAATCACGTAACTATGACAAGTTGGTAGCCACTTTTAATCAGCGTAAATAAAAATTGAAAATTGCTGCTAATGGCAGCTGCCGCTCCGCCAAGAGGTAAGCCAAGCCACGCCAAGCCAAGCCATGAGCCGTGTCTTAACACTTTGCCCGAAGTTTGCTCAGCTCACAAGTCTGAAATTCTTTAAAGCCAGCGGTGCTTCGCTGGCTAACTGTAAACGCATGCCGGGCCCAGGTAGGTTCTCACATGGCAATTGGCAGTCGGAGGCGCAAGTCCACCCACTCCCACTCCCGCTGCCGCCGCACTTAAAGTTGCAGTTGCAAATTGCACGCAATGCTTGCGGGGGCCTAGAGATCCGCGCTGATGTGGCGTGTTTTTCCACAAGCTGCCGGGTTGGAAGAGCGGCTTAATGATGCCGCACAGTGCGGCTATAAAGAGCGACTAGCATTTCAATTTCAAAGCAGTCTATATACACGCTCAAATGAGCCAGCCGCCGACAGCAGCAGTAGCTCTTCCGTAAATTAGCTTCCCACTTCAAAGTGGAAATACCCTAACTAAAAGTAGAAAAGTTCACTGAAGATTTATTAATGCTTAAATAATCTGCTGCTAGGACTGTCTGGCAAAGTCTCTTGAAGAACTATAAATTCCTAGTTGTCTCAAAAAAATATTATCTGACATTAATTGAGTTTGCAATGAATTACAAATTACTACTTTTACCCAAGTTAGATTCCTCAAAAGAAATCTTGAGAAACTCTTGAATACCTTTTCCCCTTAGAAACCTTTGCTAATTTGATTTCCGAATGCATTTCGGTTTCGGGAACAGCCGCGCATGCTCTCTCCGATTTAGTCGATTTTGTAGGGCAAGACGCATTAAAATATGAGCACAACCCTAGGCCAGGTCAAGCGTGTGTAACCCGAGCTTTTCTTTTATATCCGTATTATGCGCAGGCATGCATATTTATACTGGAGTTTGGAGTCGTAGTCGTAGTCGCAGTCGTAGCTCGGAGTATACCTTTCGCAGGCAAAGATTCCGAGAAGTGCAGTGCCCGCCAAACTCTGTCCATAAAAACAAATTTAATTGCAAGCTGTCACACATGGAGGAGGGAGCTGTGGATTGGCATCGGAGCTGCGACTTGGTCCCTGTGCTTGGGAGTCGGAGTCGGAGTCGAGGTCAGACCTCTGGCCCAGACAAATGATGTAAGCTCCGGATAAGCCAAGTGGCCATGTTGACACTGCGCGCAGTGGTGAAAACTGTGCGGAGACCAAATATCCACATCCATATCCACTTCCCCAGCCACATCCATATACCCCCATCTTCAGCCAACATCTAATATTTGCTGTCCATCTGGCTGACATTCGGAATTGGACAGGCAGCTAATGAATACCTTACACATGTCGGCAAACAAACGCAAATAATGTCAAGTCTCGGAGCTCCAACTCGTCATGAGTCAGGTCAGAAAGATCCGAAGACTGGATGCGATGCGATGGGATGGGATGTGATGGGATGGGATGAGTGGAGATGCTGATGATGATGAGGCGGCAGCAGATGTGCCAGTTTTTATTCGGTTCGCTTTTCAGCGCAACTGCCACTGCGAGCACACTTGGAAAAGCAGAAGAATAGATCAAGAGAGCTTTCACGGGATCAGAGATATATATTTGCATTATTTAAAATTAAATCTGAAATTTAAGGGAGTAAAAAGAGATTGATTTTATATTGATAAAGGCATAGATTGATCTGTAAGCTTTCAAGCTGATTAGTTAGCTTCGATTTCTAGAGGAATTTGTAGTTTTATGTAATTCTAATTTTTTTTCAAGTGCAGAAATCTGTGCAAATGTTTGTCAAAGAGTTTTCTACACGATTTGGCCGCGTTTTACCAATTGGCATTGAAGCAATTAACATCAACTTGCAGCTGGAGATAGAGATAGAGATGGAGTTGGAGTTAAAGATGGAGCTGGAGTTGGGGCTCTGAAAACTGGAACGGGAATCGCACTGCCAACTCTAAGTGGCCGCCCGATACGAGTGTTCTCTTATGTCGATTTAGATTTCACAGATTTCTGATATTTCCAGGAATCGTGTGGCGGGCTCGTAGGAAACCTTTGGCAACAGCAGGCTTTATAGAAAAATAAAAGTTCACATCATAAATTTTAAAGTGTCACGAATCTGTCTGGCAAAAAAAAAAAATCATTCATTTGCCTGCAGTTATCGCCTATCTCGCTTTAACCATGTCAGCGCATCTCGCTTGCTCCTCAAAGGGAAGCCGCACACAGGCCCCCCCGCGTAAGACGTCCAGCCCCACAAAATGTAGAAAAATAAAAATAAAAAAGCCTGCCTGAGAGGAATTCTAATTTACACTCGTCAGCAGGGAAGGAGCTATAAGTTCTGCGGGAAAGGGGAGCTATGGGGATTTCCCCGGGCTTTCCCATGACCTTTGCCGTGATCCCGTAAATTGAGGCTCGTTAAGAAATTTGTAACGCTTTTTTGAGCTAGAACTTCAATGGCATATTAATAGTTTTGCTTCTAAAAGGAACATTAACAATAAGAAAAATAATTTATAAGTTTAATATATTAAATATTTAAATTATATTAATATATATATATATAAAATAAAAAAAATTGTTGACAAGGAAAGTTATCTTTTTGGAATTATTTGAATTAAATCATAAAAGATTAAAACCAAGTTAGAGGCAAGACAATCTTGTAATAAATTATTTTTATAAATATTTAATATCCAACTAAAGTGCTTTAATATGTCTTGCCTAAAAGCACTTACAAATTAAGAGCCTTGAGCCATAGTTCAATATACTTTATAAGTTAATCCGACAATCTTATCGCGAATCCCTTTCCCTTTCCTCTTGCACTTAAATCCTTCTCTTTTTTTTTGTTATTTAATAATCCTTAACTCAATTTTGCCCTGATTATGTATTTTCTTAATAGAGAAGGGCCCCATCTAGGGCAGATCTAGGGCAGATAGCCAACCCTGTTGGACAGTGTTTATCGACTTTTAGACCAGACTTTTGTTCTATTTTCTAAGGCTAAGTTCTCTTGGCTCACAATGCAAGTGCTATTCGCTGTTGTTGTTATTATTGTTACTGTTGCATGTTTCCTTTTAGCCAAAGTGGCAAATTGACTGACATGCATTCGGCCAAGCAGGAGGGGATGTGGGGCGGAGTGGGAGTGGGAACCGTCTTAAAGGCTTAAATGCAGCTCCGCTTCGTTCCCAGCGCCATTTGGCTGACTTGGCAGAGTTGGCTGGCGCATTTGCATATCTGCTCGTAAATATGGATGCGCCGACGACGACTGCTACAAGGCATCGAGTCTATGAACTTATTGCCAGACAAATTGAAATGCCTGATTCGGATGCAGATGCTGGGGATTCGGGGACTCGTATTCGTACTCGAACTCGTACTGGTTCTGGTTCTGATTCTGGTCGTGGTTGTGGTTGCCCACAGCTGCTCGTTGAGCCCATTCCCATGCGTTACTTTGACACTAAACCGATAGAGCTGATTCTAATTCTGATTCAGATATGGAAATTGAGATGTGCACAGAGGGAAATTTTCTTATTTTTCGTAAGAGATTTTCTTATATTTATTAAAACTAAAAGTTCAAATCTTAAAGGTTTAAGCTCGCCGATTCATAAGCTATCCAATCTTTGGACTTGAAAAAATTCCCGCTTTTATTACTAGTTATTCCCAGTGTACATCCACTGATCCCCCCCACTCACCTGCGCTCCGGAATTGTGCTGTAGTAGAGGAGCAGCGTGGCCAGCTCATAGCAATTGAGGCCGGCGGACGCCACACAGGCCGCGTCCACGCTCACAAGTGGGTCGCCTCGGAGGGTGCGTGTGCCTGCAACAAGAAAGATACAGCGGGAGGGATCGTTAAGGACGATGCTTTATAAAAAGAAAAAGATCTCGCCGAGGTGTGGGAAATCACACTCTGACACTCCGATCTCAATTGCTGCGCCCTGGGTGGCCCCCCCAACCAATTCGATAATGTGCGAAAAAGCGTGTGCATATTAATTGAAAAGCGCCAACTTTATGATTTTCCCAACAACTTTTCGCCAGCACCAACAACGTTAGCCTAGGAAAAACGGATTGGCCAGGGAAATGGCAACGCGGCCGGAGGCAAATTGCCCGATGGGGCGTTACAAAGCGATTCCAATTTATAAGCAAATTCGTATTTCGGTCCAGTGAAAGTCTAGAATTAGACGAGCGGCACTTGGGGGGCGGCGTGCAGCAAAAATGGAAAGTTTGTCACCTAGGTCCATGGACGGAGGCTCACCTGGTAGGTAGACGCCGCTGGTCAGCAGTTTCTCGGGCAGCTCGCCAATAGAGCTGGGCGGCAGTAGCTCCGTCTCGCAAGTATCTGCAGAGAGAGAAAAATGATTAAGAATGTTAAAATTAAAGTTGTATAACAATTAAGCTAAGCAGTTGCAGATTTACAACCTTTCTTTGGGTGTTTTTAGTAACATAAAGCATAATTTACTTGATTGTTTATCCTGCCCAACATAGAAAAGGTGATATAAAATTATATATAACATTCCTCATTCTAAACATTAAACACTTTTTCTTCCCGTGCACATGGCAACCAGAAAAGCCTCTAGAAAACTCACACACCCAAATATTAAAAAGCCAGCCATATGGAGAGTAAAAATATGGGTTAATTGTATTTTAAACGCTCGACGGAACCTTGAAAACTGGTCCAGGATCTGCGCCGTTTGCATAATAATGTCACTTGATTAATTTCAAGCTGTTCGGCAGCTCACACAGCCCACAGCCCACACTGGGTTGCTCTCTAGGAAGGGGCGTGGCTGGAGCGAAGCCTTGGCTCCGCTAACCGAAAGCCGCGCCGAAAACGAGTTCGTCATAAATTTAATTTTCCGCCTGCCTCCGGGGACTTTCGCATGCGACAAATATGTTCCAATGATAAATGCGGCACATTTCAGCGTCTCGGGAAATTCTGCAGCCGATGGAATGAACTCCGGCCACCTGTTGTTGCAGTGCTGCTGCTGCCTTTCGATGGCGGAGAGCCAAAAACGAATGCGACCCGCCGCATTGTAATTCAATAGCCCGGCCACAAAAGCCCCCGCACTTGTTGGCTGATTTATGTCCGCTTGCAAATTGCACCCACACCCAGCCTAGATCGCGGTTGAACGCATTCCAGGAAACAGTGGAGGAAAACCCCCGAAAAATTGGGAGTTCATAGGGGGAAATATCTAAATATATAGTTTTGGTTTAAACTAGACTTTAAACCTTATTTTTTAAAGATTTTTAAGCATAGGTAAACCTTGGTATTATCTCTGATGAACCTCTAATGATGTCTGATGATCTCTGATGAACCTACTCTCTAATACTACCTAAGAAGTTATGAATAATAATACAAAAAATCTAATTAATCTTAAAAAGGGCATTCAAATTTTATCCTTAGAATTTAAATTTAAAATAAATCTAGTTACCTAAGCTTAAACTTAAATAAAGAATTCTGGTAGAACCAATTTTAATACCTCAACTCTCAGTTAAATTTACAACAATCATATATTCATACCCACTGTTGGCACAGTGGAGCTCCGCATAGCACTGCTTTGGTTTCTCATTTAATTTTCATATTTTAGGCTTTGACAAATTAAAAGGCATTTGCACCGTTGTCGCTGCCGCAGAGACAACGATATTTTGCGGCTAACCGCGTCTCGCCGGATGCCGTGGGATGTCGATGTTAATGGCTAATGGCTAAAACCACGGCTGCTGGCGGACCTCCTCCTCTTCCTCCTCTTCCTCTGCGAACGATCGGGCATTTTGAAGGGGCCAGTGGGCATTTTTAGCCGCCAATAAAGAACGGCTTTTAAGATTTTCAAGAAATAATGGATACACACACCGATAGAAGTGGCAATTCACGAGACTGGCCAACATAATTGAGAATGGATAAAGATTTAATGGATAGCATTGTCGGGTAACTGAGTTTCTTGCCAATTATTTATTGTTGTAAATGAAAACGCAATAAAGAATACGTTTTGGGTGAGGTTCCAAAACTAAATTAAAACCGGAAATATTTTCTGTGACCACAATAAAGATAAGCATCTAAAGTGAACCACATTTTTGGCATGATTTCGTCTGCTCGAATTTCACTCTTTGCAGACTTTCGCTAGAATTCAGGGCATTAACTCTAGTGTCAGCTCCAGCAATCTCAGCTCAATCTGCGGCTATTAATTGATTTAAATGTCGGGCAGCATTTATGAACAGAAAATATATCAAATTAGCGCTAAAACTGAATGCTATCAAGAGGCATACCATTAGGCCCCATAGCCCGCCAACTCGATGGACTTCAAAGCGCCGTTCGAAACGATAGCAAATTTAACTCCACTTTGGGTTGGCTCGACTTTTGGCTGCGGGGCGTTTAATTGAATAGTTCGGGCTTACAGATTTGCATACGGGCGATGCAGGCCATGGAGCTAAAACAAATAAGACAAATCACGCCCAGAAATGGCGATAAGCTAGCCACGAACTGGTCGCTCTGTTGCAACTGTTGAAGTTACACAGAAAAAAATATTTGAGAGGGTTTTTAGGGAGTCAAAATAATAAATAAAAATGTTGTAGAAAAATATGTTTAGTGTTGGACTTTCTAACCTTATTTTCTAATTTTTATTAAAGGATTTTTCTGCTTTATATTCTCATACTAACAGAGATTTTTCTAAGATTTTATTAGTCGAAATACATTCAAAAATTTTAAAGTATATTTAAATATTTCTCTCAGCACTTAAAGCTCACAAATATTCCGCTCGATATCAGAGTAATTGCTTTTTGCCACTGGCCAACGGGGCGCATGCGTAATGGCATATTACGTATACGTAACCCAGACTCACCCAGACTGTGATGCTTCTCCACTCCGCCGCAGTCGCTCGGCTCTTCGTCGCTATCAATGTGCGGAAATGAGTTTCCCAAACAGAAGAGAGGTAGAGCCGGCGAGGTGGACACTCCGCTGGCCTCGTTGCCATTGCTGTTCCGCTTCTTTGCCTCACTGCTGCTGCTGCACTGAAGCTCCTCGCCGGCACTGGAGCCCGAGCTGGAGCTGCTGCTCCTATCGCTCACATTGCTGTTGCCCGACGAGGTGGAGTTCATGCTGTCCTGCCGATTGGTCAGGCGCCGGAGCATGTACCGGCTGTTGAAGAGTTTGTTTTTGGTAATCAAGTCGCTGCGCCGCAGCGCACACTTGGGCGATCCCACCAAGCTTTGGCTGTGACTGCAGCCATTATTGTTGTTGGCCTCGTCCAGCAGGTCCTCTCCTGGATGCATCTGAAGCTGCAGTTCGTTGAGGGAGACCCGTTCGATGCTCCGCTCCACGCTCACCAGCAGATTCTGCAGCAGCTGCGGCAGTTCGCCGCTGTCTGCTGCCATTAGGGCTGCCGCTGCCGTAGTCATTTCCAGCTGAAGCACGCTCAGTGGTAGCTGCTGGGGATTCGTGTGATCTATGCAGTGGCTCTGGACGCTCTCCTCCTTGCGGGACGAACGCCAAACAGCATAGAGCCGTGCTATGGAGTCCGCTTCGCTTTCCGCGGATGCTTCTGTAAGTCAGCAAGAAAATTATAGGTTACTTTGGGAGATTAAAAGAAGTAAATATAAATATTTTATGCTATAAATAAATATCTTATATCCCTCTGAATAAAATCATTACGAATGAGATAGGACTAAGTAATTGGTATCTAGATAAATCTTGTAACTACTATTTTTGTGGCCAGTACAAAGTCGCATTCTAGTTTCATTTAAATTGATCAAAGCTACCCCCAGACGGCCGTAAGTGATCGATTATATTGATTGCTGGTTGTGTGCCCCAGCCCAGGCTAATCATAGGCATAGGGCTAGACCCTCGGTTTCCCCTCCCCTGATCCCTGTCGACCCACTTACCCAATTTGATGCAGAGATACAGCTCCGTCGGGCGAAGTGCGTGCGCGATCTCAGCGTCGCTCAGCTGCAATACCAGAGCTCCATTGGACGTTGCCAGCGGCCAGCCGGGATGCCATAACCAGGACTGCAAGGAGACCAGGAGGGGAGAAGGAGGGGATAAGATTGCAGATTGAGTAACGAAATCATTTGCAAATTTTTATTATTACTACGATTACATGTTTGGCCGGCCAGAAATTGTGCAGGCCGCAGCAACACCCGCAAGTGTTAAGCTGCGGAAAGGAAACCGAAAACCGATAAAGAAACCAAAGCCAGCGAAAAGCCTGGCCGAAAACCCAGGCCCAGAGACTGGCTGGAAAGCGCATTAAAAATGGCCCAGACTGTCCGACGTCAGACGTCAGAGCTGTGGATACTTGGATATTTGAATATTTGGAGGCCTGAATGTTCGAGGTCTCCCCCATGTTTGTCCGACAGTTGGCCATATCAGAGATGGCGAGTGTGGCAACTATTTTTGTACTGAGGCGACTAAAACTGCACAGTCAGAAAAAGGTCTTGGGAGCCAGGTTTTCTCTGCAAACTTATAGTTTACTGGGAGTAAAGCTAGTCCTTTGGTTATGTAGTTATTTATTTGTATTAAAAAAATATTTAACAATTTCAAATATAGTTTCTCTTTGTGCATCACAAAATGCCTATGCAAAAAAATATCCCAAACTGGCACCGCCTGGCTATGGCGATGGAAAATTATAGATAAATCATGCAAGTCAAACTTTTTTGGCAATTTTTGCTAATTTTTGGTTATTACCCTCAGCGTTTGCGCCAAGTTGAAAACTCAAAAGCTGAAAGCCCAACGCAGATTTCACCCCTACGGGAATGTGAAATCGAATTCGAGACTTTGGACACATAGAGAGAGAGAGCTCCTAGACCGAGGCCCGATTCCGATCCTTTGGCTTGCCATTAATTGTTGCAATGCGAAAATGTTTCTTCGCATTGTTGCTAATTTGCCAGTTGCTCAGATTTTTTTGTGCATTTTAAGCTTGGCTTTGTTTTCCGACTGGAAAATGGACAGTGGAAAAAAGGTGCGCGCTGCTTGATTTATAGCGCCTTTTGACTCAACACAAAAACTTGGATATTTTATTGGTAACAAAGCGATTGCTGTTTTTGTTTTTTCTTATTTTTTTTTTTTATTGTTTTGTTGCTTTTGCTGCACATGCCACCCAGCAAGGTGAGACAGAGATGGAGAGACAAGGAGAAAGAGACGCGAACATAAATCAATTGTTGTCGCTCGAGACGGGGGGCTATGGCGAAGAGGGTCGCCGATCGAAATCCATTCAAACAGAAAATGATCAATTTTGTCATTTGATCAAAGCCGCAGCAACGATCGCAACGCATCGTTTACAATCGATTGAACAAAATGATCATCGCCGATCAACCGAACCACACAACGACAACGCAACCACTTCCTCCCGCTCGGAGAGACTTTTGGGATCTGCACAGAAAAATATATATATTTATTTAATATTAAATTTAAATAAATCAAGTAATCACAGACCCACTTTTAGTGGAATCAAATGTAATCCCTCCCCAACCATTGCCAGAAAGATAAAAACTAGCCTTTTTCTAGATTTAAATAAATGTGTTTTCTTGTGTTTAATTATGGTTAAATATTACAAAAAAATATAAACCATTTTAGTACTCATATCTAGGCACTTTGTTCTTTATTTTATTTACCAAAATATAATTCTAGCCTGGTTTCCTGAAATATTTTGTGCTTGAATAAGATAAACACTTTTAAAATTATATAAATTTGTAATATATAAAATAACAATAAAATTTAACTAAATGAAATTTAAATTCCCAAAAAATCCCTTTATATTTTCTGTGTGTTTTCGTGGAGGTATCGTTGTATAAACCCCTGTCGCCACATGCTAAAATAATGATTTTCGTAACATTTTCTGCTTGATTGCTCCCAGATCCAGCTCCAAGCTCCAAGCACCACCAAGTTCCATGTTCCATTCTCGGTGCCGGTGCCATGTCTGCATCTCTGATCCGATCTGCTCCAAAGGGGGGGTTTCAGTTCTAAATCATCGGCGACGTTTCGGTTTCGTCGTCATTGACCCAAATGCGCGCATCGCTCGGACGCCGCTTGTCATTGTCATCGTTGTTGTGTTGATATTGTGGTTGTTGTTCATTTTCTTGTTATTTTTATTGTAATATTGTCAAAGTCTTGTTGTATTTATTTTGTAATTTTCTGTGGCTGTTTGCCGGTGGTGTCGCCTACGCTGGAAGTAACCCCCTTGAAACAGAGGGTTTGAGTTTGTGTTGAAGGTTATAATTTCGCATTTAAAGTGCCTTTAAGTAGCAAGGATTTTTTAAATATAAATAATTAAATATATATTATATTTACTAAAGCATTTTTAAATTAACAAGATGTGCCAGTGTTATTTTAATATATATTCAACTTGAAATAATTGTTTTTGTACTACAAGCCTATCTTGATTTTAAAAAGTAAAACGGGTTTTTTTTTAAATATATATTAAATATATAAAGTTCAAGTAGAATTCTTATCTTAAAGATTAAAATTTTAAGGAAACATTTCATAAATGTGGCAGACCTAAAGGAAGGTTTAGAAAAGTACTCTTTATTGTTTCTCTAAAATATTTAATTTGAAAACATGTTCCCAGACATCAAACTTACAGAGAAAAAAGAATATATATATAAAGAATATAGAACTTTATATATACATAGTTCTATAGTTCTATACTCCTTGCTTTTATTAACACCAAAAAATATTTCATGAACAACAAGACTTCCGAATAGCAACAGATTTCTAAGAATTCCACAGACAAAAAAAAAGGAAACCAAAGGGTATAATAATTTCACCATAACAAAGATACAAAAGTATCTTTTTGTTCTGGCCATTTGGTGCTTTTTGTGCCTGGTCCTGGGGCTCGGGTTATTTTCAATTTGTTGTGGGGCGACAAATTTCCGTTCCATTGGCGGCTTTCGGCGTTCAGCTTTTGGCTTTCAGCATTTTGAGTGCCTGCCCATAAATCTGCGGCCAGATTTCGGCGAGGATTTGTCTGAATCCTGGCCGAGATCAGGGCATATATCATTTCATCATTGTGTGTTTGTTTTTTGTTTTATTTTTTTTGCCCATTCCCACGCCTTTGATGTTGAAAACTAAATTACCGAGCGGCAGCGGCAAAACATAACGAAACGAAACGAAAACCCATCAACGGGCGGTGGAGTCAACGGATCGACGGGCCGTATATATGAGTAATCAAGCCGACATGGGTCGGCATTAGCATATATGCAGATATATACAGATATCTTGTGTGGCCAAAGTAAAATGTATGAATGGCCGTGTCCCGGAGTGTGGCGCCCAGCCTATGCCAATTATTCAATGCGGGTGCAGTCGTACACGGATTCGGATTTGGACTCACTCGGCTGGGGATTGGGAGGAGGACTGCGGACTGGGATCCGGGACAGAACCAGGGGGACCACCGTCAAAGCCAACGAAATTACGCATGCAGGGCGTTGCACAAAAATAAAAAAATAAAAGAAAATACAACAAGCGACACGCCGCCGCTCACTCATCGACACATGCACTTGGCTTGTTTTCTTAACAAATTGTGTAGGAACCGTGCAAGCTGGCCATAAAACGATGGGGGGTTCCTATATAGTATATCGATCCGACTTCAAATATGGCAAAAAACCTTCGTGGCAGCGTGCATTTATGATCTCATTTACCAGGATTAACTTTTACAATTTAAATTCATTTTTATGAGCAGAGCAAGGGAGTATCTTTGGAGTGTTTACTGTACAATCCAATGGCTGGCAGGTTGGCTTTTTGTTTTGGATTTCATCTACCAATATTTTTCCTAATTTCTCAGCTCGACCAATAATTAATTTGTTGGGAAAAAGGGCCACACCTGGTCAAAAGCGCCGCCAGCGATTGATAATTATCATGTGTAAGCGGCCTCGGGTTTTATATTTTGTATCTTTTATTTTATTTTAGTTTTTTGGGTGGATGTTGGCCATCAGGGGAGAAACCGTTACTTTTGCCAAATTGTCTTCGATGGCCAACAATTGATATTTTGGCATTTGTTATTTATTTTTAATTTGTCTTGCAAAATTGATGTTGTGGGTTGAGCAAAAACTCGGGAAATTCCATCAATTGATTAAAATAGCTTTGTCTGCAGGAACATTACAGCTGGGTTATATAAGACGCCTGAGGAATTTGATATTTTGTTAACGATAAATATAGTTTTCGGAATGTGCAAATAAACAATAAACCAGCAAATAAATGTGGGCTATAAATCAATCTCTAAAAGCTGTTAAAATTGTAATACGAGCAAGTATTAATCATAGAGTATTTATGAGCAATTTATGTCAGGAAAGCTGTTAATATTTGCAAATTATTTGTGCATTTAAAGCACTATTTGAAAGTCATTAACTGACTTGGCAAATTTCTTGGTTAATTAAGCCTATTTTTCTGAAGACAAACCGAAAGTGTAAGGGAATACAATGGCTCAATTCAAAAGCAAAATTTATCTTTTAGAGAATCTGTGAAAAAAAGAAGTTTTTCAGTTTTTCTGCTCCACATACAGAGTTATAAAATTCTTCGATTTATCTTTTGTTTGTGCAATTTCCTCTTTATAGCTGCCTCCATTTGATTTCCGATTTCCACATGTTTCCTGTATCAATTACCAATGCAAATTTTCTGGTAAATTTTCTATAAATAGAAGCTATATTTTGCACTCCCTCTGAAAATTATTTAGCCAATGTTTTGTGCAGAAAAATAAAAACAGAGCCACATATCTTTGAACTTTTGCACCAACAAAGGCGACTCACTTTATATATATTTATTGCCGTCAACGTCACATTTCCGCTTGATCTGGCGCGGATTGGCCATCAGCGGAACGTCATTGGCACCACCAACATTTTACATTCACATCCACCACCAGGCCACGATGCACCACCGCAGGGGAATCCAAGAGCACGTCCATGTCCGTGCCCATGCAGATGCCACATTTGATTCGGATCACTCCGGCCACACCTACAAATTGTTTGTGCTCCCCCAAAGAGTGTGTGTGTGTGTGTGGATATTGCGGGGGCGGTGGAGAGCTTCTATATACTTTTTACACATATAATATATAGTATATATATGAGGTATAAATGCAGAGAAAAATCGGACATAAATGAGTCATGTATCCATGGTTTTACTTGGCTTTAATTGGTTCTTTTCGAGCCTCAGAGTTAAGGTCTTTGACTTGAGTTATGAGTTAATTAATGTTTATATTCTTTAATTCTATTCTTTTACTTGATTTTCAGTTACAAAAATATATTTAAGAAGACTTGATAAATAACTTAAAGAGAGAGTTATTTTTATATTTATTTTAAATCCGGTTTTTATATGTTGTTTATGATCATATTTAATTTTAAAACTAATTTCAAATGTAATCTTATTTTTTCCCGTGTAGCGACTTGCCCCGCTTGTGTGGGGCCGATTTTTCGCAATGCAACAAGGGGCAGGGGCAGGGGCTGGAGAATACGAATATATATGGCTATATGGCGATATGGCGATGGAGATGGCACCGAGAGTGAGACGAAAATAGATCAGGTCTAGGCTGTCATGCTGGCTGCACGGCCGGAATGCCACGGCAGCAGTGTTCTTGGAAGACCCGTACCACTCCCCCTCCCTGTACACATACACTCTGTATAGTGCTGCAAATTGTTGTTTGCATTTTGGAGCAACGCTCTCGATGCTGCAGGAAGTCGCTGCTTACATTGGCCCTCGATTGGGTGCTGAAATTCCCTAGGGAATGGGATCGGATGCTGTCACAGTTATGGGTTATGGCGGAGGGCTTACGATAACAAAGACCGTTTCGATTTCGAGGCAACTTCAAAGGCAGCCACAAAACTGTTGCAAGTTGTTGCTGGTGCCTGGTGCCTCGTTGCAAGTTGCTGTTACATCAGCACAAGACTCTCAATTACGAGTCCAATTGGCGGGGCACGAGTAGCGGCAAAAACCGGTACCCGCTGGAGGTTCTTCTGGATCGGAGGAGCTGCTGGCTTGTGGCTGCTGCTCCAATCAACCACTTTCAGTTCACAGCTGATCATGAACTTCGGCTAAATCAGCTGAAAACGAGTTTTTATGGCATAATAACGAAACGGTCGAGCAAGAAGTCGCGGCTCCACAACAATGATGACGATCTGATCTGAGTGTCTGTGTTTGTTCAACTGCTTTTCAGCTTTCCTCAGCCTGGGTCTCGGTCTCGGACTTGGACTTGGACTTGAACCGAGACTTGGACTGGGTAATTGAAAAAGTTGTTAGCCACATCAATTCCAAAACGGCCGTAAACTTGTTGATGCATCCACCCGGCCGAAAAGACATTAAAACACCAATAACCGTAGTCATCGATGGCATCGCTTATTCTTGCGAGATTCGAAGGGTTCATCGAGCACAGATTTGGGGGCCAATAAGGAAGTGCAAAACGGGTAGCTGAAATTATTTGTTTCCCTGATTGTTTTCGTTGGGAAAATTCTATGAAATTCTGGGAAATTCTAGTATTCTAAGCGGCGACCACGAAATGTAATTCTGTGGAACTCCACGCTAGGGACAACTGCAGCGACAACCACGCCGGGCCAAATCGAAATAAACTTTATGCACGTAAAATTTTAATGAGCACAGCACGAAGTCAATTTCAATGCTAATCCGGCGGCCAAAAGCCAGACGGTCAGACGACCAGACGGATTTGACCAGGAGTTTGGGGGGACCACCACCGAGTTGCTGGTTGCAAGTTGCTTGTTGCTTGCCGCTGCTGCTGCTGCTGCTGCTTGTTGCATTTGCTGTTGTTGCACATGTGCCCTAAAGCCACAAATCACGAAGGTGGCGGGATCTGACATCCTACTCACAGCCGATCCCCTTAGGCAAGGTGTCTCAAACACTGACCAACAAAGTCCTGGATAAGGAAACCTATAAAAAGTACTCGTAAATTTGCTGGTTTTTATTGAAAGATATGAAATAGGAGCTTCATGATGAAAGCTATCTGAAAATCTTGAAATTTTATGAGAAAAATTAATAAAATACTTTAAAAACTAAACAAATATTTCATAATATGAAATAATCTACAGATAACTTTATATATTTTGAATTATATTTGCTATAAGCTTAATAAATTCGCAAATTTCTGTTCCTAAAAGTTTCTTATTGTATTTTTTACCAACCGCTGACTAGTGTAAACCGAGAGTTACGCTTGAACTTGACAAATGCCCAAATAACGTGATGCCGAAACAAATCCTGGAGCTGAACCTGAACCGGGAGGTAATTTATTATTGAACCATTTATTAGAGCGTGTCGTTGTCGTGGTCGTGGCGCTCTTTGTTGTTAGCTGTATTGTAGATGTTGCCCCGTTGTTGCAGTTGCTGCATTTGTGTTCAAAGTCCACAATTGTCGCTAGGGCTTGTCAGTCATTCATGGGATGATTTGACGGCTTCGTTTGTTCGCTGCACAATTTATAGGTAACTATTTGCTTTGCCCGAAGCGTTTGTGGCATTTGAAGCAGCCGATTCCCACCACGACCAGGTTCATGTCTGGCCAGAGGATTGGAAGTGGGACTGGGACTGGGAATGGGGATACAGTGGGTATGGGACGCCTTTGTCTTGGCCTACCTGTTGGCATTGCAGGAAGCATTCACCTCTATACACACTGGCGACACGATCATAATGAGGATAATCACGATGGCGATGATGAGACAAAGACAAAGCAAGACCAAACAAATAAACAGGGAGAACAGAACCGAACCGAACAGAGCAGCAGACGCAGACACAAAAAACTAAAGGAACAAAAGTATCCATATATGCATGAGTGTGTTTCTGCGAGCGCCGTGCCGCGGATTCGGTGTCTGCCACTTGACGTGCCTGCCCCCCGGCAGCTCCTCCTCGGCGGTTCCCATTCCAAAACTGAGTCCCAATCCCAATCCCTAACCCAATCCCAAGCCAAGCCGCGACTCATCGCTGGCCTGCGGCTTTTGTGCTGGGTTAATTACTAAGCGAGTCACACGCGCTTGAATTATTCAAGGCTATCTTCTGGATGCATTCGTATCTATTGCCAGCTGCTCTCAGCTACAGATACTGAGACAGTGGCTGGAGGAGCACAAAACTATTTTGTCACGGTATCTTGAAGATTTCGTTTTCATTTTTATGTATTTCTTTGTAGGATTTAAAAGTGTTTAGAATTTATACGAGTTTCTTAAATATTTAATAAAAGGAATTCTGTATTTTCTAATTATATTTATATAAGAAATTTGTAGATAAATATCCCTAGATTTTTATCCCAATTTTTTCTGTGTAAAATAAAGTTTCTTAGAGAAACCCCAACGCCAACTCCCAAACCATTACCTGAGGATCGCGTAGAGCACACGCGTCTGGTAACTCAATCTGGCGGATTGCATAGGTGAGCCAGGGGGGAGAAAAGGTGGAAGGCAGACACCACCTGGCTTTGTTTTGTTCGGGGCGACAGCGTTTATGACTAAGTATTTTATAATGAAGTGGCAAATGTGTAGCTGCGGAGTTGTCCGGCTAAATAATTGTTAACATTACGCTGCAAATTGTTTGCATTTAGTAAGCTTTTTTTTGCAAAGATCTCAGGAAAATGGATTGCCAGACGTACCAAGAAATGTATATATACGCCTGGTATCTATGACTAAAAACTATCTTTTTTCAGAACCTCCCAGTGGGGGGGACTGCATTTAATGGATGAGTTTATGGGCGATAATTAAGTAATTAAAGTGTAATGAAACTTGAGAATATTTCTGAGTAATTTAAAAGAAATTTACACAGATTTCAATAATGAAATAAAGCTGGAAGTAAGCTTAAACTATTAAACAGCATTAAACATATTCCTTGGAAACCTGGAAATAAAATCTACCAAGAATAGATTCCTTACACCTGCTATCTTAAAGCTCATTGACCCATCAAATGCTATTTCTTAACGCTCTCAGCCACATATTTCTGTCAAAATAATGGACAAACTGTGCACACTTTGCTGCATAATAAACCCAGGCGGCGTACGAGTGTTATTCCAATGTTTGCTCATTGACGAGTCCAGTCACATATCATCCATATCCTGAACAGCGACTTCCTCGCCAAACACACACGTTCATGGATATAAAGATATAGTATCTATACAGATATTGCCGTGCGATCTGTGGAGCCAAACCAAACAACACGTGTTCGAATGGCGAATGCACTCACATGAACACACACGGAAAGGGGGCCGGAGTGAGTGAGTTTTACAAGTTATTTTATGCAAGCCATAAATATGCACTTTACACTTTGCACATTTCTTTTTTTTTCTCTCGAGTCTCTAATTCCCCGTCAAAGCAAACGCGAAAAAAAGAAAATAAAATAAAGGCAAAACAAGCGGCCAGATGCTCTTAGTTAGACCAACACAAATACTATATCCAGGCAGACATTCAGACACCCAGACACATGGCAGACGCCATGGTCTTGGAGCCGAGTTGGGTCCAGTCCCCTAGAGCCTGCATACAAATTATGTACAAAACATGTTTCCAGAAATGTTCAATTCATTATCGCTAACAAATGCCGATCATGTTGTGTTCAACACAGTTCAAAGCACTTTTCTGCAAATTATAGCACAGATCTGAGCTCTCGATTGATGGCCCGTTTCAAATGGAACTCGGAAGCTCCGTGAACGGCACTCCACTAAGTAACACTCCACTCTGCTGCTCCTACTAGGAGCCCCTAATCGTAATTGCTGTTCGGCTAAGTGATATGCCGTGTTCAGAGAATCTCAATCACACGGAAAGAAATATTTAAAGCAGTAGCCAGAAGCTTAAAAAGTGTATCAAAAATGTTTAGAAGGAAGTATTTATTTAATAAGAATATGTTTTAGGATTTAATCTTGTTGGAAAGATGCAAGTTTTGTACAGGAAATACTTCTAAGGTTAATTTATAAATTATAACTTGACACCTTTCAGGCATTTTCTGAATTTATTAAATAAACAAATACATAATCCTTTATTTTTCTAGAAATATTCTTAATTCTTATAAAACTTCTGGCTTTAGTATTGAGTCTTTAATTTCTATTTTAGTTCCCAAAGCAACTTTAGGTTTAATTTATGACAAGAATCCCTTTTATTTGCATAAATTAAAAGCATTTAAATATTATCAACAACTTTTGTTATTTATTGCTTAAAATGTTTTATTAATTGTGCATTTGTCTAGTGATTATTTTTCGTTCTGTGCTTATTCGGAGTTTGGCCAGGAATCTGTTTAGCAGGAATCTGTTTAGCAGACTGTACGGTTTTACCCCATCGCTCCCTTGGCTCGAGAACACTTAATACACAATTTCCGCTCACAGTTCGGGACTGGGGTAAAATGAAAATAAAATGAAAACAAGAACAAATAATAAAAAAAAGCGAACCAGAACAGAACAAAACCCTATAAAGTACTTGCTCTCCTCAGCTGCGTAGTGCTGCTGCTGCTGCGTTTGCGCACAAAGGCGATTTAAATTACAGAACGTGTCCGGAGAGAATAAAACTTCCATTGAGTTTCGAGGGGCGCAACACAAATTAAATGGCAATTAACGTGCAGACGCAGCTGCAACTACAAGACTACATACAGCAACGTCGAAACGAGTTGCACAGGTCAAAAATCAGCGGCCATCAACAGATGCCCACGAATTTACGACTCCAAATCAGCGGCAAATGTGCGCGCATAGTTGATTGATTCAAATAAGTTTATGTGCTGAACTGAACGAGTGTGTGCACATATGTGGGTCACGCCGAGCACTTGGCTCTACGAACTTACTGGCAGCGTTTTATGGCCAGCCTCCCACATGCCCTGCCACATGCTCCACGGTGCGTATGCGTTACGAAAATTTATATAAATTACAGCGGAGCAGCACAGAGCTGTGAGCTCTCAGTTCCCAGCTGATAAGTAAGCCCAGAACCTCCGACAATTCGATTTAGAAGGGGCTAAACACTCCGAACTTAGCAAACACACAACCCACACTTGCCACCGTTGGTGTGTCATTGGAAAAATAATACAAAATAATGCGAGACCTCTCTCTTGGTCTTGTTAGAATCGAAAAAGCGTGGGTTTGACCGAAGGACACTTCCTATTTGGCTTGTCTTTAGCTCTGTACCTCTGTACCTCTGTACTTTGAGTCTTTGACCGTGTGTAATAAGTATGCAAATTGCGAATGCTAGTGGAAGACAATTGATTTTTAATGAATACCCGGGGTCAGGGTCGAGCTGAGAAAAAAACAATAAGAAGAAAAAAAGCACTACATTCGACACTACATGCAGCACTCTCGACAATTATTGGCCATAAATGCGTTAATGAACTTTGACGGTTGTCCGCTGCTAATAAAATGTGACTGAAACTAAACAAAATTTACCTCAAACTATTTGGCGAGAAAAATCCTCTGATTTACGCTGATGTGGCGGCTATAAAGAGTTATACTATATGGGCATTAAGATATAGTATGCGGCACTTTAACGATTATTCCTTTTGTAGATTGTAAAAAAGATCACACAATAAGAAGGCACTTTAAGGCACTACTCGCTCAACACTCTGCTTTCGATTTATTTGCGTTTTTAATGCGTACTCCGGACGTTAGATACTTGGCACATTTCTTTCGGCGCACTCTGCACTCTCCGAACGGCGCCTCAAAACTACGAATATTTGTTGCACGTTGCACGTTGCAGCTGCTGGCACTGTAGATACATTTCCAGTATATCTCTGTACATATATTCGTCTTCGGTCGCTTGCGTCGGATCGCTTTCTGCCGCTACCAAGACTGCGCGTCGCGAGTTCAAATTAACAACTGAAAACTGAATTGCCGCACGACTCTGCAACAACGAAGCTCTGCTGCTGCAGAGTTGCCAGTTTGGCTGGCTTCTGGCTAAATGTACTGGAGAATAACTTTTATGCAGAAAAATATACATATCCGAATATATATATATTTTATCCAACCTTAGAAATTATAGATTTTGAGTTATTTAAACCTAAAAATGATTTTTTTCGATTTTAGATAGATTTTATGTCTAGTAACTTTATGTGTGATATTCAAATAAATAAATAAACATAGCTTAATTTTAAGTTTACGTCTCTAAAATAGCAATCTTAAGTAATACTAAATATTTAAGTATGATAATTAAGAGAATTAATAAGATTTCAACAAAATATTGTATGGTTTCTTGCATTTGTATTTAACTTGTCCTTCAGCAGGTTATTTTGTTGCTTGTTTAAGCTTAACATTTCTCAGTTCGTGGCATCACTGCAGCACTGTAGATACATTTCCAGTGCGGCACACTGCAAACCAGTTAACAGTGCAGTGCGCTGTTAATTTATACCTATTTTAACAGCGCTGTGTTAACAGCCAGGGCTAAGCAAGCTCCTAAGACGCTGTTACGCTAACTGACGAAATAGTGGGAGTTGTGGGACTCTATTAAAATCATTTATACTGTTTATACTCCTACTTCTTTACTATGTTTAATTTTTGTTTAAATTGTTATTTAAATTGACATGAATTTTTTTTATTGAATTTTTAGCATGAATTTGTAAAGCTGACAGGCAAAATGCAAATGTATATAAGAAATTACTTGATTTTTTTGTTGAAAGAAAGCAAGCAATTTATATTATTAAAAAACATAATTTTTAATTCTTAAAAAAAATGAATTTATAAGGCAAAATACTGCTAAAACTGAGATCTTTCTCCTTTGTCTTATAAGATACTTTTTGCAGCAGCAAGAAGACTGCCTTGCGAAATGCAATCCTCAGTTGGCTTTGACTTGTTGATAAGGGAAACCCACTGCCGAGTGTCGGATGATATAATCTTGAAAGATTAATTATGCTTGTGAGGAATGTGCGCAGATTGAAGTTCAATAATATTTTCTTATTCGATTCAGGCATTCCATTAAGATGACACTGTTATTAATTACAATTTATAAAGTGCAAGGACTCTTTGTATTTTTTTAAAAGCATTTCATAACTAAAGGAACTTCTGTTTATTTATTTAATAATTTTATTTATTTATTTGATTTTTATTTATTTTGATTGGATTTATTAAATAAATAAAGGAATCTTTAACTACTTTAAAATTGTATTTCCTAACTTAAGTGCATTTTCCTCGATTTATTAAATAAGTAAAAGCATCTTTAACTATTCAGTTTCTTTTTGAATTAAAATCAAGAATTTTATACATATAAAATGCTCTAAATAAATATAGTACATTTTCCTATAAGCTCCACCCTTGTAATTTTGCCAATTACTCGATTTAATCCGTCGAGAACACTTATCGCCTCTTTCCTAGTGAAAAGCTCAATTTCCACAGGCATTTGCGGTCGCAGTTACCCAACAATTTCTCTCCTCGGCGGTTAAAAGCAAAAAGCAAACTATTTAGATGCGATTTAAGAACTTGAGCAAAATTGCAGTTAATTTCGCTGCGGCTCCCAAATGATATCTCGGATTTTGCGACTGTTCTTCGACTGTTCGAGTTCCTTTTAAGCCTGGCTTGCACACACTTACCTCGCCAATTTGATGGGCCGACCGGAGTGCGGCGGCAATTTGCGCAAATTTGCATAGGAATCGCTGCTCGAAGCGGGCCAGGCTGCCGTCGAAGCCGCACACGAGCCGCTCACGTGCCTGCTCGATTAATATCGCACGAGTGCGTGCCCAGTAGACGGGATAAATGTGCGACAGATGGCTGTCAATCAGGCGGCCCAGCGTGGCCTCCACATCGTCGGGCAGCTGGGGAAGCTGGGGGATCGGACTCTGGCTTGGTATTGCTATAGGGATACCTTCGTCGACAGCCTGTGGAGGAGGAGAGATAGAAGAAGGGGAGGGTTTCATCAGTGGGTCACCAAAATAGGTATTAAAATAAGGATATAGCAAATAATTTATGCACACTTTTAAAAAACAAATAAAATTTCCCTTTTCTATCTTTCCACACATTATTTTTCACAGTGCAATTACGTACCTCTTCCTGTTGTGAAACTTCCTTGTGAGGCGGCGGCTCCAGCTCAACGATCACCCGCTGCTCCTGGCCAGCATCCAAGCTACAGTCGATGGGCAGGGCATCCGTGTAAGAGCCGGGGCTGTCCTCAGCCTCGTCCACCTCCTCCGCTGCTGCCAGCTCCTCCTGCAGCTCCTCCTCATTCTCGGATTCCCTCTCCTCGATGCATGTAGATGCTGCTGCTGGCTCGTTCCTTACCAGAATGATGGTGGTAGTGGTGGTCTTGGGAGTTGTCTTTGGCTGCTGACCCGTTAGGCGCTGCTTGCACTTCTTGAGATACTTGTGAACCCGCGACT
This sequence comes from Drosophila mayri, assembly GCA_008042485.1. NCBI lineage: Eukaryota > Metazoa > Arthropoda > Insecta > Diptera > Drosophilidae > Drosophila > Drosophila mayri. The sequence continues at coordinate 612,073 of VNJN01001215.1, forward strand.
TGCTGCGGTTCAAAGTGCCTGCTGATGCAGTGGAGCTTGTTGCCGGATATCGACAGCACACATAATTAGCGTTTGCGGACAGCTGCTCCACCTCCGGATCCTCTGGATCCTCCAGAGTCTCCACCTCATCCACCTCTTCGTTGCGGGCAATGGGCGCTGCTTTAACCTCTTTCATGTCCCTGTCATGGGTCAAGACTGTAGCTGGCGGGGACGGGGACTCTAGGATCTGGATCGACTCGGCTGGGCTCTCCACCAAGTCTCCATCGATTTGGGTGTCATTCAGTACCAAGATCTCGGCTAATTCCGCTCCTGAACCAGAATCCGAAACAGAAACAGAAACAGCTGCTTCTGCTGGCCCTGCCTCGGTGTTCGTGTCGGCCTGAAATGCAGAAAATAAGAGGGGAGGGAAGACATCAGACACGTGTGGAGTTCAGAGTGCGCCTATGTATCTGCCAGATACACAATTGCCGCATTTCAAATGGGCCAAAGTTCTTTGGCTCGGCACATGCAATGGCAACAGTGACTGTGACTGCAAAGACCGCATTAAACACAATTCGCTTGGTTGCCATAGGCAACGTTGGGGCACAGTGGCACAAAGTGGGAGTAGAATTTCTTATAAAATAGAATTTACAATTAAAATTTGATTTAAAAAGAAAGGTAAAAGAAGAATTTTGTAGTATTTGCATAGCCCTCTTAGGAAGTGCCACAAGTATCTTAAACTTAAACTTATAAACAGGAAAGCCCTTAGAAACCATTAAATATTAATTAACTTCCACAGAATAATAACCCTTAAAGCTTGCTATATATGATATAAGTCAGACTGTGCATTCCTTTAGTTTCGATCCACTTTCCCATCAATGTGCAATGGCAGATGGGAGGGAATGTGAGGATTGGGAATAGATATGGGGCTGGGGAAGCCTGCCTGGTCCGCCTTGTTGCATGTTAAAAGTTAAACAGAAATCAATTGGGGACAGCATTGATCCGGAGACAAGACCAAGGCAAGGGAGTGAGCCAACGGGGGCCGCATTGCATGACAATCAAATGAAACGTCAAACGTTCGTTTCCAGTTGCTCTTGCCGCTGCCTGGCTGCCTAACTGCCTCAGTTGTCGTTGTCATAGGTCAAGTGTAGCACAGTAGAATTCACTTTCTTTCAGACACAGGCACGGGCACAGGCACACACAAATTTGCAGTGAAAGTGGTTGTAGTTCGGGGGATCCCCTTGCCTTAAAACTCCTTTTGACCATAACACACATAACAAAGAGCCGACTGGCATGTTCAATTTTTCAGCTGCCAAAGTCGAAACCGAAATACTTTTGGCCAAAAAATGTGACATTGTGCGGTGGCCGGCGCTTTTCTATTTTTATTTATTTTCCCATTGCCCTCACTCACTGGCCTATCCACGCCCAAGCGAATCTAGCAACTGAATCCGGCTAGCTTAGTCCTTTCTTGTAGCTTTCTGGGTCCTTGCTAGCCTGCCGCCAGGTGTCGCCAAAGGCGCCTGCGCTTAAAACCAAATGGGAACCAACTGGTCCCCCATTCCCCAGCAAACATAACGAAGCCACAGAGACACACCAACGATTCCTGCGGACGAAGCTTATAAATTTCCACAATTTGTTCAGGTTCGGGCTTTTTGAAGTGTGGCAGCAGCGACGCCAATAAATACCAATAAATATATCATCAATATTTTCTTTTTGGGCCAAGGCACTCAGAGAAATTTCTTGGGGTAAATGAGAACTAAAGGAAAACTAAATGCCAAAGAGGATTAACAACCAGGAAAGCAAGGAATTTGTTGAATTTACTTTTAGAGTTTTAAATGCTTCCCTCAGATTTTAATTTATAAATAATGATTGAATTTTGTATAGATTTTGTTTAGCCAAAGTCGAGTTTAGTTCCCTTGATTACCTTTCTTTTCCCTCAGTGCTTGATTCTGGCTCTGCATTCCGGCTGCATTGCTGCCACCGCTTAAAGATCCCTGCCCAGTGGCCATAAGAGTGGCACGCACGATCGAAAAAAGAAAAATATATAAAAAAAAGGAGAAGGAGAATCAAAGGCAAATGCAATTTGCTGTCATGCCAACTCTTGACCAAGTGCCGGACTGTGCTCATCAATTAATTGCCCTGGCTGGTCTGGTTTCGCTTTGACTTTCGGTCGTGGCTTGGCCCGGGGGCGTCTTGGCCAGGTTTTCGTGGTGCGTGCGTCTGTGGCAGTGGGTCGCTGACTTTTACGGCCAGCTGCTAGCCCGCTGTTCAAATTATGGCCGCGCGTCAAAAGGAAATCGAAAATGTTGCACTAGTTGGCTGGACAAGCCATTAAAGGAAGGTCGCCGCTGCTGCACCGACAGCTCAACCTTGGGGCTACTCCAAACCCAATCGATCCATCCCCCCCAGCATCCAGCACACTCTCACGCATCTACGGTTTCACCTAACGCCGCTTTGACCCAAATCCGCCATCCACTCCTATAATATATATAGTCCCCCTCTTCGGTCTCCTTTAATCCGCAAAGAGAAACAAGATTGGAAATTAATTTTTATGCATCTCTTGTCACATTTGTGTTAATCAAAACATTATGACTGCGTTTTCTTTTTATTAATTGGCCAACCTACTCTCCGGCCAAGCACCTGTGTCGCACCTGAAAAGCGGGAACTGTCAATGCCAATGCCATTTGGACGATGTTCCTCCTGCCTTTGACCACGACGGAGTCGGAGTTGGAGTCGTGGAGACTCTGCTTGCTCTGCCCACGAAACAAATTAAATTTATTGCGTGTGATTTTGATAGCGCGCAGATACACACAAATATTGCGTCAGTAACTAATTTGTTGGCTGACTGACTGACTGCCTGTTAGAGATTGTAACGGAGCGCCATATACTTTGGATTTGTCTAGAGTCGGGGGAATGGCCAACACGGAAAGAAAGGCTTTGTAAAGGTTTTTGGAATTTATTCAATAATTTAAAGTAGTTCGAAAGAGGTACAAATTCTTTTTTACAGAAATGCTTAATAAAATCTTAACCTTTTAAAATCAAAACACAAAATATAAATACAATATTAAATTATCAGGTATAAGTAATATATATATTTTTTTTGAAAAGTGCTCCAACGTAGGCCGTGGAAATTGCAATTTCGCCCTCAACTCAATGCCCGTATGCGTATGCAGTGCCATGAATATGGGAAAATGCGTGGGCTGCAACTGCCACTGCTCCCAAATTAAGTGACAGCTCCACGAAATTGAAAATGACTGTGAATGCGTGTCGTTAATGGGCTGGCCTAACCCCCGACTAAGGTTAAAGAAAGAGAAACTGGCAACTGGACAGGGAAAACTGTGGGGGAGAAAAGCCATTTGCATGTGAGGCTGGAAATGAAAAAATGGCAACTCATAAGCGAAGCTATAAACACCTCTCAAGGCAGGTATTAATTGCTGAAGATATCTGAGGTATTACTTCTTTTCACTTTCTTTTAGGTAATAAATGGAAAATGGCAATTACAGCATAAACTTAAATAACATAAAATTAAAATGAGATTGATTGTCTATAATATTTATAAATGAAAATAGGAAAAATGGCTTGCTGCAATTAAACGATAATAAGGGATAAGTACGAGATGATATTATATTTGAATGGAGAGTAAATATTTGTTGAATCTTGAGCTCACAAACAGCTTAAATAATTTCAAACAAATTAAAATTAATTCCTCTATTCTAGCCAAAATATATTTCCCTTTAATGCCTTTCTTTTCCGACACCACAAACCATAACTTTGATATTTAACAGCCATTCAAGTCCAAAGTAAGCCATTGCACTTCCTTCCACTTATAGGTCAGATCAGATTAGTTGATTATAAAACCCATTTCCTATATCAAATTTGCATCTCGTGCGTTGAATAACAGCCATTGCCAAATGGCGAGGCTTTATGAAAGGTTCAATGTTTTTGCCATCTTTCGCCTTCAGTTTTGTGGGCTTTGAGTTGTGCAGTTCGCAGTCAAAGTCGAAGAAGATGAAAATTCCCACGTCGTGCGTGAGTGCGCGGGAAAATATTAAACAGATTTTCATGTCGTCTCTGTTCAGGGGGAAGTGCGGAAAACATAGGGAAAATCGCTCTCAACTGCATTTAACAGCTTTGGAGATTCGATTTGAAAGCCGTTCGTCGTCGCCGCTTTTTTTTTGTACATTTTTGTTTATATTTTTTTTGTTTTTGTTTTTCTGTGGCCATTGCATGTCGCGGCTTTTTGCATGATTTCTAGTTAAAATGCAAAACTCAGCTGCGATAAATAAATATGCATGGCTCGGATGCAGTGAACAATGTGGAAACGGCGGCCGAAAACTGAGACGGCGACTGAAACTGACGAGCGGATGCACAAGGCACATCGGCATAGGCTTTGGCTTTGGCTTTGGCTTTGGTTTTGGCAGCCCCCACCTTTCGGCCAAGTTAACAGCAGTGGTAGCAGCAACAGGCGGCGCAATTAGCCACCGCTGCCTGCTAGCTACTATTTTATTTGCTATTTTTTTTTTTGGTTTATTGGCCATCGAATGCACTGCTCCTTGGTCCGATGTCCCCTGTCCCCATGTCCCATGTCCGCTGTAAGATGTCCGCTATACAATGTCCCATGTCCCGCTGTCCGGCCAACAAATGAGCCACTGATAAATATTATTAGCGCATTGCCGAGCATCAGAGGCTGCCTTACCGAAACCAATGAAATCCAAGAGCAAGACCAGGGACCTCGACTGGAAGTACACTGGAAAAAGTCTACTATTTGTACTTAATTTTGAATATTTTTGGTAAGTCCCTGGAACAGTCGAAGTAGTAGTATTCATGCTTCATGAATACTCATCTGTTTACCTTTAAATGTTTCTATATATTTTTGTTTACAATTCTTCAGACATCTGTACATTATACTTTAGCTAATTTAATTTAATAAAAATTTAATTAAACAATTAAACAAAAAATGTAATTAATTTAAAGTCTTTGGATTTATTAAAGATCTACGAAAAAGTCTAAAAGGTTTTCATATCTAAATACAAACTAGAACGAGGCGACGAATTAAAATATGTACTCCCCATTTCTCCACATATTTTTGTTAACGCTTTAAGCTCAAAATAATATATTTAATAAATAAAACATTTCCCATTTAAACAACTAATTTGTTTCTCTGCACTGATTGGTGCACTGGCTGCCACATTTGCGGCATAATCGCAATTTATTTAAATGCAATAGAAGGAGGGGGGCATCGCGGTGTGGGCTGAGATGGAATGGGTAATGGCCACCAGTGGCGGCTGGTGTAGTAGTCCTTCCACAAGTGGTGCTACTGCCGCTGCCAGTCTGCAATTAATATCGACATTTTAACACTTTACATTGAATTATTGCATCTCTTACTTTTCCCGATTGCCATTATCAATGGGGGCAGACAGTCCGTTTAGCTAGTTCGGTGGTCTATGGAGTCGGGCTTTTTTTACTTTGCCTCCTTTTGGGTTTTCCTCTTTTATTTTCGGTCTTTTCCCCCTGAAAATCTTGGCCATTTCCTTTGCATTTTCGCTGGCCGGCACTATCGTATTTCGTTAATGGGCGGGAAATGCAACTGTCACCGCATTTGAATGTCAAGGAAAAGATTGGAATAGGCAGAGTGCCCTGGCCGCTGATTGAATAACGCCACTCGAGGTGCGATCGGACTAGTTCGGTGTCGGAAATTGCCAATCTTTGAGCCTGAGAGAAACTCGTTAAGTTGTTCCTTAATCTGGCCAAGATAAAATGCAGTTGCAAAGATTTATTAGCGACTATTACCTGGGACATAAAGGGTACAGGGTTAAGGTAAAATATCACTTAAATTTAATTCCGATTAAAAAAATGAAATAGAAAACCAAGCTTTAAGAGCAGACCAATAATGGAACACTCCCTCCTACGCTTGATTTATGATCTTTTAATTCACTATATGGAAATGAGTTAACTTGACAATAATTGAATTATTTATAATGCCTCAGAGAATAGCAAATAAAATTACAAATGAATTTAATTAGTAATGATTTAAGGTAGGATATATAATTCATATAATAATTCATCTAACTTATACTTCTTAAAGTACAAGGAACCCTAGTTTATATTTCAAACATTCCCAGGAGCTGCCACACAAAAACAAAACCTGTTGCTCGAAAAGAGTTCCCAAAAACTCCATGTAATGCCAAAACTTTCGCCAACTTCCCTTAACGAACTCGCGGCCATTTAATCACAAATCAACTTTCACGCCCCCGAAAAAGAAAGACTCCCAGCGAGCAGCAGCCCGCACTCGAAAAGCACTTGAAAAATATGAACTCTCGTCTCTGTTGAGCGCTCACTTAAAGCTAGCCACATTAATCTACAATTACTTTGTTGGCCGATGGCCAAGACTGAAGCCAAAACCGAAACCGAAACCGAAACTGAACCTGGGACCCGAGAAAAATGACTCAATTTAAATCAATAAAAGGGCTCGGTAACCGCTGTTCCCTATTCCCTATTTCCGATCCCCTTTTGGAGCATGTGGTGACCCCCAGCATAAACCTACCGTCCGGATGGCCGCATACGAGTGCCAGATCAGCCGCGGACTGAGCGGCTGAGGATCGTAGCGGAGGCGGGCATATTGCTTCATGAATATTTTCCAGATTACATAAGCCATTGCAGTCGCAGTCGCAGTCGCAGGCGCTTCTCCGTCACCGTCGCCGGTCATAAAGATCGATATCCACATGCAAATTATATGCGTGCCAGGAAACTGCCGGCAGTGCCAATCCAGATTTGGGTTCGGACTGGGATTCGCGCACCGCGCGGGTTAATGCGTAGTTTGTGTTGCGTTTATTGTTTTCATAAGTAAAGAAAAGTAAAATGCAAAATGGAGGGAGGGAAAGACACTCCGAAATTTGTCGGTTCGCATTATTATTATTATTATTATTTGTATTATTCCTTATTATTATCGCTGCATTGGCGATTCACTTGGCAGACGGATTCACTTCATTTTTCACGGCACCCAAAACGAGAGGCAAACAAAAAGGAATCAGAGTCCGTGGCCAACAAAGGCACAAAAGGCTGGGCAGGCAGTGTGGCACAGTGAGCCCCTTTCCTTGGCCTCCACCCCCGGCTCCTCCTTCGTGATCTTGTGTATTATTTTAATATTTATTTACATTTGAGCATTTTGCATAACGCGCGGGTCACGACGGAAATCGTCGGCTGGCAATTTATCAATACATAGTTGTTTCCCCCATTTCGCCCAGAGGAAGGAGAAGGAGATGGAGACGAAGCCACAGTCAGAGACCAAGAGTTGGGGTCCAGAAAGGTTCGGTTGCACGGAGGGCAAGAAATCAAAACAAATGAAAAACGCGCCAAAAAATCAAAACGCGCACAGATTTTTTGCCTCGATTTTCGTTACTTTTTGGGCGAGGAGCAGCAGCGGATCAATGGGAATAACGTCAAGAGCCGAGAGTTGAACCGGGGGACCTCCGCCGGGAAACAAGTTCAAAGCGTTTGCGGCGGCCGCTTTGCACCAACTAAATTGAAATGAGGCGAGCGCCAAATGGAAATGGAAAAGCCCCGGCGACTCCGAGGGTGTAGCTCACAGATACTCGCCAATGCCGAGATACCCATCCCCGTTTCCACCCCGCGTTGCCATTGCAGGCTTCAATGATTTTCCATGCGTGCGAACGGCGCTTTGTACCAGCGCGATATTTGGCCTGGGCTTTTGCTGCTTTTTGCTGCTTTTTATTGTTGATTCGAGCCGAGCTCAGCTGACTCAGAGCCGCCTGTGAAAAACGCTCGTGGAGGAACATCAATGGCAAGCCAGCAACAGCAACAATAAACACAACACACCCACAATTACCGGTGATTAATAGTGACACAGTCAAGGATATCTTGACTTTGTCAAGCGATTGGTGGCTGCATTAGAATACAATCAGGGAATGAATATCTTAACATTTATTTAATAAAATATAAGCCTTTTCTAGGACTTATAATTGAATATTTATTAAAACAATTTTGAACTTTATACTATAAAATGTTCAATTAAAATATTTGGCTTTTTCTGTGACTTGTAATTGAATATTTATTTAATATTTATTTAATCAATAAATCTTTATACTTTAAAACAATTTAATTCAATAAATAAATGCTTTTTCTATATATAATTACAATATAATAGAAGAAACAATTATAATATTTTTTTATATATTAAAATTAACAGGGAAGACTAAATATATTTTAGCCTTATAGTTCCCATAGATATGCATAATTTATTTATTTATTTAATTTATAAAATACTGGTAGTGCTAAGACAAAAATTATATTAAACAAGCTATAAAAGTTTTACGAACTATTTATGAAAATATTAAGCAAATTCTATAAATTTGTATTGCTATTAATTAAACAATTTTATGAATTAACTAAAATTCTTTAAAATCCTCTCTATATCTCAAAACAAAGAAGAAATTTATTAAACAATTTATATAATTATTTAAAAGGTTTAAGAATTTAAACTGAGTTTTAAATAATATTCAGTTTCATCTCACAAATTCTTCTTTAAAATACTAAAATATATCTTCTCTTTCAAAGGGTATGTAAAAATGCGGCTTTTTGAAATTGCAAACTATCATTCAGTTCCATTTAGTCAGTATTTCATTCGGGGGGGACTCGAGGTCTGTTTTATGCACAATGTTATTGTTTACACCGCTCCCCAGCCCCCACCCGCTGGCGGCCCATCCCTCGGCCGGTATTGTGGATAGTCGCATAAAGCATCATATAGACATCTTCAACTCCTGCCTTGAACTTGGCAAGTTTGCATGTACATAATATATATATGAAAGTACATATGTATATAATAGGGGCTGGCTGCCCATATATTTTGTTAGCCACTTTGTCGGTATTTAGCTTATGCCTTTTGACAGGCATTTGTTTACGGTCTCAGGAAAAAAGGCACCCAAAGAATACAGGGCTAACGAGCTTGTAGCCGGGACAGGGTTCCTGGTTCCTGGCTTCGAGATCCCCCAGCGATTTGGTTAATCGGAACACGCGATGAGTGTTTACTCCCGCCTCAGTTTCAGTTTCACAAAATCTGAAAAACTTTGGAGTGCGAGAGTGAGAATAAACATTTGCCTGCCGGAGCGGCGGTATAAACAATACGGGGCGTCGCACCGAGGGCCATAAATATAAATATTAAGTGCTCTTCCCGGTGGGTCGGCCATAATTCCATCTGTAATAGGAACGAGAGCTGGTCTAATGTTTCATATACGCGAATTGGGCGATGAGCAAGGGTATCAATATTTCCGCCAATTAATAATAATTACATATTTTCCGACCCAATGCGGGTTGCAGTTTGTGAGTCACACAAATCGTGATTTGAAGCTTAGATAAAAGATATTTGTATGATTGGTAATAATTAATTGAATGTGAGTTTAAAGGGTTATAGGGTAAGGGAATTGCTACTTTAAAAAACCAGTTTAACCCTCCCAATAACTTTAAACTATTGGCTCTCCTGAATATTAGAAAACTCTTTAATATGCCAGGGGCGTTCAACTTAACCCCTACGTGCTCTGCTTGAGATCCGCATTGTTACAAACACAAATATTTCGAAATCGCACAAATGCCAACAACAACTACAGATAATTGCCAAAAATCACCGGCAGAGAGTCAACTTTCATAAAACGGCATTCAATTTGATTTGCACAATTTGGTGGCTTTTGAATGTCTGCGCTCGTCTGTCGGCTTTTCAAATATACATACTGCATATATATACCATTTAAATAGTGTTTTTCGCTTGGCATTTTGGCGTTTGTTTGAATTGATAACAGGCTGGAAGTGCCTTTCAGCCTGACAGCCATAATCGCTCAACGCCAACTGGCGCTTGGAGCAGGGTGGAGTAATGGAAATGGAATAGTTTTTGGGGGTAGTTGGGCGCCAGGGGATGAAGTGCACAGGTAGCTAGGAACTGGGTACCAAGCCTATGTCTCCGGCAGGTCGATGGACACACCCACCCGGAGAGTGGAGAGTGGAGAGCGGAAAGCGGAAGCGGAACAAAGCCTCAGACAGTTGGACCCCAGACCGCAGACCTCTTGATGGAGAAATTATAGCGAGTCACGCGAGTGCGAAACTTTTCTAACCCTTCTTCTGCCTCCTGGCCTCCGAAATATTCGCCTTCCGACGCGCCGGCTGTGCCCCGATTCACAGGAAAACCAGAATTAGCTAAAAATAAAAAGAGAATTGCAGCCAAAGCCCGAAATGATTGTCTTTAATTGAATTCACTGCCAGCCAGAATAACTTTTAATTGAATTCCAGCTAAAGTCTAGAACTTGGCGAGGTGAGGTGATGACCCACTTGGGATCAGCCAAAGGATGTGATGCACAGAGAAAAATTGTTGATTGAATTTATATATTTTGCTGGATTTATTACAAATTTATTATAACTCTTTAATATCTCCACTAATATTTAGCTATGAAAATATATCAGGAAAATTGTAAGTTTGTTTAGTAAAAATTAATAAATTAATAAACCAGCTCTGTAAAGTTGAAAATTCCTCTTGAATATATTTATTTAAATTTAATTATATTTATATCTTTAAAAAAAACCCTTAGTAATTTATGTAAATATCATTTAAAACAAAAACAGTTCCACATCAATTTTTATTGCCTTATTGGCAGTGTAATACAGCTGTAAATGGTGTAAGCAGACCTTTTGTTAAAGTAAAACCTGTTTAAATTAAATGTATTTTTAACATATTGCGAGTAATAGTTAAAATTAGAATCCGCCAAGTAGGTTTAAGCCAGCTTTTAGGTCTGAAAAGGGGCTATAAACATTTGGTAATCAGCGGCAACTGCACCCGGTGCCTGGAACAAGGGAATACTTGGCTTGAAGAAGGTATCAGCATCATAAGAACTGAGATCTAATATATTATATATGTATATTAAAAGTTCATTTGACTTTATCAAAGTTGTACCCCGTCTGTAATATTAAAACACAAAACCTTGGTTACCGGCGCTATCCCAAAGTCAAGCCTTATATGTTCTAAAAGCTTCTGTTATTTCCCTCAGTGCAGCACTCACATGACATCGTCTCCTGGCCAGTCGGCGTTTAATCCATTTGAGAGCCTCCTGGCGTCCGCGGGCAAAGGACATGCTGCTGCGGTGCCAGAGGTGCAGGGCGATGACCAGAAGGCGCTGCACCCAAACTCCGAATCTCTCGCGGCTGGGCAGCTTGAACATTAAGCCGGGCACAATTGGCACTCAATTATCATAACTTTTCGAGGGATTTTCGCTATAGTTCCGGCGATTTCTGGAAGCGTTACTCCTTAGGGACTCGTAGAATTTCACTTTTATTTCAGGGGGCGGCGGTACGCGGCGGAACCGTTGTTACTTCAGTTGCGTTTGTTGTTTGACTGAGAATGCCGCCTAGCGCTGGGCCTGTTTCTCTGGTATTTCTCGGTTTCTCGGCTCGACAGGGAGAGAGAGTGTGTGTGCTGCAGTTGCGATTGTCACCGGCGGATACACTCACACTTTTTGTTGTTGCTTCCCAGCTTTTCAGCGTTTCGCGTTTTGTTTATACGATACCATTATTTGTGGGGCCGGCGTGCGTGTGGCTTACTAAGAAACCGCCGAGCTGCAGACTTACATATGTATGTACATAAAGCAGAGACATAAATTGTTAAAAAAATCGAAAATGTTTTTGCATTCAAAGCACACACGGCCTGGCACCTCCCTTTCGAGGTCCGAGCACTGAATACTCCTACTTTTTTACTGAGCTTTGCACTCAATTTGATTGTCGGCGGCAGAGGCAAACGGCAACGGCAATGACAACAACAGCAACAGCAACATGTGAGCACGCTGGGGGAAGCCCAGCTAACGGTGAAGGCGAAGGTGGCACTGGCACCACCGCCAAGGCACAGTGGTTCCAGTCAGGCAACTAAACCGATTCCAATCCCTGCAGCAGGGCTTGGGCTTGAGCCATCCTTGATCGCTCGTATTCTGATTTTTGGTGCTCTTAAAAAGCCAGATTTTTGAATAGATTTTAAAAATTATTAAACTTTATAATGGAATTGAAATTGTTAACTTTAGCTATCATTCTGAAAAACAGTTTTTGAAATTATTTAATTGAATTTTCTTTAGAGACTTTTAAGATTGATGTTGGTGTTCTAAGGACTTCTTCTTCTACAAAAAGCATTGCATATTTCTCAGGGCACTAAGAAATTTGTATCTAACTTTTCTCTGCCAAATCTTTTGCCACTAAATTGACTGGTTTTCCAGAATTGATCTTGGGAAATTGCAGTGCTTGACATTGTTATTTTGTATACAAAAGGAAGCCGAACAGTAAACACATTCTAATCATCCTTATTCCAACTTTATTCTACTAGAAATATACTTCTGATACATATTTTCATTTATTATGTATTTATTTTTTATGTTCCCTGACTCCCTGACCCACTGTATCCACCTGGTTGATGTGTGGGCGTTCGTTCCTAGGCGATTCCCTTACAGACCTCAGCCGTGAGTGGTGCAGCGGGTGCCGCTAGGCGACGAAGGCGAACAAGTGTTTTCGGTTGCTGCTGTTACTCGAGTATGAAATGTGCGAAGAAGACTACCCAATGCCCATGGAACGTCCATCGGAAAGCTTTTCGGATTAATGCTGCTGCCTGCTTGTGTTGTTATTTTGTTATTTACTTGCTCGTCGTTGTTGTTAGTGCAATTTGTTGTTGTTGTTGCCACCGTTGCTAGTACGGTTATTTATTTATTTATGCTAATGTTGCTGCTGCTGACGGCAGAGCAGTAGCTACCGAGGCAGAGGCAAGAAGGCAGAGACAGGGGGGCGCTGACGTTGCATTTGCATTGTTTAGAATGAGAACAACGAGAAAATGAAAAAACAGGGCAAAGACAACAACAACTACATTAACAACAACACTACAAGTGGCACTCACGCGACAAAAGCCCATAAATAAAGTGTTCTCATGGTTATCTTGTTTTCCATGCAATATTTTCGAGTATCCCAGAAAATGCACAAACAGAAAATAAAGGGATTTTGAGTATATATTTTCTGTAATTTATAATGTCTTAAAAGCTACCCAATAATATATAAGAAAATAAGCATTATTACCCATTAAACTTTACCCTTTAAACAATGTCTTGAAAGGTAGGAAGCAATAAAGTTACGTTTTTAATCAAATGTGATTGTTTCTTTGATTTATATTAATATATTTTATTTTACCATTCTTACAATTTTTTTCTTAAATTTCAAATACATTAAACAATAAAAGCAATTAGTAAAAATACACAAAAATTTCTTAATGTGTATTTACATTTTAAAAACGAACACAAAGAAAGTTTGAAGTTCCCATCACGTTGGAGAAATTGATGGAAAATTCTCAACACGTTTAGCAGCTGTTTCTCCGCCTTCCTTTGATGGGCGGCTGGGCATCGGATCATCTGGCTCCATGGGTTCCACTGGATCGGAGAACCGAAGACATCGCCGCTGGGTACAATTTGTACACTAAGGAAACCCATGCTAGTCCAGACCCAGCGGAATTTTCTAAATAAATTTCCATAAGCTGTAACTGTTTTATTATTATTATTTATGTTATGTATTAATATAATTTGAAGTAATCTATAGCAATTAGTGTTGTTAACAGAGGGTAATCTTAAATGAATAAATAAATATAAATACTTTATTAGTAAAATATTTTTTATTTAAATTAATATAAAAATAGTAGTTAGAAATCTTTTAAATGTGCAATTTACCTTTTCAAATATTGTCATTTAATTTATATACAATCTTTCCTTTTACCGAAAACCAAAAGAGAGCTTCCCCATTTAAATATTGTTAAATTTATATATATTTCAATTCCCTGACACCCCCACAATATGAATCCTCCAGCTGTGGATAAGGAGACCGCCGAGAAGGTCCGGCTCCACCTGAGCAAGGAGGAGCTGGAGCGCCAGATGCACAGCATTCATGGTCAGGGTGACTCGCAGGAGATAAAAACTCAAATTTTTGGGAACAATGGGAACAGCTCGCGTGCCACCGGCAGCAGCGGCACTGCCCAGATCGATGGGCCACGGCAGGAATCATGGATTTTCGAGAGCGTTGGAGGCTACTATATGCCCACCGAGGATCTGACCAAGATTTCGCTGGCACCGCAGGAGCAGCTGCTGATGCGGAACCTGATCTACGCCTTCTCCGGCGTTCCCTCCTCATACATTACGCCGGATATTCCGGCCGAGAAGATCGCGGAGATGACGGCTGTGGAAATAGCCAAGGTTCGCTTCCGCGTGGACGATGCTTTCAACGGGGCCTTTCGGTCGCTGGCCAATACTGTCCTGCCCCTGATTGGGTATTACATCAGTGTGCAGAGCTTCATTGAGGAGACCAACATGACTCCCAACTGCGGCCGAACCCGCCTGGCCCTGGCCACCGCCCTCAGTGACCAGATGGAGGACTACTACAAGCTGCAATCCAAGCTGGAGACGGATGTGAACGAGCGGAAGCTGAATCTCAAGGAGCTGGTGCTGCAGGTACGCCCTTGGCTGTCCAGCCTCAAGGTGTTTGCCGGCATGGCCTGCAGCTCCCGGGGCTCGCTGAACAGTGCCCAGCTGGTGACCCTGCTGGACCAGTTCTCCAAGGACCAAAAGGTCGTCGCACCGGATCTGAAGGAAAGGGTTTCCCAGATCCTGTCCAAGGTCACCCACACCTACATGAAGATAGTCCAGCTGTGGACCCAAAAGGGTATCCTCTACGATGCGCAGCATGAGTTCTTCGTAGAGGACACCGAGCGTGCCAATGCGATGAGCAGCACGCTGCTGGCTCCCGAGCAGTGCTGCCAGGAGTACTGGTTGGAGCGGTATAACCTGATTCCCGAACGTCTGCCCTCCTTCCTGCTGGACCAAGCACAGAAGATATTCCTGGCCGGGAAGTACCTAAACATTTTGCGCCAATGCAACGTGACGATGAAGCTGCTGCAGAAGCCGCTTAGCTATACACCCGGGGAGACTCGCCACTTGGAGATCATCCAGGAAAGCTACCAGCTGCCAGCCGGCAAGCTTTTGGAGGTGATAAAGGAGCAGCGCCTGGCTGTGCATCTGCGCAATTTACGCGGATATTTTCTGCTGCAAATGGATGGCTTTGCCGAAAGCCTCTTGGACAAGTGCCAGGAGCAGCTGCAGTGCAATGTGGACACATTGATCCCCGAGAAGCTGCAGAATTTGCTGACGGAGTGCCTTCAGAAGTTCAATGATCCCTTCAAGGGGATGCTGCGCTGCCAACTGAAGGCCTGCGACGTGGCCACCCAACTGGCCCGAGGACAAACGGCCGAGAAGGCCTCAGAGGACGAGGACCCGGAGGTACTTCGCCTATACGGCTACGAGTCCTTGGGCCTGCGCTACGAGGCCAAGTGGCCGCTAAGCTTTGTGCTCCACTCTCAGCTGCTGGAGCAGTTGCAAGTCATTCAGCGGGTCCTGCTCTTCCTGCGCTATGTGCATCGCTCCTTGACCCTTTTGTGGCAATCTCCCGCCGACGGTGCGGTTCTGAAGAAAACTGACCGCTCTGCGGAGCTGCGCCAGCGCATGATGCTCTGCATGCTGAACCTGGAGCAGCATATTACCCTGGACATTGCGGAGCCGCGATGGCAGTCGCTCCTCCAAACGGTAGACAAGGCCGAGAATATTGACGAGGTACTGACCAAGTTCGAGGACACTGTGGAGGAGTGCCTGCGCCTGGGTCTACTCTCTTCTGCCAACACCTTTGTGGCGAGTCTCTTCACCCTCGGCCATATATGCCTCAACTTCTGCGGCTTTGTGGAGTCTCCACCGATTGCTGGCAGTGACCAGCAGTTTGACCAGGTCATTGGGGAGTACGAGGAGGAGTTTGGTAGCTTTATAACCACCATTTTGGATTTGGTGAAGCAGCTGGGCAGTCCCAGTGGCAAGGAGGGCGAGCGACAATCCTGCAAGCAGCTGCTCCAACGGCTCGAGGAGTACAGCAAGAAGCCAGAAGTGTTGCCCGACTAAAGGAGCTGCAGTTCCACTTTCGTTTTATTTTTGCATGTTTTTTGGGTAAGAAGCGTGTCCAGCGGTCCAGCAGCCTTACCAAATCAGCCGTGCCCCCCAAATAAACCAGCAAAAACGAGCCATAAAATCCATAGGCAATAGCTGGACTTAAACTACACTCTCTGAATATTTGGGTACTGGACGGATAGAGCTTTGAACCATTAGTAATTAAAAATATATATAAAATGATGGTTAAAAAAAAAACAATAATTTATGTTTGGTAATTTTTATGTCTGCCCCTTTATTATATAACAATATTTTCTAGGCATTTCTTTAAACAAAAATTAAATAATAAAGTCCATAATGAGCCAGTGAGCGTGTGAGCTTGGCATATGGATTTGACACCTGTGTCGGTGTCTGCAATTTCCGATCGCCCCACCGACTCACAATGGGCGTGAATAATCGATGTGTGTTTAATTTTTGGCCAGCGATCGTTAATGTTCAGTCACGGCGGTGGTAGTGCAACGAAAGCGCCGATTTGCATAAGATCGTAAATTATTTTAAATGGCGGTAAACAGATTTTAATGCTGCGCCCCCCTGAACGGGCCGCCAATTTGAATTCAAAGGCCAATTGTTATGTAAATGTACTTGCCTCAGTTGCAGACGCAGTTGCACGCAGCCGCGTCGCCGCACAAATTTCATGTACTTCGTATTAATAAATAAAAGGAAAACTCGAGAGCGAATGCCTCTGTCCAGAAATCACTTAATACTTATCGCTTTAAGGACAACAGGTGGTCGACAACGATGACGCAACAAAACCCAGGCTCCGACTGGGGGATAAACTGCCCGGAGCGGGCCAATAATAATGCACTCGGAATTATGGTAAAGTTCAGATGCATTGCTTCCGAAATGTATATCATTATCTGCTTGCGAAAATGATGGACTGCCGCTGTCGGTTTGCATTTAGCCCGAGATGAAGTCGGATGGAGCCTGAATGGCTGAATGGAGCTCACCTGAAGTGGAATCGAGTGGAGTGCAATGGAGTGCCCTGGCCAGAGGTACTACAACCATAAATACTCGTTGTATGGCCGTGGGAATTCCCCAGCTCGGCTCGAAGATCAGCATTATAGGGGGGCAGGTTCATTAAACCCGCGTGGCACGCCTCGTTCGCGGGATGACTTCATTTACGATTGGCTAGAAATGTCATAAACTTGAACCCGCCAGCTGGCCACCGAGCGGAAGCAGGCTTCAAGGTTCACTAGGCCCCTAATTGAGAGCCGAATTTTTGTATTTGGCAAAACGGCCAAAGCCACTCAGCCATTAAGTGAGTGCTGGGTGGGTCAGCGCATCGGGGTGCTCTTTAGAAAGCAAAAATGATTGAGTAAATTGGGGGGAAAACTTCATATAAAATAAAGCCTAAGGCATTAATTTTTAGTTAACGAAAATTTAGTTAAATAAGATTCACACCTAAAAATCTTTAATATATTATTTAATATTTAAAAGAAAATTATTTAGGCAACCTGAGCTATGGTTAGTTCAAGATTTTCCCCCAAACAATATCTCATTGAAATACAAATCTTTGTTGCACTCTCGAAAAAAAATTATCTACAAACATTTATTGAACAGAATATTTGGGTCCCACCGTGTCTCCCATCACAGTTTCCACCTCCAAATCACTCGATTTGCTATCGGTGGGTTCCGGGAAGGCATTCTGGCTTGTTGACTCCGCCGAATGGGGGTTCAGGTAGTCATAGACGAACTGGCACTCGTTTATCTCCCCGGACTCGCACTTATCCTTGTACCAGAGCAACCGATCCGTGTTCCCGCCCAGCGACTGGTCGAGCAGCTGACGCCGCTGGCGGCCACGCTCTAGGAACTCTATGTAGTCGATGGACTTGAACTCCTGGAAGGTGCCCAGAATCTCGAAGGCGTCCTCGCACACCTTTTCGTAGCTGTCGGACATGGCAATCTCACGATGCACCCGCTCCTGGATCATCTCGTTGCGCTGCAGGTCCGGCATCTCGGTAGGCAGGATGCGCGACCGGATGGTGGCAATTTCATTGTCCACACTGGCCAGCACATCCCGGTGCGACTTTTTCTTGGCCTCCTCGTAGGCCAGCTGCTCCTTCTGCAGCGCCGTCTCGCGGGCCAGCTTCTCGGGATCCATCTGCTTGCGGGACATCAGGATGTTCATCATTCGGTTCAGGTTGAGTTCATCCCAAAGCACGGCCATTCTCTCGTTGTACGGGCCACTCAACTTGCCTTTGGTGCCTTTGCTGATTGAAATTAAATTATTATTTATAAATAAAATGCCAAAATTATTTGTATTTAGACTTACTCTTGATCCCCCTCGCCGCCCTCGCCCTCGCCCTTGGCGCCCTTCTTTCGCGAGGCAAACTGCTCCTCCCGCTCGATGCGCTCCATCTCCTTGCGGGTCTCCTCCTCCGCCTCCCGCTTCGCCTCGATAATGTCCTTGTTGAGCTCATAGTACTTGTGCTCCCATGCCTGTATGCTCATCTTGCGCCGCTCCTCCTTGAGAATATAGGTCATAAGCTGCTGCAGCTCATTGCTTAGCGGCACGTCGAAGCTGTGCGGCAACTTAACCATTCGGATGCTGCTGTTATAATCGCCAATGCCCAGGATTTTGTGCGGCAGAGAGGGGCGGTGCTCGGTGATGCCGGTGATAATACCGCCGCCCAGGATCTCAATGAGGCAGGCATCGTCATCGCGAGCTATTCAGGGAAAATCAAAAACCATTTCTGTATCCTTTAGCTATGACTCACCCAATATATCCCAGGCCTCTAGGATGCCATCCATCCTGGTCACGTACAGAACCGCCGGGCGCGTCTCGCTCCAGGCCACGGCGGTAAGGTCACAGGCTCGCTGCCGCCAAAAGATCGGCGAATAGTTGTAGTCCTCCTTCCAGATGGCCAGGATGGTGCGCCCGATAGATGCGAAGAGCTGAGGATAAAAGGGATTCTTGCTCACCATCACCACCGGGCCGTCGTGCACCCTGGCGAAGGGAATGGAGCTGTTAATGACCTCCGTGGGATCGCCCTCCGTGTAGGTGCCCTGCCACTCGATTCGGTTGATGTGGCCGTAGAATGTGGACACAATCATGCTCTGGCGCAGCGATGGCGTATCCTTTGCAATCAGCTTGGTGGGATAGTTGTGCGGATTTGCCTGGATGACCCGCGGAACCGGGGTAAGGCAGCTGAAGCTCGCGGTTTCCCCTATGATCCCCGTTATGGGCTCGGGGTAGGAGAGATTGTAAGTCGGCTTAATCATCTGCAACTTGTAGGAGGACTCGCTTTGTGTCAGCTCCTTGGGTAGCATACGGGTGCGCATCTTGTCCTTGGCAGCCTTGCCAGCGCCTCCGTCCAGGTTCCAAAAGCTGATGGTGCCGGCAAAGGAGCACGTCACGAAGAACTTGTGGATATTCTTGGGATTCGGGTCGTTGAAGACCTTGCCGAATTGGTTCAGGTACATCGAGTTGCCTAGCCAGTAAAAGGCCGTGATGGCGCCTTTGGGAGAAGTGGGCAGCATGGATGTGGTGGCCGGCGTGATCCGGTTGTCCTCCAGCTCAATGGTCCAGTTGAGGAACTCGCCAATCATCGTTCGGTACTTGGCCTGCGCGGCGGTCAGGTATTCCTCCTCCTCCAGCCTTTCGCATCGTCCCTGCAGGTCCCACAGGACCACCTGGCCGTTCTTGCAGCCGCCCAGCAAAATGTCCCCGTTAAAGGGGCAAAAGGTCAGCGCAGTGTTCTCGATCTGCGCATCAAACTCCAGCTTGTAGTTCAAGTTGTCCGAGAAGCTCCAGAGCAGCACGGGATTGGGTTCCAGCACCGCGCGCTGCACATAGTCCACGCGATTGGTGGCCTCGTTGATGGTGGCCGGAGTGCTAAAGGCGTAGGACACTGCAATTAGCCCCGAAAGTTTTGGATACCAGTCATAGCCGGCCACGTAGCGCTTGTTGCTCTTCGAGATGTTGGCGAAGCAAATGAACTCCTGCAGATATGGATTTGTGTACTGCACCACCTGACGGTTGGATATCAGCGAGTAGTCGTCACTGGAATAAAATATATTTGGGTTTATAGGAAGGTTTTAAATATCATATATGTATCTTTGGCCTACCGATAGCTGTCGATCTGATTGAAATCCAGTGTGTTTAGCAGCATCTGGATCTGCGAGGACAATTCTACAGGCGGTTTCTCTGGAGCCACATATGTGCCCGGCTTTGCTTGGGCCTTGCGCTTCTCCTCCTCTTCATCCACATCCGTTTCATCCAGCTCAAGATCTGTGGCCATTATATAAATTCGATAATAAATTAGGAAAAATGTTATACAGACTCAATCACCTTCATCATCAATTTCGTAGAGATACTGCGACCAAGCGTTCGAGGGAAAGGTGGGATTCGTCTGCTGCTCCCTTTCGATCCTCGGCGGAGCGGACTGGATGGCAACTGTGATCCTTTTCTTGGTCACATTCTCCCATTTTATATTCTCGTTTGGCAGCAGCTCGATCACCCCGTCTCGAACATCTCGGGTTAGTCTGAAATCGAAGTCGATGTGTTGCGGCATCTGGATGGGATACACGCTCTGGATTTCCACATCGATGGGCTCCTCCTTGAAGTGCTCCACCAGGATGGTCATCTCGTCCTCGGTGCCATGGCTAACCCAGCGACGGGGCTTCTTGCGGAGGCGCCGCTGCATGCGCCAGCGCTCAAAGTGCTCCATGTTCTGAATAATGCCCATGGCCAGCTTGCTCTCCTTGATGCTCGAATAGAAAATGAATGGATCGCCCTCGGGCGGATCATCATCCTGCTCGGTGAGCAGTGGACAGAAGCCCATCAGCACATAGTGCTCGGGGTTGAAATTCTTGAACTTTTTTATCAGGTCGGCCGAGTTTTCCAACTCGTCGAAGAGGACATCGCGGAGATCCTTGTACTGCACCTGTTTCCAGGGGAACTCCTGGGTTACATTGATGCCCACCTCGATTTTCAAGATCTTCTGAACTTTCTCTCTGTATTTAACAACAGAGGGATCAGGGTTAAGGGCTAAGGCGAAGGGAGTTCCGGCTACTACTTACGAGACCATGACCTTTTGGCAGCTCTCCATATTCATAAGAGTTCGCCATGACTCCCCCACATTGTAGAGGGCTCGCACGTCGACCACTTCTTCATCGGATTCCGGTTCCTTGAACTTCTTCAAGTAGGGTTTCTTGCTCTTGCCCAATAGCGGTGCCGTGCCTGCGGTATCTGTTCCCGGCTCCTGATCCGGGAACATATTCTCCAATTCGACCTCATTTTCTATCCGTCCCGAGCCCGAGGTGTCCAAGGTCGACATGGTCTGAGTCTGCCTTTGGTTCTGTTTCCGTTAGAGTGTTTTTTTTTAATAAATATTTATACATATATCTTGTATTGATGAATAGAAAAAGACAACTTTGTCATGGCAATCGGGGGAGCATGCGCAGGTCTCTACTATCCAAGAGTTTCTCTTGCTGTGGCAACGCACATAAACAGAATTAAGTTAAAACATTTTCACTCATTTACATGGCCTGGCAATTTTTCCTCAACGATTTTTGAGCCTTTGGAGTTTTTGAGTGGGTGATTGCCTTGTTGTCGCTGTCGTTTCGCCTTTGTCGCAGGCTCCGTCTCCACAGCCGTGGTTTTTGGTGGCTGAAACTGAATCCATGGCTGAAACGCCGCCGTTGCCGTGGCTTGTGTGTGTTGCTGCATTTCACATCATTATCTTTGACCAAATACGGAACTATGAGCAAAAAACGCAATTGTGTGTCACTCACAGAGACTTCAAGCCCGAACGAAAAAAGCTACGAAATGCAGGCAGAAATATGTGTTTCTTGTGCGATCTGTGGCAGTTGTTGTCCGAGTCCCAGTCCCAGTTCCTGACCCTCTCCACCTCATCGATATTTACACCCACACAGCGAGAAAAGGGAAGCCCAAATCTAGTTACTATTACCATTTAAATGAAACTAATTTGAGTAGGTTTGCACTTATTATCATACTCTAGTTTTTAACAGTTAAAAAAATGCGGAAATCGCATAAATCACCCATAAATTAAATTTATGTTTCAAGCATTTTACTCTCGCTATAAACTTATTTTTACTTTAGAAAGGGTTGTAAATTATTTTCCAAAATCCCATTTAACCAAAAGTACACATATGTATGTCAGGCGTAACTTTAAGACTTTTATGCCATCGGCAAACATAAAACGTATCAGTGTTAAGTACATAAAGATTTATTTGACGAGGATATGAATATTTGGGAACTGGCGGGCAATTGGTCAGGCTTTTTCCTCGGTGGAGCCTGAGATCGGTTCAACAAACGCCACAATGGAAAGTCTCCCGTTGACGCACTACGCAATCGAAATCGAAAGTTCTCTGATGGACAGCTGCGAAATGCGACTTCGGCGGGGCAGAGTACAGAGTGCAGAGTCAATGCACCACCGCGATTGTGTGGCGGTAGTGGTGATGGTGCCACATGAGTGGCACACATTTAATGGATGCACGTCGCTCACTTTCATTCTGGGCGTCTTTCTGCCCAACTTTCGATTTTAAATGCAATTTATGCACCTGTCACTCAGCCAACTGATAACTGGCAACTCCGATTAGCCGTACTCCCGGCATTGAGGCTATTGTGCCCATCGTAGCGTCGCCCTGTTGCAAGTTGCAAGTTGCCGCTTGCCGGTTGCCTGCTGCCTGCTGCCTGCTGCCTGTTGCCACAAAAGCCAATAAATCAGTGGACAAATTGTTGACAAAACATTTCGTAATTTAAATAAGAGAAAAACGCGACAAGCTGCCGATAGTAGCTAGCCGCAAATGCAGCCCAGGCAAACAACTTCCTCATCCGTCTGGAGTCCAAACAACAATGGCAACAGTCCCGCGCAACGCTGGCAACAAGAAAACAAAATAAGCCAACAGAAACCCACAGTGGGCCAGGCCGATAATTCGCTGATTGGCAACCGTTTGAGTTTTTTATTTTGTCTACAAAAACTCCACCGAAAATAATGGAAAAACAGCCAAAAGATCCCCCTTGACCTTTTTGTCAGCATCGAAATGGAAAGATAATGTTGACAAATCGAAGATTGGATACGCTGGAGGGGTGCTTGAAGGAACTTTTATAAGAAGATAGAGTAAGCTAAAAATCTGTTTATAAATTATATGTGAAATGTAAAATATATAGAGTCCTACACAAATTTTAAATCAGTAAATTATATTATTCAAAAGTTTTACAAAAGTTCTGACTATTTGATTTTGCTGAAATATAATTTAAGAGATATTAAATATCAGTAAATTGAAGCTACTTTATAATTTCTTTATTCCAAATTTATAATATAAAACTCAATAATATTTCAATTGAAAATCAACCTTTAAAGTTTACTAAAACATGTTTTATTTTAACAAAAACTTAAGTTGCAAGTGTGAAAATTTCTTTTACCTTTTAATAGGCTTTCCAGAGTGAAATCAACAGCATCATCCCAAGAGTTTAGCAAATGCATATCACTTCTTCGTATTATTTCTTTTTTTATCCACTAACTGACATCCTCAAAGACGCATAGCTTAGTGGTAAGTGTTAAAATCTCATAATCACCTTAGAGGGTATTAGAGCCGCTCAATCTCCGCCTGTTTTTGGGGCTGGGCTGCAATCATAATCGCCAAAAGTCGTAGGCAGTGGCTGGGGAGCCACACCGGCCACAAACAGTTGGCATTCGGAGGCAGTCGGCGGTCGCCAGGAGTTGTACAACTGGCGACAAAATGTTGCATGTTCGTGGCGCTGTCACCGGTGCTCTGGGGGGAGCCTGGGAGGCTGGGGAATGTATGCAAAAAGGTGCTAAAAAGATCAGAGGCAGCGATTTATCTTCATTTGCATTTGACGTCGCTGGCTGTGTGTCAAAAAGGTGTTAAGTGCCAGGCGGCAGACCAGGCTGGAGTCTTGAGCTTAGTTTTGGCTGCGGTGCCGCTTTTGATGGCAGCAGCAGCAGCAGCAGCAGCGTCAGTAGCCGATGCGCATAATTTTCTATATTTTATAACTCTGAGGTTGCTGAAAAAAACCAAAAATCACATTTTGGGAGGCGAGCTATGTTCACACAGAGAGGCACATCAATCCGCTGAGCCGCTGCCGCCCAATAAGGCAAAAACCCCCCCAGCACGAACCGTTATTATATGGCCAGGCAAATTTGCCAAAAAAATACACCCCGAGCGACACCAACAATGGCCACTTCTAGCCGGGCCAAAAGCCAGAAAAAAGCCAAGCCGAAAGCAAACTGAACTGAACTGAACCTCGGCTAAGCGCTAGATAGTCGCACCGATAAAAGGGACATGAAATTCAAATTTGAGTGCTGCAAATTCGCCTGGCGACTTATCAGTGGAGTGAAATTTGCAACCAGAAACGGCTTCCGTATTACGGCGTTTTGTGAATTATGTGAGAAATTTGTTTGTGGGCTAAATAGTTTACAGATTTGCCTTTGCCGGCTCCCTCCCTCTCTCTCTCTATGTTGATGGTGCAACGTGGCGTATGAGTAATGTAAAGGAAGTGAGATTGGGGATCAATAGATTCTGCGATAACACTGAAAATTGGGCCACGTTTCCATTTAAGCAGAAACTGAAAGGAATTCAGTTCTTTGTATATTTTAGTTACAACCTTATTTTCCAAGGCTAATTTTCCCATGGCTAATTGCTTGCCAGTGTAACAGACTGTGAAAACATGGCTTGATTTTAATAAGCAATTTGCAAAAAATGGCAAAAATATGGCAAAATTCGAATGAGAGGAAGCTCTTAAATTGGTGAAAGGGAAATG
The DNA here is from genome assembly GCA_008042485.1 of Drosophila mayri. NCBI lineage: Eukaryota > Metazoa > Arthropoda > Insecta > Diptera > Drosophilidae > Drosophila > Drosophila mayri. The sequence continues at coordinate 636,850 of VNJN01001215.1, forward strand.
GCCAAGAAACGACTTTAATTGCAGATTGGTGGAAAGTTTTACTATAACTTAATGTCTTTAAGAGGGAGAAGGAGTTTATTTGTGATGATGAACAAGAGAGTTATTACAGCTTCCATTGGATGATCAAATGAGTTGCTTGACATCCGAACATTTTTCTAATAAAACAGGGAATATTTGGTTGCGAATCTTCATTTTCATTAGGAAAATTTAATATATATTTTACAATAAACATTTATCTCATTTATATGCATTTTCCAAGATACCTCTTAGCTGTAGAAGTATAAAATTCACCTACTTTAAAGCTACAGCCGCATCGGATTGTAATTGGAACTGAGAGAGACTGAGCAGACGGAGATGGAGACCAAGAAATACCCCAAGATCGTGGCAGATTTGCGGCTCTGTGGCGGGAGTGTGACAGTGATAATCCCCCAAGAAATATGCACACAAATTAGGCATGCATGGGACCTGGGCCCCAGCCCAGGTATCGTCTAGTGTGGCTTAGTATGGGGGATCTCTTTGGGAAGAGGGAGGGGCAGCGGCAGCCCATTGCAAAGGCTGGCCATTGTTGGCATATTTAAAGTTGTAAAATAGCAAACAAAACACGTTTGACCGACATTCGTGACCAAAGTGCGGCTGCCGCCGGATCGGAGGCTGTGGCTGGACCAGGATTTCAATTTCAATTTCGATTTCGCTTGGGCCGGCGACAAATGTGGAGCCAAGAGACCCCCAGCTCCCAGTTCCAGCTCCCCCATCCGGGCTGACCGTGTGACTACTTTGGCAAATGAAAATGCTTAGAAGAGAAATACAAGTTGGTCTGAGCAGCGGTGGAGTCGAAATAATTTATGATGCACTTTCTGGGGGGCTGGGACTGGGACTGGGACCTAGCTGGGATGTGGACTTGGTGGATAACTCCGTGAGTCATGGGCGCTCCGCTCCACTCGCAGCCAGGTGTCGCTCAAACAAAAGTGAAACCATTCTGTGTCCCTCTGCCGCACTCTGTCCCCCTGGGGAACCAAAAGGAAAGAGAGAAAAAAGACCCACAGAGACCCTAAAATATGGCGCATTTGATATTTATTATTGTCTGCGTTTTAGCGTTTTAATCACATGGCCAGAGTGCACTGACCTGCCGCAACCTACGTACTGCGGCCAGCTACTTGTGGCTACCGAATTGCGGTGAAAATCCCTCGAAGTTGCAGTTGCAGTTGGATTAGCTGTGCACTGGGAGAAATATCAATAGTGAACCACAAGTCTTGGCATTGAATATGTCTGAGAAATGTTTATAACTCGGAAAAATCTGCCTGACCACAAAGGCTTTCTTAAAATACTCCATTTATTTTATATTACTTCAAGGTTAATTCCGCCAAAAGTATAGTTTTTCTCCAAGTGACGAAGGTGGCCCACGGCCCAGCTAACTATGTTAAACAGCGAAATCAGGCTCGGGCCAAGACCAAAGACCGACGACTGAGGCCTCAAGACCAGGCTCAGCTCATGACTCCCAGCATCATCAAGATAAAGCGCATGACATACGGCGACAAGAAGCTACCAGAGCGTGCTCCAGCGCCTTGTGCCAGGAGGAGGTCGCTCCATGGACTCCAACTCCCAGCTAATACTCTACCATCTGCATCTCGTCGCCTCGTCAGCTCAGCGCAGCTCAGCGTCACGGCCAGAGCCTGGTCTTTGACCAAATTTGGTCAAACGTGCAACATTTCAGCCGCACGCTGTCAAAGTTTTGGCGTAGAAAGCGAAATTTTTGGCGGCGGCACTGAGGTAATCCAGGCTACTGCTGACGAGAATTACGAGAATGTGGCAACCGAAAAGGAAAGTAGCTAAGCTTAGTTTTTCATGGCAGCCGCAGATTTGAACGAGATTTGAGCAAAGACTTCAATCGTTTCGAAGCTGCCATAAATCATGGGCGCTAGCCGACTGAATCAAGGTTTCCCATTCGGAAACACAATTTATTTTATAATCGTTTAATGCGCCTGTTTTTCCATGACATCATCGCGACGATCATTACGGTTTTGTCTGGTCAGGGCCCTGTTGCATGGCGATTCCCTCTCATTTGGCGACGTGGCAACATCAGCATTAACGCGGCCCACGCGGCGTATGTGTAATCAATCAACTGGCCATCGCGGTGGTAAGGCCAGGAGTGGTTGGCGGTTACCTCGCCGTTTCTCCAGGTGTTGCTAATGGCTGCCGCACAGTGTCAGGGGCATGTGTGGCAGGTTGCAGGTTGCCAGTTTCTGGTTGCGAGGCCCATCTGATGAGGCTGCTGCGCTGACCACTTGCCATTAGAGGGCGTAATTACATTTTTATTGAAGCCTCCACGCAGGTGCTGCCATTTTCTTTTTGTTATTTCATCAGAGGGAGCGCAAGTGGCAAATGGAAAACTCCCATGAAAATTAAGGCTCGTTTCCGGCGTACACAAATATCGGAAAATTTACATAGCGTCCATGTAACACCGCCCCCGATGGCAATTTTAATGATTAATTTTCTCAGGCTCCAAATAAATGGAAAACCCATTGACAATCACATCGAAAATTGGCAACTTACCAGAAGCTGATGTTAAAGGAATTCTGCAAGTTTTTAATACCCTAACTTTGGGTTTAAGGGGGAAGCTGAAGCTTAAAGGATTTTTAATAAATAATAGATTTCTTTTAGTTATTTTCAGATATATATTTTATTATTTATTATCCCCTTTAATTAGGTATCAGTCACACTTAGCTTTTAGGTTCCCTAATGAAATATTGATCCTACAATTAATTACTTTTTTGTAATACAACTTTTAACTGTCTTATTATTATTATCCTGGCAATACGATCTCAAGAGTTCGCGACAAAAGCCAAGTTCCTCTTTATCCAATGAGGGTATCTCGCAATGCCTGCAGCGTTCCAAGTATTTGGCCTAGTGCGACTGTGATCGATATAAATCTACAATTTTAATTTTATTTGGCAAGCATTCGCAGCAATATATGAATGCAGCCGCCGATAAACATCGGCGGGCACGACTCATACCCGCCGCCAGTAGTGGCAGCAGCTCCAGTCCAGATCTTGCCCAGAACCCGCTGACATTTTCGTGGGTGTGGGCTCACAGCGAAGCCAGAAAAAGGTCAACTGGCAGCAGCAATCAAAATAGTTGAAAATAACTCAATTTTCTGGAGCAATTAACATGCTGCCAGATCTCAGATAAGCCCACACATTTTGGCGGCAAACTTGAATAATCCAAACGCGGCTTAAGCGAGGCCAGAGTTGGGATATGGAGAAAAATTGCATGTAATTAACAGTTAATAATCAAAAATTACGTATACGCATGCGCGGCCGAGTCGAAGCAATTAATTTGGCCATCGATTTTGGCCGTTGTCGGCATTTTGAGCCGTCTTGAAAGCCACGTTTGGCCTTTCTGACATCCAGCAAAGTAGCAGCAGTGGCAGCTGGTACCTGGGAGCTGGAAGCTGGAAGCCCAAAGAAGATGGCCAAAACAGCTTCACCTCACCCGCAACGAAAGTTTCGCATTCTTGCACTGCCGCCACAGCCGCTGTCTGAGTGAAATGAAAAGTGAAATTATTTATTATTAATGAAATTAATATATAATCATGTTTTTTTTCTGGGTGCGTATGCGCTTTGTTTTTGCGCGACAGCAGCACGTACATATGTTAAATCACAAAAAAAGCGACGATAAATAACCAACAAAACGCCGCGCCACCAAGTCCAACACGTTTCGCAGCATCCAGCGAAGAGGCAAAAATACTTTGGCCAGGCTTTAAAAAGTTCGCTTTCGTTTGTGTCCAAAAAGTACATCGTGTATGATAATGAACACGTAAAATTGGGGGGAAAATGTTCGAAGATCGCTGCGAAAACCAGTTGCTGCACCAAAAACCATTGCAAATCGGTGGCAGATGCTCCACGCAGCAAGCAACCCGAAGGATGAGGATGTCTCCAGCCACTGACAGGCTGAAGGTCGCCGCTTGGAAAAGTCACAGAACGGGAGCCTGGTCATAAAGATGGCCTGAAATATGAACTCAGGTTTGAGAAATGGCCAGCCACAGCGAGGCTAAGTCGGGCAGGACATATAAATGGCCTAAAGTGATATTTATGGCCTCAGGACAGCATGGGGTCAGATAAGTAGGAATTAATTACATTTAATCATTATGAAAATAAAATATAGGCATTAATTTCCATTACAAATAAAACTACTTGTTAAATTAGTTAATTAGGTCAGCTTAATTATAACAATATCTTCCTTATTTATCAACTTAATTGCAGAGTTCTTCTCAAATGAAATACAAACACCAATCAATCTCAATCAAATTGTTTACTTAAAAAATATAATAAATCTTAATAGTTGTTTGAAAATGATTTGAGTTAATCTTAGGGGGAAATCCGCAAATTAATAGCCAACCAAAAACTTGGCCTAAGTAATTTGCCATAAACAATCAAACAACTACATACAACTTAATTTGGCTTAATGGCATTCATAAATTGCACCCTATAAAAAGCAAATAAAACTCAATAGTTTCCTCTCGCAGCGTTACAAATTATATACGAAATTTATGCGATTTCAATTTCCTTGTGGCCTTTTTAATTAAAACATAAATATTTATATGGAATATTTCACATTGCCATGAATGCAACACACACACTTGCCACACTTGCCACCCGGCGCATTACGAGTCGGGCCGAAATTAATTCAGCAAATAAATAATAAAATCATTTACAATATAATTGCAGCGGGCCAACAAAAACACTTTCACCTTCGCCACGACGACGAGTTCGTTTCGGTTTGGTTTTCAGTCTTTAGTTTTCAGTTTTCCGCTTTTAGTTTTCGGTTTTCTGTTTTCCATTTGCAGAGTTCGCTCTTTGGCTGGATCGAGCCGTTGCTGTTTTTATTTATGCTTTGTGGGTGTTCAACATGCACCATTTGACTTTTTACCACTGTTTTTTCCTTCAAGTTGCCCCGTGTGGTGGCATGAACATATTTATGCATCGGAGCGTTAGGCCAGAGTCCGCAATTAGCCAGCACCGACTACGTGGCTATAAAAAAAAACAAATCAGCGCGAAATGTGTTTCAAAAAGAGGCATTCAATTGGCCATTTGACACGGCCAAGTGTATATTTTGTGTAGGGGTATCCCACTTCCACTCATTCCCACACGTATTGCCGCATCCACCTCCTTAACCGCCCAATCAACGATCAAGATCATAATAGACAAATAATAAACAATTAAGCCCTTTTTATATATATATAAAATTATTTTTTCCAAAAATGCAGGGAACCTTTTACAGTCAAAAGCTTAAAACTCGTCAAAGGATTCATTTCCGACCCTATAAATCATATATATTCTTGATCAGGACGAAGAGGCGAATCAAACTAGGCACCTCCGGTAGAAAAAAAAATTTTGTCCAATTTTGCAAAAAAATGTAAGGGGTTGTTACATCATGATTTTTTTCAAAAAATTAACAAAAAATGAAATCTTAAAATTTGTTTTATTTAGTATGCAGATTTATTGTCCCAATAAAAACTAACACAGAACTGCTTTCAGAATTGAAATAAACGCATGTTTGTCTCAGTAATGATATTTTAAACTTTAATTTGTCCATAAAAATATAATAAAAAATTATCAATTTATAGTCCCTAGAACTCTGGGAACCCTTTCCAATTCAGAAGCTTAAAAGTCATTAAAGGAATCACTTGCGACCCCATAAATCATATTTATTATTGATCAGCAAACAAGCAAAACCAAACATTTATTTTACATTTTTAACAATTAAAAAAAAAGGAACATGGCTAAAAAAAATCATAATAATAAAATAAAATATAAAATTAAATACGAAGAAGAAAATACTTAGGCAAAGAACTTAACAGAACCGTTTTATTTTTATATTGCTTCCTTAATTGTTTTGGTATTTGGTCAAACTGTTAGTTATTGCTGCCGCAGTCAAGTTCGTTGCCTAAGTCTTTCGTTTTTAACTTGTTATTTGTTGTGAACCGTTTATTAAATTTTTGGGTTTAAATAAACTAAAATTAAATAAAACTTACTTAATTCGCGAACCCAGCTTTATCACGCTGCGCCCCCCATTCAATTAATTAGCCATTAAATGTTTGATTTGCACTAAGCACATACATAAAACATAACAAACCCCATAACGAGGCCCGATCATGATGACAACGACAATGTGCCAGGGTCTTTCGGGGAGTTAGCTGATTAGCCCGAGATAAGCTCTCAAAAAAGTCAGCACAGTGGTTCCAGATGTCATTGAAAAGGCGTGAAAACATTGCTTCCTTATTACCCAGTTAAACTCATGAAGAAATGGTTACTTTAGTTCAGAAAATAATTTAGTTTACTAAAAGATATAACTTTAAATCTGGCATAGAAAGCATTAATATTATTACCATTCTTTATTCTCATATTTCCTACAATATAAACAATTCGGGAATCCAATATATCATTAATTACACTACATATATATTATTTTTATTATGTTAACAATTCCCCCAGTTCCCAAGTGCTACCGTAAGCAAACAGTTTTACCTAAATCCATTATGCCAAACAGACCTCCTTCTGTAAGGAAGAGGAGAACTAATTTCACTGAATTTCCCACTAATTGAACCCAACCCGGCACTTAGTATATCCCATCGATTCCCATAGAGGTTAATGCCCACTCAATCACCGCCGATCCAGTGTACCGCCGCCGCATCGGTGGGAGTTGACTGGCTGACTGGATGCCTGCCTGGTGGCTCATAACTCATTACTAAGTGCCAAGCGTTTGTTATGTGGCACAAAATGCCAATGAACTCGGTTCGGTTATCCGTTTTATCGGGTCCCATTCCGCTTAGGAACCATGCGAGACGCCGCCACAAAGAAACGGAAGCGTCCTCGGCTATAATTTGCGGCCACTTGACATGCATATCCCAGGCACTGCGCACCGATCCGTTCGGCGATGTCCCATTGAGCGGAGAGCAACAGGCAGGCGGACTTGGGAATGCATATTGGGCGTGAAAATTCAATATAATTTATAACAAAAAATATAGCAGTTGAAAACATCGTCTTTATATTAATAGGCACTTAAAAAATCTAACAAATTATTGAAATTATAAATATGAAAAATGTTTTATTAAATTAGGGAAAATATTTATATATTTTTTAACATTTTATTATTTATAAAATATTGTTCCTTGCTTTCATTGGCTTTATATATATTATATTTATATAGAATTTCGATATTTTGGCCAGCTCCAAGTCCAGACGCATTCGAAGGCCGTTCGCGGACACACTGACAATGTCCAGACAGCCAACAGACCGCCAAAGTGCATGCTCGAAACGCGTTAAACGATGATTTAGTGCCAATAAATAAGTGTAAACGTTCATTACAGATAATTAATGTATCTGCACAGAGGTCAGCCAGTCAGCCGGGCCTCTCGGTTCACGGAAAAGTGAAACTTCAATTAGACGGCTTAACAGCATTATGGCGTGGACGATTAAGACTTAAATTACGAGGAACGTCCCGTCGATCGTGGGTCTACACAGGCATAAAAAGGGGCATAAAATATGGCAAGAATAGATTTAAAATTTAAAAATTAATACAATTCTATGAAACTCATTTAAATTCAGTAAAAACCGATGACATACAATGGAGTTAAAATACCTGAAAATAAAATTGGGAGGTTGTAAATTCAATTAAAAAATTCATTTAGTATAACACTTATTTTAACTCAACAGTAATTTTAATTCAATATTTATTATATAGAAACTCGACTTGGCTCTAATTTCTCTGCCTGCATGGGGTGTAAATGCACGGGAATTGACATTTCACCTGCAAAGTCGTCTCTGCCATTGATCTCTTTATCACATAGTCGGGTCCGGACCCCGGGGTCGTTGGTGGAGAGATGGTGGATGGAGGTGGCTCTCCGTCTGGCTCTTTTTTCGGATGGCGTTGCACATGCCCCAAATCCATGCAACAATCTCAAACTGCCGCCTGACAATGTCGCCCAATTCGTCTTGCAGTTTTCATGCCTGCCGGCTGGAAATTTCGTATTTTTTCTTCTCTCGGCTTCAGCCTCAGCCTCCGCCTGGGCTGGGACCTGGACTTCAGTTGAGTTTCAGTTTTCAGCGCTCGTTTTTCAGCTCGGTTTTGGGTTTCGGTTTCGGTTTTGGTTAGCCTTTTCAATTTAAAATGTAAATCAAGTGTGAAAAACAAAATCTGCAGCGAAAGTGTTGCAATTGCAATTTGCTCGTTGCGATTTTTGACGTTTCTCGCTCCGAGGCTGTGTATTGATTTATTTTGATTGTTAATCAATTTGGCGAGCGCTGTCCCCCGATCGGTGTCGCTCCGGTAATAGTTCAATGAAATTATAAATCAGTCGCAAGTCCCCGTTTCCGAACCCGGAATCCCCGGGTCCGATCTCTCAGCTATCGATGGTCGCAAGTTGGTCGCCGGGGAGTCAAGTAATTCAAGACAAACCCGAAAGAATGCAAGTGACACACTTTGAGTCGCCTTTCGTTGTGGCACTCTTAACCCATTGAGTGGTGACACAGAAAATAAAAGGATTGTAAATTTGATATATTTTAACATTAATTCCAATCAAAAACAACAAAGTAATTTGGTATTTTTAAATCCTTTTCGAAGGCATAGCATTTATTAACTGATAAGAAGAATAATGTATAGAATATATATTTAAACACCATAGGCTTATATTATTTAAGGTTAAATCAATTTTACTATATATTTTTAGAAGCTTACTTTATTTAAAGAGGTTCCATTTTCTCTAAAGAAATGTTCATTTACATTCCAATGTTTTTATGTCAAGTTTAAGTTTACTTTTCTTCTGCAAAAAAGAAGCACCCTTCAAGGCACATTATTAACTAAAGTAACACATAGCTAATAAAGTTAAATTGATTTATTATATTTGAAAATATGTTTGGAATGCGATGAAGCCTAGTTTGGGTCAACATACCATTGAGAAAAAATCCACCATAAACTTTTACAAAATTCAGGTTGACTTAGAATCATATTTTAGAACTTTCTTTCCTTTCGCCAAGAACCCAACTTCAGTGGGTTAAAGCGGTTGGGAGGCAACTCATTTGTCAGCAGGAAGCTGCTGGAATTGTGGAAAGCAAAATCAGAAAAGCAAAAGGTTATGGCGCAATTTGCGCATGCGCACGCAAATTACGCGCCATAAATCATGCGACTTTTGCTTTTTTCCTCTTTATTTCGAATCTGCCTGGGCTCGGCTTTGGTGGGAGTTGCCCCAACTGTCACCGTCGCTGATTGCCGGTTGCTGTTGCATTGCATTGCCGTGGAAGATTAGCGAGAAGCGATAAACACATAAACCAAAATAAATTGCAAAGAAAGTGGATGTGGACACATAGCCGGGCTCACATCCATGTTCGATGGTCGCGTGCGTAAGCAATTACACGCTGGAATCGGTGGCCCGTGGAAGAGGTTCGCATGGGTCGAGGGTTGGGTTTTGGGGGCTGGGGGCTGGGTGTCCAGGTCATGCTATGTATGTGTGCATCTGCGGTTGGCCTGACATTTGCCATCCCGCTGATCCCGACCCTGACCCACAAAAGTCTAGCGACTTGCGGCCTGGCAAATTGAAAAAGAAAACCCAACCGGCTCGAGTGATGTCAATCACTTTGGCACTTTACTATTGCCAAGCTTAGCCTACACACAAAAGTAAACTTTGAATAAAAGCCAGGTGATTCAATTTATTTGTTTAAAGGTGCGGAATTTTGTATTAAATTTGCATTTCTATGATATCATTTTAAATTACTTTCATTTTGTTTATTAAATGAAAGATTTTATTTATTTCCTAAACATTTTCTGTTCCCCTTTTCCACCCCGCCCACTCAGGTGGCATGCAAATCTTCTTCTTCTCCTTGTCAGGTATTTCACTTCTCTGGCTGATTTTTTGCCTTGTTTTCCGTCGGGTTTTTCTGTTTTTTTTTTGCACTTCTTGACGGTCGCGGTCGGCTGCTGTGCCCCCAAGGTTAACGGCGCAAACAAAGCGGGCCAAAACAGCCAAATGGAACAGGCCGGAATGAAATGAAATGGAATGGACGCGGTCCTCGTCATGGATCCGCAAAGCCGGCGGCTAGAGATGGATTTTTTTGACTGACAAGCTCTCAAGATGGGCTCAAGTCGGTCGCCCAAGTGGCAAGCGGAAGATGGGAGCCAGAAATGGAGATTGATTCTGAAAATTATATAAGATATTGATTGAGATTGATTCTATAAATTCCATTAGATAAAGTATTATATTGTTTGCTAAGAATTATGTAATTATAGTTGGGTTACTATTTAATTTACAATTTATTAAAGCACTGTGAAGGGTTATGGGTTGGATGCCAGATCACTTTACCTCTCTCCCTATTTAAATTTTGTTCAAGTATGGATTACAATTTGGCATTCACCTAGTTTTGAATCCCTTCAGCTGACCCAGAACGATCTCAGCTGTCAGCCACAAGTGCTCCGGGATGCAAAACGAAAATCACGAGCTCAAAATCTGCCTCCAACGCGGCGTATACATAACTCTCACGCTCCGGTTTCGACCGTCTCTAGGCCCATGGGCACTTCGGCGCTGACTTTGTTCTTCTCGCTGTGGCTGCCAAACCCAAGACCCAAAACGTCACTCCAAAAGAGGCAACACTCAACCTGGTCGCGTTGTTCTCATCGCCGTTTTGTTGTTATGAAGACTGTAGTGCTTACACTGGGAACAATCTCTTTAATATAAATATATTTATATAATAAATATAATAAAGCTTAACATCACATGAATATATCATCTTTTTTGAATGTGTTTCTAGACTATAGTAAACCTTAGGAGCCTTCTTTGGTTTTTGTGAGCTTTTCTCTGTGTGTACTTGCCTCAAAATCCTGTGAGTAGCCGTCTGAGAAGCAGCGCCATTGGCTCTCTGACAGCCGCCTGCCTGGCATGTTCATTTTTATGGGCTCGAAGCCGAGAACAGCTGCATTCTTAGAAGTCAAAAGCGAGACCGGCGGCCGGCAGAAGAATGCCCGCCAGAAGACTGGCTTCTAACTGTGGATGCTGCTGATTGAAGACTCGTCGTCTTGGCTTGAACTTTTCGTAGGGCGTTGCAGGAGTTTCTGATTATAAATTGAATTTTATTAGTTTGCTTGCGCGCCACACTGATTTATGATTTTTCTACAAAAGCAGAACCCAACTAGAACTTGGCTTTGTAGGTTGCCTTTAATTAAGTCCGAGTGTCAATATGATTTATGCTCCTCCACACACATGCTCTCGTCTATATAATTAAAGATTCGAAATCGACCCAGCTTTCGGCTTTCCCTTGGGGGCTTCTCGCAATGCTTTTCCAGTTGCGTGCGATTGCATTACGGGTGAAATTTGCCAACTTTTACAAAAGATCTCGGGTCATCGATAACCTTTTTGGCTAGGTTTTGGGTTGCTGCCGCCTCCGACTTGGAGGAGTCCGTTCCTGAAACTGCTGCTCCCGCTGATGCTGCTGCCGCTGATGCTGATGCTGACATCATCAAATGCGAATCCGAATCCGCGGCCAAAAGCTGGCAATTTTATTGAATGCCTTGGCGTCCGTGGCATCCATTTGGGTTGGTTTTGATTACATAAATTTGGCGCCGTCTGCGATCGCGATGCGGTTCCATTTGCATCTTCAAAGTCCGCATGGAGCGGAGTGGAGTGGCGTGGATCAAATGTGGGTCAGCGGTCGCTCTTCCACTGGGGATTTGGGTGCGGCTCTGGACATCGCCATATGTAATTACAATAACTGCAACTTCCACTTCCATTGCAACTGCAACAAGCAAGCAGCAACAACAGCATCAAAGCAAACAACACGATCCAAGTAAAATGTCTCGAAACCTGTCGCTTTTAATTAAAGGCCCCGCAAACTCCGACTCTAAGTAACTTTTCATGTTTCAAGTTATGCGCACAATTTTAAGCGACAGCCCCAACAAAGGCATTGAACACAGAAATAACTTTTGCATTTAGTCATAACTGCATTTAAAATGTTTGTAAATGTTTATGCAAAAAAATGAGAGAAGCACAAAAAGAAAAAAGCATACACAAAGCCCAAAAAATGAGGGGAAAATCTCTGGTTTTTTGGGCTTGAGTTCGGGTACGACCCACTTCTGTCATGTTGCACGATAAATACTTTGAGATTTATTGTCTGCCGCGGTGGCAGGCATAATTACAATTTATGCCCAAGGTGGTCCCCGAGCCCCGCCTTGTGCAATAGACTCCTACGACTACTCCCTTGTCCCGGCTTCATCCCCATCCCCATCCCCATCTACATCCCAATTCCAGTCCCAATCCAAGTTCAAAAGCATGTTTTGAGGAAGCTGTCGCCAAAGACAAAGCCCCATACAAATTGGGAGGGAGCCAAGGAAGCCGTTTGGCTCATACGTTGTTTACCTGTCTCGCAATTGCCATTATTCTTGGCTGAATTGAAAGTGAACACCAGACAGACAATATTGGGAATATGAAATCTGGTTGCCTAGAAGATCGAAGATCTTATACTCTCTAAGTTAACTATTGATGCTTTATGGGATTTCGTATTTTCATGTTAATTAACTCAAAAATTTGGTCAAGAATTAATAATAATTATAATTAAAAAAGGTGGTGTTTTTATTTACATTCCTTGCTAAAGAAGCCTATGAGTTTATTAAGAGTTTATATTATTTATAAATTTAAAACCATTTCTTAATGTCTTTATACTATGTAAATCACCTTTTAATATGCTTTGGCAAGACAATAGCTACCAAAAACAAATTCCAAAAAATGCTAACTTGTTGCTATTTATACAGTTCAAAGATGAGTTCTTAATGGTTGTTGAGTTCCATTCACACTTTTTAATGGCCTCATAAAGTCTCCACTGCTTGTCCACTTCATGCTAATAGAATCTAGGAAGTAACTAATTAGTAATTACGAACTTCAGACACTCTACCTTTGTTAATTGGACAATTGATGTGGCCCAAAATTCAGGGTATTTGCAGAGTATCAAGAGGCGAAACTTTCGCATGGAGGGGAGGCCTATTACATCACGAGAGACGACGACTGGGTCTTGAGCACTTTTGGGTCTATTGTTGAGCACATAATTAAGCACCGCTTAGCTTATGTAATTAATGTCAGGCCAAATGGCAGCGTCAAGAGCCGCGTGGAGAGTCTAATGAACCAGCTGCGTGTGCTGATTTATATGCGACTTTTCATGTGGCTCAGTATGTTTGTTGTTAGCTTGTTTGTTGTCTGCTGGCCATTCGTTGTTTGTTTTTCCCGGCCAAATTGTGTTTTGTCACCGTCACCCATGGACGTCTCTCGATCGTGCACTTAAACTTCGTTTATGCGCAGGCTCTGCGTTCCGATACTCCAGTTTCGTAGCTCTTGGACCATGTGACATAAGTTGCCATTGCCATGATATATGAATATGACAAAGCGACATGGACAACTTTATTGGCTCATGAAAAGCGCTGTCACTGCCTGACTGACATAAATCAGCGAACGGCAGAAATACTCGTACGATCCCCCTTCTGCTCCCCCCGAGAGCACAAATCCAATCCAAACCAAAAACCGAAAGCTGCAGTCTGAAAAAATAAATCAAAAATCAATATTCGTCAGTTTTGGCGAAGGGCTGTGTTGGCTGTCATCTCTGGCACACTATATAGTACACAGGAAAATAAAGGCTTAAAAAACACTAATTAAACTAGTCCTATTTCTAAAGAAAATAAGATAATATCCAGTCAGTTGCAGCATCAATTTATACTGATTTATATTCAAGAGATTTTTAAAAACCTCTCGAGATTAATCTCCTCCTTTTTTCGGTGTAAGACTGTGTGGGCCCCGAGCACTATCTGCATTTGCATAGCTCAGAATATATATGTATATGCCAAATCGATATCATAGCTCTTATCTGATCGGCATTGTCAACCCAGCCGGACATTTCGCTTCATTCACGGGCATGGGGCAAAAACCCATTTCCCATATGGAAATGAGAGCAACAATTGAACATCGTGCAACGTTCTATAAATAATAACCGAGGGGAGTAGCGCAGAGCAGAGTAGAGCTTTTACTGGCCAACAGACACACTGGCCACACGCCACCTAGTGGATAAACAAAGCGTATCAGGACACGCTACTCCTTACACACACACACTCACTTGTACATACAATTACGTACCTGAAGCCTTGTTCTTCACTTTCACTTATTTTGTTTTCATTTTTAGCAGGTATTCATAGGTATCTAGGGTATATTTGAACTCATTTCATGATCGGGGGATTATGATTATAGATTATGATAAAGCAAAAGGACAACATATGATCATAGCTAGAAAATAAATCAGGCCATCGAGGAAAATTCTATCGAATGCATATTTATAAATATTTTATAATGCAGAGAATATTGTTTAAATGAAATTAAAATACAAAATAAAAATACATTTTAGCATTCAATAATTTGTAAAATATTTCTAATAGATCTTTATATAATAATTTCATATTAATTATACTAGTATAAACCTGAACTTATACTAGTATAATTGATTAATTTAACATAAAGTCAAATTAATTATTACCCCGAATTAAGGATATTATATGCATTGTTAAGTACTATAAATAAAAAAATATATTTTAATTGCCAAAAGGTAAAAGAAACTAATTTAATATATATATTTATTCAATTTGTAAACCCCTGTTGAAAGGCTTACCTTTTAAGAAACTACATTTCAGGCATAAAGGATAGGATATACCCTAGTCCTAGTCTAAGACCTTTTCCATTTCCACCAAAGACCTAGAACCCTTTTAGGCGCTGGACTCTAACTACTATAACTAAAGGTAAGTGTGCGCCCAACGCGCATGACCTCAACAATTTGACTTCACTTGAAGTGCGAACGCACATGCAAACTGTGGGACTTGAAGTTGGAGTTGGGATGTGGACAGCTCCTGGCCCAGCTTAGAACGGACCGGTCCTGTTGCGTGCCCAGCAAATGGCAATGGTCAGGGCTTGGGCTAGGGATGAGGAGGAACTGGAGAGACGGAGGAGGCCGAGTGCCGAACTGACCCTTCACTTTAGCAGCGAATGTTTTGGGTCAGTGCTCAGTTGCGTTGAGTTCGTGACCAAAGGCGGGCGTATTTTTTTACCCAAATTCATATTCATATTCGATATTAATAAATCCTCGGCGGCTGTGACTATTCTGCATCGATTCGCCCATTCGATCGGCATGATTCGGCGATTGTCTGGCTGTGAGCTGTAAGCCACCAATCCGGAGGAAATGGGCTGTGCATCCAGCACTCCCATGGTTGCAACGGCGGGCAGCGAAATGCTGAAAGCCGCCACCCATGTCAAGCAGAAGGGCGAGGCCGCCGTCGAAGGTGTGTGAGTTGTGTGCGGTGTGTATGGTGTGTGTGTGTGTTGCCAATCCGGACTAGTCATTGGTTTGCTTTTGGTTGGCAGATGACATTTAAGAGTGGGTCATTCGAGGGAAATTCCAGACTGCCACCCGGGCGTATACTTGATATTTAGAGCGGATACTTAATATAGCTCAAAGTATTTATTAGTTGTTTTGGTCAGAAATAGAGTGTAAAATTCAAGGAAATTGTAGAATTACAAACTCTTAAATGGTAAAGCTTAAAAATAGTAAAAAATATTCAGAAATGACCCTGACTTTTACGAGTTTTTTGACTGAATTTCAAATGACATTTAAGGATAAGCAAAAAGAAATAAGTTTCAAAGTTCCTGGTAAAAAATATAATTGTTCAATTGGAATATAAGAAATATAACCATCATCCAGCAGTATTTACTTACTATTCCATATTATAAACGAGATGAAATAATCCTTGGCCCCATTGCCTTTAATCAATATTTCGTTGAGCTAATTAATAACCCTCAACGAGCAAGTAAATTCCCACTTAATGCCACACACTAAGAAATTCGATATATTCCCATACATAATATATAGTACGCGGTGAGTGTGCTCGCATTTCGCATTAATATAATAACAAGCCGCGTAATAAAGGACAATTGGCCAGCGCAATGCGTGCCGCAGAGCCTTTCGGCCTGATTTGAGTCCGCAGAGAAAGCTGGCTTTTACCGGACCATATTTATATATATATATATATATATATACATATATATATACATATATATATATACATATATATATATATTTATTTAACGCATATGAAGAAAAACGACTTGGTTGCGTGACCGACCCGTCAACGAATTAGAGCAAAACATTGACTTAAAAATATAATACGTACATGTGCACTGGGGGAAAGTACTGATATTAAGTCGGGATTATGTTGTGTTAATATGTATTAAGCCCATAAAGAAAAATATAGGAATTTATCTGCAGGAAAAGAGATTTGAGGGCTATATATCCTTAAAGTTTATCCTTAAATTATAGTAACTTGCTTCACATTATATTGAAAAGTTTCCTAGTTTTATTTGTGAGTTTTTCTCACTGTGTACCCTCTCAGGAAATGGCAAATGAAAGTGTTTCTATTTACTATACTCCCTGCAGACGCCTCTCAGACGCTGACCACCACCCTGGACACGGCCAAGGAGACCGTTGGCACGGCAGTGGCTGGGATTACCAATGAGCTGGGCAACGCCTTCAAGGAGGGAACCCAGGCTCTGGACGAGGCCAAGCACAAAGTGATGGAGGGTCTCCACCTGGAGCAGCCGTCACAGGAATCCCAGGAGACGCCACCAGCAGAAGATGAGGGGGCTGCGGCTACGGCAGATGTGGCTGAGATGAGCTCATCCCGTGCTCCGACACCCAAGCTGCAGGGCGATGCGGACAGCCTGAAGACCTCCACGCCAGAGCCGGAGATTGAGCGGGCGCTGGCCACTGAGGACGAGAGTCCGCCCACGCCAAAGCCCTCGCTGGAGGAGATGGTCCAGTTGAGTGCCGAGGTTTCGCAGGCGGCGGATCCAACTCCATCAGAGGCTCCTGTCAGTGAGGCACCTGCAGCCCAGGCTCCGGCCACCGAATCCTCCGCGGCCGTGGAGTAAGTAAGCCTAGAGAGCACCTGCAGCATCGCAAATCAGTAATCCGTAATCCGCAACCCGTAATCCGTAGCCCCAACGCAAATCCGTAACCTGTAGCGCCACTGCACCTGAAGTAATCGCGTAGTTATCGCTTATGAATCGTAGTTTGCCGTCGTAGAATCCCGATACATTTATTATATAGCCTAACCATTATATTACTCTCCCTTCTCTCTCTCTCTTTTTAACCTTTGTATGTAAATTGTAAATAAACTATCTCTTCTTCTATGTACATATCATATACTCTGCCTTTTGTTTAATTGCGAAACCAGCAAATCAAACTAAACAAGAACCGCAACAGCAAAGTCTTGTACGTAGTATTGTGGTAATATTTCAAATATCCTTACAAATCCTGTTTTCGGTTTACCGAATAGAAAGTGCTTTTGCAAAGCTAAGGAGGAGCTATAAAAAATATAATTACTATCATTTATTTAGAACTGTCATATATTTATTTTATATATTTAAGCCCAATATATTCTTCAGAATTTTAGATCTTAATATGAATTAAATCTTCGATGCCTTTAGAGGTAGCCATAACTCCGCAATAACTTTTAATATTCCCTTAAATCTCTCATAATTCTTAGAGGATAAATTAAACATCAAGTCATACAATAAAGATAAAGATATAACCTTAATCTTTTAAAAGTTTCGCAAAAGTTAACTTAAGCCAAACACTCACATATTAACCACACACATTGAACACCTCAAAATCTAGGACAAACCTTTGTTAGCTTTTACTAACACGCCTACATCTTTCCACACCCAAAATCCACACACACACACACACGTACTCATTCTGGAAATCTTAGGACTCGCAAGGTACGTCGCCGGTTCGTCCAGAAGAAGGAACAGGAGCAGCCACGACCCAACACCACCGAATGGGAGAAATTCGCTGACCAGCTGGCCAAAAGCAAGAAGTTCAAGCCATACGAGAGCTTCGGCCACAGCCACAACAAGTTTTCCGTGTACCAGGACCACACCAGCCTGCGGGACAAGCCGAACCACTACGATGGCCACTTCAGCGGTGGCAATTCGCTAAGCGCCTCCCAGTCGGATCTGTCCAGCGGCCACGTGACTCCCGCTCCGGCACGCCGAGGTCAGCGAGAGTTTGCCAAGTTCGTGGGCTCTGAGCAGCCGGGAAGTGTGTCGCGGAACAGCTCCCGGCTCTCGAATCCCGCCGCTTCCAGGACCTTTGACTTTAATCCACAACGCGATCGCATTAGTCTTCCTATGGCCACCAGTCGCATCGGTTCGGGCATCCAGAGACTTCCAGCAGAGAGAACTTCCGGCTGGGGCCGCGGCAGACCAGCTCCCTTGGAGGAGGAGCCAAGCTTTGGGCGCAGGATGAGCTTAGGTCTGGTCTCACAGCCCCTCCGACCGGACAGAGAGAAGTTCACGCCCTCTATGCATCGTAGGGCAGTGAAACCGATAACGCCAGCGAAGGAAAAGTCAGCAAAGAAGCATCCTCCCAAGAATATCTCTTCCAGAGAGTCTTCCCACTTGGAGTTTGAGTCCCGAAAAGCAGACAAGAGTCCTTCCCGTGTAGCAAAACCTTTGGCAAAGGATGCTGCACGCTCGAGAGAGCCATCTTTTAATGAGTTCGACTCCTTCAAGGGCGATAATAGTCCAAAATCTTTGGACAAGCAAAAGAAGTCTCCAAAGAAAATCTCTTCTAGAGAATCAACTTATATAGAGTTTGCTTCAAAAGCAATTGAAAAAAGTCCTTTAAGAACACCAAAGCCCTTGGCAAAAGATGTCCTGCGATCTAGAGAGCCATCCTTTACTGAGATTAGTTCCATAAAAGGAGGCAGGACTCCCTCAAAGGTAGGAAAATCATTGGGGAAGAGTATAGTTCGATCCAGAGAGCCCTCCTTTACCGAGCTTCCATATCAGAGAGCGGAAAGAAGTCCTTCAAGGGAACAAAAGAGACTACAACGATCCAGAGAGCCTTCTTATACCGAGTTTAATTCTTTAAAATCAAATAAAACTCCTTCGAGGGTAGCAAAACCATTGGCGGGAAAGGTAGCTCGATCCAGAGAGCCTTCTTTTACCGAGCTGGAAAAGAGTACCGCCTTACGAGGACAGAAACAGTTGGCTCTGCGATCCAGGGAGCCATCTTATTCAGAATTTAATTCTTTTAAAGCAGATGAGAGTCCTCTAAGGATAGCAAAATCAGTGAGTAAGACTATAGTGCGATCCAGAGAGCCCTCCTACACCGAATTCGAGTTAAAAAGATCCAAAGAACGTCCACTAGGAGCAGAAAAATCATCCAGCAAGGACATTGTTCACTCCAGAGAGTCATCTTATTTGGAATTTGATTCATTAAAAACAGACAAAGGATCATCAATAGTAACCAAGCCTTTGACAAGGGATTTAATGAGTTCCCGAGATTCATCTGATATTGAATTTGATTCCATAAAAACTCCCACTAAGCATACTAAATCTCCAGGCTCCAAGGAGCAACTACCTCAAAGAGAATCCAGTCCAGGTTCTGAAGTCAAACCCTTAGAGAATAAAAACCAGAAAATATCGTCTGTACCTGAAACACCGCAAAGGAGCGAAGCGCCAGAAGCTGCTACTTCCGCCTCACCATCCGCCTCGCGTTTATCCAGCGCCAAATCTTCGGACAGCAGCAACATGGATGTGGTAATCCAGCCCTTGAGCAATCTTAACCAGGACACGCCCAGCATAAAGTCCTACTCGCAGTCGCCGGACCAAGTGGTGATGGAAGGATATGCGGATTCAGAGCTAGAGGCGGCGCTGGCAAGGCTAGAACTTCTGCGGGGATCCACAGCCACCCTGCACTCCCTAAGATCCTGCAGTCCTGGCCGGCACACCTACACTGCTGCCTCCCTGCTCAGCTCCCGACGCACCTCGCCCTGGGTAATGCGAAAGGACTATGGCGGCTCCCTCGTCGGCAAAGAGAGCAACCACCAGGTGGCACAGCCACCATCCATCCATCAAACACTCGAACGCTGCGATATTTGCTCCAATGAGTTTCTCCTAAAGTAAAGTAAATTAAAACGTTTTAAAAAGTAAATAAAATTCCTTAAATATTTTATTAAGATTGCAAGAATTTACTGCCATATAAATATAATTCATAAAGCTTAAGTTATTATTAGTATTTAAAGTTTGAAATACTCCCAGGTGATAAAACAAACTAAAAACGATTAAATTTGTTGAAATAACCACATGCCTCAGTAAGCTTTTTTAAGAAATTAAATATTTATTTATAATTCTATTCTTTAAATTAATAAGAATAGATAGAATCTATGTTCAATAGAAAAATATATCTAGTTAGCCATAGGATATAATGTTTTATATGATTCTTAGAGTAGAAATAAAGAACTTTTACAAAGTCACCTTCCCAACGATAGTAAAGAAGTTTATAGCCTTCGTTATGTCTTATAATTGCGTAACTCTAATTACAGCCAAATCGCTTTGATTCGAGCCAATTCTCAGGAGCCCAAATCAAAAGCGAATCGAGTGCAGTGGGCCCCCTGATTTTCGGTTCCCCTAATTGATGACTTAATAACGAAATTGAAATGTTTATCTTGCCGTTCACTCAATTATTCTGCCACTTGAAGTTCGCTTTCGGTGGCTGGTGGATAGCAGTTGGTTTTACGGCTTACGTTTTACGGTTTCGCGTTCCGTGATTCCACATGGCTCCCATGTCTCCCGTCCGTGACTTAATGAACTATTAACAGCAATGATAGTAATTTGTTGTAGCAGCCTCTCCCTCGGTCCCGACTTCGGCTACGGGAAAATTGCTTTTGGCCAGCACAACAAGTGGTCTTCATGGCACTTTTTGGCAAACAAATAGACAGTCGGACAAAGCGACGTGCAGACAAATGGCTACAGTGGATACAACCAGCAGCGGACATATATCTGCATGGATATGGCATGGATATTCGCGGGGGTGTTTACCACATCTGTCTGCCTGTCTGTCGGTCTGTCAGTCTGTCCCCTCGCTCACTCCGTCGCACCTGCTGCAGCCCGCAAATTGAGTTTGGCTGCAGCAGCATCGGCATCTATTTTGGCACGATTTTCGAATTACGTTCATTGACTCGCAAAATGTTTGCTTTATGCCGCAATTAATTTCCAAGCGGAAGAAGCAGTGCCCCAAAGCGCCAAACAAAAAGGCAAACAAAGCGTTGGCAAGGTCGAAGCTTGAAACACTCTGGCGGTCTGAGTTGTTGCCAGGAATTGAAGGAAGATGTGCTTATAGCTTTAAGTACAATTCGTATTCTTTACTTAACTTAAAGTGCAAGTATGCAAGTTTCCAAAACCCTAGCTTCCTCCCATTTTCATCACACTTTTAAAGATTTGCACATACCCTCTCTGTTAGGGTATAAAAAAGCCTCTAAAAAGGTGAGGGGGTCTTAGAGTTGAAGGTCTTCTGCGGCTTGTGGCGTGACATTGAAAGTGAAAGAACAAGTTTTGATGGGTTGCTGCTGCTCAACGGTGCCTTTTCGTTGGCATTTCTATTTTTAATGACTTTTTACATGGCCACTTGGTTCATTGAACGCAGCCACGCACAAAACAAAAATACAGAAAACCAAAATAGGAGAAAAATAACAGAAAAAAAACTGCCGCTAATGATCTATGAAGTGCAAGTGTTTGTACTTTTACTTTCATTTATCAAAAGTGGAGGCGTCATCTCCTTCAGTCCGGCCGAGACAGTGGAAATTAGCAGCCGGCAAATGCAAGAAATGCATTTTTAGCACTTCATTTTCTGGTTGTTGCATTTACTCACTCGGCCGCCTTGGCCGTTAGTTGGGTTTTTGTGGTAAAACGTGCTTTTAATCAAATTTACATGTGCCAACGTTGTCGGTGAGCATACGCACTGTGGGCCGGCGACGGGGAAAACATTCAAATCTGTGTGTTAAATTGATTTATGCAATTGTTGTTGGGGGGCAACAGCAGCTGATTTGTTTATATGTTCAGAGGCAGCAACAAGCATGGTAAATCAATAAGTTTATGCAACAGGCGGTGATAAAATCGACGAAAATCACCGAAGACAATGCCTGCCATTGACTTAACAGAGCTTCCTGCTACACTTACCGTCGCTGCTGGCGCTGCTGTTACAGTTACAGATTAGCTATGTCAGCAAGCTAACATTTTTCGACCAATTTTAACAGGGCCAGCAGACTTAACAGCGCTGCTCTGTGCGCCGGCGCATTTTTACGAATTTTTCAATTAATGTTTTCCCTCCGAATTTCCATTTCAGTAAATACGGCAACGCACTTGTTGCCGCTGCTGGCCAGCGAAATAGCAATCATTTGTTAGGCAAACATTTCTACTTTTCGGCTGCTTTCGTTTGGCCTTTTGCCAACATTTTGCATAACCTGGGTCAAGACGGAAATGCTGGAGAAGGCCGGCCATTAATAATCTTTGGCTCTCGGCTCCTGGCACTTTGGAGCTCTGAGGCTCAGCTGCCCGTGAAGCTGCTGGTGACTTCTTCTTCTTTTTTTTGGTGCGTTTTGGATTTTTAGGAGCCTTTGTTTATGCCGGTTTGCCCAAAACAAGACCAAAGCCAGCAGCCAAAGTCAGGTTCAGAAACTAAAATTAAGTACTAACAAAAATTAAGTAAAACCTTAAATCAATTTGAAATTTTAAATCAATAATAAATCCTACTTCCTTGACGTCTTTTCTGTACTTTATTTATTTTGGTTTTGTAGGTTTTTACATCTATAAACATTTATATATTATTTACACACTTTTCTTATATGGACAAAATTGAATAGAGAAGTAAAAAAACACTAGTCTAAGGTCTAACATAATTTATATAATTATTTTATTATCTCTCTTAAAGATAAGTAGTGAAAATTTTCATCTTAAAATATTAAGGTTGAATTATTCAGCTGCTATTTTAGGTTTTCTTGGACCTCTGATCCGACCCCATCCAGTCAATGTCCCAATCTGTTTTTACTTCTGCTTTTTATCCGACCTGCACTCTCCGCTGCACTGGGCTGGTGTTCAGTAGCCTCCGCATAATCCAAATTAAATTGTCAAGAGAAATGACAATTCAATACACACAATCTTGTTAAGCAAATATGAAAGAAAATACCAAAACAAAAAGCACTCTGTCATCCCTGCTCTCCAACAAAAGCGGAGACAGCAGGAAAGAGTGAGAGTGAAGCTGAGACTGAGACTGAGATGGAGACGGAGGCTGGCTCCGACTGCGACGGAGGTTCCAAAAAGTGTCAAATTAAACTGTCAGAGCGACTTTTAACCCATTTTCGTGGGCCATTACATAAGCTACTTATCAGTTGATAACTGGGCTCTCTCGGGGTGCTGGAAATACTAATAGGGAAATGGAAATGCGAGTGCGTGGGCGGTGCGAGTGTGGACTGTGGAGCATGGAGCATGGTCGGTCAGGCGCATAAATCAGCTCGGACACTCAGCCACTCGAGTTCATTCGCTCATGCGTCAGGCCGAACAAAAGACTTGGGCAACGAACTGCAGATGCAGTTGCAACAGAATGTATCGCCCTGCCTGCATTTCCCTTTCCCCGCCTGAATGTGTGAGTGTGTCAACAGCTGGGACCGCCACTGCATATTCTTAACCATGTGTGCCTAGCCCTACCCAATCTGTGAATATCCCCCCGAAGCCACCGCCTCCGGCTTATATGCCACTGGCTTTGCCTGGGTCTCCAGTCGCATTCCCATGTGAACTGCGCTAATTCGTGACTACTTTGTGCTGCGACTGCTGAGGACCCCAGCATAGACATACAAATACACCTTTGAATGCACGCAAAGAAACTGTTTGAAAGACTTTTATGTTAATGTAATCTTTTCATTATTTTAGTTATTTAAAATGTATGTAAAATTGACAAAGAATTTCTTTATTAACAGCTTTATTTTTTATTACATAGCATATATAATACTATTAAATATCGTCAATTTTTGCTTTTTTTAACTTATAACACCTCGTTAAACAAAAGACTTAAGCAACGAACTTGAACAGTTAAAGATCACATTTACGGTCGCCGGACTATTAAATAGTTAATTTACAAGTTAAAACGATCTTAATTGTGCTAACTGTTAAAAAGGTTTATAATTTAAATTGTATAATAATTAAATTACAATTTAAATTAAAGAGTTTTTATTTTTCATAAATAGAAATAGAAAAAATAGCTGTTATCCTCAGCTTCAAAATAATTTAATTTCCTGCCTGTGTTAGGTATTCATGGATATTAAATTGGATTAGGGTCCTCAACTTTAAATTCTAAATAAATATAAAGATAGATATAAATAAAACTCATACAAATAAACCCCAAACTTTACTCCTACTCCTCAACTTTAATATTTTAATAAATATAAAGATAGATATAAATAAAACTCATATAAATAAACCCCAAACTCTAAAGACTCTCCGCCTGCAGGTCTCTGTTCCCAAATATCTTTCCTCTCCCTGCTAAACAATGGCAAGAACCTTTGCTGAAAACCCTAAACGCCCGCCACCCAAACTATCCACCCGCTCGCTTCTCCCTTGGCACTCTGTGAACTAGGGAAACACACATCTGTGATAGATTTGAATGACCCACTCCCAAGGCTCGAACTCAAGCTACTGCCTCAATAGCTGGCGCTTGTGACTCAGAGATCGGAGCGCTATATGTCCCATTTCGAAGGCGACTCCTGCCCACGCCGCAGGCGCAAACACTTTACTTTTGTTTTCAAGACAGTCGCAGTTGCAGTTGCAGTTGTGCCGTCTGAGGCCCAGTTAAAGTCGCAGTCCCGAAGTAAACTACTATATACTTGTTCTCCATGGCGGGACTCCGATTCGAATTCGATTTTTACGGGGTTTTTCTTCTTCAGAGTTCGACAACGTTGTCGTCGTTTTCGTTGTGGTTGTCTGGTTGTCGCTTTCGTAGTCACACAAAGATAGAAATCGCATGACACGATCTTGTAGCCCGAAACAGGCGCCAGTAACCCAGTTTTCAGGTTTCAGACCAACGTATACTCGTAGTAAAAAAAAAAACCCCACAGCCACTGCGATGACTCCCTTTAGGCCGAAAACCAAAACCAAATGAAAATGAAAATGAAACGTTTTGGGCATAAATAAATAATGACAACAGAGCAGCCACCAAAAAGGTAAAAACAAATGATCTGCCTGTCCTCCCTGTCCTCCATATATATATGGGGAGAGGAATAATGATAGATAATTGGTTATTAATTTTTTTTAATACTTTTAAAAGTGGAGTAGAAATTGTATAGATTTTACTTGGCCTCTTAAAGCATCCCTTCTTATTTTATTTAATATTATTATTTAGCTAAAATATCATACAAATAATACACTTTCTTCGTTTGGTAAGGGTAAATTGTCTTTACTTTAGCAACCTAACGATGTCTTGCTGGTTGTTTTGTTATTGTTTGTTTGCTGCTTGTTATTTGCTTTTTTTTTGCTTAAGCTGCGGCATTTTGGTTTGTTTGTTTCAAGTCTAACAAGCAGCCAACATCGACGTCTGCCCATTGTCTCTGTGTTTCGCCGTTTCATGTGGCATTTTTCTAGATTCCCCCAGCCCAGTCCCAGCCCCCGAAAACATGCGCTGAACTTTGACACTGGCGGGTGGAGAGGCATTCAAACCCTCCAGATCCTATTAGACACAAAGAAAAATCGCTTGGCAAATAAGTTTTTACAATTAAAAATCTATTTAAATAATGATTTGATATTTGATAATTTGGAATAACAAAATCTTCTACGTGTAAAGCTATCTTAATTCAGAGCTGGAGAAAAGTGCATTGAACCCCCAGACCCATAAATTGCTCAACTTCAATTCTAGGCAAGTCAGCGGCAATTTCACTTTCGTTGGCAGTCCGTCACCCACAACAACAACAACAATAACGTCAACGGTGATCTGGGAAAGTGATTCACCCTACGCATCGATGGCATCAGCTCGACTCCCCAGATCCTTGGCTTTTCGCAACTTTCCGCGCAACAGTAGCCGGGCGACAGTCCAACGAGCATGCCAAAAATTGCATTTTCTACAACAAATCAAGGTGACTGGACATCAAGATAAAAACATAACAAACGATTTGACTAAGCCAAATGGTAATAGGCCCCGGCAACACAACATCACCGACATCATCAGCGGGAGCAGCGATCGTGGCCACAAGCTCTGGAGCTCCCAGAGCCACTGGAGCGATCGCTCTGGCCGTTATTGTTATTGCCATGGCCATAGTCTCCATAGTCTGGAGCTCTAGCATCAGCTCAGGCTCAAGCTTCAGCTACAGCTCCAGCTCCTGGCTCCAAATTTGGTGCGAAGCTGCGTTGTCGCGGGTGCTTTTTCTCCCCTTCATGGAGCAGGCACAGTGGTTGAAGCTGTAAGGACTCTAAAGGATTTTTTAAGTCTTATGTTATAGAATTTGTGGATAACTTTCCCGGAATGAGATTATATCTACTGTCAGGGAAAATCTCAAAGAATTTCTTAAATTTGCTAGGTTAAAGATGTCTTATAAATAAACTATTAAACATGATCATAAATATGCAAATTTAAATGCATTTCAAATAAAGGATGTTTCATTTTTAACATAGTTTTATTTAACAAAACCATTTCTATAAATCATTATAATATTATATAGTCAAATATACCCCAAATAAATAATTACTTGACCTTCAGTTAAATGGATTTGCTATCACTGTGCCGCCCGTTGTCGTGCCTGTCGTCGTCGTCATATTGAAATTGAAAATAAGAATCGTATTTGGTAATTGCAATGAAAGCGAAAGGAGTGAAAACGTTTCTGCCGCCGAGGCCGTAGGTATGTTATTTTGGCCACTAAGATAGATCACCAAGGATAGCGGCCGAGCAGCGGTCACTTTCTATCTATCGAGCGGTTCAATGACACGGCCCCCAACGCCCCCGCCTTCTATTTGGTTATTTTTTGAGTGCTTGTGTGCTACATACTATTACTATTACTATATATATATATATATATATATTATTTTTTTGTTGAAGTGCCAACACTTATCGCTGGCTAAGCCGAGAGTCAGAGCCTGGTCCTAAGCCGCTAAGCGGCAATAGCCACATCAAAATGCCAATGGAAACCTTTTGACATTTTTATCACGCATAAGCACCGGCTCCAAGATCGGCTCTGGCAGCCCCGAGCAAATGCTAATTGACCTTGACATGCGGAAGATTTGAATACGACGATATGGCCAACAAGCCATCCCGAATCGCATCTCCCCCTTGGTTTCCCTTGATGCACTTCACCATCAACTCGAGTGGCTGCTGCACTTGGGCCGACTTGGGCTCTGGGTTTGCACGGAGAGAAATTGAAATTGATATACAAATAAAACCATTTGTTTCATACGATTTGATTTGATTTATTTAAATTTATTCTTAATATTTAAAAGAATATATCATGATAATTAAAGATTATACTGATAGTTTATAAAATCAAATTGAATCTAAAAAGGAAACAAATCTACTTAATAATGTTTAAATTAATCATTTATATTGCCTTGATCTTTGTGTGTTGCCGATTTTCTTTGTGTGTTGCTCTGGGTGTTTGGAACCCCGCAGCAGTAAGAGGATCTGGTAAGCGGTAAGTGGTAAATGGTAAGTGTTGCGGTTGCAACATCATCACCACCGACATCGAAATGTGAATGCATATGCAGCGTGTTAATTGCAATCAAAACTGCACTGTGACCAAGGTGCGTGCAGTTCAATATGTTAAGTGTAATTATAACCTTGCAGGGTATTATCATTTCTGTCAGAAGTATTATATTAGCCAATCACGGAAAGGTTTTTCTTAATTTATCATTAAAAGAAGTGAGAAAAGGAAAACTAATTAAAAGTATAAGTATACATATTTATGTAAAAAATAATATAAACACTAAAAACAGTTGTGGTATATGGAGAAATTTATTTAAATTTATTTGTAATTCCCTTGAAAATAATTATCCCTTATGCTGCTCATTCGAATATCTTTCCAAAGTGGGTCAACTGCCCGGTCATACTTGAATTAAATGTAATAAAACGATGTCCAGTGGGCCGCACCTGATTAAAAGTCTGATGAATAAACAACGAAAGTGCAACAAGTTGGGGCCATAAAAATGACACCGACTGCGAGGTGTAACTACGCAGGGGAAGGGGTCGCCCGGGGGCAAGGCAGCGCGACACTTCACCTTGGGTTGTTCGGGCTGTTGTTTCTGTTGTCTCTGGCGGCGGCGGCGGTTATTATTTTACACGTTTTCAGCTACAACTTTATTTTGCGGCCGGCGTCTTAATGCCTTGTGCTATAAAATGAAATTTTACGCACTAAGCACGGCGTTTAACACAAACTCGAGAGACTCTCAGAGGCTGGAAGAAATAATAAAAGTGGGGAAAAGCACAGCTGAGCTAAAACTATACCACAGACTCCCCGAAGACTGCCCACCTGCCACCGAATTTCACTGTGCAACGCGGCAAATGTGACATGTTGCCACTAAAATTGATAACTCTATTGCCCATTTCTGCTCATTTTGCTGCCGGCGGCCGCTCGTCAATTGCTCACCTGATGATTGATTTTGCTGATTGCCAACGAGTTTGCATATCGCATTTGCATTTTACATTTTGCATTTTACATTTTGCATTTTGCACTTGGCATTTCGCAGTCAGCATCTCTGCATATTTACAGCGGCCAATTATAATTAATTTCGCTGGCTTTCACGGCCCCATCGCAGAATCCGATGCATTTTGTCAACATCAGCGAAGGAGAAACACCGAAAACGAAAGTCCCACCATTTACCGACTGACTGACTGACCGACTGTCACCGTTTCAGGTGTCCATTCATTACCTGTCATAATCGATCGGGATAGGGAAGCGCCGAGGTGCCGAGAGTTGATAATGGGTTTATGGAGCTCCGACAAGATGATGTCTCAATTACTCAAAGTTAGCGTAGGGTAAAGGCATAACCATTAATATACATAATTGATTTCCATTTAAGTTGAGTCACAGCAACCCGAAAGATTTCCCAAAACATAATTTAAATCAATGACTTAATGAAGAATATTTAGCGATATCAAGTTTAATTTTAGGTGGGCAGTTAACTTATTTTTAAAAGAATTTAATATATATTTTTTGTTTACTTTCTTACTTATATATGAGAGTAACAGAACTTTTAATTTCTTAAGAAAGCAAGCTACAAATCTCATTTTGGCATTGCTGGGAGAGAGTAGAGCTTGATCTGGAGATCTGGCAATGGAAATGGAAATCCCGAAGACCTTGTCCGTCAGTTGGAACTGGCGGTGAATGTGAGAGTACTGACCTGCCCCTGCCGCTTCCCAGTGACTGACTTACTGCGCCTGGCCGGAGGGAGATCAGCGATCGGGTATCAGGGGGGGATCGAGCCTTAAACGGATTGCAAATGCGACTGCGAATGGCGAGGCTTCGTTTCGTGCCTAAAACATTTTGCATAATTTGTTTTGCTCACTTTTCTATATATTTCAAGCGGTGTAATTTGATTGCGTTGTTGATTTTATTATGAAAGTTGCGAGACAACAATAACAACGGACCGATTAGCATTGCCCACTTTTCACTAAATACTTGAAGAAAAATCTTTAACATAGGAAAAACAGAAAATGTAAAGAGTTTTTTAACTGAAAAATATCAAAAAAGGTTTACTAATTTCTAGATAATATATATTTCTTCCTGTGCCGACTGACTCACAGTGCCTAAAATTGGTATTTCTATTTTGTATTTTAAGCTGAGGGTTGCTCTCCTGGCGGTGCATGTTGCCAGCAATTGAATAAAAACCCTTTTCATGTTAATGCAACATTTGTTGCTCTGTCAGATATATATATATATCTATATATAGTATGTGTGTTTATAGTATATAGACTAACAAAACAGACACAATTGGCGGCTCTTTGGCTTTGTACTTGTCTCTCCTTCAGTCTCTGCTGCCTCGGCGGCTGCTGCAGTTGTTTCCTATTAACGATAAAAATCACATGACACGAACTGGTCGCCGATCTGGCTTCGTTTTCTGCAGTTTTTTTCCCTGGGCCGCCGTGCTTTGTTTTTGTCCCCGTTCCGATCCCGATTCCGCTTAGCTTTTGGATTTGGCGCCGGCGCCACTAACCCACTTTAAGCCTCAGTGCAAGCCCAGTCCGGGGCTGGTGTGCTGGGCTGGCCAATTATGCCACATTATGGCCAGTTGAGTGCCGCCGTTATCGCCCCGGAATGACAGGATGCGGCCAATTGGCAGGGCCAGGGCCAAAGCTGGGATTACGCAACGTCAACGTCAATTAAATCAGTTTTACTCCAAATATTTTAAGCCAATGTCAACCGAAACCGCACCGAGAAGATATATTGACATCGTCTGCCCATCGCTCGTACACCTTTCCCCCAGCTCGATCCCCAGCCCCGATGTGGCCATGCCTGATTGAATTTATGGCCGATCCAAAGGG
The DNA here is from genome assembly GCA_008042485.1 of Drosophila mayri. Taxonomy (NCBI): domain Eukaryota; kingdom Metazoa; phylum Arthropoda; class Insecta; order Diptera; family Drosophilidae; genus Drosophila; species Drosophila mayri. Next base: position 667,266 of record VNJN01001215.1, read on the forward strand.
ACTGCAGATCGAGGCCCTCGGGCAGCTCTGGGGCTTTGGGCCGGGCTGGGTCTTGGCCAATTGTTTACACAAAACTTTCACAAATTAACCCAACCTGTGAACTGAAAAACTCAAAACCGAATGCCCGAAAACGCATCGACTCGATTAAAATGCTGCAAACTTAATTGGGGCCCAGTTTGTCGCACATTCTGGGTGGCCCGGGTCCAGGCTCTGGCTCAGGCCCAGGCACAGTGGTCGCAATTAAACGAAACCAAGTGAAGGGTGCTGTAATTTCGAAATTACTTATTTTTGAGACCTAGTAAACAGAGCAAATCCAATGCCACAAATAATGGCAGCAAGTTGTAATAAGTTTAGGTTGTTTAAAGTATTTATTAATTTTTAAAATAATTTTAAAAGGAACTTATAGGCAGATGCAGTAATTGAAGTGCAATTAAACTTTAGTAGAGGCTGTAAAATATTTTTTTAAAAAGGATAAGAAGATAAGATACGAAAAATTAAATATAAATAAAAATATAATTCTGAAAGAAACTATCTTATCCTTGAAAATAATCTTTAAAATATCCTTTAATAGCCACTGTGCATCCGTGTTTATTTGTGGGCTTCCTGGACGCGATTTCCGCCTTCCCCTGCGGCCAGCAGCTGCTCGGTCAAGTGCAAGTGGCAATTTAAAGAATCGGGCCGGAGGAGGAGGAGGCCTGCGATGAGCAACGAGTATCTTAATGTTGGCGCCCCCATATAAGCATGATAATTTCGATCGCTCCAGCTCCTTGGCCAGTCCCAGCTCCAGCTTCAGCTCCAGATGCAGATGCAGCCTTTCGTGGCTGCAAAGAAAGTTGGTGTGCCGGCTCCTCGACATCCTCGGCACCGTTTCATGTGGCTGGAGTTGTTTTTGCGCCGTGTTCAAGTACACGCGTAGTAAGTGAAATGAAAAGTGCATAAATCTGGCGAGCTGGCAGCGCAGTTCGATAAGAATCGAAAAGCGCGAGACAAAAGAACTTTCGCTTTCGTTGCGGGTTTCGGCTCTGGCCAAGTAAAAGTGGCCCGAGCCCCTGCATTATTTAACCAAATTTGGCTATTGAATGCAACCGGTCGGAATGGCTGTGACCGAGTCTTGCCACTGAGCCTCTGTGCCCGCGACGATATAACAATTATGTGCGTTTAATGAGCAGCGGGAGCAGATCGATCTCGAGAGGAGTTGCCGATCATGCCGCTGTCTGACGGCGGAGATTGATTGCATAAGCCTCGCCTGCAACATTGTCACCCGCTCCCCGTTGAGCTCCGATCACTTTCACCGCCTTTCCACACCAGAATCGCTTAGAAGAGTCAGCGATTTTCGCCTGTTGTCGCTGCCGCTGAGCAGTGATAGTAAAAGTGATAGTCGTTTCCAATTGGAGATTATTATGGCTTAAGTATTTTACGACTTATATAACCACACACACACGCACATTCGCCGCCGCCGCCGCCGTGGGGACGTCAAAGCAATTAAGCTACCCAAACAGACACGGCCGGCGATACAAATGCAGGCACTTTTCTAATTAATTTCGGACCGGAGTCTTCAGCTGTGGGGAGGGGGTGTGTGGGGGGGGCACAAAAATCTCAATAAAATTTCATTTTCATTGACAGCCGCTTTTCAACTGCAGCCCCCCAATGCAACGTACCGGGCTTGGAACTCCGCCTCGCATGATGAAGTGTGGAAACGGCAACAACAAGAGCCACCAACCACTCGGTACACTTAATTGACAAGTGTGAAACTTTCGATTTCTATACACCCATTGACATACAAAACGAGACAGTCGGAGGCACACTAGAAAAAAAGAGTATAAATCCCATAAAGATGCTAAGGAAATTCAAGGAAATTCTAAGCGATCTTTTTAAAAGAATCAAAACACAGTCTGATGTCCAGCTAGCTCTAAAATAATGGAAATATTTCTATATGCTTTTATTTAAACAATAAATACAATCATTAATTTAAAAATAATAATTATACAGGAAATTACAAGAAATATTTGTTTTCTGTGCTGCCTAATGATGCCGCCTGCTATGATTTGTTGTGTCTAAATGTCACAATTCTCCCAAATGATGGGCGGACCACGGGAGGAGCTGGGTGTGCCTGCCTGCCTGCCCAGATCGGTGTGGAGTACTCCATACTCCATACTCTGTGCTCCAGCGCTATCGCTATCGGGAGCTGATGGCTATGGCGATAATTGCCGATATCTGGCGACTGGTCGGGTGCGTCTTGCGTGCTGACTTGACAAAAAGGCTGCGCAAATGCCATCAAATGATTAACTAACGGCCCCGAGTTCGAAACTCCAAAACTTGAAACGTGCGAAATGGGTGAAATTTTCTTAGCGTGTTCGAGTGCCGGCCGGTGCGATTTTATACTACAAAAATTATGTTTCAATTAAGTCAGAGAAAATGAAAGTTGCTGCAGAGCACTGTAATGGCTTAATTGCCGCCACCGAATTGCGGGTAATCCAGGAGATCATAACAAGAAATCTTTAATACCTTTTACTTCAAATTTAACGATTAAATGACATAATTTACTCATGAAGAGAAATATGATGGCAGAGCTTCTATAACTACCAATGCTCTAAGACAAAACTGAATAGGATTTGAAGAGGACTTTATTGAAGCCTAAAAGCTACTGTGTTTTGTTTACTTAATAAATATTAATTATAAACAGTGGCTTTGCTACATGAAATCTCCAAGAAACTAAATATACAAACATTTCAAAAAGTGTACTCATAGAATTCCGCCTGTGGTTCTCAAAGGAATCATCTTCCCAGAACTGACAACCCGTCATTTCGTATTTCATCATTCAACATGCTACAGCAGGCTATAATTAAAAATCAATTTGGCCAAAAGTTCCTATTATGCAAGAGCCGCCGCAACAGGCTCCTAATAACCACGTTCGTTGCCTGAGTCTTTTGTTTGGCGTTTTGTCAAAGGTGCAGGCAGCTATAGCAGCAGCAAGGCAGCGGCGAGGGAGCAGCTCCTCCTCCATGTGCCGCCATCTCCAGACATCAACGTGAGCCGCACATATCGAGCATAATATCGCAAGTCGCTGCGATGTGGCACGGCATGGTCTATTGGAGCCCGGGTTCATGCTATGTCAAGCATGATCTCCCTGCTTGAGGCCTGCCTCTGCCTCAGAAGAAACCCATTAATGAGCGCACAAACTGGCATTTGACAGATTTTTTAATTAAACCATACAAATTGCGATTCTTCACGCTTTTCGCCACACGAAACTGGCGGATATTATTGCTGGCCCACTTAGCCGGTGACATGAAGCTTCCTCCTCCTCCGCCTTCAGCTCCATCTATTCCCAAAGCGAAGTGGCATTCCATTTTGGCCAGCGATAAGCGCGTAATCTCAGCCAGCGCCAGCCAGAGTGAAATGCCAATGTTATCTCGCTTATCTGGCAGCCGGCAGGCGGCAGCTCCCGCGTAAATTCGAGCTGAGAAAATCCGAGAAAGAAAGAAATTTGCATAGGCGCTGAGCTAATGAATTTCTGCTGCCTGCTTACATAATTATCGGCAGCACCATTATGGACAGTCTGAAGCTGGACCGGCACTGAGGCCGGGACCTGCAACCAAGTGCAGTGCTCCTTTCACTTTTGTGCGAGAGCCTGCCTAATTATTCCTGGCCATTGTGTCCCCTGTGATTTCGCACATAATTAAGCTTCGGCGCAAAATTTACATTAAATTAATAGTTTTATTGTTTTGTCTCCGCCTGGAGTTGAGTTAGAGCCGAGAGCTTGAGCTGGAGTCATGCGGAAGCGGTGCCCTACCAAAAATGGGCAGTCGAAAACCTGACACAAAAAATCCAGGGAAGATATACTACAGATATATGTATGAATATATGCCCGTAGCCATTGGCACCAGTAGACAATGATAAAGCACCAAAAACTGATGGCGAAATTTATGCAAAATTGTTGGCCAAACAATAATGTCTAGACTAAGCCTCATTTCACTTTCATGACCCCCATGCTGTGATAAATGTATAGTTTCTGAAATCTGATTCTTTCTTTATTGGATTAACCCATGGTTAAGTTTAATGGCTAAAGAAGCCTGATTATATTTATACTGAAAAATCAAATTAAACAAACAAATATTAAAGAGATTATTTACCTGTCCTGTCCTGCACAATATAAATATATAAATAAATAAATATATAAAATAAATAATATAAACTTAAAATATATAAATTTCTAATTATTAAATTTCATAATATTATAATTAAAAAAGGTTTCACATTTTATAAATTTATGATAATTATAAATATTCAAAATATAATTATGCTACTCCCTTTGGGTTAAAATTGGCAACTCCCCAACTTGACCTCTTTTGCATCAAAAGAAAGAAATGGCAGTGCCAAATACAGGTTTCAGTTGACGCGTGAAACCCATTAAAGAACGCCTAAATCTGTTGCCAAGAGGTCGAAAGGTGGCTAGCTGAGGGTGTACGGATTCAGTCAACTCGCGATCGTCTCCCAGAACGGTTCTCAACATGAACTTCGGATTAATAGGACTCGCCGTATCCGCCGGGCTGCTGATCCTGGTGGCTACTATCGAAGGACAACACTATAACCTCGCGTGGGGAGGATACTTCCTGGATAATGGCACCCACTATTTCCTATATCAGGGGCCACAGCCAAAGCCAAGGCCAAAGCCCAGACCGAAGCCCGAGCAGCTGTACCGGCAGCAACTCCATCCTCACTTCGGAAATATATCCAGTAATCCCTTCATCAATTCACTGAGCATGCCCAATGAATTCCCCAACCGGATTGTCGGCGGCCACCGGGTGGATGTGTGCGACAAATGCCCTTGGCTGTGCTCCGTCCACGTGGATGATTTCTTTGTATGCGGATGTGTGCTTGTTACTCCATGGTGGTGTCTCACTGCCCACCACTGCATCTTTGCGGAGGCCAGCAGATATGACGTGCGCTGCGGAACGAATCAGCAGAGGCGTTACGGGCAGCTCCGCGGAGTACAACAGATCGTGGCTAATAAGGGATATAACTCAAATACTATGACCCATGATCTGGCCATGTTGAAGTTTAAGAAGCCCATGAAAATAACAGAGTGTGTGAAGAAGGTGAAGTTGCCCGCGCCCTCGTCTAAGCCATTACCCACAGTCCTTGATATCTGGGGCTGGGGCCTCACATCGGCGAACGCCGTGAATGTCCAGCGTTATGCCCTTGGGGCCAGAGTTTACCGCGTTGGGCGCAAGCAGTGTAATGCCGACTACAAGGGAACTGGTGTGAAAATAACAACTGACATGGTATGCGCCAAAGCAAGTGGCAAGGATTCCTGCTCCGGCGACTCCGGTGGTCCAATGACACACAAGGGTGTGCTCGTTGGACTCGTATCCTTTGGCATCGGTTGCGCCAATAAGAACTATCCGGGGGTTTATTGCAAAGTTCGATTCTTTATCAATTGGATTCTCTCGGTAATTCGTAATTTTTAGATCAATAATTGAAAGGGAAACTACACATAAATTCTTAATATCTCTTATTCTATAGGTTAATCGAATTTAACATTTAATTTAGGTATTCTTTTCTGATTAATTATAATTATAATTTTATGTACTTATACTGTTTAGAAATAATTTCAACTCTTTTAAGAAGATATTAAAAAGAAATGTTAAATAGAAATACCATATTAAAAATCTATTAATTAACACTTCAATAAACTGAATTAATTAAATAAATAATAATGATGCCATTAGCGAGTTTTTAGTTTGGATTTTTTGACAGCATATCAAATGCGATTGCTGCGGGCAAAAAGTTTTGGCTAATTGACTTAGCCTACTTCAGCAAATCCAAAGATAAATGGCAATAGCAAAAAAGAGAGGGGCAAAAACTTAAAGAATCCAGTGGTAAAAGGTCAAGAGGTAACTCTATGTTCTACCACCTTTCAGTAGAGAAAACCTTGCTAACCTTATCGGACGAAGAAATGAATTTAAGGCTGCTGCCGACTGCTTCGGCAATCGCGATATTTGCCAATCTTTGGATCCTGCTAGGAGGCGCTCAGTCACAAAATCCCGCCTGGAATGGTCACTATCTGGACAATGGCACCCACTATTTGCTGTACGAGGCGCCAAAGATCCGCAGACAAGACTATCTGGCACTTAGGAATATATCCAGTAATCCTGCGATAAATGCGCTGGAATCACTGGATTATCTGCCAACTCGCATCGTGAACGGCAAGAGAATCCGGTGCTGGAGGGCTCGCTACCAGTGTGCCCTCCGCTACCGACGTGCCTTTGTCTGCGGATGCGTTATCCTGTCGAAATACTGGATCCTTACGGCCCGCCATTGCTTCTTCGGTAAGGCCAAGGACTACTCTGTGCGAGCCGGATCGGTGAGGCATAATCGAGGTGGACAGCTGCGCGGTGTCCAGAAGATCGTTGCCCATGGAGGTTATAGTGACTACACCATGAATAACGACCTGACGATGATGAAGCTCAGGAGACCCCTTAAGTACAACCGGTGTTGTCGAAATGTTGGGCTGCCACGCAGGCGGAGAAGGAGGCGTCTTCCCCGATGCTGTTTGGCCAGCGGATGGGGCCTGGCATCGGAGAACGCCCAGAATGTTCAGCGTTACCTGCGCGGTGTAATGGTCTGCCGGGTGAGGCGCCGCAGGTGCGTAAGATCTTACCGGAGAGCTGGAATCAGAATCACCAGGCATATGATCTGCTATGCACGAAGGAATCGTGATACTTGCTCCGGCGACTCTGGTGGTCCTCTGGTCTACAAGAATGTCCTAATTGGTATAACGTCCTTCGGAATCGGATGCGCCAGGAAGAGATATCCTGGGGTTTACACCGATATCGGAGATTATGTTGGTTGGATTAGAAGGGTTATGAGACGGCATTAAATTTTAAGATTAAAGGAAAACATATAGCTATATATTTAATTAAATTATTATTTAATATTATAGAATAAGTGGATATCTAGTTGATATTTCCTCAATGAAAAAAGTAAATGATTTAAATCAATAATTTGTAAAAATGTTTAGTCTAGGAAAACAATTCATCTTCCTTAATAAATGGCAGCTTGTATTGATTTATTACTTTATTAGAACACACCTTAAATATGATTGGAATACCCACTATTTTGCGGATCCGCAGGTTCGTTCAACTTTTTCGCATATAATTAATTAAAACTAAGCCTTAATATATTTGCAAAATGTTTGGAATGAACAAAGCTCAGAAAGTAAATAAATAATGTGTGGAAAACCAAGCCACGAGATCCATGTATATAATGCACAACATTAGAACAAGTTCCAGCTGAAGAATCGTTCTCATCTCATGCCATATTGGCATGTCATTATGGGACTCATCAATATGCATGCCAAATTCAGTAGGTCGCATGCCCAAGCAGGGGGTCATTAGCATTTTTGATTCTATTTTATTTTTTTTTAATTTTCGTTGGCCTGGAGTTCGCGCCCAGAGGTCAAGAGCTCGACTTTCAGTTAACAGTCGCGGCTGGGTCTCTGCGGTGGCTTTGTTTTTGTACGGATGATGAAACTTTCGGCGCTACTTTTATTGCTCATTTGTGGCCATAAAATAGGGGCTAAATTGCCGCAGGAGCGGATCGTAGGCGGCGTGGAGTTGCCCATTGATGTGTCACCCTGGTTGGCTTCTTTAAGTGTGCATGGAAACTATAGCTGCAGCTCGGCGTTGATTACCTCCCAATGGCTGCTGACGGCCGGCCACTGTGTCCACTATCCGGATAAATACACAGTTCGGGCAGGATCTGAGTCTCCCGACGAGGGAGGGACAACCAGAGAAGTGGAAAGGGTAATCCTTCATCCGGGATTTAGGCTGCGAACGCTGGACAACGACATTGCATTGCTAAAGACCAATAAGCCCTTCCAGTTGGGTGAAAACATTCAGCTGGTAAAGCTTCCACTGCCGGGACTCAGTATCCTTCCCAGAACCCTCCTGGTTGCTGGCTGGGGCACTGTAAATGCCAACATCAGCGACACAGAACCTACGCTACGTGGCACATTCGTGGATGTCATAGATCAGAGGCGATGCCAGCGACTCTATTCTCGCCTAGGTCGTCCCATTCGGTCCAATATGCTGTGTGCGGCGGCCGCTGGACGGGATCACTGCTACGGCGACTCGGGTGCCCCCCTGGTCCATCACGGCAGTAGCTATGGAATTGTGTCCTTTGCCCATGGCTGTGCCGATCCACGTTTTCCAGGAGTCTATACCAGACTGGCCAACTATGTCAACTGGATCTTCAATGTACTGAAAAATTAGGACCACAGAATTACAAAAAAAATGCAAAAGTATACGATTATCCATAAGTTAAATAAAATAAATAAAGACGATCCACTCGGAAGACTAATCTTGCCGCATCTGCCGCTGAATGCTGTTCGCTTCTGGAATACTCAGAGGATTATACAATCCGCCAGCACTTCCCAGCCATCTGAGGAGCCGCACTCGCTTCGTGCCCAAGCAAGGCGATAAACTCATACCGCCAGTCGACGGCAAATTTGTGTAAATTATGTATTTGTGCATTTTGATTTCATTTAAACGAAGTTTCCTGATGGCCCCCAGCGCATGTCAAATATCAAAACCGAAACCAGCCTGCCAGCCAGCCACTTGCGCAACACATCCCGCAATCCATATCCATACGTCCGTCCATATCCACATTTGCAAGCCCATCTCGAATCCGCATCCATCCCAGCTGGCTGGCTGCCTGGCTGGCCAAATATCACTGCCATATGCGGTGGGCGTGCTCCGTTAATACTGCACTCTGGCGGCCCCCGAAATTAACATAATCGTGCTGCCGTTGCTGTGGGGATCGGGATCGGCATTGGAACTGGGAGCCTGCGACTGGGATTGCCTTTGTCCGTTGTCGGATGCTGCCTGTTGGCGCCCCAACAAAGTGTTGAACGCTGGCGCTGGCTGCCAAGTGGAGGCCCCGGGCCATTGGCACACTCATGAGCCGGCCGCAGTCGCCACCCGCTTAGCACTTTGTGTTGGCCGTTGTGCAATGGGAGCATCAAAAGTGGTCTGACTTTAACATGAACTGCCTACACACATATTTTCATAAAATAAATTTTAATAAAAAACTATGCTTACGTAGTGGGGTGGGGGGGGGGGGGGGGGGGGGGTGCCTGCTAGTTTCTAGTTACTGGCAAAGATATTTCGGATTTCTATGTTTTACGTGTATGTATATTTTGTTATCATTAAGTTACGCTTATACAATTCATTACGTATTCTAACCTAAATGTATACCATTACTTTGTTTGCTCTGTTCGTTTCGTTTTGCTCTTGCCATATTGTTCTTTGTATACAATGTGTTTAAAGGTTTTTGTAAATTTGAAACTAGTCGCTAATGTAAAAAGTGTTCAACAGCTAAATCGTGTATGCATTGTGTCTTGAAGGTGGACCAAAAGCGAATGCACAAACAAATCAACTGTAAACTCGAAAAAATTGTCAAAATGTGTGTTTAAAAATCGATTTAGCCAAAAGCCTTTAATTGTTGTTTTTTTTTTTTTTTTGGTTTCCTGCACACGCACATGCACAATAAATTTCACAATATAAGAACGTAAAAAATTTACAATTACAAGCACACATCAATTTGTTTTCTCTTTACCAATTATGCAATCTTTAAAGCTATATAACAATTTTTAGTTTTCATTTTCGCATCTCTCGTTTGGACTTGATGTCGGATTTCGCTGCCGGTTTGTGAATCCCGTTTGTTTTGTTAATCGCCTCAACAAGGACACAACTCAATTACAGCAGGGGATCTCAACTAAAGATCGGGGATCGATTATCCCCTAGCCCACCACTCAACTTAAGGGGTTTAAAGTGTGTGAATTAAAATGTAAATCGTATGGTGGATAATTTCATAGTCAGTTGAGTGGCGCGCCGGGGACTGGCTTAAATGGTTTAGTTATTGCAAGTTATGTTTGAATTGCAAGCTTCCTGCGAGAAATCCAGGCAGAGTTCTTATTCACTCATCTTGGCTGCTCGATTCCTCTATGCCTACCGCTGGATCTCCTTTCTCTCTCACGTACATCACATATTTTACAGTTTAATAATACTTCCTTACACATAATTTATTAATTAATTCATATTTCTCTCTGCTAAAATTGGTTGCTGCTCCACACTCCAGCCAGACCATGATTAGTTGACGATCCCTCTGTTGCTCCTGCTCCCATAGCGGTTGATTGATCGGCTCTTAGTTTACGACAAAAACGGGTTTGTAGCTCCTTCCGGCTTAATCCACGGCATGTTGTTGTTTTGCTGTAAAGTGCGAAGGCTTTCATTAAACATTTGTTTTAGAAAATTTCCGTGTCTAATTCTAATTAGCTGGCTAAAAGCGAACTACATGCAGAGTCAAATAGCCGTGTTTTTGTGTTATTCGAGCCAACTACAGTGGGTACAGTGGTAGAGGGATTAAGTAGTTGTTAGGAGGAAAGGCCATTACGTGGTTAGATAGCAGAGCATGCACATTCGAAAGACATTTTACCCATTATTCGCATTTATTGCATATTGTATGTGTTTTATTTAAGCGTCCAAGCCTCCATTGTTGGCTACAATTAGAAAATGTTATGGATCAACTGGTATTTAGCAAAGCTGCTTTCTGGTCAAGATGCGTACGTTGTTTTTAAGGAGCAGCGAAAGAAGCTATGCGAACACAGCTTCCTGCGCTGCCCTCTCCCCAGTTAGCAGTTCGTAGTTCTCATACTTGCTAGTCAAACGAAAAGGAAACTAATTCCACAGAAAGAAACTCAAAACCAAAGATATAAACGCAAGCAAAACAATAAAAACAATAAACGACAACTTCTGGCTGAGGAAGTGTAGTATTGGGATTTGGCGCAACGCAACACAACTTTAACGACGGCGGCAGCGGCACTCACTTCCAGCTTGCAGTGCCCGGCGGCGCCTGAAGAGGGACCGACCACAAAGCCAATGGGCGCAACACTAACGCCCGGGGTTTCAGCTAGAGATTCGGACAGGGCGCTGCTGTAGCTGGCAGCATAGCTTGAGTAGATTCCCGGAGTTCCGTAGTTGTTGTTGCTGTTGCTGGGGCTACTGTACATATTGTAGGAATCGTCAGCTGGTGCTGTTGGACTATTGAAATAGGGCCGCTCGCTAAATATATCCATGTTGCGGATGCCATCGATGCCGGGACTCGGGCTCACATGGCTGTACATGGTGCTGGTGCTGCTTGAGCTGGTGATGTGACCGTTGTATGGATAGTTGTACACCTGCGAACTGGGCTGTGGCTGGGGGATGACGGTGGCGGGGGGAATGATAGGATTACTAAACGCACTCAGCAGCTGAAATTCACCCACGGACGAGGGCCCCAAGTTGAGGCTGGTGGGACGCACGGGGGGCGGAAGTTTTGGCTAGGAGGATTTAAGGTTTGGGCATGCAACAGTTGCTCAAAAAACGAAAATGACGTAAAGGAAATCAAAATGCATACGTAAAATGATAAGATAGTGTTGTTGAAGAGTAAACGGAAAGGCCGATAAATCATCAGACAGCAAAAAACCTCAAAAAGAGTAAATACAAGTACGAAGAATTCCTAGCACCTCAGACGTACTCCATCTCCAAGATAATCTGTCCCCTTTTCGTGTGCAAACTCACCTGGGAAGGAGCACTGACGCCACCCATAACAGGTGCCCAAGGATCCTGGTTCATGCTGACTGCGAAGGGAGCCTGCTGTTTTAGCTGGTTGATGGACGGCACCTGTACGAAATATACGGAACGTTTTTAGCACATGAATCCTACGAAATATTTTTAGGCAAAACTCACGGCTGGCTGCTGCTGCTGGAATAGATTCGTCTTGGGTGGCATGACGTTATCGCTGAAGGGATTGTAGGCTGGAGCGTTTCCTGTTTGTGTTTGCGGCGCAATCGGCTTGATCAAATTATCCAGGTTAACCAGCGCTGAGTTTTCGCCAAGGAACGAGTGGGGATCCTTCAGCGGCTTCTTTGCAGTGGCCCCCGTTGATGGATGCATACTGCTTCCGTTTCCATAGTTGGACGATAGCGGATCCATGTCATCGAGCAGAGAAGCTGAAAATAGTATTATTGACATGAAACTTTAAAATGTTTACACAGCTGCATTCCCTTTGCCTTACCGTTGTTGTTGTTGTTGGATGCGTTGGAATTGCTAAGCTCGCTCTTGTTCCGGTTGGTAATCAAGTCGAATTCGTCAAACTCCGGGGATGGTTTCTGGAATTAAAGAGAATAATTATATTTTTTTTTTTTTCAGAAAATAAAACCCTATTAAAGTGAAGTAAAGAATTTCTCTCAAGGAAGTTAGTAAACTTTTAATGATTTTTGAATTATCTTTGCGAGCTTTGATTAGATTATTTAATTATCTGAATTTTAACAGCTCCTAAGATAATGCAATTAGATAATTGAATGAATCTCAGACACCTAACACGATTAGCCAACCAATTATCTCAGCGTGTGCTCACCTTAATGGCGCCTGTTCCCAGTGCTTTCCATGGGTCATCCAGTGCACCCGCTCCTGACTGGGGTGCAGCTCCGCCCGCCCAAGGATCTGCTGAACTGGCAGCACCAGCTCCCCCGCCTCCTCCTGCCGCAGCGGATGGCTCCGCCAGCCATGGATCCGCTGGAGAGCCGCCATTATTTGCCGCGTGATGATTAACTGGTGCAGCTGCCAAAGCTGCTCCGGCTGTTGATTTCGTAATCCAGGCGTCAACTGGAGCCCCCGCTGGAGTGGCTCCGCGTCCATTCTGATTGGCATTGCCATTCGTCTGCAGCCAGCCCTCGTTGGAGGAGCCCGATGCTACTGATGGCGACTGGTTGCGTGCACCCCATGCATCGCCAGCTGCTCCTCCCTGTGGCGCAGAACTCATCGGCACTCCGGCACCCATAATGGTGCGTGGCGCTGCGTTGGGATGCCAGGGATCAACCTGGGGCGAGGAAGTTCCCGACCAGGGATCCGACAGCTGGCTGGGTGCTCTTGGACCGGGCGTGGCCCAGGGATCGACAATGGCAGCAGGGGCGCCGCCTGCAGCGCCCAGCGGAGGACTCGAGATGCTGGTAGCGCCCAAAGAGATGTCCAGCAGATCCAGCAAATGGCTCTGAGGCTCCTCCTTCTTGGGCGCGGGAATCGGACGTCCGTTGTGATCCCTGACGCTAAAAAAATGATAAAAATTAGTATATTAGCAAAAGATACAGAAATAAATTGGTCCAAAACTCACTTAAAGTCTTGCTCGCTCTGGCTTAGGGCCAGCTGGAGACGCACATCGTCGCTGCGACGCTTGGCCTCCTCCTGCTCGGCTTCTTCCCGCGACATGGCCATGGCTAGCTGAAGCTGCAGCTCCTCCTCTCCGGCCGTTTGCGGGCGCACCATCTCCAGTTCGGAGACGGACTTAGGCGGCTCCTCCTGCCATCCTGGGGGCAGATCCCGTTGCGAGGGTCCGTCTATGTAGCCATCGCTACCGAAGCCGCTCGGATGCTGGGCAAATCGCTCCTTGGCCTTTAGCGCCTTGACTCGCTCGTTCTTGAGCCGTTCGTCGTCCTTAAGCAGGGTTACCAATTGCTTGGCCTTCTCCCGGACATGGGTGCCCTGGTCCTTGCCCTCCTCAAAGTACACGAACTCACGGAGCGTCTGGATGGCGAAGATGTTCTCCTTGCACTGCTGGGCAACCTTTTCCGTGCCGGTCTTGATCAGATACTCGAGCAGGATGAGTGCCTTGTAGACGTGGCGCCAGTTCTTGCCGTGGTCATTGAGACGCTTCCATATCATCTGCATGATCTCCGAGAAGGCCACCACGTTGTAGGTGAGGTCCGCTATCTCGCCCATAATGGCTGCCGACGGACCCCACGGGTCGTTGGAGGTGGCTTCGCGCACTTTAACCTGGTGGAACGGAGGATACAGTTTAGTGAGCGGTTCTATATGTGCGTATCAAGAGTTGCAGTTCAGAATAAAAGCACTGGCGGCCCTGTCATAGCCCTAATCAGTAAGGGCATGAAATGCTTTTAAATGGTAACATTACGCATATTTAATCGGAAATTAAATGTTTCTGCGATAAAAATGAAATCACCTCGACCTTCCAAGTGCTGTTATTTTGAAACGCAACTATTTAGGTAGATGGCTTACCTGGGCATCGGAGTAGTTGTGCGCAAGGTTCTTGATATTTCGGCGTAGACCCGCGACATTGACCTGCATATCGTCCTTTTGCTTTCTCACTGTGTGACGAGAAGGATGGAAGGGAGTGTTAGCATGGCTGTACCGTCTCGATCATACCCTTCGGGGGTTTCGAGGTGGATTGTGGGAGGGAGAGGTTGGGGTTATTTGTTCTCGGGAAAACTTTGTCTCTGCGAAAAATCCGCTTGATGTGCATGAAAATCGAAGGCGATCGAATTTTTGAATTTTTTTACTTTCTTTTGACAGTATCTCTGAACTTTTCTGAATTGAATTTCGAGTCTAATGTGTTGAATGTAGCATTTGTGGGTGTCGGACTACAAAATCTGGACAAAAACAAAAACACAAACGGTGTGGAACGGTGTTTCGTGGGCTGTGTATGTGTATGTAATTTATGCTGCTGCTGCTCTGTGCTGCTGCTCGGTGTAGTGGGTGGGAATCGTGTCAAAGTTGAACTCAAAATCAAATCGGATCGGTTTAATATAGTACACACTTGATAGATAATACCATTTCTATTTTATTTGATTTATTCTTTTGCGGTGTAGTTGGAGAGAGAACTTGTTGTTAAATGATATGTATTAACATTTGAAACTTACTTTTCGTTTGTTTTTGCGTTTGACTTTGCTTTTTATTTTCTATACAAGAGACTTTTGCTTGCAAAAGCTTGAGATTCTTTTTCTCTTATTGTATTTTTTCGTTTTTTGTTTTTGTTTATTGCTGTTTAAGTGCTCCAAAGCAAGCTAAGTATGAGATACAAGATAAATACAATCAAAATACATAGTATAAGAGTACAGATACGGATATACATATTTATATATATGATATATGTATATAGAGTCAGATTTCAGTTGTTAATGTTATCGACGTTGCAGTGGTGCAAAACACACAGATCCATAGATACTATACATAATAATTGCCGAACTCAAACTCAAGTGCAGCGAACAAAAAAAGAGTGAAAGCATACGTTAAAATAGAAACCGAATTCAAACCGAAATAAAATCCAAGTGAATTTTAAACGCCGGCCGAAGGTTTACGCGTGCACTGCCCCAAAAAGTGGATAAGGAACCAGATCTCGCAATAGCGGACACACCAAGTCCAGGGCCCTCCAACGCCTAGGGGAAATAATTCAATTTGTGGGCAAACAAAATGCAAACAGAAATGAATAACAACGCGGAGCAAAAATAAAACGAAACATACATTTTTAAAAGCCGACTGTGCAATACTCTGGCTAACTGAGTGATTGAGTAACGTAATCCTATTCAATCTTGGCTCAAGTGCTCATTAAATGTGGTGTATTTAATTGTGCAGCAGTTCAAATACCATATTATTATTAAAATATTGAAAATTAAACACATCATATTCACAAAAAATAAAATATGTGTAAATAAATTGGTTCTGACTTTTTCATTCGATGAAAGATATGAAAAGACTTTTAAAATATGCAAAGAAATTAAATATTTAACATTGTTGTCTTTGAAATGTATTATTTATTAGCTTATAAAGCATAATAAATGGTAAACACATGTAAAAATATATTTTTTGACTTAATTATTGATTACTTAAACCCTTTTATTGCTCAAAGATCTCAGGCAACGTTTTCTACTTAGTGGATAGGCCCCTCACTGCATCCAATGCCTTTGCTTGAACTTAACCCATGATAGACCGAAGCATGAAGCCGCAGAAATGTAAAATAACCAAAGAGGAGGAAACCAAAGGGAGACCCTGGACAGACAGTCGTCTACGTCCATGTCTGGATATGCAAATTCTGAGCGTAAGCTGCATTATGCATTAAAAGCCGAGCAGCGAACAACCATAGCTAGAAATTATAGCAAATGAATTGATTTTTCCTTTCTTTCTTTTGTCGAGGTGCGCTCATCTATTTTTAAATAAAAAAAGTGCACACAAGATAATCAAATTGTTATCGATTGCCTGGCAAAGTGGCAAAAGTTCTTCAAGAAGAATTTCAAATAAGAGGTTACTCGGGCATACAAAAGTTCGAGAATATATATAAGTAAGCCAGATGACCGTTGCAAAGCTGAGCTGATTACCGATAAGATAGCGACGTGCATATATGTACATAATATTTCTAAATTTTGATGTTTATAAAATGTCTGTTTACGTCAGAAGCAGATAAAACTGAACTGAATCTTAAATTTAATTTTATAATTTTGGTGTATAATTTTTATACAATCATAATGAATAGATGAAATAAATTACTCATTCATTCATTATAGAGATATTGCCAATAAAGCGATAAATATTTATCAAATGTCAGTGAATAATAAACACATTTACTTGAGGTTTAATTATTGTAATGATAATGAGTAGATAAGAGTTCTTGCATCAAAAATACACATCCCACATAAAAATTGCAATTTTTTTTTGTTTGCTTGAATAAAAGAAATATTTTAAATGAATATTACAACATTTTCCGGCCTTCGTCAAGTGGCAGCATAACTTTAAAACGCACTGTACTGTGGATACCGCTAAGAATTCGGACATGCGAATCAACCACTTAACAACTGGAGAATCTTTGTAGTTTCTCTATAAGCACGGTTCTTGTTGCCACCGTCTGACATTTATTTATTTTGTTTTTCCGTTTTATTTTCGTTCTTTTTTTTATATCGTGTAAACAACGCACTTGACACATATTGAAGAGAGCCATGTAGCAGAGAAGAACCCGCCTCGAAATTGTAGCCCACAGATAAACCCGTTCGACAAGTATTCGAGCTATGCGAGAAACCGAGTGATAATGGCAGGAACTTAAGCATCTGGGGAGGGGGGATTCATTGACCGATCCACACAGTCGTCATCGTTGTAGCAACGACTCGATAGCCGGGCATTGAGCGGAAGGGCTGTCATTTGTTTGTTTTCGTTACGCCCCAAGAAGGCGAAATAATTCAATTAAATGTCGCGCAGTAAGACGAGAAAACTACGCAAATGAAGTGCAAGAGTCGAGAGATATTGGGTGGTTTCTGGTCTGTTTTTGTTGTGGTTGGTGGTCGCCTGAACTTGAGTAAATTGAATGCCAGACAGAGCAGCCGAAAGTGGCAGATGGCGGGGGCGTGGGGGACGCAGCTTTCTTTGTGTTTTGCACTTGACTTTCGGCAAAACGTCGCCGGTTTATTGCCAAAAATAAAAGTTCACTTGTGTGGGTATCAAAACAAACAGAATGCCGAACGAGTTGCGATTCACTTTGTTCCAAGGCAGAGAGCCTTGACGGAATCGGTTCAATGAACGTGGCCGCGGAAAAAGCTTGACAAAACGCTCCAAACCCTGAACTAAACCCGAGAGGAGGAGGAACTTTGCCCGAGGTTAAGGTGCTGCCCGATTGGTATGCGAGATGGAACTGATCGGTCGATATTACTTATTGTATCTAAACGCAATTATACCCGCTCGAAATATTCCACATCCACGAGGCTGTTTTGACGTGCAGTTTTGTTAGCCGTTTAGCATGCTTCCGCTAAGGTGAAATATTGATGATAGCCTGTCATTAACCCTCTAAAAGATTGATCTAGGGGAAGAGGGAGTCTTTAAGCATTCCTTCTTAGAGTTAAAGTGCCTGAGAAGTTGGATTTGAATGATATTTAAAATAAATGTTATTTAGGAAAGAAACTTGTATATCCCTTTATGCGAAATATGTTCCAAATAAATTTATCACTGTCAGTTCCGAAATAACACATAAAAACGTTTGTTGCCATAATAAAAAACAGTTATCAGCCCCACATTTGAAATGAATATACTAGGAAAAACATAAAACCCATTTTTTTTCTTCTAAGAATCAAATTAAACCTCGAAAGATTAGGTAGATCCGTTGGCAAATTTTGAAAACAATTTACTTCGAATTTGGTTATGTATTTTCATAGAGAAAACAGACGCTCTTCAGACAATAATTACCCAACAATAATTCCTCTTCTCGCCTATAGTCATAGTTTATAAAAACTTGGTTTTAATATGATTTCAGTGAGAGCTAGAGAATATCTTTTGTTGGAATTCCTCTGCTTAATGATAAGCTTTTCCGGCAAATAAATTGTTTGCTTGTGATTTACGTTTATCTCTTCTCTCTGAGGCTTTATTATCCAGGTGCTAAGGGTTAACCACTGTCCATGAAGGTCATTGCTCGCTGTTGATGCCCACTGTGCAGCTTGATCGCTGGCCACAGCAGGTTCCTTGCCCCTTGCCTCCCCCTATACATAGTTGCATTTTCCAGAGTTGCTGCATCTGTTGTAAATGCGGGCGTACATTATATAGTTGTGAATGCACATACCCACACACAGATGTGGTCATAATAATAGCAGCAGTTTTCCTGATTATAAATATGTTATTGTTAACTCATATTGATCAGTTGGTATTACAACTAGGGATCTCTAGGAAGTAAATTCTTTTATTTAAGAAACTCATTTAGTGAAATATCTACATTTTCTCCTATTATTATGACTGCGTCTGCAGTTGTCCATGGGTGCCAGTCGCTGGTGTGATAACGAGTCAGAAATGCGATTAGATTTCATTTGTGGCACTCAAACTACTCAAAGTAACATCCACACACACTCGCGCTGCCGATGGGGGGCACAAAAATGCGAACTTCATTCATTACTCATACGCGAAGCTCCCCCTTTGCATAAACCTGTTCCACCTTTTGGGCCAACGCCCCCCCCTCGACCCCTACGCCTATGCTGACCGGGGCCGATGACTAATTTTTTGACCGGCTAACGGCACTTATCAATAACACGCACCGAAATCAACGAAACAAATAAAGGCCAAGCGTTATCATAAATAACTAAAAATGTTAGCTGGGGAATAACATTTAAGGGGGATCCTTAATATTTAAAAGACAAACTTAAAAAAAACACATACACACACACAATTACGACAAACACAAAAGAGTGAAATGTTTGCCCCGCTCTCTAGCGCTCACCTGCAATGTTGCTGTCTTTATTGTTGTTTTACTTTTTGTTGCTGCTGCAATCCGCCTGTGTGTTGTTGTGAGTGGGGTGCTCCGTGTATCTGTGTCTCTTTGTGTGCAAGTGTGTTTGTGTGTACGACTCCTCCGCCCCAAGTTTTCTAGTTTTCTATATTTTACGACTTTCTTTTCTTTCTTTCCTCCGACTCAAATAGACACAGTCACAAGACAATGATGACGACGGCGACGTCAACAAAAACAGAAGGCCTTCGCGCACAAGCTCTCTCGTAGCGGGCGAAATGTACCCTTTGCACTTTGCACAACAAACACGAATTATTAGTATTAAATAATACGTTTAATATATTTAATTGTTGTTAAAGCTGGATCTGCTTTTTATGTTTCGCGTTTTTTTTTTCAATGATTCCTGCAGCGTGACCGCTCCAGACCAAACGAGAAATACTAATTCGGTCAAAATATACCTTAAAATACTATTTCATATTTTACAAAATACCACGAGGTAGTTTTTTGAGTGGACAACGGAAAAGAAACTGTTCACAGTCTGGCAACCATAATGTAATCGTTAAAAAGCTTAAAAGTAACTGCCACTTCGACTAGATTTGAAATTTCCACTTCTTTGTTTAAGCTGCCATAAACTCAATTAAACTCAGGTTCAATTTGTATTTACGATTTTATTTAGAATACCATTTTCACTTTCATATAATTACAAGCTAAAATCTATTTTCTCATTTTGTTAACGAAATTGATAACAATATATTTTTCTCTTTTTTTCTCGAGTTTATTCAGTTTGTGCCTGTGTGCACTACTATGTTTGCTTGGTGTGTGTGTTCTTTTGAGTGTGTATGTGTTGTGTGTGTGTTTGTTATTAACATTAGCTCGTTGCGATTTGTTGCTTTTTGCCTTTGATTAACTCTAAGTACTATATACGTGTATACAGTTATTAAATATAGATGCAGTTGCATATTCGATATCGCCACCGGCACCACTTCCTTCCGGTTTCTATTCGGTCGTTTTTCGGTTTTCCATCTCACGAATCTATTGGCTTAGTCAATTGTTTTAAAAGGATTTCCAAATGTTTTTTAATATTTAAATTAAACATCTTGAGTTTAATTAGATTTTTTAACATATTAAATCTCTTAAAAGTGTATTAAAAAGTGTAAAACGAAATGTTCAATGCCCATAATTTGGCTTAAAATCTTATTCCACTTTTATAAATTTACCAAAATTGTTAAAAATTAAATTCAAATATTATTTTCTCTCCATAAATTTATTAAACTCCACTCTTGTAATAGAAAAACATATATTTTTTTTTAATTTTCAGAGGTCTGTGAGATGGAAAACCAAAAGACGCCCGTTGACCAACGCCAAAACACATACATTCATACGCGAAATTGAGCCCCCAACAAATAAGCTTAAATCATAAGACGGTCCTCTGTCCGTTCGTCGGTCCTGGGTCATATCGATGTACTCTCCTGTTCTCCTGGTCCTTCTCTTGTCTGGTCGAACCCCCGAAGTCATAATCGAATTTTCGAAATAAAAATCGACGAAACAAAAGTCAACAAAAAAAGAGCGTCCGACAAACTGTTCGATTTAGCGATGGCTTAAATAAAACATAAGAACTAAGTTAACTTAAGGCATACAAATCCGAATCTCGCTCCGCCCGCCGTTTGCATGCTGCTCCACCCCGATCTCGCTCCAGATTCCTCCAGCTCCTCTGCCACCTGCTCCTTCTACGCTGTGCTTTACAGTAAAATAATGGTTTGGGGAATCCCCCGCAGTGCCTACACCCGGATGCCTCACTCCTCCGGCGGCTCCTCGGGTATCTGGAGGCTCTGCGCCGCATGCGGGTACTCTGCGTGCACGGAGTTGGACTGCGCATCGGAGTCCTCTTCCAGGGCATTCGCCTTGCTGGGCGGCGGTGTCAGCCCCTCGCTGCCGGTACCCACCGGTGGCTGCACTAGGTTGGGGATATACTCGACCGTCTCATACTCGGTCTTGGCCACCGCCTCGTGGTCGAGATCCCGCTCTAGCTCCAACTGCCTCTCCCTCTCGCGCTCCCTCTCTCGCTCGTGTTGCAGCGGATCCTCTAGACCGGGCGGTGGCACCACCACCGGCGACTCCTCCTTGAGCACCTGATCTCCGCCAGCCTCTGCATTCGCTGTGTCGTTAAGGGTTGGAGCGGCCAAATCGGCCTCCTGCAGTTCCACGATCACGGGCAGCGTTTCGTTAGGTTTCGGAGTTGTGTTGCTGGTGGACGTTGTGGTGGGCGCCGTGGTTGTGATAACTACTTCTGTGGGATCCAAAGCCACCTGACCGCTTGGCGTTGTCGTGGTTGAAGTCGAAGTTGAAGTAGTCGTGGACTCCTCTGTGGTGGAGCTAGTCGTTGTTACCGGAGTAGCTGTGGTGGACTCATTCTTTTCCACTTCCGGCACCACAGGCAGCGGCTGAGACGGCGGCGGCGGCGGTGTAGTCGTCAGCAACAGTGGCGGCGGCAGAGGTGGCACTAGAGCCGTGCCAATGATCACCGGATTAATTAGCGGCTGGCCAAGTGTGGCGATAATGGGAGGCAGCAGCTCCTCGTTGCCCTTAAGCAGCGAGGGAACCAGCTTTATATTTATATTGAGCGGCAGGTCCACCTTATAGAGCATGGGAAGCACGGTGCAAACCTCCTGGTCGTTCTCGAAGCACTGCGAGCGGCCACGGATGCGAGCCTCCTGGACGGCCATCAAGCGGCATAGCTCGTTCAGGCGCACATCACACATGATGGGATTGTCTGTGGATATAGAAAATGAGAAATATAATTATGAATCCGAAATCTGGGAGTTATCTTTGTGTATTTTGCAATGTTAGGCTTCAGTTTTTATAAACGTTGCCCCAGAAATAAAATCATAATAATTTAAGGGAATAGTATATACTAGTAAATGAATTTTAAAACTAATTACAAGACATTTTGTTACTGTTTTTAATCAATAACAGCCTTAGTTTATGTTCAATTTCCTAAAGAGGCTTACCATCTAAATGTATCTCCAGCTTGCCGGGAACATTGTGATTTTTGCAGCGCGTGTTGGTGACAAGCTCGCTCGATATGGTCGAGATCTGGTTATTGGTTAAATTGGCCTGGCAAAGAACCGGCAATCCCTTAAAGTCCTGCTCCAATTTGGTGATGTTGTTGTACGCCACCTTGAGGATCTTAAGGTTTGGCAACAAAGTCTACAATAAAGAATACATTAAATTAATTTAATATTTATAATCTAAGAAGCTATAAAAATTGCAATATAAATAATCTTCACTCACCGTTTCCATGGGCTTTAGCTCCGCTAGCTGATTGCCGGTCAGGTCGAGAATCTCCAGGCGATGCATGCCATCAAAGTCGCCCACTTGCAGGTGCTCCAAACGATTCTCGGCCAGGCTGAGAATGCGGAGGTTGCCCAGACCCGCCAGCGCTCCGTTTAGCGAGTCGATTCTGTTGTTGTCCAGCTGCAGCTCGAGCAGAATCAACTCCTGAACGCCCCGCGGATCCGGCAGCAGCCTCTGAATTCGATTGCTGGACAAACTGAGGGTCTTTAGGGAACGCAGGCCGTGCAGCTCCGCCATGGAGAACTCCTCAATGTCGTTGAATGAGAAGTTGGCGAACTTCAGCTTGGTGATCGGCAGCAGAGACGAGTTGAGGGAGCGGATGTGATTGCAGCCGAGCTGTAGGTTCTCTACTTTGTCGCAGGAGGCGAACTCATCGCGGGCGAGGTACTCCAGTTCGTTATTCTCGGCCAGCACCTCGGACAGGTTGACGGCGTTGCGCAGGACACGATCGAAGGAGCGCAGTCGGTTGAAGTGAATGTGCATTGTCTCCAGGTTGTGCATTCCGGCCATGTTCGCCGGCAGCCGCTCCAGTCGGTTGTTGTGGGCCATCAGCAGACGCAGCTGGCTTCCATCCGGCAGCTCCCCATCCAAATCGCTAATGTTGTTCGCGTTGATAAAGAGCGACTGCAACTGGTCAAGATCGTGCAGAGAGCCGTTGAGCGACTCTATTCGATTCCGCCCCAAATGCAGGATCAACAGGCTCAGTGGGAAGGAGCCCCGATCCAGGCGCGTTATGTTATTGCTCGGCAGGATCAGGTTCGTCACCAGCTGGATGCCCCGAAAGTCCTCCTGCTGCACCGCTCGTATGTTGCAGCGCCCAATGTCCAGCGTGAGCAGGCTCGGCATGTGGCTCAGGGCGTGCTTCGGGATCTCGTCGAGTTCGTTGTCGCCGATGCTTAGGTAGGTGACATTCGATAACCCACGGAACGGCAGCTCGGGCAGCGATCTATAAATAGCGCCAAAAACAAAACAAATCCATTACAATTTCGAATTCTTAGCCGGAAAGCAAGCACGAGAATTGGACGGGGAGTCTTCTTCTCATCTTAAGCCGAATTATTATACAAAATAAATTGTGGTGAAGAGGGGATATGAGTAATGTCTCAAAAATAATTCTAATTTGGGTAGATTAAAAACAAACTAAAAGGGTGATATGATGCATATTTAATTCCAAAAATATTTAAATGTTGCTATTTCTAAACTAATTCTAAGAATTTACTTTTCATAATATAAATGATAGACAAACTGCAAAAAAGTGTGTTACTTAAAACAAAAATAAAATAAATAATGCTTACGAATATCAGAAATACATAAGTGGGAGAAATCTATTTATATTTTTGGATTCTAGATACTTAAAAATAAATTATAAAAAATATTGACACTTAGAAAACAATACTATGAAGCCTTATCATAATCCTCAACTATCTCTGGTTTGATCTTCGCCATATAATTTCTTGGCAGACTTCTGATGACATTTTCTCCTAATGTTGCATAATAAAATTAGCTCTTAAATAATGTAAGTTTAGAAATTTCTATTTATTTATTTGTCTAAAAGTTGAAGTCAAGATATGATACATTTAAATATTTATGCAACTATCATTGGAATAGTGGCATCGCGATGAGAGCAATGTCACTATAATCTGATTCATTCCGTGACAATGAATCAGCCAAATCGGTAATTGGTTTCGAATGGGGCCGGATCGAGTTTCGCATCCCTGGTCTATCTTTGGACCTGATGATGACGCAGCCTTATCAGGGGCGCTGCTCCGCGCCTCCGCTGCCCAATCCCGCCCTGCTCCCACCTGCACACACACACTGTATCTTTATCGACGTCTGCAGGTGGCTATTAAGTTGTCGCCGTCGAGGCGCCAAACGGCCGATGGAACAGCAGATTCATGATGGGAACTGGGCTGGATGTGGATGCGGATGGCGTGCCAAGTGCCAAGAGCGGAGTGGACATCCTTGGCGCCCGTTATTGGCATGCGAGCATGGCATACGAGAAGCCACTGGCTCAGCACTTTGATTGGCAGGCGCTATTTTTAGACCCGGCCAGCTTCCAGCCTCCATCCAGACGATCGTGATTGATTGCCGGCTCCGAGCAGGAGGAAGACTAGGAGGAGGGCCAACGAGCTGCGCTTGTCAGCCGTTGATTATGTAATGAGAAACGCTGGGCAGGAGCAGCCGGCCCCCAGATAACTCGTACTGTATCCATAATGAGCCCGTTGAACTTGAGCACATATCTTTTGGAAGGCTGGAGATAGCTTCGATGGCTGGGCTGAAGCCGATGGCTGGGGACGCGCACTTGGACATGTGTACATATCAGAGATGTATCTACAATTCCTTAACGTCAGCGGTATAATTGTCACACGACCTAAACTGGCCCCTTGATCATTGATTGAGCGTAATAATAAAATTCAATTGGACTGCCTGCTTCGCTCTTGACTGACCCCGGAGCAAAGACCACGGAACTCGGAGAGCACACCGAGCACGGACCACGGAGAACGGAGAGCCGGGGCAACCCATTCGGAATCGAAAACAAAAACATGTTCGAAACATTCCATTATAAAGACATATTTGGGCTATTGACGCCGCCTCATTTTGCAGAACTCTTGTTATTGTTTACTTCGCTTCCTGGGGCTCCGATGGGTTCAGTTTCGGGATCCATCTATCGAAGCCATTATCAGGTTTGGGCCCAGACAGATCGGCTGGGAATATTCCACGGCACTCGCTCAATAAATAATGCCCGCTTATAGTAGTTATCATAATTAATTAATTGCCAGCGGATGAAGGAAGCCGTCAACACTTTTCGCACTTTTTCAGGGCTGCGACTGCACTCTGATAACGGTGTAGTGGCCGCAGCCTCAAACAAATCCGCGAGTGACTGAACATATAATGTCCATACACACACTCCTTATCGCCTGAGAAAGCACAAGACCAGAAAAGGCCACGATGCGATGTGCCTTGTCCCAAGACCCAAGACCCGAACCTTGTATTATGCTCCATGATAATCATATTCCCTCCAACCCCATAGATCCTGCTACGGAGAGTTCATCCGCCCAGGGCGTCCATTCAATAGTTGCCGTTGCCCACACTTCACTCGAGTGGACGCGCGCTGATTATGGGCGATCGTAAAATATGATCATAAACTTGAGTTGATTGTTTTGGCGCCAGTCATAAAACAGATTCGAAAGGAAATCAAAAAACAGTAGCGCTTATCGGAGAAGCGCCTCCAGCTGTGGTCCACATTTCGGCTAGATGAAGATCTGTACTTGGACTAAATTCATAAGTAATGCATGATGCAGTGGTGGCCCCAAACCAGTGATAACCAAAATAAAAGCGCTTGATACCAAAGGAAAACGAATCTGTCAAGTGGCAATATAATATTTATAGGTTCTTAGGTGCAGATTGAAGATGGAAGTGCCCAAAAACCATGTGTTTCAGCTAAACTATCTTTGTGTAGCATCGAAAATGTTGGAACTGATTAGACCCTTCATCACGCCGAAATCTCAGACATTTGGAAATTCCACGCGCCGCTCGATGAGCGTATCAGTATTGAGTATTGAGTACCCAGCACACCGAGTACGGGGAAGTCATGATCATCATGTCGCCGACGCCGCCGCCGCCGCCATTGAGATACGCATGTGTGCGCTCTCGGTGGCGGTATTTTTCCTGGCTGGGTTGGCATGATTTGGTCAAAGCGCGATATTAAGGCAATAGGTCAATTGTTATAAATTGACATCAATGTAAAAAAAAGAGCTCCCCGATCATGAAGCTTGGCCAGAGCCCCGCCGAGGCACTGGAGGCACGCGCTCTCCGCGCTCCGAGATCGACGTTTGGGGGAGCTGGTGCACAACACTGATTCGATCAAGTCGGGTAATTAAATCATTCCGCCTTATATATGTATGTACGAGGCGACGATCGCAAATTGCATTCAATGGGTTTTTGGATGATAAATCGAAAACTATAATCTGATTATCAGGAAAACAAACTACAAATTGCTGAGAGATGTTTTTCCAAGAATTACTAAATAAATTGAGTAATAAATATATAAATAATTGAATTTATAAAGTTGATATTCAATTAATAAAATATACAAGTATATTTCAATCAAAGCTGTGGCTTTCTTAGACTCTTTCTTGGTAATATTATTTGGTAAGGTGAACCCTATGGCTCTTAGATTTAGATTAGTAAATAAATCATTCATATTATCCTTTAAGAACCGACTCAGACTATACAATTCGGAACAAACACTCGTATCTGTCCCTCGATTGTGGAAAATATTTTTCGGGGCTCGATCTTTTTGGCTCGATCAGTTCTGGCATGGGGCACAAAGACTCTTGAGTCATGGATCGCATTTTGTTTTGATCGGAGAGAATCGCAGCGAAGTCAAATATCAATGAACCCGCGGCAGGCGCTTATGAAATAGGCTCGAATGTTATTTCTATATTCGCAAGTGCGGCAGATCGGCGGCATTTATTTATAATTGCCAATATATAAATCACAATGCGACAGTGCGCGGCAGTGAATTGAAATTCATTGAGAGTCAGAGTCGGAAAACGTGCAGGCGCCGTTGGAAAGCGCTTTCAATAAACTGCAATTATCAATTTTGTGTACGCATTAAGTGAGCGCCGATGTCGGTGCTTGTACATTTCAATATACAGCCGAGTACATAGAGATTTCACACACACACACACACACGTAAGGTATTGATAAGCCGCGGCTATTATCAATTATCAATTGAATAAAAAAAAGTACTCCAGCGTCGGCCGGAGAGATGCTGCTTAGTTCGGTGATAGGATCCAATCGGATCCGATCTTCTACACAGCATCTTAGCGAGGTCCGCTCGCAATTTGCAGCAATTCAATGCTACTTCCTAATTGAAAAATTAAATCATCTGGACGGCAATTAAGATTCGCCTGCCTGGAGCATCTCCTCCGGCAGCTCCTTCGCAGCGCCCAATTTGCCCAATTGAGGGATAGCCATAGATAATGAGGCGGCACCCGGACCGGACTCTTTTTACGTAAACAAGTGACATTGTTATTGTTTTAGTATCTACTGGGCGGGAGGCTGTAAACAAGCCTGGGGATCTGATCCGATCCGATCTGAGGAGCACATTTTCGTGCATTTACATAAACGTATTGAAATTTGTGTACGATTTGCATTATTATATATTCGGTCGGTTTTTTATTGGGTTTAAGGAACCTAAATTGATAGCTGGCCGAACGGAAAATTCTGCTTCTCCGCGGAACTCGACTACTGGCCTTGAACTCCCCCCTAGACAAGAAAATTTTTGATTGATTTTAAGGAGGAAAAGTCCCCGCAACAATTGATTTTCCTCGTTTTGTTTTGGGTTTTACCAATTTCGTATCAATTTGATGTTGTTTTCTTTGGGAATTTCCTGAAGCAATTTGAAAGACAATAA
Organism: Drosophila mayri; assembly: GCA_008042485.1. Classification (NCBI taxonomy): domain Eukaryota; kingdom Metazoa; phylum Arthropoda; class Insecta; order Diptera; family Drosophilidae; genus Drosophila; species Drosophila mayri. Next base: position 695,119 of record VNJN01001215.1, read on the forward strand.
ATTTTAAAATTATACACTTGACACTAATTATTATAAATTGTTATTCATCTAAAAAAGCAAAAAAAAAATAGTATCATTAACAGCCATCTAATATTTATTATACATTCATCTGAAAACTCCAAATAAATCGAATTAAATCGGTGTAAAAATCCAATTTTCAAAGAGTTTTCTCAAGCAACTAGTACAAAAAAAATAAACAAATATTTATACAGCTCTTAAAATAGAGATCCAACTCACCTAAGTTTGTTCCATTGCATCCGCAGCTTGTACAAGTTAAAGTTCATATCCGTAAACGAGCGCATTTCCATGTCGTCCAGCTGCGAGTGCGTGATCTTCAGGTCGATTTTCGTGTCCGGGTTGAGCTTATTGGCCAGGCTGTCCACCACGGTGTTAAAGGATTCCAGCTTTTCGCAGTTGAGCTCCACATGGTTCCAGGCCTTGCCCGTCTCGCAGGTGCAGGGCGAGATCTCCGGACGCACCGAGCACTGGAGGGAGGCCAGATGGAAGACGGTGTACACGAGGGACGTCATTTTGGCGACCACTCAAGCCCTGGGGTAAACTCGATTTTAGCTTTCCGATTTCACAATTCTTTGGCACGGCAACTATGTATATATATAATTTCTGCGAGATTTGGGTTCTGCGTTCACAGTTCACAAGGCACCAAGATTCACTGTTTTTCCGGACGATGCCAGGACGCGTTGCTTGCGCTCGGGCGGCGGATTAGTAACTGTTCGAGCAGGCAGCTCGGAAAACTCTCGGGAAATTACCCACTAGGCGCACATATGTGTGCGTGCGGGAGTTTCCATCGCAGCTCGGTTTTCCAGCAGGATTTCGTTTTCGATTCCGTGGATTCCCTGAACCGCCGCTGGCATCGGATTTCAAAGCGGCACTGCTGTCACAGTCACAGCTCTGGGTTCAAACAAACACACACAGCACCAGCACGCACAGCACTTTGGGATCGAATCGATTGGATCTAATCGCCTGGGATATGTGGAGGGCTGGAGCTGCTCCTCCTCCGCTTCTAGTGCACTCTCCCCGGCTTCCCGGCACCCACAGATCTCCCTCGGATCTCCCTTTCTATCTGGCTAGACCTCTTGACCCGCTCGGCCGGGTGTATGTGTATATAGATCGCCGATGCTCGGAATTAATCTTCTAAAAAAATGTATTGTACTATATATTGGTTGTTTTGTTTTTCGAACGCCGCGAGTATGTGTATGGGTGTGGGTAGTCAAAGTCTCGGTTCCGATCGATTGAATCGCTTTTAGCCCCGGTGATCACGTCTTGATTCCAGCACGGTCCGTTTGTGACTGGGAGTGGGAATAAAAACGCTGAGGATCCGTATGCCGATGCTGCCTCTGCGGCTGCTGTCGCCGTCGCTGCTGCTGTTGCTACTACTGCTGCTGCTGCGGCTCTCTCTCGGATCTCTTGGCTCTCCGCGGAGAAGATTGAGCGGCTTTTTGGCCAATTGGCGACCTGGGATCTAGGCAAACGGGCGCTGCGAGCCGGGACTCGTGTAATTGTCCACAACACTCAATTACATGTGTTCCTGTTCTTTCGGCGCCAGCCATCAATCTCCAGTCGCATCTCCAACTCAATCTCGATCTCAATCCCGATGTGCGTGTTTGTGCCCCCTTCGAGCGGCTGCCTACTGCAGTTGGGATCTTCTCGAGTACCTAGTTCTATGTATGGGGCATCATTATCGTTGTGGACACATGTTGGTGCGAGTGTGCGCCATGGTAGGCAGTGCTGACAGCCATCAGCCTTAAAAACGGAATGGAAAATGGTATAATCTTTATTATTTTTACTTGATTTTAATTTTAGTTGAAGGGATATAGAGTTTAAAAACAACGATCAGCACTTGTCTTCTTCAACCAAAAATTCTGAAAATATATTAATTGTGTTGAAAATATAACTATAAATTAATTTTATTCTTTTTTTTTACTTTTAAAAGTTATTTAATATAATAATTATAAAAAAGTCTTACTAAGAACTATTAAATTCATATACTTCTAAAGCATTTTCATTGTTTTTCAGTTTAAGAATTAAATAAAATTTGATTTCTCATAGGATTTGAAATTCTTGGAAGAAAAAGGACAACTCGACTGCACTGCTGGTACTTACATATGTGCAGCTTGTTGTTTTACACACTCTTAATAAATTGTCCTTTACATATATGTATGCACACACGCCCCGACATCTGGCACTCGCTGAGAAATGTTTTTAATTATGACGTTTCGTTCCGTTCCGGATCGGATCGTATCGTATCGTATGGGATCTCGGGGTGGCGTGCCTGGTTAGCAGCGATTGAATGGAACCGGCTTGTTTAAGGATCTGCTGCAGCCCAATTGAGATTGGGCCAAACATTTCAGCAAGGCAGATGAAAATTTTCCACTGGCGCCAGCTGCAGGAGGGGAGCCGCGTAGCTGGAGCGGGAGGAGGAGGAGGAGGTGGCGGAGCCATGCATCAAAGTCCGCTGCCTTAATTTATTTCGAAGTTCTGGGCCCGCGCATGCATAATGATCTTAAATGCACTCGCCGCAAATTCCGCACATTCCCTGGATTGCGCGTGCCAACGATGTCGATGTCGTTGTCGATGTCGCTGTCTATGTCTTCTCCTCGCCGATCTGGCCGCAATTAATCATAGGGATCATTGGGAGGGGAGCTGTGAGCAGGCGAGTGGATGGTCCAACTTGCTGACACGCACCATCGGTGTCCGCGTCCAAAACACCATCTCCGAGATGGACTTCCATCCATTTTCCAGGCTGCAGCTCCCAAGAAGCCTTGGCACGATTATGTTTAGGGTCGTCTGAAAGATTAACGTAATTACATACAGCAGGGTTCATACCTTTATGAATAAATTAATTTAAATTATTATTATTTCTTGCATTGCATATTTTTCAATATTTAATATTAAATATTAAAAGCTAAACTAATTGAAAGTTATTAAAAACAGACAGGTAAAATTCTTAAAGATCCTAAATACTGTTACTTTCTCAGGCAAAAATATCTTGCTTTTCAATAAATAAAAGAATAAATAAATTATAAAATAATACAAATAACTAAATTGTGTAAAAAATAAGAGAACACAAAGAGAAAAGAAAATCAATTAAATGAAACATTTTAAAATCCTACAAAGATATAGGCCTTTCTTCCTTCCGATTCCCTATTAAATCGGTGTAATGTCGCGCATGTTTTTGAAACGCACTGTTTCCCATAACTGTGGGTATTAAAAATATACATCGATTACGTAGCCAGTCTATTTATAGGATCCAATCATTCAGAGTAAATATTTAAAGAAAAGCGTCAAGTATTAATAATTATTATTTATTCATACATGTTTTCTTCTCTCTTTTTTCGTTTTCGTTATTTGCGGTTATTATTTGTTTGTGTTTTTCGCACATAAATATTCTCAACATTTTTATGTGACACATTTTCGTGTTTCGATTGCAGGCGACAACAATAACATGAGTAGCGTAGGCTCGTAGGAATCCGTTGTCGATGGCGATGGCATGGGAATGATTGGTAGGATATGTGGGCTGGTCAAATTGATGGATACACGCCTCCTCAAGTCGATATAGCTGTAATGATTGGGCGTCCACTTGAGCTGCTGCTCTGCACATTCCGGGATCGATCGTCATAGGCCATTCAGCAATCATGTGCCAGCGGCTCACGTCAATGCCGGCGGCGCCGTCCAAGATATTTGGCTGGAATTTGGAATTTGGCTGTCGTCACGGGTCTGTTCTGCTCTATCCACTACCACGTCACGCGCCGTGGGGACGCCACAGCCATTTGGGACAATTGAAAGCATTCCGCACGGTGTGTGGTCCCCATTCATTCCAATCCAATCCCATAGCCATTCGGTTTTGGTTAATAAGTGTGTTTATTTTGCTCCTGCCTGGGCTTCCATTCTCATGTCCCATAGTGTATGTGCGGATACATATGTATATCAGTTGGATATTATTATTCTATATAGGTCGAAGCATTTGCTAAAGGTCCTCTCCGTGTGTGGGTGTTGTCGCCGTAATCGTCGTCTCCTCGCTTTAAACAGAACTTATCCATTAACTAAATTAAATACGATGCGTAAAAGTAAAATGTACAACAAGCACTAGGTGGCCAGGCGGTCCACTGCCCGCCGCCTACTTTTGCTCGGCGAACTTGGCTATCTGCGGATACTTGTTGGGCTTGTAGTCGGCATCCTGCTTGATCCTCTCCCTTACAATGCTTCGCACTGCATCCGTGTAAGAGGCTTGGGTGGCGGTGTCGTGCGCAATTGAACCAATGACGGTGTCCGCACTGATCGAGGAACTGGAGGCACTGCCATTAACGCTACCCAGGCCAGAGTTCTGTATGGCCCGCTGCACTCCGCTTGCGATGAGGCACTCCACGCTGGCCGTAGGCTTCTCCGACTGAATAATCTTGCGCCGCTTGGCGGACATTCCGGAGATGTAGGCATCGGAGTAGGGTGGCTGCGGGCGGTTGCTCTGCTGCAGGAATGAGAGGCATTTATATGGGTTTCAAATCAAAGGGATTCCCTGGGGGACATACCTCAGACTGGGTCTGCAGGTCGCGGGTTATCACTGGTAACCAGTCGTTGGGGAAACTCATGTGCCAGGGCTCGGAGCCAACAATCACGGCGGGCAAGGTATCTGCGGGAGCACTGCTGCTACTGCTGGCAGCCACTTCGGCCATTTCTACATCTGTGTCCAGAGCTTCCAGTTGGGGAGGCTGAGGTTGCTGCTGTGGGTTAAACGCCGGCGGTGGCGCCACAAAATTCTGCATTTAGTAATGACTGACGCTCGGCGGGAAAGGGATTTGTGGCTGCTTACCTCGGCGGCATCTGTGGGAGAGGCTGCTTGGGTGCTGCGCAGAACAAGGAACTGTTGGGCATCCACAGTGTCCGTCTGGGCGGGAATTGTGGGGTCTATATAGATGCACAAGAACTGCAGCGCTTCGTTGCGGAAATCTGCAAGAGAGGCAAATGAGATTGAGTCCAGAATTTTAGCACTTTTTTTTGGAAACCTACTAGATCGGAGAGGAGCGCACAGCAGGCGCATCAGTTGGCGCCAATAGAGCTCCGCATTAGCGCTGCCCAGGCACAGAAAGAGGACGCTGTAGAGGCGCTTGCGGAACTGGTCGCAGATTTCCTTGAGGCTCTGCTCGAACTGGGCACTCGATCCACCCGAAGGCGCGCTGCTGCACAGCTCGATGATCAGGCGCAAACTGACGCGCAGAATATTGCACACCGAGTCCCTGGAGTTGTACTCCGGCCGCTCGTACTGCGGCAAATAGACCAGGCTCTCGCTGAACCATTCCAAAGCCCGTCCGATTGCGTCGGGGATCGTCTGCTCGTTGATGGGCACTCCGCCGGGGAAGAGGCTGTCGTTGAGGAAGTTGCGCAGCTGCGAGCGCAGGTTGCTTGCATCAACACGTGGCAAGGTCGGAATCGCCTGCGATGATGGAGCAGTTGCGGTAGGTGCGACTGTAGCAGGTGCTGCTGATGCTGTGGCCGAGGTGCCTGCCACTCCCTCGGCGGTGGCGACGGTGGCGCTGCCTGCCGGAGCTGATTGCGCATTATTTCTCAGATTATTAAGCAAAAAATTAGCGAGTAGGGTGGGGAATTGTCTGGACAGGCGGCCGGTGGCTGTCTGAATGCGCCCCCGCCGGACGGCTCCCAGGCCGCCGTTGGTGCTGCTGCTGCCACCACCAACGAGGACCGGTCGAGCCGTCGCTAGCCGATCGCGATTGACGGGCATTCTTCCCATGACACGCACTCTCGCGGCTCCGCCCCTAAGAGTGGTGCTGCCACTAACACCACCACCACTACCAACGTGGGCGGCCTGGCTATGGGTCTGGGTCTGGGCCTGCGCCCAGGCTGCCGGCCGGAGGCTGTTTAGTTGATTGTTGTTGGGACGCTGGCGGCGCGACGACCACGTGGAGCGTACGTTGGCACTGCCGCGTTGGATGCGATCAGAGGTGACTAGATGATGACATGGATAGAATGGAAATTAATGTCAAAGATGGAGGCCGGTCGATAGTCGAATCGCAAAGAAGGTGCGCCCTACTGAAAGAATTTCCCCTCTCAGAGGAACTGGTAAAATGACTTTCGAGAGGAAAAAGCCTGAGATGATAATCTTAAAACAAATTTCGTATTTAATGTTAAAATATCAATTCTACCTATAAAACAGAATATAGATAGAGAATATAAACACATACATACGTATGTACGTAAATCGAAAACAAGAAGTCTTCTTTTGGTTCAAATATTATTAAAGTACATTTTCTACAATTCTTACTAGAAATCATTCTGTTATTTATCAAAAAAACAAAGAAATATTAAGCGTTTATGGATAATACAATTAATATTATTTTTTAAAAGTATATTTTGAATCAAGAAAGTCTGATTCTGGAATACTTTGGTAATAAAACGATAAACCTATTCACGCGTTTTTAAATAAATTTATAAAATATTTATATCTGTAAATTAATATAAAAAAAAATACCAGAAATCAATTCCTCTTTTCTTTTAGAACTTCAGTAAAATACTTCGTCTGCTTTAAGTTTTACTAGTGTAATAACGAGGCACCAACCTGTCATAATAAGTATATCCTAAAGATCGCTATTCTATTCTTTCAGAATTTAATAATCTTGTGAGCAGGGGCTAGGTCACACCCTGGGATTCGACTGGCATTCGTTTGACCGGAGCTTTCCATCTCTGTATTCAATGAGTCTGTGTGCTGATGATGAAGGGGCGTGCGATGGGGGCGTGGCCGGGTCATGGACATGATGTGACATTTGATAGGCAACAACAGTACTCACCAGGACGAGGTCCAGCGGCGGTTGTCGGCGAGACGATGGCGGCTCCGCTTGCTGGTGCCGTGGTGGTGCTGCGGTTGTTGTTTGAGCTGCCGCTGGCATTGGTATTATGGGGCAGCGGCTCCGGCTCCCTGATGTGATGACTGTTGCAGGGTAGGAAGCGGTCAAAGGCCGTGTGCGTGGGCGCAATGCGTCCGCCCCAGTTGTTGTTGCCGCCAATCTGAATCTGTGGCCGCGATGTCGAGCGAGTCTGGGTCGAAGTGGTGGGCAAAGTGTTGGCCCTCTGTTCTCCGTTTCGGTTTCCATTCGAAGTTGAGGCAGCTGTCGGGGACTCAGCAGCCGGTGAACTATCATTAGAGGCTTCTGCGGCGGAAGCGGGAGCTGATGCAGCAGCAGCAGCTGCCGGGCCAGACGCTGAGCCAGCGGGCGCCGGATGCACTGCGGCAGTCATCACATGAACAGGCAAGTTAATCGACATTATGTTGGGCGAATTGAACTCGACATGAACATCGTTTGCCTCGTTGTTGGCTCTGTTGACCACGGCCTGAAGGAGTCGTGCCATCTCCATCTGGGGATCTGCAAGTAAGGCAAAGGGAGTTAGAAACGTATCTCCAGGGGAATATTAAGCGGGGATTAATCTGGTTAGGGGCTGGTCTCGAGAAACGAACAACAGGGTAAGTGAAACCAAAACAAGGGATGCAGTGAGTGAGCTAGTGAACAGGGGTTAGTCCGACGTGGCTGAGATAAGAGCGGGCGGCTTCAAACTGAACAACTAAAACGTACTGGGCGGTGGCAGGGTCACTGGCACATAGACACGCAGCCTGGGAGCTGCCCTAGGAGGCTCTTGGACAGAAGTCTGCTCTTGATCTTCGTGATCGTGCTCTAGAAAATCATCAAGAAATAATATGGGTGATACAGAGAGCTTCATCGCGTTGAGATAAGTTTGCGGAGGGGAAATTTCTTCGTTCTTTTAGATCAGATACTGTTTTATAGCTATGAATCGCACTGTATCAAGTCTGACTTAGGAGTTAAAGTACTCAAGCATCTTCTTACCCATTTCCAGGCGTGGCTGCTGTTGGCCCGGAGAAGCGGCGGCGCCAGTTGTATTGGGTGCTACCATGGGCTCATCGACAGGATCCTCCACGCGGTCGCTAACCGAACCAAGAGCAGCTGCAGCTGCTGCATTGGCGGCATTGGCGGCGTTGGCAGCTCGAACGGCCATTTCGGTAGCGGCACCGGCAGCCCGAGTGGCGATCTCTATCATGGCCGTAGCGGCTTGGGCTGCTTGCACATTTGGGCCCGGCTCCGAGGCAGAGGCAGGGGCCGCGGGGGCAGCAGTCGGACTTGCCGCCGCTGTGGCGGGAGTTTGAGTTCCGGGTGCAGCGGCAACATGTTCACCCGATCGGAAGGCCATCTCGTTGAGCAGACCCGGCGGAGGAGCCAAAAAGTTGGGCGTAAATATGTTATTGGAGCGTATATAGCCACTCTGCTCGACGAGAATTGGTCGGCAGGTAAGCACTCGGGGACCTGGTTGCGATAGGTCCAGCATTAAATCGGAGATGGCGTGCTGGGCGTGCGAAAGGTAGTGGAAAGCCTCAGAGACTCGATCGAAGATGCGCTGGGCATCCTCACGCCCAGCAGTGTCCTGGAACGAAAAATATATGCGGTTATAGCCAAAAGATTTACATATGCACTCAGGTATTGCCACTCACACTTTCCTCGAACGTGGGATCGTTCTGCAGGATCTCGTAGTACCGATCCACGAAGGGCGCCAGTCGAGTCTGCACGCGGCGATAATGTAGAATGACCTGCGCCAAAACTTGGGGCCGGGTGCGGCGTCGGGGGCCTGCGTTATTGGCTCCTTCGGCGCCAGTCTGAGCAGACGCTGCATCGCCAGCGTTAGCCCCAGCAGAGGAGGAGCTGCTGGGTGCCGCAGAAGATGCAGCAGGAGCAGTCGCACTCGTAGCTGGCTGACCACCAACTGCACCATCCACCTCCGGGTCCGGAGTTGGTGTTGCCGAACGATCAGAGGCCCCATCGGCGGCCTCATCGTCCGTCTCGATCACATCCTCAATGATAACAGTGGCCGCTGTTGTCTCACCGCTAGCATCGCTAGGGGTTCCCGCCGTTGCTCCCTCGCTCCCAGCAGCCTCTCCTGCCCGCTGCTGACCGGTCTCTCTCTCATCGATGTAGCCCGTGGGTAGCTGCACCACGGTGTAGTTGCGGGCTCCGGTACGTGACAGAGCAGCGGTCACAGCGTCCTGCACCATGTCAATTATGTTGTTGTTGCGCGGCAGATCTGTGGAAGACACGCCAACCTCAACGACCGTTGACTCCATGGACCAGCGACCGCGTTGCAGAATGTCCAGAGACTGGTTGTTCAATCCCACAGCAGGATTCTCCAGATAGGCGGCTATGTTGCCGGCGCAATCGATCATGTGCATTGCCACAGTGATGCGGTTGATGCAGAAGGACGAGGAGTTGGGATAGCGCGTGGACGGAGTGCGGGTCTGCAAGTATAAAGTCCATTTAAAGGTAAATCCCTACGGAAATGTGTTGTGAATACGCACCCCGGCCACTGGGCCATTGTTTACTGGTATGGCCATTGTGCCCACCAGCATGCCATCAAGTGCTCGGAAATAGGGCGAAGTACGCATTCCCGGGGAGGGACGTGCCACGTTCCGGAAGGTGCGCATCGGCTCATCATTGTTCCGGGCGTTGGTACCGCGCTGCGAGAATGGCGGACGCTCCGCCACGTGCAGCACCTTGCCGTCGACATCTGTAGATGCAGAAATGTGTGTAAGTTTAAGGTTTTCAATGTGGGCACAGGAGGCATGACTCACCGTACTCCTTCACCTGCTTCTCGTCGGCGAGCACGCGACCCTGGTAGATGATGCGCTGATTTTCAGCCGCTATATTGGTCTTCTCTGCTATTTGGTCCTTGAACTGACGGATCGTGATCTGGAGCGGGTCAGGACGGGTCGCGGCGGGGATATATGCATTTGTAGAAGCCTCTAGATTTCTGGCCACAACCTCAAAAAACTTACCTCATTGTCGATGCTGAATTCGTGGGTGCGCGCATCTAAGGTTTTCACCTTAAGATTTATTTGCATTTTCGCTGCCGTTCGCTGTTTGCTGGAAAGTCTCTTGAATTCTCACTTTTTCGCTGGGAAATCCGTCGCTCGCTTGGTCAGGGGGAAGGAAAGCGAGGGGAGAAAATCCGTTTCGGTGTCGGTGTCGCTGTCACAGTCTCTCTCGCTCGCACTCACTAGCGCTCGCTCGTCTTTGGCTTTTCCGGACACGTTTTCACGCAAGCTCACGCGGTGCCACTTGATCTTCGTTCGCCGCGAATCAAGCTTGCTTTCGGCTGAAAGCTGATATACAGAGCAGATATTTGTAAAAACGGTAACGATTTTACAATTTGACAACAGCGGCTGAATATTTCACTGGAATTTACGAGGTGAGACCGTACCAAAAAAATTGTTTGACGCGCGCCAATGTGGTCAGGTCCAATGTGGTCAAGGTGTGCTGGTCACACTGGTCGACATCGAACCCAGAAAGAGGAATTTGTGTTGGAAAACACTCAAAATAGGCGGGCTATTTGAATTTCCATAAACGAAACCATTCATAGGAAATACTTTATATCTGCTCTCTCTTGGCAGCCTTGAATTAACTAAAAGGCGGAATCTCCTTGGGGAACACCCTTGACTCACCCCCCAAGTACAAGATGAGCTCGATAAAAACGTTTAAAGAACTGCACATGTGTGCTACAAGCGGCCGCCCTTAACCCAACCCTCCCCAGTCCAGGACTAACCCCCACCACCTGCTGCCTTTGACTGCATCCTGTGGGAATTTTTTCGGCGCTGCACATGAAAAGCGGCGTTTGAATAATAAAGAAAAGAAAACACTGCCATGGCGGGGGGAGAAAGTCAGCCAAGACGTAAAGGTGTGCATGGGGCAACCAACTTTTCGCTTTGAATATTTAAGTGGCGACGCCGTGGCATCGGAATAACCAGAAGGCCGAGGGGACCGCCAACCGCAGCTAACACAATTTTTCGCATACCCCTTGCCGGCAGTCTTGCCTTGAATTGTGCGGAAATTTGATTTAATGTCTGCGATTGTGAGCCTTTCCACGGAGCTCAAAGTGATTGCGACGAGCCCTTATTTTCCGCAATGAAAAGATGGGTCGGAAACGGCCACTGGCAGCTTGTATATAATATGGAAATTGGGGGATTCTTTTTAAAGGGGTTTTTGAGCTATCAATGTAAGGAAAACTAAGTCCTTCATTTTGTGGATATTTAAAAAGGAATTGACACTCAATCTTAATAAATATTAATACATTGCAACATTATTTACCTTTATCATATAAGAAAAAAGTATCCCTGTTTTAATTACGCAATTTATTAAAAAATAATCCAGCCCACTAATCCACTTTAATCTCTTAATTAATCAGAAACACGAAGAATTCAAATAATGATGTCTATTTGCTATTCGCTTAATTTCCCTAGAAAAATATGGGTTAGGCTTGGGCTCGGAAATATAAATAATAATTATACAATTTTTCACAGACTCCGCGTGGGCCAAGTGCAAGTTTCACAATTTACAAATTGCTTTTAAATGGGCTGTGAAAAAGTTTTAATGAGTTTTCCACGCAGCAGCCCTACATCTAAGCACTCGGCCAAGCCACCCCCGCTTGTCAACGATTTCTGTTTATGCATTTTCATTTTCATTATCATTTTACTTTGTGTTCTTTTTATATTTCGTATATATATTTTTTTGTTGGCCAGCAGCACTGCCCTCTCGTTTTCCGCTTTCCATTTGTTATTAAGCGAGTATTTTCCGTTACTTTTCATTTCTTTTCTCGCCCATTTTTGTAGCTGCGAAAGTTTTCCCTGGCAGTGTCACAGTGGGCGTGGCATTACATTGAAAATACTTTGAGGGGCGAGAGTCGCTTAATGAAATTATATCAATCGGGCAGATCAGCCACCCCCGAAGGTCCGTGCGCCTGGCAGCTGGCAAATGACATTTGCTTTTTCCAATTGTTCATATTTTCATTAAGCGGCATTTGAATGTTTCACTTCCCGGAATGTAACCTGCAATTGCTTTTCCCCCCGAATGGGATTCCAACCCCGCGCTCTGCCGCACTGCACGATTTCGTTTCTAATTTCGGTCTGGTCAAGACCAGGGCCCAGGAGCAAGTCTCACGTCAAATTAAATCAAGCTGTAATATAAAGAAAATTGAAGCCAAGTCCCCTTTGTGCCATAAAGCACCGAGAGCGAAGGAGCTTTGGCCATTCAATGGAGTGAAGGTGTAGGAATGGAGGAATGGAGTCCTTGCGGTGGCAGGAGGTTGTGGAATGGGGGTGAAGTGGACAGCTGATTGGCAATATAACACCAAGGAACCTCTGATTTCGGATAGGAATTTAACCCGTGTGCTCATCACTTTGTTTTCTTAAAATAAATCTTTGGAATGAACCTATTTTCTATATAATAACACTTGTTATAATAATAATAATTTTTATTAATAATAATAAATTTATTTTTAAGCACAGAAATTCGAAATGAACCTTTAAACTTGGCAAAGTTGCAATAAATAATATTATTTATTTTTATTATAAATTATAGAAACTATTTATAATAAAAGTAGCTTTTGGAAAGATATGATAATACATTTTGTAATTTTTCTTCTCAATAAATTTTATTTAAACAAAGGAAAGGGGTCTCAAAAAAATATAATAAAATGTTTAAGGTATAAAATGCTGATTTAAGTTTAATATTTTGTTAAATTGCTTTAGACACCTTTTAAGAATAATACAGACCTCTGGGTATACCTTTAGCAGCTCTAAAAAGGTATTTTTACTACTTTTTAGTAAATCCTAATTTCCCAAACTCTCATTTTCCCAAAAAAACTCCCATTTGTCCCTAAATCTAACCCAAAACCAAGGTCATGATTAAATCATTGCCCTCTGACATGATTAAATGAAGCAATAAATATAAATGTATATACACATGGAGGAAAAGAAAAAACAAGAGTCAGTTGTAATTGCCAGTAAATAATTTCGACCTGCCAAATGGCAACTGCACTGGCCTCATAAATACAACCGCCAACTAAGCGTACCAATTTATAGTCAACACTTAATCTAAGCTGTCAATGTGGATGCAACAGCAGTTAGCAGTGGCAAACTACTAGTATCGTAATTGGCGGGGATTACGACAAAACGTAAAAGTGCAGAATGCGGCACGTGAATGCGGAAGTTGTGCTCGGAATTGGCCAAAGTGAAGAAGTGGTAAAGTTTTAGTTGCATTCTGCCCCCTTCGCCTTCGAATTGGACGCTTAATTTATGTTTCAATTCCAATTAGCCAACGAGGCGCGGGCTTTTATGCTACATTTCTTTATTTTCGCTGTCAAGTGAACTGAGAACAAATATTGATATTAAAAATTAGAATTTCTGGGGTCTTACTAACAAAATCTAACTAAAAAACAAGAATTTTTGGGTGGTTTTTATTATGGTAAGTGAATTTAAATCAAGAAAACTTTATGAACTTTAAAAAGTATTTCAGATTTTGTTTAAGAAATTCCCTGTAAAATATTTATGATAATTTTAAGTACCTTTAAATTGTACTTATAAAATATTTATTTATTAAATCGTATTTTGTTACCGTGTACCCCCTGGTAATTGACTTTCGGCCTGGCCCTGACGCGTCATTTGTAATTGTATATTGGCACGAGGAGAGCAGGGCGAGGAGCGGCGACGACGAGGAGCTTAAGCAGCGTTTATTAGCCATGGCCAAATGCAGCTAATTGAAGTTCAAATTGCGTTGGCGCACGAGCTGAGGCGGCAGGAAACCGTTGAAATGTAAGCACTCACATGTGAGTCCTGTCGGTTCAATAAAACGTTAACTTGAGTCAGACGACAAAGCAGACGTAAACGAAGACGAATCCACTTAAGGGCCAAAAAAAGAAGGGAAAAAATAAGAAAAACGTAATGCGAAAGCCAATTCAACACTCAAACACAATCAGCAAAGAAAAGCAGAGCCCAGAGCCGGGGAAATAAAATCAAGCATAAATGCAATAATACAATTTATGTGCCAAATTTCATAAGGACCGTAATGGACACACACACACAGACCCACACTCGTTCTCTGATCCTTAATCCCCACAATAAAGATACGTATCGAGTGGAACCAACAAAGGTGACTTTCTCAACTCCCCGGCCCCGCAATCGATGTAATCGTAATCACATTCGGCACCGATGTCGATGCTATTTGCTATTTGCGAGTGTGTGTCACTTTCCCAGGACTTTCGAGGCAACAATGTGCCCAACACTTGCCAACCGGATGTCCGGTCAGTGCCATCCATCTCATTCTGGCCAGTCTCTGTCCCGCTTGGCAAGTTAACAACATTTGCTTGACGTTTGCCAATTGCATTATGACTCAATTGCGAGCTGAACGATTTTATGGACGAAAGAGAGGCATTCGCATCAATAAAGCAACTTCAGTTTCAACTTCAAGTCTAGTGTCGGTCCATAGAGAAAGAAACGGAAACGGAAATGGGAGGCTTGAGAGGAGAACCTGCTCAAAGAAGTATCTGTAGCTATGTTCGATTTTGTCTAGGTTACACTCTGAAATAGGTTTTCGATTTGGAATAGTTTATGGCAAGAATTCTATGAAATAAGAAAACTGTTATCAATGATAACATATCAGAGTTTTCCCCTTTGTAAACTGTTTAAAATAATTACAAATAATCTCGTAAATATATTTTCAGATGATATCTTTGCAACGTAATATTATTTTTTAATTTGCGAAGTACTTTTTTGTATTACAAATTGTTTATTTAAACCTAAAGCATACAAATTCACTAATAATCATTAAAAATTACACTCTCTCACTTGGTCACTGCTGTTGATGGCACTTGATGCTTCATTGTCGTCACCGTTTGTTGCATGAAGATGCCAAGTCCCCACACTCACTTGAATACATTTACGGGGCGGAGAAACACTCGAATCGAAAGGCTTGAGCGGCAGACGGAGAGCGAATGCATTAACAATTTGGCAGCGGCGTTAATGCATCTCCGATGGGCCATAAATTGCGCTGGCCGTAATATGTTTGGGCCACTTGATGGCACTTCAGCGCTGGACTGTAAGTTGCCATCATCATCTGAGCCACATCCGTGGAATGTGGAGCAAGTGCGGCAAGTGCAGAGACCTCAGCTGAGGCCGTGGCCAGGTAACATAGTCAGCACAGGCTTTATAGGGTTATGCAATGAATAGGCCGGGTCTTGGGCACTTTTAAGTGGGTCGACGACACGCCCTTTTCCAGATCCGATCCGATCCGATCCGACTGGCTGTCACTTGGAGCCGAGCAATTGTAAATTGATTTGCCACGATCGCGGGTTAGAGAAATGGATTTCTGAAAGTCACGCAAAGCCAGCCAAAAGCCAAAAGCCGAAAATCGAAACACGTTTGCGGAGTGCGCGGTTTGCGACCGATTATGAGTAATTGGCATTGCGGTGGTCAGGTCTTCTATATATGGCCCGCCAGCTGAGTCAGCCAGCACAGTTGCTCCACTTGCTCCACTCAGTACCGACCTCGACATGGCCAATTTCCAGATCCTAGGCATTGCTTCCAGCCTGCTGCTCCTGCTGGCCCCCACCTGGGCCGGAGTCATTGCCCCGGCAGGCATCAGTTATGGCTATACTGGCGATGAGCACGCTGTGGCCCACACCCAGTCGAATGTGGTGCGCAGCTTCGATGGCACCGTCTCGCACTATGCCAAATCCGTGGCCACGCCCTTCTCTCAGGTGCACAAGCAGGACACGAGGATCAGCAACAACGTCTACCAGCCGGCGGTGGCCAAGACCATTAGCTATGCCCCGGCTCCCGTTCCAGTTTCGATTCCAGCTCCCGTCTACACCCAGCACGCTCAGCCGGAGCCAGCTCATCTGTTCACCCAGGCAGCTCCGGTTTATCAGCAGGCTGCTCCTGCCCAGACTTATCATCAGCCTGCTCAGGTTCAGACTTATCACCAGCCAGCTCATGTCCAGGCCCCGGCGGTTTACCATCAAACCGCCCACGTGGAGAGCCCCTCTGTGTATCACCAGCCCGCTGTGATCCACTATTCCCCTGCCGAGACCGTGTCCCATATGAGCTTCGATGGCTTTGGCACGCACTACGGCTTCTAAGAGGCTTTAGCTTTAATTGTTAACATTTTATGTACTTAAAACTGTGGTTAAAATATATGAAAAGTGTTTAATAAATGAATAGAATTGAAGATTAATAAAACCTAAAGATTTCTAGTTCAAAATCTTAAGATCACAACGAAAAGAAAGGAAACTTACAACCTCAAAGGATGCTTCCCAAATTTAAAGATAGTAAATTCTCACATCATCATTACACCCACAATCAAAGTACTTGCACATAATTCCAGTTATCCCATCGCAAATCGTGTCCTTTCTCGAGTACTTGGCCCAAGCCTTCAATCCTTTGGATCCTTGTAATGCCTGCGGTTCACTCGCCGCTTATCACTCACGTTCGCAGGCAGCGTAAACAAATCATAAAAATCCACAGAAAGTGCACACTACAAATAGCCAGAGGCAGGACATTAGCTGTGGTCCTTG
Organism: Drosophila mayri; assembly: GCA_008042485.1. Taxonomy (NCBI): domain Eukaryota; kingdom Metazoa; phylum Arthropoda; class Insecta; order Diptera; family Drosophilidae; genus Drosophila; species Drosophila mayri. Next base: position 711,547 of record VNJN01001215.1, read on the forward strand.
CTCCGGTCCGTGATCCCAGGATTTTCCCGGTGAGGAGTAAGGGATGCGGAGGGGTTACGTGATTTGTGCAGCGAAAACTTAAAAATCGGACATGGGGGCTACGTGACTCGCATGGCAATCCCAAGTAGCCAAGGAGCAGGACATCGACAAGGATGCCGTCGCCATCATCTGGCGTGGCTTATGAGCTAATAAGATTTTCCCCATCCGCATCCTCGTAAATTATGCACATTGACAACTGGGTTCGAGTGGCGTAATCGGGAAATTGAAATCAAATTTTTGCAGCCTCATTAATTTTGCAAAAGCGAAGAAAAATCCGAAGCCGAGGAAGGACTCTGGTGAGCTCTCAATCGGCCGGAGTCAATAATCAATTTGTGTCCTAGCCTTTTACTCCCTTCTAGTTCTTGAAATGATAGCTTCATTAGCTGGCCATCAGAGTAATGGCCAAAATGATTACCAGAATGGGAGCAGCCAACTTTTCAACTCCGAAAGAAAATGGGAAAAGTGAGCAAGCGGCCACAATTTGCAAAATGAAACCATAAACTCCGCTGAAATGCAAAAGCCTGGAATCCTGGAGGGAGTGGTCCTTCCTAGATCTCATCCCTTTTTCGGGAAAGCTCTTCTGTCCGCCACTTGAGCGCTGAAAGGCGCAATGATAAAATATTTTCCCGACCAAGGCAAGTAAATTTGTTGGATAAAAAGTTGAAACAGCTAACAAAAAGCGAGCGACCGAGGGAGAGACGAAGAAAGGCCGAGCCGTCAGTTGTTGTTTTTATTTAGCTGTTGCGGCTAAAGTTTACTCCCTCCGCGGCCCTTGATCCCGGCATCTATCCTAGCCGGACATCGTCCACAGGCAAGTTGGCAAAATAAAAATGCAAAATTGCCCAGTAAGACGTATTTATCAACATAATTACATTTTTTTAATGGCCTTTTAAACCGCAAAATGGCAAAGCCACAGAGCAAGATAAAGTCCTAGTGCAGGAATGCCAGAAATGGTGAAAACTTGTTTAACATTCAACGTTCTTTACTTTTGCAAGGGTCTGGGAAGAGATTAACTCTATGGAAAATGCCTTAAAAAATATATTTTTTAAATGATGAAGTAATTTTGCTGCCTTTAACTGTTAATAATATATATTCATAAGTATTGGAAATCAAGAATATTATTCAACAAGCATTAGTATGATAACAATAATCACAATATTAATCACATAATTCCTGAGTAAAATATTTAATATTTTCTTGAGAATATTTCTATTTGCAGCATGCTTTTTTATCACTCGATCCAGCATGCTATATAAACCGAGTAAAACCGCTGGGATAAACTCAGTTCAATTCTGCACAATGTGGAGTGCTGTGTTCTTTATCCTTGCACTGGCAGTTGCCCAGAGCTCCATGCTAATCATTGAGCCCGAGCTCAATTTGGATGAGTTTTATACCTACGATGGAATGGTTTCATATCTGTCAGACCTGAGTCAGGCCTTCAGTGATAACATGATCTTTAGGTCGCTGGCAATGACGCACGAGAAACGATTCGTCTACGAGGTAAAAGTGTTCAACAACAAGAATACCTGCCAGAAGAATATAGTCCTGTTGGATGCGGCCATCCATGGCAACGAGTGGATCACAACGACGGTGGCCCTCAAGGCTATACGTGAGCTGCTGGTTAACGCCGACAAGACTGATGATAATTTACTGGACCGGAGCGACTGGTACATTCTGCCCATGGTGAATCCCGATGGTTATGCTTATTCGTTGAAGAATAATCGCCCCTGGGTGAAGAATCGCTCACCGAATGAGGAGGAACTCGGAACCAATTTAAATCGAAACTTTGACTCCAACTGGAATAAGTCGGAAGTTGAAGAAACTGATTTTAACTGGAGCGGCGATTTTCGCGGATACATGCCCTTTTCGGAGCCCGAGTCCCTGGCCGTTGCGGATCTAATGCAACGACTGGTGGCTGAGAAGAGGGAAATTCTCTACATAACTCTTCACACTAAGAACCAGTCATCCATCTTTTATCCATTTGTGTTCTCCGGGTATGTAACTCATACATATTTCCTCTGAGAAATTTGAACATATAAAATAATATTCTTCTTCAGGGCGCCAACGAATAAAAATTCTGAGCTCAACGGGCTGGCGCAGTATGCCAGTGAAAAGATACTGAGTGACACAAACATCAAATATAATTACGACCTGCCATTGGCATACAAGGGTGTTGGTGGTACGAGCTTGGACTACGCCTATCAGCTGAATATTTCTATGGCCTTTGACCTGGAGTTTTACCAGCCAGTTCCCAAAAGCCGCAACCTAAGCAGCTTCATCGTCAATCGCACTCTTGAGGGTTGGTCAGGAGTATTCCATTTGGCCGAGGGAGCCCTCCAGAATTTTATGACCTGTATTAAGGACGATGAAGGCAAAACCAATACTCCTCCAAATACCGATACCAATGCCATTCAGACTATAAATGGCCCGTCAGCTGAGTCAACCAGCCCAGTTGCTTCGCAGGATCTGAGCCATCAAACGAAAGGTAAACAGAATCCAAATGATGAATTGAATCCAAATCAGGATCAGTATCAGGACAAAAATAATATTCAAAATCACAATGAGGAAAATAATGCTGTACAAAAACCAAATCAGACAAATCATAATCAGGGTATAGGCCAGATTCCACAAGAGCAAAATGATGATGTACAAAAACCGAGCCAGGCTATTATTATTATGAGTATAGACGAGATTCCACAAGAGCAAAATAATGATGTACAAAAACCGAGTCAGACTAACCATAATCAATATATAGGTCAGATTCCCCAGCAGCAAAATAATAATATACAAAAACCGATTCAAACTAATCATAACGAATATATAGGCCAGATTCCCCAGCAGCAAAATAATAATATACAAAAACCAAATCAGACTAATATTAATCAGAATGTAGGCCAGATTCCCCAGCAGCAAAATAATAATATACAAAAACCGAATCAGACTAATCATAATCAGAATATAGGCCAGATTCCAATTACGGGTTCAAATCCGAATTCGAAACAAGATCCAATTTCTAGTTCGAAACCGACTCAGAAACAGGATTTGAAACCACATTTAAATCAGAATTCAACTAATATCCCAATTTCCACTTCGATTCCGAATCAGACTAAGTTTCCTAATCAGATTCAGCTTCAGACTGCAGGTGTTAATCCGATAAAGAATCCGAATCCGATTCAAATTAATAAAGCATCCTCAGCCGGAGAGCTGGGTCCACTGGTTGGTGTTTGCGGTACACTCCTCCTATATCTGTCTTATTCGTTGATAAACTAAACGATTTCTGGTATTGCTTAAAATGTAAATTATTTATAATTTTGTAAATTTAAATTCAAATAAAGTGGCAAGAGTATGATTAATATTATATACATATAAGCATGAGTAAATATATTGTATGAATATATATGTGTTTTAATAAATATAAAGCAACTTTGGTCGAAGAATATTATTGGATTTCTTTTGGCTGCTGATAAAAATGTGTAGCGTGGCTTATATTTTTATTTACATATGTATGTATGTTTATAAATATACTAAAATATATATAGATATTGGACAGCCTCCCATGTGTACAGCATACATATTATACTTTGTTAATTATAACAAATCACGCAAGCAGAGAGGTTTCGCATTAAGAGAAATTTTTATTTCCAGAGAATCGCCTCACTTGTGGCTATTATTGACTCTTTCAAGCACTTTGATAGGATTTTAATTTTAATATTTTATAAATTTATCAATACATTTGCAGATTTGTTGTGATATCACACAAACATCGACTCAACGATTATCGGCGAGCTTTAACCTGGAATTCAGATTCATGAAATTTTTTCTGAGAGTGGGAAATAACAATTAATATTATTTATTTTCAGATTCAATATATAAATTTTTTTTTTGTGATTATAAGTTCCTAATCATTTATTTTTTATTTCCAAGAAAACCATTTTAAATTGAACTTGGCAGAAAAACGTACAGAAAAAGAATGAGATCAAAACAAAGCAGTAACTACAATATAAAAATCTAAAAAAGAAACCGAAATAAAATAATATACAAATAGAGAAAATATTTATTAATTTATAAAGTATTTTTGCAATCAATTATATGTGTACCATTAGCTCACAGTCTCATTCTGAATCGCTAGTCAAGCGTAGCGAGGGTATCAACCGTTTCTGACCCATGGGAGGAATTCCGTTGAAATGCTGGATCTCCCGAAGCTATATATAGACGTGATTCTGTGTTCTGATGCCAGTTGGCTCTCCGGTGAGATGTGGAAAGCTCTGTACGCAATAATTTGGCTCGCGGCGATAGCGATTCCCTTGGCGGAGGTGGGAGCAAGGAGTACTCGCCGGCAAGTTCGAGCACGGAATCCGCCCCGGCTGGAGCTGGGGCAGTACCCGAGCTATGAATATATAATGCAGTACCTGGACAGACTGGCACTGGCATATAGCGATCGCGTGGAGCTGCAGGATGTGGGGCGATCCTATGAGGGACGTGAACTAAAAGTTGCCAAGATAACTAATGGAATCGAAGGCTCCAACAAGAAGGTAATATTAATGGACGCCGCTCTCCATGCCCGGGAGTGGACGACGCCCATCACAGCCCTCTACGTCATCCATCAGCTTGTGGTGGAGTCCAGGGAAAATGCCTATCTGCTGGCCAACACAGACTGGGTGATTCTGCCGCTGGCCAATCCGGATGGCTACGAGTACTCCCGGAAACATAATAGTTGGTGGCGCAACACGAGGACGCCCAATGTGAACCGCTGCTATGGCACAAATCTAAACAGAAACTTCGCTCTGGGCTGGGGAGGCGGTTTTCCCGGCCTAAAGGACCCCTGCGACGAGAACTATGCGGGCACGGAGCCCTTCTCTGAAGCGGAGGCGCGTGCAGTGCGCGACATAATGCATGACCTGGTGGAAAATAAGCTAGGCTTTATGTACCTCTCCCTACACACGGCCAACCAATCGATTTTCTATCCCTGGGTCAACGAGCCGTAAGTCGTCAAATTCCAAGTATTACGGTGTTTTTATTAATTATTCAACAATCTGAACAATTAATCGGTCAAGGTCCCACCACAGATAGGAGTATCTTCAATGTAGACAATATTCCAATGAATTAATTTATTAAAATAATAAACAAATGATAAGAGTATTTTGAGCAATCAAAACGTCAGATCAAGTCCTCACCGATAGGAGATGAACATAAATATTTATTTTTATATTATTTCTTTACTGCAGTTCGCCGATCCACAACAACCAGGAGCATGAGGAGATTGCCCAGTATGCCGCTGATAGGATACGGTGGAGCACAGGGACCATTATTAAGCCCAACCAGGGATACAAGTACGGTGGAAGAATCGGCGGCACCAGCGTCGACTATGCCTTCCATGTGGGCTTCCCGTTGTGTTTTGTCTTCGAGATGTCAGGATTGGCTCCGAATGGAGTGCAGTACAGGTTCTTTCCACCGCCCCAGTACATTAGATACCTGGTCCATGAATCCTGGATGGGCATCCGGGCGCTGGCCGCGAAGGCCATTGAGAAGTATCCATCATCCAGACCGATATATATTCCATGGAAGCATAATTCTGTCCAAAATGCTGCTCCATTGAATTGGAACTACTTGAACTTTGTGATGGGAAAAGTAATGTCAGTTATGGGAAATATTATAAGTCTTATTACGTAAGGTTAAGAAGTAAGGACTTCTTAAGGAAATTGTAATATAATATAAAAAGAGAAGAATAAATAATAAACAAACATAACAAAAACTCATTATGGATCGCAATGTTTAAAGTGATTTATTATAAATCTGCTTGAATTTTTTGATTATAAAATCCCTTTCCAAAATATTGGATATTCTCTTGAAGTCTTTAAAATATTTTTAATATCCAACTTCTCTTCCTTGAATTTTTTGATTATAAAATCTCTTTCCAAAATATTGGATATTCTCTTGAAGTCTTTAAAATATTTTTAATATCCAACTTCTCTGCCTCATCATCATTCACCATTCGCGGCCACTTTTTCTCACTCTCTCTCTCTCTGCATTACGCATACGCCTCGTTATCCGCCTGCTTGCCGTGGCTATCAACGTGACTTGTCTGCTTCGTATCAGCGAAAAAGGGCTGGGGATTCCACGGAAACTCAAAGGGGGAACCGGCATATCACTTGCGTGGTCCGATACATTTCACATGCTGCAATTAATGCAAAAAATTGCATTTTTAATATGCAAAATTAATGTGGAAAATCTTTCTGTGAGCCAGCAGCAGACGTTGAAACGAGAATCGCACGAAATCTCCGTGCATCCATCTCCGAGCATTTTATTTATAACAGTCATTGTGAAAATTGAAAATCCACATTCGGTCTACAATTAAAAACACTTTTCGCCGGCAGTTGCATACACTGCGAATGAATTTATGTATACTCCAGTGGATATTTAAAATAATAAAATGCCATTACAAAGTCAAAGTTGCTGGGCCCAGGAAGCCGCTGTTAATTAGTTTTTCGAAGGCAGCTGACTGACTGGGTCCCAGGTCCAGCCATCCAGCCATCTAGCCATCCATCTAGCCATCCATTCAACTCCTGGTTGGGGGCGCAGGGTCAAATGTTTTAATTTCCGCACGAATGTCTCTGGCGGAAATTACTTGAAAAAAAAGACCACGACCCGAATGACAGTGTCAATGGGCCCCGTTCTGGGCTGAGAATAATTAGCAAAAGACCAGCACTAAAGAGTATTTAAGCTAACAGACTGCTTAAACTGCCAGATTAGCTCAATTATCGCGACATGTACTCCGTGTTACATTTGAGTCCGAATCCGAATCGGGCTCCGATTAGATACTCGATCGCCTGAGTCGCTGGTCGCACGCGAACTGCTCGGCTTTGGCCAGTTTCTCCGGCGATTCAGATTCAGAGTGCGAAATGCTGCTGCTTCTACTGGTTGTGCTGCTGCTCTCCGCCGGCTGGCTTGTGCATCTCGGCCAGGCGGAACGCCGCCGGAAGGTGGCCAACCTTCCAGGACCCGTGTGTCCGCCCTTCTTCGGCGCCCTGCATCTCATGTTCCGCTTGAGCCCAAAAAGTGAGTCATTATTTAAATATAACTTTCATAATAATCCAATAATTAAATTTATGTTACATTCAAAATTTACAACATTTTCGATACATAGTACATACATTTTGTTTCAAAGTTTTGTATTGAGAATTAAAAGCTTTTTCAAAAAAAAACTAGCTTTAATATTTACTAGTTTTTAAATAGTTTTAATTTGTGTTCCATGTGTTTATAATATTTACATTATTTACTCTTAAATCTATGGTTATTTTACATTTAATATTAGATATTTGGTACCTTATAATAAAATATTTAAAAGGTAAATACCATCCAAATTTAGTTTATTTACTGAAATCATTTAGGCCAACAATCCACGCGGAAAAATAATAATTGGCAAGGTCTTATCAAAATAGAATTGAGTTCGATTATAAACTTGATCCGCAGTCACATGAATTTAATTGCGACTCTTTGTAAAACTGCGATAATCTAAAGTAATCCATGTAATAAAAGAATAAAGACAGCTGAAGTTGCAATCGTTCCCATTATAATTACAGTGAATAAAAAATTATTCAACCTAGCAATGATTAAGTAAATAGTTTCTATGTTTCAAAAAATATGCAGTGCATTTATAATATATTTTTCTCTCCGCTGAGTCAACTTTCAAAGCAGCTGCTCACTGACCCTCTGTTTACGTTGCTGATAAGCCAATTTTTAATGCATTTACATTTGCAACTCTTTGAAATGTGAAAAAAATGTTAAGTAGAATGTACTCTTTATTTTTCTCTTCTCGTTTCATTCATATTTTATATGGCAATGTTGGAGCTTTATTTGTATTCTGTCTTCGCTCGTGACTTGTTTTTTCAAAGCCAGAATTAAAAGTAAAATAATTTTATAAAACTGTAGATAACCAAACGAAGTATTTAAGCCATTGCTTAAATGTTGTATTTTATGAAATTCTCAGATTCTGAAGTAGTTTCAGATTAACCCTATTAGCAATTAAAAGAGTAAACAACTTCCCTGATAATTTAAAAATAATTAATCTCTAGCTAATAATACTCGTGTATTTATTTCGGACAAACATTCGATGAAGATTAAGAAGATATCTTTTGTACAATCGCTGAACCATTTATGAATGGCCACCTCGCATTGGTTGCTTATCAATGAGAATTCCTCCTACATAGAGAAAAATATTGAATAAAAATGTTTATGATAATTATTATATCCAATTTAATGATCTTATTAATAATTTATAATAACTATTAAATAATTAATTAGTTATTAAAATATTTATTTCTTATTTCATTTAATTAATTGGACTAATAAAGTTTACATATAAGTTTATTCTACAATAACAACTTAATCATTTAATACTGATAACTCTCTTAATCGCCATCAGCCTTCCTGAAAGTGGGTCGGGAGTACATAAGTCAGTATGGGCCCCTTCAGCGCGTTTGGGTCTTAAACCGCCTGCTGATATTAAGCGGTGATGCGGAGCTAAACGAACAGATCTTGAGCAGCCAGGAGCACCTGGTGAAGCATCCTGTCTATCGTCTTCTTGGCCAGTGGCTGGGTAATGGTCTGTTGCTCAGCGATGGCAAGACATGGCATCAGCGCCGCAAGATCATCACTCCCACGTTCCATTTTTCGATTTTGGAGCAGTTCGTGGAGGTCTTTGACCAGCAGTCAAATATTTGCGTTGAGCGCCTGGCTCCGCTAGCCAACGGGGAGACCTTTGATGTCTACCGATATGTCTGTGCCGCGACTATGGATATAATCGCTGAAACAGCAATGGGAACCAAGATACATGCCCAAGCCAACGAGAGCACTCCCTATGCGGAGGCTGTAAAAGAGTGAGTGATCCTTTAATTAAATCTAAAAAATCTTTAATTGAAATCATATTTTATGCATTTAATAATGGATTTTGATAAGATAAGTCCCTTAAAGAAATTTAACAAATTTAATAGTCGACTTTTGTGCTTAATTTGTATTTACATAATCAATGATCTGTGGAACTACCCTTCAGATGCACTGCCCTGATGAGTTGGCGCTTCATGTCCATCTACCTGCAGGTGGAGCTGCTCTTCACGCTGACCCATCCGCACCTAAAGTGGCGCCAGACGCAGCTTATTCGCACCATGCACGCCTTTACCATTAAGGTGATCGAGCAGCGTCGTCAGGCACTGGAGGAGCAGCAAAAGCTGTCCGGATCTGATGTGGTGGAAGATGACGTTGGGTCCAAGCGGCGGATGGCCCTGCTGGATGTCCTCCTTATGGCCAACGTGGATGGAAAGCCACTGACCAATGACGAAATCCGCGAGGAGGTGGACACTTTCATGTTCGAGGGCCACGACACCACCACCAGTGCCCTTTCCTTCTGCCTGCACGAGCTGTCGCGGCATCCACAGGTGCAGGAGAAGATGCTGGAAGAAATCCTGCGAGTACTGGGCACCGATCGCAACCGACCGATCACCATTCGGGATCTGGGCGAGCTGAAGTACATGGAGTGCGTCATCAAGGAGTCCTTGAGAATGTATCCACCCGTTCCGATTGTGGGACGTAAATTGGAGACGGACTTCAAGTACAGTAGGTATCCTTTTCAAAGCATTAGGGATTTTAAATTAAATTAAAATGGGCTTTCTTTTTTTTTTTTAAACATTTTTAAACCATTTCCAGCCAACACAGTTTACGGAGATGGAGTACTGCCAGCGGGCTCGGAGTTCCTAATCGGAATCTATGCCATCCAGCGGCATCCGGACACCTTTCCCAATCCGGATGAGTTTATTCCCGAGCGGCATGAAGACGGCAAGCGTGTGGCACCCTTCAAAATGATTCCCTTCAGCGCCGGACCAAGGAATTGCATCGGCCAAAAGTTTGCCCAGCTGGAGATTAAGATGATGCTGGCCAAGATCGTGCGCGAGTACGAACTCCTGCCGCGCGGCGAGCGGGTTGAGTGCGTTGTAAATATTGTCCTGCGATCGGATACCGGCTTTAAGCTGGGAATGCGAAGGCGAAAGATTACATAGATTTATGTTTTAAGGAGGAATTTCTGTTGATATCTAAACCACTTCAATATATACATATGTACTAGAGTTGAGTTCATAAGTTAAAACGATTTTTTGTGGAAATTCTTTTACTTTTTTACTTATCTGTAATTAAACATTTTAATAAATGATCTTAAGAAATTAATATTTTAATATAATAATGCTAACGCGGTCTCAATGCCAACTGAAATCCATTGGATGATCCCAGAACGAGTCGCAAGTCCAAGCGGAGTTCATTGCCATAGGGCAAAAGTTCAAAGTTGCTGAGAATGGGTGCCAACAGGATTTTCATTAATTTAATACTAAACTTCCTGGCAGGACAGCTGCGAGGACCCAGGCTAAAGCTAAGAAGCTCCGGGGGAGAGGCCAGAAAGCGATCGCCTTGGAAGAGATTCGCTTTCGTATAGCGACTCTCATTGCGTTGCAGTTCGTACAGATTAATGTAGATCTCAGAGCCAAGGGGCAGGTCTGCATCGCCCACAACACTGTGTGCTGGTAATTAAATTTAAACAAATAATATAATTTAAGGAAAAATCAAGCTAAGACCCAGACTTACTGTAGGGAAAGTCTTGCTTCAACTGCCTGCCAATAATCACCTGCGGCGGATATAGTCTCAGTGTTTCCTGGACTACAGCCTCGAGATATGGTAGATTTTCCAGGTTCCAAGACTGGTCCTTTATCTGAGCCTGTTTAAGCTCCTCTAAACAGCGTTGTTGCACCGAAGGATTCCTGGCAATGGAGACCAGAGCAAAGCTCAGAGCCGAACTGCACAGTAAAAAACCTAAATAATTGCTGGTATTTAGTTCCGCACAGATTTCATCATCAGACAGTTGCTGATCTTGGTTTTCCAAAAGTATTTGCAGCAGGGATTCATGCCACTTTGGTGGCAGCGGCTTCGAGTGATCCACCACCAAGCCCTCGCTGGTCTTTAGCTTCGGCTGCTGCTCTTGACGATATCTGTTGATAAGATCCTTGTGTTCCGCGTTCAGTTTTTTTATTAGTTTATTCTGACGCCTTCGCATGAAGGGAGAGCTTAGCCAATAGCTAAATCGGTTGGCCGATTGCAGGCTCAAAAAGCGTTTTCTGTAGATTTCTGTCAAGCTGATAAATAGAAGAATAGAAATACTATTAATTATTATATTATTTTTGTACTTACTCTACTAGAGTTTTGGCATAATCCTCGCTGGGATTTACGCCGCAGGTGGTCCGCACTATCAGATCCAAGACCGAGGAAGAGACAATCTCCCAGGCATTGACCACACTCCCATCTGCCCGTTCTATAAGCTTTTGCTGCAGTGGCTCCGTCTGCTGACAACAAAGCTCCGTCAGCGGATCCATGTTCTCCCTTCGAAAGAGGCAACTGATAAGGCCATGTCGCTGCTGCCACTTATCCTGCTGGCACATGAGAATGCCGCTTCCCAGCCAGTCTTGCATTAGATCATAGCCCGTCTCCAGATGATTTTCGCTCTCTAGAAGCTGTCGAGTGAGCTCCAGATCCGCCAGGGGTATAAACAGACGGTGAAAGGCCCAGCAACGGCTCAGAAATCCATATTTCGCGAGATACTCTGCGCTGCGCTTAAAGAAGTCTGCAGGAATTATTTGGAAAATGTCATCTTCTTCAGTTAATTTATTTTGTTTAGTCACCAACTTTTTGGCTGGAGAAAGAGGAGCTTGTGCATCGATCCCAAGAGCGGCCAAGTGAAGGGTCCTTTGAGATTCCTGATTCGCGAGCGCTGCCGCCGAGTTTTAAAATAATTAAAGGCCGAGGCCAGGCAGAAGCACACGAACGTAGTGGTCAAGATCATGGTTGCAACTGAGCTAAAAATTGGCCAACTAAAGACTGTTTAATGGCCGATCGAGGGGCAATGCTAATCTCCTGGGGGCCTTATATTTCGCCGATTCTTATCGGTGCCAAAGCCCCCATGTTTGGCCAAAAATAAGGCAAGCGATAGTCAAATCTGGAGCTAAGCTGAGATAAGTTAGGAATATTGTATTATTTTTTACTTATAAATGACGGATTACTTGATATCAGCTGGTCATTTATGAATTTATGGAATTATAAAGATAATTATAAAAATTGATGATAAGAAAATAACAAACTTATCAAGAAATTCTTAGGGATTTGTTTGAGTTACTAAAATAAATTAATAATATGCATGGGAAATGTGGTGATACTATGTGCAACATTTGTGTTTACTGAATGTTCTATATTTAAATTTATAATCTTAAATATTTTTATAAATTTGAATATGGAACATTTTAGTGAAATTCAAACTGCTTCAAATAAGTTCCACAAAATGTTGCTTAATGACTTGGCAACATGTTGCTAAACAGACAAAGCTGATGCCGTGTTTTATGAGGGAAGCTGTTCCAGCATTAATAATATTTATACTAAAAAGCTTTCATTTATGCAAAGACATAAATAAAATACATATAATTATTTTCTTCTTAATATCTTTTCAAATTTTTTAATATTTTCCTCTTTTTGCCTGACCTTGAAATCGCTTAATAAAATTGTATACATGAAAGCCATTCTCCAACAAGCTAACTTGATTGGCCAAGACGAAAATTGCCAATACCCAGCGGAGGCGGTATGGAATCCAGGAGATGTGTGTGTGTGTGTGTGATACACGAAGTCAGCTACAAGATACAAGATACTCGGGCGATGCTTGGCTGATAAATATTTAAAGACTCGCCTAACATTTATGGGGACGAGATTCGAAACTATTAAGCAAACCAATTTGGGGCAATTGAGTGGGGAGGATTCGGCCAGCGGGCATTATCCGGAATCCGAAATCCGGTTCCACGGAGCAGCTGTTGTCCCGGCAAGCAAACAAATCTTTTGTCTTTCACCAGAGCTGCGGTTGCCGGGGTCACAGCTACAATCCCATCCACAACCATCACCATTGAGGGTTGACCAACCCTTTCAGCAGTTGGACTGTCAAAAGTACATTTGCCTTGGTTACGCCACAGAAGTATCCCCGAAGCAAGTAATGACAATATCAGCAGGACCTTCTCCACCTCCGTCTACGCCTTCAAATTTGTATATTCCTGCCTTCGGGGAGTTGGAAAGTTGGGCTGAGGAGCTGAGCTGTTGGGCCAAGAGTTTGTTGTGTTCCACTCTCATTTTGCGGCGTTGATGAAACTTTAATGACACACAATACGCATTCAAGCCAAGCAGAACGGCCATGTGTCCAGCTTCTATCTTCATTTTGCTTGGTTTTTTTTGTTTGTTACACTTGAAAAATTAATGTAAATAAATATATACACAAAACTATATTTCTTTTTAATTTTACCAAGCAATAAAAGAGGTTTTAGAAATGTAAATGTAATTTTTTTACTACTTAATACTTTGTACAAATTAAAATTATATATTTATACTATTCATTTTTCCTAGCTCTCTTTGCATTACTTTTTTCTGGTAGTGCACTTTACCATTTTTCTGCACAATTTCATTTTAAGGCAACGGACAGAGCCGGCTAATGGCAGCTAATGAAGGCAGTTTTATTGGGGATTTTTTGGGCCGTTGAACCCAGATCCGAGCACTCGCTGTCTCCCCAGTTGGCCATATCCTGCAACGAGTGTGCGAATGTATTTATGAGGTATTCATGCATTCATACGTCAATGTCACGGACAACTCCAAGGACTCTCCGGCCCGGAGTCGGGTACAATGGCCACCGAGGAGCCACCAACATCAGGCATATCCACTACCAACCGCGTATGCAAACGAACAAAAAAATTTGATGACATCGTCGCCGGTGACAATGAAAACTAAGCAAAGTACAAAGCCAGAAGTCCGAGGGAGAGCTACGCAAAAAACAGCAAATATCATAGGGAAAAAATAGGAGTACGACAAACGGCAGCAGGATACGAATCCTTTCACAGGCCTGCCGAATATGCGCTTCTGCGAAAAAGTTAAAACAAAGACATAGCAACAATTTACATTCCCATTGTTTGCCTCGGCTGCAGATACAAGTTAGCAAAAAAAGGGCCAGATAGTTAGATGCAGACACATGCAGGTACAGTATGTATTGTTTAGGGTTTTATTATTTAGCAAATAATTCAGGGACCGTAAATAATAATAATTATTATTTTAAAAATAAAAATAAAAAGAGAAGACCGCTGCTGCGGTAAAATAAAAAGATTTTTAAATGAGAAAGCCAAGAATGTGGATGGTATATAAATATTTAATAAAATAATACACATTGAATTTTTTATTATTTTATTTTTAAAATATTAATATCTTTTCGTATCGAAACGTTCTGTTCATTCTCCTATAAATGGCAAATGCTGTCGGTCAGCCGCCAAGTTAGAGCAAGAAACGAGCCACGAATACTAGGAAAGCAAGCACAACAGGAGCAGAGGATATGTATGTGCTGTAAGAACTAAAAGGACTAAGGACAGCAAAAAATCGAATGCGGCAATGAAAGAGAAGTTAGGCCACAACGAAGCAGGGTAACAATATTTATAGAATCAAAAAATATTTAGGGACAAAGAGCATAAATATTGAATGGAAATTACTAGGCAGTTACTCCTATATTCTTGATTAAAATATATATATTATATAGTACAAAGCGTACCTCTCAAGCCACCTAAGCCTGACTATTTCTCGCCATTGTGGATGGCGGCATAGTTGTTGTTTTTTTCCTGGAAACATTTTGCATGAATTGCCCATAAAAGTGATATGCACATCAAGATTGTCCGATGCGCGAAAATTTGCTTACTAGCTGGGAAAACTTTAAGGCGGAGCCTTCCTCACTCCTCTCTGGCGAGGCTGCTAATCAAGACGAACGGCAGTTGGCTAGACATTTAATTTGGAAACTGCAGCTAAAAGGTTGCCATCAGTCTCAGGCTCGCCCTCCGCCCATTAACCAGCGGTTAACCACCCCTTAACCACAAGTTGCTAGCCACCACCCCCTAACTACCAACCCATTAACCGTCAACCATTAGGCATCACCCATTATGAGCTTGGGATTGAGAGGAACTATGACATCACAGAGAAAAATATTTATAAGCGTGTGACATTTATTTATTTGTCTAATCTTAAATCCGACTTTGCAAGCTTTTCTCTCTGTGTCGCACTGGCATATTAATAGCCCCACATTCCTTTTACTTGGTCCCCAGTCCCGCCGCCATCTCCCAGATGTCATATGTCAGGCGTCTGTAATAATGCGAGCTGATGACTGCGTTATGATTACTGTCAGCGGCAGGCACTCAATGAATAAGCAGATGAGTGGGTGTCATCCCCCCATGTCCTTGTGGGCTTATCACGCACTTTCCTCCTACTCCGACTCCCGCTCCCGCACCGGGACCACATGTGACTTGAGGTGGCCCGCAGCGCCAACAACTTTGACTCGGCAACAATTTATCACGGCCAATTTAACCACTTAAGTGCGAAAAAGGTTTCAGCAGACTTCCCACACCGCACACGTAGAGTGAAATGCGTGCGAAATGAAATATTGAACGAGAGCTGCAGCTCCGGCAACTGCAACTGCAGAAATGCAGCGACAACAAGCCAGCGGCGATTCTGAATCTGCATCTGAGTTGGAGTCTGGCCACCGCCACTGACCACTGAATGTATCTGTATCTGCATCTGTTCTGCCAGCGGCATTTATTTGTTTACAATCTGTTTGGAGCAAAGCTGCCGCAAGGCTTAAAAATCTGCATTTGCAGCCGGACACCAGTGGGAAATGAAAGGGGTTGAGGTCCTGGCGCACAAGGACTAATTGAAAAAGACAGTTACCATAGGCGAGCACATTTCCATATCAAAATATTTTTTATCAAAAGCGTTACATTGTCCTTTTGATATTTTTATAAAAATAAGCATTGATGAATTGGCTTAGTACATAAAATATGGCAATTTATCATATTTACTAGGCACTTTTACAATGCAATTTTAATAAAAAAAATAGCATAAAGTCAGGAGAATAATATATACGGAAGAATTCTAAATTAAGAAGCATACATTATATATTTGTTTGTTTTCTTATGGAACTTTATTTAGAATTATGATTATGTTGGTACTTCAGTGTTCATAATTAATAATAAATAAAATGAGTATTTTTAATTTCATAGCATTTAATTATGATTGTTAAATTGCCACTAATAATTATTAATTCATTGAAATGAATAATTTATAATAAAAATATTCCCAGTTAAAGTTTTAATTTTAATTCTTACAAATTGAATAAAATGTAATCTTTTTTGTACTCATATTTCTACAATTTTAATGTGTTAATTGCTTTTCTTTTCGCTGAAATGGGTTTAAAGCAAGCGCCACTCATGGAACATGGTCCGAAGGGCTTAACCGTAATGCTAAAGGGCCACTTCAGTTGAATAGCATCAAATCGGCTTTGGCCAGACTCTCTTTTAACCATTCTCCTCGCCCACACATATGTGTGTAAAAGTGCAAATTCATGTTTTGTTTGACGAAATCTGTATAAATCTAAAGACCGAGAACGCCAGCAGCAGCAGTCAAGTCACAGCTCAGAGCTCGGGATTATGTAGGGGCAGGCACCGAGGTATTCGAAGCCATGTAAATGGATTACTCGTGGGCTTCTGGGTCAAATGGAATTAGCCGCCATTTCAGAGGGTGCTGGTCCTTGGAAGGACCATAAAGACGCGAACACTTGTTGAGCGAACACCCAATTTTCACACTCATTAAAAATTTGCATAATTATTCCAGCCTCCCGGCTCATTAACACTTTGAAGCAGACAGGACTCGGGGAGCCCAAGAACCCAGAACACTCATAACCAAACGAGCTTTTCATAAGGCCGCGAGAATGTTGAATTATAAATGCATGGAAATTAAAAGCAATTACATGAAACTCGACTCCCCACCGAGAGCCTCCCCACTCCCTTTCCGTGTAAAAGCAAATAAACTGCGCGTAATGATGCTAATCCCTTAAGCCACCAAACATTGCGATGGCCAAGAGTTGGGGGCAGGGAGCGTGGCTGACAAAAAAGGGCTATCAATTTGCATTGCGTTTGGCTCATTAGCGTCACAGCCAGTGACCACTTGTAAATTTGGCCCATCTATATAGAATATTCGGAAAATTTATAGCCTTGTCTGGGGCAGATATTGGAATTTCAAATATTTTATTTTGTTATTTTTTAAATTCCATTAAATTTTGATTTGAGTCCAGTCAAAAATCCCCGTTTATGTTTATTCCATTTTTATACTGAATTATCCTCTTTCAGCTCCGATCTTCTCACGTTTCACGTATTTCGAGTTCTGTAAAGAACATATGGTATATATATTTGAAAATCATAATCACTAAATTGTTACCATATATACATAGGAATCGGCGCAATCCTTACAGCCGAAGGAAAAAAAGAGCCCATAGAGAAGGCCCATTGGCAGCTGAAACTCAATACCGCTTACCGAGGGCATTTTAGTGGGATTTCCTTCTAGTTTGTATGCAACTTGAGGATCTATTTTCAGATAGTAAAAACTGGTACCAAAAATTAAATTTCGAATAAAAAATACTAATGATTTCTGTTCATTTTGTTGGTTTTTACTGTTCAAATATATATGGGGGCAATGTGACAGGACTTAAGGCTACTTAGATCTTGAAATCTAAACATTAAAGTGTCTTAAAAATTTGTATTTATAGGATTTTTAGACCAAATATAAATATTTTAAACTTTAAACTCTTTTAGCTCACCTCGTTGGGAAACCCTCTCCCCTTGCCATTCACATTTTGACAAAATATTGCGGTTTTGGCCTCTTCAGTGTTCCCTCCATAAGCTTGAATTACAGCGAAAAGCGGGAAAATATTTATTTAAAATATTTTCAATTGCCAACTTTTGCCATAATAATGCGAATAATTAAATGTCAATAGTGTTAAGCCAGACAAAGTGGGGCAAATATGGAAAAATAAGCTTGTAAATAAGGAAATGAAGAGCCAAATACTTCAAATAGAAAATAAATGTAAATAAGAAATAAATGAACTTTAGTTTGACTTTAAATTTTATTTAAGTAGAGAAATCTGTCC
This sequence comes from Drosophila mayri, assembly GCA_008042485.1. Classification (NCBI taxonomy): domain Eukaryota; kingdom Metazoa; phylum Arthropoda; class Insecta; order Diptera; family Drosophilidae; genus Drosophila; species Drosophila mayri. Next base: position 729,650 of record VNJN01001215.1, read on the forward strand.
TCTTCAAAACTTATTGATTTAAATCGCTGATTTAGCAATGAAAATTGCTGCCTCGCTAAGCCGGTAAGTCCAACAAGAAAAATCACTTTTCTCCTCGAGACCGGGTGGGATTTTCGGCTGGTTTGGGAATTGCTTTCGATTTCTCGAACATTTTCCCGCTTAATATGCCAAACACAGTTTGACTTTTATTCAATATGCAAAAGATACGCGTCAATTTGTTGCCCGTCTGCTGAACTTTTTAATCTGAGCTGAGATTCATCCTGGCCGCTCTCCTCTTTAAATCCTCACCAGACTCTGCTATTGGCTCCTGCCTGAATGGTGTGGTGCCAACGTAAAGGATGTTGTGGCCAGATTTATGTTGGCAGTTTTACAGTTATTTTAAGCACCGCCTCGAAGAAATGCGAACAGGAGCTACTTAAGTCCGCTCGCAGGAAACTTTTGCAACTATTAAAGTCTTAAGTAGAAGTGGATAAAAAGGGAAGCTAACTGTAAATGCATTTCCACGAGAGCAGCAAGGATATCACGTTGCAATGGGAAACTTCGTCCTGGCCAACACTTTCCGTTTGTTTGTCCGACGAAAAAGCCAAAAACTGACTTAAGCTCACATTATAAGTACTGCCAGGAGGAGAGTGGGTCGGATAGGTGTTTACTCTTGGATTGTCAGGTATTTTTACCAGGGAAGTGGTCTTGCAATTTAATAATACAATATTTGGTTGCCTCCTAGGTATATCTTGTATTCTAGGTAAACTTTTCAAGGCCTATAAAGAGGTCTTTTTGACTAGCATGATCTCCTCTCTCGCTTTTAAGCTCAACATTTCTGACTTATGGTAAAAGCAAACGAAATGCCAAATGATTTTCCAATCCCAACACCCACATTTTCCGATAATATGCACCCTCTTTAGCCTTAAATCAATGTTGACAAAAGTTTTATTGGATAAGTTTGTTTAACGACAAGCAAAAGTAGACAACGCACACAAAAGGGCAGGTAAAAAGGCAAAAAGTTCTTGCCGTTTTTGTTTGAAAAATCAAATTGAGCAAAAGTTGATCTCAAACAGGAGAGGAAGCTGAAAGGAAAGTCAGCAGTGTCGGGGAAAGCTGGAAAAGTTTTCAAGCAAAAATCATTGGACGCGGCAAGTTTGCAATTTGATTTGTGTTCAATGTGCGCGCAATTGATTAGCCATTCTGCCAGTTCATGAATGTCCTTACTCAGGATTCGAAAATTCCTATTGGCACTTGCCCTTATTCAGCAAATAGTTTGGCAAAAATATTGAATTAAACTATGAGTTTAAATTTAAAAAAATATAGCTTGAAATATAACTTGAGTACATAAATTTAAGCATTGACAACTTGAAACATACTCGTTCTTATTACTTTCAAAATAAAATAATAATTGTAAGCGTTATAGTTCTTTTTAGATGTGTTTTTTAATCTTTAATCTATTTGTAAGAAATTTAAATCACTATTTTCCGAGGTGTAAGTGGTTCTTAATTTCTCCCTGTGCATTCACCTTAGAAGCCCAGCCAGAGGCAGCTGCTATCTTCATCTGCAAGTTTGTCCCACTAAAACTGTGTGGCTCAAAGGACCAACAACTGTTGCAGGACTCGCACTCCTTCCGCAATCCTTTCGGGCACACACTTGAACACTTTTGCGGTTTGGCAGCCGCACACTCCTGCTGTTTAATATGCTGTTAAATTACATTAAAATTTGAAAAGAGCTGGCAGTGCCGAGTCCTGGCTGGCTGGCTGGCTGGCTGGCTGCCTGATAAGCGCATTACTTCTCGGCGCATGTGATCCGAGGACTGAGCGCCGAGGAAATTAATAACCAAACTCGGGGGCGGCCTTCAATGTCAGGCGGCAGTAATTGCCTGGCAAATAATTTAATGCGAAATCATGGCAGGCCACGCCCCGGGGCCAATAGAGCTTGTAGCGCATTTAAAATGCAATAACCGGATTAGATTGTGTTTCAGCCATATCGGCATGTCCTTTTTGGCCAGCTCTCTCTCTGCGGCTGTTGCATGTTACTCTGGTATTTATAGAGTTTTAACGCAATCGCAATTTCGGTTGACATTTTGCGCTCTCGGCCATTTCCCATTTCGCATTTTCCCCTCTACGCTACGCTTTTCCGCCTGCCGCTGCCATTGTTGCGCCATTGCTGCAGCCTCTGGCCATCGATAGACGTCTACAGGTGATGTCTACCTGTGTTCTCTAAGCCTCCCCAGTTTGCCCACCTCCCAAAACTGACTGTCTGCCTTATGAAAAATGCATTTTGTCTGTCGTCGCTGGTCCGTGAAGCGAACTGCGGCCGTGTGGCTAATATCAGTTCATTTGGCTTTTGAATTCGTTAGTTGACGTCTATATAGTCGTAGTTCACTGCGACAGCAGCCAATATCTATTCATTTAAGTGGCTTAATTTAAATCGCCTTTATTGGCCACTAAACACACAATTTCGGCTTTCATTTATGATGGGAAAGTGATTTCATTTTGGGCAGAGTTCAACTTTTCAAAATAGTAAAAATTAATACATCAACATTAGATCTGTTATAGAGTATGAATAATTTTCTTATTTATTTGTTAATGCTTAAATATAATAAGTACCTCAAATATGTATATAATTCCTAATGAAATCAAGAAGAGTGCTAATCAACCTATAAATATGATACAGCTTTCCTGTTTATTTATTTATGCCCCAAACTGATTGATTTTTTTTTCAGTTTGGCAAAAAATCAAAACATCCCCTGGTGTGTCAAACAAGTTTTAAGAATATAAATCTCATAATTTTTTCTGTGCCTTCCATCAATCACATTTCTGACACTTGCAACACCTGTGGCTATGCCTTTTTTTTGCCACAGCATCCCTCTTCTTTTATTCTTGGATTTTTTTTTTGGGATGGTATTGATGTTCGGACAAATTAAACCAAATGCAAATAAGTCAATTTCAGATGAAACACGAAGCGAAATTAATGTGCTACAAAATAAATACGACAAGATAAATGTTTCCGGGCGCCGAGTAACAAGATAAACCGTTGTGGCTGTGCTAATAAAAATACACGAGGACGAGGATGAGCACGAGTCCTGCGAGGCGTCCTTGCGAAGTGTGTGAAGCAGGCTGCCGGCACGTTTAGCATTTCAAAAGGCGTATTGTTTATACTCTCCCCCCCTTTTCCCAGTGTTTTCACATTCAATGTTATTTATCTCCGCCCTCCAAGCTACGATCCCTGCGCCTTTGTAACCCAAGTTCACTTTCGCAGTCCGCTTTTTGTAGTTAACTTCTTTGTAGTTTCGTTTGCTTATTCATTTCCTTTTTCCCCACACACACACACACTCGCTATCACACACATGAAAAGTTATTTTTTCCTCTCCCGCAACGAAAATGAAACGCATTTCATCCATCCGAGTGGCTGTCTGTGTGTGTGCCTGCGGAAAATAAGCGCAGAACTGGGAAACTGGAAAACTTGTCACGTGATAAACTCGGAAAGGAAAAGAATGTCACGTACTAAGAACGCAGCGACAACCTTTGCCACTTAAAGTTTTAAGTTCCCCGCACAGAAATATGTTTTAATTCCATAATCAGCTTGCACTTGCCCAAAAACCCGAAATCAATTCCCCATTGTTTAGCGAGGTCCTTTTCCACCGAATAAAAATCCTAGGATACTTAAGGGCTCCCCAAATGCTGGTCACGTATATCCTTCTTTTCTTTTTTTTTTGGGGAGGAGGGGGAACTGAAGGACAGCTGTTTGGGTGCACTTAGCATTGCTACATAATTTCTGATGGCGTCATTTTAAGAATTATGAATGCCACGTGACTATTGCTGGGCAAATAAGAGAAACCGGAAATCGGGCCACAGGACTTTTCTATGTTAAGCAAAGCCAAGGAATCAGGACATTTAAGATTATTCAACTGAACAGAAAAAAAAGGAGTCAATGAAAGGTGAATAAAGGTGCAAAGCAGTCTTGGGAAATTGAAGGACTTTAAACGGAAATTAGAGCTCTGGGAAATAAGATTTATTTTTATTTTAAAGCAAAGGAAAGATCCTAATTATTTTCCATATGGCAGTGAGTGTTCTTTACCGATTTCTGTCTGACTCTTAAAGTTACTTCGGGCCGTATGCTGAATTTTAATTTATATCGTCTGGCAGCCGGACAACGCCGGAAAAACACCTCGGTGACCGGTCAAAGGTGTCACACATAAACCATTCAATCTGACAGTCAGTTGGGAGAATTGCAGAATCTCAGGGACTGGGACTGGGCTGTTGGGGTTACATACATACATATACAGTGATATAGCGATAGACACAGACAACGACAATGACACTGACAATGCCCACCGTAGACCGCAGTCAAACTTTCGATTTCACTTCGTTAACGTGGCGAGTTGGACACGTATCCGCCCCGTTGGCCCACCTTTCAGTGCGCTGCAATTTATTTTTTTTTCCTGCACATTTGTCCAGACTTTTTCGCCTCGCTCCATATTCATTTCGGTGGTGCAAATTGCGCACGAAACATGCGAATTCGAGTGCGAGTCGGACTGTGAGCAGTGAGTGGTGGTGAGTGCAGAAAACCAATTTGTAATAAAGACGACGATGGCGAGAAAAGCGTAGAGAAAACGCAATGCTTTCATTCCATTGTCCATTTGTTGTTTTACTCGGGATTCAGGGATAATGATGGGTATATCCCTGACAGCCAAAAGAGGGGTATTTTAATGAAAAATTCGAAATACTTTTAGGGAAATAGAAACATAATTGTAAATCGTTTTCGAGAGTCAGTAAATATGAGGTAAGTCAGGAAGTTCTTTGAGCAAACTGCTATTTAGGATATATCCTTTTAAGGCATATATTCTTTTCTAAACTGTATTATTTCCATAGATTCTTAAGGTACCTGCTAGTCGAGAAGGAACCCTCTTATATCCAAGCTTGAGCGATAGCTGCCTGGGAATGGCTCACTCGGACGATGTGGCATTATGCGGCATCAAAAGATGTTGACACATCACGCAGTCGTCCTGGCATTTGAATGTTTTCAATTAACTTTATGTAGATAAATAGTGGCAACAACTGGTCCCCGTGTTGATTGTCTCCTGCCGCGTCCACACTGCTGCGTCCTTAGTTGGCCTTAAAGGCGTAGTTGGCCAAAAGGGCGCAGCTAAAATGAAACATTGCAGGGCGGTAAATTACGTTGGCGATAAAAGGGGGGAGCTTGGCGGAAATTGCATTATCAGCGTCAAAAGGCAAAGGCACAGCACAGACAACAAACCGCCCCCCTTGGTGGCCCCCCTTTTTGGTGGCATGTTTTGCCGCCGGCTCTTTGCCGTTGCCACTTCCTGCACTTCCCGCCGAGACAATGAGTTGTGATAGCACAACTTTTCCAGCGGCGTCGCGCGTTGCGCATAATTACCGTTACAGCGGGTTGGGGTGGCAGGGGGACTGGCACTGGGGCGCCCGCTCAAGACTGATGAGCAGTTTATGACTTGACGCTTTCGCAGTGCATTTAATGCCGCGTATTGTGGCGCATTTGTTGCCAGCAGTTAATAACAGTGCACAATAAGAAAGGAGGGATTTCTTGGAAAATCTATTTCAAATAATTTCAAAATTATCTAAAGATTTTAAAACACAAATTTCGATGCAAATATTTATTGATTTTATTGCTTGTAATTGTTAGGAATGTTACATTCCAGATAAAGTAGAATTTATCTTTAGATTACAAATATATTTCTAGCATTTGATACAAATATTACTTACCAAAAAATATATTAAAATTTACTTAAATGTTTTAAAAATATCTAGTACATTTTATTAACATTTTCTTTAATTAAAATTTAAAAACATTTCCTCAAAGTGTTGGCTGCAGCTGCTAAATGGATTACGTACGCTGGCCATTGTTCATTCCGTTTATATGAAATTTTAATGAATTGTAAAGCCAGGACATCTTGGGGCAGCACACATGGGGTGCCGGGTTAAGGATGCCGGATGCTGGGGCCACCCATGTTCGGTTCTCTATCAGCCAAACATTATCGCAGTCTCCACTTCAAGTTCAATAAAGTTGAGTGCCTGGCACAAATGGAAATTTTACGCATACCCATCGAGGCGAGAGCGGGAAAGTGCCCTTTAAAATCACTTTATTATGCCGGCATGCAGGGTATTTTTTCTACCCCCCAATTGTCGGAACGGAGCGGACACATTTGTTCCGGGGGCGACGAAAATTTATAAGAAAATTCCTATCGAACTCTCCGACGTCGCTGCGGCAATGTCTTTCGAGCCGATAAAAACGTATCCGACACGCGCTTTAATCATGAAAAATCATATTGAAAGCGCCGCTCCGCACATGTAGTGGGCGTGCCAGCCATTAAATGAATATTTCAACAAATTTGCTTTTACAAGCTCGGCTCGACAGGATATTTAAGAGCCGGCACAGGATCGCATCGCACACACAAAACAGCTGCACAATTTCCGTAGAAAACTTTTGCCGCTGCAAAGTTTTTCTGGGCGACTTTCGACAACACCAACAATCGGAGAAAATATCCTTGAAGGATGTTTAAATACTCTAAATTTAATAAGTGGGAGTATAGTTAAAAAGTGAAAGAGATATGCCCGATTTTTCTAAATAATTCAATAATTTATGCTTTAGTTTTTATGTTTTTAAATCCCTTTCTTTAGTGAAATCATAAATATTTTCCCTTGATTTAAGCATGGTCTATCTATGTCCTATTAGTCCCTTCAAAATTCATATCTCAGCCGCCATGCCCTGTGGGTTATACACTTCTCTGACAAGTTGGAAGTTTCCGCCGCATGCATTTCAATTGCTCCGTCGTTGACGTCGACATTTACATGCCAAGTCATTGGCCAAAGTGTTCCATCCCTCCGCTTCTTGGTGGAGAGCAGAGTGTCTTACATCTCTTTGACTCTAATAGATTTTAATCAGCCGCAGGACATGCGCTGGACGACAAGGACAGCGAGGACGCCGACAACATGCTGTTATGGCCCCAAAACGCGCTTGGCGACAGTCGAAATTCCTTGCCCAGCATCCGATGAGAAGCGCCCCGAGCGGCTCAGAGCTGGCCTTTAATTATGCCAGTTGTGGGAATCAGGAGAAATAAAGAAATAAAATCCTATATTTTTCAGGAATTTTTCTTTAGAGGATTCTTTGTTTCTTTTTTTTTTTTTGCCGGCGGGGGTAAAGGGAAAGTGTGAGAGAGCCTTTGAGTGCCAGTTTAGCGTGCGTTTTTCCACACAATTTGCCGGCAGGACCTTCGGGGCAGCAGAACACACCTCTAATGAGCCACTCCACATCCTCTGCATTTTCCAGCACTTTGACACGTTCACAGTTTTTCCTGGAAGGAGCGGGTGTGTGCATACTTTTATTTGCGTAATTGGCCAAACGCTGAGTGATGTGGCCAGCGACTTTATGGCGGAACAAATTTAATACCCTTATCGGCATCGGATGTTACTGGCCATAAAATGACCCGCATTTCAAGCCATTTCGCTCTTCCTTCTGCCAATAAAAGTGTCGAGTGGAGTGCGTGTAATGAGCATCGGACTCCGGGACCCCAATCGACAAATGTCCTGCTCACTTTTCAGACTTCTCTGACTTCTGACCAACTGGCTGCCAGGCTGCCTGGCTGGCTGGCTGGGAAAAGTGTTTTAAAATGCAAAGCATCATTATTTGTGGGCATCGTTAAATTTCATTTAAAGCTGCGCAAAGAGGACCCGCCAGATGACGATGACGACTTTTCCACCCCACAGCAAGGGTCACGGGTCCTGCGCTTATCTTGTCATTGTCATCTTTATTGGCTGCCATTATCGTCCTGCGGGTGTCCATAATTCCGCATGTAATTTGATTACCCACGCAACCCGCAAATTGCCACGCCTGCCGATATCAACAACTTCATCGTCCGTCTAGTGATGGGGGAAAACTTTAAGATTAAAGTGTGAGGATTTCAATCGAGAGGAAATTTGTTATTTATATTTATAATTTTTCCGTTAAGTTTCCAGATCAAAACTCGTATAATTCAAGGTGTTTTGTGCACACCTGTATATTTATAAAAGTATTAAAAGCCAATGTTGTACATTTATAGAACTTTATATTAGAAATCTTCATTTTGCAGCTCCTTCAGTCGCAGAGTATAGACGAAAGCGAACAGAAAGCAAAGCGCCTATTGTAAAAAACATTTGAAATATTGAAAATAATTCAGTGTGTAAATAAATTGAATAAAGGAAAGCACTACCGAGGACAAGAAGCTGCTCTCGAACCAAAAGTTGGTGATGATATCTTCGTTGACTTGATTACTATTCACAGAGGTGATCCAGATGAAAATCTTAACCATTAGGTAAGCCACGATCGCGAACAGCATCTGAGGGTAACCGGTTTTAAATAATCGTCCGACTGTACTGCTATCTGGACGCACCAATTTTAGATATACTACCTTTTGGACAATACTTCCATAAAATCCACCAGACAGTCCAATCAAATAGAAAAGGCTTACGCTCGTAATCAGATAGAGCAGGTTGTTTGCCACATTATCGCCACTACCGAATATACTTAAAACAGTTACCCCTATTTCTGTCAGACATAAGCACTATGGAGTTGATCAAGGAACGGCAAAAATTAAACAGAGTCTCCACTTTCAACTTTCCAACTCACCGCGGTAATGGGAATGATAACCAGCACACAGATTTTCGCCGCCAATATTGGTAACACGCACATACTACTGATCATTAGAAGCTACAAATTTTAACATTGCTAACAAAAAAATATATATATACTAAACTGAAAACTTTTCATAGCTTGCTAGCTTATTATGAAAAATCCAAACCTGAAGCCTAAGTTGATGTATCATACATTGCACATTACATGGTTTATAAATAAGTGACAGCTCTTTCAACTTTAACTAGTTATTTACAAGTACTAAGCCGCAAGATGCTGAAGTGCAGGTCCTTGGAGCCCCTAGGATATGTGAAACAGAAGCACTAAGGACAACAACAAAGCGGCCACCAGCAATGCCAACCGCAGTGTGGACAATTTCCAGTTGAAGGCACAAAATCTGGGACGCAGGGACACGGGGTACACCATCCCCCCTCATCAAGCTGGACCTTGGGGTTGTGTTTGTTGTTCGCCGCCCCGTATCTTGTATCCTGGTATCTGCCCTGGGTGTCCTGCGTCTCTGCTAAAATAATCGCCACAATAATCTGTCAACGACAGCTGCTGATGTCATAAAAACCTTTTGAAGATGTCGTTGCCGGAGTCCTTGTTAGGACACACAAACAGGAGCAACCACACACACACACACATACACTAATGATAATTTGCCACAATTTACACTCCGAGCAGCCGCAGCAACAGGACCTCCTCGTCCTGCTGCCGAAATGGCTGCGATAAAATCATTGATGAAGCCAAAAGCTAATTGAATGTTAATCGCTTGCCATTGACATTGCACGTGGCAGGAAAAGGCGGGTAGGGGTGGGAAATTTTCCGGTAAACCCATCGGAAAATGGGCAAAAAAGAAGGATAGAAAACTCAGAAGCAACCCTCCCCCCCAGATTTCGATCCGATAAAGCTCAAAGGTAAGCGGTCAATTTGCATAAAGTAATGATAAATCAACAGCCAACGACGACCTTCAAGATGCGTTATTTGCACTTGGTTGTTTCGCAGCGAACGAAGTAAATAGAACACAAACAGCCTTTAAATTAAAAATTAAATTTTAATCATCATCAGTGGGGTGGAAAAGCGAAGAAAAGCGCTGGGCAATTTTGAGTGCCTTTTTTCTTTGTCTGCTTCTATGACATATCGCGATAGCAAGTCTGCCTTCTTTTCTTCTACTTCTGGTTGAGTTGGTGTGGTTTCTGGATTCTGGCATTAACTTTAAGGGATATTTAAAGAAAATTGGTCTGAATTTAAATGTAAAAAAATATGCATGGAATTTAAAAGTTTTTACATTATTGAAAACTACTGAACTTCAAGGTTTTTGTAAATGTAATTAAAAATTTGGGCTACTTTTTTAAGTATTTTATAGGCTAATATCATATTGCTCGAAACAAACTAAAATAATTTATTATTACTATTTGAAAATGTTTAAAAAACAATACCAAAACCCACATACACTTTCCGCTGCAAGGCTATAAAAATGTGAAGGCTATCAACACATTGCTAACGTTCACACTCTCGAGAAGGAAACATGGAAAACAGTTGGCCGCAAACAAGGATGCAAAATTTGCATTTTCTGCTACCGAAAATGTTTCAATCGCAATTCGTTCAAATAGGCAACTGCCCCTGACAGCAGTCACATTAAATGCAGGAACCGAATCCAAACAGTATCCACGGAACGGCCCTTTTGTGGTTCCGTGGAGTCAAAGTTGCAATAGAAATACTGGACCAAAGGCACAATCAAATGCAAATGCAAACAGACAGCAACGGACACAACAGCCGCAGCAGATGCATCAATTGTCTAATTGTTTGCCGAGACAGAGTCGTCATAATGTCCATCAAGCAGCGGGGCAGGGGGCCAGGATACAGAGTGTCCTTGTTGCAGACACACAGAGAAATAAATATAATATATAAAACCGATCTCAAAATGGTGAAAAATTATTATTTAACTTGAACTATATTATAGAAAAGGATATAAGGCTGTGAAATATTTATGCAAAATATAAATAGGATTTAAAATAACTTGTTTAATATAAACTGAAATATGTAATTTATACTTTTTCATAACAGACATTATTCGACACAGTATTTTACATAAATATTTGCAAGTCTTTCCATAAACTATTTGTTTTTATAAAATCAAACAAATAAATCCCATCAATGTTCTCAGTGCATCTATAGAAAACTGTGTCTGTGACGGCGTCTGGAGTGTCATAGCCGGGTTGGGCCCGTGGGATAGGTAAATTTGATTTATGACCTATTATGCGTCTTATGTCCAGCCATAATTTAATTATACGAGGACACACGCCCAGACGGAATACCGAAAGCCATATTGTCTGCAGTTTTTCAGCCACATGCACAATCTGCCACACATAATGCTCTTATTTAAATCATGGAAATTCGCTTACCTAAATTGCATTGCAACAATTGCCAGGACGACCCCCTGGTCCTTTTTGTCAGGCCAGTGTGTGTTGTCTGTGTTGTGTCTCTCTCTCTCGTTTTATGGCAAAAACCGAAAGCGACAATCTCAAGCCGAAATGTAAATGTAATTAAAGTGCAGTTAGGCTGTTGGGGGTGTGCGTGGCATGCGAAATGAAATTGAAATAAATTATTGACTAATTGTCAACTCAGAGGAGGACAATCTGGCACATTTTGGCATGTGGCACGGGGCGTATACGCAATCAAATAGCGAATATCAAGTCGCAAATCAAATCAAGCCAAATCCAAGAACAACAAATGCAGCTAATTTGAGAAGCTAAAAATTTCAAGACTGGGAGCTTCCCAATACCCCTGCTTTTTAGACACGTTTTCATTTAATTTAATTGTTATTGTCTGGCCTGTCACTTTGCGGTCTGGAGGGAATGAAGCGGCTCCATTGCATGTCTAATTAGTGTCATCCTAAAAATGCCTTCGAATTTGAATTGCCACTCGATTTCAGGGCTTTAATCTTTAATCTAGGAGTCAAGATAACTTAATTTAGCCATTACGATTTGGAGATTGGTTTGGCTTTTGATTCGTTAGGAAAGTAAATGAATTGTTTGAACTTTTAATTAAAATGGGTCTAAATATGGTTAAAGGCAAAATGAATATGTCTTGGATAAATAATAGGCATTATAATTATGTTTTAGTAAATGCTTATTTAGCTTAAAGTAAATTGTGATAAATGACTTGCTTAATTATCTAAGAATACTTTTTAATGAAGTCCTCCTTTTATTATTGTATAAATTTTATATACAATTCGTTTAGGAGCTTTAAAGTTATTTTGCAATGTATAATAACGACTCTACTATAAGCTCAAAGATCTATTACATATTAAACAATTAATATATTTACATTATTACCCCACTCTCCATAGTTTATTGCGCAACCCGAATCCCGCCGAAATATCATTGTCAAAACACGCACTCGATCTGTTGATCCGCCTCCCCTTTTGGCCGTCTGTCAGTCGATTCGATTGAACCCATTGAGCCCGTTGCGGTGCCATTAACGTACACTATGTACATACAAATATATCCATAACCATTAACCATTAACCAGAGCCCACATGAGCTCGGGCGAATGTCAAGATTAAGCTTCGGGGGGCAGTTATGCGGCTATGCGCGCATAAATATCCGTTAATTAACTGACAATAATTATAACAAGTGCAAAAGTGCGGAGGGAAAGGTGTGCGAAAATATTAAATCCAATTAAAGAGCCATAAAACACGACCTGCCACGCCCCCGCAAAGCCGCTTTGCGCGTCTAGAGATACCCCAAGCGAAGGCCGCTCCGCAATGATTTGGCCAAAAACCAGTTACCCATTGTTCGCCAGAGAAGGCCTCCACTGCTCGGCCTCTGCTCAGTTCATGTTCAATTTGCCACAATCGATCTCTGTCTTTATTAACCGCCAAACATTAACAAGAAGCTATAACAAAGAAGTGATTTTAGAAACCCCAGTGGGTTCCGAATCCGTCGAAGCTCATGTGCGACACGCTCTCGGCGGGCGAGTAGTGGACCGTCTGGGAGCTACCATAGCTAGACACGCCCAGGGCGGGGGCGTTGTGCGTGTAGGTGGTGGCGGCCGGGCCATGGTTCACATTGGTGGTGGCCAGGGGAGCGGCATACGACACGGTTTTGGCCAGAACAGGGGCAGGAGCAGCATAGACGGGGGCAGGAGCGGAGTACACAGTTTTGGCCAGAACGGGAGCAGGAGCGGAGTACACAGGCTTGGTCACCACAGGAGCGGGGGCAGAGTACACAGTCTTGGCCAGAACTGGAGCAGGAGCAGCGTAAACTGGAGCAGGAGCGGAGTAGACAGTCTTGGCCACCACTGGAGCAGGAGCAGCATACACAGTCTTGGCGAGCACAGGAGCAGGAGCGGCATACACAGTCTTTGCCACGACAGGAGCAGGAGCAGCATACAAAGTCTTGGCCACCACTGGAGCAGGAGCAGCATACACAGTCTTGGCCACCACTGGAGCAGGAGCAGCATAAACTGGAGCAGGAGCAGCATAGACAGCCTTCTCAATAACCGGAGCCGGAGCATGGACCAAAGTCTTGGCCACGATGGGAGTGGCCTGAGTATACAGCGGCGCCGCATATGTGGTCTTGGCAATGGCCGGAGTATAGACATTGTTCTGGATCCTGGTGTCGCTCTTTCGCACACTCGAGTATGGAGTGTCCACCGCCTTGGAGTAGCTGGAAACGGTGCCGGCAAAGGACCTCACCACATCCTGCTGCGTGGAGGCAACGGCATCCACGGAGGGATTGGCAATGGCCACGTGGCTGGCCAGGAGACCGGCATTGGCGCAGGCGAGCAGGGCGCACAGGGGGATGAGGTAGCGGAAGGCCATGGTGGTGGAGCACTCGAACTGGATGACTGGCAATCGGTGGAGTGGAAGAGTGAAGCTAAAGGCAGACTGCTGGCTGGGCTGCGACTGATGCTGATTTGGCCAAAATGTGCCGGCTTTTATACGCATCGGACGCGTGCCAGTTTTGGGTAGACTTTGCTGATTTTTGGCAGATTTGTTGTCTATTTTTTGTCGATTTTTTGTTGGTAATTCAACTGCCCACAATGTGATGGCAGCTCAGTTCACCTGCGCAACCGCTTGAAAGCCAATTTGCTGGCATAAATTAAGCGAGGTAATTAGGTTTTCGGCGCAGGGCAAAAGGCTTCAGGGCCCCCGGTGTAAAATTAATAACAATTTGCCAAAAAACCAAACAGAAAACAAAAATCGCAACAAAAAATAGCACAGAACTCGTGGCTGTAAGAAGCTTCCCAAGTTGGCAACACAATTCAATTTGGAGCAGCGTCAACTTTGGTAATTTCAATAAATATTCATCATGCGCCCCGTGAGCAGCCGAGCAGGGAAATTCATTTTCCCAACTTGCCCCCAAAACAAAACAAAAAAAAAAGAAAACTCAACGGGAGTGAAAAGTCAGACAAGTGCAAAACAAGACGAAACATTAGATGCCCTCTTTCTAATTTACTGCCAAAGTTTTTTGGGTGTGACCCAGAGTAAATATTTATTTTAGTGTCAATTTGTTTAGTTACTAAGGTGGAGGTTAAACGTGGATTATTGGTTGTTTTTCGAGGTACAAAAATATATAAAATTAAGGAGGATTAAGCCCAGTAATTGCTGGCTTATTTGTATATTATACTTATCTTTAAAAATTAATTCAGACAAATGGAGCTTCAATCTCTGAATAACACCAATTCCCATAACATTTTTAATTTCAGAAGAACAACTTTCTGACTTCTGATCATCATTAATTCCAGCTTCAGATCTCCCTTCTTGCGTTGCACAAAAACTTTTCAAGAATAAAGGCAAACAGAAATCATAAACAACTGACTGCCACCACCTCAAGGAAACAAACAAAAAAAAAGAAAAACGACCAACACCCCTGCTGATACAAAAAAAAACGTTGACAGAAACAGGGAACATCCCCTTATCGAGGGCTTCTTCCTGTATTTTTTGGGGGATGGGCCATATTTGATGCTTGAGTAGAACTCAATTTAATGGAAAAATACGCTGGGCAAATAAAAGTTTTTCCTCGCTGCTCTGGAAAATTTATGAGCTGCTGATAGTATTCAAAATAATTCACTTTCCTGCGCTACACCTTTGGGTGTGGGGCACTTGAGGTGGCGGCCTCCAATCGCCGAGATGCGGATGGAGTTGGAAAAGAGCTCAGTCACTTGGCGGCGGACCCAATGAACCAGTTTTGGGGCTTAGGCCTAAGTCAATCTGTCACACATATACACGCACTCGAGTCTCGCCCATTTGGCCGTGAAATTTGGCAAGACACTTGTTGGCATTTTGGCTATAAAAACTGTGAATTCGTAAGAGTTAGGCATCAGTAGCCACTGCAGCTTACTACCAACATCAGTTTCAGTTCCACTATCTTTTCCTTCCTTTGGAATTAAAAACAAAACCAAAAAAATGGCTTTCAAGTACGTCCTTCTGTCCCTCTGCGCCCTGGTGAGCGTGGCCAGTGCCGGTTTCCTGGCTCCCGCTGCCACCTACTCCGCCGCCGTTCCCGTAGTGGCTAAGGTGGCCCAGCCGCACTTTGACGCCGTCGGCACCACCCAGCAGAATGTGGTTCGCTCCTTCGGCGGCACTGTGTCCACCTACTCGAAGAATGTGGTCACCCCCTACTCCAGTGTCAGCAAGGTGGACTCCCGCATCACCAACAACGTGTACACGCCCAAGACCGTCTACTCTGCTCCCGCTCCCGTGATCACCAAGTCCTTCTACGCCGCTGCCCCAGCTCCCGTCGTGGCCAAGACTGTGTATGCTGCTCCTGCTCCCGTGGTGGCCAAGACTGTGTACTCAGCTCCTGCTCCAGTTTATGCTGCCCCTGCTCCAGTTTACGCTGCTCCTGCTCCAGTTCTGGCCAAGACTGTGTACTCCGCTCCGGCTCCCGTGGTCACCAAGGCTGTGTACTCTGCTCCCGCACCGGTTTACGCCGCTCCCGCTCCAGTGTACTCCGCACCCGTGGTTGCCGCCGCTCCTGCTGCCTTCGTGAAGTACTCTCCCGCCGCCGTGGTGGCTCACGCCAGCTTCGATGGATTCGGCTCCCACTGGGGATACTAAGGGTGTAACATCCCGAGCTTTGTTGACACTTTGTTGATTTGTTCGTACGAATTAAAGACAGTTGCATGAAACACGAACTCGCTCTTTAGATAATTATTATTTGCGGTAATTAAAAGTGGTGGCTTGAGGCGGGGGAAGATAATATGCAGCTTGTGGCAGCCATTTATTTCCAACTAATTACATTTTCAGAATTAAAAAAATATGGAATATGGGTATAAAGGAATAACTAAAGCACAATTATAGAAAGACAGTTTTAATTTTTAAAAAGAAATGGAGATCAAATGAAGCAGCTAAATGTTTATCTTATTTTAATTTTTTTATTTTCGCAATTGCAAGCTGCAAAAATATACAAACTATGACTTTCGCAAGTTAATTTGCTTTCTTGTTTTAAAACCAAAGGCTTGAATTTTACATTATTAAATTTAAACACAAGAAAATCAATTTTAATATCAATATATTGTGGGTATATCTTTGAAAAAAATGTCGTACATAAACAAGAAATTCTTTTATTGATCTTCATTCAGTATAAACTAATATTTAATTGCATGCACCATACAGCTGATAATCTGTGGCAACATTCCCATAAGTTATCACCTACAAAGGCGATTACAATTTAAAGTAACACTTTAACCCTTTTTCCAATTCCATTTTCATTTTTCTAGCGTTTAATGGGGCATATGTATGTGTTGCCAAGGAAATTTCATGCCCAGTCCGACTTCGAAATCCCTGGAAATCCTAAAAACCTCCTCCTTTCACTCCTTTTTTTTGCGAGGGCGCAAATATTTAGTGCAAAACTTTCTGTTTGTCTTTGTCGGTGGGGTGCTACATAAAAAAATAAAAAATTGTTGGCCAAAGTTTAATGAGCCACATGACCTTTTGGTCGCTGCCTTTCTATCTCCATAAACTTTGCGATGGGTTCTCAGCAGCTTGACCAAACTGCGGTTGTTGTTATTTTTGGCGTTATGGCGGCTAAAAAGTTGGCCCAAACACACACCACACACCGAGCACATAAAAAAAGCATTAACGATGTGGGCCGAAGCAAACTATTTAGCCATAAAGTTGGTCCTTCCGCCGGACAATTTTGTATGCATATTTTATGGATTTTCAAATGCTGCAAAATTGTTTTCCACGACCAGAATTTAATGTTGACAACAATAAAATTTACGGGGCGGCACGGAGCACATAAAACGAGAAGGAAGGATCCAAACTCGAGCAGGGACGGTGGTGAGATGTCCTTGAATGTTTTCTGCTTAGCTGCATTTGCATATTGTTGCGATTGTCGAGGGCTCCGTGTCCGGATTGGGGTCCGATTTCGATTTAGTGTCCGTGTCCCGGTCCCTGTTCCTGTCCACTGTCCAATGTCCTGGCATTTGCAATACTTTTTCAATTGCCGGACATGCTTTGGTGATTCCTTTATTGGCTCATCCATATGCATGCCAACTCGGGATCCCGGACATCGGATGCGGGACTCAAGTGTTTATCGTTATTGATTGCAGTCCGTGAAATATGACGAGAGCCAGCCAGCGTCCAGGCCAGCATCCAATTTGTCAGTCGTCTTGCCAAACTCAAAGCCAATACCCATTCCCACTGGGCGAACATCGAGTCCGGATTTCAATCAGCTGCTTGAGCTTTCTCCCGGAAAGCGGAGTTGAGAGGTAGCCCTGGAAATTGTTAAGGATTACCCGATGAAATCCTTGGAGGGGTTGAATCCTGAGTTTCTAATCGAACGGCCGGATGCAGCCAGGTCCATTTGCGCATTGGGGTCTTAGTTCGTCTCAGGAGTATCAGGTATGTGACCAGAGCAGCGAGCATAAGGATCTGAAAGGACACTGTGACTTACATTAGCTCTATGAATAATATTTGGAGCCTTACCTTGCCAATGAGGGCGATAATCACACTAAAGGACATCGCTATGGGTTTCACGCAGACAGTTGAGCATCCCGTGGTATAGAGATCCTTGCTATCTTCACTGCCATCCTTATAGCAGGATTTGGGCGGAGTGCCACCAATCACAGTGTAATCGCCTGGGCCCAAGACCCCGCAGCATTTATACTGGAAACAAATCCATCGATTTAATAAAGAACTTAATTAAATTCTAACCATTCAATGTCCATACATTAACTTCAAAAAATTCTAGACTGCGTTTCATTTTCCACATTCTCATCACGTCGCCAATGGCCTGATATTCCTGTGCTAAAACCACAGCCAACATCAACTCCAGATAGACGGTCAGGAAGAGGACAGTCACATACTGAAGACGATTTAATAGTTAATAATTAGTTATTAGTTCTATTTGGCTGAATAACATTTTAATCACTTACGACTCGTATATTATCGGCCCTCCGGAAGACCACCAGAGGTATGGCTCCGACCAGAACTAGAAATGTGAAGCACTCAACGCCAATTGTCACGAGCATGTAATATGCAAAGAAGCAATGCCAACAGGACCTGTGCATATTCAATACAATGTAATAGCTACGAATGTTCCAGCCGGTTAAGAACTGTGGGGAAACTTCTTACAGATTATTCTTCTTCTATAACAGATCATGTCTGTATCTTACGATATTCAGCATCCACAAACCGTAGATTACAATACAACAGACCACCTGTTTCATTACATCGGACTTGGACAGGACACGGACCTCGGTCGCTGCCTCGGAAGCCGACATATTTGCTAAAATCTGTACTATATATCTAATAATTCAATGACACTTTTATGTAAAGGTTACTGATATTTATTTTTAAAACTTTAAATACAAATATTTTTCAAGATTTTCTTAAAGCAATCTCCTGGCATTTACATAGATTTATTCAACATCGCAGCTCCGGAGGGATGATGAACGCGGTTTCCCGAAGAGGGAAATATGTTAAACTAGAACTAAATCCACACATACGTCCTGGCATAGGGAGCTGCCATGGAATTTTTTAATCAAACAGTTGCCATTAATTACTGCAAAATTCTGTAGCCACATAACAGACATTTTTTCGACAGCCATCCGGCGGCTGGAATGAATGAAAAGAAAACAGGATGCGGCGAGTAAAGCGCTGCCAAGTCCTGGGTCCTGTGGGCGTGTGTCCGTGAGATGCTATCCATGAGATGGTATATCCGGGATTTGTATTTGAATCTGTGAAGGAGCAGGAGCACAAGCAGGAGTAGAATCAGAGGAGCAGGAGCACAAGCAGGAAGCAAGGAATGCCAGGCCAACCGACCGCAGACGCCACCAAAAGAAGCAGCAACTAAAAATCAAATTAGGTGCAAACGAACGCCCGTCAGCAGCAGGACTCGCAAATAATACATAAAAAAAGAAACTAAAAAAGGGGGCGTGTCGTGGTTGCGTTTTCGTAATGAATAATTTATAATGCACGCCACTGATGGTTTTCATTCCAGTGAGCTCTTAGCCGGGATTAAAATTTTGTGGCTTTCCGGTTTTCCAGTTTGGCCGAATTAAAGTTCAAGCTCCGAGTGCTCGGGTAAGGGGGTTGGATCCTTGGCCGGCTGATAAATGTGCGTGTGCTGGTGTCAAGTGCACGCTCGTGAATTCAATTTGATACACAAACTGATTTATCGACTCACAGCAATGGCAATGGCAGTATATAGCCTACACTGCAATTAATTGGTCAGAAAAACTATTTAAAAAAGGCTTAATTTTAAATGAAAATAATGTGAAAATGTTGAAATATTGTTAGGAAAATAGTTTACAAAATTAAAGCCCTTTATATGGGCTCACATTTCTGTACTTTATGTGGAAACTATCTAATTTATTGCATTATTTTGAAAACTAATTAAGCTTATTAAAGGAAAAATATTTAATAATTAATTTAAAATTATTCAAGAGCTATTTATTGTCCTATTTTCAATTAAAAGAGTAATTTTTTTAAGTAAAACATTTTTAGGCAAGGAAATTTTTATTTATTATAATTATTACTTTATAAACTCTACTTTATAAATTTATAAACTTTACATTTATTACCAAACATTTAACTTTTTATTTACATTTTCTTTTTTAAAAAAATAGTTTCTAGTGCACACATTGTCTCAACTCGACTGGCACACGCCATTCATAAGTCAGTCGTCGTCGTCGTCGTCAGTGGGAGCCGTGGCGAAAAGGAAGCGAGGACGATAAAAAATTACATACACTTGTAACTGGTATGTTCTCAGGTCCCCTGTCCTGCGTTTCCTCTGCTTCTAGTGCTCCAGACTCGATTCTCCAGACTCTAGAGCGGAGTTATGGCGGGGTCCTCACTTTGCCTCTCTAACAAGGTTAATTTGTAGCGATCGCAGTTCTCTGTCATTTATCTTCGCTGTCAGCGGCAAGTCCTTTCCACAGGAAGCCTGTCCTGGCATCGTTCTAATTTGAATTTAACAAGCACACTGGAGGCTGTGAGGGATGCTGGGAGGTCCATCAGACCATCAGTCTATTGGCAAGCATTGAAAATTAAAAATTTATTGCAGGCGTGGTGTCAATCATCGCCACCATGATTCTCTGTTCAGAAAGTAATAAAGTAACTGAGATGGAAGAGGGGCTGAGAGAAAATCAGGGGGATGTTATAGGTTTATGAGATACTCTTTATAAATACATTAAAATACCAGAGATATTGATAAATATATTATAAATAATTCCCAAACTTTTTATATAAAAATATAAATAAGCCAAATATTAAGCCAAATTTATATACATCTTTAGTAGGATATTGGACAACTGAATTTCCCTAATTTTAAAAAATATTTTTACTTTTATTTAGAATATTTAGTAGCCACTTTTCAGGCCTCTTCCTAGAAGCCATATTTCCCAAGAGAGAATCTAAATAAAAAACGAAATCTCGCCGAGTATCCTGTAGCGCAGTTGCAGGCACACACACTACATCATCATCAATTTGTGCTTGTGAGTTTCTGGAGCACTCTCTGACCCCCATCTCACCCCTCCCCAGGAGCTCATCCATCCTGTTCCATATCCCTTCTCCACCCACGCTCCACACTATTCCATTGAACGTTTCAATTTCACTTGTTGGCTTCGATTGTCGCCCGAAGTGCGGAGTTGGGGGAACAATTGAAAGCGACACTTTTATGGTTTTCAGATTTGTGTGATATTTCCTCTTTGCTACCGCAGTGCGTTCCACTTTTTTTTACACATTCATGTTAACACTTTTCTGTTTGGTGCTTTATTACTTTCCAGCTTTGTGTGCATTCTAATTGAGAAATTCCAAAGGGAAATTGCTATGAGAAATGTTATGCCTTTAAGTCCCAGAGCTAAACTCTTAATTCCAAAGCATTAAACAATAGTTTATATAATTTTATTTGGATCTCTCTGCTCGAGGGTTCTTATTTCTGGCAAATAAAATTTTGTTGCATATTTTGCGGCGTCAAATGGCAGCCACAAAAATGAATGAAATCGTAAAATTCTGCCGGACACGGCCGGACCGCCGCATCCACGTCCAGCGAGCTAATAACGTGCACTCGAAAGCCGGATGCTCTGCAGACCAGTGCCGCACGAAAGCTGATCTGCCCCTTAACCCACTGATGACCTGCTCTTGCCCCTTTACAGCCATTTTTCCATTCTCATAAACTGAGAAAAAACGAGAACCATGAGTTTATTTTTTTGAATAATTTTAAAAGTGGTATTTTAAGCTTAGATTTGAATATTTTTTGATATTAATAAAAAACATTAATGAGAACATTTTGAATATTTAATTTCAAATCTATTGAAAATTCCTTGTAATCTGTTTAATTTGTATCCTTCGACTACTTTTTTAGGGATTTCAGCTGTTAGAGATTTTGAAATATTAATAATACTTTTTTCACAGTAATTTATTTAAATATTGTGGAGCTATTTTTAATGTAAATAATTTTTTATATACTTTATTTTCAAGATATTTTTCTCCTGTGCAGGACTATCCAAATATTAATAAGTGTGAGTGTGTGCTGCTGGGGTTGTGTGCATTGGCATTTAAGTGCCGAAACAAGTTTTTTGGAAAATGGAAAGGAATTTGGGGCCAGGACGTCTGACACAACCTCAATTTGTATGCGTTCTTTCTTTCGTTTTTGTTTCATTTCATTTCGTTTGCTTTGTTTGTCTATTTGTTTGCCTTTGTCTCTCCATATTCTTCGTCTGGGAAATGCAATTGCATTGCCGCCTTTTTCCCGCCATTGCTCTCATGTCCTCCTCCTTCTTGTCCCGCATTCACGCTGTGTAAATATTTGATTTTTGCATTAAAGTCAATTTGCTTTCATGATTCCGTAATTCATTGTTTACTCACGCCAACTTCTATTACGCCTTCTGCCGCCCGCTTTGATTGTTTATTTTTATATCCCCCTCGGCCCCGCAGGCTTCGAGGGAGTCCTGGAGTTCCGGAATCCCGCATTTCCGCTGCACTTCCACAGCCACTTCCACATTCACATCCCCACAGATACCGACACCGACACCAGACCAGACCAGACCGGGCTCAGCGATATCCGCATCATCTTTGTTTGTCGCTCCCAGCAAGGTTTTCCTACTCCGCCTTTTGTCTGCACGCTCCTTCCCCCCGATTTTCCCCCGGAAAATCCCTTGCCACAATCCCGGCTGTTTTAATATGCGCACTCAACGTTAGAAATTAAATCTGGCTCTCAAATGTTATTTGCGCTTTTCGTTTATTTATTTATTTATTATTTGCTTACGCGGCTGCCAGTCCTGCCAGCAGTTGGTATCCGCCCTCCCGGCCCTTGGTCCTTGGCGCTGACTGTGTGTCCTGGCCCAGTTTTCATTAGGTAATGCATAATAAGCTCGAGAACTTGTGCGAGTGAATTTAATTTATATTATTTTCTTTGTCTGTATGCCAGTTGTTGTTGGGTGCTGAATTTTCGGGGCTCTGCAGAGCTCTGGTACCCGGGAAAAGCAATTATTAAACTCGGTATGAATATGGAAAGTGAGAGATCCGGTTTTCATTGTTGGGGCAACAGGGAAAGGGGAAAGATTTAGTTTATGGCTGGCAATGGTTGGATTATATAAATATTTAAAAAAGAATATTAAAAAGGTTATGGGTTTAATATTTAAAAAAAAAATGCACAAATAAGTTTTGATAATAAAATAACTACTGAAAATCTAAACTGGCAAAATAAATGTTCAAAATAGCTTAGAAGATATTATTTAAATTCTTTTCAGACTAATAGAAATCATTTTATAAATATTTATCTATAAGATACAATATTTCTGGTGGTTTAACCAAATAAATAATGTTTAATTTCATGGTTCTAGGTACCCTAACAATATTTATTACCTAGCTTTAAAGACCACAATTTTATTTAACAAAAAGGAATGAAAACTACAACAGGTTGCCAGTGCACATATGCCAAGATTACTATTTCCACATCTCCCCCCAACCTCCACTTACCATCAGCGCTTTTATGTTTACTGCTTGGCACTCCAGCATCGGATTAACCTTCGCCATCAACCGCAGGAGGAATCCTGCAGAGTCAAATCAATACAAGGCACCAATATCCATCAATATCCCTCAGCCATCCAGAATCAGCCATCGACTGAGGCGCCATTATTATAAGAGGCGCGTCGCTTGCAATTTTAACGAGCTTACGCATTTTATCGCCGGATCCGGACTGGGGACTCCGGAGCGGAATAAGCTCGAAGGAGACGCTGTCATCGCCTCATCATCAAGCGGACGATGTGACTGCAGTAAAAAAGAATCTAATTTAGTGCGCGGTTTGCATACAAATTCCTTTCGCAGGACTCGGGCTCTGAAATGCCGCAGCAAATCCTGCGTGACAATGAGGCTATATATGGCTATGTGGGTGTGTGCGAACGAGGGTGTTAATTCGCAATTGGTGTCACGATATACATTGATTCGCCATTTGGCTTATGCATTTTTCATTAATTGTCTTGCCCTGTGTCTTGTCGCAGTAAATTTGCGAGCAATTTAATCAAAAATTCTAATTCCAATCCCAAAAGTTGAGCGCAAGTTTTTAATGACTTTTCCAACTCGAAGCCAAAGTTTCGGAGTTGCGCTGCAACTGCAATTACTGCAATCGATGCTCGACTCCAGGTGTGGCTGCCAAGGACCAAGGACCTGCCACGGTTTAGGCACAACAACAACAGCAGGCAACGAAACAAGCTCAAACCGCTAATCGCGTTACACAAAACTTTGCCTCCGGGCGGCGCAGGCAATCGAGTGCGAAATTCCACATACGCCCCGTGTGACGTGGCGATGGCGATGGCGAAGGCATTCAAGTCATTTCCGCTTAAGCCATCAGTTTGAGGCAGCAGCGAGTCAGTCGTCATCCCAAGCACTCCACGGGATACTCCGATCCCCGCCAGGTGGGGCCGCCACCGCTTGACATGACAGCCGCGTGCTGCAGCCGCTCCGCATTTGAATGCCGCAAAACGCTGCTCGGCAAACCGACATAAATACAAACAAACATGGCTGCCGGCTGGCTGCTTCCTGCAAAGGATCTTACTGTGTACTCAAAACTGAGGAAAACTAAAATTTCTTTAAGGATAAATCACTTGAAAATATATAGAAATGTGTTATAATTTTTGTCTTAGAGAATTAAGAGAGCATTTTATTTTAGAAAATTTAATAATCATGCTGGAACTATAATATAATATATAAAATAATAATTAGTTTAGGTTTATCTCTCATCTCATCCTTTAATGGATTTTCGACTTTATTTATTTCGCAAACTTGACTTAGAAACCATTGTGCACACTCCTAGGATGTTTCTACTGACAGTTACGAGCCTTTGCTGTGGGCTCCTTGAACCGGAAACAGGAAACCGGAAATTTAAAGCCCTGCCGAGCAAATCAAGCGATTGGCCTGCACTTTGCCTTGTTATTTGTTGTTGCCACGCAGCCGATGTTGCGCTGACTGCTGCCAGACACTGCGGACAGTTGGAGTTGCATTTGTGCAAAAGTTTAATTACAATTTGCACTTTTTTTTGCCTGTAAAATTTCTGCTAAAAGCGAAACAAACTTTTTATTGATATTGCAACGCTGACGCCGCTGCTCTCCCGATTTCCCACGATCTCCGGCTCAATGTCAAGTGTCATGTTATCCTGGACTTATTCATGTCTGTCAGTACACAAAGGGTGGAAAACTCAGGCGGAAAAGCGAAGAAATTACTTGCAAATTGATTACTGACATTGCCTGTGCAGATTGTGAGTTGCTTTTACTACTTAATAGCCGATGTCTGGGACCGTAAGGATAATGCACAAACGGACATAATCATATAAATGGACAATATCATTTCACGAGAGTTGATGGAAAAGATAATGTGAGATATATTTATACTATAAGCTGGCAAAAGTATTTTAAAAACCGCCCTCTCGTCTGTGTGCAATCAATAAAGCCCTCGAGACAGCCTTGGCAGCCATCAGCCAGAAATTGTCATAAATTCATTTTTATATGTGAATCAAATTGGCAGGCACGAATGCCAGCACCGAGGAAAGTAAAAAGTGGCCCACAAAATGCCAGCCGGTGGAGATGGAAAGTGCCAAAGTGCGGACGCGGACGCGGATACCGGATTTCACATTTCTGATTCCGGACACCGACTCGGATTCGGATTCCGTGCCCGCTGCACTCGCCACGTTGTGTAACTCCGGCCTGGGGTCATGAAAGTTTTATTAGGCATATGCAAATGTGTCAACTTTATTTGCAATATTTCGACACGTTTCGACATTTCGACGACACTTGTTGCCATAATGAAACCCGATGCATATTTCAGCAGTTTTCGTCGCTGCCAGCGGCGCAACTGTTGCACAACTGTTTGTGGAAAATTCTACGATTTTATAATTTACGGTGGTCATTGAAATATAAACAAGAACAAGGCAGTGATGGGATGTACCCCTGTGGGTGTATATAACTATCCAGATATTTTTTTAAATATTTTTTTTTAACTTCTCACAAACTTAAGTAGCTTTAATTTTTAAAATTCAAAGAACCTTTACCTAAGTTTTTATTCTCTATAGATATTATTTCTCATAAGCTTTATAGTTTAATTTATTTACTATTTTTGTTATGTTATATTCTCATTTGTTTTTATATTCTTTGTAATTTATGTAATTTATTTTCCATGAATTATATCCAAAATAAAAGATAGAAACATCACTAGTCCCCATGAACACTACAAATTAAAGTCCACTTTGCAGCGAATTCAGTGGCATGAGTGAGAGTGCTGGGATATAGATATATATAGTATATATATGTATGAACATTGTGTGGGAATGGGTGCGCATAAATTGCTGCTATTGTTTAAATATTTGCCAACATAATTAACTTAATTCAATTGGATTTCCATTAGAGCCACGCACAACTCGAACGGAGGCAGCCTCCGCCGCACTGTTTGCCCAGCTAAGGTAGCCGAGAATCCGAAGGATATCGGGATGCTGGATTCAAAGGATTCACCCTGCATAACATATGAGTGGGTAGATGAGATGCGTAGCTACCCTTTGACTTTGTCTGCGACTTCCATGACGTCGTTGTCTATTGACTTTCGAAATCGAATCGAGTTGAGTTTAAGTCTGAGTTGAAGGCAGTGCAGGAAATCACACAATAAAATAATTGATTCCATTTGAAATGCACACACAGAGCGGAGGAGCAGAGCCTGGCAGTATGCGGGTCGTATCAGGAGAGGACAGGACATGCAAAGGACTCCGTTGGCAGTCTGGTGCTGAGTACAACTTTATTTTCATTGTTTGCAGATTTAACATTTAACGCAACACAAACACGGAGCAGAGCAGCCGAGTCAGCTCAACTTGGTCATGGAGGAGGCCATGGAGGTTACCCCAATTAGGCATCCTTGTTGACCGCCTGCAGCAGCTCCTTGCGGGTCTTGCGGCGCATCCTTAAATTCGAGATGAGGCGCACCGTACAGAAGTACGCCAGCTCCACAATTGAGAGCATGGACACGCCCATGAAGAGACCCAGGAGACCACCACAGTTGGCAAGAAAATCGGTGGTACCATAAAGCTCAGAGCGGCGCGAGGTGAGGAACTGAGCCTCCTTGAAGAAGATCGACACGCGGGACATTTTCATTCTATGGCAAATGTATTAGAATATCAGAATGGGATATATATATATTTAGGATCCTTTTACTACTCACCCCTCATGCTTGGCCTGCTCTGCTTTACCCTCCGGCGTGTCCGTATTGATCACCGTCTTGTAGTCAAAGTCCGCCTGGGAGATCTCCGCCTCGTAGGCAATCGAGGTGCAGGACGGCAGGCAGTTACACTCCGTTTCGCCACGGGCATTCTCATCGGAGTTGACCAGGCCTTGGTTGAATTCCCTGAGCAGCAGCTCATCCTCCGCCTCGTTGTAGCACTTCAGACTGGCAGCTCCGCAAACGGGCATATTGACGTTACCTGACGTAAGCCGAAAGCAATTTGGTAAATCCCGGAGGACTGACCCTGCAAATAATGCTTACGTGGCATGTTGAACTTGACGCAACCGCACTTGGAGAGAGTGAAGTTGGCCAGGCACTCCAGCTCGCAGTTGCTCTGGGAATAGATGTTGAAGTAGCGCAGATCCCGCTCCTTCTGGAAGTAGCACTGCCGCCGATTGGGCTCGTAGTGCTTCAGGCCATCCGAGGTGGTGATGATCTTGGGCCGGATGGAGATGAGCACCTCCTGGTCGAAGGGTATGCGGAAGTACTGCTTCGACACCTGGGCCACGTCTCCGGGAGTGTGTAAAAGGATCTACGGGGCTTTGCCTCCATTAACCCTTTGTTTATATTAAATCTACATTAACCCACCTTGAAACCCTGAACAGGGCCTCGACACATGTCATCAAAATCTATCTCCATTCCCCCCATAAATAGGTACAGACCAGCTCGAGCTCCAGGACCCAAAACCCTGTTGGGATAGGGCGAAGTATCCGCACTGGCGCTGTAGCCATCCTCCACATTCCAGTCCATTGATAGGCGATTCTCCTCGCGGAATATAAAGTCGGGAATAATGCTGTCCAGGGGATTTACTATTAAGATTATTAACTCCTCTCCCCTTCATCCCGCCCTTACCCTTCCGGCTTGAAGATCTCCGCCGGACTGAGCGAGTTGAAGCTATAGCAAACGCCGTCTTCAGTCACAAATTTATGGAAGATTTCGTTGCACTTAACTCCGGTATTTCGCCACTTGCAGTTCAGATAGGTGTCATCGAAGATGGGCGATACGGAGGTCAGGCCATCAATAATCTCCATGCCTTTCCTCGTCTTCTCACCCAGGGCAATGTCATGCAAATGTGGCTCACAGACCTGTGCCACTGATCCATATATGCCTTTTCTGAAGGATAAGATAATAAACAAAGAGACAACTTTAAATATAAATCCTTCCTCGATTTCAGAAACAAAACTTACTGAATATCTGTAAGATCCAATATTCCCGAAACATTGTTTCGAAAGTCGCGAACCTGATGATAGGAATCCGTAAAGTTAAACAACGAGCGTCGCGTCTTGGTCTCCGGACAAACGGTGACGGCGGGAAAGGGGATTTCCCACACGGGAGTGGATTTCTCGGCAAAGCTGACAATCACCGGATTGTTGTTCCACTTGTCCCAAATATTAAGGGTTAGCTTGACGCAGGTGAACACGGAGAGCAGCAGGACACAGATCCAGAAGAGGCGCTCGAGGAATGGACGCTTCTTCTCCCCCAAATACCGGATGCCGTGGATGGTCGTGTAGTCACAGTACTCATGGATAATGGCCTTTGCCGCCTGGAAGCCGCTGCCGTATTTGATTTGCTTCTTGGTGTCCACCTCGTCCTCGCTGTCGTCCGAGACCGTTTCACGGAACGCGGGCGCCATCCGGGCCATTAAGGCGGCCCTCTTCCACTGGTTGGCGGCACACGGCTGGGGACGCACTGCGTCCACCACATCGTGGCTGGGCGTGTGCGGCTGTGTGCTGTCGGTCGACATCCGGTCCGGCGTGCAGGAGATGCGTTGACTAAGTCAGCGGTGCGCACGCAACGACTGCGGCTTTTATAGTCCTTCGTCCTGCAGAGAACTGAGGGGTGCGGCTGCCCCCAAGGATTCCAAGGACTCCGGCACGCACTCCGCGCGTCGACTCGGAGTGGGACAGTTGCGTTTTCGGTGGCATTTCGCTCTATTGTTTCAATTACTTCATTTTGTTAAGCTGGCGTAATTCGCAAGCTCGCACCGGACCAGAGCTCTGTCCCCGGAGGCTTCCCAGGTTCCCCGAACCCGCTGACCAGACCCCATAATTGCCAGCCAGCTGCTAACCCATTGCCCTGGCTAAATGTTACCTTTGAGCCTGCACTAGGCGAGGCATTCTAATTAGCCGGCGCACTTTAAGCCACTCCAGCCAAGCCCCAGGTCGCAGCGTCACACTGCCACTTCCTCCGGTCCTCGACCAAGTCCTATCTGCCCACCGGACCTCCATCTGCGGGCACGGAAACACCAAATTGAAAAGGTAACTCTGCGCCGGGGCTTATGCATTTTAAATCCCGCACGCCACTTGACTGCAGGCGCTTAACTCGACCTCGAAACAAAATGCCACGCAGGCAGCAGACGCAAACAATGTCTAGTCAAATCCTCAGGTTAAACGAGGCACAACAGCGGCTAAGCCTTTGTGTTCTTTTAAGCGAATTGGGAATACACTTACCAGGCAACTAACTAGCATAACACATAATCTTTAACTGTTTTTTAAACATTGCTTAACTAACATTAGAAAAGAAATAATTTATTCCACTTCGAAAATCTACATTTTGTTTATATAAAAATTTCCCTGCAGTTTGCAATTGTATCTTGGAATCTAAATAGAAAGAAAAAAAAAACGTAACTTCGTCAAAAATCTAACCAATTTATTTCGGAAAGATATTTTGTTAAGTTTATTAATATTCATACTAAATTTAACATTTTTAAATAAATTTAAATTACTTTTTTATATATGCCCTTAGAAATTCTAAAATAAATTGATAATAAATTGATTTTGCTATATTTTATTACATTTATAAAAAAGTTAATAGGAAATATAATTATTTACATAATTGTTTTTGACTTTCTGGATGATTTATGCCCTCAAGAAGACCTAAAATATTTTCATTTCTTAAATCCACATTTATTTATATATATATATTTAATTAAAGTTAAAAAATATCCCAACATTACAATAATAAAGTTTAATATCTTTTATTAGGAAAGCTTTTCAGTGTTTATTTTTATTTAATCAATAAATCAGCATATTGATTTTAAGATTTACAAAAACTAAAATTTTGTTTTTACATTTTTGGTAATTTTTAAATAATATATATTATATTGTTTTATCGATTTAGCTGTTGTTGCAGATCAAAAATATATGCTTTGAGCTTCTGACTATATTTAATTAATACCTTGCAGTGCTATAAACTCCACAATTTACATAGCCATTTGCCCAACAGTACAACAAGCAGGATATACCCTTGAAAGATAGTCCTGCAAAGAGCCGCAATGACCAGCGGCAAGGACACAACAGAAAGGCGCTGCGACTATTTTGGTGGCGCATTTTAATAAAGTTAACTGCAGCCGTCGGAGCATTGTGTCTAAACTTTTCGGAGGTCCTGGAGGTGCACGATGCCAAAAAAGAAACGACACGAGGGGAAAGTTCCAACCCCCAACTCACTCTTTTGTTGGGACTTTTCATTACTGCGTTGCTGAACTGCCAAACAATGCTGAGCTTTGTCCTTGCACTCCTTTTCACCTGTGCTCTTTTTGGCAGCCGTAAACATTTACACACTTCTTTTGCGTCGTCTGTCGGCGATCGTCATTTATTTTAATGAGCTGCGAAATAGAATTTCTAATGCCCAAAGTTTTTTGCCAGACAGGAAATAAGTAAACGCCTTTCCCTTTCCCTGGCGAACCCATTAAAAGACACCTTCGAATATAATATATATATATATATATCTGTATAATATATATTTGGTATTCTCATTCGCATAATACATTTCTTTTGGTTGGTTGTTTATATGCTTTAGCTGGAGGACATTGAATTGAATGTTGTTACTGTTTACAAATTGTTTGCTTGGTAAGTACATAATACGTTGATTAACCTATTTACATAGCCGCTACTTTTGATATTTGTTATTACATAATATTACGCATATTTGATTATGTTACTAGATAATAATATATAGCAAGTTTCTCCGAATTTGTTTTTGAAACACCTGTTGTCCCTATGCTACTTTTGATATACAATCTGCGTGGGTTAATATTTGGTTCTCTCTACGATTTGTTTTTAATCCGTAAATTAAATATCCAAAATATAAACTCCGGTTAAAGCCAGCGCCGGCCAAGTGGCCGGGCATCATCAACAATGATCTTATAATTCTGTAATTTTTATCCTTGTATAATATGGGTATTAACTATATACAAAGCTCGATTATCGTTTAATTCGCACCACCGACAGGCGGTGACAGCTTAAGCTTTCAATAATTTTACCTATACGTTCACTTATGCAGTTTTTGCCGTTTTGAAACCCAAATAAATACGCTAAAACCAAAGGACATGCAAACAACACCAACACAATAGCAGTTAAGAGAGAAACAGAAACGAGAAATACATGGCTGTAATTGTTATAGCTAACCGCAGGATATAGACGCTGCTCGTATGTCATATCTATGGCTAATTTAAAATGATATGTTTTTACGTAATTTACGTTATTCATTCCGCTTAATGCCTTCCCCGACCCCTTTAGTTAGTCTGTTACAAAAATACTGAAGAAATTGCACTTGTATCGAGTTACGATTGCACAAAACACTCCTTCGAGAAGACCACCTCCCGATTCGCCCCCTTCACCTCGGGCTGCTGACCTATTGGGGTGCCAGGGCCAGGCCTAAACCATTGGAAATCAGGCTCAAAGCGCTGGCTGTGGTAGATGCACTTGGTCCAGAAGTTTCCTGTAAGTAAAAGCAACAGAAATTTATCATAAACAATTTTGTTGTTATTTATTTTAATAAAGAAAATTGTAATATATTTATAAGGTTATCTTTTTTGTCTTAAATAAAAAATTTGTTAGATTTATTGTGGCTTTTATTTTATCAATAAATCATTTAACACTTTTCCACTTAATAAAAACTATTAGTTCAATTAATTAAATTATCCCAACAATGATTTCAAGGAATAGCCATACTCACAATGCTTAGAGTGCGGACAATACAAGCCCTGGTGGCCGGCGGCTCATCCGTTTCCAGGCCGGGGGAACTGCCCCGCGAGGAGACGGATCCATTGAGCAACTTGACATTCAGCTCATCGGAATGATGCGTCTGCTGGGAGCTGCTGGACAGGCGTCCGTCCAGCGAGAGATCATCGCGATGCTGATCCTGCAAGGGAATCATTTCATAAGCTATTTCATAGGCAATGCCACTTACTAGACAACCCACCTCCTTGGGACTGGCACTGGCGCTGGGACTGAACTTGATTTCCAGCTGGCAGTTGGTGTCCATGTCGCTGGCATTGCCATTTTCACCCGATCCGGTGGCCATTAAATTGCCAGCTGCCGAGGGCGACATGTGGCCATTGTTGTCATTGTCATTGTTGTTGACAATGCTGCTGTTACTGATGCTGCTGTCCAGGATGCTGTTATTATTGCTAATTTTGTTATTGTTATTGGGCTCATTCTTGAGCATCGGCATTTGTGGGGGCGTCTGCTTTGTGGCAGCTGCCACCTCATCAGCGGCAATCGTAGGATGTCCATTCTCCACGGCGGCAACTGTAACAGCAGCGGCCATGTTGCTAGTGGAGTTGCTGATGCAATTGTTGTTGGCATTGCTGGCCTCATCGCCCAGCTCGTAAATGTTAACCATGTGCGCGGCCTGGGCATGGACCATCAAATCCCAAGGATTGGCG
This sequence comes from Drosophila mayri, assembly GCA_008042485.1. Taxonomy (NCBI): domain Eukaryota; kingdom Metazoa; phylum Arthropoda; class Insecta; order Diptera; family Drosophilidae; genus Drosophila; species Drosophila mayri. Next base: position 762,163 of record VNJN01001215.1, read on the forward strand.
AACGCATCCTTGCAAACGGCGCATAGCAATTTGGCGCTCGTCGGCGGCGTCGTCTCTGCAAGAATTAATTAGTTATTTAAGTTGGAATTTGCCGAGACGGACCATAGAGAGAGAGAGAAAGGGCAGGCATAAATAACTCAATTTTAAATGCATTTCCAAGCAGCCACAGGACACGGACTCATATCCTTCTTGGGCCAGATGTTGCTGACTGGCAAATAGGCCTGTCTAAGGCAATCACTTGGGGCTCCCTTTCAACCCGACAAGCCCCCGGACAAAAAGTGTTTAACAATCATAAATTAATTGCCAACAGACAAGCTGCCATGCCCACGCTCACTCCTCCTCGAAGGACTTGGCCTCGCCACTTACTCGCACTCGCCGCAAAGGCAACATCCTGGCACTTGCATGTGAACCTCAGCTTGCAATAACTTTTCTTGTGGTCCAATAACTCAGACAGCTCGCCAAAGCTTTCCCGGCAATTGCCGCAGATTAATGTGTCCGGATTGCCTGCAAATATGCAAAGGGAATGGCCTTTATAAACGGAGTTTTAAGTAAATAAAAAATAATTTTTAACTTTAAAAAGTTTTTGAATTAAAAACCTTTTGTGGCAAAATATTTCTGATGTGTAAATCATTTTAGCAGCCATTTCTAATACTCCTTTGATAACCACTTCCTCTCCCAATAACAATTAAACGTATTAAGTTAATAAATAAAGAAATATATTAAAATTTGAAAAAATATATATTGATTTAAATGTACATCTTGCTTCAGTTCCATGACTCTACTTCGGGAAAATCAAATATGTTGGGCCAGAGCTTCCAAGGACTCCTTGTTGTTCTGAATTGGGTTTGGATTTAGGTTCTCATCGACGGCATTATACGCGTTTCTCTTCACACGATTCTCTAGCTGGAGTTCTTGAGCATTTGTGTCCGAAATGGGAATGGGAGCTGCATTTAGAGCGCTGTGGGCAAAGGGACCAGCTTCCGCTAGGAGCAACTTATAGGTGTCCATTGCTTCGAGTATTTGCTTCTTGAGATACTCATCCGAGGCCTCATTGGTGCTCCTCTTCACGCGGCTATCAAATTTCATTTCAGCATCTTTTAGGTTGGAAGAAGGAGCTGGGACTGGAAGTAGTTCCGGATGCTTCAAAATGGAACTGGGATTGGGAGCTGCTTTAATATTTTCGTGATATTTAGGTAAATCGGCACACAGCTGGGTCTCTGCTTGGAGTAACAGCTCCTTGTTTGGGGCTCGACTTGGTCGAAGATGCTCATCCGCATTTAAGTTTCCTTCCAAATGGCTCTCTGGCTTGAGTTCTTGATTATTTATTTTGGAAATGGGGCTGGGATTGGAAGCTGCTTTTTTTATTCTTCTCTGGGCTCTTGCTACTTCGGCGTAGAGGTCTGCTTCTGCTAGGAGCACCTTGTACCTTTCCTCTGATTTGAGTGCCTCTTCCTTGCTTAGAATGGGATTTGGTTTGGTATTCTTGTCCGTGGCTTTATTGGTGTTTCTTTTCACAGGAGTCGCAAGCTGCACTTGTTGATCGCGGTAGGAAATGGGAATAGAATAAGTAGGTGCCTTCATCTGTTTGCGATATTTTTCTAAATCTCCCCAGACCCTGACCTCTGCATCGAGTTGCTCCTCCTTGCTAAGAACCTTATTGAATTTGAGATATTCATTCGCGCCCATATTTGAGTTCCTTTTCACTCGGCCTTGCAGACCTTGATCCCTCAAGTGGGGAATGGGGCTGGGAATGGAGGCTGCTTTTTGAGCATAGAGGTCTGCCTCTGCTAGGAGCAACTTGTACCGGTCCCCTGATAAAGGTGTCTTCTCCGGGCTTCGGATTGAATGTGTTTTGAGAGGCTCATCCGGGGCCTTATTCGTGTTCCTTTTCACACGGCTATCTAACTTCATTTCTGGATCGTTTATGTTGGAGTAGGGAGCTGAGATAAAGATCTGTTCTGGTCCCTTTATTTTGGATATGAAACTGGGATAAGGATCTGCTCTAATCTTTTCGCGATAGTTTGGCAAATTGGCCCAAACTTTGACCTCTTGACCGTCGAGTAACTGCTTGTTGGTTGGAATTGGATTGGGTCGAAGATGTTCATCCGCGGCCATATTTGAGTTAGGGCCTTGCTGAATTTGATTGATTGAACTGGGATAATGATCTGATTTAAGCTTTTCGCGATATCTTGGTAAATCGGCCCAAACCTTGAGCTCTGCGTTGAGTAACTGCTCCTTGGTTGAATGTTTAGCAGCGTCCCTAATGGTGTTCTTTTTCACACGGCTCTCCAGCTGGAGTCCTTGGGCCGTTTTACCCGAAATGGAATTGGAAATGGGAGTTTTACTATCAACGCCTTTCTGGCGCGATTTTACTATGTCGTGCCAGAGTTCAAGCTCTGCTTTGGCCAACTTACTCTCGTCCGCCTTCTTAGCTCTGCCTCTATCTACGCGACTTCCCTGCTGCAGTTCCGGATCCTCGAGTTCTGAGTTGGCAATAAACTCATTGTATTTCAGTAAATCGCTAAAGGCTTTAAGCATCAATTCGGGATGAAAAACATTTCTATGGGCCCGCTGCTGCTGCACCAGGGACTTGGACTGCTTCGCGAGAGCGTTCTGGACCTTTGGAGCCATGGGAATCTCAACGATTTTAAGCATTGTGGCCTTAGTGCAACATGGCAAGCGTTTGGTAGTGGATTTGGTAATGTGCTTTGTGGTTGATTTGATGGGCGGCTTCGTGTGTCTTGTAGGAATTGCTGTAGTTATCTCGGGAGCTGCTGTGGGCTTCGTGGACCCCTCGGGTTTTATGATAACAGTTACCGATTCCTCACTCTCGCATGGGTCCGGTTCCTTTGTGGTTTTATTACTAGTTGCCTCAAAATCGCAATTATCCTGCTCTTCGTTCTGATCCGTTTTTGCCGCTTTAATGCCCTGATCTGGCTCAAAATAGTCAGAAAAGTGCTGTAGCATCTTCATTTGCTCGACTGTTGGCGGCTGGACCTGTGTTTTGCTTTTCTTGGACACCGGAATCGTAAGGAAAGGCGGCTGGAAGAGATGCCCCTTGCTAATGCCAATAGGCTTGCCCACCGACTGTGAGGACGGAAACTGGGAATAAGCATGAGGCCTGTCAGCTGGCCAAGATTGCCTCGGAGTGATGTTGTTCTTAATCTGAATCTTTGGCTGCCTCTGCTCGAGACTTTGGTCCTGCAACTGTGGCGTATACTCGATACTGGATCCGATGGTATCTGAAGCAGCCACCTGCTGATAGGAACTCCGCCCGGGTTCCTCCGAATGTCGATTACCGTGACCGACGGCCGGCCGTTTGGTTAGCAGGCTGCTCTTTAGGTTGAGAATTCCGTTCAGATATTCTTCCGACATGGGCTTCCCTTCACGGACTCGAACGGATACGACATTCGATATGGTTACACTGACGGTTGCGAGGACTACGATGACGAAAAGCGCTGGTGCGCTTAGTGAACCGGATTTATACATTTTTACTTTTGGGGAGCGAAGTCGTTAGCGGCAGCTGTTTAGACAAACTGAACTGGGATAGATTCCAGCTCACAGCTAGTCAGTTGATTCAATTTCCAAGGTTTATATGATCATAAAAATGTTTACATTTAGAATGTTTTAAAATAAAGAAAACCAAATTTTTAAATATAAGTAAAAAGAAATAATAAGAAGCTGTTTTATTTTTCGTTATGACTTTGCCAGTTTCCAAACTTTAAAAGCTAGCTAATTGGTATTTTTTAGAAGATCCCCGAGAGATCTACCTTCACAAATCCTTAAAACCATCCCAAACTTAATGTCCTTCATTTTTCGCTCTATTCCAAGTGACCAAACTGAGACCAATACTCACTGTAGACTTTGAAGGGTCCCCACTGCTGATGCAAACTTAATTGCTCCTGTGCCTGATGCTGCTGTTGCTGCTGCTGTTGATGTTGCTGCTGTTGATGTTGCTGCTGCTGTTGTTGTTGTTGATGTTGCTGCATCAATTGGCTGTGCAATTGTAGTGGCGTCGCCGCCTGATGAGGCTGCGGTTGCTGTGGGGACAGCGCCAGAGTCAACGGCTGCAGCAACGGTTGCTGCTGTTGCTGCTGCTGCTGATGGAAGGACCCTCCCACAGGATACGGCTCGCCGAGCGCCGTTTGATTAGCAATTATTGCTGACTTTGCATTCTGCGGCAATGTCGTTGACTGGACCGCCACGCTGCTCTTCAACTGGAATCCGAACTGCTGCGGATGCTGGTGAGGATGGGGATGCGAATGTGGATGGTGAGCCATTGGTAGTTGCTGCTCCTGTTTGTATTGCGACCAGTGGAGGGAGGCCGGCGCCGCGGATGCCGTGGTGGCCACATTGGAGAGCAGATTCTGCTGATGCAGCAGCAGCTGCTGCTGGGGCAGCAAATTGGCCATCGCCGCCATGGCAACCGCTGCCACCTGCTGCTGGTGCTGCTGTTGAGCCGCTGCCGCCTGTTGCTGCTGTGCCTGCTGCTGCTGTTGCGCCGCCTGCTGTTGCTGCTGCTGGTGGACTGCAGCCGCCACTGCCGCTGCACTATGGTGGCCATGTCCAGGCAGTTGCTGCTGCTGCACTGCAGCCGCCATTCCTCCGCCGTTGGTCATTAGGCGCTTTCGTTTCTTGGCCCGCACACCATTAACTCCACCGCCGCCACCTCCACCGCCTCCGCCACGGAGCAGGGCCGAGGAGCAGTAGCTGTCGTAGAAGTAGTCCCTGCACAAAGACAAATTTGTATGATTGAGAATTATTTCAGAATAAAGTATGCTAGGCAAACTTAAAGATCAGTAAAACATTTTTATTAAAATTGAAAACTAAAGGTAAATAAGAGATAAATAGAAAAACTATATATTCTAACTTTAAATAAATAATTGTAAATACTTAGGTTCTTGAATGACATTTGAAAAAGCATCGTTTTATAGAATTAATATTTAAATGTGTATACATTAAATAAGACAATAAATAATAAATTCCAAAACCTTTTCCTCAATAAGCTTTATTTAAATATTATAAGCAAAAATCCCATTTAAGCTATTAGCCTTAATCCATTCCCATTCGTTGAACGAATTCACACCTCCTCATTAACTGCCTATAAACAGCCTGCCAACTGTTGCCTATTTGAAATGTCAGTCATTCAGCCAGCCAGTCAGTCACTCCCTAGGTCAACCCATCAGTCCGTCAATATTTGTTTAGGCTGCCATTTCTGCCGTTTGAATTGTCATTTGGCAATTGTGTTTGGGCCGCCCGTTGGGTTTGGTTGCCAGTGATTGATACAAATGGCGAAACAGGCCAAAAGCAGACATCCGCCTCTTCCCAACCAATTGTGGTCAGAAGTGGATAAGTGGGGTAACTGGGGGCGTAGAAAAAGGTCCTCGCCAAGAGGGAGTGGCGCAACAATTGCGGCTTTTTCGGTCAGTTTGTGTGCGGGTTTCGTTAGGGGGAAGAAGGGGAAGCGACCATTTAATGACAAACACTAGAGCACCTGGACAGGGATATAGGCAGTGGGTGCTGTCGGGCCGACATGTTTGCGTTTTAATTACAATCAAGCCAATGTCAGTGGGGCTTCCTACATAGAAAGAAATATTTTCCAAAGCCATAAAATTGCATTTTAAATATACAGAAATTTAAGTGAACTGGAGTTTAGTTTGTAAATCTAATTTGTTAACTATAAAACTTTAATCTGCTACAAATCAAAGTAAATATCTGTATATCATTTTTTTCTGTTTAATCAACTCCTCTGCGATGTTCTTTTTAAAGGCCCAACGCATTCAGCTTCGGCGTCATTAAGCTTAAATTAAATATTTCCACACGAGTGCCGAAGAGGGGAGTCTGACGGTCTGGAGGTCTGCAGGTCGTCAGGTCTGCAGCTCAAGGCCCAAATAAATTGTGGATGTCGCTCAGTCATCATTAAGGCTGCGCCACGACAAAGACAAACAAGTGCACATGTCAGCGCCAGGACATTATGGCATACATTGCAACTGTCACTCACAGGATACGCCGGGATACGGAATACGGCAGCCGAAATGCGAAATACGAGTGTGTTGACGCAGCCCTCGAAGCTCGAACACTGACCCGAGCCGAGGAAAGTGGAAAAGTGGGAGACGGAAACTTGGCCCGTACCAAAAAAAAAAGAGCTTGACAGCCAAATATTTTATGCCGGACGATGGCTGAAACAAAGGGCGCCAACGCCCCCATCGTCTGATGAATGGTTTCTTATTTATTTATTTATTTGCGGACCCAAGGAAAGCCGTTAAATGATATGTAAATAAAGCCTAAGTGAATGCCACATGGCGGCGTTAAATTGACCAAAGTTAACTTTTAGATTAAATTGAAATTGACTTGGATTCCGGAAGGAGTCTTCTCCCTGCCCAAACTTACCAATCATTTCCGGTTTTGCTCACATTCTGGCGTTTCCTTCCGATCTGATGCGCCTTCGGTTCCGCCACCATATTGACATCTGGGAAAGGGAAAGAAGAAATTCTTAATATCAGAAAGCTAACCATTTTCCTTTGTACCCAAAATATTTATCAACAAAAAAATAAACAAAACAATTTCGGTGCCCTTTGAAGTCATTGTCTAAGCAGCCACACAAAGGACAATGCCAGCAGCCCTTTTGCATTTGGCATCCTTATCACCGCACTCCTTTCATTATGCAAATGAATGGACAAGAGCTGTGAGTGATTAAAAAAAGCTTTCTATCAGCCTGCATGTCCATTGGCCAACTGCATTCCACAGATAATTCAATCTGGCTGGCCCCCAAATCATTAATCTTAATAAAACTGCGCCACAGCCACCCTGTACATTGTCAGTTCTTGTTTATGCATAAAAAACAATGATGCTGAAAATGATATATAAGGGTGTAGGGCGGGGAATAACCTTTGGCAGGATATGTGTTCATTTAAGTTCTCATATTATTCCATATTTAATATGAATAAAAATCCTTTAAATTTATAAAATAAATCAGAATTTTTAATGGCTAGTAAACCGAATTATTATGCATTTAGTATAAACTCTAGAATTCCTAGAATTTTAAATCAAATTGGCCTTTCATTTCATTTAGTTTCGTATATTTAATAAAGAATAAAAATATCCCAAGAGCAAATGATATAAATATACATATATCTTTAATAGTTAAATTAAAAATTTCTAAAATATATTTTACTTATTCTTTAACATTTTTATGCATTGATTTTTAATAGAACTTCTTGGATATTTACCAAGTAAGTGTATAAAGATATCACCTTGTTTAATTTTCCAATGAAAAGGGTGCGACAGAGGCTGATTTTTTTTATGGGGAAAGCTTTTTGCAGGAGGAAGGGACCCGCGCTCGTTCATCATAATTCATGACAAAGTTTGAAGTGCGACGGCTGCGCCTCGGCGTTTGGCCAAAGGAAATGGGTCCTTGGAAGATACGTAGAGGGAGGAGGAGTTAAAACCGGCTATATCTACGAATTGGTGGGGCAAAAACCAAAGAAGCTGGCTGGAAAAATACTAGTAGAAAGGCGGGTGTGATGGCATTTCCACTTTTCCCTTTTGCAGCTGCTTTATTTTACTCTGGGATTTTTTTCTTTCTTTCCTTTTTTTTAGCTTCCTTTTTCCTGCCTTACTGTCCGACTGCTCGGCTGGCAGGCTATAATTAAGATTAAGGATAAAAGCGTAAGAAGGATTTGCAGAGCCAACTTTCCCCCCAGCCAGTGTAAATCGGTTTAGCTGGCCTGGCCGCATTTTCCATTTTCCATTTTCGCAGCGCTTCAAAGTCAATGGCGCGTAGCAATGAAATATTACGCTGCTTCTCATTCCTAATCAGTGGAATTAGCATTTCACATTTAGCATTTTGCATTTGCATAAGCGGTAGTATTTTTCATTTTATTTTATTTTGTTGTCTCGTTTCTGTTTTATTTTTTTATGAGTGCGAACATCAAGCATCCGCCGCGTTGCCGGCAGCAGAAAGGAAGCCGCTCATCAGCTGACATTGCGCACTAAGTGCATTAAGTTGTTCTCCACACGAGCAAGGATATTCGCATGGCAGCTGCAACTGGCGTTGAATTATTTCATTAAACGCTGAACCGACTAGACTGTCAGAGAGTCAGGGGGAAAAAACAGATACATACCAAGACAGTCGGCTGTCTGGCGCAACATTGAAATTTCATTAAAAGTATCGTGCCAAGATTTATGTCGGCCGCACTTTAAGTTTTTTGCCGGGCTGGTACTGACTTCCGGACTTTGGAAAATACTCAGACATTAGTCGGCGGGGTGTCGGGTATCTAAGATATGGCCACTACACATGCAGAGGGTGCTGCTCCTTCATTACGATTGCCAGGACCTTCTCCTTTCTTGTGGCTTTTTTCGCGCGTTTGTTCGATTTTAGTGCAACGCTTCCGCTGCCGTCGGCCATTAACCTGACGGCTCCACTCTGTTCCTGTACACCAGCCCCATCACTAGCCATAGCTTTAGCTTTAGCAAGCGAACAAAAAACCCCACGTATCCTGCGGACATGCAACTTCGGCCCTGGAGAAGGACTATATGGTGAGGGTTAAGGTCTGGAATGTCTATGCAAAGCAGCAGCAGCCTTCGTTAGTGGCGAATTTTAAAGCAAGGATTTTAAACAGCTGCGAGTGTTCGAGGTTTAACTATCAACATATCAATATTAAAGTTAAATAATAATAAAAAATAACAGCTTTCGGTTTAAACTGTCTTTTAAAAAATCCATATTAATAAAAGTCATTATTTTTCACACTTTAATTCCTTCGAGGTTTTTAAACAGTGCTCCAGGCCCGAAATAAACAATTATAAAATAAGGTAAAATATCACAACTCAAGTTTTTATGATTCCCATGACCTCGAGCTAGAGCTCACGCAGCAGGACTCACCTAATGTCTGGCTGAGCACGGTCTTGCTATCCTCGCCGTGGCAGGCATTGCGGGCATCGAACGGGTTGGTGAACTGCACAAAGGCGTAGCCCTTGTGCATGGATATGCCTGAGGGACAATAAGACAATGGATTTATTGAAGGAACAGCCGTATGTAGGAGGAGTAGCACTCACCTGCAAGGCGGCCATAGATCTGAAACATGCGCTCCACATCCGTTTTGGAGCATTGGAAGGTATTCAGATTGCCCACAAAGATGCGCGAGTTGACCGCCTGCGGATCCTGCGAGTTGGTCTGGTTGGACAGCTTGGACAGCTTCATGGTGGCCGCTTCAGGACCTGCCAAGGACACGGGCAGGGACACTGGGTAAGCCAGAGGCAGTGACAGTGACAGCGACAACGGCACCGGAGCAGCCGCGGCGCACGTGTGTCCAAAGTACAGGAACGCAATCCTGCCGTCTCCCACCGTTGTCCTTTTTCGCCGATTTCCCTGTGCGTTTGTTGTGGCTTAGACAACGACGACGACGATGACGACGGGGCCTTTTGTCAACGTCGACGGCTTATTGCATTTGCAGTCGGATTGCAGGATTGTTTTCCCCCCTCTCGCCGCTGATTTTCCAGTTTTTTAACGAATCCAAATCTGTGAGCGGCCGCAGATTGTCCGTTTTTTTCGCAGTAAAATCTGCGGAATAAAAATGGAGAACGCATTGCACAATAAATAAAAATCACATTCGCCTTTGTTTCCTTTCGTTGTTTGTCGTCGGGGCTTAAATATCAAATGGATATCAACTGGCGTATCGTGTATTTGCATTGCGTATATATATACGGGATTGGGTTTCGTATTTTCGCGTTTGTTTTTGGGGATTTTTATCTTATCGCCAGGCAATTAAAATGCAAAAATGCCTTTTTAATTGAAATCAACTTTTTCAGTCGTTAATACTTTAATCAGCTTTAAGAATGCCGATTAAAGTCCAAGGTAAGCGATGAAAATTTGGGTAACTACTTCGCTATCTGAGGTTAAATTATATTTCCATTGATATAACATGTAAGGATGATCCAAAAATAACTGTTACATGATTTAGCATCGTAAAAAGAAACAACCTAGATTTTATATTATTTTATTTATTATTAGACTTAGAGGAATTCGATTTGATTTTCTTTACTAATTTATAATGAGTAACTAGTGAACATTTGTGTAGTAATTTAATAAACTACGGCAAGTATATTTAATTTAGTTTCTCCTGCTTTATAGAAAGCTAAACATCCTTATATTTGTATCTTATATTTTTTATTATTTGTCCCATGTCCTCCCCTACATATTTATGTCTTTTGGCTTTTACTGGGGACATGTTTTGAGCTTGTTATTAAATTAAATTACTTTCGAATGGCTTACACATACAGGAACAAGCCCAGTTGGGCAACCATTATTCTCACTGGAAAATGGAGGGAAAAGCGAGGCAAGCTGAAGGAAAAAAGAAACAAGAAGTGGCGAGGCAGCAACAAAAAGGAAACTTTGCTCTCGCTCGTGTAAAAGTGAAAAATTAAGCGTTTTTATTGCGCTTTCGATGGCAACAGTGCAGTGCCTTCTTGTCCCACATCCTCATCCTTGCGCTTCCTCGTACACAATGGCAACATGTGTGCTGTTTTGCATAGCACACACCGTGTGTGTGGCAGAGGAGGCATTAAAATGTACAAAAGACGTGCATGAAATGAAAATAAAACATGCAGCCATAAAAATAAAATACTCGTGTACTAGCAAATTGTTAATGTGATTTTTATGCAATCCACACCCCAAAGGAATTTATTGCGGATTTATGGGTGTGCCAGTTGGTGTTAATTGTGAAAGCTTTTGGCGCTTTAGCCAGGCTCTAATATGGGCTAAAGTATCAGTTGATTGTGGAAGGGAAAATAACTCAGATAAAACACACTTGCTAACAAAATATTATTTATTCTCTTTGGAATCATATTTGTCTTTGAAAATATTATATTTAAGGCATTGAATTCCTATAAAAAGATATATATAGTATTTAAAGATAATATAAACTCCGTCTATCTTGATCTCATCCGGAAAACCATAGTAATTTTGCATTGATCCTTATCTGCAGCTTTTCCCATCAGTTTTATTAAAACCGCTTTCGCATTGTTTGGCATAAATCAAACAGAGAATCGGTAAAGGAGTCAGAAGGAGTTGGATATTCATGGCTTTGGCTGCATTGTGCGCCAGTTATGAGTGAAAGGCTCTTTATTTATTATAATGGCATTCCTGCCAGCCATTCTCGCCGTTCTCCTGTCGTCTGGGCTTCATCCATTCATACGCCCATTCAGGCATTCACTCACTCATTCAACGGTTTCTATTTTTGTGTCGCATTGTCCTTGCAAATGAAGGAACAACGCCGTTGGCAAAATGCACAGTGAATAAAAACTGGTAGATGTGTTGCCGCGATAACATTTAAAATGGGAAAGAAAAGTCATTTTCTTATCGGTCAAGCATCAAAGTCTATCAGGGATTTGAAAACTGTAGAAGTCAAACTGCAGAAACTGTTTACATTCCACACAAAATAGGTATTCCATAAATTAAAACCCTTTTTTTTCCCAGTGTTTTCCATATAACAGCTTCCTTGCTGACTTACGTTCGCCATTGTGAAAATCCGGCAACAATAGCAGCCACATCATCGAGAAGTTACAGTCAGTTAAATCGTATTGAATAAACGTTTTGAATATGCAACAGTTTTCGTGGCCCACATTTCGGGACTGTTGGCATTTTAATGAACGCAGCTTTAATTAAAACAACAATAAGGTGAGAAGGGGAGAAGCTGACAAGTTTAAGTTCGCTCTGCCTATCAGCAGGTGACTAAGTGTAGTCCTTCCTCCCTGGCAGTGTGTGTGTGCGGGTGAGCTTCCTCAAGTGTCGGCAAGTGGTTAGTTAACTCGGCTTAATTATAATTAACTGCACTACCCCAAGTTCAACCGCTAGAAAATGTGCAGGAAATTGCCGCCTTTCTCTTTTCTCGCCTTCTAGAAGTCCTGTGGGGGATTTTTTAGGCCCAGGACAAAGACTGCCAGCAACTGCACTTTTATTTTCCAGACGCCTGAGCGCAAAAGTAAATTAAGACGCCTTCGTGGTGGTGAGGAAGCAAGTAAAAGTCGTCGCCGGCTAAACTTTAGGATTCCAGAGCAGGAAAGGACCTCACCTCCTGCATCCCTTTGGCCACATGTGAGCTGAACTTTGTAATTGAGTGTGGAAAACACACACAAACAGAAAACAAGACGAAGATGAAATGCTCTACAAAAGTGTTTAGAGTTCAGGGAAAATTTGAAAATAAAATATTATTAAAAGATTTCAAATGTAAATTGATTGCCATATAAAATTTGAAAATAAAACTATTTAATTGCTTAAACTGGCAACCTTCTTGATTAATTCAAAGGACTCTCCCTGTTAAGCTTTTAATTACTTTGGCTCCGGATCCTAACGCCTAATGCCCTGCATTGTCTATGGCTTAAAGTCAACGACTCGTTGGACTACATTCAGCGGCAGCTGCTTTTCCATATATATTTTTCGCTATTTCATTTTCTCCTATTTTTCCAGCCGGTGTTAAAGCGTTTTGATGGGACCTCGACGTGCTATAAATAATGCAGCAAGCCATTAAGCGGAGCTTGCTGAAGAGCCAACGAGCCGATGCTGGCCAGGATTATCGGAGGCGAGCGATCAAATGTCAAAGGACACATTTCGTCACCACGCCTGTTGCTATTTACTGCCTACTACGAACGTCCCGTGTGTTTTCTTTTTCCATCTATACATATGTTTATATGGCAGACAACTTTTCATTTCAAATTGCCAGCGGCGGCAGCGTTGATGATGAGGTGAAGGCTGGATGGGGTAGCTGGCTGGAGATGCTGGGAAACGGCAACCCTAATAGCGGAGCACAAAAAATGAATAGACGTCGTGGCCCATTGAAAGCCGAAAAGTCAACAAAGGAGGAGGAGCAGGCGGCGATTCGTGCCAGATAGGGCGACAAATAACCCCAATTGAAAGGGGGTTTTGGGTTTGGGTTTGGCCAAAAAAATGAGAGGGGAGGAGCGATGATGTTGATGATGATGATGATGGTGATGCCATGTGTGTATTGACAAGCCAGCAAACAACTTTATTCATAAGCAGTCAAACAGGACGAAGTCGTCGAGCCAGGACACAGACCGAACCTAACCAGACCCGCAGACGTGACCCCATGGCCAAGCCAAACAGAATCCCATCCGAACTCGAATGGAATGCATATGCATACACTGAGGAAAAAGGTGTACTTTTATTATAAAATATTTTTATAAGAGTGATAAGAAAAGTTGCAGAGTTTTTTGTCTTATTTTTGAGATGTACAACTAAAGTTTTAATTTAATTGTAATATATAAAATTTTGTAATAAATACATACATACATTATTGTTTTCCAGTTTTCTAGAATTTTTATCATATTTTCAAAAGCTATTAAACCTCAATTTTCTTTGTGAACATTTTCCCCAGTGCCTGAGCCTTTGCCCAGAGATGACTTCACGTCTGCTAGCGATAACTCAGTGGAGTTTATAGAACTCGGACCCAAGCAGACTCCAGCACACAGGACTATCAGGACTTTCATGCTACGAAATTCATACTGGGCATAAAGTTTAAAATTCCAAGGGAGAGCTCAACATTGTCGATAAGCGGGGAACGTGTCACAGCCACATCACATCACAATATAAATATAAAAATAAATATATATATTTTTTTGTTTCTGTTAATTTATTGTAATGCGCAAAGCAATTGGCAAAGGAGTGAGAAAGTCAGACTCGAAACTCACATTTAAATATATTTACAGGCGTATTAAGTGCCAACTATTTGCATAAATAACAAGAAATTAATAACAAACACGCGGCGCCATGGCAGCAATTGCGCAAAAGTTAATAATTGCTGCATGTCAACAGGCTGTAGAATGGGTGGAAAATGAAAATTGGGCGGAAAATGCGCTTGACATGTGTACCACATATAAATGAAAAATATGCAAAAAGGAGCAAGAGCCAGGAGGGGTTTAAAAAACAGAAAGGAAAACATGGAGAGCCGAAGCTGGTATACCATTTTATCACTTGACAGTAAATGCGTTTTATTACGTTGCTCATTAAACAAATTAAATTTGCAAATGGACACAGTGAAAACGGGAAAATCGGAAAAGTATTTAAACAATTAAATGGCCAAGAAATTCGCACATTAAATGTCCGAGAATCGAACTCAGCGGGCCATTCACATGTTGATCATTTGAAATCAAGCTCTTAATTGCAGACAGAAATAAAAATTTTAAATAAAAAATTGGAAAAAATACTGATTTATGTTATTTGAACATTTAAAATTGTTTCTAAATAAAGTAAATATTAAAATGAATTATATAAAGTTGGCTTGAAGAGTCCTTTTAGGCATCTACTTGAAGATGTATGGAATTTTACTGAAATGCATGAATTGAGATGGGTAAACTATTTATAAATATAATATAGAAATAAAAATTTATATAGAAAAGTATACATAACAAAAATGTATACCATATTAAATATTTTAAGAATTATTAATTTCTAAATTAAGCACAAAATGCTTTACTATTTAAACTCGCCTAAAAGACTGCTGTAAAGTTTGGCATAGAGAAAATCCCTTGTTAAAACTCCTCCTCCTACTAACATAATTTAATAATTTGTTTCGTTTGTAATAATTTAATGCGATTTGGGGATATTATATGTAGCTGCTCTTCACACAGCCGTTAAAGTGTTAAATTTATTGTTATTGTAGCCCCTGCTCGCAGTTTCAATTGCAGCATTTGTTTTATTTCGCTCTTTTCGGTTCAGGCTGCGGTTCTTTAGCGCGCATTCATTCATTATCCTCAGACACAGGATACATACATAGGAATGTGCACTTGGAGAAATATATTAGATATATATAAAAATATTTAAAATAATTTAAGACACAAATTAGATTAGTGATCGATGGATAAATACAGCAAGTTATTGAATACCTTTTTTCTTTTTGAACAAGTTGAAACCCTTTAAGCCCAATAATAATCCTCTGATTTTCAGTGTATTTAAATATGTAAGTATATTTGTGTGCGTGTGGTGTGTCTGGTGTGGCAATAAAAATGGCTTGAATATTTTTCAGTTTGTTATGCATTCTCCTCTGCCACTTGGCCCGCAACAACAATTATGAATAACTCGCTGCATAATGGCCGGCAAGCTGTTCCTATGGAATTTCCCTGTATGTGGGATCGATTACTAGGAGGGGATATGGGTATACGGATAGGGAAATGGATATATGTACATGTGCATGGTAGGGTAAGCATATACGAATATATATCACTTCGCCAATTACGTGGCAGCAACGGCGACAGTAATCAAATAATTGTTGCACTCGCTGTCATATGTATCTCTCTTTGGCTTTAATTATTTGTACAGTTTTCCATTCCTGTAATGGACACGTCGTAATAAGGATATGCGAATAAAGGCCTGAATATGCCAACGATTATCCTTGTTATACCACATTAATGTTGATTTTCAATCGAAGTGAGCTTAATTTTAACTCTTACTTTCATAAGCTATAGATTTTTCATTGCAAGCAATGATATTGCCTTAAAAAGAGGCTGAAATTTTTATTCTGTAGTTCGGTTTAAGTTAAAACAATTTATATGAGCACATCAACGGTTATATATCATTTGTTTAATATTTAAAAAAAAAAAATCAAAATAAGTAATAGAACATTTAAAATAATTCTTAATTAAATACAGACTTTATCAATTTTACTTTCAGAGAGGTAAAATATTGTAAGTCCATCGATTTCTTCACTAGCTCTGAGTAATCCATACCATTATCTGATATATATATAAACCACCTGAATAAATATTTAGCTTATCGCATTTCAGCTCAATTAAACTCGATTGATTTAGCTGAATGCTAATCACTTAAAATAGCAATATAATGTGGAAAATAATATGAAAATCCCTCTTTGTTTGGAATTGATTTCCCTTTTGAAATATGCCTATGTGTATTATGCCCTATTATAGTTTCTGATTACCCCCCGATCCGGAGATAACCTTGCGCTGCCCACCACTTGACATCGACCACCACAAAATCGAATGATTCACGCACAAACAACAGAAACAGAAACATATATTCCACTTGAACGAACTTCATTGGCGATTTAATTGTTGCGAATTTTTCTTGTTTAATAAATTCCATGGGAAACTTTTTTTTAAATGTTTATTAATGAAATTCATATTCATGCTGTGTTATTCAGATTGCTGAAGAGCCAAATTTGTGGCGCCTATTTAATTATCCAATTACAACGGCAGCATCGGCAGTGCGAGAAATTAACTTAAATGCGAAAATGTTCGCTGGCGGCGCTTTAAACATTTCAACGGGGAAAATGCTCGGAAAAGCGGGTGTAGATGGAGGCGGAAGCGAAAACCCAAAAACACAAACACAAATTCGAAATTTTTCGGCTATCGCTTTTGGCTGAATGCGGATGCGGCGGATTTGGTTACGGTTTTGTTTTGGGTTTTCAGGTTTTTACTGTCGATATTTCGCCCTGCTTGCCGTGGTTATTTGTTTGTTATTCCTTCGGTTTTGGTTTTTGCCAACACATGCGTTTTTGTGGTCCATTAAAACAGTCAACGGCAGCAAATGCTGTTAGCTGAATTTATGATTAGTTATGGAAATGAAATGACTTTTCCTATACAGCAAAACCGTAGTAAGAACGTTAATCATTTTTTAAATAGGAAATCTTCTTTTTAATAAATTCATATAATTTCATTAAACGGATTTAAGGAAAAATTATAATTAAAAATGTAAATATAGTGTATTTAATATTCCTAATTGTCTGAAAAAATTCTTTGATATAAAAATATTTAAACTAAATAAAAATAAGCCAGCATAAGTTGTATTTTGTATTTAAACAAAAATTTAAATAATAAAATGGTTTTAAATTGTATAGAAAATCCTTAAAATGAGTTTAATTAAATATTTTAATATTATTTAAAAATGGCTATAGTATAAAATTAGGGTGGGAAATTGTAATTTAAAAATCCAATAAATAAAAATAAATCTAAATACGGAGCCATCACTAACAGCAGTATCGCTAATGTCGTGGAAATTGACTCTAGCAACAACAACAAGCGACGGCGGGGAAATTCATGGAAAAGCGGCGCACAAATATAGAAAAACTATTTGAAAAAGACCAAAGCAAGGTCAAGTGAAGAGAGTTTTCATACACCATCACCCTCAATGTATCTCTGCCTCTCGGCATCCACAGCTCTCTTTCGCCTGCCACTATTAACGTCACCAGCTGCGAATGAGTCATTAGTTGCCACAGTGTAACTAATTTTCCGAGAGCTCACTGTGCCTGATCTCTCTCTTGCAACGCTCTTTATGTGGGAGATTGAGTGTGCGCGAGTAGATTGTGGGGCCAGCGAGCGAGACAGACGTACTGTGGAGTGGCCCCCAAACAAGTTGGGAGAAAACTACAGCAGATCCACTGTGGGACGTTAAAAAGAAATATCAAAAAAAAAATTGTGAAATTTTAAGATATTCCAAATTTGTTAATGGAACTTTAGAGGAAATTAAATATTCATATAAATCTAAATGGAAATAAATAAGTATGTCCTTATTATAATTTTATATTTATTAAAAGATATATAAGGTCAGCATTTAAAATTGATAATCAAATAAAAAATGTATTATGATAAATAAACAAAATTGTTTTGAATATTTTAATAAACAGCTAACATTAGTAACCGAATAATGTAATATTACATTCTTTTTGCCGCACTGCTCTGCTGAGTTAAGTCGTATTATTATCATTTTAGTCCCATTGTACGACAACCCGTTGGACAGCCCAGCAATATCAGAAATTTTCTTCAATCGCCGCCAAGATTTCACAGCGTTTGGGCGTGTTTTTCTGTTGTATCTGAAATACATGCGGGCTCCAATCAATTTATAAATAATAATAATAAATAATAACTCGCCAACAACCCGTAACAGTTCTGCCTTCAATCAAGTTTATGGATTGTACCGAAAAATTATCGCGATAAACTATACTCCAATTGCAATATTCGCATCGCTCCAACTGAGTGTACGTTTGTGTGGGCAGCATTTGTATTAGTGCGTGAGCAAAATTATTGTATAATCGCCAAAAAAAAAAGAAAAACGAAACAGAAATAATAAAAGCAAAAACGCCAACGCCAACGCGAGAATAAAAAGCAACAAAATCCGAAAAACTTGTTGAGCTAGTGAATTTAGTTGAAAAACGCCACTGAAAACATCGACAACAACGGCTGGAAAACTTGTTGAGCTCTCTGTAAATTACGAAGCCCCTGTATTCAGCGATTGCTGGAATGCCAAATTGATAGATTACTGCAACGTGAACTATAAATTTTAAAGCAGAATCCATCTGTTTTCACCTTCGACTTCCGTGACTACCAGAAAACTACCTATACATCGTCATGCAGGCCATCAAGTGTGTGGTTGTGGGCGACGGAGCGGTGGGTAAGACCTGCCTGCTGATCAGCTATACGACCAACGCCTTTCCGGGGGAATATATCCCCACTGTGTTCGATAACTACTCCGCCAACGTCATGGTGGATGCCAAGCCCATCAATCTGGGTCTCTGGGATACGGCCGGACAGGAGGACTACGATCGCCTGAGACCTCTGTCTTATCCCCAAACGGATGTCTTCCTCATCTGCTTCTCTCTGGTGAATCCTGCATCCTTTGAGAACGTGCGGGCCAAGTGGTTCCCCGAGGTGCGTCACCACTGCCCCAGTGTCCCCATCATCCTCGTCGGCACCAAACTGGATCTGCGCGACGACAAGCAGACCATTGAGAAGCTGAAGGAGAAGAAGCTGACACCCATCACATATCCGCAAGGACTCGCAATGGCCAAGGAAATTGCTGCAGTGAAGTATCTGGAGTGCTCGGCATTAACGCAAAAGGGCCTGAAGACGGTGTTCGATGAGGCCATCCGGTCGGTGCTGTGTCCGGTCATCCGCACCCGCCCGCGCCACAAGTGCGAGCTGCTCTAAGATTTAACCCCACCAAAAAAACAAAAAAATTGACACAAAAAAGTATACAAAAAATTATGCGAAGAGAACTAACTCGCTGGAGAACAAAGCGCAAATATTCTGTGCAAAATTTTCATATTCATTCGCTTTGTGTTGGGCCCACAGATACAGTGTGTGAGTGCGAGTGTGTGCGAGTGAGTGTGCGTGTGTATGGATGGGATGAGTGTGTGAATGAGTGAACGTATTTTTGTTATTTTTATTGTCAGCTTTATGCGGGGGAGCAGCTCAGCAGCCACAAAAACAAAAGCAAGAAGAAACATCATCAACGGCAATCAGCGAGTGCATCCAAGGGTGGAGCAAACGGGGGGGTTCGCAAAGGGGTCTCCGGGGGGGTCAGAACATGCAAAGGCAAACATATTTATCTATATATAAGATGATGTGTGCATACATGGGAATATATTTATAATATTGAACTTCTTTAATTCGAAAGAAAAAACTGTCACAGATGATATAGCAATTATTGTTTATTTTAAATTGAATTTTGTACTGAAACATAAAGAATAAACCTTGAACCTTTTTTGAATTGAATTTAAAAAGATTTTTCTTTGACTTTTTTACTCGAATTAGAGAAGAATAATTATTGTAAGCAATGCAATTTAATTGTATTTAAATTTGAGCAAACCATAACTTGAAATCATAATGTGCTTCCCCAAAAACAAGTGCTTTAATATATATTTTTTTTATAATAATTTTAGGCAGCACACATTCGATTTTTTTACTGCCCGTGTTTGCGCACATCTGGCCTCATGCAGTAGGAACTTTGCCAGGGAAAATGTATGACAAATCAAATAAAATTAATTGTAAATAAATCTAGACGATTTAGAGCCTTCGGCGCCTCCTAACACAGTCACAGACCGAGAACCATAACCATTACTAGATAGCCCTTATCTGGACGGGGTAGTATGTATAAGTAAAAGGCCCCGCCTATGGCCAATATCTAAACAATTGGACTGAGCAGAAATATATTTGGATTCGGGGAAATTGGCAAGTAGAAATAGGGAAGGTGTGTGTGTGCTTGTGGTGTGCCTGATGTCTGATCAATGGTCTTCCCATTTAATGCATTTTTGCCTGAACTTGATTTAATGTATACTAAATGCACAATTAGCCTCTACATTGATGTTCAATCATATACTGATATTTATGTTTAATAAATGCATACACTTTGCCAAATTGCCGACAATAGGAAAAACATTTTATTTATATTAACACATAATTTACCAATAAAGAGTGTAATATTAATCAACAACAAAAATAAATGTTTGTAAAAACCAAACTATGTAATTATGGAGATTTATGGGGCTGAAAATTGGGGGTGGGGTTTACACGTTCTCCCTGACATTGCATACTTTTTGGCGAGCCCGGAAAATTCAATACGCATCACAACTTTAATCTTATCTGCCGCATTTGTCACGAAATTTACGATAATTATTTCCGATTGTTGGACCCGGACCGGAAGCTCTGATCCCCCGTCATTGAGTCAGGCAATTTGCCAGGTCCAATCATATGCACAAGGGGGGCTCCATCATATCTACTATATATATTTTTTTGTGGTAATTCCTTACGCTGCCAATCTATACTTCGATTGCCGTAATGAGCCAACTGATGATGGATTGTGTCCAAGTTTGTTGCGGTTTCTGCGGTGAGTGGTGTTCCCTCCTGCCTCCTCAGTGTGAATTTGACAAATAATTATATAAGACAACCTGCTGCGCCACCCACCCACATCCCCACGCACATTTCAATGGCCTCTGATGGATGGGACACCACCTCACCCTGAGCGAGAGACCAACCCCCCAGCTGTGTTTTTGTCTGTGACGCGACAAATCGCATAATTGACCCACATTTCAAACAAACGTCTCGCCGACAAGAGGGGCCCAAGTGGGGGCTGTAAAGTCAATTTAATTAGCATAAACATTTGGCTAGCATCTACAACTACGCAGCTAGAACATGCACCTT
Source organism: Drosophila mayri (assembly GCA_008042485.1). Taxonomy (NCBI): domain Eukaryota; kingdom Metazoa; phylum Arthropoda; class Insecta; order Diptera; family Drosophilidae; genus Drosophila; species Drosophila mayri. The sequence continues at coordinate 783,103 of VNJN01001215.1, forward strand.
TGGCACTAGAATGCGCCCAAGAAGAAGAGCCCAGCATCCGCTGAGTGAAGATGCGTTGACAGGCGTGGAATTTGCCGCAAATACCTTGTTGCATTTTCCGTTTCAATTGGACGGATACAATGTAAAGGAAAAGAGAAGGGAGCTTTAATTCGAAATAATAAAATGCCAAAATAATTGAGATAAAATGCTAGCAGGAAAACACGGTGAGTAGATCAAGGAAGAGGTTTAACTGGACTATTTATTTAATTTCTATTAATACTAAACTCAATAAAATCTGTAATATTTTAATTGTGATTCATTCAAATACAATTTTCCTTTATCTATAATTTAAAATACACAATTTTCCACGCAATTCTCTTTGAATTGCGCCTGTAATAATGTTTCTTTTCTTCAACCTCAAAAAGTTTTGGTTGATCAAATATGTAGAATTAATTTTCCATGGAATAACTAAACTTTAAAGGAATATTTTTGAAATTTTCGGAACTTTTGCTAAACGTTAAACATTTATTCATCAATAAACAAGAGCTGTTCGAGATCTAAAGGAGTATTCATATGCACTTCATTGTGATTTAATTAGCAACAACCTCAAAAAATCTCTTGAATTGCCTTTAATTTCAACTCCCGAATCGCATGTTAAAAGGTTCGAATAAGCGGGGGGTAGGGAATAATCCCTGATTATCCCACCATCGAATCCAAGTGGAAAACTGCAGAATGGCCAAAACACCAAATACCGTAAAAGGACGACGGCTGTGTTGCAAATCCATTGACAAGTGTCGCATAATCATTCCCCATGTCAAATGTAAATGCAAATGGCCAAATGCTAAATTTATGCACTGCATGCGTAAAATTAAAAGGTTCCCCGGCGGACTTGGACCTCGCTTTGGTACAGAGTCCAATTGGTTTGGCCAAAATGTAGAGGCACACGCAATTTGCCAACTTTCAATGCGGTTAACAATTTGGCTAAATCAATTATACGCACTGTGCGCCCACCATGCGTATTCGAGTACTTTTTTCTCTCCCTCGCATTTTCAGCTTAATTGAGAGATTTCCAGGGAAATCGTGGCCGACGTGGTGGGGGAAAAGCCGAAAAATTTAATATGAAAATTGTTGGAGCGTAGCCACCGAAAGAATTCCTAGATGGCCACAAATTTCGTAGGAAATGCCAATAAAATACGCTCTGGCGCAAAAATTCCATGCCGCCATAAGGCGAAGGTAAATTCAGGTGAGCTCGCAGCTGGGGTTGCTGGTTAAAAATATTTCACACTTCCGCCAGTCGGCAGAGGAGGAAGCTCCCACCACCTGAACCTTTCCCAGCGATGCCAAGAGGATATGACAAGCTTGGCCATGGTCGGCCACCTTTCAGACACACCTTCTTAGCCCACCTCCCCTCGATGTATCCCTAGAATGTTTTCAGCGGCCGCTTCCTGCCAGAAAACACATTGCAAATTATGATGCTAGTGGCGCGAAATGTTGAGTTTCCCCAAAACTGCCAACTTGAGAAAATTTCATGTGTGCGCTGATGTTTATATTGGTTTTGGCTTATGCTTCGAAAAACAAAGAACAGGTCTCAGGGAAAAAATAAATGAGGCGGCACTTCTGTCACTCAATTCGATAATATATTTGGAGAAGTAAAGGAGATATTTCTAAAATAAGCTGAGAAATATAGGCGGTATTTCAGTCGCTGAGCGGAGAAAGAAATGGTTTTAGTTAAATTTAATTTAAGCTTCTACAATATTTTCAGGAACATTTCTTAAGCCCAATAAACTCCTATTTATGCTGATAATGATCATTTTGCATTAAGCCGCTTGAATATTTAAACAAAACAGATGGCAGCACTTGCAACAATACAAACAATGGACACAATTGGTATGGATGGCCAACAGGCAGCCAGGATGGCCGATGGACAGCATAAGAAGGAGCTTGGCCAGCTTGTGGCGTAGCCAATATCCGCTGTAAGGATAACGCACATATACACGCTCTGATGTGTATATCTTCCTTGGTCCTGTTATTGATAATCTTTGTCATGGCTCGACGTGAGCATCGACAGCGGCTAACAAAAAAGCAAAGGAGTCAACGGGATAACAGCGTGGCAGGAAGAGTCTCAGCTACGACAGCACAGGATGCACAGCAAATAAATAAATAAAATATTTAACAGAGTAAGTAATGTTTAAAAAATATTTAGTATAATTGAGAGTAAATATTGTGAATCTTTTTCAATTATTTAAAAATGTTTCTTAAATAATCGTAAAGCTTCAATAGAAAATTACACAAATTATGTTATATTTTGGTTATGTTTCTGTAATTAATAAAATATCTTATATATATGTATATCAAATCCTAAAAATATTTTAATTTTCCTATACAGATTTTCCCTGTGTACCCTTCCATCCTCAATATCTGGCCACAGGTCCCAGCCGGGCGGAGTAATGAACTGCGGCAGGACCAGACAGGCCACGAGCCTTGTTTGTCCCGCCGATCGATGCAGCTGGAGTCGTGGCAAGGCGAGTCGAGTCGAGTGTATTAAAAACAAAGTCACACTGTGTGTGTCCTGCATCCTTGTGCGCTGCCAAAGTCAATGGACAGGGACGTGTACCGGCTGCCAGGATATGAAGCGTGTGCGAAAGTTTCCAACAATTAGGATGCAGCACCAGGCCCACTCCTCCCAATGGCAATAAAAAAGTTTAAAGTTGCGTTTAAATATGCATTTCATAATTCATGATTCCAGGACTCGCCTGGGCCTGCCACGCCGGAGGAAGCCAACGAGAGTTGCTTTGATTTTCCAGTCAACGCCGACAGCAACACGTTTCCGCCATTTTGTTGGCTGACTGGCTGGCTGGCAACTTGTTGCATTCTCCTCCCATTTGAATGCTGGCAAAGTGGGCGGAGGTGGGGCGGGGAAAATGTTGACATCCCGAACATGCTGAAATTTCCGCCAGACGACAACGAGATGCTGCTGCTGCAAAACTCGCCCGTCTGACATTCAAATCGCTTTCTGCAGGTGTGCATTCAGCATTCGAGTGTGATTGTGTGTGAGGCTTTTCATTTTCAATTAAATACAATTACACGTCCAACTGTCAGCTTTCAGTTAATAATGATGAGTGTACGGACCGAAAATACGGGGCCACTTAGAAGCGCCCCAGGTAGAAATCTAAAACGAACGAAGAAAAGCCCCAGCGCTTTTCACAGTTTTTCCCTGCGGCGGCTTTGCTCTATTTTTGACCGCCTCCCTCAATGTTTGGCCTGTAACACAGTTCAAAGATTTTTACCCATTCGAAAGACTATTTAAAAATATATAAACAAAACTCACAGCGTCATGGGTTGGCTCGTATTTACATTCGCATAAAATAAATGTTGAATAAATATACTCATAGATATAGTTCTCGGGGAGCTGCCCAGAAATCCAATCAAATGAAATCGAATTAATTAACTTTTTAATATATTTTCCTCACTATAAATATATCCGGAGCAGACTAAACTTATTCACCCTCGGCGCAGATTGACATTAATTGTTTAAATTGAAGCGGATGCGCCAGCGGAATTCTTATAAATTTCACTCTGCCACAGGCATCCATTGAAGGATTTACGCTTCCAATCGTTGAGATTGGTAAATTGTGAGTACGGAAATTTACTTGAAGAGTTGAAATAATTAGGGAAATTGGAGGAAATCGTTGAAGGGGAAATTGGGAGGTTGAGAAAGGATAAGATTTAGTTGTAGAATTATCAAGAATATAACAATTAACACATTTATTACAATATTTTAGAAATTATTAACCATGGAATAAGGGATGATCAGTCACTAATAATGAACTAATGTAATTAAAACAAACTACAAATTATGTTAGGCATTAAGCAACGGTAAAAGCTTAAAGGGCAAATAAATAAATATTTTTTAAGTAATAAAACATTAAATAAAATCAATAGGAACCTCTTTAGCAAATACCCCGCCCAATTATTTCATTAAATTCATTTTCAGACATTTTAAACATATACAATTTCCAATTCCTAGTCGTATATTTATCACCCAACAACCGCCAAGTGTTTAAATTATTCAAAAATTTTCACCCCTCGAAAGCTCATGGTTTTGACGTGAATTTCGGGTATGCCCCGCACCCTCTGCCGTAACGGATGTGTCTCCAAGGACACTTTATCATGGCTCGCGAGGCTCAAACAATTGTTGCAAATGGAGCTCAGCGGCTAAGTGGTTTTATTTTAAATCTTTCACGTTCAGAACAGGGAATCTGCAGCCTTATGACAACAAGTTGCTTTCAAAAACTCAACAGTCGCGACAAGTTGTAAGCGGAATAATTTGGTTTTTCTGTTTTTCACTGCTCTTCATTTTGCTTTTTATTCTTTCCGTGGAACTCAATTGTTTGGTAAATGTCAGTCTTCATTTGTCAGCTACATCCCAAGTTGGCTTAAGTGGCTTTGTTGTCATCCAGAGGAGTTCATTGCTTTAGCTTCAAATATAGCTGAGTTATCTATACAAATCTGCACAATACTGGCGGTTTTAAGCTCGAAATATTAGATGGAACCACCTAGAAAGGATCAAGGACTCTACACTTTTATATCAGACATATTAAAAGACCCAATTAAATCATATATAAAACATTGATTGACTTCATTTCCGGACACATCCTTCCGGATAAGAACAAATTGCCAGCTTTGATGGACATTTGAAATAACAATTGAAATTGAAAAACTGGATAACGGTGCACGCCAGGCGTGGCTGCCAATGCGGATCCTATAAATATTTATTATGCCTTTTCAAGGCCTAATTCTGATTAATTTATCAATCGATTTGCCGACGAGCCTTGACACGAAATGTCAGACTCTGGATTTATGGCCCAACATTACGAGCTGCCTTGCTAATTATTTCGCTGTGTTTCGCCTTGGCTTTCATCCACTCGACAAGCTCCTTTCTCCTTTAATTTTATTATTTTGCCTTTTTGTCTTGGCAGTGACTCAAGCGGGAATCAATAAAATCCCGTGGCACATGAATCCAAACACGTAAACCCGAAAACAAAGCCCTGCAAATGTGCATGGCATCCGAAAAGCGGGCAGAATGAATAAGCAAAGGCCAATAGCGAATGAAAGTGAATTTCACGCCATTGGCTAAAACGATTTTCCGGCAGGAAGGCATCAATCAGATCGGAAAATACTTCGTTCTGCTCACTTATTTATGCGTCCCTGGCGTATGCGTAATATTTCAGCGTTTTATTACAAGCGCATTGAACTCGTTGAGCTCAATGTGGTCGGTGTTCTCTATGAATATTTATTGTGTCTGTTTTGTAGGGTATATGGGAAGCTTAAAAAGATATTAGCTTAAAATTAATATATTCCTAGTCAGACTGAGATTTTACTGACCACAAATTTATGATCGTAAATCTTAAAAAATGCTTTTCAAGGTGACAATATATTTCAGAAAAAATTACGTAAAATTTAGTTTGGTAAAGGCATAAACTATATATTAATAAATCTATAGCACAGCTTTACTTTTGAACAAAATGAGTTATTGTAATATTAATTAGAAAGTTAGAACAAGTGATATATTAGGAGTCCTATTTTTTTTAACACAAATTTAAATTTATTTAATTTTGAAATTGTTCTTCTTAAGCTCTCTACTACTCTGTATACTCAAAAATATATTTCCCTTAATTCTAAGAAGCCTTTTGCTTTAGTTTAAATATTTTAAATACTTTTTACATTTACATTTCTCTTACAATTTAAGATAAATAACCCCTGAAAGCTGTCGTTGTCCCACAAAGGAATGCTAATCAAGTGGGAAGCCGGAGCAATGAAATTATCGACCGATTTTCGGTTTGGTTTCTCGATTTTTTCGTGTTCGTGCTCCCTAAGCTCTAATTGAACTCTTTTACTTTTAGCATTTCCTTGTTGCAAGCAAATGGAGCATGTAAATGCACCTGGATGCCACCCACTTTGGTGCTCCGACCTTGCTGATGGTGTGCGGGTGGGTTCTGGTGCTTTGGGTGGGGCCATCTTGTTTAACTCAAACCGCAATTGGCAATTTGCTGTTACATTAACCCACAATACACAGCTCATAAATTAGGAGGCATCTCAGCACCTGCGAATTTCAGATGCAAATGCAGATGCACCAGCTCTCCTGGCAGTTGGCTTCAAAATGCAAGGAATTTTGACCCTCAATAAATACTGAATTTGATTTTGCAGTCAAAAATCTGATGGCGTTTAAATAATTTCGTGGTTTGGGGCTATTTAGATGAAAAGTTAATACGCGACAGCTGCGGCCAGTGATGCATCAGCTGCCAAATATCGGGAAACTGGAAAACTTAGGCATTGCGAATTGTGTGCATTGCAAGAAAATGTATTTAAAATATATTTAGATGTATTTTATCTAATTTTTACTTTATAGCATTTATACAAGAAATTTCGTTCATTTAAATATTCTACTTCTGTAAATGTATTTTATTTAAAATTTTAGCGTATGAAAAATTCTATTTATACTTTAATTAAACTAATTAAAGTTTCTACATTTTATTGTTTGTATAGTTAAACTTCTACGCCGTAATTTTCCCAGGTGACGACGACAATGCTGTTGAAATTTTTATAATATTTTTACAAAGCCGACGGACAGACAAGGTCGATGAAATGGAATCCAAGTAGAACTACTCGCATAAATTAGACGCACATAAATAAACACGATCCAGATGCATCAGTTTCGGGAACCATGTGACTTGTGAAGCAATCGAAATTTGAAGCAATTAAAATGCTATAAAGTTTTTCACACGCCAATCGCCGGAACATAAACTGAATGTTATTCTGGTGAATAGATATTCATCTCAGCTATAAACTATATGCTCGACTATTTGCTTAAGCAATCGTCACCTGCCAAGGATACAGCTACAGATACAGACTGAGATACAGTCTCGAAATAGTATATATATCTCCAGCAGATATTTATCATTCAGGGTGCGTAGTGTTGCCATAAAAACCATTGCCTACTGCGAGGCGTTCAATGGGGGAGTAATACGTTTTTAATAAACAGAACCACAGCAGGCGCCACTTACAAATTTTGTGGCCATTTTGGCAGCCACCAGCAGGAGGGTAAATAGGGGAACCCCCGTCACCTCCCCATATTATCGGCACTAACAACGCAATGCCGCAATAACCGAAAATCTAATAGCCATAAATGTTGGGATTTCCAATGCCGTAAAAATTTACCCTCTATCGCCGTGTGTTTAACAACATGTTAACATGTCGACGACTGCTGCAATGAGCCTTTTGTATGCGGGCCCAGTCGTAAATCAGACAATCGACAGTGAGCCGCAGGCCAAACATTACACTAACCCACAGGACACCCCACATCCCGCAGGATACGTTTGCCTTTTGCGGTTTGTCGGGACCGTAATGTGATTTAACTTGCGGTTAAACGCGCATTTTGCATTTGTTTTGATTACCGAATCCGATTTTCAATTCAGTTTAGTTTACCCTTTTTTTGGGGTCATTAAAATGTTTGGTTTACCCTAAAAACATTGAGGTGAAATGAATATATTTTGTTACTTGTGGGGAATTGTGCAAAGTGATTTGTGTGAAAGGGGAACTTTTTTCTTTGATTTTTATGACCTTGTGGTTTTATTTGCTTCCATATTTGGAGCTTCATTTGATTTTAAGAAGAGTTTTGATAGAAGAACTGATCATTTTCCTTATATGGCTCCCTTTTTACATTATCAAAATTGGTTTTATAAATATGTTAGGTATCCAGTTTTCACTTTGAAGATTCTGTTTAATTTATAAAGATTGTATTTATACTATGTATGTGCTAAATAAATTGTCTTGCCTAAGTTTTATGATATTTATCTTCCTGTTAAATCACAATTATCTTTCTTGGTAGATTCTTGTTGCCCATCTGCTCTCTTCAAGCCAAAATACATGGAAAATCATACGCTCCTAAAGGAAATCCCATTATATAGTGCCGGCAATCTCTTGAAATATGCATTGTTCTCCATCCTCTGGTTTATTTGCCACACTTCCACACATTTATCTCTCTTTGGCTGCCTAGTTATTATGCTGTTATTTATATTTCAGTGCGAAATATTCGCCTTGCCTCCGAATGTTGCACAATTCGTGGGCTTTTTTGTTTGCTTTTGTGTCATCAAACATGTTGCGTGTCTGGCCGCCGTGTGCAATTTAACCGATGATGGGGTGCAAGGGGTTGCTGCGAAACTTTTTGCCACGTAAATGATTTGTTTTGTCAATTATTTTGTTAGCCAACATGCAACAACGACGGAGTCCCTCAGCTGATAACATCAAAACAAAGGAGGAGGGCCCAAGGAATAACTTTTACGGAATTAATTGAGAGGCGTGGCCGCGCAAATTGCATCAAGATTTGGATAAACAAACAGAGCCGGAAATCGGCCGTAACGAAGTTGGCAAGACCGAAGGAAGTCGTCCAATTTTATGGAGTGCTGCCGGCTGGATCACTCCAACTGGGCATCTGTTTAGACAAGCAGCAAGTCCACTTGCATAAATATTTATGGCAATCGCGGCCAGCTGATTATTTATCGCCTGACGCAATTGCCCGGCAAGTGAGGGAGAGATTAAAAAATAATGAAACACATGTGCACTCGTATTTCTTAATTTCAAATGGAAATTAATGCACACATTTGTTTTCTGTGCTCCACAAAACACAAAATAATAGAAAACCAGAGTTATTTCAAGGGGGGATAGGACCAGAAATCTGGCAATTGAGTGATGGATGGATTGGCATTGGCCCCTCGCCCCTTTCGGCATTTCTTCTTCTGTGTGTGTGTTTTTTTTTTATGCCCCATCTTAATTAACATGCGCGACATTTTCCGCTTTATATTTCGTTTCTTTCCTGTTTTTTGGTGACATATTTTTAGGGTCTGACGTTAGAGTACTATATGTTATAGTGCGGGAAATTACCTTGGACGACAACGACTGGAAGCGAAGCACTGAAGGAACTCTCACTCACAAAAGCACTTCTGCTAGTTTTGTATATTTATTTATCTTAGCCAGAGAACGAAATTGCCCAATTCATAGCACTAAATTTGTGTGGCACTAATTGCACTTAGCCGCGATCGCGATAACTCAAAATAACACACGCGCGGCACTCGAGATTCTGAAAGTCTCCGCTACAATATATCATCAGAAAGTATTTTTTCAGAATTCTAGAATTATTTATTTTTCCTGGCGAGAGCTAAGGAGAGCATGTGACCGTGTCAGCGTGCAACGCGTTGCCAACTGAATCGTTGGACGCAAATCGGTGGCACAAAGGCTCGTGTGTTGCTCGTGTGCTTCCGCTCGTTGCTGCTCGGTTTTCCTTCGGCTAGTTTCGTGCGGAAAAGCCGGCAAAACAAAATGTAAATAGAAGATGGGGCTGGCTGGGGGATTTTCCCGGGAGTCGGGGGAGTGGGGGAGCCGGCTTTTGGTCTCAGTGTCGAGCTTTGCAGATTTTACGCCTTACGAGCGGGGGCTTCGTTTTTCCTCCTGCCACAGAAATTCCAACCCCCTCCCCCATCGCCGTTGTTTGCTCTGCGGCTTTTCGGGGTTGTTAGAGCGCGTAAATGTGTGTGTGAGCGTTTGTTTGTCGACACTTCGGCTTGGCCTGCAATTGGCGGGAAACCCTGTGGATGCTATTCCGATTGAGCCTTAGAAGCTGGAAACCTTTTGCGAATTATTACAAGGAATTCGATTAATACATTTATTCGTAGTAAATGTTAATTTAACACCAAAAACACTAATAAAAAAGAGAATGTTTAAAATGGGTTTAAAGCCAATAATACGAAGGCGAATAATTTAATATATTAAAATTACAGCCATTATTTGATCTTAAATATTTAAATGAACACATTAAATAAGCAATAAGGAAAGCTTTATAAAACACTTATAGAAAGGGAAATAATACAACAATATAAAGCAAAAAAAAAGTATTTTGCAAGCTTAAAATATTAACTTTATAATATAAAAAATAAAATTGAAAATTATATATCCAATAAAGGATTTATGTTTAATCTTTGATGATTAGTATTGTTTCTATTTTTTGAAAATAAAGTTAAAACTTTAAAGTAGAATGTTAAATGACTTATATCTGATTTAAACATACATTTATTTATAATTATATACATAAACACACCAAACAATAGTTTATCAAATGTAATTTATTTATACTTTAAAAATAATGCAAGAAATTATGTTTAATAGTTCTTAATTTTATTATTTTAAATATATTTTATATTTATAAAGGTGTTTATTACATTATTTTTAAATTGTATTATTATATAGTTTCGAAATTATTAAAATAAGTTCGATTAAAAATCACTTCACAGTCGGCTTACAATCCACCTTGGCAACATGTTGCCGGCGCATGTTGCTAGCGCAAATCGCTCATGCGCCCTGTTATCCCATTCGCCGAGTTCTTTGTCGTTTTTTTTTACTCCCCCCTCTCCTACCGAGTCCCCTCTGCACCACCCGTACCCCCCTTTTTAACCATGACAAACACCATTGCCTATCCCAATAACCCAACCAACACGAGCAAACGAATAACGCTGCCAAAGTGACAACCTTTCAGTTTTATCGCTTCTATATAGCGAGGCGATGGCTTTCTATATGTGTTTGTGTGGGTATGTGTTTAAATAATGTAACAGTAAATTAGCGTGTTTGACACATTGTGGGCGTGGCCAACGGTGCGTGTGTTGAACAATCTTAATCAACTTAATATTTGTAATTTGCAGATACATCAATGGGAGATAAGAGAAAACTCTACAGAAAGTTGCATTGTTATTGAATAAAAGGTTTTTATTTAATCAGAGGAAATTGTTTATAATTTAATTCATACCAAAGAAAAAAAATTGTTTTTGGTCGAGTTCTATTCATAAATTAATAATAAAGTTTAATAGGTAAACTTATTTCAACCATTTCCATCTTGTAGTCATAATATTTTCATCTTTTATACATTTTCCAATTAAATTAAAGAAAGATGCACATGACCTGCATTATTTAATTATGCTTAATTTTATTATACTTTTTTTGGCACAACTCAGCGGCATTAATAAATAGAGTAAAAAATATTATTCGGCTCATTAAGTCGTAAACAAAATTATGTGACTCAATTAAGAGTGATTATATACTCATTCGTTTGATTGAATCAAATTATTTATGCATTTTTCTTCTGCTCATCAAACCGGCAGAAAATTATTTTTATATTACCGTCCCTGGCCAATTACAAGTTACAACAACAATGAGCATCCGTCGCTGTTATTCACTAAAAATATACTCAACCAAAAATGAAAATTGAGAATTGAGCAGAAAAATAAAAACAGAAAAAAATAACACAAAAAATAATCAAGTTAAGATGATTACTAAGAGTGATTCGAAGAAAATGTACCTTTTTTGTTTGGATTTATAATTTCTAAAATTATTAATGTATCAGTAAAATTATTCAGTTAATTTAAAGAATTTTTTTCCTCAATTTGAGCCTTTTCTCAAGGATTGTTGGGTAAATATAAAATGTATAATTAATTATTTTCTAAGAAATATATTCGTATTATCCTTTGGATTCATAAAATTATTCATATATAATTTCTGAATATGCCCTAAACTACTGTAGACATAAATAAAATCCCATAGTCGAAAATGAAGAAAAAAAGAACACACAAAACAAATAAACAAGCGGACAAAGCGAATGGTGTGCACTATAACAATAATAGGAAGTCGAGGAGGAACTGAAGCATCAGGGGTTGCTATATAGAAAACACAATTTCGACGGCTGCCCATCTTCAAATTATACTCATTTCATAGAACAGCGAATGGTCCAAGGCGTAAATAAGAGCATGTTCCTCCTTTTTTTGGGGGGGGGGAATCTTCTTGAGAGTCGCCAGCAGGCGCCACCAAAAGGGCCACCGACGAGATGACGATGACGCGATCACCGGGCAGAGTTCGCCTTACCTCCGACCGACCGGTGATCACAGACTTTTCGCACCTGTACAAATCAGTTGTTGTTGCTTCTGACCAAAACGTATTTTTGGTTCATTGCCAAACAGGCGAACAGCAGAAGCAGCGGCTGGCCACGCAAAAATAGATGCCAACAGTGCGTATACGCGATGGGGTTAATAGAGAGATTTCTGTTATTAAATTGGGTAAAAGTAATCAGACGTAATTTTCAAATTATATTTTATACTTAAAATTAGTTTTAAAAAAATCTAAATTTATTTTAAATGTCTATAAATTAGACAATAATAGTATATTATATAATCTATTCTTTATTTATTTAAACTTTCTTGTACTTTTTTATTAAGAAACTAATTTTAAAATATTCTACATTTTTTGAAACCTATTAAAATAATTTTAATAAGTTCATAATTAGTTTACTTCCTTTTCCAAAATATTTGTTTAATTTTTAATAAATTCATACATCGAGAAACGCTGTTTTTATGCTCATGTCCGTGTTTATTGCGTCGATGCGTATAAGCCAATAATTTTTATGTACATTCTCAAGAATTTATTTAGTTGTCTTGATTTTATTTATTTTTTGTATTTTTCTAGCTTTGTCTGTGTTTGGCCTAGTTGTTATTGTTTATTGTTGCTTTGTGCCCCTAGCGTTAATTACATTTAACTTCCTTAAACAATGAAAGCATATGCCAAGGATCATAATTAAACGAAAGCAGATTGTTTTTATTAAAATATAAAATATAAATATAAAAAAAGATCAACGAAATAAGTTAATAATATTTCCAAGGTGTTTTTAAAATATAAGGCAGTGTTTCGTATATCATTTCCAATTTTATTTTCAAATCCAAAACAATACAAAATCAAAGAAACCCCAATTGAGTCCACTTACCAACCCTTAGATCAGACCAATTAAACTGTAGTGGGTAATGGACTTTCCCAGAAAAATCCTCTGGGCCTTTCCCAATGCCGTGCATTCGAGCACGTACAATAAATCTGTCTTTTATTTGCATCAATTAATGCGTTCGAAACAAAGGCCTCGGCCGACACACCGGGCTGTGGCCCAAAGGGATTTCGTGGGCCGTGACTTCTTGGCCAGAACCGTGGGGCAGCAGTGTCTCTCTCCGGGATTTCCGAGTGGTTTGGCTTTGTGCTGTTGCTTGCCATGCCCGGCGCCCCTTGTGGCTTTATGGCGCCTAGAGAATTCGGCTGTAATTCATGTCGTGCGCTGAAATATGTGGAAGATTTTTAAGACTTAATTGTTATGATTGTAAATTATACTTGGCTAAGATTTATATGAGCGATGCCGCGGGAAAATGATTAAATCATTTGAGATCTTTGTTGGCACTGCTTCAGATCTGATTTTTTTTATGGGTTTCTAATTTGTTGAAAGAAAAATTCTTTTTGGGTACAGGAAGCTGACTTCTTTAAGTAAGAGCTTGTTAGAAAATAAATTAGAATTTATTTAAATAATATTTAAAGCTAACCCTCTTTACAGAAAAGTATAGTTTAGTATTTAAGATACATTTTAAGCATAAAGAACTTAATTTCTTTCTGCCTTAAATATTGCAAAAGAACAAGAAGAAAAGCTGGTTATTTTGTAATTTATTAATCCCCATGCCAGCCTTAGCGTCATTTCAGCCTAAATGGATTCCCGTTTGGCTTGATGAATGCATTTCCCTGGCCGAGACGTAGGCACGAAGGCCAAGGAAATATCACTTACGAAAGTCATTCGAAATAATTGCATAATGAATGGGCACGCCGACCAGAGGGGTTCCGGTCAGCGGGTTCTATTACTGCTCCAGAACCGCCTTGGTCCTCACAAACCTGCGTGTGGTTAATCAGTCCGATTAATCTACGCAGGACGAGTGCAAGTGTTTTGCGAGGGCGGAGTCCTGCTCGGGGCTGACTGACGATGATAATGTTAATTTGCGCACAAGTTTGCACACGTGTAGCGAAACGGGAGCAGGGATCAAGGGCCTGCGTTGCTCCTGCAATTAATTTACTTTGGCAGGACATGCGATAGCCCGCTGGGCAACGCTCGGGGGGTGTCCTTGCCGCTTGCCGCCTGCCTTCCTGCTCATTACGGTTACAGGGGCATTGTCATATGGAAAGTCTTGGACGGATGACAATGGGAAAGCCGCATTTAATTGGCATTGGGAATTCGGAGACCAGAGAGTCGGCAAAAGAATGGCATGGAGGGGAAAAGAGTGACGAGTCAACAAAACGGAGAAATGACAATGACTCCAGCTTTGACTCTGTCTCCGACTCCTGCACTTATACGGGTCTTCCTGCAGTGCCAGTCACAGTTGGAGACTTTTGATTGGCATGTCCTAAATACAGTACAGTGCGTGTTACAGCCTTAATGCAGCAGAAAACAGTCAACATTATCATAGTGGGTACAGAGATGAACGCTTTTGATAGAATATAAAATGCATGTGGTTTCAAAACTTTATACAAAAAACTTATAAAAAAAATAGGATCAAATAATATCTCAATATATTTTCTATACTAAAATTCATTAAGATTCTGTTTATCTTGCTTTCAAAATCTGGAAAAATAGGAAATTATAATAAGCTCTTGATTTTCAAAAGTAAAAATATACATTAGATCTTAATTTTTCTATTCACAAAACTGAATGAATATTACTATATATATTTTGTCATGAAAAATTTGCTTAGAATCGTCCATATTTATTTGTAAAAACTTTTTGTTGAGTCAACCCAAGCGGAAGTGCAAATCACGAATCTTATTAAAAGTTTATTTTTGATCATTAAGTGAGTAATGCATATAGCATAAGCCTGAATATTTGGTCAGGTGCTCAGACACCAACAATGACAGAGGTGAGGTGCCAGGGAAGGGGAAACAAAAAATAATTTGCATTTCATTTAGCCGACACACTTTTTTTGAAGTAAATTCTGCGGCTGAGAGGGGATTGTTGTGGATTGTTCAGCGGAAATGACGGCTATAAAAGGCAACTGCCACCGCCGCATGCCGGATACGTGTAGCTAAACAACCGTAAAATATATGCATCCCCTAAACGCTCTGCAACCCCTCCCCACCACCTTAGAAAAGAACAGAAAAAAGCAGAAAGACTCACACCCTCGCGGCAGACGCACGCACGCACAGCAAAGACAATTAGTGTAAGGCAAACGCACGCTTTTGCCTTGCCAACAGGACCACGCCCCCTTCTGGCCCACTTCGTGACTTTTGGCGCTTCATCCTGGATATGTTTGGCTTCCGCCGCGAAAGACCTTTCTCCACCGAGGACCTAGCACCCTTACGCTGGATGTGGTGAGTTGTTTAAGAGCTTGTGATGAGCAAAAAGAGATATATCTTGAATAACAAATAAAAAGTTCAATTTAAACTATAAGATATTTGTAGATATTCTAAAGAATAGGTTATTTTTCTGTTTATATTCAAGATTTTTATTAAAAATTATATACTTTTTAATAATTCTCTTTCAGGATTCATTTAAATATTTTTTAATTATAAAATGCATACCATTTAATAGATTTTCCTAAGCTTCAGCCCTTCACCATAAGATGGATAGAAAAAAACAACTTCAAACAAGTCCTTGAAGGATATTAAAACGTCGTCTTAAAGGAAATCCACTTTACCCTACCTTCTAGATTTGAATTCCCCTGCCTTTTCGGCACATGAGCATTTTTTATTTGCACAATGCGAGCTGAGCGAGTGAAATAAGGTGCGGCTGAGGCCATAAAGCCAAATTAAATAAAAAACACTCATGCCTGCATGAAAACCAGGAAAGAACAATTCAAAGTCACAAGGAGTTAGAGGGAAAACCCCAAGGATAACCGAGTCTTTGACTTGAGATTTAATTTTCTTGATGTGTGTGTTGAAGAGCAAAGCAAAAAAAGAAAATGTTTCCCAAATGTGGTGCGTAATTTGCCATTCTCGAATCGAGTTTATTCTGAGACCTAATTAAATGCGGAGCTTCAAAAATGGGATTAAGGGATTGTGGCTTTGCTTTGGCTACAAATGTGCAGAACAATTGGATTTTCCTCTGACACGAGTGTGTACATATGCAGATTGCACAAACAGAGAGAATTTAACTCAAATAGAAAACTCAATTAAACAGTTTGCATATCCGAAATAAAAGGTAATGGCTTGAGAATACAGACACACAAGAAAATTGTTGGATGTGTGAATAATAAATAAAGTTTTATTACTTGCAAGAAAAGAAGAAAAATAAGAAATATTTTTGATAACAAATTTTGGAATATATATGTTCATATAAAGCAATAATTCTCTAGAATTTTATATTGCTTCATAATACTACAAAATATTTCCTGATTGTTTACATAAATACAGAAATCTATAAAATATGTATCCCTACTTTTCAACATCTTTTGAAGGTTTCTTAAAAATTTATTGATCTTTGCAGCTTCCTAAAATTTATATTTTTATATTTAACAGTTACAACTTATAACTTAAATATATTTTATGTGATGGTACATTTTCCTATAATTAAATAAAATGTCTATAATAATTTAAACGGAATAAACCTTCTTGAGATACATTTAAAAATATTTTGTTTATTTTTCCTCTAACCAGTATTTGATCACGTTCATGCTATAGAATCTTGAGTTATTTCGGCATTAAGTCAGCCTGAAATGAGCTTGGTAATTACAATTTTTCAAGCCTCATACATTACCTGATTCCGGACTATCCCAACTCTATTGGCTCAGAGAGTCACTAGGCTAACACACGCCATTGCCACATCGTACAAATTTCGTACTAAATTTCAGGCGGAGGCCAAGGAAAAATGCTTCAGGAATTAATGAATTCCCATATACATTTTGGGGGCTTTGAGAGAGAAATGCCTCTAATCGAATTAGTGGAATTAATTTTTGATGATATTGAAATTAGTTGCAGGCACCACAGACTTGGGGTGGCGGCTTCTCCGCAGGGGTTGTTGCTGAATTATATTCGGGCCCCGAACTACAAAACACTTCTGGCTGTCCGCATTCCTTGGTGGCGTGTGTGGGTGCATAAATTTAGTTTGACATCCCGGGGTTGACTCCTGGACCCGTCCGTCGCCCTCTATTGTGTTACTTTCCACTTGATTCAGCCATAGAGTGTAGAACGAATCCCATCCCCCACCAAATAGTGACTTCTACCACCTCCATTATTAATGACGCTTCGACATGTGTGTCAGGTTCGCCAAGTTTCGTTGAAAAGCAATTTTATTTACTTTTATTCCCGCCAGCAAGTAGCAACTGTTGTTACTGCTACCGTTGACTTTTTCGATTGGGGCTGCTATGTGTCATGTTATTATTTATTGTGTGCTGCAAATTAAATGCCAAAATACGTTGAATATTTAATGCCGGTCCGCTTAAAGTTTGCCGCCCACGCCACACACGTGAAGTTTGGCGTTGAAGTTTGTTACATTTCCTACATTGTCCTTGTCCTTGGCAAGCCCTGCCACCCACCATAGTCCACAGGACGACCCCAACAGGACATGATAGCACTCTAACTACGAGCAAAAAAAAAAGGGACCTTACCGCGAGCGAAGGAGAGCGCTAGTGTTTGCATGTCAGCGAGTAATAAGCACAAGGGCCATAATAGTTTTGCCAGTTATTTTATTTTTCTCTCCCAACTGGCTGCAGGAGGAGATTCCAACTCCCGCTCCCCATAAGGATTTGCTTCGCCTGAAATTCCGCCACGATTACTTGGCCCTGACTTGGGAGTCGACAAGAGCCAAGTGCTACGACTGCACGAAAAATAAAATAAGTTTGAAATAATTTAAAAGTCCATAATTAAAAATATTAAAACAAATTTGAAAGGATTTTATAAAATATCCACTAAATACTTTGATAAAATATCTATTTATTATTCATTAATTTATTAATTTCCAACCAGTTCTTTATTTTAAAAGATTTCTCTTTCAGTGGACTTAATGTTTTCTCTGTGTAGACCGCATCGACCAGGCCGGGAACAGGCCAGACTTGGCCAAAACAGAACAGACGCCTCCGCCTCGTTGAGCGTCTTGGGAGGCAGACATAAATGTTGGACATTAACGGGTAATTTTCTTGCAATTTTGTAGTCGTTAGCGTTTTGTGGCAAGGACGATGACGTTGCGCCGCGTTGACAACAGCAGGCGAAAATTTAATTTTCCCCAAAAATTTTTCGCAACGTTTCGCATAAATTTTTTAGCTAATTTCTGGGGTGCAGTCGCATCCTGCATCCTCAAAAAATAAAATAAACGAATGAATTTAACGTTAAGCTTTAAAGTGGAATAGTAAAGAGGAGAGGGAAAAGCAATCCGAATGGAAATCCATTAGCGGCGAACAAATTTGTAATTTCCGCTGCTGGGCACACGCACGCAGGACATTGAGGATATAAAGGACACAGCTGGACACCATGCTGCTGCTTTTGAGGTGTGTTCGGTCAGGTAATTTCATTTACCTTACTCATTTAGCACGTTCCTTTGATTGAGGGTCGCGACCGGGGGCAGGGGTCACTTTCCGGCTGTTTGCATGATAAAAATCACATACACTCCTTAAATTTCAACAGCACGCGATGCCGGATGATTATCCTTGAACCAAAAAAAAAATCAACGAAAAATAAGAGAGAAAAGAGAACGCTGGGCAACCCACTCCCATTTATTTGGCGTGGCCTTTGTCTCCTTTTTACCGGCAAGCACAGACACACTCAACCTTTCTGACTTTCCTGATAGAAATTAATGCTCTGGCTTTCGTCCTCATAAAATTTTATATGAAATAGTCTGCTTTTCATTTGCTCAGCACACGCAAGCTGAAGGAAATTTAGCTTTAAGCTGGATTTGGCGCCCCTTTTTGGGAGTCCTGCAACTTTTTAATGAAATTCCATAACCCGGTAATCAAAATCCAGCACCCGGATGACCAGAAATATGGCCAACACTTGACGCCGCGGCGACAAGATTGCCCGGAAGTTGTAAATTATGCAGGCTCCTCACACTGCCAAATTTACTGTCCCCCGAGGGCTGGCTTGGAAGTTTAGATTGACTAACTAAAGTAGAGATTAAAGAGACAGTTAAATAGTACAATTATTTGAAAAGAAAAATTAAGGGTGAAAGGGTATTTCAATTTTAAACTAAGTCTCATAAAATATCTGCAAAATGGAAATAAATTTTTTAAAAAAATCATTAGCAGTCTTAACTAAAACCAGTCTTAACTTTAAAACCAAATTTGTATAATTAAGGAAAACGTAAAACACTTAACAATTTCGGAAATAAAAACAAGAAAAAACTACCAAAAATGTTTTCATTTAAAATCACACTAAACCCGACAGAAAAATATTTATAAAAGGTTCAGAAAATCATATATTAATGATTCTCTCACGATAAATAATTTTAGTTTCACAAATATAACTGACTAACATTTACCGTATACAATTTTTAATAAAGCTTAAATAACAAAACTTAAAACTCTTTTGATTATTTTTAGTGCATGTCCAATTTGCAGAAAATCAGAGTTCAAATTAAACTGTTTCCATTCCTTTCGAAATTCTGTCAATCCGGAATCTGTCCTAGTCTCCAACGACTCCATGTCCTGCCGGATCCTCTCTGCCCCCCGCTCTAGGCTCAGTTTAATTTACACTTATCCACACGTTTAACCAGTCGGCTGCTCCGACTCCAGGTGGAGTTCATTTGCCCAGTCGGTGTCTGGGCTAGTTCCCGCTCCTTTGGTCCTGCTCCGGGTCCAAGTCCCTGTGGCGCCTTGGCACGCAGGCATACACTTTCTCTCTCTCTCTCTCTCTCGTATCCTCTGGCACAAACAGGAAGCGACTGACACCGTACAAAATGTTAAACACTTTGGCAACATTTGCTTAAAACTTTTGCCAGTCTCTCTGACTCTGGGACGGGGTTTCCCCTTTTTCGACGAGGGGAAGGGTGGTGAAGCGAGTCCTTTCTAGTTGCGGTTGCTGCACACAAAAAGTCACAAGGCACTATGCAGTTAAACCAACAACAGCAGCAGCAGTTGAAATGCACCGAAAAAAAATTATTTGAATTGGAAAAGTTAATTTTAATTAAAGAAATATATTACTAACTATATTTGTATATAAGGTGGGTTATATATTAAGCAAAAACCCATATAAATATGATGAAAAATGGATATTCCTATCCTTTGTTTGTCCTCTTTTTATTCTGAGTGCATCACCAACAATGGCCAAAAGGTAAACGTGGCAAACAAAAGGCACGCCCGGAAATGGCAAAGCTGCTTGACTACAAAAACAACAGCAACGGAGCCAGGAGCAGCAGCAGGAGCAGTAGCTGTAGCTGAAACAGAAGCAGGAGCGGGAACAGGAGCTGGGACAACAGACGCCAGTTGGCCACTCATTGTCGGTCGCCATGGTGAATCCTCAGGTGTTTTGCGCACAGTTTACTACGTTTTTCATTTAACCAACATTGGGTTCAGCTCGTTTGTCCTGCTTTTTCCTGGCTGCTGCTCCTGGGTCCTGGCTACCGGCTACCGACTCCTGACCCCTGCCACCTGGACGTTCGTTGTTGGTTGTTTGGTGTTTGGTTTGCGGTTGCCAGCGGACAACAAACGACACCTCTAGTGGCCGTGATTGTTGTTGCTGCTGTCCGAGCATAATTAAAAATTCACATAAATTTAGCTTAGCGCTGACACACACATTCTAATTGGGTTAATTATGTGTCGCCAGGACCTTAAAAATGTCATCCAGTCGGTAGATCCAGTGTGTGTGTGTGTCTGTGTTTTACGGGAAAGTTGTCAGCTTCACCTGGACAAAAGCTGGACAAGAGCCCGGTTCCAAGTACATTAACAGCAAATTATGTCGTCGCAACATGTGGAAACGGGGATTGAGAGGGAACAAAGTGGATTCAAAAGATGTGGAGAGATTCATGGTAACAGGATGTGTGGCGAAGGTAAAATGGAAGACATGTTCACATGTCCTGCAGCACTTTAATGGTAAGGAAATAATTCTAAATTAATTCACAGCTGACCCTATTGTTACCTCAATTTGTAGACTAGGAAATTGCTTAAATTTACATGAATTTAAAGTTGGATTCCTTAAAAGTTTGAAGTTCTATATCAAAAGTACAGTATTATATTTACAGTATTACATTTACAGTATTATATTTATTAAATAAATTCATTTTGTTAAAATAACTAGTGTTAGTATGTTTTTATATATTTTTAACCGTAAAAAAAATCAATAAAACTTTTCCTAACTAAAAGAAATCCTTTAAAATTATGTGCACCAAGAGTAAAGTCCATTTTCCTTAAATTCTGAAGCTATCGTCTCCTCAACTCTTAATGCTGATCCACTGTTTCATGCTTAATTACACATACGCCCCGTTTGACATGCCCCGAACGGTTGTCCGTTTTTATGGCCACCTTGTTGCATAATTTAGGCCACAATTTCGGCTTGCCAACGGCTTAAGTAGCCCGAAAAGTTTTTATGCGACCGGGTCTACGTGTGCGGTCCCCAAGGACCTTAACCAGAAACCCGACCTCCACCTCAACCTCGACCAGATGGTGGCAATAAAACAGATTTAAGTCTGGAAAATTACATGAAAAGTGTGCCAAGATGCCACATAAAATAATAAAACATAATAATAATAATAATATTAAGCCGAAGGACTGCAACTAATCCAAAGGAAACGCTTGGTGACACTTGAGGAAACCAAGAACCCTCAAAAGTATGCAACGCACAATGGCAAATGTCAACAGCGAGGGAGAGCGAGGAAAATCCTTGGGAAATGGGTGAAAGGAAGGGGGGTAAAGGCAGGCGAAGCCCGCCAAGGCGAGACAAAATTAATTACTCGACGTGGAAATGTAATTACGAAAATATTTAGCCCAAGCTCAGCGGCATGCCAAGGCAACAAAATGCCATTTGTCAAGCGCTGTCCCGCCGAGCAGATTTCTTCGGGTCAGGCTCATGGGGATATCCCTCTCATATATCCCTATTCCTTTATGTATATATATATACAAATACCAATAATGTTCCGCATACGGAATTTGATGATTTATGAGCTCCGGCAATTAATCAAATTAATCAAAATCACATTAAACTTTGGCGCAGTGCAGCAACGCCTTTTTAACTGCCATTCGGAATAGATTCCTTTCAGTATATCCTACACTATATATCATTTTTTATCTGCTCACCCTTCCTGTGACATTTGTGCGTGCCATATGCACATTAATTCCGCAAAAGGAAAACTTTTTCCCGGCAGCGTGTGGAAAAAACTTTACTTTATGGCCCACTTATAAGGAACATTGCCGGAACGATGCGGTTTTCCTAGTCAATAGCGCCTGTTCTGTGGTAATTATCCACTCACCATCATCATCGACCAACTTGTGCAATTGCGTTTCTATGTAAATTAACTTGGACGGGAAATCAGAGTTTTAAACTGGAACAGAGCAAGCCCAGGTGACCTATGTCCGGTTTAAGGTAGAGAAATTTGTATTTAATTTGTCACTTGTTATAATTTGTGTGTTTTTTAAGCAAGTTATTTGTATGCTTTCTACCTTAAATAAAATATTAGTTTGTCGTTAAACACAAAGCAATTACTGATCCTTAATTCTTTAACGTCCTCGACCACAAAATCTTTTTGTTCCTGCCAAGTCAAGGCCCAGTAAATTGAATTGAAGCCACGGCGATGAGAATGAGATGATGATGATGATGATGGCTGCAATGGTTATGGCCGTGTCTCGCTTTCAGTGTTGACAGCTCCGCTGACATGCTGGCCATAAACATGGCCAATGCCAAAAGGGAACCAGAGGCAGAGGCAGGGACTAGCAGAAAGCTCGGGGCAACGAAGGGTTCTCTGACTGGGATTGTGTGTCGCCGCCAGCGTAAAACCGCAAAATTTAATTCCCTTATCAGAAAGTGACAAGCGTGCGTAGTTAATGCAATTTTGCAGCGCATTTAACATGACGGCTGCTGCCTCCGAGAATGAAGGATATTATTATGACGCTCGAAGGAGACTAAAAAAGGGGAGTAACAGAGAAAGAAAAATATATTTAAAACTTTTGTCAATAGAAATATTAATTATAAAAATCATTCCTTAAACAAAGAAAGTGTGGAAACTAAAGAAGATACCAGAAGAATTTACAAAACTTTAGACTGAGTTTTTAAAACCTTATGATTTCTTAGACCGCCCTGAAATAACATAAATAAAAAAATATTTAAATTTTTAATGCCCTTAATTTTAAAGTTTCCTTATATTCCAAGTCACAATGCTTTTCTGTGTATGGTCCGATCCTCTTGGCTCTTGCCATTATTCAACGGAAGTTGTTTGCTTGCAGGATTCCTTTATTTTTCCCTGGGCTTGCTTCTCCTTGGGTTTTCGGCCCGGGAAAATCCTCACACACAAATTGCTGAGCTGGGCCAAATTACAATTCCGCTGATTGCATTCCCCGCTCTGACCAGGATTTTCTTTGGGTTCCAACTGAAAAGCGCCTTCGGCTCATTCACATTTTCCACGCGTTATTCACACTTTACGCCTAGATTTTGAGCGCCATGAATCCTCCAACTGTTTTGCATATTTGTGTGTCTGATCCTTGGTCCGTATTCCGCAATATTCTCGTTGTCCAGCGTCCTTGCTGCTGTTTTTGTTTCGTTTGGTAGTTTTGCATTCATTGCGAGAGAGATAAAAATAATGAACATACCAAAGGCAAAGTCGAGAAGCGAAAAAAACAAGCAAACACCAACGAGCAACTCAACACAACTCCAGCTGGTATCCTTGATCCTTTCCGTGCTAACTTCTAACCCCTTTCCGTCCAGTTTTTCACTATGTGCGTGCAACGGAGCTGCGATTCCGCCAAGTTTTTGTTGCCTTAGATTTATGTGAACAAAATGCATGCATGTTACAGTGAAACTAAATAACTAAATAACATTTAAAACTGTTATAAAGCTAACTAAAATGTTTGAAAACAAACAATAAATTCTTTATTATAATAAGCTTTTACAAAAACCCTTTTATGTACTAAACAAAATATTGAAATGCTTTAAATTAATTTTTATTTAGATTTTATAACTATTTTCTGTTCTAAATATATTTTCCTTAAACAATTTATTCCTTAATAAATATTTATCCCTTCTTCACTGTATTTCCATACGTAAGCGTCGCTCTTTAGTTTGAGTGAGAAATGGGCGTAACGCGAACGCCTCAAACTCCATGGTTTTCCGTAGTTTCCCCCAGGTTTTCCTAGGCTCCCCGTGCATAAGGCAAATTGCTTGTAAGTTCAACTCGTATTTTGCATTGTGCCTCACTTCCGACAGTTAAATTAAAGCCATTGTCTGAGTTGTTGCTGTGGCCGTTAGTTAGTTTTGTGCGCCTAACGTAACAATTGCCCAGGCATTTTTATCTGCAACAAACCGCTAAACAACAACAACAACAAGCGGAAGTGGAAACAACAAAAACCGGAACAAGTTCAGACCCCAAAAACAGTTGAAATACGACAGCGAAAACAATTTGTTAGGCTAGAAGTGCTCTGGAAAATCTTCCTGACCAAAATTGCTCGCTCCTTCTTCCTTTCTTCCTTGGAAAAATTTTATCCTTTAATTGCATAAACAACACTTGGCTGGAGCTTTTTGTTGGCTAGATTTTTGGTTTTGGCCCTTGGAATGAGGCCTTCTGATTGCGGTTTTAATTAGTGCAGAAAGCGTCGAAAGAAAGAATTCTAATCAAGCACGGAAATCGTATTCGTAGGGTCTTCTATCGAGCGGAAATTACACTTTTTTTTGTAAAGAAGGAAATGGTTGGGAAAATTAAAGGAATTTTCTTGACCATTCGAATTCTTTCCAAAAGGCATAGGATTCTTATTGTATTATGACTTAAACTTCATTTAGTTTTTAAATTCAGTTTATTACATTATTAAATTAACTCTTTTCTATTTGTTTCTTACAACAATCCTTTGATATCCTTCATAAAATCCTATAAAAATGTTTAATATCCCTAAAGCTTCTGGTTTTTAATGATTGAACCCGGGTCGTATCTGCAAATCATCTGAAGACCCACTCAATGCAGGAAAATAACTGTGGAAAACGCGTTAATTATATGGCAGTGGCACAAAGCGGAAAAGAAGGCTATAGTGCTTGGGGCAACATCAACACCCATTAACCATCACCCACTGAACCACCCACCACAGACAGACACCACAATGACACAGAAAGTGTTGAGCTGCAAATGAGGAAACAATGCGGCCAAAAGCAGAGCGTAACAGAAAAAATTTAAAATGAGTTCGTCGACTATAAAATTTGGTTTACAGATATTCTTTAATTTAATTTAAATAAAATACTATAGTGTATCTTTTATCTGTAATATCATACAAATCGTTTATAAGCAAAAAAATTTCACTTGAGCCAAAAATTTTAAAACCAAAGATTATGTAAACATTTTATGTGATATTTAATTTAATATTTTTTCTAATGACAAAATGAATACCTCAAAATCATAAGTAATATATATACATATGTATATACCCACCATCAAATACTGGGCATGAAAAGAAAATGCAAAGTGGAAATGCTTCGAGTGCAGGCCATGCGTGGCGCAAACAAACTCGGAAAATGCAAAACGGATGTGTAAATAATTTAGACGAGTTGCCGGCACAACCGGGGAGTGTGTGTATCTTTTTAGTTTATGTATCATTAAAAAATACTTACAGCGAAACAAAGGCAGAAGGAGCCGAGCCCATTAGAAGTAGCAGGAGGGAAAAGCGGAAAATGTGCCATTTGCCAACTGCAAGGCAAACAGACTGGAGGTCCTGTCCCAAGGGATATATACATACATATATATATCCTTATGTAGTTTCGTACTTTCCAGGAACGTGCGAGAAATGCAATAATTATATGCATACAAAGGCACAAACACCGAGTTGTTGGTATAGTTACTTTTTTTGACATGCTGCAAATTAAACAGGAGCACGAAGAAAGGACCAGAGGAGCGTCGGGAAGAAAGGAGGAGAAGAAAAGCGGCAGAAAGAGGGCGAAGGACTAAATTACTTTTTGCACCAACTGCATACAATCAAATGCAACGGGATTAAAAACCAACGTGTAACCGTAAATGTAACACCGATATCACATCTAAATATTACACTGCTACAAAATATATTATTTTATTATTTTTATTTGAATTTTTAAATCATTAATAAAACTTTGCAAATAGTTTTAATTTCGTAGAAAGTTTACAGAAGTCAAGAAGAACAAATCTATGTAGGATTGAAAGTGTTTCGATAATTAAAAGGTTTAGCTTCATAAGCTAACAATTTAATAATTTATTAGGCCTAGCAACAAATATTTTTTCAAGAAATATCCAATGCATATTATAATAATAAATAAACCAAAACATACAAGTCCAGTGCAGCAGGAACGTCTCAGTCAGCTGTGGCTTGTCAGTCTGCATAAAGGATAAGGGACTAGAGACCTCCTTTTAGGGAACTGGACTGGGTGCAACCTGGTAAACCTCCGGCGGCATTTGCATACCTGATGCTAAAAAACTATGTTAATGTGTGGAGCCCAGCCCAGGAGACTAAGGATTGGAGTTGAGATT
Source organism: Drosophila mayri (assembly GCA_008042485.1). Taxonomy (NCBI): domain Eukaryota; kingdom Metazoa; phylum Arthropoda; class Insecta; order Diptera; family Drosophilidae; genus Drosophila; species Drosophila mayri. Next base: position 809,573 of record VNJN01001215.1, read on the forward strand.
GAGATTGAGTCATGGTGGCCCGTAGGATAACATGCTGTGCTATTCCGCCGGCGGGACAAACCGCAGACATTGAAAGTGTCACACTGTCTCTCTCCGTCTGCACCCCCCGTCTGTCTCCATAAATCTCTACGGATGTGTTGTTAACTGCCGCCGGGCCTTTCCATCCTCTCACCCCGTTTTTTCCTCGGATCCTCCGTTTGGTTATCCTGGGAAAAGAGAGGGGCGTTGACTGGGGGAGGCGCCTCAATTTGCACGCTTCGTTATTCAATTAGACACTTGGCACACAACCAGCGAGAGATGGAGTTTTGAGTGTGAGACGAGCAGACGGGCGGAACTCTGACAACACGGGAACGCATAATTTTGATTGATGGCCCAATAATGGCGGTGATTTATCATATTTGCATGCTAACATTTAAGCCAGCCAGCGACGGCGAGTCTGCTCTTGAGGCCAGACAGCGAATATGTTGCTAAATTAGCTGTCCAGTATAATTAAATTTAAACCCTTCCAAATGAATTTGCATTCATTGATTTGGTTTTGAAGTTATTTTCAACTTTTTTTATTTAATTTGTTACCTAAATTACAGAGTATTTTAATATTATTATATGAAAGGTTTTCAATAACTTACATTCTATTAGCAAAATTAGTAATATTTTAGGAATTAATTCTATAAATAGTAATCAACTTTAGAGGATTAAACTGAATGTATGAACATGTATAATAACTAACTTTTCCGCTGGCAATGGCCTCCGGAAAGTATGCTACAAAACAGATGACACCAATATAATTCAGATATATATATATATATATGGATATGTACGCAGCTATATGTATTTCGCTAATTGGTCCTTTGCTCTTCCGCAAATGAAAGCGTTGCGCTGACAACAGCCACGTGCAGCACTGATCCCCCGGGCGTATACGCAATATTTGTAGTTTTTTATTGCACCTTCTCGTGGCTTGGGTGTGTGTGTGTGCTGCTACTGCCACTGCTGCTGGTGTATGTCTATAAAATCCGGCTTAAGCCGCATGCTACCTGCGAAATGTATGAAATTTTTGCTGCCACTCAACACCCAACACACAGTCATACATATTTACGCACAGCAAACGACAATGCAGAATAAACACACACTCAGGAGGAAGAACACTGGGGAATAATATTAAAATATTCCTATTTTAAATAGTTATTGTTTTAATATTTAATATTACTCCAAGAATAATTTTAATAGGAATTAGAAATCTCATTGCTCCCAATAAACTATATTCATATTATCTTAAGCCTTTCACTTTTCGTTAAACTTCAAATAAACCTTTTCGACAAAGAGAAAATATTATAATAAATACTACATATACATTTTAATTTAAATAAATAATTAAAAAAAAATAAGAAATTTTCCTTTTAATTTCATACACATTGCATTCTTTATCATTCTTTATCTTCTTTATCCTCTGATTTTTTACCAACATTTATTCTTTGTGTATAAAAAAAAAATTGGAACGCATTTTTGCCAGCAGCTTTGGCTGCTGCCTGTGGCTTTGCTGGCGGCTTGGGACGCTGGTAAACACTCAAATCCAATTAAATTTAATACGACTTACTTGGCTTTGTTGCAGGTGCATGTGGGACAGAGACGGGGCCAGTGAATGAGGGAGACAGATACACAGGGAAACAGCAGAACGACGTGTGTCGTTTGTTTGGCATTTGGTTGCTCTCGTTCTGGGTTTTCTTGTCGCTTTTTTTCATTCACAGTTTGTTTTCATTTTCGTCTCTTTTGTGTTTTCCCTTCCTTTTTTTGGTTCTTTTTTTTAGCTTTTCCGGTACTTGTAGAATATTTTGTACGATTGTGGACATATTCTTCATTAGACTTAAGAATCTACCTCGTAAGCTTGATATTTCAAGAGATTTATTTGTTTAAATATCTTTAAGCTACGAATAAAGTTACGAAATTCTATATTTTTAAACTATTTAAATTCATTTAAATTTATAAATATTTAACATACTTCATAGCATACCAAGTCCCCCCAGGTATCTTTATAGTCGCCAGACTTTCCCACCTGCTTTGTAATGATTTTCTGCTTTCGCTCGGTTTACCTGAAATGCTTTGGCTTTGGCTTAATTAAAGCCACATTTGGCAAATAAAATATACCCCAACAAATGAGCTTAAGAGAGCTAATTGAGTTTTGTCAACGAGTCGGGGAGAATCTGCGGCTCCTCTCCGGCAGATTGGAGATCTCGATTAACTGAACTCGCCGTAAACCGGCTAAGAGAAGAGGCAACAACAAGATTTAATTGATTTTTTACTTGCCACTGTCAATGAACGATGCACTGCGATCCGGTCGGGTTCGATTTGTTCAGTTTGAAAGGGGTTATTCGAACTGGGAATTCTTTCCGGTTGTCGTAGGACAGGGTGCAGCTGGCTTTATATAAATATGCATGAGGTGTGCGAACGCCGATCAAGTGTGTGTGCCGCAATCTATGTCAAATGCAAAACAAAGTCCTCGAAATCGTATTTATTCGAAGTGTTGTCAGTCGAGCATTTGTTGCACAAAATCTAGGCGTTGCAATCTGGTTTCTTTGCAGCTAAAAAAAACTTTAAAGTAAAACATACAAAAAATATCTATGGAAAAAGCTTAATGTTTCTGTATAAATTTATTTATTAAACATGTTTAATTTCAAGATTATTTTATTTATTTATTTATTTATTTTTTTTTTTTATGTTGTAATAAATCCATTTGGGTTTTAATATAGTTTTTGAACTTCTCCATTTATAAATCTTCTTGGACTTTGTATATTTTCCATGTAGAATTTCCTATCCCAGTCCCCTTAAACTGTCCAAGGTTCGGGAACCGACTTTCGCCCCCAATGTTGGCTTGACTTCTCTAGTCTTCAGGCGACTTCCTTGCAGACGATCCAAATCGGGATAATCTACGGTATATTGGGCGTATAATAGCGGCAGGATCAGGATCAAACAGAGTACAGCGAAAAGCCCTTTCATCTTGCTACGGTTCGGAGACTAAAGTAACTGGCAATCGAACTTCAAATCGGCCTTATATATACCCACCCCGGTAATGCTCTCGGACAAAGCGCAGCTGTCTGGCCAGCTAAACTTTGGAGTTTAAATGGAAAATGTAAAAGCAAGGGAGGTACTATATATTGCGAAGTGAATTTCCGGCGGGCAATTAAGAAAATTGGCCAGAGCAACAAAATGTGACTGTGGCTGGTAAGAGTCAGCGACGATTACATAATAGATTGTAAATATTTGACACCTGCCGCCACCCACTTAACCCCAACCCTGTCGAGCTGTGGCCTTAATCCAAACGCAAAACAATGCCAACCATTTACTTGGCTTCAACTTCTACCCTCCAAGTTCGTCCAATTACTTTTTGCACGATTTGATTTTACATTTAACGATTTTTCGCACTTAATTAGAAGCCAGTGTCGATGTCAGTCGCAGGCAGGCAAGGAAGGCAGCCAGGGGTTGCCATGATTTGATTAAATGTGAAGATGAATTTTAATTAAAATCCTCCCCAAGCCATTGGCTCCCTTTCATTTCCCCGCTCTCACCCCACCCTTTCGGATTTTGCGGCCAAGTTTTTGACACTCAACACTTTACCCCCGCCCCCACCAACCCCTTCTTGTTCTAATAGAGCAATAAAAGCCGCAAGTTCATGCCGGGCTTAGTCATCGTAATTTATGCAAAATGAAAATTAAAGATCCACAGCGTAAAAGTTGTAAATGCAAATGACAGACTAATGAATTCCCAAGAACTACTTACAAGCAATTTGGCCCAAAATGTGGTCTGTTTTGCCCATCAATTTCGATTAATTTTGATCAAAAACTCTGACTGTGATCAATCCCTTCGATAATAGCAAATAATTTCTTATAATTTTCCCTTTAAATGGTCTTAGTTACAAACAATAAGGCTTTGTCCAGGCAAAAATAAAAGCCAGCTGAAAGACTTCAACTAAAGTTATTTGGAAAACCTAAAAAGTAAATACAAAGGAAAACAAATATAAACCAGCCAACGCATATACATACACACACACAGAGAATTGTTTTTGCTTTTGGCAGTCACATGCAGTCCACAAAAAAAATTAAAGTACGACAAGTGAATTTTGGGCAACAGGTCGAATACTTGATGCACTTTGTCTGGACGATGAAAGCATATTACGTATACGTAAAAATTTTAATATTATTTCAATTAAAAAAAGAAGAAAACCATATATAAATTTATTCAACCAGCACTAAATGAGTTTATATTATATTTAGTGATTTTATTTAGTCATTTGAAAATGTTTGTTCAAGTAATATTAGATAAATTAATAATTAAAAGTATGGCTTAATAAAATATATTATTAAAATAATAATAACATGCACGCAAAGTGTGTAATTTTATATAACAATAATTATAAATATAATAACTTCAATTAAATTTCAAACATCCGTCAAATATACCCTGTAGGCCCTAGGGAATATGCCAACTTTTTCACAAATTTGGCTTAGAGAAGGGGCCTGGACTGGCTGTCGTTGCCAATGGCCCATTCAAAATTACGAGCCAACAGTTTCCGCAGTGTTTTTTGTCATTTCCATGCGCTCATTGTCAGTTTTAAGTAAGCAACTTCCGCGTTGTTGTAGCTCCACTATGATGTTTGCTGTTGTTGTGGCAGCAGCCAAAAGTTTTGTGACCAAAAGTCTGCCTACAAATGCAGACAAATATGGAAAAACTCATGAAATGCAATAAATTTTCAAATATATTTTGTGTGCACGCGGCAGCAGAGTTTTTCATTTGTTTTTTGTTTTTGATTTTTGTTTTTTATCTCTCATTTTCATGCAGCTTGTTTTTTTTTTTTTGTTAGTTTGATTGTTTGCTTCTGTTAGCCGCGTATAGATTTTCATTGTTTTAAACTGGTAACTTTTTCTTGGTGCAGTGCACAGAACAGAACTGATAAAGCCACGTTTTAAAAACGCCGAAACCGAGGCAGAAATCAGGAAAAAAATAAAGAAAAAATGGAAATAAAAAAAGATAGGAACAGTGACTGGCATGCGCTCCAGAAATTGACAAAGTCTAAGGCCGAGAGTGCCATATAAATCAAATGTCAATTGCGTAAAGTCAGAAGACCGAATTTACGAGTAGCTCCCAAAGGCAAAGCCAAAAATAGCAGATATCTGCGGAGCTATGAAAAATATAAATTTGATTTAAAACTGGCTGCAATGGCGTATTGACAAATAAGGAAATTTTTAAGTTTTTATATATTTTTCTTTGACTTAAAATAACTATTTTTAATATTAAGCAATGATTTCAATAATAAATATCAGCTATAAAATTGTTATTAATAAAATTGTTTCATTAAATTTCTCTCCTAACCATTAACGTCACAAGGCAAATAAATAATAAACCCTACCCATTGAAAAAGCTTTCATTATAAAATTTATTTATGCTTATATTATGTATTTATTTATACTATAGTATACAAACTTGACTGTCACCTTTTCCTTTGACATTAGTTATAAATTTAGAGAGATTTTCCCAAGAATTGCCCCATCACAAGCCGGAGACACAACATCAAATCAAATCAAGGAAAATCACAGAATATAGAACCTACCAAACATCACCTAACTAGCACTGATAAAAGATAACAATTACGCGACGATCGACTTCTGTGTGAAGCGGCGATAAGAGGACGCAGTGGCAGTTGGCTTGGATGAGTGGCTGAACGTTTGGCTATAAAAAGTGGCAACCGTTGGCTGTGGGCCCCAATAGGAGCACTGAGCCGGAACACTGCGGATCGGATCGGAGCTAACTAGAACTGGGAAAAACAGAAAATGCTGAAGCAACTTGCGGTGGTGCTGCTCCTTTGCGGAGTGGCCCTGGCCGAAGAGAGCTACGATCTGTGAGTTTTGTAAATGAGGAAAAGGATTGGACAACCTAATAATAATATTAAAATCATTCTAAATAGAATTTTCTAAATGGTACTCGTGTTATCCTTTTGCAGCTACAAGATCTACGATGTGCAGGCTTACAAACCCTTGGAGAAGGAGCTGCTTTTGCATATGTCCAAGACATCCAGGGAATTCGACTTCTTTGATCAGCCCCGCGCCCTGGACGCCAATACCCGCGTTATGGTGAAGCCAGAAGATCAGGAATATTTCGAGCTTTATTTGCAGGCATATAACGTGCCCTACATAATAGTAGATCACAATCTGGGCGACTCCTTGCGCCAGTCGAGTGAGGAGAACCAGAATCAGCGGATGATGAATATGCGCTCCACCGGGCGAAGCATCAGCTTCACCGCCTTCCATCGCCATGCCGAGATCAATGCCTATTTGGATGAGCTGGCCGCAGCCTATCCCAGCCGCGTTAAGGTCGAAGTCGCTGGCAAGTCGTACGAGAAGCGAGACATCAAGACCATTACGATCACCAACGGCGATGGCAGGGCCAACAAGAGCGTGATCTTCCTGGATGCGGGCATTCATGCCCGCGAGTGGATTGCCCATGCCGGAGCCCTGTATGTCATCCATCAGCTGGTTGAGAACTTTGCCGCCAACTCTGATCTGCTGAAGGACTTTGACTGGATCATTCTGCCCGTGGTGAATCCCGATGGCTATGAGTACACTCACACTAGCACTCGCCTGTGGCGCAAGACCCGCAAGCCGATCACCACCGCCTGCTATGGTACCGATGCTAACCGCAACTTTGACTTCCACTGGGGCGAGGTGGGTGCCTCCAGCTACTCCTGCTCCGACACCTTCAGGGGCGAGACTGCCTTCTCCGAGCCGGAGACGCAGATAGTCCGCGATCTTCTGTTGGGACTGAGCGGACGTGGCAAGTTCTACCTGACGCTGCACTCGTACGGCAATTACCTGCTTTACCCCTGGGGCTGGACCTCGTAAGTACTTCACATTACTTAAGGAACTCACCTAGTTTCGAAAAGAACATATATATTATACTTTGCTCACCTGTAATAGTCATTTTCACTTTCTTAAGTAGTTTCAAAGTTTGATTTTAGTTTATTGATTAACTTAAGTGGTCACCTTTAATTACTTAAAATCATCCTGCATTATTATTTAACCCATTTAATATCATTATCATTTAATTATATTGCAAATTCATATTATATATATTATCATCATTATCTTCTACAGTGATCTGCCCAGCAGCTGGCGTGACATAAATGAGGTAGCTGAGGCTGGTGCCGAGGCCATCAGGAAGGGCACCGGAACCAAATACACTGTGGGCAGCTCCACCAATGTCCTGTACGCGGCTGCCGGCGGCAGCGATGACTATGCCTTCGGTGTGGCCAAGTTCCCCATTTCCATCACCATGGAGCTGCCGGCTGGTGGCACCGGTTTCAATCCCAATGCCAATCAGATCCAGGGCTTCGTTTCGGAGACCTGGCTGGGCATCAAGGCCATGGCCAAGGTGGTCGTGGAGAAGTACTAGACGAGTTCAATAAACGCCAGCAATGATGATATTTTGTAATCTCTGAGTCTTCTGGCTAATTGGGAATTCTGGACACGCGTGGAAACGGGAAGATAGGAGCCCCATTTTAGGTTGGGGCCGTATCACTCCGAGCCGTGGCATTGACACACTGGACTAATTGGGTGGGGCTCTCGGAACTCCGCCACTTCACTTCACTTTCGACTCTTCGGACTTATCGCGGTTTGTTAATTGGGTTCATAGAATAGAGGGGAATTCGAGTGGCGGTCTAGATTATTGCGCTCCTAGAGAACTGCCTTTGTAGGTGGCCATAGACAAGGTATTTTTAACTTATTTATTGGCTTTAATAGGAAATTTTGAATGTAATTATTTAATAATATTTAACATCATTTTATTTGGGGGCTTATGCATTTTTGTTTTGATATAATTAATCTGGTAGATAAAATATCTAATGGAAAACATATTTCTGAAAATTTTTTTAATGTAAGAATATCAAAAATATAAATATAAAAAAGTAAACAGATTATATTAAACAACGAACACTTTTAAATAAATAGAATTGAATTAAAAATTAGCCAATAAGTTACGATTCAATATAATTACAAAGCCTTTAGATATAAGGAAACAAGAAATAATAATCCATACGATATTAGTTTCACCTTCGTTACGAATAACTATCCAATGAAACTGTTATCTATAATGGCGATAGTTAACAGCAATTTAGCTGAAAGATAAGACAACCAATAATAAGCACAATTAACTTTTATCAAGCTGGACAAACCACAAAATAGATTGTCTTTATAGCGGCAAGATAATTCTCAAATTACGATTTATTGCTAGAATCAGGTTAGTAATTCAGGCAAGTGGATACTTGGCCACCACTTTTCGGGCCATGGCAGCAATGCCCACCCAAGTCTCCTTGACCATTTGATCAATGTCCGAGGCTGGGGGATCGAAGCCGGTGCCGCCAGGTGGCAGTTCCATGGTAAAGGAAATGGGGAATCCCGCATTAAAAGCATAGTCATCGCTAGCTCCGGCTGCCACATAAAGAACAAGAGTGGAGGATCCTATTTCATAATCAGTGCCAGTGGCCTCCAGTATGGCATCATGGCCAGCCTTGGCCACCTCATGCAAGTCATCAACGGTCTCCGGCAGATCTCTGGATTAGAAAAACCATTATTAGAATTATATTTATTAATAGAATTGATGAGCACTGACACGCTCCAGCCCCAAGGATATAGAATATATGGTCCAAAAGAGTGCAGGGTCAGATACATTTTTCCGCGATCCGCATAGCTATGAATGAGATCCCCCACCACGAGTGCCTCTGGTTCGGAGAAGGCCTTCGATCCGGCATAGGTATTATCGCAGGGATTCTCGGAGGCACCCTCCTCGTTCCAGTGGAAGTCAAAGTTCCTGTTGGGATCGGTGCCAATGCAGCTGTCGCTGCTGGGCTTTCGGGTCTTTCGCCACATGCGCGTGTCCTCCGACAGCTGGGTGTACTCATAGCCATCGGGATTCACCACGGGGAGGATTACCCAATCGTAGTCCTTCAGCAAATCGGCATTCTCCTCAGGATTCTCCACAAGTTGACTGATCAAGTAGATGACCGCCGCTGGAGAGATCCATTCGCGAGCATGAAAGCCGCCGTCTACGAGAATCACGTTCTTGTTCCGCCTGCCATCGCCATTGGTTATGGTGACGGTCTTCATCAGGCGCTTCTCGTAGCTCTTGCCCACCGTTTTCACGTAAACCCGACGCGGATAATCCTTGGCCAGATCCTCGATGTACTGATTGATCTCGCCGTGGGAATAGTAACGCTCCGTGCCGAGTCTGCCATTGTAGGGAAACCAATTTCGCAACATGCGATCCGTGTCGAACTGCCGGCTCAGTGTCAGTCCAAAATTTCTGTTCACAATCTCGTAGTTGGCATTATGCTCATCCATCAGCTTTACGAAATTCAGCTGCTCTTGGGGATGAACCATCACCCTGGCCGAGTGAACGCCGGATGCGGAAAACACCTCGTAATATGAGTCATTTTTGGCCAACTCGGAAAAGGCGAATTCCAGAGCCGATGAGCGAGCTTTCGAGGTCACCTTGTAGATCTTGTACCTTCATAAATAATTTATTCCAGATATATGTATAAAAATGCATATATTTATATCTACCCCTCATATTTGTTGGCCTTCTGCAGTCCTGCGGACAGGCTCAGGCCACTTAGAGCCAGCAAAAGCCACCAAACTTTCATCTTTCCACGTTGCCAGCTCTCCGGGAAATAAAAATTCTTACCCAGCAAACCAACTTTACTGATTCGTTATCAACAAATCGAACTACGCGGATGGTTGTAAAATCAAGAGAAATCGATCAGAGGCTATGATTGCCGACAATTAAAGTGACGAACACTTATCAGCCGCGTTCTCAATTACGATCTCTCAAAATTGTATTCAAAAAGAGGGGAATCAACGTTAAGTGAATTCAATTTTTTTAAATTATAAAATCTATATTTTGAATAAATAAAAAACCAACAACGAACTTCGTGTAAAGAGTATGCATAACTCTCAGAGATGAGGAAGGATATTTCAAGTAATTGTTATAAGAAATATTTTTATTTAAAATACAGTACTATTTATTTATATATTTATTTAGTTCATATTTATTGAAATAAATAATATTATTCCTTATTGCAATTAAATAAGCCAAAGCGTCCAAGTCCTTTGTTTTATATTTAATTCTATAATTTATTTTATTATTATGAGTTTGTTTAACCGTGTTCTTGAAAAAAATTTTTAATTTTGTTTCATTGTTAAAACTTTAAAAAAAATTTAATTTTTAATTTGGTTTGGTGGTTTGCTAAGCTAAAAAAAAACAAACAGCAATGTTTTCCGTATGCAGAACCTGTGAGTAACAGTCAAGGCCCTTTTGATCTCACCACGATTATATTGTAATATAAATAAGGAAAACTAATTCTGACTCGGCTTTTTATTTCCAAATTGCTACAATTCAATGGGGATCTCCTTGACTTCAGGCCTATATGCCTCGAAGAAGTGCATCAAGCTTTTCAACGACCTGCCCTAAGAAAAAGCCGACTTGGGGCACTGTGGCGGACACTTTGGCGGACACTTTGGCGGACACTTTGGCGGACACTTTGGCGGACACTTTGGTGAAATATTTGCTTTGGGGCTGGGGCACTGTGGTGCCTTCAGTTTGGGGCAAGCTGGCTTCAGTTTGGGGCAAACAGTCTTTGGATTGGGGCACTTGGGCTTGCAACTATTGCGCTTCATGGGGCAGGCCTTCTTCTTAGGCTTTCGGCAGGACTTCTTTGGCTTGGCGGAAGCCTTCTTTTTGCCGCACGCCATCCGATCTTTGGCAACGTTCTGCTCGGCATATATCTTTCGGATGCAGATCTAAATTAAATTAAGGCATTTAAGGAATAGAGATCCACTTACAGAAGAGAATATTGCTCGATCACATTCGGGCAAATTTTCCCAGTAGCGCGCGGCTGCCTCCGATACTCGCACTGTGTAATTCTCTAAAAAGTTATTAAATCCGGCGGCAGTGCCGCGATCCTCACCACCAAATAAATTAAGTGTAGTCATATTTAATTCTAGCCGGTATACGTATAAATGTTACCTAAAAATACAATTAAATGGAATTTTTCTAAAAAATTTATTCTGTTGAAATTGTTGTTCTCCGAATGGATTTACGATTTAGACTGAATGTAAAGCCTAGCGACAGAACATATGGGAATTTTGGTTTGAAGGAAGAGTCAAAGATTGCTTGGTTTTTTAACTTTTAAACCAGAAATATTTTACTGATTTTGGAGAACAATAAAAGTGTTCATTTATTTAAAGAAAATAACATAATTTTTTAGTACATCTCAAGAAGTTTCTCAGCCATGGCACGGATACCAATCCAGGTCTCCGTTACGAACTCATCGATGCGGCTTACCGGCGGGTTGAAACCAATGCTGCCAGCTCCGGTCAGCTCCATGGTGATGGACACATTGAAACCAGCATAATAACCATAGTCATCACTAGCACCAGCAGCAATGTAAAGGACATTGGTGGAGGATCCATACGTGTAGACGGTACCAGTGGCAGTTTCAATAGCCTCGGCGCCAGTGCGGGCAACAGCATCCAGATCTTTCCAGTTATCGGGCAGATCGCTAGGGGAATAATATTAATTTTATGAAATTTATGTAGATTAAATACGAGTATACGAGTTTACTTACGAAGTCCATCCCCAAGGATAAAGCAGATAATTGCCATAAGAGTGAATGGTGAGGTACATAACGCCCCGATCCGCGAGCGAGTGCATCAGATCCCTTACCACAATGGTCTCGGGCTCCGAGAAGGCAGTGGGTCCAGCATAGGTATCCGAGCAGGGATTCGATGAGGCACCCTCCTCGTTCCAATGGAAAGCGAAATTTCGATTGGGATCCGCTCCGTAGCAGGTCTGTCCGGCGTAGTTGTACGGCTGACGGGTCTTGCGCCACATGCGAGCGAGGGTTCCAGACTGCGAGTGCTCATAGCCATCGGCATTGACCAGGGGCAGGATGACCCAGTCGTAGTCCTGCAGCAGGTGGGCATTCTCCTCGAATTTCTCTACCAGCTGATCAATGACATAGAGGACCGCCGCAGGGGAAATCCATTCCCTGGCATGGAAGCCGCCATCCAAGAAGATCACCTTCTTTCCAGACTTACCGTCGCCATTCGTGACGGTGATGGTCTTCAGGACTCGTTTTTCATACGACCAGCCGACGGTTTTTACATAGACTCGATGGGGATACCGCTGGGCCAAGTCATCGATATAGTTAATGATCTCCTCGTGGTTGTAATAGCGCTCGTTGCTCAAGCGACCCTTGCCCGTAATGGGACTCAGGAGTCGCTGCATCTGCCTCTGGGCAAACTCCTCGGCAATGGAAGAGCCCAGATTGGAGTTGATGACACTAGTGGCCATCTGATGGGACTCAATGAATTGCTGGAACTGCTCTAGCTGTTCGGGACTGACAATCACTCGGGAAGGATGCCCCAAAAGGCGACTCTCGCTGAGGAAATCGAATCCCTCAAAGCTGAGTTGGTGCAGTAACTGTGCCTGGTCGGTAGACGAAGGGGTTACCTCATAAATGCGATAGCTAAAATTAATTAGAATTTCTTACTTAATCGGTATTTCTTACTATATTTCCAACTAGGATATATTCCTATTATTTTTCATGTGAACCTGTGAAAGTTTTCCACTCAAAAACTTACCCCTCGTAGTCATGATCGGCGGCCGCCAAAGCGGCGCCTAAAAGGAGCACTAGCAAGCCTAGGGAAAACTTCATCTTCGATCAGACTAAGCAACCGCGTGGCTTCGGCGAGCCACTTAAATAGCCACCAAAGTCACCCGCCAGCGTATCTAATCACCCAAAAGATCAATAAATAATAAAGCACTCCAAAAACTCCCGCACCGGTGACCCGCCAAATCAGAGCTGGCGCAATTTCCCAGTTAATGTCTCTTTATTTACAGCCCGATTATGGGAGATTACGCCTGGTACCGTCTTATCACCTCCACGGCCATGGCCCGCACACCCACCCAGCTCTCCGTCACCAGACCTTCGATGTGCGAGACCCAGGGATCGAAGCCCAAGAATCCTGCTGCCGGCAGCTCCATAGTCATTGCCACCGTGGCATTGGCCATTCCGAGAGCAAAGTCCGCTGTGTCACCAGATGTTGGATACAGGACATAGTAGGTGCTGCCCCAGCTGTAGATCGCATTGGTGGAGTGAATGATGGCCATGGCGCCGGCCTCTGCCACTGACATCATGTCCTGGTAGTGATCCGGAAAGTCGCTGGAATAATAGTGTATTTGAATAATAAATAATTAAAAATTAAAAAATTATTAAATATCAATAAATAAATAATTATAATTAATTATTATAAAATAGTTGTAACCTTAATTTCAATGAAAAGTTTTAGCAACTTTATTGCAAATGCTAATAAATAAATAGATAATTCGAAGGTCTTTTCTCAGAATTCCCAGCACATAATAATAGTTAATTCTTCTGTAATTGATAACTACAATATTTATTAGACACAACTGCCTGGACTTTATCTAAATGCAATAAATTAAATTATTGGAATTCTTTAGAATTTGATAGGAAAAACATTTTCCCTGATTTAATTTATATAATAAAAAATGTCTGTTACAAAAAAGAGTCACTTTCTTTGTCTATATATTTCTTGGTAAATTTCAAGGAGAATAGCGAACTGCTACAGGACTACGACTGGGTTATCCTTCCGCTGGTTAATCCAGATGGATATCAATATTCCCGATCTGCAAACAAACGTTGGCGCAAGAATCGCAGACCAAGCATTGATATTAATCGGAATTTTGGAATAGCTTGGGGTCTAGGAATTTCTGATAGTAACCCGTGTTCGCAAGTTTATAAAGGTCCTGGGGCTGTTACAGAGCCTGAATCTGAGGCAGTGCTAGGAGTGCTTCACGAACTTGCAATTGCTAAACGGGCAATTATGTATATATCGTTTCATTCATTCGATTTTTCAATTCTTTTACCATGGGCATATAAAATGTAAGTTTAAAGAAATGTTTTACTTTATTTTTATTTTTTTAATTATCCATTTTAAGGGAAAAGCCGCACAACTACGAGGAAATTGAAGAAGTAGCCATTCTTGGTAAAAATGCCATAGATAAAGCGTTTAAATCAATATATAAGGTGAAACCATCACATGGCTTGTATCCTGCTGGAGGTAGTTCAGCTGACTACGCTTACAGCATCGGATTTCGCTTATCCTACACATGGGAACTTCCGGGGGTAAGAAATGGTTACAATTTCAAATTCCATCCACCCAAGGAACTTATTAAAGAACTGGTTAATGAAACGTGGATTGGTGTTCGTGCTATGGCAGTAAAAGTTGCAGAAATATTTTGAAACTCTGAACCATAATATAATCTGAATCTCTGAATATAATCTCTTAAATTGTATCCAAATTTTTTTTTTTTTTGACTCCAAAACTATAATAAAAAGTCTTTATTAGAAACTTACTTGGTGTATCCCCAAGGCAGTAGAAAGTAGTTTCCGTAGGAGTGAAGTGAAAGATACCAAGTAAGCCGGTCGCTATAATGAAGCAGGACATCTCTTAGGACCTGGGACTCTGGCTGATCGAATGGCTGCTCTCCCCGGTAAATATCCTCGCAAGGATCCGCAGAGGATCCCTCGTCGTGGCCCCACTCATAGCCAAAGTTCCTGTTCAGATCCGTGCCCACGCAATCCGGATAGCTGGTGGGACGACGGGTCTTCCGCCAGTAACGTGAGTCCGTATGGGTGAACTCATAGCCATCCGCATTGACCACCGGCACGATGACCCAGTCAAAGTCATCTAAGAGCTCCTGGTTTCCCGCGTAATTATCCAACAGCTGCTGGATTATGTAGAGAGCCATTGATGGCGAAATCCACTCCCTGGCATGGACAGTGCCATCGACCAGAATCACAGGCTTATCCCGCCTTCCATCGCCGTTTGTGATGGTTAGAACTTTTAGGGGTCGCCTCTCGTAACTCCAACCGAATTGCTTCACCTGAGCTCTCTTTGGAAACCGTTCGGGCAGAGTGTCCAGGTAATCATTAATTTCCGAGTGAGTGTAAAAGGCTGCGAGGACATCAAGATGGGGCAGCTGAATCCTTTGCTTTCTCTTCAGATTGTCCGCTCTCTGGGCCTGCACTAAGGGTGCTAAGTCCTCGATCACCAGTCGGTGGTTAATGCTGTAGCCTTTAAGAGTCCTAACCAAATCATCAGCTTCTTCGGGAGGAACTATTACCTTTACAGTTTCGTTTCTAATTGAAGGCAGAAAATCCCAAAGCGGGTTCTCCTGCGACAACTTCCTTACAAGAGTCTCCTGTTCATCTCGTGGTGACTGCAGCTCAAACACTTTGAAATCCTTGTAGTCCTGCCAAGCGAAAATGAGCATTGGCTGCAACAGCAGAAGAATTAGGCACCGTGAGACTTTTGAAGTCATATTTCCCCGAATGTCCGATATGGACTGGTCTGTGGCAGGTGTAGCATTTGATAGCATTACCAATTTTTATCACTTTATTGGAGACGCTGCCGCCTGCTTACGATACCAAAACCGACTTTATCTATATGCTTCCGTTTATGGCACAGGCTAACTAAGTAGTTCCCCTACTCTTTGCCAGGGTTGAAAGTAATGCCTTCGAAATAAACTAGTTCCTAGTAAAATTCAATCAATAAATCTCTTAAACTTTTCAATATTCATCTCTTTAATGCTTAACAATGAGGTCACTAATTAGTTTAAGGTTAACAAACAATAAATTCAATCGTTTAAATAGCTTAATAAAGGCTAACATGCCTGATGAACTCAACGAAGCCGGCGAATGTCTCCTTGCAGACGTGGAGGATGTCGTGGGCGGGCACATGGAACTCGTCGCCGGGCAGCTCCAGCGTATAGGACAGGGGAATTCCCAGGTTACCGTAGGCATAGTCATCCAAGCTGCCGGAGGCTTCGTACAGGATCGAAGCGGAGGTGCCGATGGTGTAGCGGGTGCCGCGGTATTTGCCGATCTGGTTGGCGGCCCTCAGAGCCACCGAGCGCAGCGTTCCCACAGTTGGAGGTACGGTGTTTCTGCAGAGGGGGAAAATTATATAAAAATATTAATTAATTAGTTTTAATTATTCGGAAAATGTTTTATATATTATTTATAGAGAATTTAATATTTAATATAATATACTTTTGTTCGATATTATTTTCTAATTATTTTAAATTAAAATCACAACAATTTTCTCGCTGTATAAAAACGAGAGTGAGCAGCGAATTAAATGGACGCAGTGGCAGAAATATTCGCGTTTAATTGCTTTTAGCAAATAATTGAAAAGTAAATTGAATTTCTTTCCGGGCATCCCCCGCTGCTAGGGGTTTTTCGGACATGAAACATGGAAATCTGGCGGAGGAAAATTCCACACACTCCTCTTGGCCCCGGCCCATACTCACTTCGCATAGCCGTAGGGATAAAAAATGAATTTGCCAAATGAATGAACATCCAGGCTGAGTTTCACACGATGCCGATTGAATTCCAGATACCGCACCACGGCGGAGGTCTCCGGCTCCGAGTTCGGCGCCGTTCCCGAGTAAACCTCCGAGCAGAGCTGTCGTTGTATTTTTGTTTATATAAGAAAAGAAAGCCAGGATTACGATGCGACTCAATGGCGAAGGTCAATGTTACGGGCTTACGTTCTGACTGGCACCCTGATAGTTCCAATGGTTGCCAAAGTTCCGGTTGATGTCCACGCCGGAGCAGGCATGACCAGCATAACGATGACGATTCTTGCGCCAGAAGCGATCCTAAAAGTACAACAAAATTTAAAAGAAAATGTAGAAATTATTGAACTGTATACGTCAGTTTATTTTATACCTATTTTCTATGCTATTTTAATATATTCTGTAACTTAAGTGTACTTTAAATTTAAATATAAATAAATAAAAATACAATACAACATTTTTTCTTACAGCCCAACTTTTAAGAAGTAAATTCTATAATTTATAAACCTTGAATAAAAACATGCAATTGTCTTAACTAAATAATTATTGACATATACAAAAATTGTATACAAATATTTAAACTATTTATTTAAATTTCATTCAAAGTTAAAACAAATAAATTATTATCTAAGCATGAGGAATGTCTTTGCCATTTATTATTTCATTTTATCTAGTATGCCCCGTACCAACGTTTACTTTGACTGAAATAAATGAGTTCCATTAGGTGTTTTTAAGATATTCTTTGATGTATATTTTATATACATTATAGTCATTAAAAACAATGAAAAAGAAAATAGCTGTGCATTTTATATGTTGAATGTTATATAAATAAAGAAAAGAAGGTTAAAAAATATGAAAAATGTTGTTAGAAGCCATCTTCTGAGGTTATTTTTATTATAAAAATATTTATTTAATATTTTTCCAAGACTTACCGAAGTATGAGTGTACTCATAGCCATCGGGATTGACTAGCGGCACCAGGAATACCTCCACATCCTGCAAAACCCGCTGGAAGGCTCGCAGGTTGCTCAGGAGCTCATAGGCCAGATACAGGACTGTCTGTGTGGTGATCCACTCTCGTCCGTGGGCTGCTGCCTGGATGTAGGCCACTCGACGATGGCGCTGGAAATTATATAGGAAGTTGATGAATTTGTATTCAAAGCTGGCCAAAATATATCTTACCACGCGGCTGTTCAGCGAAATGGAGAGCGCGGCAATATGACGACCCTCGTTGGAGTGGCCCAGGGACTCGTAGCGACAGTACTGCGGATACCTGGCCGCCAGTCCGCTCATGAAGCTGAGCACCTCATGGTAGCGTGGATAGTGAGAGAAGAAACCGCGAGCCTGGCGACGTGAGCGGCGACGTGGCTGCTCCGCCTCTGCGCAATCCTCCTGCTGGCACTCCTCGTACTCCCCCTCCTCGGCAAAGGAGCTATTCGCCTGCAGGGCGGCCATCAGTTCCATGAGCGGCTGCATCTGATAGCTGACGCCCAGACTGGAGAGACGGGTCTCGAACTGTGCCTTCCGCCGAGGGCTCACCGTCAGCACGGAGGAGTTGCGGGTCAGCAGCCAGAAATCCAGCTCAGCATCGTTGGTCTGCAGATCCACCATGTAACGGAAGGCATTCTCATCGCCATGCTGCACCGTGTATTTTGTGTAGCTAAAAATATATATTTATTCAAATAAAATTTAAAGTAAACAACATAAAAATAAATAAACATAACAAAGAAATCAATATCTTAGTATCTGATTATACTTTTCGTTTTAAATATTTATCTTATTTAAGATTTATTTTCAGATCATGATGTATTTAATCTTAAATCGTTAATCTGGATAATCAATATTAATGGAGGTGCGGATAAAAATGTGTAAAAACTTTTTTAATTATAAAAACAAACAAGCTATGAAGTGACTATGTCAAGGCTGGGCCATCCATTGTTTTTAAAGATATGTGTTAATTAATTCATTGTAGAGATAATACACGGCGTTCCAACTAAATATATATTAGCGTCTTTTTCATTAATTTAACACCACAAACATTTTAACACTTTTGGCTGCTAGTCCTTCTAACAAGTTAATTTTAATTGGTGGAACCGAGCGTGTGATATGCTTATTAGCCGTTTGTAGTTAGCTGATGGATAAATGAAATATAAAATATAACAGATAATAATAATTTAGTCTATATAGAGCCGGGAAATCCCGATGATTGCTCCACATGTCTCAAACTAATTGGACAACAAATTAATTTATGGCTCGCCCTCGCCCGGCGTCAAAATGAGTTGTTGATTCATAAATTTATGCAAAGCGGTGGCTGGCTGGCTCTTGGCCGTTTGTTGGCTCTTTGCCACCTCGCTCGGATCGGTGGCCAATTTATCATCTCGTAAAATTCCACAACGGCAAACACACACGAAATACAAGAAATAATGAAGCAACAAGCGATGCCAACGAGTATCTGCCTTAAGTTCATGCATTTATCTGGGGTTTTGTGGGTGGTGGAGAGGGGGTACACAGAAGGAAAATCTATTAATGAAAATTATTATAAATAATTATTATAAATAATTTTGACCACATTGACATTTAAACAAATGTAATTCATTTTATTTAATTTAAAAATAAACAAAATTAGATATAACAAAGAGAATATCTATTTTGCGCACATATTTCTCAGCATTAAATTATATTTAAATCCATCTGAACTCAACCATCAATTTGACTAGCAAAGTAAAATAACTACAAAATAAACAAAGATTTATATATTTAAAATGATGATTGCAAATCCACCTCTTTTCCCCCAGTGCACTCGCTTTTGTATCTGAAGACAAAGGCGCCAGCTAAAAGCTAATCACGTGTGGCAGCCAACGGCATCCAATGATAATTTAATTAAGCGCCCTCCCATCGTCCGCCGAATTGGAATACCCAACGCGGCGGGGAACATTTTTCATCTTTACATAAAGATATGGTTTATAATTTTCCCAAAACATTTTTAGGCAAATCAGGGGCCATTGTCCATCAAATGCCACTGGCCTTGTGGAAATGCATAACTCTCTGGGCGCTGCTTTGCATGCCTAAAATTATATATTTTTTTATATTTTTGAACTTGAAGAGCTTGGGTGGTGATGAAACCGCTACAGCCAGTGGGCAGCTGCAATGATCGGAAGGAAGCTGGCAATTGATAGACGGACGGAATTCCAGCCTTTGGCCCTCTGCCACCGCAAAGCCCTCATTCATCACTCATACGCCACATGGGCCGCCATGTCAGACGAGAGGAGATGTTGTTGCTCGAGGGCAGCGGGTTGTTTGGCAAACATTTCGCACATTTTGCGATTGCTCGGCAATTACAAATTGCGAAAATTATCATCGGAAGTGTTGGGTTGTCCAGTGTTTTGTTGTGTTTTTTGTGGCGTTCAACTGTTGGCCATTGACCAAAGCGACAAAACGTTTAGCGCTGGTTATTATGGTATTATGACGACTTCTAATCACGGCCAATGGCCATGAGCACGGTTAAGGGCAATATTTGTGGTGTTTGAATGTGAATAAACTTCTTAGTTAGGTTTTATAAGAAGTTTGTGTGGTAAAGTCTACTTTAAAATCTCAAATAATCGAGCATTAAAATGTCAAAATATATTTAAAAATAATTAATCATAAGTTTAATTGAGCTCAAAAATATATAATTAATTAAAATATAAATGTAATTAAATGAAGTACTTTGCATAGTAAATATAAAAAATAATGTTAGGCCGCAATCTTTCTCAGGGAAGTGAAAATATTATCTATTTTAATCAACAATTCTATTCTTATTGTTTTTATTGTGTTATTTTTGCTATCTTTAATTTATTTTATAAATATGCAGCAGTAATTTATACAATCAGTTTTATTTTTAATCAGGGAAGCTCCCCAACAAATTTTTATTTTTGATTTAATTGATTTTTATTTAATAATCAAAATTTATTTCGTAGCTTAGAGCAGTTTTAAATGTTAGGGAGCTTTAATCTATAGTGTAAAATCTTCAACGAAAATGCAATTAATAGAAAAACAGGTTTAAGCTGGCTATAACTAAATAATGATTAATTCAAATAATAATATTAAATTATTTATATAATTTAAATTCTAAGACACCCTAAGCTGAAGCACCCTTGATATTCTATTCTAGGAACATGTCCTGAATATCACAAAATATCTTTATTTAAATAAACAAAAATGCTATCATTGCTTTGGAAATGTTTCTATTGATTCTGCGATGTTTTTAGCTTCTTTTGACTGATCTCCCTAAAAGCTATCCCCTATCTAAGCCCTAGCTCCGAGCAGGATGATTTCAACGGCCATAATCTATGTAGCAATGTTTATTGAAACCTTTAGATTACTCGAAGAAGATTTACATGGACAAGGACTGCAAGGAGGACGAGTTGAGTGGCTAAGTTAAGCTGACATGTTAACATCGTGACCCTGATCATCGTGAAACCCGTTTTATAACTAGAGACAGACTCTTCCCAGAAAACAAAAACAAAAATTCAATTAAAGCGATACGCCTGATTGATGTGTACGACACAAACATTATATTTTTTGCTGCCGCTACTGCGGCTAGTGCTTTTTTCGGTAACGTTGTAAATTATAATTAATGCGAGTAAGCCGCTGATGATGATTACCCTTCGTAGCCAGCCAGGTTGTTGCCGAGGCCAGAGCCCGCCAGTCCGAGGAGGCAGAGCGCCAAGCTGCACACGATTCCCTGCCACATTTTCGCCATGTACTATATATTCGCAATGCTGTGTACACTTTATTCACTTCCACGATCTGCCCAATTATGTATTAAAATATGCAGTTTCAGTTGCATGGACAAGCACACGATTTTTTTTTGTATATATTTCTATTGCACTTTTGTTGGCCGTTTGTGTCTTATTGTTTGCGCGCTGCACTTGAGCCACCTGATTATGCAAGTGGCTATGATGATTGAATTGAGTTAATGTTTGTTAATGGCAAACAGTAGACGATCTGCGGACGCGATCCGTGCGTTCCATCTCCGGTCCGGCGGAAGACTGACGGGCGGTTTGAAATGCGGCCAAGAAAGAAGACGAGAGGCTGGCCAAAAAAGCACAGAGACCGAAAAATGGTCTCGGATCTCGCAGAGTTGATTGTTTAGAAAAGTGAGTGTCAAGGTCGGGCTTGCGACCAGTTTTTTTCTTTTCTCAGCCTGGGTTCCGAAGATATATTATGCGATCGCGTCACGAGACGAGTTGCGGGAAGCCTTTTAGCCAATTGATCGCGGCACGCGTCGAGTCTATATTTATTTAATTGATTTTTTCGGCTTAGAACTTCTTGATTATCTTTGCGTAATTTATTCCACCGGCTTAATGCCCTTTAGTTTGGACTTTTTCTTTTTTTTTCCACTGTGTTGGTTTTAAGACTTGATTGGTTTTTTTTTTTTGAAAATCGAAAACTAGTTTTCTATAATTTGATTACTTTTTGGCCGAAACAATTTGTTCTATGGATTCTGCATCCGCATGTGGCGGTTCGTGAATCGATTCTGAAGCCGTCGCTTGTTTATTTTCTGGTTTTTATAGAGGAACTCGTATTATTGCTAAGGTTTTTATGCTTTCGGCTTCCTAATGTCATGATGATGAGTGTTCTGTGTGCCGTGTGCGGTTCGATTTGAAAGTTCAAGATGTATCGTTCCTTTGGAGCACTGAACTTTCGATTTTTTGGCCAAAAACAGACAAGGTCAAGCCACAGCCGGAAGTCGGGAGCTCACTTCATTACAGTTACCATCATCTAAATACGCATTTATTGAGTTCATTAATTCGTCAAGAGATCATCAACAGAAGCCAGGTCACTCAACGCCAACAAAATCATCAACAAACCATCGCCATCACCAGCATCTTCATCATCATCATCATCTCCATCGAGCCCCTTCAGATCGTTGCTGATATTTATATTCGATCGCTTGACTTTGCTTTCGGTTCGCTTCGTTTCGGTCCGCTTTTGTGTGTAATTATGACACTTGGCTATAGCTTTGGGCACTTCCGGATCGCATCGGATCGAACAGAGCTGCAGTTTACCAAAGAGTCTTGGAAAAAAGTTGGAGCAGATGAGCCAAATGAACAAATAAGCCGCCGCCGCCGGCCGCCATCGCCGCTGTCACTCGCATATTTCCGGCAGAACTAGTTTGTGTGAAATAATTTACATTTAAAATTCAAGCCACTTAATGACTTTGCCTGGACTTAATGCCCAGCTCAATGGCCAAGTTCTAAATCATTTTAGTTTATTTATTAGCCAGGTCCCAGACACCATCATCAAGCCCAAAGGGCATTCAACTTTTCCCGCACGCGGCCACAGTCGCAAATCAAAATTATTCGCTATCTGCTCTCTGTGATCGCATTAGCTTAAAGGCTTATATATAGTCGCATAAGGAAAGCTCTATTTCGTGTTGGTATTGTTCAGCCGACCAACCTCAAGGCATGGTATATATGGTTATTGTCTCGACTTCTGCGGGGATGATTTGCATCTGAAAACCCACTGGTGACAATAGATGCGTCTGGCCTTAACCATGAACATGAAATCTTTTATCTCTTGTATGGGAACGGAACTGCGGAATACACGGAGATATACCTTAGTAAATATAAATATTAATTTATGAAAAAGTTGTATCTTAAATAGCAAAACTGTTTTGTTTTATTAAATAATTTTATGAAATTTATATATGCTTTTCTTCGTATACATATTATATCTTAATAGCTTGTTTATTGGCCCAAGTAGTGTGGCATCTTGTTGCGCTCGCCCAGTAATCAAAGTAATCAGAATATTTGCCTCACAAACTATGCCAAATTGAACAAAGTTAAATTGCCCTGCCACATGACAAAATCTAGGGGATTGTTGGGGCAGGTCTAGGACAACTTTCCCAGCCATTCGAATTTGTTTGGGCATAATTGTTCGGAATTTCGTTAATTCGTAAACAGTTTTATGCTACATTACGTTTCGTCATCGCAACTCGAACGAAAGATAGGAGACAGCCATCAGGCAGCAAGCCAGAAAAACAAATCCCCGGGATTCACAAAGTTTGGCCCTTTATATTCGCCAACATGCTAATGACATAATGTGCATACTTCATAAGGGTTCCCCAAAAACCTCTCTTTTCCCAAAGAAAAAAATACGGCCAACCGTCTGACTTACTGACTGGGAAAGGCTTCACTTGCCAAGGGACTTTGCGTGTTTAAGCCTTGTAACACTAAACAAAAATAAAGGAAAATGCTTTTGAATAATATAAAAAAAAGAAACGAATAGAAAATATTGTGTAAGAATATATATAAATTATTTTCAAGCTAAATTTATAACATCATTTATACAAAATATTATTATATTTTATGTTTAAATATGGTTTAGATATTCTGCCTGTTCTCAGGCATTATTATATGATAATATTAAAATAAATATTATTAAACATATATAATCAAACTTAAATTATGATTTATTAATATTAAATATTTTTTTAAAACAATATGTATTTGTTATGTTGCTTAAAACTTTACAAAATAGAGACAACCATTTCCCAAAACTAATTTACCGCACTAGTCAGAACATTTTATAGTTTCCCAGTGAATCGAGCTGGAAAAGCAGTAACAATGCATTATGTAGACATAGCTAGACGTAAATATATGGCAGTCACTGTGTCAGGAAGTTGACTAAAAGACCGTTAAATGAAAATCAACACGAACATGGTTCCCGTATAAATCAACTGGTTGCGTTGCTCCCGCTCTGTGTCATACATATTTATGCCAATTTATATGGATTCGGTTAAGGATTCCGTACGGTTGTATGAATTTTTGTGTGCCGCGCACTTTTGACTTTTGCGTTGACATGACATTTGCGGAGCAATAAAAAGATATATTACACTTGGCAACAAGTTGTTGCAATTATCAATGGTTATTTTTTTATATAAGCGTCATAAATCGGCACATTTGTTTGATTAGACTTTGGGATCATAAAACAATGATAAAGTATATGATAATTTGGCACAGAAAAGTATTATATGTAAAGAATTAATTGTGATTGGTAATATTATATTCTGATAACATTGATACCTTTATATAAATAACTTTGATTATCCTGATTACTCTTTGGCTAATATTGAATAGAAAAAAATAAAAAATTTAAAGCATTCTTTAATTAATTAATTATTTGTACTTAAAACCTAATTAACACCATGTAACCGAGTGTAACCAGAGGGCAGATCCCCAAATGAACTTCGCTGTAAAACGCTTAACCGGAATAAAACAGGACTGCTCCTACTCCAGCCCAGCTACTGGCTGCACGCCAGCTCCCAGAGTCAGGGTCCTTGTTTATTTGCCTTTAAAGGTGCCTGCGCTTTTGAACGCCTACGACTCGGCTGCTTTTGGCTCCGTCTCCCGCTCCTGCTCTTTTTTACTGCTCCTGTTCCTTTTTACTGCTCCTGTTCCTGGTTTTGCTCTCTACGACGCCCACCAGTCAAGTTACCCAGCCCCCTGTCTGACATTTAGCATATTTGCGTTTTGTGGCAGCTGCAGCCCCGTCTGGGGGATTCCGAACCCGAATCCAAATCCAATTCCGCATTACATGCTACCGGGGCCCAACTTATTAAACGTTGTCGCTGTCCCATTTACCCACTGCGAACATTACACTGAAATCAAATAAAAATTTATCATAATAATTAATCATAATATTCTCAAGTTATAAACATTAAAAGAAAAGTGATATATAAAGTTTTTACAATTAATTTCCATTCATTTTCGTTATCAAAATCACAAAATTTATATTTTTCTCCATACAACTATTTGGGAAGTATAGACACCATTGTGTTTTCATAATGATTTCTAAAACTAAGAGTTTGATTTAACAGACTTAATTTACTTTTAAAAAATGAAACATATTTTTCGATACATTAAACTCCTTAACCAGTTTTACTTTCGACTTTTTAATAAATTTCTTTAAGTGAATAGAGAGGGAGCCACTATAAGGGAAGTTGGAGTTTTAGTGGGAGCCCGAGTTGTGCCATTTATGGCTACAAAACCCTGGCTGCCAATGGTTAAGGCCCGCACAATGGAAGACAATCCCAAGCAGCGCACACGGCTCGCTCTGCTCGTCGTGGAGCGACTTCACCTGAACATCAAGTGCCAGGTGAGATTCCCAGCAGGCCCAGCAGATTCCCTTCCGGCTTTCCTGTCAATTCGATCCAAAGTGCCAGTTTCTATTTGAGTTTCTATATAGCAACAACCCGTAAATTCTCTGGTGATCTAATATTTTTTGATACTTTTTTTTGCCTTTTTTCTGGTCAAACAACTGCTCTCCACAATGTTGGGCACTAAATCTGCACGCATCATCACAAAAAAGACGACGAAGGGACAGAGCCGGGAAACCCCGATCACGCCACTTCGCCGAGTGGTCATTCCGCGGCCGGACATCCTGCACAGCTACCTGGAGTACAAGCAGATAAATCAGTATCTAGAGTATCTATCGAATCGCTATCCGCACTTTGTGCACATGTACACATTGGGCCACACCCACGAGAAGCGAGAGATACGGGCACTTGAGATCAACTGGATGAACTCTGAAAACGTGGAGTTGTCCTCGCAAGTGCGGGAGCATTCACCACCGCCGTATGTGGCCGGCGCCGTCGGACACGCCGCTGTGCCGGTGGTGCATAACAACACCAATGGCCGGAACACCGTATTCATCGAGGCGGGAACCCATGCCCGCGAGTGGATCAGCATCAGTACGGCCCTTAACTGCATCTACCAGCTGACGGAGCGCTACACCCGCAACATCGATGTGCTGCGGAAGTTGCGCTTTATCATCGTTCCGCTGGTGAATCCCGATGGTTATGAGTACTCCCGCACCAAGGTAATTCTCTGTTCAATGATTTTATAAATTGCAAATTTATAATTTTAAAATATTTGAAAAACATGCTTACCCCCTTTTCCTCAGAATCCCAACTGGCGCAAGAACCGAAGACCTCACAAGTCCACCAAGTTCGTAGGCACGGACTGCAATCGGAACTACGATATATTCTGGGCCACTGGACCTGGCAAGATCAACCGTAACACATTCAAGGGCGATCGACCCTTCTCTGAAATGGAGACGCGGGCGATGCGCAACATACTGGACCGACTCAGCCCCAACATGCTGTTTTTCCTCTCTCTGCACTCGTATGGCCAGAGCATCATGTATCCCTGGGGCTATTCCCGCGACGCTCCGCAATATTGGCGCGAGCTTAGCTCCCTGGCCAACTCTGGACGTACTGCGATAAAGTCGTACAACGGCAGAGAGTACCGCACAGGAAGCATCAGTTGCTTGACCAAGCGCACCATCGCCGGCTCTGTGGTGGACTATGTTTACGGCGTACTTCGGGTGCCGATGGCCCTGGTGATGGAGCTGCCGTCGCGGGAACTTGGCTTCCAGCCACCGGTCGAAATGATAAGCCAGATTGGGCATGAAAGTTGGTATGGCATCCGTGAGATGTGCAAGAGTTCCTACGACCTGCGCACCCAAATCAATCGCGACAACGAGCCGCCACTGCCGCGACTCGCTCGCTTCTCAGAGGCTAGTAACGAGGGGTCGGTGGCTCCTGATAATGTTTCAATGGCCAACGAGAAGACTGGAGCGTCGGCTGGTGGCGGCGATGCCGCCGAAGCCAAATCCACGCCCAAGAAAAAGAAACGGGTGAAGCGATCATTGCGGGCACAACACGAGACCATCCTCCGTTTGCAGAGTTCCAAGCCAGCCGCTGAGCCAAAATCCCTGCCGGCCGGACTCTTCCCTCGCCAGCTACCAAACTCGGCACCACTAAAAAGACCCGGTCGTAGCGGCGGAGGCGGCGGCGGTGGTGGCGATGGCAACATTTTAACTACGCATGGCAAGGTGCCTATTTCCTCAACAATGCCGCTGGGAGTATTCCTCTAAAGTTGAGCCTGTACGTGATTTGTGACTAGATGTTTAAATTTTAAATTAAAGTAAAAATTATTAATTTTATATTTGCATATTTCAAATAATGGGACAAAGTGCAATTACAGAAGTTTACAAACGAAACGCCATGCAATGAAATCTATTAAAAAAGAATGAATTTGCTAAAAGTTCAATCTTGTTTAATAAGGTCCTTCGTTTTGTTTTCTTTTTACTTTTTAAAAGAAAGAAAATAAATGTTACGTTAATGAACATTTTTTAAATTTGGTTTCATTGTAACGTGATTTATATTGAAAATCATATATTAATTCGCCCAAATTCACAGTGCATCTGTTTCATAGCGGGAGTACTTAAAGACTAATACAACAAATCCATTATTGTTGAGACAGTTACTTATCATTATCGGTTGGCACTCTGGGTGCAGCGTATTTCTGGCGCAGCTTGTCGTAGATCTTGCGATCCTATTGAGAAATAAAAGCATAGTTAGAAAATAGTTTTGCATGTGAGGAACTTAGCCCCGTCTACCTGTGCATTAACTGAGGGCCGGAGGTGTTGTAGGGCCTCCTTGAAATGCTGTTCGCGCACACACAAATCGTCAAGGTTGGTTTTGCCATCGTTCAGGGATTGGCGCAGGGCGAACATCGAAGCCTGTTTAACCAGTCCAGCCAAATCGGCACCAGTATAGCCGTCAGTTTGTGCAGCAATCTCTTCGAGATTCACATCCTCAGCCAGCACAGGACGCTTTCCGTTCTGCGAGATAAATCAATGTTTATTGAGTCTGCGGAAGATTGGGATTAACTCACCTTTGTGGTGGCTTTTAAAATTTCGGCACGCTCGCCTTCCTCCGGTAGACCCACATAGAGAATTGTGTCCAGACGACCTGGACGCATAATGGCTGGATCGATTATATCAGGTCTATTAGTTGCCGCCAAAATGTAAACTCCCTTGCGCTCCTCCACACCGTCCATTTCGGTCAACAGTTGGTTGACAATGCGAGTCCCAGAGTTGTTGCCATCGCCGCCATCGGAACGCTTGGGGCAGAGCGAGTCGAACTCGTCAAAGAAGATGACGCAAGGGGACGAGTTCCTGGCACGTTGGAAACAGGCGCGCACAGCACGCTCGCTTTCGCCAACATACTAAAAAATTTCAGAGTGGATTAGTTTAAAAAAAAACTGTATTCTGATACCCTGTAACTCACCATGTTCATCAGCTCTGGCCCCTTTACAGATATGAAGTTTATGCCAGCCTCGTTCGCAATTGCCTTGGCCAGAAGAGTTTTGCCGCATCCCGGCGGACCGCAGAGCAAAACACCAGAAGGAGCCGTCAGCCCAAGGCGTTCCAACATCTCCGGATACTTGACCGGCGCCAGCACAGCCAGCTTAAGCTCTTCGCGAATATCTTGTAGTGCTCCAATGTCGTCCCAAGTAGTGTCCGGCACCGTAACGAAACCCTCACGCTTGGCCGATGGCTGCAACCCCTTGATGGCTTCGAGGAAATCGTCCTGCGTGATGCGGAATTTTGGATCGGCGAAATCGTCGGGGGGATTGTCCAGAAAGTTGGTTAACTCAGCCAGTGTGGGCTCGTAAAATTCGTTTTCGTTGGAGACCTTTTCCTGCTCAATGGAGCTCTTCTGTGGCTCGTCCACTTTCTCTTTCTCCTCCTCGTCTACTTCCATTTGTTCAGTTGACTCCTTAATTTCGCCATTAGTCGGCGCGGCCTCCTTGTCTTGAGCGTCAGCCTCTATCTCAACCACCTTATCTTCATTAGATTTCTTCTTATCCTTAGATTTCTTCTTATCCTTAGATTCCTCCTTATCCTTAGATTTATCCTTTTCATCTTCATTATTCTCGACTGCTTTTTGGGGAGTCTCAGTTTCAGCCTTATTGCCATCAGCTCCGGCTTCAATTTCGACCTTCTCCTTTTCCGTCTTATTCCCGTCAGCCTTCGATTCTGGATCTACTTCTTTTTCGGAAGCCTTGTCCTCTGCCTCCTCAATAGGTTCATCGTCATCCAGCGTAACAGTGGTCATATTCAACTCACTGGCCTTATGCAGTTCCCGGAACTTCTTCATGGATCTATGCTTAACGGCCACGTTAGCGGCACGGCAAACGAGAGCAAGTAAATCGGCGCCAACATAACCAGGTGTTAGCTCAGCTATCTTGTCAAAGTTCACCTTTGGATCGACATTTAAGGATTCGCACTGAAGGCGGAGGATCTCTCGACGCTCCTTGCGCGTCGGTATGCGTAAGGCAAATTCGTGATCGAAGCGACCGATACGACGTAGTCCGGGATCTAAGACATCCGGACGCGTGGTGGCCGCAACGACAATCACTGAGGTGCCTAGTTCGTTGACCCTTAAGCCATCCAAGCTGCTAATCAGCTGCGATACAATGCGGCGGTTCATATCCTTGGCGGCGTGCTGGCGATCACCGGCAATGGCATCAATATCATCTATAAAAAGCACGCATGGTGCTAGGGACAATGCCTGTTCAAACACCTCTCTAATGCGCTCCTCAGACTCGCCGGAGATGCCACCAACTAGCTCCGTGGCCGGCACTTCGAGCAGCGGCATCTTCAGTTGCTAAAGAGGGCGGTAAACAGAGATTTGTTATTATTAGTCAGGATATGGTGAGCTTCTTCAAAACTCACTCCACTTATAGCACGAGCCAGAAAGGTCTTGCCGCAACCAGGTGGTCCGTGCAGCAGGATACCCCTCGAGGGCATTAGCCCCAATTGAAAATAGAAATCCGGCGACTTAATGTGGATGAACATCTCGCATAGCTCCTTTAGTATTTCCTCCATGCCGCCAATTTCGCGGAAGCACTCGGTGATGTGCTGCACCTCCAGCTCTCTTTTGTACTTACGGGGTCGGCTGGAACCTCGCTGTTGATTCGATTGATAATTATTCTGTTGCTGGTAAGGCAGCTTAGCCGCAGCAGAAGTAGCATCAATAAAGACGGGCTTGACTGGTTTATTAGAAGCCTTCTGGGCTGTTGCATCGTTACCAACACTGATCTGAATGGAATTCAGCTTAGCTACTAAAGAAATAAGCAATTTTTAACACATTTTTATGCACAGAAAAGCAATGGTCCTACCTTTTTTCATAACCACCGGCACCTCAGACGCATCGTTCATTGGGCGCTTCAAGGCGTTAGCATGGGAAGGTGGACCAGCTGTAGCCACAACAGGAGCTGGAACTTGATTCGGAGCAAGAGTGTCTCCATTTGCGGTGTTAGTATCGATGTCGTCGTCCTCATCTCCGCTGGATATATCGATGGGTTCGCTTAGAGACTTAGGCGCCATTGGCTTCCTGGAAAGTGAATACAAATCATTCATCATGTTGTTCATCACACTGTTGTTGGCGGGGGCTGGGGCTTCCGAGTCCTGGCTGGAGCTACCGTCGTCTGAGCTGTCCGCCTTGTCCAAGTTGTAGCTTTCAGAGATTATGGCAAAAGCTAAGAAAACGCGAATATTTTTTAAATAACTGCACTCAGGCACAGGCCACGCCTCCTTCATGGCTTACCTTGATGCACCAATTGCTTGAAGGGACCGAATTTGCGACGCCTATAGTCCGGATATGTGTTCATCAACTCCTTGGTCATCTGCTTTATATCCAAGTAGGTCTCGCCAATGTGCTCTTCGAGGTACTGGCAGAAGGTATGAGAAATTAGAACAGCCTGCGACTTAACCTTGTTTTCGTTGTGCCCATATTCGGCGCCCTTGCAAAAGGGTTTTTTTTTTTTGCTTCTCGCGATTTGCCGGCTATCGGCGCTGGCTTGCGGCGCGGCACAGCGTCGCGTGGCGATGGGAACCCAAAAAAAAAAAATGAACTGACAGATGAAGCTAACTCACCTTCTTTACTCGGATTGATATTAAGTTGTCATGTAAAAGTGGTTTGGTTTTCTCCATATTACGAGCGAATTAAACAAAACAACACGAAAGGAAATACCGCTCCAAACGACGCCTACGATTCGATAACTTGTCTTCGCGCGTTTCCACTCACCTGCGCTGTTTGTTCCGACGCAAATATTCGATAATTGTCTTTAAAAAGCAAAATAATTAATTTTTTTTTTTTATTGAGGAGAACACGTTGTGCGTTCCACGAAAATCAAATGAAAAGGACTCAATTTTTGGCTGTCATCTCGGTGCACGTTAAAGGCAGAGCTTGCTTGATTTAAAAGCAAATACGGGCAGACTCAAATTGAGTTGTAACTATATTAACACTCAAAGAACGCTTAAATACAAATATTGCCAGCAAGCCCTTAATGAAAGTAAAAAAGTAAAATAATTCGTATTTTAAATTTTTTTGTTTTTTAAAATTTGCAATACATTATTCTTCCTGCATTAATGTCATTGATAGTCACGCCAGTAATCGATGTTAGCGCGATAGCCGCACTTCCATCAGCTGATTCAGCTGGTCGCAGTTGTTATCTCGCTCCGTCGCTCTCTCCCCGCCATCCGCTCTCTCGCTCGCTCCCGCAAACAACTGAGTAGTCGCTGGGTTTTTTTTTTACAAAGTACTCAAAAATTCAATGTGCTTTTACAAACAAACAAACTCTGGTCCGCGCAATAAGTGAGGAGTGGAAATTATGTGGCGCAGCAGCCTGCACCCCGAACTGAGCATCGAGCGAGCGAGTTGTTGATAAATAAAATCACAAATCCCACAAATCTGTGCGAATAAAGAACTGAACTGAACAAAAAAGAAAGCGCGATGTGCGACGGTGAAATTTGCGAGCCAGTGACTCAGCCACGTTCCGAGGGCGGCGGCGGCGGCAGCGGATTGCCCGGAGCAGCGGAGCAGGAGCCGCGAGTGCCCTACATCGATAAGCAGCCCGGCGAGAAGCATCTGACCAACGGCGAAGCACCTGGGACGCCGCCCGCAGTGCAGGTTGATCCTCTCCAGGTGGCCCACTGGGCCGTGGAGGATGTTACCAGATGGGTCATCCAATCCGATCACTTTTCAAAGATTCTGCTTGACTGCCTGCGCCTAGAGGCCGTCGACGGGGAGGTGCTGCTCTCCCTCACCGAGGACGACATCCGGGACATGCGCTACCGCCTGGGATACAAGCTCACCTTTGGCGAGCTGAAGAAGTTCTGGATTGCAGTGCTCCGACTGCAGTTGCTGGTGAAGAACAGCGCCGCGGAATCCGTGTTGCTGGGCATCGAAAGTCACGGTGGCCATTCCGTCTACCTGCCGCTGGCCACAGCAGCCGGACCGCCTTCCTCAACGTGTCCCTGCCCGCAGCCGGATTGCCCCAGCACAGTGTCCGACTGCGACACCTACTTGCGCATGCGCGGACGCTATGTGGCTCCCGAGTACTTTAAGACCGCCATGAGCTTAGGTGAGTCTACCTTCCACGGCCGCCCCCTTTCAATTACGAAGGTCAATTGTTCATTGATTGTTTCTCTGAGCTTATCGGTCGTGTGCCAATTGTCCGGAGCGTTTGCTATAACGCAGTTTGTTGGCAAAGTCCGCCTAGCACTTCCCCTCTGATAGCTGTGAGAAATATGGGGTTACCGCATGCATTTTAAAAATGTCATAAGTGCTCAAGTTTTGTAGTTATTTTTATTATTTACAGCAAGTCTTAATTGTAACACTGTGTTGACTGTAAAATGTTTAATATTTTAATATTAAACCCGCTTTACGTCATCATATAACCGTGAAATTATTGGTTTTCCCATGCAGCTTAATGTCATGCTTGCCAAACGTGGCTAATTAAATGCATACTAATTATATTATACGACAATCTAAATATAGTAGTAGTAGTTCGCACACCTTTTCTATATATTTTAAACACTTTTAATGTAAAACCAGGCACTGATCCCTTTTCACAAAACATTTCCCATTTGATAAGAGGCTTCCCCCTCGTAGTTCAATGTCGCACTTAAACTATTTATGATTGCCTACGTCACTTCGTGAGCTCTTTGCGTTATATATAGCCATTCAGAAAGCAGGCTACTTATAAGCATTATATTTGATTAACAATAAAAAGTTTAGCACTGCAAATGGCTATTTTCTGTTTAAAAATTTGTTAATTATAGCTTTAAGTAAGAGATACTTTGTTAGGGTTCTTTACATTGCAAATTATATAAAAAAAAACTTGTAAATAAGAGACCCGAAGTAATAATTTAATCTCCAAGCTTTTCACCAAATGAGTTACTTGTAATCTTTCTGCCAACCTTTCGATACGGTAATCTCATAATAATAGACATCTGTCAAAGTTCAATGTCACACTCACTATAAATGGCTAGCTAAATGCGTCACTTTAGTTATAAAATGAACTTAACTTTTCATGGTAAAGTAATTAGGCTCTCGTTTCCTTATTTTACCAAAAATAAAGAGCTTCCCTTCGGGATCCAAAGCTAATATAATGAGTAAGATGCGTAACGTGTACGTCACTCTAATTATAATTATAGTTTTTAGGCGACTGTGACGCGTTACTGTTATTTATTTTGAGCATTTTGGAGGCTATCGCATTTATTTATGTACTCATTGGGAATCTCGCCTCTCTTTCTGGCTTATATTGTTTTTAGCCATGTGCGCTAAGCTTCGGGGGGTTTGTGTAACTTTGCGTGCATTAAATTTCAAATTCCAATTGTTTATAGGGTACCCTTCAAGCGTCTGGCTTACTTTATGTAGAAAAGTCAGCAACAGATTAGCGACAACGAAAACATAAACACAGTTGACAATCAATTACCTTCTTAAAGCCTTTAGTTATCAAGTTACAATTCATATAATTTCATAGAACATTTCGATGTTTAGTTATTAACTTAAATAAATATTTATTAGAAAAACGAAACCATTTGCTCAGCAACCTTATTTCCCAGCCTGGTAACCCAATTTCCCCCTAAATGAGATTATTTCGAATATTCTAATGAACATAACTTGGCACTTATGTTAACTAGGATAATTCCCTATCAGTCCATTATTTTTCGATAATACGTTTATCACTGCAGGCTGTGTTTGTTTTGGTTTCTTTTATCAGGGCCATTTCAATAGATTAGTAAAAATTTGGACAGATAAAGCCTCGAAGAGATAATTCCTTTCTTAGGCAGTCAAAATGTTGATTTTATTGCGTTTAAATTTAATACAAATATAATTTATTTTCGCTTTAACCATTATAGTTCTTAATAGTTTAATACTTTAAAAATATCTAGAATGAGGAAGCTTTATGAAACACTTTTCCAAAAATTGTAATAATCCTGAAATCATTTAAACATATTATATTTAGAACTCTTCTTTTTCATACTCATTAATAGCGTTAGTCACAGTTTCCAGATCCACATAGTAACAGATATATTTTCCCCATTACAGCCTACTCGTTCGTGGTTACCTGGATAACATCATTCGTCATGGTGATTGTGCACGAGCGCGTGCCGGACATGAAGCGTTATCCCCCGCTGCCCGACATCTTCCTGGACAACGTGCCGCACATCCCTTGGGCGTTCAACATGTGCGAGATCACCGGATCGCTGCTCTTCAGCATATGGCTTGTAGTGCTGATCTTCCACAAGTACCGCATGGTGCTCCTGCGACGATTTTTCGCTCTGGCGGGCACTGTTTTTCTGCTGCGATGCGTCACCATGCTGATCACCTCGCTGAGTGTGCCGGGAACGCATCTGCAGTGCAGCCAGAAGGACTTTGCCATCGATGATCCCGGTGTGGACCTTTTGGGCGCATTGGTTATCCGGATGACACGCGCCTATCGCATCTGGAGCGGCCTGGGCATGTCCATACAGGGAGTGCGCACCTGCGGCGATTACATGTTCAGCGGTCACACGGTGGCACTCACTCTGCTCAACTTTTTCATCACAGAGTGTGAGTACAATCAAAGGCCCCAGTTTGCTTTGCGTTTACTAACTTGTATTTTGGTCCATGCAGACACTCCGCGAAATTTGTACTTCCTGCACACGCTCACATGGCTGCTCAACATGTTCGGCATCTTTTTCATCCTGGCTGCCCACGAGCACTACTCCATCGATGTGTTTGTGGCCTTTTACATCACCTCACGACTGTTTCTCTATTACCATACTTTGTCCAACAATCGGGTGAGTTCTCTAAAGGCTCTCGGGTTACGAAAAGAAATGCCACCTAACCAAGTTCTCTTCCGACTCCTTAGGCTCTCATGCAAAGCGACTCGAAACGGACCCGTATTTGGTTTCCCATGTTCAGCTATTTCGAGAGCAGCGTCGATGGAATGGTTCCCAACGAATATGATACGCCCGGCTCACTTATTAATGGCATCATAGATCAGATATTTTGGGTCAAGGACCAAGTTGTTATAACCATAAAACGCATCTGGGTGGACGCTCATTCTCCCCTGTCCACCAAGTCATCGATGCAAATCTTTGGCTCTGACTCTGAAGAATTTGTGCATAATACAGCCTTTTTTAGTCCGC
This sequence comes from Drosophila mayri, assembly GCA_008042485.1. Taxonomy (NCBI): domain Eukaryota; kingdom Metazoa; phylum Arthropoda; class Insecta; order Diptera; family Drosophilidae; genus Drosophila; species Drosophila mayri. Next base: position 845,377 of record VNJN01001215.1, read on the forward strand.
GTCCGTCGGCGACTAGTAACTTTAATAATGCGACAGCAACTGCCACGGCATCAGGCACACCAGCGCCTGCGTCGCCAAAGAGTTTGCAGACACAGAGGAAGAACTTTAAGGACGTCAGCGTTGATCCATTCTCCAGGGTGACAATCGCCGCCGCTTCCCCCGCCGCCACCTCGCAGACGCTCGCCAATGATACGCCGCAGAAGCAGAAGGTGCAATAATTTCTACAGCCATTCGCTCTTCCACATCCATTTATCCGATGCCGTTCTTCGAAAAGCAACAATATGCTGAAATCAACCACAACACCGACTGATATTTTTATTTCGAAATTTCCCTTATTTCCTACTCTCCTCCTTACTGTTTACAGCACGTTCCCTTTAGCTCAATCCTGTTCCTCCAATGTATTACTGTTTGCATTCTACCATTCGTAGTGCCTTCCGGGTCATATTCCCCCTTCTAGAATGCCGACATGATGTCCCCCCATAATCGTTTCCCGTAGTTCTTTTCACCGGGAGACGCTCCATATCGGCTGGTAAACGATAATCATGATGATGTTTTTGAAACCCTCCTCATTCCGTTCAATTCGGCTTTGAACTAAATGTATTTATTAATTGAAGAAGACTTCTAATGCATTATTATTATTATGTAATTGTAAGCATGTGAAACATCTGTATTTTTAGTTAATTAGTGATAAGTTTGGAAAGTTTTGTTGAACGCACAAGAATCAATAAATAAAAATGAATATTTCCAAAGCCTGTTTATGGGAAAGGCAACAGTGAAGACCTAATAATAAGCCCATTTTAATGGCAATAAAATTCTGTGAACGTAAATATCTTATAAAGCAGTTGGCGGTATATAAAAGAACTTTAGTTGAAAATAAGTAAATTTTTTTTAATTGCAAGCGAAATTTTATGTTTGTAATTGTTAATTATTCAGGGAAATAGTTTAAAGTCTTCCAACAATTAGTTTTTAATATAAATTACCATTTCACATCTTAATCTTTACTTTACTTTTCGGCCATCTCAGCCTAAGACATCCACAAGCGTATGACACACACTTTTTGTTTAAACTAATTAAACAATGTACGAATCCCCTCGCAATGTTTATGTGGAAAATGCAGTACGTTCCAATTTCAAAAGCAGAAAAATTGTTTTAAAAATAAAAAGACCAGCGGGCGGCGGCTTCTACAATTCATCATTTTATTTTTCTTTGTTTTCCTTTTTTTTAATATAAAAATGGCATTTCTTTACTAATTTTAATTTTAAATTACTAATGTAAAGTATGTATGATTGCGGTAATTTGAAAAATATATATTTATATATATATATATATCATTTATATGTCCTCCTCATATACTTGTATATATTTTTCAAGGTGTGAAAAAAATATTTGTAATGAACATGAACCGTCTCTTCTGTATCAAGCGTATATATTATATGTATTTATGAAAGCGTTCAATTTGACTTAAAGAATAACGTGTTATTTTCCCGTATGTCATAAAGCAAATTGTTCTGAGTGTTTACATTACTTTGCAATAATTCACATCAAAGGAAGAAACAATTAACAAACGATATAATCGAGACAAGAGACAAAGTCAAGCGATTATCGTTTCCTCGCCTTGGTACAAACTAATATACGATGCAAAAATAAACTATGAAAAGTGTGTTCTTCATGAGTAGTGAATTCTCTTTGTGTATATTCCTCTCGCAGGCTATACTATTCCAAAAAACAATATTTTTATGTAGTTTTATGCCTTATTTGCTATATGTACCTAACGTATTGTTACCAATTCGGCTTTTGTGTTATGTACGAAGCTAACGTTTGAGGTTTCATTGAATCGTTTTCGCTACGGATGCACCTTCATCGCATTATTATTATTATTATATGTATCTGTGTGCATATATGTAGTTCTTTCATATAAGATATTTGTCATTTTTATTTAGAATTTTCGTTATGTGAAAAACATAAATTTAACAAGATTATTGGTTGGTTTCCTTCTTCTGTTCTTTTGATGCTGCTTGCGGTTTAATTATTCATCCTTTTCGCTGCTGCTAACCGATACAATATATAATGTATGTAATTCTAGGCGTAAACTATAACTGCTTCCTTTGCATGTATTTCAAAATATATATTAAACACAATGTCGTATGCTGTAGTTCTTTTTTTTGTAGTTTTTGTTTGTTTTTAGTTTCCTTATTTGTTGTTTTTGTTTCTTTTTTTAGTTTAAATGAGGGCTGTTGTTGCTGTTGCGGTAGATCTACCGTCACATAAGATCGTAGTGCAATTATTAATTTCTGGTTAGTGAGGCTCGAGAGCTCCTCACACAGCCTTACGACAGATCTAAAAAAAGAGAATAGAAAATAATTAGTAAAGATCTGGAAAAGAGACATGGGCTTGTGCGGAAACTCACAGCTAGGCGCTGCCTCGTAGCGACGCTGTATCTGATCGTATGTGAACTTTACGAAGGCATCGTACTGCTCGGCCAGCTTGGCAGTCAGCACGGACTCGTAGCGCTCCCTCAGCTGATTCTCGCGCTCCTTGATCATGCTCTCGCAGATGAGCTGAACCTGCTTGAACGTAAACAGCGCCTTCTCGCCGTGGCGCATCATGTTGGGTGGGCTGTCCGGCCGGCGCGGGCTCTCTGGCCCCATCTCGGATCCGCTCGACTCCGAGTCCTGCATGCGCTCCAAGGCGGCCGCAGTAATCGGCAGCTGTTTGCGCTTGTGCAGTCTCTTGATCTCGTTGCACAAGTTCTCGGCCATTTTGTCTGCAAAAAAATATTGGAAGGATTATTAACACATTTAAGGAGCTGCATCATTAGATGGCCCTACCTGGTGACATCTTTGCCAGCGATGCCTCGCTGAATGGACTCGGCTCGGTGGTGTCCTTGGCGAATCGGTTGCTCGGCGTGTGCGGCAGCCCGGCTGAGGTGCTGGGACCATCGCGGTCACGCGACGGCGATGCGGGACTGGCATTGTTCCCGGCCTGGCCAAACGGATTACAGCGACGGCGTTTCGGCGGGCGCTGGTTCATCGACTCCCAATCGAGGGCGCGCTTTAGTGTTGCACAGGCCATCGCTATGATTGTTGTTCTCCGCGGAGCGGTCCTGGTGGATATACAGAAATAGTCGTCACTTGCTGATTATTGCCTTGAGTTCTATGTCGGACTCGGGATGCGCTGTGTGTATAGGCGTCGTCTGTAACGGAGAAGCAAACAATGAATGATTGAAGTGAGGCGGCGGACTGAACACCTTGCTGGGAGATGAAAGACCTGAAACTGGTTTCAAGGAAAAACAGGATTCACTGCATACACGCACAAACAGGCAGGCAAGAAAATACAATAAAAGAAAATGGTGCAGCGATTTATGGCCTGCTGGTAGCGCTGACCATTTAGCCATTTTCAGTTAAATTTAGCTGGCAAAATATATGTTCTTTATCTTATCACTTTTTGGCCATGGTTTTTGGAATAAACCAAGGCGGTTAAGAGATAACTTTGTAGATGCTTCAATGCTAAAAATACAGTGAATAAATCTTAGAAAATAATCTGCCGTCGAAGTAATTTATTAATTCATTAATAAAGATTATAATATTAGAAACTGGCCCATAACGAAATATTTTTAAACCTCATCATAAACTATGTTTAGAGTTCAAAAAAACATTCGAAAGTAGAAATATCTCTTAAAATACATAGTTATTTACATTTTTCATGAATAACCAAATAAATCAACGCCAAACTAGAAAAAAAGCTATTAAGATGGGATTAATATTTCCAAGCGTTAGCTTTTCTTAGAAAACAATAATTTGTGTGCTTTTAGATGCCAAGTTCGCTTAACTATTATAACAATAATGACCGCGGCAACCCAAAATATTCGCATCAAAAGAGAATTGATGGAAAAAGAGGAGATTAAGATGTGTGTTCCGATTTTCACATTCACTAAAATTTCACAAAAAATTAAACAGATTTTATCTACTTAAATTTTTTCATACAAGTTTACTATCCCGTCAATTAAAAGCCCTACTGTACTTGGCCATAAGACATGCTAAAGGATATAGCTTTATTTTTTCGGACCCCAGATTTTTTTCCGGCCAGAAATCGACCTGCACCGATGTCCTGCAAGCAGCTGTGCCGCTGTCGCCGCAGGAAAAGGGCGATTCCGATTCAGAGTCCCTAAAGGAGGAGAAAACGAAGAACCGAAGAAGCAAAGAAACGATGTATGTGGCGCAGCGCAATTAAAGGACGGCGGACAATAAAAACCACCACGACAAAGGCAAATGCATACCAATGCAGACAAGGGCCCAGCGGTGCGGCGAGGAAGAAAGAAGAGTGTAAACTGTAATCCAATGCCAGAACACGAACAACCACCGTGGAAACTACGCAGGATAATGTGCGTATTCTTCGATTCTCATACTCTTGCCCCACTCTCCTTTCCACTGCTTCTTCGTTGCAGCGGCAGCTGTACCAGCTGTTTTTCACACACACGCACACAAACAAACACTCATATGAGAGCACACCCGAGAGTTCGATTGACCGAAATCAGTCCGCACACGTGTGTGTGCATAAGTGCATGCACGCTCTTTTAAAGCAATTTTCACCTTTTTTTCTGTATTAACAATATTTAATACGTTTTGGGGTTTTACGTGACAAATACCATGCCAGAGATTAGTTTGAAGAAACCGAAATGACAGCAGCAAGCTAATGCGATCACACTGGTCGTCTCGCTCTCGCACTCACACACGCACACAATTGTGAGTTGGAATGTTGATTTCGTGAAATTTTAAAAATGGTCGAAACGCATATCATTATCAGCTCAGCTCCCTGGAAAGCTGAGCACTTTTCACACCATTGCACTTACGTTAATTGTTGTTAGGGCGCTGCGATGGCTATTTCCGCTATATCTTGCTGCTCGCTTTCTGCACCACTTCACACGCGCTTTATTTACTTTTTTATTGTGCCACTACTCCGCTGGCACATACGCACGCACTTTAGGGTCCCAACTTTTATGGACTCTTTTCAGTTGAATCTTATATTATTAAGTAGTAGTATTGCTTGCTTGTTGTTTTGAGCAGTATTTCAAAGGCCACTGAAATGCACTGTCTGTAGGTGATTTAGCTGTTTTTATTTTACAAATTTTCGTCTCGCTTTGGGATTCTTGGGAAAAATGGACGACGATGCGTGATGGAGCTATAAATTAGAGGTGGAAAACGTCGTTGTCATCGATGTTTTTGGGCGATACTTCGATATGCTAAGGAAGCTTGAACTGACAACTCTTTTCAATTATTAAAAAACTAAACAAAATAAATACGAATTAAATATAAATTTGTATTTTGTATGTTAATTTTTTCCTAATTAGAGAATGAAAATATTTCAATAGATTTTACAACTTACTAAAGCTGGCTAGGATCGATGTTTACCACAGTTGGCAGCTCCCGCCGGATTGTTGTTACGCGAGCGATTTTTTAGTTTTTATTTCTAGGTAAATTATCAAAGAAATTGTCTAGAATGTTGACTCTACGCAGCGCTCCGAGGTTGAGCTTTCGGTAGGCTATAACTTTGCATAATTAAATATCAAGAAAATAATTGATCTTACCCGTCTTCACTGCCAGTTCCCTGCTGCCGGCTGCCTACAAAAACGTGGGATTGGCCAGCTACTCCTCACAGTCCAAAAACGACGATGGCTACTCGTCCTCCGACGATGAGAAGCCCACCAAGAAGAAGGATAAGCCCACTGAGACGGCGGCCCAACGCTTGAACCGGCTACTGGGCACCATGCAGGCCACAGATCAGCTCTCGCCAGCGGACTTTCCACGTCCTGGCGATGCCACTCGCAGGCGCAGGGAGGCCCAAAAACAGGAGGCAGCATCCAAGAATGTCCTCACCGCAGCAAAGAACATTGCCAGCATGCTGGGCACCAGTGAGAGCGACAAGAAGCAGACAGAGTCAGAACTGCTGGCCAAGCTCCTGGGACACGGCAGCGAATCTGCTTCAGCAACTTCAGGGGAGGATCAGGCAGCGGATGCTACAGCAGCTCCAGCTAGCGAAAAGGAACTCAATCTAAGGTAAACTTAACTTTAAAGCAACCGAAATACATGTATTACATTTCCTATTTTCCACCGCCAGCGAATTGATTGTCGGCATGAAGATTGATCGTCGCCAGCAGCCGCAGCAGCTGGAGCAGACTCGCGGGGAATACGTTCGCCGATCGCTGGCCTCCCGGGCAACGTCGCAGTCCAGGGATCGGCACCAACAGCAGCGCCCGCAGAGGCATATTAAGCGCGAGGCTGAATCCTTTACAGGCAGCGTCAATTTGTATGGCGGCGAGCCGCTGGGAATATTCAAGGAGGACGCCCAACAGTTGCCCATCTCCGAAGACATTCTGTCCACCTGGTCACACCTAAGTCAGCGGGAACTAAGCCTGCATGCTGCCCACCCGCCGGCCAATTATTTCGAACAAATGGTTCTGTGGACGGACCAAGGCAAGGTCTGGCGCTTTCCCATTGACAACGAGCAGGACTGGGCGGCGGAGGACGTGAACGTTGACTTCTCGGAGCACATCTTCCTCGAACAGCATCTGGAGGGATGGTGTCCCAACAAGGGGCCCATTCGCCACTTTATGGAGCTTGTCTGTGTCGGTCTGTCCAAGAATCCCTATGTGACGGCTCAAGAGAAAAAGGATCATATTCTTTGGTTCCGCGACTACTTCGAGGCCAAGAAGGACATACTCAAGGATCTGATAGCCAAAGAGCCGAAGAGCAAAAGTATTTCCGCCTAGAAACTTTGTTTTTGAATATTCGTTAAAAATATATTTTTCGCTTTATAAGACCGACGATATATAAGTATATATATATATATGATATTGTGTAGAAATATGTGTGTGAAGTCCGTTATGTATGTATCCAAGTGTATAATCCTAATACTTCGAAGGCTGTGCAGAGAACTGTGCGCGGAATGTGTGTGCAGCCGGCGGCAAGCGAGGGCTTCAGAACAGCAGGATACGCTTCTCCACCGTCTTGCGACAGATGGGACAGCCTTCGATCTGGTCGCCGCACATCTGGCACGTACCATGGCCGCACAGGAAGACCATATTCTTGATGCGATCGAAGCAAACCGGACACATGGTCTGAAAATCGAAAGTCGTTTAAATTTCATCGAAAAAAGAACTCAACCGAGCCACTCACCTGCTCCTTGATGTCCTGCAGCTGCTGCTTCAGCTTCTGCACATCGTCCATTTGGAAGTTATTGACATTGGATGGGGCCACCATCACACTGCCAGCAGCTGCCGCCGCTGCAAGATTAGATACATTCGAGGAGGCGGCTGCCAGCAAATTGTTTTGACTATTCAACTGGTTACTGCTGCCGGCAACTGGCGTGACCACCGTGTTGTTCATCGGCATGCTATGGCCGGTGGCATTGGCACAGGCAGCTGCCGCCGCAGCTTCCATGAATCTCTCGTCGGGCAGCGGCAAGGCCACACCACCTCCACCTCCAGCTGCCGCAGCCGTTACCTTTTCGGGCCGTCCAATTCCACCGCAACAAAGACTAAACGAGAGCATCTCGTCGATCTGGGTGCGACAGAGGACGCATTTCTTCATCAGGGCACTGCAGTGCTCACAGGCAACCATGTGGCCGCAGGGCCGGAAGAAGACGGCTGCCCGGCGATCCGAGCAGACCATGCACTCATCGATCTTCTCGCGCGAGGAGACCGTCTCGCGACAAATAAGGCACTTCTTCACCCTGGGAGCGCAGGTCTCACAGCAACTGACATGGCCACATGGCTTGAAAACCGTATCCCTCTTGGCATCCGAGCAGACGAGACACTCATCCAGACTGGCCGACGATTTCGGGGGATCCACGTGCAGGGACTGGCTCATTTCATTGGAGATTCCATTGAGCCCAAAGGCGGAGGAGGAGGAGGAGGCGCCTGCAGCGGCAAATGTGGAGGAAGCCGACACACTGGTCAGTGGCAAGCTGGCGGACGAGGATTGATTTAAACTGCCGCCACTGGCAGCTCGTGCCCTGGCATTCGAACTGGTGCCAGCCACATTGCCCGGCAGCTCGGAGTCATCCGTTTTCCTTTCATTATAGCACTTGACTAAGGTCTTGCACAGATTGGGATCCGGACAGAGATCCAACGGTGTCTGCTGCTTGCGATTCTTGAGGGTTAAATCGGCCCCGTTGGCAGCCAAAAAGCAGGCAATCGACGCTGATGCCTTCTTGTTATTGGCATTCCGTAAGCCCATTAGAAGTTTGCCGAATCCCTCCACATCCTGGAGCTGTTTTAGCTGCGAGAGTGTGTGATGTCGAAGGGCTTCATGCAGCGGCGTATCCCCGTCCTTGTCGGGTATATTCAGATCGGCGCCATCCTGCACCAGCAGCTTGACAATCTGCACATGCTGACGCTCCACCGCCAGGTGCAGAGCCGTCTGAAGATTAACATTCTGCCTGTCCATATTGGCCTTGCCCATGTGCACCAGCAGCTCGGCAATTTCCACGTGATTGTTGAGCGCTGCCAGGTGCAAAGCCGTGTATCCATCGTCCTTCTTCTCCTCCACAATCCAGGGACGATTCGTCTTGGTTAGCAGAATCTTCATGGCGCTGGGATTACCCTTGAGGGCAGCATGGTGCAGGGCATTGAAACCATTGTTGTTATTCAGCGTTATGTCCGCCCCGAAGTCCAGCAGCAGGGACAGCATCTCGTCGTGTTCCTTGGAAATGGCATCGTGCAGCGGTGTATCACCCTCTGAGTCCTGCAAACTGGGATGGCAGCCCAGAGTAAGCAAGGTCTTCACAACATTCAAATGGCCCTTATTCACGGCAATGTGCAGCGACGTTTGCCTCCGCTTATTTCGAGCATTCAAGTCGGCGCCAGCCTTGGCCAGAATCTCGATTACAGCCGCCTCATCGCCAAAGGCGGCGTGATGCACAGCCCGGTCGCCATCCTTGTCCTCGATCTCCACGTCCACGGCATGGCGTAGTAATACTTGTATTACCTCAATGTGCCCATTTTGACTGGCCGCTTGCAGGGCCGTGTGACCGGCGAACACGCCATTCACATTGACATCCGGACCGGAATTGGGCGAGGCACAAGATGTGGAAGGTTGGCCGGAGCCGGCTAGATACTCCTCGCAACGGGCCTGGAATAGCAGAGGGTTAAAATGTGTTGCTTTTCCACGGATTATGCAACCGCCATTCGTACTCACCGCAAATCCATTGGCTGCCGCCTTGACAAACTCCTCGGTGGCATCTCCCGAGACATTCGGCTCGAACAGTTTCTTGAGTATGGCCGAGAGTCGTTCGCCACTCGGGATGACCGGAGCACAGCTCCCATCGGCGGCCGTGGAAGAGGCCACCTTACAAACGGCTAGCGGGTTGTATGTCCACGATGTGTTGCCCACTTCGACCTTAAGGTCGTTGTCATGATACACCTGTTGCACTCTCCCAATCTTGCCCAGCGTCAGCTGCATGGCATCCGCCCATTCGCCGTGTCCGCGCTGCAATATCTTGATGCTCTCGACGTCCGAACAGATCTTGACAATGTCGCCCACCTGGAACTCGGGCGGAGCGGTTGTGGGCGAGGATACCTTGGTTAAGACGGCTGGATTGAAGGTCCAACGGTTACCGGAATTGTAGGCCACCACAATATCGTGATCCTCGTCGATGCCCACCACCATTCCGGCATTGCTCAGGCACTCGAACATGCCATCGGTCCAGCCGCCATGTCCATGCTGCAGTGATTGCACAATTTCCAGGTCCAGATCCACTGTGACCTTGTCGCCAATCTGAAAGCCATGTGGCCCCTTCCCCGGCCCATTTTCGCCCAGCAGCGGCAGGTGATCGCGGTACACATTGCTGCCCTTGGCATCGTTGACCACCTTCAGATCGGCCATTCCCTCGAAGCCCACACGATACAGATTCTTGGAGCCATTGTCCCAGATCACATAGGCAGCCGATCGTGGCGAGGCCGAGGACCAATCCTGGATCTCGTTCACCTTACCGCGCCGCCCAACGCCGCCGTCCTGATCCTCCCACTGCCAGTCCACGCCGCGCACTACACGGGCGCCCGGAAATATGCCTCTGGCCAGGACCTTCTTGGATTTGCGACGCGGCTCCAGCATCGTTCGCTCTCCACCGGGTGTGGTGATTCTATAGAAACGATGTCTCAGATGATGCTTATCTCCGTGGTAGCAAATGGAGCACAAGTCGTAGTTGATGCACTCGGCACACTTCCAGCGGATGCCAAAGATGGGCTGCTGCCGGCAGGTGTCGCACATAGTGCCCTCATGCTTGACGCCAGTGGGGGCGCTGTCCAGGATCCGCAGATCGTAGGCGCCGGCGCATCTATAGTTGGCCGCAGTGCCGTTGTCCCACACCACAACCACTTCCTCGGCAGATTCAAAATTGCGCACGGTACCGACATGTCCCTCGCCGCCATCCTGTGAAAGGAGAACATATAAAGGAATTAGTGAGTCAGTCAATCTTTCGATTTATTTGCAATTGCGTAAGTCCGAGACGCACGCTGATTAAGATGCGAAAATTATAGCTGAACTGCATCGTAATAGCAACTAACTAAAACTAAGTGTTAAGGTAGGCAATCGCTAGAGATCGTCTGTGATTATCTCCTCTAAGGGATCAACGAGTCGGAAAAAAGAGGCAAGGGAATTGCTAAAAATGTAGCGAAGATTTAAATACCTTAAGCAATGTGTTAAACTAATAAAAACCCGGAAGGCAATAGTAAAATTTACTGATAAAATTTGCGATATTTTAGACTCTTTAAACACACGGTTTTCCTTCCGAAAATGAAATACAAATACATTTTAAAATTAAAAAACTGATAAGTTATCAAGAAGATAACTTCTTGATATTTATAATAATATTCATTCAATGGTAGCTTTTTATGCAATTTAATTAGTCATCATAAATAGCACTTTGAAACTTTAAGAATTTCAAAAGAAAACCTTATCTTTTCAAGACTCATCGTTGATTAAAAATTAACGTTAAGATAATGCCATCATTTTATATCAAACCTATTGCAAATTTTGTTTATTTATTAAATGATTTAGCTCAAAAGTCTGGGTTGTAGACTAAAAAGCATTTTCCTTTCTATGGAAATCGGTGTCATCCTGGCAAGATCATTAGAAAACTGGTTTAGACAGGTAAAATAAGAAAGGGGTCAGCCTGGTTGCAATTTCTGAAGCTTGATTCTAAGGAGAACACAATGGATGCTCTAAAGAGTAGATTATAAGATAAATTAGAGGTATATATTTTATAATAAAAGATTAATTATTAATTTGTTTAAAATTTAGGTTCCTTTTTTAAGAAAAATAAGGCTTTGAAACTGTTTAAAAAGGTTAAAAAAAATGTAAATGAGGGCTAGTTAGATAGTTAGTTTATATCACGTTAAAATTTAATTAAATAAATTCACTAAACATTTATATTTCATATATTTTCTTGTTTCTGGTTTGGTCTCGCCATTAAAAAATTAAAACCAAAAGCGTTTTCCTTTCTATGGAAAATGGGTGCCATCCTGGTCGGTTAAGTGGAAAAACTGGTTGTAACAGGAGCGATTAGAAATTGCTTGGCCCCAACTGCATTTCCCTGAGCTAGATAGCAATTAGGCCACAGTCAAGATTCTAAATAATTCATTTCATTAAATTTTCTTATAGTTTTGTGTTTAAAAAAACAATGGTTAAACATGAGGGCTAAGAATCTAAGAAAAACGAAACTGAGACTCAAGCAATATGAGCTATAGACATGACTAATTTGATGAGTAAAGTTATGGGAATGCACTTTAAAAAATGTTATGAATTTCTTTGTACTTTTAAGAGATAAACATTAAAGTTGATTATTTGCATAAAAGAACATGAGAAAATTATTTGAATTCTAAAGATTTGAGGTATTTTTTTTACTTAATCAAGAATTTAACATACTTTTTAATTTTTTTTATAAGAGATTTATGTTTACTATAAACTTTTTGTTATTTCTATTTGTAAATTCGATTGTTTTCTTTATTTAAACTGTATGTAGAAAGTATTTTTTCTCTAAAATTATTTAAAAAGGGAAAAATCTTATTATTACTTTCTCAAGTTTGAAATCTTTTAAATGAATTCTTTTAGTTTGTGATTAACACACATTAATCTTTGATTTGACACTGATTGTATTTTGAATACACTTTTAACTATTTTATTTGATTTTCAAATCCACTTTATTGTTTCTTTATCAATCACTCATCAAAATCCTTGTTAACTTAAATATTAATTGCACTTTTGTTGCCTTTTCTGTAAGCTACATTTTCGAAATTTATTGAAATTATGAAAAACTGGTATTTTTTTAAGGCTATTTTCGATTCACTTAATAACCATGGCCTATATATTGGTTTACACTTTCTCCTGACTATACTAAAACCTCACTCCGCGACTCGCACTAAGACATACAGCGATCCTTAGGTGGTGCAGGAGCAGTCCGCGACAGTTCCGGGCCAAGAAGCTGGACAGAAGCCTAGTCATCGATTTGGGCGCGCGATCGATCGCGCTCTCTTGCAATTAAAGCAATTGATCTGGTCAATTGCCCAGGGGCGAGTGCTGCGACAAGCTGACGACGAGCTGCCGCCGCGATGCCTCGCCGAAAAAAACCAAAGCAGAAAACTTGACCTCACCTGTTTGTTCCACTTCCAGTCCGGTCCGCGGATCACCCGCGCCCCCACTCCCTCCATGGAGAAGCGCCTGGCGACGGCTGCCGCCGAGTTAGCTGCTCCTGCACCGCCGCCTGCCGCGGCCGCTGTCGTGGAGGAGGTGTTTCCACTTGCAACTCCTCCACCTGCAGCAACGACACCGCCGCCGCTGCCGCCCCCGCCTCCCGTTGCACTGCTCACTACCACACCCACAGCCGTCGATTGCTGGGTGCCCGTGTTCGTGTTTGTAGGTGCTCCGTTGGCCGCCGCCGCGTTCGTAGAGTCCTTGCCCGACGTGAGAGTGGCCGCGCAAGACATTTTCCCCACTCCGGCACGGCTTTAAAACGATGGCAACAGACAATTTCTTAGGTTTTATGGCGTTGAAAATCGGAAGTCAAGGAATTTTTTGCTTAGCGAGTCGACCGGTGTGACCGTCGCTGGTCGTTACGAGAATACCACGAAAATGGCAGCAGAGCTAAACTCACAAGGTTCAAAGATATCGTAAATAAAAAAAATATTTTTTGTAAATTTTGTTTTTAAAAATCAATAAAATCCTAAGTTTAAAAATAATTAATTTTAGTTCAAAAAGCATTTGTTTATCACTTTTTATCTGGTTACTTATATTGAGTACTGAATTAAAAAAGTTTTTAATTAAAATTTGTATTAATTTTTTATAATATTTACATACATTATTAATAAATGAAAATATTAATTATATATTTCATTTGTCAGATTTTAGTTTCTTTTTTGATGGTATTTGTAAAAAAGAATTCTTCTAAAAATGGTAAAAACCTTTTTTTCCGCGACTATTAATCATTGTTTATGGTTCCGGTTAAAGAATAAAATAAATCTAGCTTGTAACCGTGGTTTATATATTACATATTATAATTAATATACATATATATTTATAGAGATATTTAATTTTTTTAGTTTTATAAGCCAAATTTACAAATACGTTAAATACGCATTTAAAAAAGATAGTTTTTGTTTAATATTAATGTTTTTTATACTTTATAAACTACTCAAGTCATTATTAAATATTTATGATAAAATTAAAAACAAAAACACAGCTGCTTAAGTCGAAGTGTTAAGATATTGCTCTGGATTGGGCAGAAATGCTTCAAGGAAGCCAATTCCTTTTGGCAAAAACTGAAGGTTTTCATTGAACCGATACAGTTCCGGCTGCAGGACATCAGTGAAACAAATCTCCTCGACATTGGCTATTTGGATGTCGAAAACGACTCGTTCAAAGCGAACAAGAGGTTCGTCCTCGATGCATTTAAGAACCGTCTTTCGCACAAAGATGCGATTCGTTTGTCTAGAAAAGAGCATTAAAGAAGAAAAGATCTTACTACAGATCGTCTCCAGATCTATAAACAATTATATAAACTCACCTCAAAAGCCTGGCGTTCGTCGAGGTAAGAACTGTCATCAATTTGTGAAACGTTCGCCTGATCCCCACAACAATCTTATCGATGCGATGCAGAAACTTTCGGAAAGACTCCTCGTCACTGCCCCCGAGTGCATCGCTGAGATTCGGTGGCATCTTGAGACTAAGCTGAAAGTTTAGGTAGTGATCGAACGTTGTCCAACGCTCGGGAAAGCTGCCAGCCATCGCCTTGTCCTCCGCTATGGAGCAAACGCGTATGGCTGACTCGTCCTGCTCGTCCAGCATCTTGTAGTTAACCACAATGCGAAATGTGGTCAGCAGGCGATGGTAGAATATCAATTGTTGGGATGCCTTGAGCTGGAAGTCGAAGATCCAGTTGGGCTGCTGGTCGGCCAGCAAGCGGTCCAGGCGGTTGAAGAAGGATTCCGTGGACTTGGCAGGGGCTTTGTCTCGATTTCTTTGCGATTTTGGTCTATAAAAAAAAGGTATTTTAGGATTTAGTTAACAAAAATGTAGTACAAGTTATTACCTCTTGAGCTTCTGCATTAGCATAGCTCTGTCCCAATGGAATAGCCTCTCCTCCACTTTCGTCTCTTCTAGGGATTCGTTCATTTCCATTTCCTGACTCTTGATCTGCCAATGCTTTTGCATATCTTCAAATCTGGGCTTCTGCCGCTGCCGGCGCAGTCGCTGACGATCTTTGGTAAACTCGAAATAACTTAATTGGGGCAGCACAAAGGAATCGGTGCTCCGTCTCGTTTCGCTCAAGGAACGATTGCAGTTGCCGCACTTCCTGCACGAGGCACTGCTCCCAGCAATAACAACAGGAGTTACTTGGGCCTCACAGAGCTCAGGCCGGTGTTCTGGTTCCTCGATCGGTTCATTTTCGGTGGTCTCCTCGGCCAGCGTGGAAACTAAACTTATCTGTTCGTTGTCTATTTGGTTTTGTGCCTCCATTTCGTCGTCCTCCTCCTCCACATCTATTGCGCCGGCAAAAATGGTGGTGTCGCCAGAGAGATTAATGAACTTTGTGTGGGCGACGGCATAGCTTTTGAAGGTCCGATCGGTGGAGGAGCCACTTTCCCTCCCACTCGACTTGCGCTGCTCCTCCTGCGTCTCCTTGAGAAAGTAATTGGTCACATCCGTTATGGTGATCGGTTTCTCCTCCAGTTCCGTTGGCTGCGGCAACTGCAGGTCATACCCTAGGCAGCTCACTTGTTCCAACTGCGTCAATGCCGCTTGATAGTCCCTCACTGGTTGCACCGTCTCATCAAAGTGCTCGGTCCTGAAGCTCGGCAGGAACCTATGTGTCTCTGTCTCCTTTTCCGGCGCTAGGTTTGCACCTTCCCAGGCGCTGTCCTCCTTCTTATCGATCTCCATTTCCATTTGGCTATCGGCAAAGAGCTGGGTGAGCCGCTTCTTCGACTCGGGCAGATTGGGTGTGAGATGTTTCGGGAGTCGCTTGTGATTTGCCTCGTTTACAGGTGTCCCAAATCCAGAGGTGTCCATCCTTGCAGGATGATAAATGGAGCGTTGTCTATGCTTTGGCTTGGGCATTGGCGTCTTGCACATTTCCTCCTGATCCTCGAACTCGGTCTGCGACATGCCGGGCGATGTTATCGATGTCAGCCTGGGATGGGGCATTGGAGTGATTACCAGGATATCGGGTTTGGGCATCGTCTCCTGAGGACTTTGGTAATCCACAGGCTGGTTTATTGACTTTAAACTCAAATCCTCAAAAATCTGCTCAGCCATCAGAATGGTAATTCTTGACTTTGGACGCGGTAGCTCCTCTTGGTTTGGTTTGAATGCCATTTCCAGATCTTCCTCGATTGGCTCAGCTTTCACGAGAGTTTGTCTCGACTTGTGCTGTCTATATGGAAAAGAGGTTTCCTCGAAGCTATTGTGCTTTGAAAGAGATGGTTCCTCTTCAATGGGTTCTGGTTCTATGATTGTTTTTCTAGGTTTTGAGGAATGGTAAACATTCGTTTCCTTGTCCGTAATGGGTTGCTGCTTTGGCAGCGTTTGTTCCCTCGAATGTGAAACAATCTCATCATCCTCTATGGCTTCGGGTTTTATGATAGTTTTTCTAGATTTTGAAGATTGATAAAAATCAGACCGCAGGTCGGTCTCAGGATGCTGCTCCAAAAACCTGCTGCTGACTGGACTTTCTAAATCCATATCCTGACCTACTTCTTCAGGATGCTCCTCTCCGCTGATCGCCTGCTTCGTTGATTCAGATTTGTGATGTCTCTCTGCTGAATTGCAAGTGAAATCCTCAAGAATCGGCTCCGCCATTAGGATAGTATTTCTAGGCTTTGAACGGATGGGAATATTTGATTTAAACGCAGGCAGCTGCTCTTCCTCCAGGGGTTCAGCCATTAAAAGTGTGTGCCTTGTCCTCGGTCGATGAGGTGCCTCTGGGGCTTTGTACTTTAAAAGTGATGGTTCCCTTGGTTGCAGAATGCCTATATCCTCTTCTATGGCCTCCGACATGGTCATCGTTTTTCTGGATTTGCACGAGGAATATTGAGTTAAGGACTCCTTGTCATTAGGCTGCATCTCCTCCTCTTCCATGTGTCCAAGTGTTTGCCTAGTTTTAGTAGCCATCCGGAGACCATCTGGTGGATCATTCTTGCTAAAGTCCATCTCCTCTTCCATGGGTTCGTCCAACAAAACATTTTGCTTTGATTTTGATGGATTCTCTAGGGGGGCGGAGATTGCTACATTTTCTTTTTCCAGCTCCTCTGCTAGATGAAGTGTGTGCCTCGGTTTCGCCACCGAAGCGGAGTGTAGTTCAATTGGCGTATCGATGACCTCCTCTTCCATGCTCACCTGCATTAAGAGAGTCTCCCGGCGTTTAGATTTCATGCGGACATAAGCTGGCGCTGTGGCTGCCTCTTTGACCTCTTTTGCTCGCCGCAAATCCGTGATTTTCTGATCCTGAACCGGGGGAGGAGCTGTGGCATTCACAACAGAATTCACAGGCAATGATACTGACTGATCCGCTTCCATTTCTACAGGCTGATAAACAGTGCGTCGAGGCGCAGGAGGAGCTGTGGTTTTCACGGCAGAAATCATGCACAATGATTGATCCTCCTCCATTTCGACAGGCTGAAGAATAGTGCGTCGAGGAGCTGGGGCTGATGATCTTAATTTTTCTTCAGGCAGAGGAGCTGTGGTTTTCACGGCAGGAATAGCGGAGAATGATAGTGACTGATCCGCTTCCATTTCTACAGGCTGGTAAACAGTGCGTTGAGGTTGAGGAGGAGCGGTGGTTTTCACGGAAGGATTTACAGAGAAAGATACCGACTGATCCGCCTCCATTTCTACAGGGTGATGAATAGTTCGTCGAGGAGCTGTTGCTGATGATCTCGACTTTTCCGCATACATTTCTTCAGGCAGAAAAGAAGCTGCAGTTTTCACGGCAGGAATAGCAGAGAATGATAGTGACTGATCCGCCTCCATTTCTTCAGGTTGATGTATACTCGGACGAGGCCTGAAGCTGGGTTTGGGGTGATGGAAGTCCTGCCTGCTGGCCGGGCGCTCCAAATCCAACTCGCAATAATCGTAGGTGGTCTCCCTTCTCGTTGAGTTTTTGGAAGTATTTCTGGACTGCGTTTCATCCCCCAATTTGGCGTGAGCCAAGAAGTTGGTGTTATTCAGCATTATCTCATCCGCTTGGGAGAGTCGATAATTAAGCTTATCATCCTTATCCTTATCCTTTACTTTATCTTTTGCTTTTGCTTTATCTCTGATCTCCTTTTGAGCGGAAGCCATTGGTGGCGGGGACATGGCCATGCTTTCGCTAAAATTCAGCATTCCCCGCGGCTTGATGCTGCTCTTTATGTCCCGCACCGGACACCCATCCTCCGTCTCCATTCCAACGTCATGGCAGTAACGTTTCATCTTGCGATCCGTTGTGGGTGTCTTGGGGCCATTGGGAAACAGCTGAATCTTGCCCGACTCCAGTTCCTCGTTTAGTTGACGCAAGTTAATCCTCTTGCTGATACGCTTACCCGATATCATGTCGGGGGGCACTAGCATGGAATCGTCGTTAAAATTGATGGTGCTATTGGCGCTTTTGGCGCTATCGAAGGATATATTGGCCGGTGGTAAGAGGTCCCTGTCTGAAAAAATGTTATAAAAAGAAGGATTATTTTAGAACTAATTTCAGATTTAAAGGATAATATTCATTTTTAGAGGTAATTACAGATTTAAATGTGATTTAATGTTAAATGCCAAGACGTTATTTGAAACTATAAGATAAACAAAACATTAATTAAAAAATGGTTAACATTTTTTTTTAAAGTTTTAAGCTTTATAGAAACATTATTAACAATTAAAAAGTAAGCTATCAGAATAATAATTTTTTTGAAACTGAAGTAAAAGGCAAAGCTGGAATTATTATCAGTTTTTACATAAAAATAAGTTTTAAGGCGAAAAAGTAAAAAATAAAAAGTAATAAAGTAATGTAAAAAAAATGAGATTTACTGAGAAGTTTGATTTTGATTTGATTTTAAAATTTGATGCTGATTTGCGTATGTACCAACTGTACTGTTTTCTGATAAATATTGTATTTTTTCTTATACTTCCATTAAATTTTTCATTTTTCAATATAAATCTATAAATCAAAACGCACCATTTAAGGAACACGAAAAGGATATATCCACGTCGCCATGTTGAGTTACATTCTTGACCGGCTTAACCACCTCCTCCTCCTCCAGTTCCATGAAAAGTGATTTCTGTGCCGGACATATGTTCTCCTTTTCGTTGGCCATCAAATTCTGCTGGTCATTAAACATTTCCAGCTCAATGTCCTCGGGTTCCAGCTGCATATTGCTCTGATACTGAGAAGCACGAGCCGCTGGAGCCGAATCCATGGAAATAGGAGCAAGTGGCGTGATGTCCATAAAGGAGTCACTCATACAGTTAGCTGTGGTGTGTATGCTGCTCTCCTTTTTGCCGTCACTCGTATTGTGGAGGACGGACTTTTGCAGCCTGGCTACCAAGGAACCCGACATTACATCTAGAGTCTTGTCCATAATCCGACGATCGTAGAGGGTGTCCTGCAGCCCCTGCCGCTCCTCGAGCGTAAGGGCCAGCGAGTCGCGAGCAGCGTTCAGTGGCTTCTGCTTATTCCTTGACAACTCGCAGGGCAAAAGGGTTACATCTACGCTGGTCTGCAGATTCAGCGTAATATCTATGTTGCTGCGTTCGCAGAGGCTGATCGGCGGCAAAGAGATGTTTTCCTTGTCCTCACCATTTAAGGCTTGTGTACCCGACTCTGATCCCGATCCCGTTTGCGAGTTGTCCTCAGCGGTGAGGTGATCGGACACCTCGTACGAGTGGTTCCAGTTCTTGGGCTCCTCAGTGTTCACGAATTCCCTGAGGGCAACGAATGGGATTATTATATAGCGACATCCCCGCAGGGATTCCTATAGGCAAAAACTCACCTCACGGACTTTTTCCCACTGAAGCTGATGCGGCGCTTGATTCGTATCGCCGTTGTGGTCGTATCCTCATCATTGATCGGCGCTCTCCGAAGCTGCAAATAGAACATTTTCAACGTATACACCAATGCCCTGTTTGTTTTAGTTGTAGAAAGCACTCACTGAACTTCTGCGATTGTTTTTATTCATGTTTTTATGCTGTTAAATGTTGTTTGCGTTTAAAATACGACGCCGCGCCTTCTGTGTGAATGGCTATGCGCGTCGTGTCTTCGTCTCGTTGGGAGTGGCACTCGCTAGGGTTTTGTTTCTCAATCTGGCAGCGCCTAGCGATCATTTTGGCGGAAACGGGCACACTGGTTTTTTTGGTTGAGGAAATTGGAAAATCTTAAAAAATATAAATAAATAAACCGCCTGTCCAAATGCCAGCTCCAATTCCCCTTCTGTGGATCACATTTCCAACTTCATATACCATAAATTTTATTCACCGTTAAATCCAATAATAAATCACATGCTTCAGAAAGTTCTTAAAGAACAAAAAAAAAAACTGGAAAAATGCTCAAGCTTTGAACGTATCCTTCTCCTTGCGCAGCTTTGCCATACACACTATGGGATCGGTGGCGTCGCCAGCATGCTTCTGCACTGTGGATTCGTGGACGCGCATAAACGGATTCCAGGACTTCTCCTCGCCGATGGTTGACGGAACAGTGGGATCCTGCGAGGCACGACGATGCTTGGCCCACTCAATTCGCTCCTGGATCACCGCGTTGTCCGGCTCCACATGCCGGGCAAAGCTCATGTTCTGCAGGGTATACTCGTGCCCACAGAACACCTTTGTGGTATCCGGTAGAGCAGAGAGCTTGGTGACCAGCGCCTCGTACATCTCCGCGGGCGTGCCCTCAAAGAAACGTCCACAGCCGCCCTGGAACAGGGTATCGCCGGTGAAAACGGCTCCCTCGCCGCTGCTGCCATCAGCGGCCGTGACATGGTAGCAAATGTGTCCGGTGGTGTGACATGGCGTTGACAGACACTTTACATTCAGGCTGCCAATGGTGAAGGTGTCGTCCTGCTTCACCTTGTGGTTCAAGGCACCGATGCGGTCATCGCCGCCGTACACATCCAGCGCCTGGGCCCACAGCTTAACCAGCTTTTCATTGCCGCCGGCATGGTCCCAGTGGTGGTGGGTGGTCAATACCTTGTTCAGGGTCACCTGCGCCTCCTGCACCGTCTTGATCACCAGCTCCGGGTCCACAGGATCCACCACAGCAGCCTCGCGAGTCTTTTCGTCCACGATCAGGTACATGTAGTTGTCCTGCAGGGCCGGCAGGATTTTAATGTCCATGCCCGCGAGCTTTACATTTTCCAAAGTGCTGTGCATGCCTCTCAAGCCGACTTTCCGTAGTTTTTGGACTGAAACGAGACCAAATTTACAGGTCAGAAGATGACATACGGAAAGGTCACTGAAACATAGGAACGGGCAAACAAGTCAACGAAAAAAAAACACAAATGGCGAGCTGCCAGCGGGAGGAGATTAGATTAAACACATATGCATGGATAGATTACGCTTGACGAGACTTGGACAGACGGGCACAGCCAGAAATCGCCTTTGCGTGGACCCGGCACCAGAGAGAGGGGGCGTCGGAGGAGCCGCCAGCCGTAGGCCCAATCGCAGACTGCTGGACGAACCTCGGAAATAGGCGGCCGTCAACTGGGTTTCCACCGAGGTGGAGACATTGCGCCACGCGGAGGACAGCATTGTGGCAATGATGGTTATATTGATTGGCTAAAGCGGGGGTGCTGTGCGAGATGAATTTAATAATAGTCTCCAAAAAGTAATTACAGTTGTTTTTCTTTTTTTATCCGGTATTAAACAGAGAATGTGACCGTATCTTCCGTTGGTCGATTTGCCGTTTACGTTGCTGAATTTGCCCGAGAAACGAGACAACGCGCGCAATTAACAAAAATTAACTTAAATTTAAATAGACTTTACAGTTTCTGTCTATGGCATTAAAAACGCCTTCGCTTATTTTTTTAATTTAAACAATTTATTATATTAATTTTTTTAATTTAAACAATTTATTTTATTACACCAATGAGTTGAGTTTTGAGGGTTAGATAAAGTACATTGGATAAGTTTTCTTAAAATTCGACAACGTCTTCAGGTCCCTAAGCGAACGGTTGCTGAAATAAATTAAAACTTTAGTAAATATCCCAGATCGATGTTTTCACTTACTCAGTGAGATAGGCGCGGCCACGTTTGGCCGCCTGATGAGCCACATAAGCCGGTGCTGGATACGAAACCGCTCGATTGCAGCGCGGATACATGTAACAAAGGTTATAGGTCAACCGCTGGAGCAGATTAATATCAAGTTCGCCCGCATTCTCAATTACATTGTAACGCGTAGGCCTGGCCGTGCCGAAGGATGAGTGGCTCACCATAAAGAACTGGACCTCGTTGGGATGAACAATGGTGCTATCGACCACTGTTCCGGGCTCCACATTGTTATAGTCTTTCTTGGAATTATTGAACTGCCTCGCAGGCTGCTGTGTCGGAAAGAAGCGAGTATGATGACGCTTCACCACAATTATGCAGCAAATCTTTGGTTCAATATCGAGCTGCGGGAAAGTAAAAGGGTTCAAGAAATATACAGCCAATCATGGTTTTAATTAAATACCTTAGCACACGCTGCTCTAATTCCTCTCAGCTCATTGCTTTTAATTTTCGGAAACTGGCCATCGTCCACTCCATCCCGAAAGTAAATAATGTGTTCAGGATATGCCTTGCGATACTCCTTGTATACACGCAAATGTTCCAGAGCTATTGACTCCATATCCTCGATCACCTCCAAAGTGGAGCGCTGAAGGCGAATATTGTTATTATAGACAGCACCATAGGGATCGTGAGAGGCGACCACGCCCACCACACTGGGTATATCACGTTGATCCGGCGACGGATGCGTTACATCGGCGCCCAGGAACATAACATTATTGAGCATAACCTCCTTTAGTTTGTGATTAATGCCGTTTAGCTTTAAATTGACCTTAAGCAGGATGTTGAAAATGATCTGGGAATCCAGCTTGCCTTCAATAGTAGACTTTTTGATGCACTGCGTCAGAATGCCGTGCTGCAGTTCGGCCTTCTGCTTAATGGTACCGTAACTGACTCCATTCCGTGTCATGATCACAAAGGCCAGATCACAATGGCCTAATAGACATTCGAAGCGCTTATCTAGATCACGCTCGTCCCAAAAGTCCAGTATTTTAGGCTTATTATCCAAGCACACGTTCAACTTCTTAGCTTGGGCAAGCACCTCCTGCGCAAAGTTGTCTACCCGGTAGTAGGACATCTTCTTAAGATACAAAATCGCCCACTTGTGCGCCTTCTGTTTGGGTTCAAGGAAACACATGTTGTTCATCCGCCACGTTCCCTTCGTAACCGAGCAATACGTGTTGTTATGGTACTCCAACTCCGGCGGTGCGAGAGTCCGTGTCTTCACCACAATAAAATCGCTGGCAATGCGAATGCCAAAACGGCTGATGGTCGGGTCCAGGTTGTGCTGAAAGAACTTTAGCAGATTCATGATCTTGGCCTTTCGCTCACCGGTCGATGTGGCGGCATATCGAATCATCTGGGTCACCTGAGTGACTCCATCTTTGCGCTGCAACACAAATTGAATTAAATGAGAATAAAGTGAATTGAAGAAATCACAAGTTACTCACCTTTAATACTTGACCTCCCTCGATGTCGCACAGCTCGATGGGGAGCATGATTTTCTTGGCGGGAGGACCAACGTGCAGGCAGTGAAGCTGCGGATACTTTAGTTTGTAGTTGCGATTCTTGAAAAAGTCCGCAACGGTAATCTCCTTGCCATCCAGCTGGAATTTCTCACTGTGAGCTGGAAATGGCGAAAGTCCATTTACTTTGTAGCAACGTGGCATGGTGGCAAAAGATTTTGGGGGCTTATAAACCACATTGAGGCCCTTCAGAAACGACTCAATGGTGGGGCGCGTCTCCTGGTCGATGACTTCCTTTTTCGGACCATATTTCTGCAACCAATCGAGCACCGGCATGGCTATGGGAAAGGACTTGTGCGATATGTCAACATTTAGGCAGGGTCGATCACCCAGTACAATGGCCTGGAACAGGCCCACCAAAACTTCGTATCCGC
This sequence comes from Drosophila mayri, assembly GCA_008042485.1. Taxonomy (NCBI): domain Eukaryota; kingdom Metazoa; phylum Arthropoda; class Insecta; order Diptera; family Drosophilidae; genus Drosophila; species Drosophila mayri. The sequence continues at coordinate 869,047 of VNJN01001215.1, forward strand.
CGTCCAGCTCCCTGCGTCTCCTTGTACCGGAAGTAGGGTAGAAGGATCGACCAGCCCGAATGGACTTTCTGTGACACGGAGACGCCAGCACCACCTCCATACACTGCATTTCCCTCAGGGGCTTGTCAGAGATGCTCTTTGATGCATAGCTGCACCTCTTTAGGGAACTAAAATTTATAACCGGATCGGCTGTCTCCTTGATCTCCACAGTATAACGCAGGCAGCGGCCATAGCTATCTTTAACCTGGAAAGTGTTCAACCAGAGGTTTATCTTACCATATCCAGAACCCCCCAATCCCCCAGCATTTTACTCACAGTTACTTCCGGATTCTGGGAATTGGTTGGCAACCTATCCACCGAATAGCAAGAGGCTTTGCCATCAAAGGAGACTTCTAATCCGCCCAGTTGGTTGACGCGGAACTGCTCAAATGCCTCTCTGTAGAATTTCTTAAGCCGTTCCGGTTGGATCTTCACATCGTAGTGGAAGAAATATTCCGGCATTTTCTCCATGTCAATCTTTAAATAGTTAACTTCCACTTGGCCGGGTGTGCCAATTGTGCCCCGCTTGATGCTTACAGCTTGTAAGCCTTGATCCTGACCCTGCCGGGAAGCATCTTGCTGCTGAGGTGGTCCACTTGCCTGGTTAACATCTTGCGGTCCTTGTGGTTGTTGTTGGTTGTGTCTTTGTTGCTCACGCTGTGGCTGTCTTCCTGGGCCACCTTGATGGGAGCTGCCATGTTGTCCTTGTGGGCGTTGGCGTTGCGTTTGAGTGCTCCAAGTGTCCACCTGTCCAAGTGGCTGCTGATGTCGTCCTGCGCGTTGACCGCCCCATCCTTGACCTGCCTGAGATCTCTGCTGTTGTTGCTGGCGGCCTGACGATCCAGAGCTAATGGAAGGACCTGGTCCCACTTGAGTGCTACCTGATCGTTTTGTTTACAAAATAAAGTGAACGAAAATAAAATAAAATGTTCTATTTTATTTAAATAATATATAAAACAAAATCCTACACTAAATAATTTATATAAACAAAACTATTATTAAAGCTTAAAAATCCGTTATGAAAATTAACTAGTAAACTTTTTAAATTTAAGGAAAATTGATGAATCATCTTTAAACAAAAACCTTCTCGAAGCTACCTACAGAATTGCATCATAGCAAATAAATAAATGTGGTGACTCCCCGGAATAGCCTTATCTAGTTTTCTTTTTGTTATTAATTTTACTGACCTTGTGGTTGTGTGGGTGGTGAAGCAACAGCTTTCTCATCCCGTGGCTTATTTTCTGTAACGTTTCAACAATTTGTACTTTTATTTATTCATTACTCATTACAACTCACTTTGTTTCTTTCCCATTTTTAAGTGAATTTTCCTTTGTTTTTAATTTCACTGAATTTAGTAACAAATTAGCGCTGTTTAATGTGTAACCGAAACTGACTCGATTTCGAACTGCAATGATCGTAGATTAAGCATAGTATCCAGACAGTAAGAAAACAAATATACTAGAATAGTGTGTGGCACTTTTTAGTATTTTTCGAGCGGGCTGCGAAAAAGAATGGCAAATTTAATAAAACAGACTGTTCGCGACCATCAATTGCCCAATTGTAATTAACTATAAATATATTTTACTGAAATAAATGCAAGTTATCTAAAACGTTAAGACTAAATGCTGAAATATTAAAGGGGAAAGATTTTAAAATTATTCTTTTATTTTACAATCAATTTCGATCGAAGTTTCGTCCTTAAATTTTAAAATAAGTTCAAGCTATTTCCCAGGGAGCCATTAATAGAAACTATTATTTTCTGAAAAGTATAAAATAATTAATTAAATATAATATATTAAATATAAACATTACTAATACTGTCAGTAATTCGTTTTGAAGAATTTTCCTGACTCCATTCGTCAGCTTTAGAATGTATTTGCGACCATTTCATATTCCCCCCAGTTGTCAGTTAGATTTAAGAGAGAACTTTAAACAAAATCAAAATAAACCCGGAAATCCAATGTCCGAGACAACAGATCCAAATGGCTCCACCTCCAAGTCGAATCTGATTAAAATGCATAACGTGGGCGTGACGGCAAAGATGCAATCCCCACTGAAGAAGATACTGCCCAGGATGAACTCCTCCACCGACTCGGATGTGTATCAACATGCGGCCACACAATATAGCATTTTCAAGACTGATAATGGCGGCGATATGTCCGAAACTACGGTGGCCGGTAGCTGCAGTTCCCCACAAACCCTGTACGAGATGCATGCAGAGCCGGAGCATAGTCTGCTCCAGCTCCAGTCGAAGATTAAGCCACAAAGGATCGAGTTCCAGCGCTACAGCAAAAAGCGTCCCCCTGTGATTGTGCCGAAGCGATCTGCTCCCAACCTGAAGGAGCGCTCCAAGCCCCACAAAACCCAACAGGTGAAAAAGGATAAGGTGGGACTGCTGGGCCGCCTGATCCAGTCGCTGGACAATATGTGCAAATGCCAGAGCCAGCAGAAGGCCATTATCGATGACTTGCCGGAGCCGCAGTGGAATCGCAAGGAGGCCACTCGACACACCTGCATCGGCATCTATCCCTTCGAGCATGGCTGCGCCGAGTATTTGGCCACCACCGACACACATCCCAAGATCAATTCCATTGTCCTGGCAGATCGGGCCACCACATATGCCACCCATTTCTGGGCCGAGCTGTTCGGTCTGCTCCACATAGCCGTGGCCTTCGTGGTGGCCTTCATCCTGCAGAGCTACCGCTTTGTGCTCTACTCCCTGGTGAACACACTGATTGTGGGACTGCTGCACATGACCTCGGACTACCTGGTGAAGCCGTTGTTGACTATGCTTTTTAATGGTTACCTGCAGCCACCTTTGATATTTCTCTACAATGTTCTGTGCTCGATAAGGGATATCCTGGAGCCGGTGGCCGAGACCATTAATAACTTTATGAAGCCCTTGGCCACAGTGGGTAATAGTGTGCGATTGGCGGATGTCAACTACCGGCAGATAAAACGAATAGCCAAAGATGTTTGAGTTTTGCTTTTATAGTTATTAAATTGTTAATTTTGTTACTTTGTTAATCAGTTAATTTGTTTACTTTGTTTTTAGTTTATTGATGTTGATTTCTGTTTGTTATTTGGAAAATAAAAAATACATTAAATCCATTATCAAACTTAAAAAAAAAAAACAAACTTTGGAAACTAGAATTTTGATTAAATTAAACATATTTATTTATGATGGAAATTCATCGTTGATTAATCCTTTGGAAAGCAAAGTTATATATTAGATGGTTGGCAGGACTTTCACTTGAAATCTGTTCCATTTTTATAATCCTGCATCCCTGTTGTTTCATTTCCTATCATTCCTTGTGGGGCGGAGCCTTTACAACCCCCAAAATTTTCAACAAGTTCTCTCAACTTCAACACTCTCTGCACACAATATTACGCACATTCCAAAATCCAGATCGGATTACATTGTTTTTCTTGTTTCACAGAATTGTAGTCATGGTGACACACCCCCTCCCCTTTCGAGGGACCCTTCAACTTAAGGGTTGGTGCGGCGCTCAATTACGTTGAATGCAACATTTATGATTTATTTGCTCATTTTGCGGCCAGGGAAAAAGCATATGTCCAAAATAAAAAGCAACAAAATGTTCACTAATTGTGTCCCTAGAGTATTTAATTTGTAAAATTTTGGGTTAATGAAGGGGCTAGAAAAAACAGATTTTTTAGAAAAACCTCTTTTTTTGATTATTAAAAGTTAAGGGGGATGTAGAAGATTTTTAAAATCACTTTAAATTAATAAAATTTAATATAAAATGTGTGAAATACATTTTTAATATATGTTGGCGCATTTTTTATTTATTTTTGTAGCTGCATTTATTTTTAAATTGATTAAGTTTGTATTTAAAATTGTTAAAAAGTAAACATTTTGAATAACATTTAAATCTTATTTTTATTTTCACTGATTTTAGAGATTTAAAACCCCAAGGACACCCTTCGATTTCAGGTACCTTCCTTCAGTCAAGCCAACTTATGAATGGATTTATCCTGATTTTATCTTATCAACATCCTTTCACCTTCTATCAATTTTGGAAAACAGCCCAATTTTCCAAGAACTCAAGGCATTATATTTAACAAAAAAAGAAAAATGTAAAACAGATCTGTAAGAATGATTGCCATCAAGTGGCTTCAGTTTGCAATTCCGTTTAAGTTTTCATTTTCAATGGAAGTGTCCCATACACAAGGCCATTAATTACTATATATTCATATTCATGCAGTCACCTTGTAAATAAACAAATAGTTGGAGTAGAAATAAGGAGTTGTATTTATGTTATTTATTGGCTGCCTGGAGAGGGAAGCAGCAGCGAAGCTTTCATTAATGAGAATAATGAGCTAGTGGTTGCCAACGAAGGATCGTCTTACACGGCAATGGAATCGGTGGAGGAAATTGGACTACTCATAGTCCGCCCAATTATCTGTGGAAATTGTTTTTCCCCCAGTAACACGGCATATGTTTGAAATTAATGAAGGAAACTGAAAAGGCATTGATTGATTTGGCGGCAACAGAAAAAGATTATTAATTGGTTTGTCAGCTGGATGTGTCTTTAAATATTTTTGTTAGCTTTGATTATAAGCTAAGATATTTTGAATGGGAATTGGGTTCCATAATTTTAAGTAAATGAATTGTTATATAAATGTAATATATATTATATATAGATTTAAATCAATTACTTTAAATGCAGGTGTTTATTTAGCTTTCAGGTTTCTATTCATAAAGACTGTTTGTTTTTTAAGAAAACCTCTAACTGTGGTTATATTTTCTATAATTTAAATAGCTCTAACTTTCATATTTTAATATTTAAAGTGCCTAAAAACAACTATTAATTGGATTCTCCTGAGATGTCCCCATAAAAATCCATTTCCTAGCCACGCATAACACCCAAATAACACTAAATTTTTCATCGAAAAGGTGCGAAAATCATTTGGCATTGCCCCAGACAGACAAAGACTCTCCCACACATAATCCCCTCGGTTGGCCCATTATTGTGTGATCGACAGGCGGATAAGAAAGGGAATCCTCCTCCGCATGAATGGGAGCACCACCAGACAGGCATCGGGACAAGGTGACACCTTACCTTACAAAGCGTTTTTGTTGGGAATTTCAGGATTACAGATGGTAAGCTGTTTTCTGGGCTGCTCTATTTTCTATACTCGCCGGAATTTGGAGGGGATTAACCAGGCTCTTACTGCTATGGAATGATGACGTTTGCTAAATATCCTCTCGAGTGTCCTGTCTTTTTGCGAGAAGTTAAGCAATTTGTCGAATGTCGACATTGGAACAATGCCCTAGTACAAAGGAAAACCATTGAAAAGCAATTCCAAATCTCGGGGCTGGCCAGCCACAAATGGTTATGCAAGAAGTTACAAGAAAATGTACAATTTGAGAAGAACTTGACGGAGTTTTCGCATGGAAAATTGAGTAATAGCTAGAGATTATGGCAAAGTGCCTTCCAGTTTCCGAGTATATTCAAGCTGGAAGGAATTATAATGCTGGATGATGCAAAAATGATGGTCAAATCTGAGCCTGAAATGTGAGAGGTGCTACTTAGTTGGCAGGAAGTGGTCATACAATAAGAGGATTACGACAAGTTGAAGAAACAGAGATGTAAATTTATATAAATAAATGGGAACTTGAGGAAATATGGTAAAAAATATTTACTTGATATTATTTAGAGGTAGAATATTAATGAAAGTTTGAATAAAATTAGAATAGTATTTAATTTAACTAATTCTTTATTTTGCGTTAGTTTATTCTATTTATTTTCAGTTAATATTTCAGTTATCTTGAACTTTTGTAAAATGTTAATATTAAAATACTTCTAAAGGATATTAATTAAAATAATTTGAATTTATAAACATTAAACTTTTACTTAAAATCAATCACACTTGAAATAAACCAATTTATAACTTTATTTTTCTTTTTCCAAAGTAATAACCTTATTTACATGATTTTTCCTAACAAAAAATGGCTTAAAAAATAACCAATTCTCTCCGTTTTTCATATTTTTTTGTGTGTTTTTTTTCTAACTTTTAGAGCCTGCAACTTCATTTATTTGTTACGAAGTTGCATTCATGCGCTTGCATTATTTAGGAAACAGACACCAAACGACCAAAAGAAAAAATCTGCTGGCTCAGCCAAACACGATAGTGTGGGAACCAAAAGACGCGTTTGCCACCGAGTTCTAAAAAAAAAATAATAAAAAAAGCTTAGTTTTGACAGCTCGTAAGTCCTGACACGTGATTTTAATAAAGGAATTAGTCCGGCTGAGATTACAATCCTTTCACTGCGGTCAATTAGAGGGCACACCTCCATCATTCAAAAGGGTGTTGCCAGGACAACAGCTTGTGAGGGGTAAGGAAACTTGGGAATTAGTTAGAGTCCTAAATAATTTAAAGAACTAATTATGCTCTTCATTTGTACTTTAAAATAAGTATAAATAAATAAATATTAATAGCTAAAAGTAACTTAAAATCCTAACAAAGACCAAAATGGGCTTGCGATAAGCTAATCCTCCTAAGACTAATTTAATTTTAAATAAAAACCTACATTTATTTGTTATTTTTTTAGAAAATAATAATGTTGATAAACCTCTCTGATAAATAGTCCTAATCTGTAATAGCCTTCAACACCTGTGACTCAGGGACAAGCCACCAGGATAAGGGCATGTGAATTGAGGGGATATAACATGGTGATAATGCCTCAGGGTGACAAATCTGGGTTTTTGGGACTCCGTCGAGGGGATTTGCGAGTGTGACGAAATCGTCAACCCTCCCAATTTGATGCTTAATGAATTCCCAGCGACAACAAACGGAATGAGAGTGCTCCTGTTTCTGTCCTGGTTCCTGTTCCTGGGGCAACGCAATTGTTAGGCCTTTTTGTGGATTGTCACCTTTGTCATGTCACTTTTATTTCACTTTTATTCCACTCACTCCATTCCGCGCTGAATGCAGTCGAGGAGCGTTTTGTAATTGAAATTTGATCCCATTAGATGAGCAGCAGCAGCATCCAAGTAATGGAAGAATTTCTTAGATCCCAGCCTCAGTCAAGCATCAAATTGCAGCTAGCCTGACTTTAAATACCAATTGCATCTCACAGTTAATTTTTTTTTATAAATTCTGCGTTATTTAAGCATAATTTATTTGATAAAAACATTAATTTTTCTGTAATTTTTGAAAGTAATATTTTTTATTGAAGAATAAAACATATTTTCTTTCTTTAAAGATCTGCTTTAAATATTCTTTAAATAATAAACACATTTCTATATTAAAACACCTTTAATTATATTTTAAAAATGTTAAGAGCCTCAATTTTAATTAAAACTAAACATTAATTAAAAAATAAATACACATATTTTCAATCTTTAAAGATCTGCATTAAATATTCTTTAAATAACAAACATACTTTCATTCTTAAAAACATCTTTAATTATATTTTACAGCCTTAAGGGTTTTCATACTTAAGAGCCTAGATTTTAATGCAAAGTAAACGTTAATTTTAAATATAAATGAGCATCAAATAAATATAACTAATACATCTTAAACCATTTTATTAATATGGTTACAAATGAGCTTTAAATCTTTGAAAAACTTAATGACTTAAACTTAAACATAACACTACAAAAAATGTATTTAAAATATAACACAAACCATATTTAATGCAATTAAATTGTATTTAATTTTTGTAATTTATTGCTGTAACAAATATTTAAGGTCTCAAGTTGAAGAAGACTCTTCGCTGAAGCAATGTCACAGAAATTCGATGTAAATTCGGAGAAGTAAAATAAAAAAAACACAAACCGGGGGCATTCATTAGACACCCTCGGGGCGCTAATGAGGTCATGATGTTTCCAAATCCAAGACAAGACCCTCCGCCGCTGCCCAAGAACAATGCAAAGAAGAAGTTTGCACAATTCGCAGATAATGGAACAAAATGGCCGACACCGGACACGCCCATCGAGCCAAAGGACAAAACGGAAGCGGAACCACCCCCGAAAAATTGGCCAGATTGCAGCCAGTTAAAGGTGGCCGTTCCATTTCATCAGCGCGTTCCGCAGGCAACAGCAACGGAAACGGAATAGAAAAGAACACGCGCAGCCTTGGAATGCAATTTTTTCGGTCGCTTGCAGTTGAGTTTGAAAAGCGGACGCGTCAAGTCGTAAGGAGAGAAACGTTGCCTAAAAAATATACATAAAGAAACAAGTTTCTCAGTTAAGAAATATTACAAAATTAATAAAAATACAAAAATAAATAAGCGGGAATATCTATGGAAAGTTAAAAGTTAAAGTCAGAAATAGAAAGCATAAAAGTTGTGAGTTTATCAACGTAATTTTTGAGGAATTTAATTACAATTTAAGCAATCGAAGTGTTAAATCGAAAACTAAAATCATCATAAAAATTATTAATTTAAAATACAAATTAAAAATACCTAAAAGTTTTAAAGGCAACAAAATATAAAGCCAAAATAAATCCAACTTGATTAATAATAAGTCCGGGATTTAACAAATTAAAAACTAAAAACAGTTTCTATAATAATCCAACAAACATAAAACAATTTAAAAGCTTAGTGAAAACAAAAATAAAACTAATCAAAATGCAGTCATAAAATCTCATTAATTAATAGCCCAAAAATTTAAGTGAAAAGTAATTTAATTAACCGGTGAACTGTGTTCAGTTACCGCTGGATAATGTTCGAGAAGAATATGGATACCAATAATCTGTCGGCCTCGATCAGCGGTGACTTGGACTCGACCAGCTCCGGCGGCACATCCTCGGATCACTCGGCCGTCCAACAGGACAATCTCAGCTCGCCCATGGCCTACGGATCACTCTTCCTGCCAAATGCTGGTAAGTGTCTGTGCCACCGGATCCCTAGACCACATCCCAGAGATTGGATCCAACTAGGTCTAGCCTTATCGTTGGAGTTATAGAGCCAAGACCTGGCCGATATCGGGTTACTGGACAGACAGAGGCGTCAGTGCGGCGCTGCATAAACAATTAAAGCCTGGGACTACAATTCTGCTGAGAAGCACACATTTTTGAGGATTGCATGTGTGCAGGGTGTACGAATGGGTTGTCCAGTTTTATCATTATTTTATGACAAAGAAAATTAGATGAAATATAGAATATATAAAAACGTTATAACCAAAAAAGAAATAGTTTCATTTGCCATTTAAATGGCATTTCAATCTATACTAAATCAGTTTAAGTAGTTGTTTATGTTTGCATTTTAAAAGAATAACTTATTTCCTAAACATTTTTTGCTTAAAATTTAATTAATTTTTACAAAGGGCATTGAAAATTCGATGAAACCCAAATAATGCACCATCAAATGCATTATGTTTTATAATATTTACATATTTATACTTGCATCCACAAGCTGACTTCTCTGTGCATTTGTGTATAAGCATATCGCATTTATTTATTTATTTGCTCGATGTCTCTTTCGGGCCTCAATATGATCCACAGTCCCCGTTCTCCGTTCTCCGTCTGAGGTGTCGAAAGACAGCCACTGCTTCGGTCATGTCGGGCATTCGATTAGTCACATTTCTGCTTTCGGGGGAAGAGACCCAAAGGGGGCTTCCATTGACCACCGAAATGGCACGTGAGAAAGAGCTTATGATAGTTGTTATAGTCTGGGGTTTTCCCATAGATGTCCACATGGTAATGTGTTTCCTCTCATCCCGCAGGTTATCGTGGCAACCTCTCATGCAAAACCGTTTTGCAATTGGATAAATTTGCCCCTTATGAGTCAGCGGAAAAGGATCACCTCCTGGAGCGAAGATTCCAGGATATTACCAACGACTACGACAAGTCACCGCCGCCCACAGCCTCGACCACGCCCACTCATTATCCCAGCCTAAATAGCATTATCTTTGAGAACGGCTGCTCGGGCAATCTGGGGGATCTCAATGGGAACACCAAGACGGATTCCCTCTGCGGCGGTGGCGGTGGTGGCGGCGTTGGTGTCTTGTCTAGGAGCGGCAGTGTCCTGGGCGGCAATCCTGGAAGCGGCGGTCATCTCATATCGAATCTCACGGCTGCCCACAATATGTCTGCCGTTGGCAGCTTTCCCATCGATGCCAAAATGCTGCAGTTTTCCACGGATCAGGTAAGATTACGACAAACCCAAAAAAAAAGGGGTTTTATAATTCATAAAAATCTTAATAAATAAATAATAATTCCAATAAAAATATCCTTCTAATTAATCCAATTTTCCTTGCAGATCCAGTGCATGTGCGAAGCCCTGCAGCAGAAGGGCGACATCGAAAAGCTAACCACCTTCCTGTGCAGCCTTCCCCCTTCCGAATTCTTCAAGACCAACGAGAGTGTGTTGCGGGCACGGGCTATGGTTGCCTATAATCTGGGGCAATTCCATGAACTTTACAATCTGCTGGAGACGCACTGCTTCTCCATGAAGTACCACGTGGATCTACAAAATCTTTGGTTTAAGGCCCACTACAAGGAGGCCGAAAAGGTACGCGGGCGACCTCTTGGAGCCGTGGACAAATATCGACTGCGGAAAAAGTATCCACTGCCCAAGACCATCTGGGATGGCGAGGAGACAGTGTATTGCTTCAAGGAGAAGTCGCGGAATGCCCTCAAGGACTGCTACCTGACCAATCGTTATCCCACGCCCGACGAAAAGAAGACGTTGGCCAAGAAGACTGGCCTCACGCTCACCCAGGTGTCAAATTGGTTTAAGAATCGCCGGCAAAGGGATCGAACGCCTCAGCAGAGACCGTAAGTTGAGCCTGAATTGGATTTATAATAAAGAATTTTCACTTTAGTTTCTGAATTTAAATTCGTATATCTTTTTCTCTTAGTTTTAATATTAATTTGTATTGCTTTGAGTGTAGTCAAATTTCCGTTTTGTACATTCTTTCCTTTAACTTCAACACTCAAAAGACGAGCCTTAGCCGGTCTTGCCCATTTCCATTTCCATTTCCTCATAACTCGTAAAACAATTCATTCAACACTTGAGGGCGAGCGTGTTTTTTGCCCTAGAACTCTTCGAAATCCGAACGTATATAATCAATTGTTTTGGAATTGGCATTAAAGATCGTTTGTTAGTGACCGTAAAGCACTTGTGCGTCCAGTCCCGCCCACTTGAGCGTGTTTTATGTCCAATTTCGCCGGCTCCTTCGCACGGTCCTCTGCGTATTTATAGAGCCAAGGGACTCGGGACGTGCCCCGGCTTCTCCTAACGCAGCGCATGCGTGTAGCATGTGCCGCCGCCTGTCCCCTAATCGCCATCCCATACACCGCTCCCTCCCGCTGTTTGATCTGGGCATTGCCTGCCCAGGAGAAGCGTCAAATTGCAGCACACACACACACCATACCGCACTGGAACGCACAAGTGGAGTAAATGTGTTTTATTTTATGTTAAAATTTTAACACTCGCACTGTCATTGCTACAATCCCCCAAGTGGAAATTTAAATAAAGGAGAAATAAAAAATAATCGTTTTAGATTGTAATACTTAAAAAAGAAGCCTTTTGAAAATTAATATTTCCCTTCAAAAAAGTCAGACTACATAATTGTTTTCTTTTATTTCTTTGCAGTGATATAATGTCGGTCCTGCCTGTGGGCCAATTGGATGGCAATGGCTTTCCGCGCATGTTCAATGCCCCCAGCTATTATCCCGAAACCATTTTCAATGGTCAATAAACTTCGGTTCCATGCGAGGCTGTTTTTTGTGTGTGTAAATAGGGAGAAATGCGTTTTAATATTAGGATACAAGCAAATTAAAAAATTAGTCATCAAATGGCATGATTTTGTTAGCTTTAATAAACTAATTTTTGCTTTATATGTACAATAATGTAATGGCTGTAGATGAATAAATGAGAATTACTGAAAAGGAAACTGGTTTTATTAAAGGTGGAATGGTTTCTAATTAGTTTTATTTATAAAGTAATATCAGTGCTTTAAATCGAAAACAAAAAAAAAATATTAATTAATAAACCATAAAATTATATTACTTTAAAGTAAATAAAGAAAGATATTTAATTTCATTCATTACAATTGAGAGATACTTAATTTGTACTCTTTTCATAAATTATTGTGGAAGAAATTCTTATGTTTAATCAAAGATGCGCCAACAAATGTTTGTTCGTTTATTCATTTGTAAATTCACCCAAGAATACTTCCAAAATAAAGTCGAAATACACCGAAAACCAACTCGAACACGACCTAATAACCAAGCGGAATTCTAAATTCCACACCAAACCATTTTGAAAAACCCATGTAACCCAGAAGCTAGCCAACAAAAAATAATCCGAAAAAGGCTAGGTAATATGGAATTCATAATATGACTTCAAATAAAATTATTATTTATTTAAATTTTAAAATAAATTGTTGAGCTTTTTAAAAAATAACGATTAAACATCGACATCGTCTTTGAAAAAAAATGTGTGACCAGTTGCACTACTTTTAAAAGACCACTTTAACGACACCTTTATGGCGTTACGGTCACCAAATCCGGCGGGCACACTGCTCTGGAAAAATGTCAAATAAAATAAGCGAATATTTTGCCAACGATCCGCCCAGCTTCTTCGATGAGCTGACCAACAAACCCAAGTCCAAAGAGATGCCAGCAGAAGGTAGTCCCGCTGCCGGCAGCACCAGCTCCGGTGGTAACATGATGTCCAACACGTTCACCGGATTTTTCCAGGCCCCTGAATATGTGGAGACACCCGAGGCAGAGGATTCCGTTAAAGTGGGCGAAGATGTGCGAAGTCTGTGGGAGTTGCCGCGTGAGGGAGAGCCAGTCAAGCTCATAATGCCCGGAATCCACCTGCAGAATGATCTAGTGAGCACACCTGGAAGGAAGTATATAAACGTGTGGACATTTGCTATATATATATCTGTTCCAGCCGGATCCCATAACCATTGCTGTAACCCAGCACCTCGGAGAAGCTGAGTTAGGCCACCGAAAGATCCTTCGCGTTGACGATGTCACACAGGATGAGCGTGGCTTGAGGACCCTAATCCATGCCGGTTGCTATCGCACAGCTGTGAATCTAACTGGCCGCCTGCTAACCATCTATGGCCAAGGATATGGAAGATCTGGACAGCCGGCGAAGCACTCGCCACACTCGCTTCAACTGTGGTTCTCCCGCCTGGCCCTCTTGGCCAAACTGGGCGAGTTCGAGCTACTGAATGCCGAAGCGGAACCATTTGGACAGCTAACCAGTCCAGATGTCTTCTACGACTTCTATCCGGAGATGTACAATGGCAAAAGCGGCTCTATTGCGTGCTTTTCGTTCCGCCTACTGCTGGCAGAGCTGCCGATATATCTGGGGAAGCCTCACATAGCCCTCGACAGACTGTCACAACTCCATGTTACCAGCCGGGAAATCATGGAACACTACATAAACCTTCGCAACAAACCGGCCGAGGAGTTTTGGCAGAGGCGATGCGAAAGGGTATTGCACTCGATCATTAACTGTGGATTAATGGTGTGAATCAAGCTTGAATATACACCGATTTTGGTACATTTTAATTTATTAGCACATTTGCAGATGAAGAACTTCAGTATGATAGACGACATCATGGAGGGAACCCTTTTAAAGCGCTCTAATTTGAGCAAAGAGGAGCAGCGGACTTTGTACTCTGCATGGGGACGCATATACCTGCAGATCGGTGATATTTTTGGAGCTGAACAGAAGTTTGCAGTCTCGCGAAGACTCAGGGAAATGTGAGCTATTACATGAACCAGTGAAGAAACGTTTTTTATATATTTTCATACATTTTCAGTAACACTTCTCCAGATCTGCGAGATTTGGTGGACAAGGGCCTCATAGCGGTAGCTAAAAACGATTTTCCCGAGGCGTATGTGATATTCCAGAAGGCATTACACCTGGATTCCGGCAACACCATGATTCTGAACAATATGGGAGTGTGCCTTCTATATGCCGGCAAGCTGAAGGATGCTATAAACCTGTACGAGCGCGCCATTAACCTTAATCCCCAAAAGTCTTTGAACGAGAGCTTGCTGGTCAATCTTTCGACCTTGTACGAGCTGGAATCAAACAACTCCAAGGCGAAAAAGTTCAACCTGCTGCGCCTGATAAACCGATACAAGCCCGATCTCAACATTAGCATAGAAATTTGTCTAAAGCTTCAGACAATAAATTGAAGAATAAATACCCGTTACATTCCGATACATATATGAAAGTCACATGTATTATTTAATTTTAATTTTTGTATTTTATAAAAGTTGATCAAGATTCCTTAAAATCACTATTTAAGTTTATCAAAATTTGTCACCTTATCCTAAGCGAGACAATCGATAGTTCGGGCCATGGCCAAAATATCGCCATCATCGATAGTGTCATCGATTTTTTGACAGCACTATTTTGTCGTCGCTGAAAAAGAATATAGAAGAATATTTGTAAATTTCCATAGAAAATCGCGGGAATATTTACGTCCAGATATCGCCTAAATGTTTGAAAACACGTAGCGAGTGTTTATCTGAATAGGATAGTTGAAACTGGGTGAGTTTTGTGGCGTTAAATGGCGTTTCAAAAACACGGCCACACGATGCCAGGCAGCAGGCGTATATAAAATGGAAAATATTGATGTGCCTGGTGGGTGCAAAAAAGAAAGTGTAGAGAAATTTTCGTTGCATTCAGAATGTTGTTTATTTCTCTACCGTTGCTCCTGCTCCCGCTGTCCCATGCGAATTGTTTAAACAAAAGGACCCTCCCGTTGTGAAGCCCATTGATTATGCTCTTTTTCTTTAATTTTAGCGAAATTCCCATTGCGATCTGTGTGTGCATTAACAAAAAAGCGCGCCATTATTTTAGTGCTATGACGTAGCCATCGGGGGCCACGAATCCAAGTGTAATTTGTTTTTCGCAATTGTTTATATGGCGTGCATAATGCCTTGCTTCGCCGTGTGTGTGAGTGCAGCGTGCGTGCGAGTGTGTGCGAGTGCAGCAAATAATTTTGTATATTTTTTATTCCCGCTTGTGGCGGTGTGCGCATACGCTTAGGTACACGCTCGTCAAAACATATACACATAACCCAGGCGAAGCGAAGGCGACGGCAGAAAATCTCTATTCTTTTGCAATTTGTTTTGATTTCTCATTCGTGCGACGGAGCGAGCAAGAGCGGACTTTGTTGTCATGCTCTCTCGGCGGCTCTCTCTCTTTGTCGTCCCGCCGCCTCTCCCTGGTCGCTTATAAATGCGGGGGCGGCAACTTTTAAGTTAGCTGGTGACAGGTTTTTCGATATTTTCGGATATATTTCCAATTATTTTACCAGAAAAATCGATGGGCCCCAAGATCCCCACGCATAATTCCGTCCGCACTCAGCGCGCCCATGATCTAGCTCCGCTGAGTGTCTCTTTTCGACTAACGGCAGTTATAGTTATAGCTCTCCGGGTGGTTGTTTTCTTTCTTCGATTGCGACGTCCGCTCACTTCATTATCTGCTGTGCTGGACTTGCTGAGCTAGCCGTATTTTGGCTAGAATTTGCATTAATTACATAAATTTTTTGTACTCTAGTTTTTCTTGTAAAAATTTAAAGAAACTGCATTACAAATATAATTATGTTATCGATTTTTTAGTATCGAAGATTGCATTTTTATTTTGTACAAGTAAAGATACAATTTTATCTATTAAACAAGGATAGTTAATAAATTTAAATATTTAATTCTTATGAAACAAATTTAATGTCATTTCCCGCTGTCTTGCCTAAATCTCCTTTTTGTCAGCACTGCCGGATGATTATTCGCTCCTTTGTTCTCTGTCTCGCAATCTTCTCGCTTTTCCTCTCCCAAGCCAATCAGCTCTCAATGCTCCTCTCTCCTCTCTGATTGTAAACATTTGTTTTTGTTTACGTCTCTCCTTTGCAGATAGATTAGCATGGCAGCCAACAACAATAGCAATATGCACAACCTGGTCCCAGGAACGGGTGCGGGGGCCATGCCGTCTTCGGTGATTGCATCGACGGGAACACCCGGTATGGGTTCTTCGCCGGTGCCCTTGGCCAGCACATCCGCCTCTGTCTCATCCGCCAGCGCCGCAGCGCAGAGTGCCTGGGATCAGCTGACAGCGAGTGCCTCCAATAACATAGCCCCCTCGCCAACAGCCGGAGCGCCTTTGGTAACCGGACCGATTATCGGGGATTCGTTGCAAGGCAGCGGAGCGGGCAGTTCGCCGGTGCCGAGTTGCTCCTCCCCATCGACGCCGACGAAAACACATGCTCCCTCGCCGCTGGAGAGCATGGCACACACGCCCCAAGGGCCCCCGACACTTGGACCCGGCGGCTACGGCGAGGAGCTCACCGCCGAGCTGGTGAACCAGGGCTGGCGTAAGTTCTGGTCGAAACGGGAAAACAGGCCGTACTACTGGAACAAGGTGACCGGCGAATCACTGTGGGAGATGCCCGGTAACAGGCCGTTCGATCCGCTCACCGATCCGCTGGGCATCTGTCATGCCGGCGGGGCCACGCCCATGACCCCAAACATGCATCAGCAACACCAGCAGCAGCAACAACAGCAGCATCATCACCATCATCATCACCTGAAGCGCCGGCCGTCGGACGATATGCACATCCATCCCAATCAACAGCATCATGTGGGCGGCGGGCCGCCGATGAAGAAATTCGTACTTGCCGGACCGTGGGACCTGGAGGTGTGCACCAATGCCGTGATTGTCGAACGTCCGCCCACCCTGCTGCCGCAGCCACACCCGGAGGTGGAGGCCCTAAGGGCGGCCTTTAGCATGAAGTTACTAAAGACCTACGAGGACCTGTGCATGCGGCGAGAGAATATAAAGGCGCCGCGTGACTCATTCAATCGCTGGCTGATGGAACGCAAGGTTATAGATACCGGCTGCGATCCGCTACTGCCCAGCAGCTGTCTGCCCGAGATCTCCAGCTCCATGTACCGTGAGATCATGTCCGATATACCTATCAAGATTGTGAAGCCCAAGTTTACGGGAGATGCTAGAAAGCAGCTCTCTCGTTACGCTGAGGCAGCTAAACAAATTATCGAATCCCGCTCGGCGCCGGCTGAATCCAAGAAGGTGGTCAAATGGAATGTGGAGGACACGTTTCAGTGGCTAAGACGGACCGTGGGAGCCAGCTACGAGGATTTCCAGGATCGCTTAGCTCATTTAAAGCGCCAATGTGAGCCCCATTTGGTGGAAACGGTAAAGAGTTCCGTGGAGACATTGTGCGTCAAAATCTATCATCTATCGGCGGATCACGCTCGGAAGATCAGGGAGCGACATCTGCAGCTGCTCAAGGAGCACGGAATACCGGAACCAACGCCTCCGCCTCCACCGCCTCACTTAAAGAAGGTGTGGTGCTATCCCATACAGTTTGCCGTCCCATCGCCACGGATGCCGGCGATCGAGTATTTGCAGGATCGCGACCACATGATCATCAAGTATACGCCCGCCACGATTAACCAGCCGGATGCGCAGTACATCAACCTGACCTATCTGCAGAAGCTGGAGCAATTGTACCGGCACAACTGTTTCGATGACAAGAAGTTCGATCTGTTCATCGGTCGGGTGTGGTGCCTGCTTAAACGATATCAGACCTTCCTGGGCAATGCCCTGAACTCCTCCCAGGAGGCGGAGATCACACAGGCGGCCCTGCCAGTTCCCGTGTTTGAGTGCCTGCATCGGCACTTTGGTGTCAGCTTCGAGTGCTTTGCATCGCCATTTAATTCCTATTTCCGCCAGTACTGTTCGGCGTTCGCCGACACGGATGCCTACTTTGGTTCCAGGGGGTGAGTAGATCGCCATCTTCGAACTCCGTTAAATAGAGCCTTCACTGACTTCTGATTAATTCTAGGCCCTTCCTGGATTTTAAGCCCGTTTCCGGGTCCTTCCAAGTGAATCCGCCGCATTGCGAGGAGTTGATCGAGGCCTCCTTGCTGCACATAGACAAACTGCTCACTGATACCATGGAGCCTTTAAGGTAAAAGGGATTATTCTGCGCATAATTAAATTTTTAAATGTGTGTAATCCCTCTCAGCTTTATTGTATTTCTGCCGGAGTGGAAGAGCATATCCAAGCTGGACGAAAGCATGTACAAGCGTCGTTCCATGGTGGTCCTGGGCATGGCTCACGAATACAGGCATGGCTACCAGCACATGATGCAAAAGTGAGTCTTTACTCATAAGTCTCCACACACTTGGTACCATATAACCAACTCTTTGCACCTTTTTGTAGATCCGAAGTTCTGGTCAAGTGCATGCAGGGCACCCAGGTTGTGTGGCTGCAAAACAGCGCCGGTTATGCGCGCTGGGGCCCCAACGAGATACGCGTGGAGGCTCTGCGCGAGGCGTTTCGCCCACAGCGCGATAGAGAGCGTGAACGTGCCGCAGTGGCAGCCGCCGCAGCTGGCGTAAATCCCATCCAGCAGCAATCGCAGCCAATGGCTACTACACCGCCATCCGCCGCTTCATCGATGTCCCCAATAACAACCACCTCCAGTACGAATAGCAACAGCTCTTCTGCAGCTATTACAACGAGCAGTCCCATACCAGGCTCCACTTCATCCACGCTGTCGCCTCTGTCTCCACACACGCCCACCAGTAATCCGCCGCCCCAGTTTCCGTTGACCATTAGCAACACGAGCAGCAGCAGCAATCTGGTGGCCGCCTCGCCTACAATGAGCGTGCAAAGCGACTGCTCCTCACCTTCGTCCTCGACCATGTCGTTATCACCGGCTCCAGCTTCGGGTGGTTATCCGGACGGAGGGACATCGGCCACATCGGCAGCGGTGAGCATTACGGCCACGGCGAGCACATCATCGGCTGCCGGTTCAGCCGGATCAGCTTTTGGCCAGGCCAATAGCATCAGTAGTTCCGCCTCGACGCAGGCGGTCATCAATTCAGCCGTCTAGAGGAGTTATCGTTACCCTAGGGATTCTTCTGCAACCCATTCATCGTGGTTCTAATTTTTCGAATGCAATTTGTGCACTTTGGTCTAAGCACCACAACCACACATTGTGTTACCTTCTGTTAGCCTAAATTAGAGATATATACGAGGATCAAGCCAGCCGACATGGGGGTCAATGTCTAACAACAGCGGCAAATGAAGGTTTTCATATATCTCAGAATGGAAAAGGAATGAGCTATATGAAACAAACTTTAAGAAGACTGAAGACAACGCTTTATCGTTTTTAAAATTGGTTATATTTTATTATTTTTTTTTAATCTGCTCTTTTTGCACTTTTAAACCTTTTTATACTTTAATTTTTCATATCCAAATTTGGTTTAAATTTTTAAAAATAATTGAAAGGAAAATAGTGCAATTACATTCATTCCGAAGTCTAAAATATCTTGTTATATATTTTGTTCACACAAAAATCTTGTTTTCAAGTCTACACATTTGCTGCTGGTACGTATATGTATTGCCCCCAATCGCAATGTTAAAATTAATTGTAAATATGTTATATTTAAGTTGAAATAGATGATAAATCCCGGCCAGGCCGCTGTAACCACGTTTATACCCCACAAAAAAACAATATGGGCCAATTAAACACCTAGCAAAGGACTCGTCAACTTGATGCATACTTAGTATGGGCAAAGACTTTATAAGAATAAGACGCATAACATACATTTAATTTGCCATATCGAAGCAATGTTTGTCTTATTATTATAAGGTCTTTTGCATGGGTTTGGGTATGGTTGTTCCCCTATGTTCTCTATTCTTGTTTTCCACTTGCTAAACAAAAAATATTTAAAAACAAGGAAACCTAAAATAAAAACCACATGTTTTTAAACGAACTCTGAATGATGAAGCCCTTTACAATCTTTTGTGAGACTATTAACTTACTAGGATATATATAATATATATATATATAACATTTACTTTAAACAAATTACGGCAACTTATTTGAATTACTATCATAAATTATCGTATGTACAAAATCGATAAAGAACTAACGTAAGTAGTGAAGCAAATTCAAATAAAAACGATGAAAGCGAAATATGGAAAGCGCAGAGAACCAAATTTGTATTTTAAAAGAAACGAACAAACAAAAAATCATAACTACGCACCGCACAATAAAAAAATAAAATAAAATAAACAATATTTAGGAATAGTCTTCTTAGTGTATGCTTAGAGTTCTTAAAAGAGTTTTCAAAACAACTTTCCAATTTATTAACTCTTTTAAGAACTCTGCTCTGAGAAGAAGTTCTTAAAGCAAAACTAAAGGGAATTTAGCCAATTTATAGAAAGTAGAACTCGGCAAAAAAAACAACATTTTTAGAAACCAATTAAACGTCTAAGTCAAAATTTATTAACTAAAAACCATATGCTATCCCCACCACCAACCCCGTATGTATGTATCGATACAAGAACTAAACACACAAAAAATAAGCATTTTTGCGCTTAATTAAACAGTTTCTTTCAATTCAAAACCTGTTATTATGTAAACATTTTTTATTACATTATATTCTATATATATATATATATATATATAGACATCGTATCGCATAAGTGTATGTAAATGTTAGTGTGTGTGTATGTACTTTTGGATATGGATTAGCAGCTGTTTGACTATAAAGACAACTTAAATGCTATAAACGCAAAGCAAAAAACACAAAAAGTCTCGAAGGCATTCAAGGGAAAAACTCAATTTACAACCGCCAACTATATACTACATATATAGTAAATCTCTATAGCCAGCATCGTCCTCGTCCTTTGGATTGCATTTACATAATCTCCAGGCTGGAGTCACTATTCTTGGTGACCACTTCTGTCTCCGAAGATCCCGATCCGGAGCCAGCATCTTCCTCGCCCTTCTCGGTGTCGTCCGACTGGCTGTGCCGATGATGGTGGTGATGAGGAGAACCTGCCAACTGCCAGGCGGGAATGGATGGCACTGTGATCGGGGCCACCGGGCCGGCAAACTGTTTTCGGTTTAACAGCAGCCCTTTGATGGCATCCAAATCGCTTCGGAAATTGCTAAATTCGCGGTTTAGCAGCTGAGCATGATCCCGTTGCTGGCTAGTGATTAACTCCTTTACCGCCGAGATCTCCTTGTTGAGATCGTTGGTACGCGTCTCCACCTTCTTGTCTATGTCATCCAGGGCTTCGTCGACGGGCTTCTTTTTGGGCTTGCCAAACAGGTAGGGAGCAATGTATTTCTGCGTTTGAATAAATACAAAAAATTTAAGTATATGGCAAAAGAATTATATTTAAAACTATAATATTTTTTTGTTTAATAAGACAGCCTTAAAGTTTTTTTCTTCTGTGCTTTTACATAAATTGCTAAATTAAGTTTGAGAGCAATTGATCTTTGGACTTCAGCTAATTGTCAAAAAAAAAAAAATCAAAAAGCTTTAATAATTAATAAAAAACAAATGATGATTTTCTTTACTATTTGCTACTTAAAGGGATGTTTAAAATACCCACTCACCTTCCAGAACAGGTAGACCGCATACACCACTCCGCCGAACAGGGCCGCTGAATGGATTATCTCCCGGATCCGGCCCAAGACGGTCGGCTGCGGTTGAAGCGCCTGTAGCTGTGACCCAATGCTGATGACCGTGCTGGCATTGGGGTTATTCGGATCTTGGGTGAAAACGCCGGCACGCTCGCAGGCCAGCTGGATTTCGTGGGCCGTGAGACCTTTGGACCGGAGGAACTGCTGCTTCTGGATAAGTGTTGTGTGGCGTACCTTGGTGTTCTGTAGAAAGCTGACTGCAGTCGTTATCTGCGGGTGTAAAGTCGGATTAGAGATTAGACAGAAAACAACGAGGGGGTTACGGCATTACCAGTGATTCGCGGGGTAGCTGTTCGGCGGCTCCGGCCTCAAAATCCTGCTGCAGCGAGGTCGCGCTGGCCATGATGGTGGTGTCCCCTGTGTCCGTATTGTTACTGGACATCTGTATATCAACTCTTAATTCAATTTTGTCAAGCTATCCCACACGAAAACGGAACGACTCCGATTTCAGTCGCAATTCGATCGCCGCTGCAGAGTTGAGCACAAACAAAAGTGTGGCCGTTCGCAATGTGGCTACTAAAATACCAAAGTCGATAAGGGGTTCGGTGATGTTCGAAATTGCAGTTGTTATTGTAATTAAAAATGCTTTCCGGTCGTATAGAGAGCGAATCGTTATTCCGCAACTTTGTCTTGTAATTTGGTCGATTAGAAGGACGCACAACATCATTGATATCCTCATAAAAGCATCGTAGCCAGAAACCCTTACTACTCTGTACCTTGCGCTAAGTTCTCATTTTTCGTTAAAAGGTACTAACGCATTCTGAAAGCCCAAAACGCCACAGCCGCCCACCTGCAGCTGCTTTTCCTCACTTTTATTTGGTTTTTCCGGGGGACAAACGAACTTTTCCGATAGAATAATGGACACCCTAAAGGGAATGCTGAAGGCATACGAGGCGTGGGTGGCCAAGAACCCTGATGTGGTTGGCGACTTCGAAACTACGGCCAAATGGGTGTCCTACTTTATAGCAGGTATGTAGATTTTCACCCATTAATCTGGATGAGTTTGCCTGAGCAAGTTTCCTTTGTTTCCAGGACGCATATCCTCCTCGAATGTGCTCAGCGAGCTGGTCTATACGCTGTCCAACATGCTGGTGTTCTATAACGATCGGATCATCCAAAGGGCACGTAATGCCGGCGAGAATTCGGTGGTGCGGCTGCAATCGAAACTTTGCTACCGTCTAAAGGTCACGCTGACGACGCTCGAGTACAGCGAGGTCTTCATCGAGATATCGGCGCGCCGGCTTTTTGGACAAACCGGGAAGTGGCTGGTGATAGCACTAATACAGGCCTTCAAAGCGGCCGGTCGTTGGTTTATCTTAAAACACTCCACTTCCGATATTATCACCTCGCCGCCCATCGCCTCGCTGAATCGCCGGGCTTTGTCCAAGCAGGGAAAGGTAGCGGAAGAGGCGCCGGCCAATGATTCACTCCTCCAGTCGCAGCACTCCATCACCTTTCAGCTAAAGCGTTCCGGCCGAGTCATTCGCAAAGTGGAAGGCGCCCCACCGCTTCAGTATCGAGACTTTAAGCTCCATGTCGACAACAATGAGGCTGTGAAGACGCAGATACCACGAGAGCTGCTGCGCGCCGAGTACCTGTATATATCGAAGCCCCTTATCCACCTGGCCGCCATGGGCTTGTTTGGCCAGCGTAGCTGGAAGCAGTATGTGGTGGCGTTGTCCGTGGACCTATACAGTATCCATTTGTATCGCCAACACCGTCATTTGATGTCCAAACAACAAAAGCTGGAGCTGAGCCGGCGGTGCATCAACATTTTGTACTTCCTGGTCCGTTCGCCGTTCTACGATAGTTTCACCAAGTCAAGGCTGGAACGGATTCTGGACTTTGTGGCACGAACCGTACCGATTACAAAAATGGTCGCTGCACCCATTAAGGACTACATTCCAACGTGGCAAAACACTTACTTCTACCTGTGGTCCACCTAGGGACCGCCCAGGGATAGAGCGAGAGTATTTTCCTTAGTCTTAAGTTTTAAAGTTACGGGTGTACATTGATGGGGTTCGGCCTTTGGATCACATGGAAGGCATTGCAGAAAGTAATCCCAGGACGATTAATTATTAATGAATATACATACATTTTTTATGAAATAGACTATAAAAACCTGTTGAAATTATTCATGGGACTTTTACTGTGGGTTTGGAATGATCTCAAAAATGTGCTAATGGTTTAAAATTTATTTTGGGTGTTAGCATTTCTGAAAGGATTTTGAATTTCCCAATATTATTTATTATGTTAAATAAAGATATTGAGTAATTGAAATAGCATTGAAATAATCGCCAAATATATTCAATGTGCTATAGTTGAACTTAGATAATGAAAATATTCAAAATTCTTAGCAAAACTAAAAGTTCTTATTATTTTTAAGACCATAAAAAAATCTTTTTTTGTGATAAATTGGACATAATTAATTCTTCTAGGTGTTACATTTGTTTTAACCGATATTTTTATATTTCTTTATCATTTACATTTCCTGATGCATATTATGTCGAATTTGTAACGATTTGAGTGCTCTTGCCTAAGGCTAGATAATTATTTTTAATATTTAAAACATTTTTTTTTAATATTTAAAAAATCCCCACATCAGGGTCATTGTTTGAAATCGATAAGAACAAAATATTTTAATATATTATGTTGACAAAGATTGAATTTAAAGTTTAAAAAATTAAACTATTGGTTAAATTTAAACAATGTAATTTTAATAAACATTCTCGGTTCGGTTATCGAAAACTAGCAAAATGTTAAAAACAAAATTAAACTATTTGTCACCATATTAAATTCCTGCAATTGTATAATTATCCCTTAAATTCGCAATGAAAAGAAAACACACCGTTGGGTTTGAATGGTTTTGTTGTATGGCTTTTTAAATGATATTTGAAACAATATTTTTACACATACAATTAAACGAAATTTTTCACTTACATTGCTAATCTATACATAACAATTAATCGTAATCGTAATCTTAATTGGCTAAAAACATATGCTCTTGATCTTGACCCGTCGAATCAGAACTTTAGACTGAAGCCCGGTCCCATGGCCAGTTGGCGTTGCGTTAGCCCAGCATTAAGCACAAATCCGGTGCCGGCCGACGATCCACCACCACCACCGGCTCCGTGGCTCTTCTTGTTCCCAGTAATAATGCCGGATGAGAGCTTGTTGCCCGTACCCACGGCGACGGGATCGTCTCTGCCCAATTGCTTGAATTGCGAACCACCGGACGGCGGTTTGGGTGACGATGCCTGCGCCTTTCGTGCGCCCAACTCGCTCTTGGCCGGCCAGGTGGGGAACATGGAGGGATGGATGGGCAGAGGCAGCTCCTGGAAGTACTCGTGCTTATGGGCCGCATCGGCCGTCAGTCTTTGTTTCGGATCGTAGGTCAGCAGGCCCTGCAGCAGCGACAGCCCCAACTCGGAGGTCTTCTCCTGGAAGTGCTTGCGCAGCTGCGACACGGGATATTCGGTGAACTGTGAGTTCTGCGACATCATATTCTTTACGGCGGGCAGCTCCGTATATCCGGGCCAGATCTTCTCATTGGGTGTGCCCAATTCCTGGAAATGAATAAAGAAAAATCAAATTAATATAGTTTTTCCAAGAAAGAAAATGTGTTCCTTATCGCTGAATACAAATACATTAATAGAATATTAATATTCTCACCTTAAATATTCTGTTCAGTTCATCGATCTCTGACTTTCCCGGGAACAGCGGCAACATCTGCAGGAATTCGGCGAAAATGCAACCCACCGACCAAACGTCGATGGGCGTGGAGTAGACGGGCGAACAAAGGAGCAGTTCGGGAGCGCGATACCACAGAGTGACCACAAGGGAGGTGTACTTCTTAATCGGCGAGCCGTATTCGCGTGCCAGGCCAAAGTCACCCACCTTGAGGATGCCCTTGTGAGAGAGCAGGAGATTGGAGGTTTTCAGGTCCCGATGCAATATCCAGTTGTCGTGCAGATGGGCCACCGCCAGCAAGAGCTGCTGGGTCAAGCACTTCACCTCGCCCGGAAAGAAACTCTGCTTACGGTTCTTCATTGTCTCCATTAGCGACTTGAGGTCATGTTCCACATAGTCCATCACAATGAAGATCTTGTCCATGTTGGAGCCGACCACGATCTCGCGCACAGTAACAATATTCTGATGCTGACCCTTGAGCAGGGTGTTGATCTCCCTGAGCGATGTGATGGGAAAGCCTTCCTTCTCCTTCTCCATCTTCAGGCGCTTGAGAGCCACAATCTCGTTGGTTCGCTTATCCTTGGCGCGATAGACAACGCCGTAGGTGCCCTCCTCGATGCGATTCAGGCACTGGAATTCCTCCACAGATCGGCAGCCCTGCACACCTGGATAATAGTTGGGCAGAGGCACACCTTTGTCATCGCAGGGTGGCTGGTCCTCAAGAAGCGCCTTCTGTGGCCTTTCCTTGAGTTTTTCCTCTGGTTTCTCCTCCAACTGCTGTTGAGCCATTCCGCGCTCCTCGCTTCGTGTGCTACTGCTGGGTGAAGCATCGCCTCCTCGTTGATCGTCATCGTCTTCGTCTTCAAGGCTGCTTCGACTTTGGGAACGAGATCTGGAGCGACTGCTTCGACTGGACTGAGAGCTGCTGCGTTTGGAGCTGGCGGATCTTGAGCGCTGGCGCAGTTTGGGGGACTTGTAGAGCTCTCCAACGCTGAGCGGGCTGTCGGGCAGAGGCAGGTCATCGTCGTCATCGTTCTCGGCCTGCGGCTTGGATTTTCGCTTGCTCTTCTTCTTACTGGTATAGCTTTCATCACTGCCCGATTCGCTGGCACTTTCTGCACTATCCTCCTCCCCGTTAGAGTCGCTCTCCTCACTGTCATCTTCCTCATCATCATCTTCGTCCGGTATGACTTGAATCTCCTCCTCCCGCCGCTTCTTGTGCTTCAATTCCCGCTCATAGCTTTCCTCTGTCTTGGACTTCCGTTTGACAATGTTCAAGCCAGCTGTTACGCTGGCAGCGACTGTCGTTGGACTTAGTGCATCACTGTGGTCGTTCCGTTCGCGAAGCAGCTCCCGGCGCGCCTCCAACTCCTCGCGGGCGATCTGCTTCCGCTGTCGGCTCTCCCGCTCGGCTGCCAAGAGCTTTTCCTTACGGACCAATAGGTCCGGATCCTCATGCACTTTTCTCCGGCTTGTCTCCACATCCTCGCGCCACTTGCTACGATGCGATTTGTGCTGGTGATGGTGTTGCTGCTGCTCCTGTTCGGGACTGTCCAACAGCTCTATTACAGGTTCGCGTCGGCTCTGCTTATGTCTGCTCCGTTCGCTACGTTCTCGCTGCTCCTTTCGACCGCTTTCCGCTCTGCGTTCACCCCTCTCGCCGCGATGCTCGTAATTCTCTTCCGTTTCGTAGTCCTTAACGAAGTTATGCCGCTTTTTTAGAAGCCTGGATCGCAGATCCTGCTCCAGGCTCTCCGCATCCTTGCTCTCAGCGTATTTTCCGCCTCGACGCGGTGGCGGCGGCTCCTCCATGGGATAGTCGCTGTGCCGACTGCTTGAGTGATAGCCAGACGGATAGGAATGGTAGTCGCCTCCTCCACGGGCAGCACCTCTGGCGCCTCCGCTTAAATGCTGGTGATGATGTTGATGGTGGTGGACAGCGTAGTGACCGGTGGGAGCCGGCGGCAGCGGCTGCTGCTGCTGCGGCGGTGCTTGCTGATAGTGGTAGCTATGACTTAAGTGGTGTTTCGCATAAGCAGCAGCCCTTTCGCGGTGATGGTGTTGATGGTAGTGATCCTCCCGGCTCCGATAATCGTACCGATGGTCGCCGGGACCGTCGCCTGCTCCCACCATTTCGTCGCGCTCCTTATGACGTCGCCGATCTCGGGAATGTTTCTTTTTCTCACGCCTTGACCCGGATCCGGAGTCCCGACTCGCTTGCGGGGGCTGTATATACAGGGCGTCGGTATCCGCCTCGTGCTCCTCATCTTCGCCAGCGCTAAAATTAAGAGAGAAATTCAAAAATTATGGTGTCATGCTTGAAGTTAAGTAAAGTCCCATCTGCCGATGATACTGGATCGATGCCTGACGATAGCGACCCGTGACCCTCGACCCAGGCGCTGCTCTGACCATGTTGCTTGTAGCTTGCTTGTTGCTGCAGTCGTCGGTGTTATTGTGGATTACATTTTACACTTGCCCTTGAGCGCCTCAAAGACCTGAATCCCCGTTTGCATTAGCTCTGGAATTCTTTTGAGATTAGAGACAGAATCTATGGTGCAGTACATAAGCGGATAATGGTTAAGTTCAGTTCAATTGAAGCAATCGGAGATCGAAGATGCTCTGGTATAGGCGGAATTTATATCCTTAACCCGGAGCAGCAACGATTACTGTTAGTTGGGTCGATTATTAACAAATTTAATTTTTATTTAATCAAAGACAAGGCCAGTCTAAGAAATAATACCCAAGGATTGGGCTTTACAACTAACATTATTTTGGGAGCCAATGAAATTGATTTTGGTAACATTTTAAAATTGAAATTCATACATTTTGTACTTAAAAAGAGGACCTTATTTTTAATAAATAAATGTGCAGAATACTGTATTTAATTTTGATTTTGCAATTCCCTTTATGGAGAGGCTTTAGATCTGGGCTCCGGCGAAAGGAAAAGACATCTGATTCCTTCTAATTACTTACCCAAATAGTATAGGGTCCCTGAAAGTTCCATTTTACATTGAAAAGGCAGTTTTCCTATGCATAAAAGATCTATAGTTCCTAAGGGAAAATATCTTAGAATGGCCTTGTTTCGTACATACAAACTTTAAATGAAAAATCGACCCACCTTGTGTTGAGTGCAATCAAATGGTGTTTACTTACCTGATCATGGATCCTGCGGCTAATGGCGAAACTATTCCATGGAGCTAAGCTTGGAGCTCTCTGTGAGACGCCCAAGGGCTGTAAAATGCAAACACTTACACGACTCGACTGACTGACTGCGCAACCTGCTGGGAATGGGAGTTATCTTTTTTTTTGAGAGACAGATAGAGAGACACGAAAGACATTGAGACAGGACTTGGAAAGAGGCATTAGCATAGATAGTATACAGTAATTGTGTTTGGTTTGAATCAATTGAATTACAGATTTACAATTTACCGCCAGCAGCACATGAGTGTGAGGAGATCGATCTCGGATCTCAATTCTCTCGACTCTCGATTATATCTCGGGTGTGTTCGGATCTCGGAACACACTTAATTAGCCAGCGGGTCAGAGGCGGGATTAGCGTGCGTGGGTTGGCTCTTGAGAAGAAGATTCGGTCCCATCTGCCGCCGTGTGTGGACACTGCTTGGTGCGCGCAGATATAAAACTCGAATATTTCATATTTTTCTTGCACTTTTTATATTCTTTTGACTTCGTTTGCACGTTTATGTTTTTTTTTATTTCTTTTTTTTTTTTTTGTTTTTGTTTTTATAATAACTTTGTTGGTTTTTTTTTATATTTTTATTATGATTATTATTAGGTATTGTTGTTGGCCATCGCGCGCCTCGGTCATGGGACAAGTACACACTTTTTGGCCTATTTGCAACGAAAAAATTCAAGTCAATTAAATGGTACAAGAAATTCTATAATTTTTTAATCGTCAAAAATTTGTATATTTTGTATTTTTGGTTTCAAAATATATATATTTTTTTGCTATTATTGACAAGCGCGAAAGGGATGTTTGGGAAGATATTTGATTTTCGGGTGGAATGGGATCATATCGTATCGAGATAATAAGAATTAGCATGTACAATTCGTTAACAGATAAAGATGGCGGGGAAAACATTGTCCATATCCTGCATACACACATATTTCGTTCGTTCAAAATAATAGTATTCCCTCGATCGTTTACAAAATATAAAATTACAATGATTTGTGGGATCGATAAACTGACAAAAATCTTATTTTGCGTTTAATGCGAAAGTAAGTCTTAACCGGACAATTTTCTATTTTTAAAGAGGCTTGAAAATGACAAGGCTACATGCTTTTTAAATGGTTTTTAACTTTCTCTTTGTGGAAAAACCTTCAACCACATCCTTGAGCAACAGGTTACTGGTAGATTAAACTGCAAATCTGAAAACTTGTATACAATTATTATTTTCAAGTTCAATTAAAGTTAAGCTAATACCGAAAAGTCCTTTTCATCCTTCCAACTATTATTTTAACGGCAGCTATATGCATTTGACGAGAGATACCAACGAACGGAATCTAGCGAGATTTTTGGTGGGACTCCGCTGCGTTGCCAGCTCTCGTCTGTATGTGTATGGCTCTTTGTGTGTATGCAGCAACAATTTTCCATGAATCGCATATTGAGAATCCAAGTCTCGAGTTATCCCCAGCACCCCCCGACCAATACACACCTGTGATAATGCCCGTCGTTGGGGCTCCGGAGCTGGCCGTCCTCGCTGCCAGATGAATTGACCATCATGAAGCCTTTATTGTGCCAAATAAAGTGCCAATTTCACGGGTGCTTCTTGCGCTGATTCACGTAATTTTCAGCGGATATAAGCGGCGCTCGTCTCGCTGCCTTGGGTTAAATCGGTTGGCAAGTGGTCAATCCGCATCTATTTCTATTTTGCTTGGTTTTTCGGTGGTAATACGTAGTTCTGCTTCAGGAAAAGTCCCCTTGTCTGCGTTTTGTGGTGAAAATGTGAGAAAACGAACTCAGCGTTTGACAGCGCACGCAAAATGAAAATGGCGTCGCATTGGCTTGGCGTTGCCAACTCAATTCGGAACGTTCAACAGCTGATGCATATGCTGCTGCGATGCTGCACATTCCTAGCGCCTCACGCAGGAAAATTTACTAATTAGAAGTTTTTTTAATGACAGATAAATCTGTAAACGTCCACTTACAAATTATTTTCAGTTCATTATTGTGGTAGAGTCAGCGCCCTCTTTGTGTAATTACATATATTTATTTTTGGGATAATCGTTTCGATATGACTCTTTCGTGAGCCAGATTGTGGTCACGTAACGTGCACATCTCTAGAGTCTAGAGTAATCAAAATTTATTTACGGATTTTAATTTAAAGCATGTTACAGCGACTGTCGCTTAGATTGCCCTTCTGGGAGCGATGTGGCAGCCGACTGGCCTCCACGCTACCCACAAACCAAACCCAGCATAGCGAGGAAGAGGTCAGTGCCACAGTTAAGAGGATTCGCACGGAACTTGCCGCCGACAAGCAAAAACTGAAGTGGAGGACTCCGATCGGTGACCGGCCTGAGGATTGGAACAGCAAGTTGAAACTGTTCTCCAACTCGGAGCAGACCTCCGACTTCATAGTGATGATGCAGCGGCCCATCGACCTCAGTCCCAGGAGCATGCGCCAATGGTGGGGCAATCGGCAGGAACGGATCGAGCGACACATGCAGCAGTTTATCCCCGAGAGGCACAAAATTCTGGGTGCCGAGTTGGCAGCCGCACATTTCATCCTGTACCGCGGCGGTGCCGCCAAGTTCCTCAACGATCCCCGCTGGCACAGGGCCACCGAGGATGGTGAATTCAACCTGCCCAACAAGTTTGATCCCGGCTATAAAGTAGAGGCCTTGCGATGTGACAACATGGTCCTGTATTACGAGGGTTTGGAGAATCTACGGTGTCTCGAGTCTCTCAAGTTCCTCTCCCTGCACAACGTGAAAACCATCGACGACTGGTGTCTGGATAGGATCTCCGGCGGCGGCTTTTCGCATCTGGAAGTGCTGGACCTCTCGGGCACCGACATCACCACAAATGGACTGGCCTGCTTGTATCGTTTGCCAAGCTTAAAATTGTTAATCCTAGATGATCCCAAGGCGACGTTGGAGCTGGAATTGGCCACGGCCATGTTGGAGGAGGCCATACCCACTCTGAAAGTGGTGGGAGCTGATATTATACACAGCCAAAGCTAAAATTTATTACGTGCAATTGTATAATATAAAACTGTTTTATTATATTTTAGAAATTGTGGTTTCTCTGAGAGATTGGCCAAGAAGTAACTTTATAAAAACGTCTCTATTTACATTTTATGATATGCACGATTGTTACTGAAATTTGAAACGAAGAATTGCCAATGGATGAAGAGTATCAGCTCTGCGTCGGTTTTCCCTTCATATAACTGGCTTTAATGGCATCGCGCTCCTCGACCGGCGGCAAGTAGGGAACTATTCCCTTAGCTCTGCGTTCGCTTCTCACTTTATTCTATGGAAAAAATATATTTTAATTTACAACCGATGTACTTTCATTCAAGGACTCACCCAGAACTCCTTGCAATTGTTGTAATTGGCGAAATAAACCTCGCATTTTTCGTGGTCAAAGTTGTTTTTGTTGAGGCATTTGAACGAAAGCTCCTGTTCCTGTTAATAAACAATTAGCAATCGCTTAAATTTAAATTTATTAAGCAGACCTTAAGGCAGGGATTATCCCGTTCGGCATTCTGATTGCGAGGCATTTGTATTTTAGAAATAATTTAAATAAAACTTATGTAAAAATAAGTTTGTTTTTGTTTTGTGAGAAGTGGGACTGTCAACTCGGTAAACAGCTATTGTTAGGGCTGGCAAGTCCATCAGCTGGAACTCCATGGCTTCAATCAGCTGTTTATGGCAGCTGTGGGAGGAAAACAAATAACAAAATGAGTTCTTTGCTCTTTGAAATTAAATTAAAACGCGAAAATAAAGTGTACCTCGAAAATGTAATTAATATAATTAATACTTGTATTAATTACTAATGTATTTATCTTTTGCAGGACATGCTGCTGGGCTGCGTACAGTTTCAGTGCGCGCAGGAGACAAAACACGAAGGAATCATGCTATATCTGGAAGGAATCGTGAATCTTCAGCTGAGCAGCAAGACTGTGGGGCTCTTTGACGCCTTTTACAATTCTGTAAAGCCCATAAACCTTCTGCAGAATAGCTTGGAGCTATCTGCGCCCGGAAAGCTGAGCGCCGGCCGCTCGGAATTCCACTTCGAATTGCCATTGGTTTGCAAGAAGGAACCAAAGATGCTGTACGAAACCTATCACGGCGTCTTCATCAATGTCAACTACCAGCTGAACTGCACCTTAAAACGGAATTTCCTGGGCAAGTCCATGACCAGAATTCAACAATTTTGCGTACAATACAAGCCGGTGCCCC
The DNA here is from genome assembly GCA_008042485.1 of Drosophila mayri. Taxonomy (NCBI): domain Eukaryota; kingdom Metazoa; phylum Arthropoda; class Insecta; order Diptera; family Drosophilidae; genus Drosophila; species Drosophila mayri. The sequence goes on from VNJN01001215.1 coordinate 901,683, forward strand.
TCAGCGAGGACTCTTTGAAAGCGGTGCACTTCAGTTTGAGTCCGGATTCGTTGCAAAAGAATGCCACCGCCAAGGAGAGACTATCTATGCCGCGGTTCCTCATCACAGGCCGCCTGGATCGGAGTGAATTCTGTGTGACAACCCCAATCACCGGCAGCATCACGGTCCAGCACACGGAGGCGGCAATTAAATCCATTGAAATGCAATTGGTTCGCGTGGAGACGTGCGGTTGCGATGAGGGCTACTCCAAGGATGCCACTGAAATCCAGACAATACAAATAGCGGATGGCAATGTATTTCCCAAGCTAGAGTTACCTATCTATATGGTTCTCCCTAGATTGTTTACCTGCCCCACGCTGCTCACCAAGAACTTTAAGATCGGTAAGGCACATTAGGATTATTTTTTATAAGAATAATATATATAATACTGTAATTTATTTTTATTTCAGAGTTTGAACTAAATTTAGTAGTTGTCTTCAAGGAGGACTATACTGTGAGTGAGAACTTCAAAATAGTATTGAAACGTACAGTGGGTCCGTTTTCTAATAAAATCAATACAGCAGGCCGTTAAACTATATTCCAATCATAGTTGACAGCTATATTTTTAAACATATTTCTATGTTGTAATATTAATAATGAGAAATCTCAAAAACCACATAAATAGGCAGCTAATTGTACTACTTAAAATTAAAATGAAATCCTAAACTTAATAAAAGTTTGTAAAACAACACAATAAAATATAAAAACAAGAAAACTGTTTGATTTTAAATTAATACAACAAATATTTCAGTCAAGAAGATATTACATTTTGATGTTACCCATATTTTCTTTTCTTAAGTTCTTGATTAAAAGTGAAAAGCGTGTTTTAAATTGTAATTTAAATGCAGGGCTTTTCATTATTCATTATTTTCTTTCCTATTCCGATGCACACTAGGTATATTCCATTCCGTGTTTAATTCTAATCGTGTAATATTTAGGGCCCAGCAGCTTTATGTTGCGTGAAGCGTTTGATAAGTGTCGTAAAATGAAATTGCCCTTGTAATTTAATGCGTGCGTTGGAAAAGTTGTTCGAAATTTCTGTGGTGCTGCGGTTGTGGACTGTAAGTGGACAACGGTATATTTTTGGGCAAGTGGGAAACTGGCACACACACAGATATGGATACCACACAAGTGTGTGGCTGGAAAATTTGGAAAACTCTTATGACAGGGAGAGATGTAGTTTAAATGTGTTCAAGGATTTTGGTTTAAAAACTCTACAATTATTAATATTTAATATGTTATTAGACTGTAAATATATTAGGAAATTATAGTATTTATCGTTTAAAGTGTAGAGAGTTCATTTTTCCCTTAATTGTAATTTTATATATTGCTACAAAAATAACAAAATGATTCGCTTCCATTTTAATATTTCACACTCAGCAAATTTCGCTTGGCATGTGCCAAGTCTGTTATTAAAATTGTTTTAATGAAATTAATTACACATCAAATATGCATTTTGTTGACAGATAAGGAATTGATTGATTTGGCATTGAATTACTTGGCAGTTTTTTAATTAATTGCTCGAAGGTGGAGTGATAAAGAGACAGGAGTATCGATTACATTCCCACCTGGATCATTATTTCTTTTGTTTACCTGTGATTTGCTTTCAATCAGAATCCGTGTGTTTGATTGATGCGATAAAAAATGAGAGAGAGTGAAGAAAATTGATTTTCTTTGCCAACTTGGTATTTGTGCGCTTCGTTTTGGCCACTTCATGCACCTGCTTCGCCGTGTCCTGTTCCTTCTGCGTTATTATCTTTCAATTTTGCCACACAGCTGGCTAAACAAAAATTAAATCCAAAAAAAAAGGAGGAAAACTTCCTTTCCACTATCTTTTTCTCTCTTTTTGCTCTCTTTGTAATTCGATCTTCATTTTCTAAAGGACACTTGTATAAAATCATAGGGAATTATTATTCCTTATACCACTTTATTTTAAAATGTAACTTTATATGCTCTGAGGTTGTTTAGAGTTTGTTTTTATGATATATATGATTGTATATATTTAATAAAAAATATATATAAAGATTTTCTAGGTGTAGGCACACACAATGCTATTTAGAGTTTACCCTTAGGCCAGCGGAATTTACTATGTTATTCTTAGCATACTTTTCAGCGCGCTACTGTTGCGCTCCTTCCTTCGCGTGTTCTCGGGGTTTCCCCCTTCTTATTTGGCTATATTTTTATTTTCCTGCTTTCTGTTTTTTTCTTTATCCTGGAATCCGTGTGACCGGTAAGTGCATATCAATTTCCTGCTCCCCCCTTGCGTTGCATGGACATTTTTTTAAATTTTTAATAAGCTGATTCTGCTTTTCTTGGTGATGCTGTGCTGTCGCGCACATATACACGTATATATTGCTTTTTATGTGTTGTTCGCATATATGTATATGTATACAGAAAAGTACAATGGATACTCAATAATGTATTTGGGAGTTAAAAATTCAACTATTTGGGTATTAGAATAAAGTGAAATGGTTTTGTTCATAAAAAGAATTCTTAAATATATTTGTTATCCTTTTTTTGATTTTTTGATATTATTTGGTGGTTTGAAATAAAGCTTTGAAGTGAGCTGAATAGTAAAAGTGGTTTCCTTATTAGAAAAAACATTTATTTTTAATTTATCATATTCAAAAGCTTGAATTATAATTATTTATAATTTCTGTGACTGTATTTTTTAAATCTATAAATATTTCCATCATTGCTTTCATTAAATTAGCCTTAATTCTTTAATCCTTACTTGTCGGCATATTTTAATTAACATTTTATCAAGTACACAAGTCCAACGGGGCGTATACAATACCTTTTGTTGTGTGCCCACTTTTTGTTTAATTCATGAATAATAGTTACTGGCCTAATTGGTTGGATTTAATATCGCTTGAAGCTGAAACAATGCTATTTATTTTCTATACACTAGAGATCATAAGGATATTGTTTCAGTTTTGCAAATATTGCGGTAACCACTGTACAGGTCTATATAAATTACTTAGCTTGAAATTCTCTTGCTTCTCTTACGTTTTTGGGCCGTATTTATTGGTGACGGGGGTTTGAGGCGACAATTCGGCCAGCTCCTTTACATCCGATATACAAATATATATATCCCGCTCGACGACGACCAGGAGGCAAGTTTCAAGTTCACTAAATTATGTACATATACGTACTTGTGTGTCTGAACAAACACATATATTTACTCGACTCGACTTGACGTCCCGAACTTTTTACCATAAAGAAAGTCGCACAGACACCCACCGCCATATTCACTTGAATGTATTTATTTAAGTCAAATAAAAAGCGAGAAGAAGACACGGGGCAAAGAGGAGAGAAAAGTGCCGGGGAAAATGGGAAAATGTGGGCCTGTTGAATCTTATACTATATAAAGAAATGTATGTTGCCAGGCATAAAAACATACATATCTACACTTTGAGAGGATTCTTTTTAAGCGGCACAAGGGAAAATCAATGAAGCAAAAATAGTTTATGAATGTGGGTATAATATAATGCCCGGCATTACAATAATATTCTTCCGATCGATTTGATTTCTTTTGGGGCATAAGAGAATGTCCATTGTATTATTTTAAAGCCAATTTACTTGGAAGACTTATTCCTTTAGAAAGTTTCCATTTCAAATAAATGCAGTTGGAGTTTATAAAAAAATTTGCTGTTGCTTATTTTATTGTTCTCTTAAGGAAGTATCTTTGTTATCCTGTAGCATATATGTATTCCCAACAGCTCAATAGTACTTCGGTTTTTACTAGATATTGTTTATTACTCTACAAATTCCCTTTAAATACCTTGATTTATTTAAATAAGGTTTCCTATAGTGTTTCCATTTTCAATTTTAAGCTCTCGTTTGTTCAGCTTAATTTACATTTTTAATAAAGTTTCTTAGAATTGCCTGAAAGCGAATTCTCGCCCTCATCTGTTGTGTTTTCCCTCAATTCTTTTTAAACTTTCACTAACAAATAGTGCTTATTCTTGCTAAACAGCTTTCGATTTTAGGTCCTTCCCCACACAATTCCTTGAATTCTTACAGTGCACAAAAAACTGTTGCTTTCTCTTCACCTCCACACCTCGGTCACCGCATTTTCCATTTCCTTTGCCTTCGTTTGAAACTTATGTGTGGAGGAGGCCTCAAAGCACCAAGAAACTGGGGAAAGGGCCATCAGGACATGCGGCGGAGCTAAGTCCACCTCATTTGGGTGGGGGAAAGCATCCGAAACCGTACGAAACCAACTGAAACCACCAACCCACCGAACCACAAGGCAGATGCCTTCAATTTGGCAGTTTGCTGTGTCGCCAAATGTAGCACTAAGGAAACTTTTCCCCCAAGCCTATATATTCTTTGTCTCTTCTTTCCCCAAAAGACATTTTACACTTGATGCACACGAGGAAAAGTCAAGGCAGTAGTAATTCTAATGATAATTGTTAAAAAAGTTTAGGGAATTAGAATAAAGGGATATTTAAAAAATAAAGGGATACCTTCTTTCACTTTGCCTTTCGCTTTCATTTTTCTTTCAGGAAAATATTAAGCTGTATGTGAACTCCATATTTAATAAGCTTTATAATTTAATTAAATCTCAATAAATATAGACTTTTGAAGAACAAAAAAGATTGAATAAAAATGAACTTATATTTCCGGTATTTTTTCCTGTGTCCCAAAAATGAGTGTAAAATGAATTGAGGGCGTCGCCTTGGGAGCCTTGGTATTTTCGTATTCGCATTGGTATTCGCATTGGCTACAACTTTCTGCCAGAAGTAAATCCACTGACGACGACAGGCGCAAACTTTTAACGCCAACTGTTGCCAGAAAAACATTTTCTGACTTGTGTACGCATTTTCGATTGCGATTACACCGACTATTGTTCCCGATGCCTGGCAAAATTTCAATGCCAGCATCTGGAATTTAAAGATGGGGAAGAGAGGGGGCTTTATTTTGGTGTTTGTGTTTTTTTTTTTAGGGGTTTGGGTAGGAAAGTGTCGTCGTCACGTCATGTAATTGATTTAAAATTAGCACATCGCTTTGAAAATTTAAACTGTTTACATGTGCCTGGGGACAGCTGCTTCCGAAACGTTACAGCTTTTCCGAGCTCTGCAATCCGGTACACTTGGCAAAAGTTAATGTTAAAAAAATGCATTAAAAATGGTATTTATTTATTTAGTGTATTATGTTATGTAGATTGTCCTTAATTTTTGTTACAAAAATAATTTAAATGTAATATTAACCGGGGGTTCCTAGGCATGATATAAAAATTGTAATATTTTGCGTAGCATCTTTTTTAAAGCTTATTAAATTATATTTGCTTATAGCTTATGGTTTAGTTTTATTTATTTATTTGTAACACAGAACAATAAATTATCTCTTTATTAAAATATTAATACTGTATTGGTAAATCCTTATTTTCTGTGATTTTAACAAGTAACCCCTTAATTATTTCCCGTGTGCCAAAACCCAGTATCTTTGTCCTTCAGCCTCTCCTCCAGCTGGCTCTCTTTTGGCGCCTGTATAAGTGGGTGTTTGCCCCTGTATGTGTGTGTGTGTGTATCTTTATGCATGTTTAATGAACATGAATCCTGCAGCCACCCAGGCCAGAGCCCTGTAATCGCATTTCAATATGCTGCACCGCCGGTGTAAACTAAACTAAAAAAAAAAAAAAATATAAAGAGAAGTGGGTTGAGCGGAGTACTACTCACAGTAAAAAAAAACCTAGGGATGTACAACAAAAATAGAGAAAAAGAAAAGAAAAAAAAACTCAAAGCCGGCGACCGTGTCTTCCTTCCTCCTCCAGTTGCAAACGGCAATTTAGTTTGCAGGGCAAACTTTTCATAGCCGCTCTGACCCGTAAAGGAGGTCAGTGCAAAAAACATTTTGAAAAATTCATATGCAAACGTATTTTCAGCTGCACCCGGCACCGGCAACTGGCAACACACAGGTGCCAATGGCAGCACCACTAGAACTGGAACCTGTATCTGAATCCATTCCGGCCAGGACCAGTAGCAAACTCCTTTCTCGCGCTTGGGAAAAGGGGAAAAAACTTTTTAATGGCCGGCACACACCCACATCCACACACACCCACACTTAATGGGACTCTTGCAGTCCAGTGTAATTCCGAGTTGCCCATGGGGCTCAAAGTCTTTCGCAGTTTTGGTGTAAAGTGAAACGTTTTGCTTTTTATTAGTTGGTAAACATAAAATATAATGAAAAAGAACTTGCTTTTTACACTAAATTAAATGTGAATCAACATCTCTTTTGGGGGGTGAAAAATTCAAAAATAAACTCTTGTTGCCATGTGTCCGGGTGTGTGTGTTTGTGTGTGTGCTGGGGGAAAAAGGTTACAAATTAATTAATTTTCCCACATTTCTGGTTGTATTCTGGGTCAGCGATTGAAACCAGATATCATAATGGAATTTGATCCCTCATGATGTTTCATTTAAATGTAATTTTCATTACATTTTTGCCTTGTGGCTGGCTCTGCATTAGCTGTGTTAAAATCCACTTGCATTTGGGGAATACGAATTAATTGAAAATAAAAGCGTATTAATTATTGTACTCAGGTATTCATTATACAAACCCTTAAGGCTTTTCAATCCTATTATTTATATGTTATTTATCACTAAATAAACAAGGACATGTTCTATTTGTCTGGTATATTTCCATCTCGAGTCCTTACACTTCCCTAAGCTACCCCCGAATGCTGTCCATTTTCGGCTGATGGTAATCGGGATGTAATCAACTCGACTTCTAGCATTTCCACTTTTTAATCACTATGCCCCGGCTAATTGCTTACCCCGAATACAACAAAAAATTCAAAAGCGGAAACTCTTCAGCTTAACACAAAGTGAAACATTTTTCGTCTTTCCGCTACGGTGTCTCCTTTTTTTTTTATTCAGGGGATAAGGCTAAACACGAGCCACGGATGTAATTGTTGGACGAGGTCTGCAACCTACGGGCTCTATGAGTAATTAGGGTCGGGGATTAGGACAGTCGCCTTCGCTTCAATAAATTTTGGCCGCTGGCCGCCCAAAGGCGAACCGAACCCGGCTCCGGGCGGTGCTTATTTAAGGCTCAGCCCGGGTCACAAGGTGTTCCGACATAAAAGGGCCTAAAAAAAGTGGGAGTATGGAGTTCAGATACACCAGCAACAAATGTATGTTTTTATTAAATGAAATTAATATAAAATAACAAGAAGGTATTTCTTTATTATTGTTTTTGATCAGTTCCGAAATCTTAGGTTTTCAAATTAAATATTAAATATTATAAAATTCTGATCTTACAATTAAAATCTCGGGATTAATGGAAGCTGGCTTATTTTTTAAAGTGCAAGACCTGGGCAAGTGCCTTCCAACATTATGCCATCTCGCGTCCGCTGACGGTGATGTATGTACGTGTTTCGGCTTTGCTTCCGTGATAATTTTCAAACTTTTTGCACCAATTATGTGCACGGCAGCGCGATATTCTCTTAGCCATCTTTGCCAGCCTGTGTATATGGGTATGTCCTGTGTGTTAGTGTGTGGGTGTGGGTGTTGGCCTTTTTGTGCCTGTAGTTTATGCTCATTACGTGAGTGCTGAGCGCAGCAGACTCACAAATTGTTGTACAAGAAATTGCCGCCGTTGGCGTTACACGAAGGTACACACACACACACACACACACACACACATAAACACGGAGGGCCGAAGTACACGTATATAACCTCTGGTATATATAGCTATATATAGATTCCTTGCCTGGATGCAAAATCCTCGAATTTAATTTTCAGGTAAACTCCACGGCAATCAAACGGAAACGTGTCCATGGGGCGTATGCGCGTTATATAAGTAGTTGACCAATTTGCTACAGCCGAGAGGAGGCATTATCCGCACTTAAACTATAAGCGATTGAAGGCTTTTATTTAAATACACACTTAAAGTGCCTAGCGGCGAGAGAAAGAGCATTAAATGCCTGGCCATATTTAATTAAATTAAGGTTAAGAGGAAATCCGGCTCACGGGGCGTATGCGCGATATTTAATTGACCACTTTGTAGCGGCGAACCCTTCGTTAGGCAAATACCCTGATGGTTTTGAGTGAGGTTTATGTGGCAAGCTATTTATAAGATTCTAAATAAATATGTTTCTTAATGAATATATTTATTAAATAAGCAAAAATTACGCATTAAGCAGGAGAGCTACCTATCGAAACATCTGCATAGCCAAGCTTGTGTTCTTTTATATTAGTTTAAATAAGCTCAGGGCCTAATCTCATTATTCTGTGTGCATGTCACATTAATTTTAATTAAAACTTACAACTAATTAACTCAAGTAATCACCTTAATTTAAATTAAATTATCTTAGGAGAAGCCCTATTAGGCGTAAGGTTCTCACTTCGATGACAAAATCCCCGCCCTATCTTAGGCAACTTTCACTACTCGCTCGAAGGCCCAAAGGAAACAATTAAATTGGCAACAGTTTATTAAAGTCGCATTATTCTGGCTATCAAAAGGAAACGTGTCCCCAGGGCGTATGCGCATTATTTGAATGACCAACTGGTAGCACTTAAACTTTGAGCAATTTAAATTGATATTTCAAATGCCTAACAGAAAACAATTTAATCAACTCAACTATTAGCCGAGTGCAGCATCCGGGGTCAACTTTTAGTTTTCATAAATTCCCATTTCACAACTCATAAATCAGAGGCTTAAATCTGATTTTGAAGACTTAAGGGGACTTAAGCCTTAAAAACCAATTCCAACTAAAATGCGGGTTGGCTCCGGGTGCCACGCCCACTGAATAAGTAATTTTCCACTGGCAACGCCAAAAGCTTTAGCTTTTGCCTGTGCCACACAGATTTCCCTTTTGTTGAGGCTGTTTTCAGGGGCAAATAAAAAAATAAAACGTAGATATATATAATAAAAACTATAAAAGAACACAAAGTGCAACTTTAAAGGCGCGTAAACTTCTCTTGAGAGAGCAGCCTCCTCCCCACCAGAAGCAGCTGTCTATTCTGGCAAAAAGGCGAAAAGTGAAAGAAGAATGGGACTTTTTATTTTATTCAAGTGCCGTGTCGTCTGTTTAGCCTGCACTTTGGAAAAATTTGATATATTCTAGATGGTTTTTAGGTATTTTAAACTGTAGTTATTCTTATAAAAAAAATTCTGAACAAATTTAAACAAATATATGAACTTGTTTGCTTGCACTGTTACTACACTTTTGTTTTTAAGTTTCATAAACTTCAATAATAATTTATGAAATAGAAAACAATCATTGAATACCGTGTCGCATTTCCTTTGAGTGTGAAAAGTAGGCATTTAAAACTGCATAAACTCTCTCGACTGAAGCTGTTGGCAGCAAAGTTTCCGCTGCATTTTCATTGGAAATCCAAACGAGAACTCGAGCCCAAACTAAAATTCAAACTCAAACTTCGGTCTCGAAAAGCCGGGGCTAAATGTCTCGTCGAGCTGAGGATACATTTTGTTTGTTTACTTTGAAATTGTAAATGGATTAGCCGCACTCCGAGGCGCGCCAAGCCTGACAAATTGAATTTGTTAGACTCGGGAGAAGTTTTTGGTAAACTTTTGCGTGCATGGTTGGATATTGGACGTGGCCCCGGAGTGGTTATACTCGTAGGAGAAGCCATAGCCCATAAACCTCGAAACAAAACTTTGTCCGGCGAGTGTTGCGAAATAAATTGCCATGCCGAAGGTGATGGGCCAAAAGGAAAAGGGTTTTCCCATGCAGCTCTCCGCCGCCAAAACTATTTTCCCCATCAACCAAAGCCATCAATAAGGTGATACTTTAAACGGAAGTGATGGCAACAAATGTGGGATTAACCTTAAACTTGCCAACCATTGAAAGTAAAATCATTTTATGCAAAGCCCAGACAGGAATTTTCCTTTTTCGTCGAAAATCGAAAGCTGGTCTTCGACAGATAGTCATCAATAAGGTGTTACTTTAAAAGACATTTATCAAGCGAACTCTGGATTATAGGGAGAAAAACGAGGAAAAACTTTTGAATTGGGGAATTAAAGAGTTTAATTTAAAGATAAAGAAATGCAAATGCTTATAAATTATATATTTTAAACTAGCTGAGCTTATAAATTATGAAATGCAGGCTACAAGGATTCAGAAGTATATATTTTACAATCCAATTTTAAATTTCTTATTCATCCTTTTAACTTTGTTCACATTTTATTGATTTTTTTGTTGTATTACCTCGTAATACTTGAATTTTATTATGCAAGTACCTTGAATTCAAGTGCTGGCCATCAAAAGCAGCCATTTTTAAACCGCTTATAGGAATATCCAACTTGAACTTCAAATGCAACCAAAGGAGTCCTTTTTGACAATATATTCAATAACCACGACGTCTGTTGGTGAAATCTTGATTGCTCTTCACAAAAGGAAACGAAAAATCATCGGAAGATATACATATATAAGAATATATAAAAAGCAGCAGTTTGCATATCTTTAGTCAAATTAAGGTTGTAAATTTGGAGATAAATATAGGAATAACAACAGTTTAGACTTTACATCAGTCTTGTAAATATTATATTCAAATTACTTCAACATAATAGCTTTAAATTATTTATTTCTGTGAATTCTACTTGAGATTACGAAGCAATTCCTTCCCACTTGAGACTTGTTTAAGGCCAAAATTCCATTTAATTCCTGCCATCGGCAGACAAGAAATTTAACACAAAATGCGACAACTTCAACTGTTGCTGCTGGCCACACATGTAAATGCAAATCCAATTCCATATTTAAGTCCAAAGCGGTTAGGCTAATTGAATCGCTTTGGAACGCTGCTGGGCCAAAGTGAATGGGCCCTCATTGCGATGTAATCCCGCCTTTAATAGAATACCCTTTTGGGCCAACTTGTGCTAAAGCCAGCAGCCGCCCCGAAAATGTTGCCTCTACCCTTTCTGCATTTCCCTTGGTTTTGGCCCCGGTCCGTCATTTACATTATTATGATGAGATGCAAATCTCGTTAAAGGACACTTCGGTCCCCGTTCAGCCCCCTTCAGCCATTTCGCCCATATAGACTACACTTCAATATGTGTGCCATATGCCCCTCTATATCTTGGCAGCCGCATCCACATGGTTTTGCCCCAACCACCCCTCTCCAGTGCCAGCTCCTGTTTTTCCCATCCTTTTGGCGTGTCTGTGTGTTATTCTTATGCAAATTACATTTCCTGTGTTTGAGCTACAGCTTGTAGCTACATGTGTATGGGTGCGCCATACACATACAGAGAGAGAAAATGTGTGCCTGTTAAATCTAATAATCCTGTATGTGATTTTAAGAGCTTCGAAGTGGAACTTTAACATATTAAAGGGATTTTGATAGGGATTTAGAGTTGATTTGGGATGTAAAGATGTTGTTAAATAATATTAAAATAAAATTATAAATCTGCATAGGAGAGTCAATTCATAATCAAATATATCGAAAATGCAATATATATTTTGTTTCGAAATATCTAAAATTTCTGACATTTTCTTTGGAATATATACATTATTTTTTTTCAAAATGTTTATCAAAATATTCCCTGTGCAGAGATATAGCCGCCATTGGAATATTTTGCATACTCGCATATAGCTAAAAAATATTCTACAATTCTTTTGTAAAAGTCCACAACAGACGGACCAAGCGCTCATAAATGTTTTCGGTTGTCAGCCTCATTCCATCTCTTTCCATTTCTATCCCTGTCTCTCTCTGACTGGCCATCCTTTTCCCCATTTGCATCCGTCTATCCTTTAACATGGCCATCTCTGCCTGTAGTCTGTCGCCTGACGCCTGTCTGTTTCCCTTTCCCTGGACCGATTTGACATATTTGTTGCTGCTGACTTTGCTTAGTATCTTATTTGCATTTGTAAACTTTAGTGTGCCATTTTGTTCATTTGTTTTTTTCCCCCTTTTTCTCTCCACTGATTTTGCATTTTATATCCTCGACGCACACGTGCAAATATACTTATATATTATATTTATTTGAAACTCATTAGCTCTTCAGGGGATTTTCCCATTTCCGGATTTTCCCTCTACAAATCAAATGCAGCATCAGCGAATTGTGCCCTGACATTTTAGGTATTACGAACATTCGTTAGGGTTTGTTAATTTTGCGAAGCTCAACACTTGCCCCAAAATCCTTCTTCCTCCTTCACATCATGTGAAATTTACATTTACATACAGTGCTGTAGGGATTCCTATACACTGATTGACATTCCGAATTGAAAGCAAAATTCGACTGTTTAATTTATGGATAAATAAAGTGATGAACGTTAGTCAGCGCTTAAATGGTGTTTGCATAGTTGAGTCATGCACAAAAGGCGAGGCGAATATTCTATAACATACATTTTGGGGCTTAATTAAGTTAAGTTTAAATGGAAATTGAAGCTGTTTTGGTTGATTGGTTTCTTAATGAATTCAGAATTTAGAATGTGATGCCACTTCGGATGTGTGAAATTAATTGGAAATTCTCTTGAATTATTTGTAACAATTTAAGCAATGGTTAAGGCCAAAGGGGTTTCGTTGAATGCTTTCAATGTTTTCATTTTGCTAAAATATAGTATAAAATATATACATATATGTATTTTGATTGGAATTTCTAAAGCACAGACTAATATACAGCAGTGTAAAATCTAAAAACTAATGTAATATATACTTAATTTAATTTAAATTCTGTCCTTTACCAATTAAATTTTTAATTCCAGTGCCGTGTTTTTATTTTTACATAAAATACTCCACCAGTTCTACCTTTACTTAGAAATCTTTGTCCAATTATCACACTTTTTCTTAGCTCACTTCAAAAACAAGAAAACTAAATATAAACTTTATAATTGGTTGAAAGTACCTTCCTGCTCGTTAAAAGCAAAAAACAATACATGGATTTAAAAGTTGTATAACTTTTAATGGAACTTTTCTTCAACAATTTCAACAAATACTTCAGGTTATCTTTACTTGAGAGTTTATATATATATTTTAATAAAACTGAAATACACATTTATTTTTCATTATTTATTTATAACAAGCTTTGCCACATTCCCAGGGTATTAACAACTTCTCTTTGGGCTTAGTTCAAACTATCGACTTTCTATTCGAAAGCACTCGCCGGAGTCTGTGTGTTTTTTTTACTGGTTTTCTGCTCTGGTTAATGGCCATCTGGCTGCACGTCTGACAATTGGAAAATTGGAAGTTAAAACCATTAAATAAATGAGTGTCACACTGCGGGAGCCGAAAGACAGCGGAGGAGGTAGAGCGACACAATCACATTTCAGTCGAATGCTATTTGGGTATTTTTATCTCTTTCGATTTACCAACAGTCATTCGAAGGGGGTGTATCTGTGTGTGTGTGTGTCGAGGGGTTAACCACTTTGATTCGTCCTCTCGTTGGAAAGGCAAAACATCAGCAGACCGAAAGAGAGCCCTGCTCGAAAGTCAACAGTTTTAACCTAATCACAGTGGATTTTATTGCCGCCTCACACAAATCGATGCGAGCGGATGTGAGTGCGGATGCGGATGCGGAAGGAACGGGAAGCGGAAACGCAATGGAGCCGAAGGTCCTTGCCAACCATTTTGTGGGCGGACCACAGGATCTGCAGGGGAATCATTAGGTTGCTGCGTAAGAATTTTCCGGGTGCGTTAAGTGCCCCCTTCACAAAGCAGGAACCTCTTTTTTGGGGTTTTTCAGGATGGACACTTAAAGAAAAATAGTTTCATATATATAATATTATAAATCTTAACAAAATAAACAATTTTATTTAATTCATGGTTAGTAAACATAAATAAAATTTATACAAAGTGATGTATATTCCCGGATAACAGAATAACTCCATATAGTTAAGATACTTTAAAGTATCTTTATTTATTATTTTATTATTAGACAACATATTTTATCAAGCCATTTACTTCGCAAATTATTTAAGCAATACAGAAAATAAAATTAAATTTGAAATATATTTGAAATGATTTAAAATATATTTAATATCTCTTTTTTCATAGTGTCCCTATTGGTCTCGACCTCGAAAGCAAGGCGGGCTGTTGAGCCCAGCCCTAAATGTTATTTATCTCTAGATTAAATGGATTTGTGTGCAAAATTGTCTATTTAACCAGAAGCAGTTGCTGGCAGCCTTAGCATTCGCATCGTCATCACCATCTCGGCCTTTAGTATCGGAATCGGGAGCACTTTCGGTGCTCGAAAGTGGCAGCAACTTCATTGTTTGAACTTTTCACCGAATACGTGGGCGTTTGATTGAGTTTCAACAAGGGTCGTCTTGTCCTCGTGCCCTCGGGCGGAGATTTGATAAAGGCCCCTTCCGCCCATCTTAGCTTTTCCCCAATTTTACTCACTTCACTTTTCCTTTATCCTATCTCCCCCCTTTTGCCAGTTTCGGTTTCTATTGTCAATTAGAACTGACAAGTGGCCGTCTATATGGGCGAAAGTGTTCGTGTTTATTTCCTTTAACGGCCTTGGTTGACAAACGCGTTCGATGGGTTAACTGGATCCCAGCGTCCTTCGGCAATGGCCAAGTATCTGGGCTAGAATGTTAGGTGGCTGTAACCAGGTACAGCTGTGTTTGAAAATAAAGGTAGGGTGGATTAATGGAAATTATTGGAAAATTTATATTTTTATTTGAAGCATAAATATATATGATATATAAAAAACTAATGTATTAAAGGGGATATAAGATGAATATAATTTTAATTTTAAAATGTTTAGTTTATTTTAATTTAATCTTTATTTAACTTTATCCTTACCTAATCTAAATTTTACAAAAAATTCAGAAATAAAGTATTTTTATTTTATTTTTCTTTGTATTGATTTGTATCTCTTGTGTTAAGAGAAATAATATATATTCCAATCTCAACTGAAAGAACCTCTCGATGTTTATTGGCCCAAAAATTGGTATCAATTCACGGCTCTCTGCTCTCTAATCCGTTGCTTGTTATTCTGCTGCACTGAATTCGTTAGCTGAAAAGCTGTCACAAAACAATTCAACAATTTATAGTACATCACTTTCTATAGTCCGCTTATATATATAAAATATATGTAATACATATCTACATATGTTCACTTGTCCATGATCGCTGAAATATTTTGGTGAATTTTTTTATAGCTTCGGGTTCAATGTTCTTCTTGGGAAATTTGCTGGCGCCATCACCCCGGGGGAAATGTGCGATTTTCCGGCAATTCTTTTGGGATTGTGTCCCACAAAAGAGGTCACAAATGTGATAAATTTTTCACTGCTCTCGGCCAGTTCCGCCATATGCGCGAATACTTTATGGTTGAAAATTCTTCCAGCATTTCTTGCGCTTTGTTATTCAACTCTAGGAGGGTTCACAATAAAGAAGATGGTCGCGCATTCTAAGCTGAACTTCCTTTTGGCCAAAACTAAGCGGTGCACCAAGAGAAATTATAACAATTTTGTATATACTAAACAGGAATTTGTAGAAGAATTTATAAATAAATATTTTAGGTAAGAATAAGATACACTTGACTAATGGCAACATTTATTTGTATAACTACTTGGAAACATTAAGTCTTTTCCATTTTTCCTGAGTGCAATTTTCGAACTGAATGCAGCAGACAAACAATGGGTTTCTTTTGCAGGATGCTGGAGCTCTAGATCTCTCAGCTTAAGGCCAGATGCAGTGAACCGGCCAACAGACAATGGCCCAAAAAACACACAGAAAAAAAATAAGAACCGAACAGCAGAGAGCCAGCAGAGGAAAACCAATTCAAAATAATAGTCTAATAAACTTACTTAGCGTGCGCACAGCTGATTAGGGGTCCCGGCTTTCCACTCTCTGGCTCTCTGTTACTGTTACTACTGCCACGATTTTTCCACTGGCGTCCGTTTTGGCACAGCTCATCTTAAAGCCAATTCCCCACACCCCCTTTTTCCTTGGCTTCGCTGCGGGAAAATTTTATTATTGCGCTTCTGCAGCTGGACGGCTACAAAAACGTTCGCCGCGGTCGTTTGCTTAATGCGCCGTTCGCAGTTTGCCCCGTCGCCATCCGATCCGCCAGATAGCTGTGGCTATAGCTTTACCTCTCCAGCGCCAGCATCAGCACCAGCTACAGCTATAGTCATGGCGATGAGTATGAGGATGGCGATGGCGATGGCCTTTCTGTGCTTATGGGTGAGAAATGCTTTCTTTATGTATTAATAGCACTTTCACTCCCTTCAGCACTCGAGGGCCAAGCTAAGGATGGCAGCGTGATTGGAGCTTTAATGTCTTATGCCCGACAAGGTTGGAGCTAATGACCGATGGCAGGAACTTGAGAAAGTATTTCATTAAATACAACTTGGAAGTTATGGCTTCATTTTGCAGACTGAAATTACCATCTGATGAAAATTTAATCAAGATTTCCTGAAATTTTTACTAACGCTGTGAGCTATAACAGAATTGAAAAAATAAAAAAGAACTTCCTTATTTACATTTAAAATTTATAAATTCAATAAAAAAATCCAAAAAAACATTACGCTTTAAGTAAATATTTACTTATTTTCAATTAAAAGGAATGCACTTTCAAATGTAAATTTAAAAGTTAACAAAACAGACAAGAATAAACTTTCAATCGAAAAGCAAAAGTCAATCAATTCCCAACAAAATTTACATACAAACAATATCTTTCAGTCAAAATATTGACATATTGATGTCGTAAGAAAAATAAGCTTGTTTTAGTTAAAGGCCAAAAAGCCAAGAAGGTTTTTATGTAGTTGACACTCAATTAAGAATGAATTTTTTGGTGTGGTTTTCAGAGAAGCAATAAAAACGAGAAATACGATTAAAATGTGCTTTGAATAAATTTCACTCTCTTCTAAAAAAATTATAATAAAATTCGGATGAGTAAACTAATCAAAATGTCGTTAAGAAAATTGAAATATTATGAGAAATGTGTAGAGTGTCATTTGCACTTATTTTAGTCAATCATCAAGATTAAATTACGGCAACCGAGAGGGGGAAAATCAATGCCATAGCTGGGTATGAAAAATATATAAATAAATATAATAATTTATACTTTGGCAAGTAAGTTATAATTTTAAAAGATGTCTTTCATATTATAAAAACTATTTTTATTTAGTTACCCAAATAAATTTATTAAAAACCATTTTTAAATAATATTTAAAATTATCATTATTATAAAAACTTACAAATGTTAATACTTCATGTTCAAATAAATAAATTCCAAAGCCAGATTAAATATTTTTGGCTTTATTAAAATGCAAGCAAATTTTACAAACAACTTCCGATGATGCTGCTGAGAGACTTCAGCCTGATTGTTGGGAATTAAATGCATGAATAAATTATGAATAACCCCCTGAATCATCCGCAACCATCACATCCTGATCATCACGCTCTCATCTCTGGATATGAAACGAGCCATCGCCGAAAAAGCAGCGGCAGGAAACTGAGCACCAGAGCACATTTATACGGGAATGACTTCAGTGTTGTATCACGTAGTAAATAATTCCTTTGTGGCATTGTCTTGGTTGGCTTTGCAGCTTTCGGCTCTCGTCCTTTTTGTCGTCCCCCTGAAATCTCTCAGAGAAATCCCAGAACTCCCCGGACTGCCATTCCATCGCGGTCTAGAGGGTGTTTACGTGCTTTGAGGACTGAGTGTGGGTGGTATTTTTGGTGAAAATTGGTCTAGTGGAGATTGGGGGTTTGAGTCTTTTATTGTTACGTGGCAAATACAACATAAAACGAACGTGTAAATGTTATTTCTTGATTTATTTCCGCGGTGCATGCAGATGCTTACGCCAACCGATTTTAAGGTCTCCCCACTCCCCCTGGTCCCACCCAACCTGCCATATCCGATTCCCCTTCCATTTCCTATCCACTGAAGCATCCTCGATATGTTACGTTACGTATACGCCGTGTGGCGGATTTTCGTTTCTTCTTTGGCTTGGTTTGGTTTGGCACAACACGGAGCGTCGACAAATATAAAATATTCCGCTTACCTTGCACAAATATTTATATATGGCTTGGTACATAATATAAAATTACTGCATGTCTCTATATATATGTTTATATATATATATTTGCCCATGTGTCTGTCGTTGTGTTGGTTAGCCGCCTGCTACAGTGTTTCTGTATTTATGTTTGAGAGATGGCATTGTCGGCATCGGGGCCTGGCAAATTTTTTTTGTGTCGTCGTATCTGTGGCATTTATTGTGTTTTTTTTTTCGTTTATGCACCCTGTAAATTAGGGCCACGGGTTGATGGGCACTAAAGTGTAATTGGCTGTGAAAATAGTGGGAATGCATCCCGGTTTTATCCTTTTTTATATGGCCATAAAACGCTGCACATCAAAACTCTAAGTTTATACAGCGAAATTCTTAGAGATTGAAGTTTACTGATGAGAGTTTGAGGGATATTTTAGTATTAATTTATTTTATTAAATTTTGTGTGTCTTACAGTATATCTTATAGTATGAATGTATAACATTTATTTTGCTTATTTTTATATAATTTACTGCTTCGATTTTGAATGATTTTCTTACTATTTAAAAAGCATTTATATCTTACGTTTATCTTTCACCTCGAGTAGTACGTCCTGTCATTGGGGAAATCCTATAGGGTATTCATGCCACTCACCTGTTATTGTGGCCCCCTTCCTGTGTTTGTTTGAGTATTTTGTAATTTTTGTCTCGCTTTTGTTCTTCTCTGGTTTTATTTTTTTCCTCCATTGGCCGGCGTGTGTTGGCTGTTCGGCACAAAAGCAAACACTTTTCTTGGGTGCAGGCGACTTTACATAGCCCGCTTTTCCCCCTGGCTTTAGCCCCAACTTTTGCCCGTCTAGGCAACGACAGCGGCAAAGGCAAAGGCCCCCATGGCTTATATTTACCTCTCGGCTTAAGCCAAGTCGAGACGTTTGTCTCTTGGCCGCCCGCTTGGATTCTGTTTCGGTTTTCGGGGGTTTTGGGGTTTTCAAAGCACGGGAAAAAATTTTTTTTTTAATCTTAGAGCGTTTTTAATAATAACAACGTTTTTTATATATATACTTTGTGATTATTTACACTTGATTCTTTATTTTTTAAGTCAGTTTTATTACTACTTAAATGTCAACAAAATATATAGATTCTTATCAAATATAAATACATATTTTGTTTATCTGCATGACCATCGCTCTCTTTACGTTGTCTTAATCCAAGAATTACAATTACAATATGGAATTGACATTGTTCTTTTTTATTTCTCTCCCTGTACATACATAGGTTGAGCTCTTTTTGTTATTGCTGGTTGTGTGAGGTTTTGGTTCCGTGTTTCGCCTGTTGACGCAAATTGCCAAAATTGCCTGCGGTTGTGTTTACATGGCGAATGTAACAGACAACAGACAAGTGACAGCCGCACGCACCGAATTCAAATAAAAGCCAATGCCAATGCCGGCGTGTCTACAAGTGCGAAGGTGGAAAAGTGGGTGAAAAGGGGGGTGGGGGGATGTGGCAGGGTGTGGGGACTATGGAAAATGCAGGACGAGTCAGCAATCGTGCGGTACATTATTTAATTTTGACATGTGCTTGGGGTTTTGTCATCTGTATGTACAACGCACCAACTTGTAAATAGCAATTGGCAATTCAAATTTGGGCTAATGTGCCTTTGATATATGGATTGAGGTTTCTTCTACCTATTAATATATATGCTTAAATATGTATATATATATTGTGCATATATTGATATAGATTCCGGCTTAGACTCTCATTTGCGGCCATCAATGGAGCAGACGTCTTTGATGATTTTATTGGCTTCGGTTTGCCTTTTCCGATAAATCATTTGCATTTATGGCATGTGACAAGTGCTGCCATTTCTCTTACTCAATTCAATGTCCTCTGTCTCTTGGCCTTTCCCCACAGCGTATGTCGCTTTCTAATGATGGCCAGTTCTGATCTGAATTGATGGCATTTCCATTAAACATGGTTTCAAATCAAGTGCCTTCCGTTTCCTGTTTCAAATGCAGAACGTTTCGCTTTAGTCTCGACCGGGTTTTGTGGTTTTTTGATTTATTTTCCAATTATGTTTATTTGTGGTTATCGAAAAACAGAGTATAATTCAAGGGTTTAAACTTTAAAGGGGAATTTTCTAATTTATGTATACAAATCTTTATATTTGACATTTACCCTAGAATATATTGCGTTTTTATTTCTCCTTAAAGTTCAAGTTAGCATTTCAAAAATCTCCTTTAAAGCTAACCCAATTTAGCCTTCATAAAAATAAAATTTTCTTTATAAATGTTTCTTTTTTATCACTTTTTTATTTACCTTTCCTGTTTGGCAGTTCTATGGTCACTCCTCTATTATTTTCAGTTTGTTAAAGATCAATTAAATCGCTCGAATAAACAATTGTACTTTATTGTTTGTCCGATATCGCTCGTTCCTGTTGATAGTTTTTCTTATTTTCTTTGCTGTTGTTGTTGTTGCCATTGCTCTTTGACCGTAGAGAATATTTTCCCATTTCCTTTCAACTTTTCCTCCTGTTGCCTGGGCTTTGTTGTCTGCACTTTTCAATCTCCTTTCGGTTTTCCTCACTCTGTTGCGCTCTCCGGGTTTTGTGTGTATTTTTTTTTGTGCAATGTTTGCAATGGCCATTCACTTCTCGAGACATGGATTTGATTGCTTGGATGCCTTTCAATGTCCATACTCCAGGTCTTAACACGTTTTTATAGGGAATATTTTATAGAGAAGGATATGGAATAAAATATATTTAAATATATATTTATCAGTAAAGGAAAATGTTAATTAAAAAAAATATATTTACTGATTTTGAGAGAGCTTTAAAGTTGTATTTGTTTTTGAATTAGTTCGTTTTATGGCTATAATTTGTTTAAACATTTAAAGAAAAGCTAAGACCCTAAGTTCCTGCCATCTTCTAGAAATTAACATAGAGCCCCCGCTTATTAGTCCGGCATTACTTGGCTTAGCTTGAAACTTTTTGTGGAATGTTTTTAAGGAAATAAGATTTTTTAAGTACCCAGGAACTCGGCAAAGTTCCAGTGATTTAGGCCGCATTTAGAGGGTTAACTCAGCGCTGCTCTGCTCCTCGATGAGGATGATGACGACGATGATGATGATGATGATGGCCGTGTTGAATGGCGAACGAACGCCCGAGATATAAATTTCAACAGTATACTTTTTTCATCCACTTTATGCTCGTACTTCCTATATTTCTTCACATTTTTTTTTTTTGGTTGTTGCTGTTGTGTGTGGCTGAAAAGCAAATCTGTGTAGTGGGCGGTTGTCCTTCCGCTTATCGAAGAAGCAGGGAGCAGGGAGCATGAGCAGGGAGCAGACGCCGGAGCAGGGACCACAGCCTCTCCTCTCAGATCGCAGATGCTTTTTGCTGTGCGGTTGCTCCTGCCGAGCCTCAATAAATCTACCATCGCATATCTTTGGGGCTCGCTTTCGTGTTTTTACAGCATCAACAACAAAATAACTCAAAGTGTCATCCAAACTCTTGAAGTCTATTGTGTGGTGCCTTTGTTATACAGCATCCCGTCCCGATACCTTTTCCTACCATCTTTTCCTTTGGCAGGCTGCTTATCCTTACAAAGCGTTTGACGGTTGCAATCGCTTCGCTTCGACGGGGGCTACACGTGTTTCCAGGGGCGGTGTTCAAGTGGGGGACTGGAGCAGTGATTATTTGGCCCTTCCTGGGCACTGGGGCAATATGCAATACCCAATGCCCCAATATCCACTATCCCCCTTAGCCTCGAGTGGCATTTTTATTAGGTGTATGGCTCTGTAAATCACTATGCCACCCACTCAACTACAGGCTCATATAGAATGCTGAACAAATATATATCTACACTTGGGAAATAATATATAAAAATATTTTTAAGAAGTTTGATTAATTCTTTGAAGAATTATCCCTTAAAATACTTTATTATGTAAGTTTTTGATAATATTTTTAAAAGAAAAATTAACACAAACTAAATGCTGCAAAAAATAAACAAACAACTAAAAATGTCACAAGATTACTTTAACATTTTCCTTTTAAATTTTATATAAAAATACCTTGTAATTTCTTTAATTATCTCAACCTTAAGAAAATTGTTAGTATTTCTAAAATATTTTCATAAACATTTTCCCCAGCGGAATGTGTTTACCAATTTCGAGGCCAAAATTTCGTTTGATTTTTAATGTTTTCGAGTGTATACTTACTTATATGCCTTATTCATGGTATTTTGGCGTCTGATAACAATCTAAACAAAATGTATGACATTGTTGGGGCTCCGGCTTCCATTTTTTGCAATGTGGGCCGCCCACGCAACAAAAGGCGCCGCCAAATACCCAATTCCCATGCATATTCCACAGATTTTTTCCCAGGGTCTCCAAGGGGAACAGAACTGTTTAGCCCAGGACCTCCCCCATCATCCGTACCTTTATGTATTTTATGTTACCCACTTCAAGTTGTGCTGGAACTTATTACATATTATAAATCATATCATGGCATGACATTATGCTTAGCATACAATTTGCCAGGGAGCGACCTTTTCTCACTCGCTCCTCGTTTGGCGCTGAAGGTCGAATTTTAAATTTGTGAGTCCCAGAAAACTTTTTATTTTTTTGGCAAGTTTTGATTTTTGTTAACAAAGCGAATAAAATATTGAAGCGAGTTTGCTTTGTATCGGAACAGATTTAGGAAGCTTTCTAAACACGACCTTTAGAAAAACAATTTATAAATATTTGAGTAGCAAAAGGTATGTCAAAAAATATATAGAAATATATGAAAATATAATTTAAATTTATTATTTGTTTTGTATTCATTTTCCCCTCAAAAACATTGTAATAAATATTCCCTTCACTAGACCAACAACAACTTTTCAGCAACATTAATTATCCCCAGCACTCGTAATGAACAACAATCAAGAATTTAATTGGTTTCGTCGCTTTGCACACCAATTTTGGTTTATTTTTAAACATAAATTTAAATAAAGTTCTTTATAGTATACATTTATGTGGCAACTTTATGACATTAGCTAAAAAGTATAGAACCTCCTTCTTCCATTC
Organism: Drosophila mayri; assembly: GCA_008042485.1. Taxonomy (NCBI): domain Eukaryota; kingdom Metazoa; phylum Arthropoda; class Insecta; order Diptera; family Drosophilidae; genus Drosophila; species Drosophila mayri. The sequence continues at coordinate 924,693 of VNJN01001215.1, forward strand.
CGATTCGATCCACTTCGTTCCAGGATAGGGTCTTGTGTTGCAAATACTGTTTGTCCTCCCTCGAAACAGCAGCTTGCCTTGGTGTCGACAAATTACATAGGCTAATTAGCATATATATCACATACTTCCTAAATTAAGAGCTAAAACTAAAAACTAAAGCGACGAACGTGCGTTTTTGTCTGCAGCGAATGGATATCTCTCTCGCTTTTAAGTATTTTGATTTGGTATTATAGTTCTCTTACATCGAAGTTTAAGTTTACAAAAAATTTAATGGACTTCCCATGGAAGGCAGGGGAAAGCATTAAGTATATACATATACATACATCGATTTGCGTTTTTGTGTGTGTTGTTTAGTAATAGTAACTCTTGTTTCGTTTTTTGTTTTATTAAATATTTTGTTGTTTTGCGTAATTTCATAAGAATACTTTGATTTTGTTGCTGCGGAAGTTCGTTGCTTATCTTTTTCGTTTCGTTTTCTTTCCTTTTTTTCAATTTTCTTGTGCTTTTCTTGTTATCTCTTTTGGGTTGCAAGTGGAAAAGTGAAAAAGTGGAAAAGTTAAAATGAGATCAATACCAAACAAACAAAGGCAAAGGCATTAGAAAGACTTGGCTGGATATTTGGCATTCCTATCTAAGCGATTCTAAGCCGGATTCATTCAGAGTGACTTGGCCAGTGGCCCCTGACCATACTCAAAAAGCGAAATCATAAAGTCTGAACCAAAAGAAGCGGGAATACTTAGGGGCTAATTAACGCTTGATTACATTAGTATTTGCAGTTTTTCTTTGCTGTTAGTATTTCGAAAGATCTCTCTTGCTCAGATGCTGTGGTCCAGAATGGAGACCGGATCGTAGGAACGTTTCTTGGCGCGCTGCCGGTAAATATAAACAGAAAGCACGGAGATGGTAATGGTGGCCAGCACCGCATAGCCCAACAGATAGTTGAAGTAGGAGTAGGTCTGGTCGAAGGCACTCTGGCAGATGACGATGGGTCCCAGAGGGGGGGCAGCGGTTGTGCTGGCTGAGGCGCTGCCGGAGGTGGGGCTACTAGTGGCTATCAACTCTGCCGTTTTTTGAACAGAAGTCTGGGTGGTGCTGGTTGTGGTGGTGGTGGTTGTCTGTGGTTCGTCCAGCAGTGGTGGCAGTGGCGGCAGGGAGTCTAGCTCATCCTCTTGGTCCGGATCCAACTCCTGGGACTCCTCGTCCGTGTAGCCATCTTCGTGCGGCATTGCAGCACACTTGGGCCAGCACACCGGGCAGCAGGTGTCCTTAAGCATGACCTGCCGCTCGCTGGGGCAGTTGAGGTTGCCGCAAAAGGACATGGCACACTTGGACTCACCCTTGACGCACTCGCACTGCTGGCAGTTATCGGTCCAGGTGTCGCCATCCTTGTAGAATATCCCTGGTACCTTGGATTCGCACACGCCACCGCCCGCCTGCTCGTCGCAGCTCTGGTGGCAAAATAGAAATCCGGAGCTGCACTTGCACCGCTGGCAGTCCTTCAGCCACATGAATGCGGTGTCCACCACCTTCGTGCAATTGGGTTCGGCGCGACATTCGTAGGTGCCGCAGCACTGTCCCGGCACCTGCATGTTTTCCGCCACCAGCTCCGCCACCACCTCGTTTTCGTTGCAATCGGGAATGTAGCAGGTTTTGCACACACACTTCCGGGGCAGGCAGCACTTCTGGTAGTCGCTCTCGGAGATCGAGCTATTGTAGTAGGACACCGACACCGGTAACTCCGCCGTTGTGTCATTGTCCTTGTCGGCGATACTGGGATCGTTGGGTAGCTCCACCGCATTTGACTTAATCAGCTCTACCGCAATCAGGTTCTCGCGCACCGCACTGTCCGCCGGACAATGCATCTCCGCGTCCGGTGGACACTTGACCGAGTCACACTGAATCGGCAGCACCGGATTCTGGTCAACTGTAAGGAAATAATCGGGAGGCGAGCTGGTCAATAAAATATGAAGGTCTCAGTTGCAGCTTAGGTGTACTTAAGTGGGGTTGGGAGTGCGTGTGGGGTGTTGTTTTGTATGTCGCTGGCTTTAATGGGAGGTCACCCAAAGTATGGCACTGTGCGGAGTTTAAGACTTCTTAACTACAGGAAATATAGTAATAGGTTAAGCCTCTTAAAAGGACAAATAAACTACTTGAGGACCTAGACGGAAATATACTAGAAGTTATATAAGCTAAGTTAACTTTAACTAAGGATATTTGAGTGAAGAAAGTGCAGTAGCATTTATTATTATCACTAGTTATTTATCAAATAAAAATATCTGTACACAAAAGTTGTCTCCCAACTGATTCTTTTATTAAAAACTGTAAAATTTCGCTTGGAAAATATCTGATTCATCTCCACCCACTTTTAAAATATATTTTTCACAAGTTTTCCCATATCTTTGGCTTAATTATTCCCCTTTATAGTCTCTGGGTCAGTGGGATATATATAACTGAATGCATTAAGGTCAGGCTTATCTGATGGCATGTCCGCTCCTTATCTAGGCAAGTGATTCATTAACCGAGAACGGAACAAGAGGGAGTCACCACCTGCATGGCTGGTGGCCAGGGAGAAAAAGTTAAACCAATTAAAGTTTTTCTCCACTTTCTGGAAATGCTATTACGACTGCTATTGATTGTTGACTCTGTTTGCCTTCCATTAATTTTATATTCTATACCTGAGACTACACCCCCACACAACCCACTAAAATTTTTGGTTTTTTCTTTAGTCGCTTTTCTTTCTTGGGTTTTCCGCGGGCTTCGCTTTACGGAGTTTTCTCTCCTTTCTTCTGTGCACGTGCACGTTCATTGTTCAAGTTAATTTGTCATTTTCACTCGCCCATATAATGGGAAATTTCCCTCTTCTGCCGTTCTGTGCCCCGCGTTGCTCTTTAACCTTTGAGTTGGAGCCCCTCGATTTTCCTTTTTCCGGGTAAACAATCAAGTTCTGGCCGAGGACAAAAGTAAATATCTGGCTGGGAAAATCTACTTGATTTAAGCATAAGAATCTCCGCAGTCTGTCGAATATTAAAAACTAAACTTTTTCGGTTCGGCTTTGTTTTTTATTTTCATCTCCTTGTTTTTTGGTTTGTTCCTTTGGGCCTGCACTTTGATGTCGGGGGACAGAATGTTTGTGGGGTTTGTTCCGTGGGACAGACCCGAACCCAAGCGACGGTGGCGGCTGCTTTGAAGGAGCTCAACAAACTTCTTACACTTTATTTAATTAAAGTTTTACTTGTTCGCTGTTTTTCGCATTTATTCGCTGACGCTGTCGTGTTATCAGCGGGACAGCTGGGACAGTTGTCAGCCGCCCTCGTATCCGCAGTTCGACTTTGAAGTTTGGCGGCGGGAGGTTAGATTTAAACGAGGCATGTCCAAAAAAATAAAAACAATTTAAATGTTGTTCAACTTGATTTCGACAAAAATCAGACAACAGGCAAATGAAAATAATTGGGATTAGTCGTTGATTATATGCTCTTATTTTTTTGAGTAATTTTGTAATAGGTTCCTAGGTGAAAAATAATATTTTATAGATAATATATAGTAAAAGACATAAATAATGAGTATATAAAAGACAGTGAAGAACTTGATTTTATATACTTTTCATATATTTTTAAGCTCTTCTATAGTAGCAAAATTTTTTCGCCTTTTCATAGTTTTAATTTTTCTTTTCAGAGTTAGCAAAAAGGTAAAATCTTATCGTTTGTTGGTCCAAAAAATTACCCACAACTTAAATCCTGACCAACTTGTTTCCTAGAAAAAATCTCTTCGTTTTTTTATATTCAAGAAATTTGTATACTCTTTTGATTTCTTAGAAATAGACTTATTGAATCATTACAAAAAATATACTTTTTTCTGAATTTTCAAGAATTTTAAATTAAAAAAGAGTTATTCATAATTTTCTTTCTATTTAAAAATGACAATTTTGATTTCAGGGAAGAGCTAAAGCTTTGCATTGTATTTATAATTTATAATTATTATTAAATACAAATACGTAAACTTACTAAAAATACCCTTACCACGCTTCTTTCTCTTCTTTAATATCAAGCAATTTTATATGACTTGTCAGCCTCTTTTTTAATGAAAAAAAAGTTATTCATAGTTTTCTTTCTATTTAAAAATTACAATTATGATTTCAAGGAAGAGCTAATACATTGCATTGTGTTTTTATAATTTATAATTATTATTAAATAAAAATACTTCAACTTACTAAAAATACCCTTCCCGCTGCTGTAGAGTAACCAAAAAAAAAAGGAAAATGTGAATGAATTAGCCGTCAGACGAGGACATGGCATTGCATTTCGCAGAGCTCAGAGAGCTGAAGTTGGCTCACACTGGCGGAGCAACTGTCAGAGTAGCCGGCCACCTAACCTAGATAAAAACCAAACCGCACACTTGGCTGCCTATTCAGATAAAGCCGGTGCCGGCGACAGAACCAGAAGCTATGGAGAACCGGGGCCCAGAACCAGATCCCCCAAGACTCCGGGGAAGAGGACAAAAGCGCACAGAAACTTGTAGATACATGGCTGGCTTTTTATATTACCTTATTTTTTTTTACTCTTTTTTTATACTCTTTTTTTTTGTAGATTTTTTTCCCCCACTTTGACTGCTACTTTGGGGTCTTCGGTGAGAAACTTATAAACAGCCGTGGAAAGTTTTCATAAAGGATGAAAGTACGAGAATTTGCACACACACTCTCTCGAGTGTTTTGCATTTTATGTAGCTTGAATGGAGAAAGGACAGGAGAGCGGAGGGGGTAGCGGAAGAGAACTCTTTAAAAAAGCAAAAACTTTTTTAATAATCCAGCGACAACGACAACGACAAACAACACTGGCTGTGACCTGCAGATACAGATACAAATACAAAATATCTTCACTCCGAACTGTGTCAGGAATTTAAAATTGTTAGTTTATCTCCTGCGGCAGCTGTGATTGGAAATCCAGTTTATCCACAGGCAGCACAGGTGGATATACTATGTATATATGGACACCTGAAGCCACTTGCAAATTGAGTGATTTCCCGGTGGCAGGCATCCGAGAGATTCATCTGTGCGGCTGGCAAGCCACAGACCATAAGCCGTCCGATGTTACCTAATTTTCATCTGAGAGAGACACGGCGTGTGTGATTTTCTTTTGTCTTCTCAGGCCAAGCAGCCAATCCTCCATCCATCCATCCATCCGTACATACATCCATATATCCATTCATCCATCCATCCATCCATCGATGGCGAACCCTTTTGTTGTGCCACTTTTGGGCTTCTCACTGAGTGTGTTATCTGGCCAGATTATCTGGCTGAGTGAACGCCTCGGCTAAACGAAATTCAATCAGGCTAATAGCTGGCATAACCACACTCAGAAAATTGGGGATAAATTGTTATCAAAGGAAATAGTTTTCAAAAAAATTTTCAAAATATCCCTCAAAAAATCAACAGACAAAAAGTATTATTTTGGAAAATATTCTTTAAATAACCATTTTAAAAATCGTATATAAATTTCTTAAAAGTTGTTAAATGTATAATTTTCTTTTCTACAAAAATCTATATTTAATACACATATTTTTTTCCCAGTGCCCTTGCCCTGAGTGCTGCCTTTGGTTGTGATTTGATTATGCAACTGCCTCTGGCAGTCACAATCCCAGCTCTGCTTTGTTCGAATCGCAGCGATGATGTCAAGCTGGCCGGTACGTCTGGGCCACTCGGTTTTGGGCTTACTGTACGGTCTGACCAGGGTATTCGGTTTGATGGCCACCGGCAAGTCAAGTCCTCGGGGCATCGAGAGGGTGAGAAGAAGCTTGTATTGGCGCCTCCACGGCTGGGTGATGCTGATCTTTGTGGGCGTCGTTTCGCCCTTCGCCTTCTTTTGCATCTACCAACGGATGGCCTTTCTGCGCCAGAACAAATTGCTGCTCCTGATTGGCTTCAATCGATATGTCCTGCTGCTGGTCTGCGCCTTCGTTACCCAGTGGATACACTGTTTCAAGCAAGAGGAGATCATTGGGTGTCTAAATCGATTGCTACGATGTCGCCGGCAGCTCCGCAGGCTGATGCATACGCGGGAGCTAAGGGACTCTCTGGACTGTCTGGCCACTAGGCGGCATCTCATGCAATTGGGGCTGCTGCTGTGCTCCTTCATATTTGCGACTTGTCAACCAATTCAGGTGCTTAAGGATGATCCAGAGGTCAGGCGTAATCTGACTTATGCCTGCTGTTTGGTCTTCGTCCTCACCTGTCAGCTGACCCTGCAGCTGTCCCTGGGAATGTATATACTGGCGCTGCTTTTTTTGGGTCACCTGGTAAGGCATTCGAATCTTTTGCTGGAGAGAATACTCGCGGATGCAGGCTGCATCCTGGAGGGCAGCACCTTGCAGGCTGGCTTTGGTGCGAATCGCCAGCAGTTGTATCGAAGCCAACAGCAGTGGCTAGCCCAGGAGCTGTGGCGCCTGCTTCGAGTCCACCAGCAGCTGCTGAAGCTGCACAGATCTATAAGCTCCCTATACGGCGTCCAGGCTGTCTGCTTTGTGGCCTATGTGCCCATGGAGTGCATGGTTCATCTGTTCTTCACCTACTTCATGAAGTACAGCAAGTTCATCATTCGAAAGTACGGGCATGGCTTCCCGCTGAACTACTATGCCATTGCCTTTATGACGGGTCTTTTCACCAATCTCCTGCTGGTAATTCTGCCCACCTACTACTCGGATCGGAGATTCAGTGGCACCAGGCAGAGGCTCCGCTGTGGAAGTCTAGCATTTTCAACGCGAATCACTGCCAAGGAACTCAGGAATACAGTAAGTTTAGCAAAGCGAATAAGCAATTCAGAAATTACATGCACTTGTTTAGCTTACAGAAAATTTCAACAAACTAATTAAATGTCATTTATATTCAGTGATGCCTGCTCGTAAATGACACATCATAAAATAGTTATGAATAATTAAGACCCCGCATATAAGGAAGCGCATTTAAAGCTATGGAAAAGTATCAATAAAGATTGAAAACTGATTGATTTCGATGTACAATGCTTTCAATTGAATCAGAACTGACTTCCTGAATTCTTTATTACAATCGTAAATGCACTTTTTTAATACCCTTTGCGGCATATAACCTTCTAGAATATTGTCTCTATTTGTCTTTAGAGTCACACCTTAATATTTAATTAACTTATCGTCCCTGCAGCTCAACTACTACGGCCTGTATCTGAAGAATGTGGAGCATATATTTACTGTCAACGCCTGCGGACTGTTTAAACTGAATAATGTCTTTCTGTTTTCCATAGTAGAGGCGATGCTTGATTACCTGATTATACTGATACAATTTGATAAGGTCTTGAACCAGTAGCTGGGCCCAGACAATGGCCATAAATAAAGAGCCTATAAATTAAGCTGCCTGGGGTAGATATATGTAAGCAGAATCCCAGGGAAGGGGTGGTGGCTTAACTTACGTGTCGTTGCACTGGAAACAAATATTAGTCCATATATTATTAGCATCTGGTGCAAGCACCTCGTTGGCATGTGCAAGCTCGGCATGTTGCCTTCTGTGAAAGGTTGGTGCTTTTTTTTCCTCTCCGAGGGGGTGGTGAGATGGGGATGGTGGGGTGTGCGGGCAGCAGCTGATGACAATCGATATGACCTTGGCAGAGTGTGAGAGTGTGTGTTGCGAATTCCTGCCCGCTATCAAATCATATAAATGTCTCGTTATAATTTGCAAAAATCAAAATCAATTGGCATCTTCTCGGCGAAAATCAACTGCAAAAAAAGAGAACACGCAGAGAAATTAATAATAAGTTCAAAATATAAACTAAAACGTATATATCTAAGTTTTAATTATAGTTTATTTGTAATAGTTACTAAAATAATAATAAATCTTTAAATTGTTTGTAAACTTCCTAACAATGTTAGTAAATTTAAATAAATAACAGAAATGTTTTTAAGCTGAGTAATATTTTCAAATTAATTTGTATTTATTTTCTTTAGAATTCTCAATTTTTCCCGCCATAAACTTGTATATTTTCTTTTTCAGTGAACGAAAGAGTTTATTTGTTATTCCGCTCATCAGATGAAATGCGAATTCTAATTTGATTGCATTTGCCAAATAAAAAAGCAGAGCAGACCAGAGCCAAAAGGCAGTAAACACTCGACGCGTTAATAAGAACAGGCACCTTCTGCCTCTGCCTTCACAGCGAAATTTTTTGGGGGCTCTTTTATTCGGGTTCGCGGATCGGATCGGTTTTGGTTTGCTTTGGTTTGCTCGCCAGTTTCGTCACTGCTAAAAATAGCAACCTTTTTTCGGCTCTGCGAGTATGTTAGTTTTAATGACCAAGTGCCAGTCTCCCCATCAGCCAGAGGTGAAGGTGGAGGAGGAGGAGGAGGAGCAGCAGCAGCAGCACGCCGGGGTATCAGCATTAGGCAACGAGGGTCGGGGTCAGCCATTTTCCCCGGCAACCGAGAAATGTTTGCCCATGTTTTCTGGCTTTGCTGAATGGGAACCGAAAACTGAAAGCCCCTCCGAAAGGCACTGATAAAGGTAGCCCAAGCCCAAGCCTCCATACAAAAATCAGGGAAAATTGGGGGGCGGACCTGCTGTTCTCTTGTTCCAGCATCCATAAAGGCCTGTCCATGTCCATGTCCGTGTCCAAATCGAACAAATTTGACTTGTGTGCACTGCGCAGAGGGCACTGAGAAATCAAATTAATTTTACAAATATTTATAGGTCGGAAAATATGATAAAACTTTGTTTAAAAATAATTAATTAACTAGAGGCAAATGTGGCTAATTTATTTACAAAGATATTTCAACTTCAGTTATCATTTATTATCTCTCCAAGTGAGATCTTATTTGAATATATCGAACATTAGTATTCCTTAATATTTAGTCTTCATTAAGACTCATAAAATAGAGAAGAAAATAAAACGGGGAATCTGGCCATGAAATGAAGTCATCTGATTTAAATCTCGTTTTATCTTAACCATGCAATCAACAATTGAGACTACTAATTCGAGTTTTAGGTGTTTTGCTTCTCGGTTCATTAATTATAAACAAAAAAATGCAACAATTTTAACCTAATTGTGTTTGATTAATAGCAAAAGATAGGAGCTATATGAATACATGAATAAGTACTTGATTTTTGCCAGTGTTTTATTGTCATTGAATGCCGGACGATGATTTGCCTTTCATATGCATTCAATCAATTCCTAAACGTATCCATCCACTCCCATTTAAACGAGTCTATGGGCCAGAGATTTATGAGATTGAGATACGAGCTTAGCTTGGCTTAAACTCTGTCGGGGAAACTGAATTTCCTTTCATCAAATGTCGGATGGTCCCTGCAAATGAGAGAGAGCTTCCTTCTCCAGCTCTTTATCTTATCTGCTGCACAATTTGCATTCCCCAAACAAGAGACTGGGGAATGAGGGAAGAAAATCAGAGCCAAATTCGGGTGAAGAGCGCTTTAATTGCGGGGTGTTGTTTTTCACTTAGCCGATAAACCCGAGCTGCTGCGATTCCCGTTGCACGAAATAACTTTCGGATGGACGGACTCCAGTGGCGATTACACATATCCAGCTCCGATTCGAGTATAAAGTATATGAAAACCGAGTGTGTTTGAGTGTGAATAGAAATTTCTGGGAATCTGTTTGCTTTGGTAGTACGTACATACGTACATGCAGGTTCAGTAACCTATTGAGTGTGTGCTGACGCTTCTCGGAGAGTTGCCCATAAATATCGTCTATTTGGCTAAGCGGAGCCACAATAAACAATTCAAGATTAATGAACCCACAAAAATATATGTATATATATATCGTTTATAAAAGGAAAAACGGGCTGAATAAGTAGTCCGAAAATTGGTTATAAATGCCAGCAAAAATTGAATGAAATATATAAGGAGAGAGAGGTACAATATATTCCGAGAAGTTCGCCTGACAACAATCAGAGCTTATATTGTTTGTATCTAGAGGAATTTTAATTATCGTCTCGTTGGCTTCACCGCACAGATCTTATCTTATTTGGGTCGGATTTTGTCGGATCTTTTAATCTTGGCTTCCTGTTGTCACTTGTTTTTACCCTCTCATGGTCGGGACTTTCATTTCATCGCGTAGAACTTTCCCTGCAACCGAGGGTCAGGTAAATACAAACAAGAAATGTTTTATCAATTGGTAAAGTCATTTTTGTTAATGACTGGCTTTCTTGGAATAAAAACTGGCAAATTAGAAAAATATATAAAGCTTTGAATGTATTTTTAAAGGAAACTTTAGCTATCATTTCATTTCCTTTTAATAAAACGATAAGACTAGGAAAACTGCATTTTCTCCTAAGCTTCTCTCTGAGATTAACCTTTGTATCTATATCTTTAAATGCACATTTGATCGCTTAGTTTTTCTTTCCTGTTAAGAGTTTCTATTTGCTGCGGAGAGCGGTGCATATGTACTCGTTTAACTGAACGGTTACCTTGGGGGCATTCTCTGGAGCTTGTATCTCTAGCTCAGTATCTTTGTATCTGTCGCCGGGGCCTGTATCTGTATCTGCAGCTCTGACTGTGTGTGCGGTAATCGCATATTTGTGTTGATGACTAAACTGTGATAGCGCGCAGCTAAGTAACTTTTTCCAGCAAAAACAAAAAAATAGATAAAAAGAAAAAGTCAAGGGGTGGGTGGCTCTTTGCAGTGAACTATGAAACGCTGACGAATGCCAGCGATTTCCTCGAGTTCATCATCTTTTTACCTCGAACGCAAAGTTAAGCTTTATTATTGCCATAAATTTTCACTTGAATGCGAAATCTGATGCATCTATGCTTTAGCTTTAGCTTCAGCTTTGGCTGTAGCTCCGACGCTGGCTTTTTTAGCCTTTTCTTTTTTGTTGTTTATCTTGGAGCGGCAACGGCAACGGGGCAACACATGCAAAATCCGCTTCAGTCTGTGTGCATAAATACTTCCAACACATATGCATACATGCCCTCTATTTGCTCGTGTTCGCGTACAATAATTTCACGTTCAACAACTTTTGGCTTTTTTGATGAGCCAGCAGAAGCAGCAGCAGCAACATCGGCAGCAGCAGCAACATCAGTACAGCAGCAGCAACATCGGCAGCCCTCACTCGAAAGGTACGGCGCGAAGGCGATTACAAAGGGTCTTGTGGGGGGCCAAGAGGGGGCCTTGCAAGGGGTTTCGAAATGGGTTTTGCAGGGGGCTTTTGGGGGGCCAAGAGCGAACCTCGTGTGCGGCAAGGCGGGCTCTTTCTGTTGCCATAGCCACCGCCACTGCCATTTTAGCTCGGCATCTCTTTTCAGCGCACTGCAATTCGGAGTTGGCCCGCGGAACTTCAGGCGAAAAGTACACTGAGCCAAACACTGAGCTCCCAAATTTAAATTTAAAAATTTTAATAAATAATAATATGAAATAACCACATGATTTTTCAATATTTAAATGAATTTCCCAAACTACTATTCAAATATTTCATAAAATAGATAAACAATTGTATTTCTTTTATTTAATATTTGGAAGAGAAAACCTTTTAAAGCTTGTATTAAAACAATTAAATTAATAAATGGAGAACAAATACCCCTGTACATTATTATTAGAATTTCCTGAAAGATCTCTATCATGAATACAAAAATTCAAAGCATTTATTCAACATTTTCCGACTTAATAGACCCACATATTTACACCATTTACCCATTTTTCCAACGGCCTGTGTCTTCGGAGAATTCCGCTATTATAAGCTTATGAGATTGTAAATCGTAGGTATATTTTCAATCTTCAAATATTTCGTTTAATGGGCGATGACGTCAAATTATTATGGGAAATGCTAAATAAATCTGTGCTGGGTGTTGGAATTTAGTGAACAATTTATAGTTTGTACGTCACAATTTCATCTTGAGTCGAATGATTTTTTGTTTTCTTATTTTATTGAATGTGCCGCCGTTATAGACCATATGAGAAATATTAAATGATTTTAATTACATGTTGGAATTTTTTGTGCGGAATCATATAATTTGGGTTTGTTTGTTTCATTTTTACGCGATGTCATAAAGTTGAAAATGAAATATTATGAGATTATTATTTTAATTTGTATTTAATGCGTGATTCGGGGCCTGCTTGCTTATTTTTTTCGCTCTCGTTGCTGGATTATTTACATGAAAGTCTGGCGAGCAAGAAATATATATGTACATATATCACATCACCTTGTGTGCTGTGAAAAATTATAATGTTAACACATTTATATTATTTGATGTCAAATTTTCTGTGGTTTATGCATAACAAATGATACATAGAAACGTCATTTGCTATGTTATGTTTTTCGGAAGTTCAAGTTCGTTTTCAAACAAATTGTATGCGAAAAATAAAACATGGTACAAATTTCGTATTCAAATTTTTGCCAGGGGAGAAGCAGAAGCATTGACTGGTTTTTCTTTTGATGTATGGAATGAGCTTCTTATTGATGCCACCAGGTGTCAGATTTCATTTCAGTGTAGCCAGCCGGGCCCGGGCTTGCCTGGCCTGGCCTGGTCGAAGCCGTCGTCGTCTCGTCTCGTTTCATGACGGTTTTGTTATGCTTTTGGTCGCTTTTGCCTCGCTCTGACCTCTGAATTTACTGAGTTTACTGAATTTGCCTCTATGCCTCTCGCTTTTTGCCCAGAATACCCTTTCAAGGTGGAGTCTGTAAAGTTTTTCCAGCGGGGGCCAATCAATTGCTGAACTTTCATTTGCATTTCGCTGAGCTGTTGATGGGAAACGCTTTGAACTCTAAATGGTTCGCCAGCAAGTTTTTTAAAAGAGGGCTATTTTTTTTTTTAATGTTTTCAGTTTTAAACGATGTGAAGGTGGGCATAAATGAAGGGGAGAACCCTTAAGTCAGTAATGGAATGGGATTATTCATAAGTTTGGGTTTAAAGCCAATTTGTTTTTTTTATTGTTTATACAAATTTAAACATATTTAAGTAAACAAAGATGTTGTACACATTTCAGCACAATTTTATTATATTTATCGTATAATTTATATTCATTATAGTAACTAACCTAACCCAATAAAGTATTCATTAGTTATTTTTAGATTTTATTTATTTCATAAGGGCAATATAATATTACACAATCTTGTCTTGGTCTTAGAAATTAATTATTCCCTTAAATTTGGGATTGAAAATTAAACAAAAATCGTATAAAATTATTTCCAACATTTTTTAAATACCCCAAAAATCCCACAGCATTAAGTCTTCGTCTCAGACACTTAATTTGTTGTCCCTTCTCCTGATTTTTATTTATTTGCTTTGGTTTAATTTTTTCCGCCGTTGCTTTTTAATGTTTGCCTCCTTAAGTCGTTCTTCTTTCATTGGAAATTAATTTGTTTGCAGAACCAATTGATTACAAAGGGAAATGAGTAAGATATCGACGCCTTATAAGCATAAATTTAAGCTTGAGATACTTTAATATCTTTCGGGCCATACTTGAAGTATCATTCGATTAAGATATTACTGAACTTTAACAAACACAATGACTCCTTGAGCTAGCTTTAATAATTCTAGAAAAATCGAATTAAAATCAATTCGAACCTGTCTCAGCCCCCCGAATGTTTCCCAGAGCATTTAAGATTCGACTCTGTCACGTCAGCTTTTCCCCCTTCTTCTGGCTTTTATTTATTTGCTCTGGTTTCTTATTTTCGGCGTTGCTTGTTCGCCTTTTGCCTCTTTAAAGCTTGCCCCCGCCCTCTTCGTTTCTACAGTTATTGCCAGTTGGCTGACATACTGTATACCTATAGTAGAGTGTAGTAAAGTGTAGTGGCGAGCTTAAGTAAGCCTTTAATGGGGCATGCGTGCCGCGTGGGGGTAGGGGTTAGGGTAAAAGGGTTGGGGGCATTACGAGATACCAGATACCAGATACAGATACGAGATACGCGATACGGGTGCGTAGTGCGTGGCGCGGCTAATGAAATCAAATTGTTCGATCATTGCGATAAATTCACTTCCACCTCTGCCTAATTTCTGTCCATTTACGCATGCCGCCACTGTGCGTTTGCGCTTTTTAACCTTGATTTCTTAGTGTAAACAAAAAAAAAATACAAATACAAATAAAAAATTAACGAAAAAAAGGAGAAAAAAAATATATTGAAAAAAGAAAAGGCCGAAACTGAAAAGAAAAAAAGCGCGACACAGTCCTCGAGTGGGAGTGGGATGCCAGATACAAGATACCGAGATACAAAGATACATCGCCGCATAGAGTAGTACGAAAAGCTTTCAGCATTTTGACGATCTGTCAGTCGCGCCGACTATTTGTCTCTGTATTTTCGTTGCTCGTTCCTCATCTGTTTTCTGTTTTCAGTTTTCTTGTTGTTTTTGTTTTTTCTCCTATTCGGCTAGTTGGCTTTTTATTAAGTTACCTATTTATAATTTGTTTATTACTTAGCAAATGCCTGCGAATAATGTTTAAATATATATGAACGTGTGTGTGCAGCATCTGGAAGGGAAACCTTGCTGAATGAAAATCGCTTGAAAATATGCCAAAGAGCGCGGCGCACACACGAAAACCATAAATATTTTATAAATGACGTTATTGTACAGTTTTTCCTCTTGTTATATTATTAGCTATGCTATCTTATCTATGTACGGCGGACTCAACGTGTCGCCGTCGAGAGTATATTAGGGTTTATAATGTGAGTGTGTGTATAGTTTTTTGTCGGCGAGTGTGTCGTCGTCGTCGGTGTTTGTTTGTATAGCCATATTGGGTGTTTGTACGCTACCGTCATTACCCTTCCACTGCTTTTTTTTATGCTGCCGCCTGCTGGCTTACATAATCGGTCAGAGAAAAAAATAAAACAAAACAAAAAATCACAAAAAAAAAGGTTTGAAAAATGATTTAGTCGCAGGTCCGCACATAATATATAGATTATGTAGAATTAATGGAATAATGCTCTTCTCTACACACCTGTGCCACGTAAATTGTGCTGCCTGCTGCCGCTGATTGCTGCTTCTGATGTTGTTTTTATTGTTGCTGTTTTTCTAGTCACCTATAGGTTTGCTGTAGTTCACATTTTATTTTAGTTAACAACACTCACACACACATTTTGTTTAATTTTATATTTGATGTTTGTTTTTATCAAGACATGTTCTCACTTCACTAAACGAAAATTAATAATAAATCTAGTTTTTTTGTTGTTGTTAAGTTGTTTTCATTGCCTTTCAAAACTCACGCGTTCAGTGCTGAATATTAACTGAATTTTCAAGCTTGATCCCCACAAATTTAAAGCTCGCTGGGGCTCTCTGTTGGCGCTCGAGAGTGAGTTTTGGGGCTGAGATACATTTACAAAGAGAGGGATAGAGAGGCCGATGACGCGATCTGAGAGTTTGAAATACAAATGTATCTTTAACAAAGCTCGCTCTCTGCTGGCCCGCATTCCTTGCAACTGCCTTGCAATGAGTCTGTAGTTCTCTTACCGGCTAGCCGGCTTCTTCAGCTGCTCTCCCAATCTCCTACTCTCTATCTCTCCACGGAAAGCTTTTTGGGGATCGTTTGGAGCAAAGCATAGATCAACGTCAGATACAACAGGTCGTAAATTGCCCCAAAAGCAAGTGGAGAAGATGGAATTTTCGGTGAGTGCATCACGTGCGAGCGTTCGCGAAAAAACTGCACCAGGGATCGATCGATCACACGCATATTAATCGAGGGTGTGGATCGGTTCGTAGCAAGGGAATCAAAGGAGGCATTGCGGGGGAAAAACAGTAAAGATCGTTGCCTCCATTCCGCATTTCCAGGCCAAGGCGTGTGCGCCATGCAAATGCGAAGTGCGAAATGCAAAATGTTAAATGAGAAAATGGAAATGGAATATCACGACAACACCAGCCTCACGCCCATCGCATCAGCGGTGCGGATTAATGTAAAATGTGAAATATGCAAAAAAAATTTATTAACATGCCTGGTGCACTGGCAGAGAATTTGGGGAAGATTTATTAGGATTAAGATAGTTTTTATGGCTAAAAAGATACTTTTTCTGTCATTATATATTACTTTATTTATTTAAATTAAAACATTATAAAATTCAAAATTAATAAGAAAGAAAAAAAAATCATAATATATATTATTATATTATTAATCAATTAATTTTTAGAAATTTTCAAAAAGTGTGTTTAAAAATATCCAAAAATATACAAATTATTTTACTTTTTATTAACAAATAAAGCAATTCTTTTCTCTCAGTGCATGGCATGCGGCTGGAGAGATCTCCGCATGCATTTATTCGGCAGCCGATATAATCCGCTTGTACTTGCAGATTGTTAAGGTGACTAATTGCTAAGTGAGCGTCGCGGCTCGGCGCGGTGGCGGATGAGTAATATTTTCGATTCGCACTCGTAGGTTGGTTTCGGCAGCAAGTGTCGTCGGGAATGAATCCGAAACAATGTCAAGGGAATATTCTGCTGGCGGAATTATTGGATTTACATATTCACAGAACTGGCATAAATATTGATACAATCTTTCTCTCGCCGCCAGACGTTATTGATATTGTGGGGAATCTTGTCGAATGCGGAAATCTGAGGTGCCTTTCAGTGTCTTCTTTATTCGTATTCTGTTGACGTCTGTAATTATATTTGTTTGCTATTTGTTTTCAGAATTGTACCTCATAAAACCAATCTTAATTTGTTCATCAAACTGTGTAATTAAAAATCAATAATATAGCAGAAATTAAGGTTGGTTATAACCTCAATATTTAATTGCTTTTCATTTATTAACAAAAAACTTTAAAAACAATTCGTATATTCCCAGCAGTTTTTATTTATTTTAAATGGTAAAATTTAATTTATTTCTGGATTCTGTAAGCATTAATCCATATTTTTATATTTATAAAAGCAATTATATAGTTTTTTTATTTAAGTACTCATAAAATATAGTCCCAAAATCCCGAATAAATTATGTAAATCTTCTAAAAGCTTCAGCATTAAGCGCATTTTTTTTGTTAATTCAAAATAAACGATACTTCTTTGGAATGACTGCCATGGTTTTACCCATTAAGGTGTTAACTCACTTGAGCGATACACTTTTTGCTTGTTTTCTTCC
The DNA here is from genome assembly GCA_008042485.1 of Drosophila mayri. Lineage (NCBI taxonomy): Eukaryota > Metazoa > Arthropoda > Insecta > Diptera > Drosophilidae > Drosophila > Drosophila mayri. The sequence goes on from VNJN01001215.1 coordinate 941,714, forward strand.
ACTCAAAGGACATTAACCAAGCCACAGAAGAAATCGGATACTTTTCCTTTATCTCGACGCCATTAGCTTTCCTTTGCCACCGACAGTGCATGGCGAAAGCGGGTATATTTTACTTAAGTTTGGCCGCTTCCCTGCTGCTTTCCGCTTCTTGTGACAGTTTTCATGGTCAGTTTGCCCCATAAACTGGCAGCAGATAACAGCAGAAAGGCAGAGAAAATCCGTATAATGAAATAAAAATACATAGCTAAATAAAATGGACAAATGGACGGACGGAATCAAAATGAACAGCCAGGGCAACGAAAAGCATGGAGACAACAACATTGATTTCACTTTAACGAGCTTGTAATGTCTTTGAGCCGGCTCAAAGGCGAAAGTATATAAAGAGCATTATGTATACGACATGTGGGCCACGCAGTTGCCATGCTGCGATGTGCTGTGACTGCCACTGCCACTGTGCGTCCTCCTAGTGGATGAAAAGTTTGCCGGGTGCTGTCACATCCTAATAGGATAATAACGAGCCAAGGCTGAGCGAAAGTTGTTGCGCCTTGCAGCCGAAACTGGCGAAAAAAAAAAAAATAAAATATGTAACAACAATAAACGATGATAAGGAGCCAAGGAACGTGTCGGCTTCTGCCGCCATTGCCTCAAACTCAGTTTCAGAAACAGTCTCAGTTTTAGCCGTCTTCAGCCGCAGTTAGAACTTGAACTGGGGTTATGGGCTAGGTTCAGGCTTCAGGATATTCGGCTCAACATTGCACTGAGAAAAGAAATGGCTTTCAAGAATAAAATATAGAAACAAAAATAGAAACTAGACTTGTTTTGAAATTTTTATTTAGAGATAAATAAAACATTTTGACCATAAATTTCATGTTTAAAATTATTAACATACGTTTGCCTTGAGTATAATGTTTCTTTATTAGTTTATTTATATTTTCTATCTTCGCCAAACCCTTATTTTCTTATGGTGCTCTGTCCAAGTTAACTGGAATCCGTTTTAGACCCGGCTGTTTTTGCTAAATCGGCCCGCAGGAAGCTCCGATAAGGACCAACGACTGGCGGCATATAATGCGATGCATCCCCTACAATCCCAAAAGGGGCTTGGCTTTTTCCCTTTTCCTTTGGGAAATTATCCTGGCGGGAAGTCTTTTCGGTCCCGAGGGTGTTTAAGTAGGGGGCGTGGAGCTGCTTGTTGATGCCGGGAGCTGGGTGTAGCTGCCAAATGATAATTTATGGGCGGAACTCCATGAAACTTCGAGGCGTCAAGGAATCTGTTAGGAAAAGTCCCCGTTTTTCCCTCGACTCAACCACACACACACACAAAAAAAGTTCGATATGGCTTAAGGATGCTGCTGACACGATGCGGGGTATAAATGCTTCAGTCATGGTCTTAACTTGGCCAAGATGAATTTGAGTACGTTTAGGTGGGCACAAATTAAAAGCAGCAAATCAACATGTTCTACTTAACTGGGCCAAGTGAAAGTGAGGAAACTTGGTTGAAAGACAAGAAAAACCGGGGGGGGGGGAAACAGAAAAATAAAGAGGTAGCCAGGCAGGAGCTGTGCGGCGGAACGGAAAAGCTGCAGCGGTGGCGGGAAAGGAACCGAAGTTGAGTGAGTTATAAAGCCAAAAAGGGGAAAGTTGAACGAAATGCTTTGTGAGGTGAACCAAATAAAAAGGTTGAAAAGTGAAAAAAAACATACGAAAAAACACAAAAGAAATTGAGAGAAAGCCAAGGAATTTGTAATGTGTGAAATTGGTACATGGAAAATAAAATAATTCAACAAAGACCAAAAATGGGGACGACCCTTTTGCAGTTTCTCCTATATACATTGTTATACATTTCCAGGATTTATATTTATATTCAGATAGTTCGAGAGAATTCAGGGGGAAAGTGCCATAAATTATTATAGAAAATGCAATGAAAAATAGATACAATTTTTATGTGGTTGAAAATTTTAAAGGAAAGTGGAAATGCAGGTAAAATCTATAAGTTTGTAGAGCTATAAAAATAAAAGAAAATAAAGTAAATAGTTTTATTATGTAAAAGGAACAAATTTAGTAGCTTTTACTTGTCACATATATTTTATAAATTATTTGTAACTTAATTTCTTTACCTTTTATACAAATATTTACATTAAAAATATATAATAAGTATTCATGTACCTTAAACATTGGACAAACAGTAAAATTGTTTAATATTATGCAAAAATATTGAGAACTGACACTTCTAAGACTCTTGAAGGGCAAAAGCCTCTTTATCTTTCATTAGAAAAAAGGCTGCATTATTAATACATTAAGTAATTTCGTATTAATTAAATAAACGCTCATCAAATTCGTTGAGCTCTCTCTGTGAATGCTGTGAATTATTAAGAAATCCATTATTATCAATTATTTGATGGCACACTCGTTTCCCATGCGAACTGACACCAAGGTCGCTGCTTCCCACGAGATTTCCCACCCAGGAAAGTCGAGGAAAGTCTCGGCGGATGATGGAGACACTTGACAGTGACAGTCTACGAGGACGATGACGAGGACGAGAACGAGGACGTGGTCGTGGACACGAGAATGATAAAGATGAAGACAACGGTGAAGAAGTGCGGAAAAACCGCTGGGGAAATGTTCAGCATCAACATCATTTTGTGTGTGCATTTGAGCGATTACCCAAGTGATTACGGCCAAATGCACAACGCAAGCACCTGACACCTACTAGACAAACAATTCATAATTTCAAGTGAACCCGTCTTCATCACGGCAGTCCCTTTCTGGCCATTACTCCTTGCTCCTTTTATTTATTTTTTCTCTCTTTTCTATGCTTTTTTTCCTCCTTTTTTCTTGGTCATCATTTAGGGCTAACGAGTTATTTCTGCGGTTCAGCAAGGATTGCGCCGTCTCTTCATCAGCGCTGCGAAAAACGTCGCTCATTTATTTTGATTACCTTTTCGCAGAAAGTCAAACCAATGCCAACAGCAGATTTTCCCTCATTTTCCACATCCACTTCCTTGTCGACGGAGCTGTTTTCGTTATATTTGCCGCCTTTTTTTCCGTCACTTTTCAGCTCTCCGTTTTGCACTGGGGCCATCTTTCAAAATATCTTTATCCTTTCTTATCTAAGGACATTATGGTGAGTAAAGGGGTCGGGGAACTGGAAAACTACGGCAGTGGGAATAGAGCAATTCTATATTTTACAGTGGTTATGCAAGGTTTTTTGAAAATAAGTTATTTGTGGAAGAAATAAATAGGAATTTAAATATTTAGAATTTCCAGAAGGCACTAAAAACCTAAAAACATAACGAATATTGTTGTTGTGATTTCTATATTTAAATTTTCTAAAAGCAAGGGTTTTCTTTAATATTTTCCTTTAAGTTTAGTGACTAAAATGAATAAAGGCTTGAAATTCCACAAGAAAATGTCCGTAATTGATGCTGTTACTTAAGCAAGCAGTCTTTAAAAATTCCTACAGATTTATTGACAAATAAATAAAGCATCGCATTTCCTATTTACCACTGTCTCGTTATCTTGGTCTTTTTCGCAATTGGTTAAATTTTAGCTCTGGACTTTGAATCATGGTTAGCGCATCAAGCGTTGATGAGCTTAATTCCCAGGCGACACTTTTGTCCGAGCAAATTTAGTGTGGCAAATTCCCCACTCACACGCAGACACACACACAGTCGGTCGTCTCTCTCTTAGACGCAATAATAAAGTTGGCAGAAGGATTCCCCGTTCAACTCAGGCTCCTTGCCCCAGAAGGAGCCATCTTTCCGACTCTTGTCTAACTGTTTCCGGAACCTGCTTCCGTTTTTTGACGACAACTGCGATTCCGGACGGAGGAGCCGACCGACCCCGAAGGCCCGTTACCACCAAATTCCATTATGGGAATCCTGGCTCATTGTTTTCTCAGTCTCAGTCTCGCCAACCGTAGTCCTGGTGGGGTAAAAAGTAAGGAGGGGCATAAGGTCCTCTTCCGCTGTGGCCTTTTCCTTCTTGTTACGTTGTACACAAAATTAATATTACAATTTTTGCTTTCAACCCGCCTGTCATATAAGAGCGAAATAATTTCAGAAAGCATATTTCAAAATGAAATTTTCTTGCGGCTGGCTGCGGCTATGCGGGGAAGGATGGTAGGAGAGCAGGGTCAGGGGTAGGGGCAGAGGCAGGGGACAGGGGTCCGGGGCAAGGCATTTAGGCTAAAACAAATGTTTGTGCGGTCTGGTTTGGTCTACGGTCTACGGTCTTCGGTCTATGGCTCCTGGGAGAGTGGCCTGTTTTATAATGAAATAAATTTCATTTGCTCATTGACTCGATGACGATGTCGACAAACCAGAAGGATCCTACAAGAATGAAGGGAAGCACTGCGGGGAAATCTTTTTAAATTTTTTAATTTATTTGGGAATTGAAATTCTCATATTGTGCTGATGAATTTATGTTTTTTTGACACCCTTTTAATAGCTTTTGAAATCGTTGTAATGAAATCTCTTTAAAATAAAAACCAAATTTATAATTATTTAAAATTCACATCCTTTCCAATCTCCTATCATCCTTAATTTTACGATTTTAGTCACAGCTTTTCCAGATTTTTATTTATTTCTCTCACTGCAATGGGTGGCCATGGCGGCTAGCAACGCGGAGTGGGCGGAGTCTGGCCGACATGTGTGGCCAGGCATGAAGGAGCTGGCCCCGGAATTTGCATGCTCAAAACTGGAGCAAGCGTACGAATGCCGGAGACGTATGTATGCGGACGGATCCGGGCACGGGCACGAGTCTTGGCCTGGCTTGGCTTCCGTGGTGGCAAAAGGGACTCGGGGCCTGCATGTGCTGGCAAAATCAACGGAACGGGCCTCGACATTAAGTGCTTGCTCCGGCCTGGTCGGTCTCCGGCTACGTCTCCGTCTCCATGTCCATGTGTGTGTTTGCACATGGAAGGTATTAAGACTTGTGCGAAATGAAATATGACATAGTTGACAAAGGAGCGGATGGGAGATGGCATCTATATTACACATTACATATTACAGAGCCTGCGGCAGGCACACACCCGGGAAGAATCAGGAGCCAAACCCTTTGGCAAATATTGATGCCACCTGGGCATGAGGATAGGAAAGTGCTCCAATTCCAGCTTCAGCTCCAGCTTATGCTCGTGCTCTTGTCAAAGTTTCCGGGGTTGATCAGTTTTCTCCTGGCCAAGTTACCTGCATTTGATGTCTCTTCCGGCGGAAGAGCGTGTTATTTGGCCTTACAGCGGCATAAAATTGGGATTTTAAAATCCCCTACATAGTTGTGTTTTATTTGAGTGAAAATTACACTCAGCATTTTAAAGGTTGTGCATAAACCGTATTCCTTTCAAACAACATAAGCGGATTTGGGGCTTAATTGTTGCAGTAACTTAGAGTTTTGTGCAAGTTTTCCATTGTTTTTTTGTGTGGCTCAAGTGTGCAGTCAAGTGAATTTGATAAGTTTATTTTGAGCATAAAATTTTATTTGGAAAAATGTAAGGAATGTCAGAGCTGAGTCATCAAAAATATTTAATAATTTAAATCAATAGTTTGGCTGCCGAAAAAATACAGAGAAACCACAATGCTTTGGCGTTTGATAAGAAAGAGAACAACTGGCGGTCGACTCTCCAGGGATAACAATTTTTTTATTTTCGTTCTGATAAAAACAGTTTATTAAATTTCAATCTCTAGAGAATTATGAATAATCAATAGGTTTTGAGTTGGATTTGTCCAAACGGATGTTTCATTGAATTTCAAACATTACATAGCATTTTTCAATCGGATAAAATACTATTGGATACATTTTAACAAAGTTTTATTTAAAAACTTTAGAAACTATATCTAGCTTCATATTTAGGCCACCAATAATTAACCTGAGTCACTTTCTAGCTCAAATTCCAGCAGGCCCCATTAGTTCCTATATCCTCGTACTTTATTTGGGCTTGGGGATGCCAATTAGCTGCCAGGATATGTGAAAGTCGAAAGCTAAAATCCGATCCCACCTGCATAAGCCAAGTGCTGCCTGTGTGTGTGTTGCTATCTCTGCGGTTATATAGAATCCCTACCCTAAATGTCCCGACTCCCCGTGTCCTGGCTGTGCATTAAATGCCACTCAGACCATCCGGCTTTAGTTTCACTCATTTTCCAGGGCACGGTTATGCGACAGGGGGCGTGGCATACAGGGAAAATGGAAAAGCGGGGGCAGCTGCTGAATGGAGCTGCATACTTTTCCAGCAGTGCGCTCCACTTGGCGTGTGGCATGCCACAGCGCGCTGCATCCGGATGGCGATGCAACGGAGCGACGACCATCGTCATGATGATGCTGCTGCTGCCACAGTGTTGCGTCATGTAAAAGATAAACAAGTCGACATTTTGACAACCTAAAAAAAAGACGCAGAAGCAGTAACCACAACAAAAAAAATCCCCAGCACAACGAAAGAAGACAACAGGCGACAAGATGGAAACCACCAGCAGACAATGGATGATGATGCCGCTCCGAGGACTCCATGAAAGTCGCCGCCCATCAAATAATCGAAATCAACTTTCAACTTCCAACTTTGGGTCCTGCAATTTATATGCAAATTTCATTAAGGCAAAATGCGGGGTGCGGGTGTTGTTCGAATATATATATACTATATATATTTGTATATATTCCATAGCCTTCGCCGCGAGCCAAGTCCCCGCGAAAGTAATTGAAACAAGAAATATGCATTTGACCAGCCAGAACTCCCCTTCTATATGTACTATATATACTATATACAATATAGCATACGCCCCAGCTCCAAACTTCCTTTGGCGCGCGACTCAACTAATGTAATTTAAAATGGACGAGTGGCAAATTACTCGGACATTCCCCTAGTCCCTCCTCAAAGACCCTCCAGATCCAACGACACCCAAAGCCGTGGCGCAAAAAAAACACGCAAATTACCCCGAACGCAAATCCCCTAAAAAAAATAAAGACGCCACGCGTAAAAAAAAGGAAGTGAGAAAAAAAATTGTTCAAAATAAATTGTGTGGGCGTTGCGTAAATTCGTTTTTATTTTTCCACCGACTAGGATTGGCTTGGATTAATTTGTAATTCAAATTTATTTCGGCAAAAATGGTTAATTGGGAGGGCTGGAGCTTGATTAGTTGTAAAGGCTGTAAAGAAAAAGTAAAAAAATATCTAATTGCACTAAGACATGGTGAGAAGTATGAACAATTTGAGGTTAAATTTTATAAACAACCTATTTACTTAAGAAATTAAAAGGAAATTCATTTTACAATGTAATTAATGATCTTTCTTTAAAAAAACCTTATTTATATTATGTTGGTTTTAAAATAAACCCAAAAAAAATATATAAAACCAAATACTACTTCTCCTTTTTACTTATAAACTTTTTAAGCTTCTTCAAAGAAACCTTGGTTGTTCAACAAACAAATAAATACATAAATTACTGAAGAGTTTGAGTGATTTTTGATGGTCTTTGAAGTAGATATATTTGTTCATGGCATCATTAAATCAATAGAGAAATGGCATTAAAAACTAAGACTTTGTTGAAAGAGTCTTTTTCCCGAATATTTTCTATTCCATTTCCATTCTATTAAAATCTGTGCTTTGCTCTTGGATTTTTCACTTGAAATTAACATTTATTTATTTCTGAAGCGCACTCGGCTCTCAAAGTCTAGTGTTTCCATTTGAAACGCATTTTCTGTATTTGTGCAGCAATCACTGGCCAAACTTTGCCAACTTTTGGCCAAAAGTGTTGCCTAAATCTGGCTACTGGCTGAAATCTCTATCAAAATGCTTCTGTAATAATTGTAGATTACATGCCCCGCCCCGTTTCCTTCGTTTCGATGGCAACCTCTGTAGCCTGGCAACCCCTTTCGCCTCCCCCTCACCATTTTCCATTTCCCATTTTCCGGCTTTGATGGTCTCATTTTCCGCCGCCGCAGCCTCTCCAATCATAGCAAACTTTTTGTGTGCGCTTTTCTCGTGTTTAATGTTTTATGACGTACTCCAAAAACAAAACCAAACAAAAACAAAAAAAAAAAAAAGAAAAACGTAAAAAAGCGAACAAAAAATGGGAAAAATATGTAAGGCTGAAGAGAACACTTCAATTTTTGTTTAAATGCCAATAAAACTGTCATCAAAAAGTTGTTAAGTAATGAAACATTGAAAATAAATGTGTGCACCGCCACCGCTGTGGGAAGTCTTTCTCCCCGACGCTGGCCTTTTTCTCATGGGGTTTCCTTTTCATTTTTCTTTTCATTTTCGGGACAAACTTTTGCCTCTCTGGCAATTGTTCAAGAATTAATAGCCGAAGTGCAGCATTCCGTAGGGTGGGGCACTTACAATTTAAGCTGCTTGCCATCCATCCACCCGCCCCGCATCCGCACCGCACACCACATTGTTGCACATTTACTTTTTGCAGCATATCAAGTTGAACGCGCAAGTTTTCGATATTTCTCCCTGGCCATAAAGGCACAAGAAAAAATATTTTAGTTATCTAGCTTTGAAGTAGGACATAAAAAGTATATTAAAAAATAAGGAGTTTTGGGACCTTATAAATTGAAGGTTCTCACAAAAGAAGAAAGTAAGGAATTTTGTGACTTTATAAATACTATTTGAAGAAGCCCACAGAAAAAGAATGGAAACTAAATTAAAAAGAAATTTATAATTAAAAGGCGGTATTAGTCAATAGGAAGTGAGTCATGAGTGAGAAATTTGTATTACATTTTAATTTAAATAATAAATAATTGAAAGTAAAGAACACAACTAGGACTTCATAACAATAATTTATATTTACATTTTATTTGAGGTTTTTAATGATTTGTATTCATAAAATATACAGGTTTTTTTTTATCACCTTTTCTAGAACAAAGTCGGACACTATTTACTATTTCTTAACCACTCTTCTTTCTCTGTGGCTATAATTTAGTTTCTTTCTCTTTTGCGTGTCTGTTTTGTCCTGAATTATGAGGTAAGATATAAATTTGATTAATGATTAAAGAACCTTGTAAATATAAATATAAATTTCATATGTATATATTATATATTATAGAAAGTAGCCCACAGTAATCACCCCTCAAATATTGCTGGAACAATCATATTTTAACATTTCGGGCTCATTTATTTTGCTCAATTTTGAGAGTCTAACCTTGAGATTTGTGATAAATATATATACATTTATTTTTAAAGAGATACAAGGCTGAACCTGGCTTACAATGATTTCTCACCGTGCAAACATATTTCCATATTCTTGGCCCGGTTAGTATTTTTTTTTTGCCGATTTTTCATTTGGCGGTTTGAGCGTTTTCTTTACGTTCCATTATTGTTGTTAAAAAAGTTTTGCCCCTCTCATAATTCCCGATTGCTCTTTTGTTCAATTGTAAATCTGCGGGACAGGGGCTCAGCCCAGGGGCACTGAGGGCGGGGTGTAGCCAGCAGTCCGAGTCCGCAGTTGTTTTACGCAACATTTACTGTGGCATTGGACTCATCCTCGGGATGCTGATGGTGCGGGGGGCCGCGACACAACGTGTGCACCCACTTTTCCGAGGCTTGGACTTGAACTCTCTCGTGTACTTTTGGACTCGAACGTCTGTTTTACGCTAATTGGAAAAGTTGCAAGTTTTTTGCCCTCTTTTTTAGAGGGCGTAAGTAAAATGGAGGATGAGTGCGGCGCCTTTTAGGACGGTGCGGTGTGTGGCTTTTATTGGAGGCAAATTGCTTAGAGCGATGCTTATTAGCAGCTGACACGGCCTCAGCCTCATCATCAAAGTTGCGTCCTAAACTGCCAGCCAAAGCTAAAAGTGTATTTATATACGTATATATAAAATAATCGCAAGACAAACGACGGGAATTTCATACTTTTAAATTGGCCATTAGCCCCGATAGGCGCTCTGGAGCAAATCTCGGCTTCGCCCCTCCAGGATCAGCTTAAGCCTGAGCCCCTGCATCCTGCTCTTTATTTGTAATTATAATAAACAAAAATGACTTTATATTTTGAAGGATGTTTCTGCATCCGTTGTTAGCTCTCCTCGCGCGCGCCATTATCATCAAGAGTCGTTCGCTATAGAAGAGTTTATGCCCGGAGTGAAATTGTGTTTTAAAAAAGTTATAGAATTTACTGGAAATTTTTATAATTGAAGGAAGGAAATATATTTTATATATAATTATTTATCAAAAATACAATGACTATTTTTGGAGATTTTAAATTAATTTACAATTTTTTAAGACTATGCTTTTCAGGTGATTAAATAATTAGAGGACTATTGAAATTGCTTGGATTTTTTATTAAAAAAAAAAACTACGATGTGGAAAACTAAAATTAAACTAAATTAAGTCTCTCGAAATTGTCATAGTATATTTACACATACACATATTTTATAAAAGCTTTTCTTATGTGTTTGCAAAAATCTCTTATTTTCTGAACTTTTAAAGGTGTTAATTTTTTAGAAACTGATGATCCTTGTTTCGACAAGAAAGCATGTAGCCGGTTCCAAGAAAAAAAGGGCATTAATTACAGAAAGCATAGATATTTATAGTGATATTTGTAATACATAAAGTTTGTAGTACATAAATTAAATAAGTTTTTAACAGTCGAAAACGCAACATTTTTGTTTATGGGTCAAACTTATTAATCTTTTCATATCTGCCCTATCAACCCTTAAAATTACCAAAAGTAAAGTTAATTACAGTCAAATTTAAAGTTAGTCTATACCCTAAAAAAAGGGGAAATTTGTGCTTAAATCTCAGGTATTTTATTTTAAATTCTTTGCTGGCATAAACCCAAAATTAAAGCGTACTACAAGAGTCCTTCGTGTGTTGTGTCTGATAACTCTGCCTTCCAGGCTCTGCAGCCTCGGCGCATGCTCGGTGAGAGGAAATACTGGGATATCCTTTGGAATGAAGACAAAGGGGGGGTGTTAGCCGAATATATCCTCACATCGGAGCGATACATGTCGGTTCCTCTAACTGGCAAATGGTCTATGCAGCCACGGCGGCAGCAGGTTAGTTCAGTCTCTTGCCTTAAATGGCCGCGTGCGGCAGACAAAAGCGCATGAAAAATTCATAGGAATTCGGCGGAACCGAAAGTTTAGCGGAAAGGACTTCTCGACTGTGACTGTGACAGTGACAACAACAAGTAACAGAGGCAACTACAGCATATATAGTAGATAGTCTAAACGTCTATCGTTAGGTGTAACGAGGTGTGTGTCCCAGTGTATATGTTTTGTGTGTCCTATGTGGAATTGCGATGGCTTTCTGTTTGTGTTAGTGCCGTTGTTATAAAAACACAACAAAAATTGAATGCCAAATTGAAAGTGGTTGACAGGCAACTGAAAAAACCAACAATAAAAACAACAACAATGGCAATAGCAATAATGTCGAGTGTCCTTTTGGCCAAGGCAAAGTGAAAGCAATACTCGGCCAAAGTAAAACAAAAAAAGAAAAAACAAATAGAGAATATATACAAAAAAAAATTCGCAATTTGGCATTGCCAAAAGTTTATTATTTTTCCATTGATTTCGAGGCGAATAAACTGCGCAACAATTTCGAAAATATATTGAAGTAGGTAATGGGTGGGTAGGGGACTGTGTTTTCTGTTTGGGCGTCAAGAAAATTAAAATGGAGTGAGTGCCACAGGACGACATCAAACGTTTAAATACAAATTAGTTGGGCATGTGTGGCAGCGCAATTTGATTTCACATCCCAGCCCCTCATTCAACGGCAACTTTTACGGCATGTGGCTTTTACTTTTGGGGATTCGTTCAAATTAATTTCTGAAGTTTTTGCCTTTGGTTTCATTTTTTTGTTGGCATTCTTTTTTTTCGTTTTTGTATTCTGATTTGTGGTGTGTTGGCCGCGAGTTCATTTTCCAGTCTCTGATTTTTGGCCCTGACCGCACGTTTGGTTAATTAAGCCGTCGAAGTCAGAGGAGTTTGGGATTTGAAGCCGATCAGGATGATGCTGATTAAAGCAAGATGCAAGAGGATGATTAAGAGCAAGGTCGTCGGCGGGGCAAGTTGAATGGGAAAACTTAAATTGGCCAGAAAAGTTTGCGGCTCAGGAGGCAGCCACTAAAGTTTGTCCCCAAAAATTGCTTTTTAATTTAAATCAGCTCAAGTTACTTACAAGATTTCCCAAAGTCATTAAAAAACATTTTCCTTGGGAATATAAAAAGGGAATAATAAATGTAACATTTTATGACTCATAAAAGGATTTCTTTCAATTTTTTCAGACCCTTGGGCAAACGATTTTGCAAATTGATGACCTAATTTATTAAACGATAAATTAAAGAGAAAATATTAAATGGAAAAGCGTCAAACGCTTTTTAATTGTACAATTTTTCTGGGAAAAAATATTTATTATATTATTTTTCACAAATTTAAAGTGCTTAATGCTTAAAATGTTACTAAAAATTATCAATACGTACGTTTAATTTAATAAGTTTTATGTAAATCCCTGTCTATATTTTGCATATTCACATTCCATTTCATTTTTGAATAAATTATTATACTTATTGGATTAAAAAAGAAAATGTCGCCATTTTTGGGTCATTTCAATTTTCCCACGGGAATTTTTGATTTTATGACCAATTTCCTTTGCCACTGGAAAGTAGGTAAGCGAAATGAATTCTCAATGAAATGAGACAGAACGTGAAGAAAAGAAAAGCAAAATATCAATCCAGCTACATTTAAAATTAGCCTTCATTTCACTCTAATCAGAATAGACATTATAAAGTAGGTTGAAAGTGTAACCATTTTAGGTTAATAAAACTCCAATATCGTATAACTGAATTAATGATTCGCTTAAGAATTAAAATGTCACCGTTTTGGGGACATTTCAATTTGCAAAACCTGAACGGGAGTGCCCAATTTACTAATTTATGGCCCGAATGCGTAGAGCAATTTGCAGCGACGCCTAAATGTAGGCAACGCGAATGAAATTTTAATGAAATTAGAAGGCGCGGGCGGACGGGCCACCGATTTCCGCACAGAAACTTTTCAATTGTGAAATGCGCGCCAATTCAGGGAATATTCCGGAGCGTAGTTTATGGCATTTTAATCATTTAAGAACGCTCTGGCTCTTTTCTTTTTTTTTGTATTTTTGCAGTCACCATGCAAATTGCCTGTGCCGGCCCCGGACACCGGACTCGCACTCGAACCCGAACTCAGTACCCTGACCAGGGCCAGGACTCGTCCTCGACATCGTCTTCACCATCATCATCATCTTCAGCGCCATTGAAGGCAGTGGAACGCATAGTCGGAACGACTGGGGCGCAATAAAAATTGCCTATAAACTGGCAGAACTCTGACGGAGCTGCCATGGAAAGACAGGACACAAGGACAAAGACTTGGCCGGGACGAGGGGAGCCGAAGCAGAAGCAGAAGCACAACAAAGCCAAACTTCCGCTCAGGATGCGCCAGAACGGAAGCTATTTCGGCCGCCTGAACGTGAGCCTGCTGCTCATCTACTTGTGGTGCTATCTGCTCCTGATAATGGTAGCATCTGGCGGCAGCAACCATGTGGTGAACGGCCTCAAATGCTATTGCAATCCGAAGGAGTGCGACGTAATCCGCTCGCCCGACTGCCCCGGCAAAGGACTTATGCTCTGGGATCCCTGCAAGTAAGTCGCAGCTCAGCTCTGAAGGAGTTTCCTCCTTCGCCAATTAAATTGATATTTTCCGGTATGCTTAATGGTGGGCATGTGCCCAGCCCACATTTTACCCCCCTCATAAATACAACGTTATTTTTATTGCCAAAATAAACAGAATAAACGGATATTAGCCGTAATTTCGCTCATTTTATTTGAATATTTTTATTGCGTGAATTATCTTTGTGATGTTTTTGATTGATATTTTTGAAGAAATTGTGAAAGCAAATACTTTAATGTTTGTTATTAAATTAGCAAGGATAGATGTTGATTTTATATTCAAAATATTAATTTGCTTCAACAAATGCAATTAATGAATTATTCTTTATTGTCTAAATTGTGATTTGCATAAATATGTGTTTGAAATTTTTAGCGGAATTACACATGAATAGTATTTGTGTTATTTTAGGAATTTAGCACATATTTTCATTAGATTATTATTAATAAATTATTTTTCTATTCGTTTTATTATTTAATTACTGGCCACAAATCATTTTAACTGAAAATAATCGTTTATATTTTTGTGGCTTATCTTATTATTGGAAGCTCGTTTTGGCAAACAATTTATTATTCATCATTTAATTTACTTTTTAATAAAACAAGGCTTCCAGAAACTAATTAGCAAACAATTTAATAAAATGCCAACGCAATCATTAATTATATTGAATAGTAACCATAATTATGCATTGTTCACATATGGCGAGGCTTTAAATATTTATTGATAAATATAATGACATTATAATTCCCTTTAAAATCTATATACATATTCCTTTAATTCTCTGAGTGACAAACTGAGTGATTTTTCAATCAATTCACAGTCCATTTAATTATTGAATTATTTAAATTAGACTATAATATTATCTAAATAATTGGCAATGATATAATTAAGAGAGTCAGGCATCTCAGGGTTTCGTCTTGGTTCCAAATTCGATGCCATCCGTGAGTCACGTTCTGCTTAGGCATTCACATCAGGCGCCCCCAAACGCCCCACATCACAATACAGAGTGTTAACTAATTGTTAACGCTTATCGGAGCTGAGACGGAATCGAATCGAATCAATTACTACTGGGATTCATTCCGATTCCGTTGCCATTGCTATTCGAAGGCTTATGCTTATGGCTTATAGTATATAGTATATGTGTCTAACGTTCAAACTATTCGCAGATGTTGTCGCATATGCGCCAAAACTCTGGGCGAATCCTGCGGCGGTCCGGGCGGATTTTCCGGTCAATGTGAGCCGCCCCTGCAGTGTGTGACCAAGCTGCCCATTAGCAGCGGATTGGGCGTGTGCATGGGTAAGTCGATACAGATATATATATACATATCCACACTATATGCCACACTGTGAAAAAATGTTGTATCCTTTAATATGACATAATGAACACAAGGTGCTGCGCGGGTGTAAAGTCCTTGCTCTCTGGGTGCTCTTTTTGGAGATATTACTTAAATATTTAGTATGTGGAATATTCAGTTAATTACATGTATTTATAGCCCAGGAGTATGTTTTTATATAGGATGTACTTTTCATATTTTTCAGGGGTTTCATCTTATTTGTAAGAGCCTTTCAAAGGACGGCTTTAAAACCTTTAAGGACATCGATTGAAAGGGGAATAGATTACCATGTATTGTCACAGGAAAATATATCCAGCTTATTTCAGATATTTTATATTATTTTATTTTTCCAATTAAAAAAGTGTAACCTGAAATTAAATATACAACAATTTTATTTTACAATTTTCTTGGCTGAAAATATTTTCCCTGCCCAACTTAATGATCAGTTAATTGAATTTAACAGTGACACCTTATCGGTTTTTTTCTCCGTGTATTATTATTATATACAAAAAGAGATGAGCGGCGAGCGGGTTATGGTTATGGAGCATTTGTATTTAGTCGCATCCATTATGCATTAACATCACGTATTATAGACCACAGTGCCCTCGAACAGTACGTCCGCAGCCAGTTGGGATCGCGTGAGGAGTTTGAGGCGAACTTGCCATTTGGATTGCGGAACTCCTGGCGGGAGTTCGTCCAAATTAAATGTATAGTTGCGGATCTCGTACAGTTTTCCCTGCATAATTTGATGCCATCAATTTGGTTTTTGTGTGTAATCGGGTTTTGAGGGAATTAATGCGGCCCAAAGCGGCCGTGCGGCAATTTGCGTTGAAAATTAAAAATGAGAAATGGAAAATGCTAAATGAAATAGCAACAGCCGAATGCTGTTCAAATTTAACCATGTAGTTTTGCTCGCACAACACGAAATGTTGACAAATATTTGCTTTTAGTTATTGAAAGCTGTTTCCCCAAGGAAAATATTTGACTTTCTCATATTCTCGACGGGAATGGGGAATGGGGGCAAGTTTCTACAAAACAAACGGAAGTTGTATTTCGTTAAATAGACTTTCCTTGGCTGGCTGTCATCGAAACATATTTATTTTTCCTCAATTCTGATAAGTTTGACAAACTCAAGTTTAATTTTGCTGTGGATTTTAAGTTAAATTACATTTTGTGAGAGGTATATTTACTAGACGTAGGTATTAGAATTTTTTAATTTAAAGTTAAGTGAAGTTAAGTTCATGTATTTTCAATATATTTATTTTCACACTTACCGGCAGCGTAGGACAACGCTTGGGTATATTGCTAAATCTTGAGTAAATTGTTATAGTGCTTGGCCTCCAAATACTTGCAGCCATCCATCTTCAGGTCGGCCACATTCATGCAGGTTTTATCCTTCGAAAGGAAAGTCGAAAGTATTGTGCATTTCGAACTGGTGGATAGTTTTATTTAAAATAAATTGTGCCAATGCCACAAGATTCCGTCGATGAAGTTGGCAATCCAAAAAGTTTAGTTTGCAGCCCAGATTTTGTAGAATACTGTCATAGTTATTCCACGGAAGGAAATGGGTTAAAATAATTGTTGGAGAGACAAAAAACAACAGACCTTGGCAAGTCCCAGTTTCAGCGGAAAAACTAGAACGAGAATTGCACGGCGAATAAACATTCTGTTTAACTAAATGGAAAAATGCAAATGGGTTGGCCTTAAATAAGCTGCCACTAATTTAAAATAAACACCCCTATAATCGGTGTTAATGCGCTCCGGTATCAAAGGTTATTTTTTGGGGCTTAATGAACATTTAATATGCGGATTATTACGCAACAGTGATTCCATGTGTGGTGTTAATAACATTATTTTTGTTACGCAGATTTGCAGCATCTGACCGCCCTGACCTACAGTCAGCAGAATAATTGTACCGACAGCGAGTCGATTGTCCTGCAGACGGGCTGCGAGATCACCAACAAGCGCTGCCAGTGCTGGCCCACCATGCGCACCTGTCTCAGTGAACTGACCAGCGATGGAGGATCCGCGAGCGATACCAGCTGGCACTTCAAGAACCTAGAGGTGAATTTAAATAAAATAAATTTGATATCTTAAAATACTGCTTAAAGATAATCACTTTTTTAATTCATTTTAAATAACTTTTAATTGCTTATTAATTTTTAAAATATTATTATTATATTGCAGGACTGCCAGTTGAATTTGCAAAATCTCATTAAGCTCGAATTAGAATTCGATGAAGACTACAAAATCTCACCAAGCAAATTCACATACAAAAAGCTGCGCAGAAAGCGGAAATCCTTGAGAAAGCGAATGTAAGTATTCAATTATTAAACATAAAAGGATATATAATACAAAGTTCTTTCTTTGCAGCATCATCTTGGACGACTGAGGATTCAATGTGCCATTGGAATTATCCTCTTTCTCAGCTCTCAACTCAATAAAACCAAATGGAAAGTCTTGTACAGAATAGTATGCTTACTTCTAACTAATAATATGGCTATTATAAATAACATACATATAAAGAAAAAACATATACATATACAAAAGGACGTATACATATGAGAAATAAACCAATTGTATGTATCCCAAGAGATTTGTTACTTTATGATTTTTAAAAAAGTGCGCAAACGTATGTATAAATTTGCAGTTTCTATTCCTAAAGACCCGACAAAAATAAAATAAAATACAAATACAAAAAATAAATAAATGAAAACATTTTAAGAATGTTGTTGCTTTACAAGAAAACCAAAAAAAAAACAGAACTAATACAAAGTGTGCAAAATGTTGGTATTTTCCATAAGCGTAAGCCAAGCCATTCAATAAACAATAATGCCGAAAGACAAATTTTTGCTATAGTGAAAAAAGCATCGAAAATATATAAGTGGCTAGAAAATACATATATAATTCAAGTTGTTTTAATTGTTATTTTTGGGGGGTTTTTTGGATACTTTATATTTAATTTTTATTTATTTATTTTTTACAATATTATATTGTTTCAATATGAAATATTTTTATAGCAATCTTCTGGGATGTGTATAACAGCTGAAATAATTTTGTACCTCAGAGTAAAGTATGCACCCTTATTTTACAGATACTTTGTAAAGATACTTTGTAAAGATACAATGTAAAAACCATGTAGAATTCTAGGCTTATGTAAACCAACAGCAGATGTATCTTTATGAATGGTTAGTACCTGCGCTGAGTGTTTTATTTGGTGATATTATTTTTTTTAACTAATATTTAAAGGTAAACATTTATAAAATTAAATATCCATTTATTATTTTCTCTGGGAAAATTTGAAGTCTTTAAAAATCTTTAAAATATAATTGTACATGAAATATTTCAAAATTTGTTTTTCACATCAACATTTATAATTGATTTATCCACATTTAAAAGAGATTTAATTAATTTCCTTTGATTATTTATACCCAATCACTTATCCTTAAGTGTTATGTATTGTAGACCACACTGCCATCGAATATTATATTCCCAACTAGGTCAGATCGCGTCAACAGCTTCAGTCGCATTTGCCATTTAGCCTGCGGAGCTCCTGGTGGAAATTCATCCGCAATGAATGTATAGTTGCGGATCTCGAACATTTTTCCCTGCATAATTAAAATATAAAGACGTTCTTAAAGCATTGTTTTAAATATTATTACTCCCCTGTCCCACAGGACTCACCTTCACAACAGGACAATTGCTTGGAAAATTGCTGGCGGATTTCAGTCTCCTGAACAATCTGCCAATCATATTGTTCTGGTACATGGACGCCAAATACTTGCAGCCATCCATCTTGATATCGGCTATATTCATACGGGTTTTATCCTTTTTGAACAGATCAAAGGTACAGTGCATGTCGAAATGGTTAATGGTTTCGTTCAACATAAATTGGGCCGCTATCACCGGATTTCGTTGTCGCAGAAGTTTGCAATTCAAGAAGCTGACGTACTTCTTGCCAACAAGTATGCAATCGATGTTATGAATGACAATTTCATAGTTATTCTATCGGAATAAATCAGTTAAAAGGGTTGTGTGAGGCCCAAACAACAGACCTTGGCCAATCCCAGCAGCAGCGGAAAAACTAGAACAAAGATGACAGCGCGGATAAACATTCTGTTGAACTAAATGGAAACATTATTAAGTGCTCGCTTTATATAGAGCAAGAGTAATTTATTTGCTAATAACTGAGCATTAAAAGGCTATTAATATACATTTAATATGTCAATTAATACCTAATGGGTATTCATATAGTATAATTAAATCGATTTTGTTGCTAATAACTTATTTCAAACTACGCAAATATTTGATATGGAGATTATGCAGAGATAAACGAGACCCACTAAGCCCCTGACTCACATCTGTCTCCCCTTGAGAACCTTCAGAACTACCAGCAGAATAATAACACAAAAGGCAGCGAGTTGAAAACCCTCTTTTGCCCCCAAAAATCGACCATCGACGGCAGCAGTCGAGTGGGGTCAGTTCTTCAAAAGATCAAAGATACACTTTGGCGCTTAAGTGTTTTCCATCGCCAGCCATCAGGTGAAGGAGTTTGAGATATTTGTTTCGCTTTTCGAATTGAGTTGTTATACATTTTTCCGTGGCTCCTCTCCGCGGCACTCGAGTTCGTTAGGCACCTTAGTGGGGCAAACAAAAGCAATTAGACGGCGTCATCTGACAGCCTCAATGGAATAGTTTTGGCCGGCCGAGGAATGCCTGCCGGAGCGTTTATCGATCGCCTCTGATGGGATGTCCAACTGCCAATGAGGCTGCGATGAATAAAAAGTACCAAAAAAAATAAACAATATATATAATAAAAAATAAGAAATCACTAGACCCTAGAGGGGGGGCCACCGTGTCAAGGGGGGGAGGGCAGAACAAAAGAGTTTAAGTGCGGAGGAGTGAGGTGTTAAAAATTCTACCCTTTATGCTCTTATTATGATTTGACTCGCTGCTTGCGGACTTTTGATGGACATTTACGATATGAAAAATCTCTCCCTCCCATACTGCACTTTGGAAAATATATTGTAAAAATATATATAGTGGGTATACAATTTTGTATATTGCAAGATTAAATATAAAATAATTTAAGTAAAAATCGTAACCAGAGGAAGGTGACTTTTATTTTGAATCCTTTTTTGGGGAATGATTTATTACAAGTATATTTAGAAAACAATATTTAAATTTCAACATATTTAAAATATTAGTAATTTATTATTTATCATTTAATCTTTAATAATTTGAACATTAAAAATAGGAGGAAACTATATTCATTTCTATCCGACTTTTAAGATATTGAAGATAATAAAATTAAATAATAAAATACTCTTTTTTCATATAATCTTAATGTTTTACCAATTTGTACTTTATTTTTTCCAGTTTTTATGTGTGCGTGGATCTTTTTATATATCTTTTCAGCTTTTGTCTCACTTGTTTGACAAGCGATGCGTACAAATCAAAGCAGGAATCCAGAGTCAGAGCCCCGAGCAGCGGCGGCGGCGGCTAGTCCCCGGGTCCCCCGAGTCTCTTGTTTGATTAATAGCCGCACAATTGATATGTTAAGTGGTAAATTACGCCATTGGCACGCAAATGTATCTTCAAGATACATACATGCGCCTGTGTATAGCAAATTGTTGTTTGTTTAAGGCGCCGCTATGGATCGAGATAAAAATCTCAAAGCTGCGATCTCGGGGCTCTGGATAGGCGGAGCCTAAAGTGCGTAAAGTGATTTAATTTTGAATGGACGTCAGAGAAAGTTTATCAAACACACTCACTCACTCACACACAATTATTCAATTATTTGGTTGACTTTTCTCCCCGCATTGGGAATGAAAAGCTTGGCATTTTACAAGGTTCGTTGGCTTAAATTAAAAGCCATTAGTCTACTTTTAACACGCTTTCAGGGAGTCGGGTCCGATGGTCGTTGTTTTTATGGTCCCGTTTATATGTTTAAATAAAACGAAATACAAAACCGAAGCGAACAAAAAATCCATTAAAGCCTTTTTTGTATATTAGAAAAGCGAAACAATGGGGAGGGAGTTCGATTGATGTCATTAAATTTTTGCCACGCCATAAAATTCATCGACTTTGCTGTCGTTTGTTGTTGTTTTATTGAAAAGCCGCACATAGAAGTGTTATAAAAATCATTTAAAAGCCGAGATTGCCGTAGATTTGACGAGTTTTTCGTTTTTGTTTTAACCGCACGAAGCCCTCGCTCATGCTCAACTAAAATGATTTAATTTCGAAACGTGCCTGGCAAATTTTATGATCAATTTTCGCTTTAAATATAGATTGAATGCCTCTTTCGCAATATTTAAATGTGACTTTGGATTATATATTCTCCGATTCTTTTGTTTTTGCCTTGCTTCGGATATCATGTGACGAGGCGAAGGTGCCTGCCTTATTGGAATTCCAAAAAGAGATAGAGGGAAACAAGGGAGCAGCTTTTAGATGATCGACAATCGATTGAAATATTGAACATTTTATGGATTTGATTTACGATATTTTAATAGAACAATGATTTATGGCGGTCGGAGAATATATCATAGAAAAAACAGGAACAAACTTTAGGGGTTTTAATTATAACTGGAACTAGAATTGATCCTGGAGAGAACTAATTAAATAATATTAATCAAATTTAAAAAGTTTTTATTAGAAATATTATATTTATATAATATTATATATTCCCCCCAATTACAACTCATTTAGACCATTTGCAAACCCCCCAAAGAGCATCAATCTTCTTTGGCTAATTTCCTTCTGATCCGATTCGATTGTCTGGCCATCAATGTTGATGGAGTTCACTTCATTTCCATTTCTATTGAGGCATTGATCTGTGGCTCAGTTTGTTTGCCTCATAAATAAACTGTGGCAAATTCTCTAAGCCAACTCGCTGAAGTCCCATAAATTATGTGGCGAAAACCAGCAACAACTGCGGCCACAGCGAGCCGTGTGGTTGTTGTGTCATTTTCTTGGCGCGCTTAATAAACTACACACACTTTATGCGATCTGTGTTGTTGGAAGCCTGCCGATTGCTGTTATATGATTTCATATATCATCGGAGCCACGGAGGATCCTCGCTCCTCTGACTCCTCCGGCTCCACCTCGAACGGTGTGTTCAGAATGCGCAGGCGTGCAGCATTTAGTTCAGCCTGTCGACTCTCGATTCTCCATTCTCCTGGCGAGATTCCTCCCCTTCTCCAGATTGCTTGTATATATATTTTCTTTTTTGTGTGTGATAACATTTTATTGTCCGCTTTATAAATTATTGGCGTTTGCCCCGGTCGATGGGATCGGAGTTGGAATCGGAATGGGAATGGGAATATCGGGGCAAAAAGTATCCTTTTACGTTGTGCATTTTTTGGTATGCAACATGTGTCCAAATTTGTGCAGCGTACAAATAAATACTAAGGGAAAAGCACTAAGGTTTTGCTTATGATACCCTGTGAATTTCATATAAATGTTTTTCTCTAAAAATAAATATATTTAAAGTTTTTATGGTGAAGAACTGTAATAGCATTATTGTTGTAAATTGAAGTAAAATCTAAGCAAAGGAACTATGCACTTCAATTTTAAATTTAAATGGATTTAATTCGGGAATTCAAATCGGGAACAAAGCACAATTTTAATTATATAATTCTTGGTTAAGAAAGGATATACCATGAAATGTGGAGCTAAAGGAAGCCTTTAAGTTTTTTTTTAAGCCTTACAAAAATTATGAAAAATGTAAAAGAATATATATAAACATTCATAATAAATCCTTTACTTTTTTAGTACTTCATGATATTTAGCAATACCATACAATTATTTTATATCTTTCTATAATGATTTCTTTATATTTTTGGGATATCTAGGTATCCTTGTGGTTCATACTTGGCCCCTACAATTCCGACAAACCGACTTGATTTTATAATTCCTCTTGGTTTTTTTCCTCCTGTTTGCTGTTGAGTCTGCGCGTGTTTTGGCCTTTTAGGGCGCCTTGGCCCTAAAACAGACAATTGAGTGTAGTGTGAAAGTTGCTTTAAATACTCTCAGAATCGGAATTGGAATCAGAATCGGTATCGATCCGAAGGCGATGCTGCTGACGACTTGGGCCAAATCAAACCATTTATGTCTGGCTCTTGCGACACATTTATCATCGTCAAGCAACAAAACCCACCTGCACCTGTCTGCCGTTCGTGGAATCTCCGAGGGGGGATTTCAGAGCTGAGATCTTTAATTATACATTATACGAGGCACACCCGCTGGGTCTGCGTATGGGGTTTCACGTCCCAGAGTTCGCTTCTAACTGGAGCCCCCTTAATGAGCTGGATTTCTACACTGTTATAGAGGAAAACCAAAAAACTTGTATAAATTGGGAGCAGGAGCAATGAGATCTCTGTCTGGCATCCCAGGCATCCCATTCTATTCTTCAGATTCCCGGATATATATTTATAAAGGATCGTTGCGCTCTGATCAATCGAAATGATATAATTATGGGCAAGACTAAAGGGCGGCTGTGTGTAAATTGATATCAACAAATTACGCGAAAATATTTCAAAAATATTAACGAATGCGAATGATATAATGATGAGATGATGGATGTGAAGAGCACTGAAAGAAATTTATTTTGCAGGAGTTTAAGTTAGTGAAGTGGGTTATAAATTGGTTTTATATTTTAATGGGTTTTAAAATGCTTTTTTTAGTTATAAAAATTTATTTAAAGAGTGTTAAAATAAAGAAAAATTTTATGTTCTAATTTTTTGATTCAGGAATTAATATAAAATTGTTAGAATATTATAGAATAAGCTATATTTCAGGATATAATTCATAGTACATTTTTGCCTTAAATAAATATTAAAAGCTCTGCTAAACAGATTTCTTTCAGTGACCCATCTTCACCCTAATTATGCCCAATTTAAAAAGGGTTAATTAAGGCACAAAACGCATTTCGTGTCCTGCCTCCGCCAATGGAGAGCGTTATTAATATGCGACATTTTTTGATATCTTTTTGCCCAGAATGCGCCGGACTCACTCTCATTGGGAAGAGGAGCAATAATTACATACAGCATTTGTCATAACACCAGATATGGACATCCGATGCTGTTGCGCCGGGCGCGAAACCTTCGAGCCCAGTTAAGGGGAGGAAAAAAATCAGCAGACAAAGGACTCTTTTGGACCCAGCCAAGATCTCCGAACTATGCGACAAATGTAAGCGGGGCAAAAAAATAAATGGAAAGATGATATAAAGAGGCAGCCGAGGAAAAATTGTAAATATCATCATCATTGGTCGCTGGGCATTTTATAAATAAAACAAAATCATAAATGCAGCACTCGGATCGGCTGGATCTTGGGTGCTATATAATAATTACAGTCAGCATTCGCATTCACATTCGCCGTCGCCGTCGCTTCGCATTGGAATTCGGAGCATTGTGTCATATTTAATACAGAAATTTTAATTAAACATAATTTGTAAGGAGTGCACGTTGATGCATTCTGACCAGGGAGATGATTGCTCGCGACGATAGCCCGACTTGGTATCGGAATAGAGTAATTTATGGCATTTTATGGTTTGGCCATAACTTGTCTATCATCCGTTGGAATTTCACTTTGATCTTGCATCGGAACGTGTGAGAAGTGGGTTCCAAGTGGCCAGGATAGGTGACAAATAGGTGGCTTGATTGCTCTATTTTGATTTTAATTTCAGAGAGAGGGTTTTCCTACTTAATTTGGCCATTATTAGGGTCACCTTCCGTGGGGCTACCATTGGCTTAGCCCTCAAGAGATTTTAAACAATGGCAAGATGCAACCCAAATTCAATTCCAAATCGATTCTGCGGTGATTATTCAAATGATTTAACTAGTCCACCGCATTTGACCCTTCCTCAAGTTCAAAAAAAGGGGCCCAACCCCGAAAATGTAAAGGCTGCAACGGCTTCCTAAGGTTGCAGCTCCGGAAAATGCCCACCGAAATCGTAGGAGTCCACGTATTGCCCCCGGGCTATTTGACTGACTGACTCCGAGACTGTAACTCTGACTCCAACTTCAACTGCATTACATTTGGCAAGACAACAATGGGCATTTTTTCGGCGGCGTTGGGCGTTTTTATTTTTACAGATATTGTTTACAATTTTCCAGGTCCAGTCCCCAGAGCTGTGCCCTCTCATTGTTGGAGCAAAAGGCTTTGCTGTGCTGTGGCAAAAGCTGAATCTGTAGCTGTAGCTGCCCCAATCATCATTTCGTAGATATTCGCTTGGTGATATATTTTGGGTGAGCGCTTCCGGCAAATCGAAGCCAGTGAAAGGTCAAGTTGTGGCCAAGAAAAGCAGCCGAAGCAAGCGGAAAACTGCTGCCCAGGGAGCTGTGTGCCATTGGAATGGGATTGCGAATCAAAGAAACAGGGAACAGTCGTTATAATGGGGCTTCTTTCTTTAAACAATAACTAACAGCTTGACTAAATTAAAAAAACTTATTTAATAAAGAAAAAAATATAAACGTAAATCGGTTCTGTCAAGTTCGTTGCTTAAGTCTTTTGTGCAGTTTATCTAATTTTATATTTTATTTAATTAATTTGATTTTCTTAGCCATGTTCTGGACAAACAAAAAACAAAAGACTTAGGAAACAAATATATACTTTAAAAAAGGGAATAAAGAAAAACAATAGAGAAAATTATCTACTAATTAAAGAAACAGCAAATTAATAAATTAATATAAACCCAGAATCTGAGGCCGAGCACCAATTGTATATATTTCTATAAATTTTCTGAAAATCTGCAAAATTTAATAACAAAAATGTATAAATAAATTTTAAGATATTTTGAAGGAATGGTTAAGGATATGGTTAAGGAATCTCCACTGTGCTTCGTGTGGAATCGAAATAAACAAATCAAAGTGAGCCAATGTACCTTCCTTCCCCTTTTCCTTGTTGCTGTGCTGGATCTTGTGGTATGTGCTCAATTTTCCATAACATATTTGATCGCTGCGATCTTTGCAATCGCCTCTGACTTTCCACTTTTCCCTTTGTTCGCGGCTTTTGTTCGTGTGTGAGAAAAACTTATCGAATCGTGGCTATCGTTTTTGGGGGATTTTGAGTTTAAATTCGGCTTCGGACGCGGGGTTCAAATTAAGCCGGGTGACCACGGGGCCAACGAGCTGACAAACCTCTGCTGGCCCGGAATGCCTTCTCGCACACGAAGATGATCTCTCGTGGCACATACTATATGGTATATATAGTGCTTGACAGCCTCCAGATAAACCACATTCGAGATCATTAATTGCCGATCTTTTCGCTCCAAAAAACTGCTCGCCAGTAGGACTCGACTGGGGATGGTGTTTCGGCATGGGAAAGCGAGCCTGGGCGAAGATCATTCAACTCCCACAGACACCCACACCCACACGGCACAAATGGCACACAATTCAGCAGACATCAAACAATGATCACGAGTGCTGCTCTCCACTCACCTCCCCCCATCCTCAATGATGCTGTTTTATTTATCTTTTTTCCCCCTATTTTTCTGTATTTTTTGGCGGTGGTGCGGGTGCGGTTGCCTTTGCCTTTGAGCCTGAGTGTTTGGCTTTGAGTTTGACTTTGCTTTTGGGCCAGATCGATGCTGGCCGGCTGCTTGATGATAGCCTGCGACTATGACTCGCCTTGGCCTGGCTTTGAATTTTGTGCACTCAAAGAAATATATATTTCAAAAAATAAAAAAAAAGATTAATATGTCTTCAATAGAAGACATATTAATTATTAATTATTATTATTAATAATATTATAAAATATTTAATAAAAATATAAAATGTTTATAATTATAATTGTAATATATATTTTCTTTGTAGTTTTTAAACATTTTGCAATATATCTTTAGAACGTTTTGGTATCTATTTAATTTCCAGTTTTTCTTCCCAGTGTACCTACCTTTTCCCCATTGATCGGTCTTGGGCCTGGGTACCTCGTCGCCGAAGGGCCTTTCGATTGAACTTGTTCCACATTTTGATTGTAATGCTGCCGGAGAAAAGAGCGGCAAGACAAATATGATTTTCAATTGCTGCGATCGCGATCGCTTTCACGAGATTTGCATTCCACTTTGCATTGGCAACTCCCTCTTCTTCTGGCCATTAAACACTTGGCCAGAAGTCAGAGTTCAACTGGGTTCGATTCGATTTCCTTTTTTGCTCCGCTTTGGCTCATTAAAACGTCACTCCGTTTGGGATACAAACTGCCATTGCCACAAATCAAAACATTTATGGTCAGCCTGGCCTAATGAGTGGCGGTTCGAAATGCTCGATTTACCACCCAAGACGGTTATAGATGCACCGCATAAATAGCCACAAAGTGTGTCGTAAAAGTCTAAAGCGATCATCAAAATGTTACTCTTTTCGGGGGGTCCGAGGATCTTGGCTGTGGGCCACCTGCCTCGAGGGGCAGCAGCAGCCCCAGTTTATCAGGCCCAGTTCCCCGTACAAAATGCTATGCAAATTTGGTTTTTATTTACCGGCGGCTGCCAGAACAAGTGTAAAAGGCTTTGCCTTAGTTTCCCATTCCCAGGTGGTCTCAGCACTAAGAGAAATTTAAGGCATTTAAATTGGGAATTTAGTAGTAACAAACTTAACTTATAGCCTTAAGTTGCTATTAATTTCATTCAGGCACTCTAGCTTCTATATAAAAGTCTTGGCTGAATCATTTTGCCAATGGAGTTCTGGTGGTCCATATATCCTTAAGAAATTTTTATCTAAACGTTTCTTAAATTAAAAAAAAAAAATTAACTAAATTTCCTTCCGTGCAGCTGATTCCCCCGAAGCATGCATCCATGGTGCACCATTTACCGAGAGAGTCAACTATGGATTTTATGTCTGTTTGGCATTTGCGAAATGCGTTCGCATGCACATTTGAATCAATCGCTGACTCAGATTGGTTTCGTCTTCGTGTTGGCCGCCTTTTTACGACCGAGGGTTCCAATGTGGACCGGTTAGGGGATCGGCGGATGCGAGATGCTTTTGAACTGCACTGATATCGCTCCGATTTGACATTTAGCATCGCTAATTCATGCGAAATCACCCGAGGATTATGTTCATAAGCACACATTACGATTACACGTTTATTATAATTTAGGAGTCTACAAGCCGATCTGGGATCGGATCGAGTCCGGCGACCACAGACCACCAGTTGTGGGCTTGGGAAAGTCGCTGACAAAGACACTTCCCAGGCGACGAACTAAGATCACTTAGTGCTGAATCTCTGAGATACGAGATGCGTTTTCTTGTTTTTACGACCAAACAGATGACCTAAAAAGGCGCGGGGAAAGGAAAGAGTTTGCCAAATGGACCAAATTGTTAAATGGAGGTGGCTAGATAAGGGAGTTCGAGTGGGCACTGGAGAAAGTGAGCGGAGTATGGTTATATTTCGGGAAACTTTCAAGTACTTAGCAGATAATTAATTTTATAGAAGATTTAGACTTTCTTCGCACCTAATTGTTGCCTTAATGAGCTTCAGCTCCTTTTAAGATTCAGAACCTGCCCTTACTTTCATCATTATAGTTTCTCTAGTTAGTCATGATCTATGCTAAACCACAAAAGCAGGTGGATAACAATCCTGAGACGCAAAAGAATACGAATTTTAGGGCTTTTTCAAGTTCGATGCGCTCGTTTGTGACATGTGCGCGGTTCCACCAATCAAGGTAAAGCGCATAAGAGAAGGGAACCTGGAGAGGAAAGCCGTATCCATATCCAACGGTGGGGAGCAGCTCCATTGCAGCGACTGTCTCCGCACTAATTGAGCATTTAAATGCAGCGTAATTACTTCTCTAACACCTTCATCAGAGGCAACCGTCAACGGGGCCGCCTTTGATGCGCACTGCGAATTAGCATATAAATTGTCCCGTGTGAACATAAAATCAAATGACATGTGAGTTTGTCAAAAAAGCCAGCCTCAAAGTGCCGCTGTTGCTGCAGTTGCAGACTGGCCAAGACGGCAGGGCCAGAAGGCAGAATGCTGAAAACCTGGCGGAAGGACATGATAAGGTGGAAAAATCTGGCCATTAGCATAGCGAACGTGCAGCTAATTCGAAATGGAACAGATCAGCATGAATGAAGTGGGACCTGGCTAGGTCTGGGGACATCGATCCACCTCCTTGGGAAATCGGTGTGCCGACGTAATCCCCTAAATTCTGGCCAGCGGCGCCAGCCAGACGTCTTTATGGCCGATCGTGGGTCGTTGTGGTGCATTTTAAATCGGCCAAAGGGCACTCAATTAATTAACAACACAACAGTTAGAATAAATCTAAAAACAAAGGTGTACAGAGAGAAAATAATACAAAATATATGCCTTTTAGAAGTTCAGTAAAATGCAATAATCTAAAATTATGTTTATCTTTAAACAAAGGGCAATTTTTTTGTAAGTAATATAAAATGTATTTAACTTTCTTAAATGTTTTTAAGATAATTATCTTTAAAATATATAATAATTAAGATTAAATAACTATTTTATGGTTATTAATTGAATAGGATCTTATTTAAGAAATTTAAAGGAAACTCGTAATCTTTTTTAATATATTTCTCTTTTGAAATGTTTGTTTTTGGCTTTATTTTAATAGATTTACAATTCGATTAAATTATATACTTTATATCAATTAATTCCTCTTTCTCTGTGTGCATCAATCAATTTCATTCAACAGTTTTTAGCCGCGTCTATGAAGTGTGGGCGAGTTTTTTGACCCGTCGACGGGCAGGAAATGCAGTGCGTTCTGAATGCCAAGGCGTATTCCAAACGATCGTTCGATGGTCAATGGTCGACGATCGTTGGCTGCCCTTTCCCCGGCTCCCCACTCCCCTTAGTGGGGGGGTGGGTATCATTGCACAAATGCGCTTTGCATAACTGAGTACTTTTTGTACTCAACCTTAAGGCTAACGATGACGTTGACGACGACGTTGGCGCTGCTGCCGCTTTTGGGGGCGTTTGCGGCTGCACTTGTTGCCACAGAAAGCCAGAATGGCCCTTGCACTGTACAAAAATACGTAATCGAAATGACTATTTTCAATTTCCCCAAAACACAATCAATAAGTACTTGGATAAGTGGAATTGTTGTATACTTTTAATTAGCCTTTCTGACCCAGAGATCGTTTAGTTTTTAGAATGGTTGGGAAAATATTATTCGAAGCACAAATGTTCAGTATTTTTCTATTCAATTTGTTGGGAAGGTATCGTTTAAAATTTATGGAAACTTAAATTTTTTAGGTTCCTTAATAAAATAGGTATAATAATATTTAATTAAAATTACTAAAAAATACACACACATTTTATTTATGGGAATCTAATGGAAGATCAAGAGAATAATGTAGTAAACATAATTTATATTCATAAATAAGAAAAATAAATGAGCATAAAATGCCATTGCTTTGTAATGTTTAGCCGCAGTGTATCCCCAAAGGGAGAAATAGTTAGAGGGGGTGGTGAAACCGGGAGCATCCGGTCAGAATTTTTATGGGCGATCATTAAAAACGATAAGTGAAATCATATTCACAATCAATGAAATATGTTTCCAGGAAACTAATGTGTGTGGGCCCTGGACTTGTTGCAATTGTCTGGGAATCAAAGTTAGGTTTGATTATCGAACTGATCGTGCCCAAAATAGAAAATTAGTGGTCATAGAAAATGCTTCCAGAAAACTGTCGTAAACTGAATACTTAAATCATGGCTTCCTTTCATAATTCATATTCAGTTTATTTGAAAAAATACATATTTCCATAGTAAATATTGTGCTACAAATACAGATCAAGGAAATAAGAAAATTAGAAAATAAATGCAAGTTTTTATTAAAGTTTTCCATGGAGGTTAATAAACTATTAATTTTTCCGCTTTACTTATGTTAATTTTTAGACCTATTTATGTTTTCTTTTATGCTGCATAATTACTTTTTGAGAAAATAAAACTTCTGCTGAAGTCCCCGATTATTTTGTTCGCTTCCAGCTCTATATTTGCACTGGGATAATTATGATCTGATGATAGGAACTCCGGTTTTGGGTATAACCAAAGTCATGTTGGCTTATCTCGTTTCGTAGTAACACCGATCTGCCAAGGATCGATCAAGATGCTCAGTGAAGACTGGGAATTCCCCGCCAGGCCGTCCATTGACGGCGTTTTTTCCCAGTTAGCTTAACTTGCTTGCGGCTTAGATAGATTATCGAGTATTAGGCCAGGATTACGATTCCGTGTTTATGCCAGGCAGTCAGTCGGGGAGGTTCCTGCGTCCAGTGTCCTGCATCCTGCGGCCAGCGTCCATACTTGTGCAATTTGCAAAAATTCCAAAGCCAGGATCCGATCAAACAAGTCCCCGAGTCGCCGGCCAGCGGCGGATTTAATTGAGATCAGCCAAGGGAAAGTGCGAGTGTGAAAAACCGCGAAGCGCTTTGGAAAATTCACCGCATTTCCCGCATGGCTGGAAATTCGATTGCCAAACCGCAGCCTCAACTTCCGCTAGTTGGTTTTGCCCAGTCCCAGTCCCCGGAGCAGAGTCTAATCTCAAACATGTGGGTACTGGCCCTGGTACTGGAACTGGCTCCGAGTCACATTAACATATCGTTAGCGATCTCTCTGCCGATCTCTTGCTGGTGATCCGTGGGAAGTTTGGCATTGGTCCAAGCCAGACAGACCGAAGCCTGAGGGAAACTCCAATGGAAAACTCAGAGATTTGGCCAAAGGCTTAAAAAGAATTCAGAGGAGAATTGCTCAGATCCTTATTTGCAGTATTATAATTATTTCAAAGTTTCAGAGATGTACAGAAAAATGTTTATAGATAGATCTATTTCAGAAATCCAAAGGAAAACTCTTAGGTTTATCTAAAGGCTTAGCTCAAAATCACACGAATATTCCTCCGCTGTCATAATTATAGCGTAATTATTATTTATGCTGTCACACTCGATTATAAATCTCATATTTGCCAAATGTCTTAGGTGCCATTTCAACCCCTTTTTTCCCCTCCCTCCCCTGCCTTTGTTTGCCACTAATAATCATATTTTGGAATTTGCATAATTTCATAATTCCAATACAATATCAATTGTCCGATCCAGTGATAAGCCATTGCAAAGCCGAATTCCCGCCGCGAGAATCAATAAACGCTGGCCATATATCAAATGCGATGAAGAATGCTAAACCATAGGAACGAGTTTTATTTTTTATATATACGTTTTTTTGTTTAGGTGAGAGAGGAACAACGAAAGCGTAATGAACACATTACCGAAACACAATTAAACAGAAGACATTTGTCAGTTTGAAACTGAACCAACAACCTATCAGATATATCCTCCAGATGCCATGAGAAATTGCCCAAACAAGTTCTAGTGCAAAAAAATAAATAAATATATTTGAATTAGAATTACTAAGATAAAGATAGTATAGTATATATATACACCACTTTTTGATGAATTAATTTCCTCACATAGCATTAAGATACCCTTAAAATTCCGCAGATAAAAATCACTTTGAGCACATTCCAAACAAGACCAGATAATAATAGTTTTTAAACTGAACAATTCTTAATTTACGCCCAAGTGAGATGAAAAATCTGTTGTAAACGATAAATATTTTCCGCCTTCGTTCTTTATATAACGAAGATACGAAGCTTGAAGCGATTCTCCTGCCGCCTTGGCCGGTCATCAACGCTATTTTTACTATATAATGAAACCTGAACAGTCATCGAAGATAATGAATACATCTCAATCGGCGGCTCAATTCCGTTGTTATCCAACGCGATGTGATTCATTGGTTTATCGGCGGCATTATGCCTAAATCTGTGGCCTGCTAGCCATTAATTTACTAATTGTAATGTGGGCCATAAAGTATTTAGCGGAATCCAAGCCAGACATGGGCCCAATCTTATCTGGTGGAACCTGGTCTAGGGGTAGGACATCGATATACATACTCGTAGCGAAAATGCAAATTTCCTGGGCATAATTACAATCACAATGATGGCCAAAAGCCGAATGGCTAAGTCCGAGCTGTTAAATCAAAAATATGCAAATTACTTTTGAGAGCGAACACGAGTCGGAACGAGTTCAGCCCGAGCCTCGGTCTCCGGGGTCGATTTGATTGATATGTGCTGGTTATACAGTCATTTGGCCAAAATGATGCAATCAAATCTATGTAAATCTGAGACTCCGAGAGTCTTGACTCCCCCTGACATTTTGAGGCCGAGATATCCGTAGATCCGCGGAAAGGGGTTACCTAGGCACTTCCGTCAGCTTCTCGATTTTTTTTTACGACATTCGGGCAATTAAGTAAAGTTGAAAAGTCAAAAAGTCAGCTCAGATATGTGCGTTACTTTTTTATTTATTTTTTTATTGTGTTTTTTAGCAATCGACTGTTTTTTGCGCCTCCTGGAACAGCGACCTTGACGCGTTTTCCCCTGAAACCCTGTTTGTTTTTTACGCAACTCCTCACCCATCGTTGGCAATTGACTTTTTTATATGAGGTCCTGTTGCAGGACCATATGCGAAAAGGCCTCCGCTTTATCCCTTTTCCACTTAAAAAAGTGTGGATGGGTGGTGGTCCTGGGTGCTCTGCATTGGCTGCAGGGTTACGGCCAGTCGGCTGCTCGACTTTTTATGGTTACGACCAGGTCGGGCCGACTTTATGACTTTGCCGCGGCCCAAAAACACAGCCGCCGCTGCGTCCGTCTACGGGCCAAGTTTTTTAGGCCAATTCTTGTGGGTACCTAAGCCAGCGATTTCGTTACCTAATCGCGGGATCAGCTTACCTAAGCTGCAGATTATCCTAGGATCATAATTATGACGGCGGACGCGACACTCGGCATTCGGTTTTTTCTTTTTTCACTGTTTTTTTTTTTTAAGATGCCAGCGCGCGGCCGGCCGGCAAAAAACTTAAGCCGGGGATTAAACCGGATTAAAGTCACATTGTCCTTATTTTTTCCCTCTCCTTTCGGGCTAACTAATTACTCGGGAAAATTACCCATTTGGCTTGTGCGGAAATTCGCGAAAACGCTTCAACTGCATCGTTTCCCTTCCTTATTCTTTTATTTTTTACAGAATTTTCGCCAACGCGTTTTGTTTATGGCGTGTGAGAAAAAAAGGAGGCAGGGTCAATAAAATTGAATCGATTAGAAAAAACGGCGGACGGTTGGGTCGGTGAGAGATGGTTCTAGTTACTTTTTGACTTTTTTACAATCCTTTTGTCTGATTTTTTTCGCCGTTGTTACCAGGAACTGTACTGATGCAACAAATGAAAGTGAATTCGGAAAACTTCTCAGAATTTTCCTAACGATGTTCCCTAAAAAAAGAGAAGAGAAACCAAAAACATAGTTTAGCAGATATTTGGAAGTGTGGACCACACTTCTTAGCCGAAAAGTCAAGGTTCTGGTGTTTTAGTTGACCAACAACAACCCTTTTGGTACAATGCCTATCCATAAAAAGGGTTAATGCACAAGGGGTTAAACAGGTAGCTCCTAACTTCCTTTTGGCCCCTAAGCAAGCAACAATAAATATTCATAAAAAGAGTTAAGTGCTACCATAAGGCTCTTTGTTTGGACAAAGAGGAAATAATGTTGGCCAACTGACTTTTGAAAGGGTTCGAATTGAATTCGATTGATAGTTGGTGGCTTATTGCGCAATCTAAGGATGCGAGGAAGATGTTGTGGAAGTGGATTAATATTTTAATATTAAATTGATATTAAATGTAATTATATTAATCAGAATATTTGTTGGAATTAAACGAATAATAAACACATTTTATGTTTTATTTAAATTTATTGATCAATGATAATTATTTCAAAATATAATATTAAATAAAGTTAGTTAAAGGTTTTAAATATATGGGTTTTAAAGGTTTGGAAACACAAGTAAAAATGCACAAAGAGTAAGGTTTTGTATATTATTTTTAATATATTTTTGTAGATTATTTTTTATATAAAAATATCCGCTCCAAACTCCGCCAGAACTAAATGATATTCTACATTTATGTTTGCATATTTTAAGCCTGTAATTTCCCCCAAGATAAATTCATTTAATTGGGTAAATTACAGAAAGAGTTAGAAGCTAATCAAAATATGATTCATAATTCAAAATGAACTTAATCTCCCAATCGATTTAAAGTCTTAGATTAAGTACCATAAAATCCCCCTGACCAGTGGCTGAAACCCCACAAAACCGTCGGACTTTGACGCAAAAGCCCCCAGAGAATAAATCTCCAACCATTTCGATTTGCAGCGGGCCGAAAGGCTCCGCCCAAAATGCCAAATAAAATGAGAAACTGTTGAAAATGAAGTCAATGGCTCGCGGTGGTGTGCGTGCTTCGAGTGAGAAATTCAGCCTCAGCCGCCCTTACAAGCCGGGAGTTTCTTCAATAAATATATAGCATCAAATAACGAATAATACCAGGGCAATGCAAATCATTGGATTACAGGGAAATCGAGCGAGAAAGAGAGAAGTACTCGTGACTTCAATTGAGTGAGTGCCTTCCCTGAACTAACAGAGCCTTAACAGAGGCTCAATCTACCACTCAAACTCAGAGTTCGAGTGCGATCGCTTACCGTCTTGCACTCAAACTCTCTCGATCTTCCGCATCTCTGTATAAAGGTGGTGGTTTTAGCCGTGATTTATCAGAGAGCTGGGGCTGGAAAACTGGTAATATCCGTATGTGTATGGGTGCGAATACTACATAAGACGAAAGAGTTCGGCCAGTAAATGAAAACACACAGGAAAACAGACAACACAGAAACGCTTCTTGCCAGTCGAATCTCCCGGTCAGAAATCAGTCGTCAGCCAGTAGCCGAAGTGTCAGTTACACACATCGAGAGTGCGTCGGAACCTCAGTATCTGAATACCAGAGTATCAGTGTCATATCGTCTCAAAGACCAAGAAACTCAGTGATCTAAAGACAGTGATCGAACAGTGACTCCTCAATAACAGAAAAGCAGTAGAGAAAAAATCAACTTGCAACAGTGAGAAAATCGTGCAGCAACGATCGCGCATCGCTGCAATTAAAAAGTCGCCATAAAATCCAGTGCGGAGCCGAAAATAAAAAAGAATTTGAGAAGGTAAGTTTTCTGAAAGATCGAAGTCAATTCACGGTTTTTGTTTTTGGGTCGCG
Organism: Drosophila mayri; assembly: GCA_008042485.1. NCBI lineage: Eukaryota > Metazoa > Arthropoda > Insecta > Diptera > Drosophilidae > Drosophila > Drosophila mayri. The sequence goes on from VNJN01001215.1 coordinate 977,742, forward strand.
GCCGTCGGCGATTTTACGATCCCTTGTGCACTACTTTGATTTTTTACAGTTTCACGCGAAAAACTCGTGTCCACATTTCCCTGGCTCATTTTTTTTTTACAATTTTCATAAACGAAATTCGGTTTATTTCCATTTTTTGACTCGGGAAAAATCGGCGTGAGTTTTTATGACCGAAAGAACACGTCAAGGTCTGGACGTTTGCATTTTTTTAGGGAACACAAATTCCGCGCAGTACTCGTAATGACTTCATCTAAAAAAGAAAATCTACCTGAGTTTTATGACTGGACAGTGCGAAAAAAATGAAAATGAACGCATAGGGTTGCATAATCCGGCGGCTTAAGTTTTTTCCTTCGGCCCGTTTGTGATCGTAAAAAACGCCCATCCTGCGGAGTTTTTCACAGTTTCCTATAAATATCCTGGGCAGAGCATCTCTCAGCATCAGTTGCTTCGCAGCCTTCCCAACGAACAGATCACAGCAATCGTGAGAGAAAAACCAGACATTATTCCGATCGAACTCAGTAGTCAACATGGTGTTCAACTTGGTTAGTGTCCTCAGCTCAGACTCAGACTCATATGGATTACCGCCTAGCGATGCCTCAACTGGATTAAACCCTTACTAACTCCGGATTTATCTCTCTTGACTTACAGATGAACCAGACATGCAAAGTGTGCGGCGAGCCGGCGGCGGGCTTCCATTTTGGCGCCTTCACCTGTGAGGGCTGCAAGGTAAGTTGTGTCCCAGAAAATTCATTCAGAATTTAAATAATCAAGCGGCGAAAAAAAAGTGGAAATTCATTCTGAAGAACCCAAGGGGTTAAGGAAAATACTCAACCAAAATCCAAGAAAATAGAGAGAGTGAAGTAGGAGATATAATAGCAACTTAATTGTCAAACTACAAAAAGATTAATTCAATATATTTATAAATACAAAAAGAGTTAAATCAGTTCTGTTAAACATTAACTTTATTTAAAGTAATGAATGGTTTCAATGATCTTCTGATTTCATAGCTTCTTGAATGAATTTCCTTTCTCTTACAAAGCCTCTTCCTTACCTTCCAACATAAAACTAACCCTTTATTCCTTTCTTTTCTCCATTGCAGTCCTTCTTTGGCAGATCCTACAACAATATCAGCACCATTAGCGAGTGCAAGAACGAGGGCAAGTGCATCATTGACAAGAAGAACCGCACCACCTGCAAGGCCTGCCGCCTGAGGAAGTGCTACAATGTGGGCATGTCCAAGGGTGGATCCCGCTATGGTCGTCGCTCCAACTGGTTCAAGATACACTGCCTGCTCCAGGAGCACGAACAGGCGGCAGCGGCGGCAGGCAAGGCGCCACCTACTTCCGTGGGCGGAGCTCCATCGGCCTCCTCGCCAGTGGGATCACCACACACGCCTGGATTCGGTGACATGGCCGCCCATCTGCATCACCATCAACAGCAGCAGCAGCAACACCAGCTCCAGAGCCAACAGCACCAGCTCCAGACCCAGCAGCGCCACCCACACATGCCACTCCTGGGTTATCCCAGTTACCTGCCCGACGCCGCCCTGCCCTTCTTCAGCATGATGGGCCAGCATCCCTCACCCTTCCAACTGCCGCCGCACCTGCTCTTCCCCGGCTACCATGCCAGTGCCGCCGCTGCAGCAGCCTCGGCAGCGGATGCTGCCTACCGCCAGGAGATGTACAAGCACCGCCAGAGCGTGGACTCCGTGGAGTCGCAGAGCCGCTTCAGCCCGGCCAGCAATCCGGCGGCTGCCATGCCCCAGTCCACCCCCTCAGCCCGCCAGTCGCCCATTGATGTGTGCCTGGAAGAGGATGTGCAGTCCGTGCATAGCCAGCAGTCCGGCCATCTCCTGCATCCGGTGGCCATCCGAGCCACTCCCACGCACCAGCACCTTCACTCCACGCCCAGCAGTCCGCTGAGTTTCGCCGCCAAGATGCAGAGCCTGTCGCCGGTTTCCGTGTGCTCCATTGGCGGAGAGACCAGTGCTCCTGCTCCAGTTGCTCCCGCTCATGTTCCTGCTCCCGTTGCCGCACCTGCTCCCGCTCCCATTTCCTCAACCGCCCAGGACGGGCCCATGGATCTGAGCATGAAGACGTCGCGGAGCTCCGTGCATAGCTTCAACGATAGCGGCAGTGAGGACCAGGAGTTGGAGATGGCGCCGCGCAGGAAGTTCTACCAGCTGGAGGCCGAGTGCCTTAGTAGCAGCAGCTCCTCGCACTCCAACTCCTCCACCGGGGAGGTGAAGCGCCAGAAGCTGGGCAGCGGAGCGGAAGCATCGCACTTTGGAGGCTTTGCGGTGGCCCACAATGCGGCCAGCGCCATGCGAGGCATCTTTGTGTGCGTTTAGGCCACACTGGAAGAAAACCAGGGGGAGGAGCCCTCTCCCCCGTTTACCCCCTCCCCACCTAGTTGTTGTTTTTTTTCGCTTATTTTTGTTAGTTGGAGAAAATGTAAATTTTTCGTGTGCGCTCGCTCACACCTAGAGGGAGCGAGAGAGAAGCGGACAGGTTTGGCTGGACAGAGAAGGAGGCAGCCAGGCCAGGTAGTTGCATCGCCCTCGCCTAAACACATACACATAAACCAACACACGTCCACACACACACACCTATTGAGCTCAGATCCAAAAATTACTTTTATGAAACGTTGAAAATTGTAAATATCTTTGAGCTTGTTTGCAATTGTATTTGAAAGTTGAAAGTTTGAAGCTAGAGACATAAGTTAGCAATCATTCCCACCCTCGAATCGTCGCTATTGTACATATATAGAAATTGTTAAGTCTAAGCATGATCTTAATTGTGTCTAAGTATTTTATTCTATTTTAGTCCTTAGTGCTATGTGCATTTCCTTAGATTGGCTTTTAATTTTATAAAAGAACAAAATAAAAACGATGAAAAATTTAACTCAACTCTTTTATTTACTTTTATAGAAAACAAAAAAAAAAGAACTTATTTCCAGAAATGGTTTAATGATCTTTAATGATCAAAACTTTAGACAGATAAAACTTCAAGAATTGGTCCCTGAACTACCAATAAGTCATATCTTTTCTCTTAATCTCCAATCTTAAACACATTCTCCTGTGTACTTTATGCCCCCTTTTAAAAAACTATCTTTCGGATGTATCTATTAGCTGTCAACAAAGCTCGCTAGCTACCGCACATTCCTAGGATCAAAGCCAATAAATTACTTGGCTATTCAAGCTACCACTCTTGTTTCAAAATCAGTTCTGTTCAGATACACATATACCTATATATCTGTAGTTGTTGTGGGCTATCTGATCGGCGGTGTCTTTGCCTCGACCACGGGCCAAATGGGCGTGGCCTGTCAATGGCAACACCAAAAACGAGACGGCAAACAAATGCTTTGGCATAAATTCAATCAACATTCGGTTGCAAGTCGATCGCCGCGGCGATGGCGATGGCCGATGGCTGATAATAAAACCGATATAGCGTCCGTTAAGTGCTTTTTGTGCCTGCCCATTGCAATTGGCCGTGCGGGTGAGTGGTAAATTAAAAATGCCACAAATGTTACGCACAGATATTTGTCGATCGGAGCACCCGCTTTATATGCTTCATATGCCACATAGGCCTATGGGCTAGAGTATGCCTCCTCCGATATGCCACCACGTGCTGCTTCAAATAATAAACTTTATATTAACACATACAAAAGTCATACGGCCCGTTGATGGCCAGAATTTTAATCACTTAATTAGCCGAACTTTGTTTATGGCCCGACGACGACGACGACGGCCCCACTGTCCATATATCCACTCCGCCCGATGATGAATGGCTCGCTAACCGGGAGAGGCACGAGAACTATGCAGGATCCCCCCACTCTCGAACTCTTGGATGCAAAATATATATCGTAATGCTCGACTTCGCCCCTGGGGCTGTGTCAAAAGAAGTCTCGGGGCGTCAGAGACAATAAATCGAATCGGATCGGCCTGGAGATCATATTGTATCATCAATATGCATGAAGGAGCACCTTCGGGGGCGGCGGGTGACCAGCGCACGCCATTGTCCATCGACGATCGCATTCCGACGTGTTTTTTGTCGTCATTGTTTCTAAATTTATTTTTATAGTTTATTAAAGAGTCATAGTATAAAAAAAAGAGCCACACGAAATAAAGTACAATAAATTCAGGCCAATGGATGTCAATATACTCATAAGTAGGTCTCTAAACGAAATGAGAAATAGTTAAAATAAAACAATTAATATTAGGAAATTCATAATTAAACAGAGATATATTTATATAATAATAGGTAAGGAACTAAAGACTTTTTTGAATTAAATTCAGCAATTAAACGTACACCTAGATCTTACAAATTATACAAATGTAAGCTTAGTTTCATTCATTTGTTGTTAATCAAAAACCCTCATTAATCATTATCCCTGATCAAGAATGCCCACAATTAAGTGGCCGAAACTAAGTAAAGGAATGTGTGAGTTCGATTTGTTAACCAGATAGCTGCCACTAATCAAGTTCGTGTCCTAAGTCTTTTGTTTTCCATGTAAAAAGCCAACTCTAACTCACTCCCCCTGCGAATCACAAAGCCCACAGCTAACTTAAACCACATTTAGGCCTATTTGAGAGTATATCGATATCATTCGTCAAGTTCGTTTCTTTCGTTTCTCTGCCTTTCTTAGGGTTCACCCCGCCTGTCAAACAGAAAAAAGTGGTTCATTTGTCTCATCGCCCCAATCTCTCCAATCAAAAAGCCATTTAGACAACAGCAGACGAGAAGAATGAGACAGGCGGAGGGAAATAAAATCGATTCAGCATAAAAATGGACCAAAAGTATAACATTTCAAAATTTTATTGACTGTCAAAATGCAGGCGCCTATCGCCCCATCGAAAATGTCCGCAGACAAGCGGGCTAGATCAAGTTACCTGGCGCCAGCGACTGGGCCTTAACGATTTTAAGACTTTCAAGATGCTTTATTGGCCCCACGGAGAGAGTGTGTCTGTGTCCAGTGATCTATGATAGATGCATTACTAAGAGAGTTCGGGATCGTAGCGAGCGGACAAAGACTCTGCCTCGCGCTTAGCACATCTTTAAAAATAGTTCAAGACAAGCACCTGCAAGTGACTTTTTTCGCATTTAATTATTTATCACCGTTCGCAATGCTAATGTTCCTCAGGTTATAGCTTTCAAATTAATGCATGCAACACATATATAATACGCGCGCCATAAGAACATGTTTATTAAATTAAATAATTGCACCCGGAGTGGAGTGGAGTGGCATCGCGTTAAAAAAAAAATAAATTCCCAATTTGCATTTGAATCTGACAATGGAATTGAAGAAACAATATGGATATATAAAAAAATTGCAAATATTATTGACACATTATAGTGGAAACATGTTTCTAATGAGAAATTATGCAAAGATTTGCATAAAATTTTGTTAAAGGCAACCCACAGCAATCTTAACAGAGTCAATGCCTCGACTTGACTTTAGCTTTAGCTTCAGCGTCCGGTAGCGGCCTTAATTACTGGCGAGCTTCTCTAGAGGGTAAGGGGCGTGTTCCCAGACTCAGTCAGACTTCACTGACAAATACTCGTAGTCAAAACAAACTATGACATACTGCCGATATTAATATCTTTAGCTGCCTGAAGAGCCAGAGATCATTAACGCTCAAGGATTAGAGGATTGAGGAAGCGTAACTGAAGTACTTATATATTGAGAGGAGGGAAGGCAGTGCTGCTGGAATATTTTATGTTTATTGAAAACAGTTGAAAACAGTTTGATTTCTTGCTAATAATTATAAAACAGCTGTTTGTTAATTAACATTAAATTTAATATCAGTAAGAATTTAGCTATATAAATATGTAAAAGGTATATATGGCACTTCCCAGTTGACCCCAGAGCTGAACTCTCTCTCTCTCTTCTTGGTGCTATCCCAAGATCCGATCGGATGACGGACAGTTCCATTGTTCTTCCAGAGCCAGCTAAACATTAACCCACTTAAGGCAGCCCTGGAGAACGCAGAGTTGCGAGTTGGCCAAATCACATGGCACATGGCCTCCAATCGGAGGCTCATCTTTATTGATTTCGATTCCGAAGGCACCACCTTTAACCCGAGCTGGGGAATCGGACGAAAGGCATCTTTGGGGGCGCTTGGCTCACACGAGATCGAGGGACTCGAATCCATAGCTGGCGCTGGTAATTAGTGATCTGGTGCACTTGATATGCACCTTAATTTAAACATTTCGTACACACCCAGCCGGGGCACGCATTCTGATTTCAGTTGTTTATTTTTTTGTTGTTTTTTAACTCCACCAACGGACCCTTCTCCAGCTTCGTCCTCGGACAAGTTCTGCATGTAGCGCATGCCGTTGGCTTGTTCCTGGCCCATTCCCATTGCCAGTTCCAATCCTTATTCCCATTCTCATTCTGCTGGCTTTGGCCCAAAGCCTTTAAGTTTTGCTTTTCCTTTGCCATTCCCTTCGCGCGCCGTGTTCTCGTTTAAACGTTTATTTAACTTAAACGAACGTTGCGTGTCGATTAAAGTGCTGCGATTAAGGTACGACCTGATCCGGTCTTCTGGTATCTGTTTCGTTTCTTTTTTTTTCAGATTTTTGGTGACCACTCAAATCGGGGTATATAAGGTTGAAGGGTTTAATTACCAGCAAGGCTGTTTAATAAAGGGTTTAAGTCTGTTTAGTGTGTTGTTTGTTTTATAATTTATTTAATAAATAATACAATTTTATTTATTAATACTCATAATAAGTTATGATGAGTAGGCATTACAGGGTACCTCCTACGTTTACTTTGCATTTTGTTGTTGGTCTCCCAAACGATTCCTTTGCTGTTCAAGGTGCATGCGTGTCCAGTGAACTTACAGGTCAGCCGTACGCATGCCAGCCGATAAAGTTGAGCCAGCAGCACCATTATGATCATCATCATGATCGCTATGGGGAAACGGGGAAGAGGTTCATTGGCTTCTTGACCTAACCCAGACACGGTTACAGCTGCATAAATCCTTCCGTTGACTTTCTCTCTGGGGCCTGCTTCTTTACGACAAATTTGCCCATTGTTCTGCTTTGGCCGCTTGATGATGTCCTTTTGTCTTCGTATACGGTGTGTTTGGCCCCCGACAGCGTGCCTCTCCACAACAGAGGGCCAGAGTCCAGTATATCCTATGTCCTATGTCCACACCGTCCCCGAGGACCGCACACCACAATCCACAATATTAATTTGTGCAGCCAGCACCTCGAACATTTACGAGGACAAAACGCCTAACGAACTCGAGCTCAAATCAACTCAGGGGTCTGATCCTTATCGCACTAGCTGCACTTGGAAAAAAATGAGGGTGTAACAAGGAAACTTCCTCTAATAGATGAAGTGAAAAGATATAATATTATTAGAAATATAACTCAGGAAACCATTATCATTTGGCAGCTTTTAGCAAGAAATATTCCCTTAATAAAATAAATTTCTTTCCTTGAGATCCTTGTTCAGCTGCCCTTTTTTTCTCAGTGTTCTGGCCTATCTCTTTGCCTGATTATTGGTTGTTGGTTTTTTAGTGCCTTGTCTTATCTTGTTACCCTTATTTATTTTTGAAAAAACGAAATTAGATTTAAGGTCTGCGTGAGGCTGGGCCACAAGTGATTTTGATAGCTCGTAAAGAAGTCAAAAAGTCAAAATTTTTAGTGGGAAAACCCACGATCTTGGATTGGTACTCTCTTCTCGGAGCGACCACCGCAGCAGGAGCTCCTCTCGTCTTGTGGAGTGGAGACAGGGAATTTATGTTACAGCTCGTTAAATTAGTCTAATGGGGCAGAGAGCCAGCTGTCCGCCGGCTGGGATTTTGGTGGAAAGGGTTGACATCATTAGGACGGATCTCGATCGCAGCCAGCAACGTGTGCGACCTTCTCCTCTCGCCATTTCCCGACTCTACTTGATTTCGATTCGATTTCCCCCCCCCCAAACGTTGGAGCAGGGCATCCACTTCGGGCCGGCAATCACCTGAGCTGACACTTAAGGCTTCTTCAGCAGCTCGCAACACTTATGCGAACGGTCGCCGGGTTATTGTGTGGTTAACTGATACGCTTAGTGCACGTATTAACCCAGAACCACTCGGTGCTCCGCTCTTTGCTTCTGCAGTTGCTGGAGCAGTGTCACTGTCAATGTCATTTTACCCCGGAGCCAGGCCGAGACCCAGACCCATGCCCAGGCCTAGAGGCAACAGCTTAGGCCAGAGCCTAGTCCCCCCAGCCAGATCTAGAGACCCAGAGCCACAGGCAGGCCCAGCCAGCAGAGCCGTGCACTTGGCTCAGACTCCGACTCAAGCTCAAGTCTTTCGCCAGCTAAAGATCGTGTGATCCATTACCAAACGTGCGCGATCGTTTGCGCCTGTGTTTAGTGATATTTATTTATTTTTTTCGGTGGGCTCCATATACCCTAGCAAAAATAAAGCAAATGGTGGGAAAGTCTCCAGGATTATGGAACTCTGCTTATATTTTCTTTACAAAGTTTACTTGGAATAATTTGTATAAAAATATAGAAAGCGCCTCTTTATATACCTTAATTTGTAGAAGTATTTCCATTTAAGTATTGATATTTATGGTTTGTAATTTAACATTCTCAATTTTATTATCCTTCTTGCACCCTTCATCATAGAGCATTCAATCTTCGTCTCATCCTGTTTGCCTGCCCTTTTCCTTGGTTTATTTTATCGTACTTCTTCACAACTCTTCTGCATTGCACCTTCCACTTTTTGCATTGACATTTGGTAAATATTGCCAAGGCTTGCACACCATTGAGCAGCAGTTGCCGTTGAAGACGTGACTCCATAACCGGCGGCCGCCTGGCTTCCTTCGACTCCAGCTGGTGTTGAGCCTGGTGACTATGACTTGATTTGATTTTCATAAAGACCATTTGTTGTGTGGCTTTCGCAACCTTCTCTGGCTGGAGACAGGAGGCTGGGGGGGCAGAGCAGCGGCCACTCAATCAAGCCGCCTTTTTGGTTCCAGCTTGTTTGCCTAGCGCACTTCTCCGATCTCTCTGGAGTGGGCCAAAGATGGAATGGTGTGCATTGTGGCAGGTATCTCTCAGCCAGGTAGAGGTACCTGTTTGCAACCCTTCCAGCGGCCCAGCAGTCACAGCATCCATCGCACATTCTAATTAACTGCTCTAGCTGGCCGGCACAGAATGCAGAGCAGCGTTTTGTTTGCTGGCTTTTAAGTTTTTAGCCGGCCGTCCGGTCGTTTTTTTATGACACTCAAAGTGACCGCCGGGCGACGCACAATGAACTCCTTTCATGGCCTCGTTAGGCGGGCTGCCTTTGGTCCTCCTCGTCTGTTTGCCCAACATGATCGGTCCGCGGGGTCGGCTTATTAGAACGGCTCCGATCCGGAGTGGAGGGGAGCTGAGTGGAGCGGGGAATCCTTTTGGCGGGCGTAGCATTGTTTGCCGACCATTTGAAAAGGACGCGACGATGGACAGAGGAGCTCGTGACGAGTTCACACCACTCGCGCCCAGGGTTAAGTAAAGTCAAATCAAAGGGGTTTTGTTACAGTGAGGGAAAATAGAGAAATCACAGCTAAAATATTCAAAATAGAATCAAGTTTTAAATTGGTAAATTGAAAGAAATATTATATTGTTTTTCCCTGTGTGGACCCACATCCCCCGCTCTTCCAAAGGCGGTCAGTTAAAAAACCCTTTCTGGGCCGCGATCTATTTGACAAATGCAAACAATTTTCCCCCGCGCACCCTCACTCCTTTCTGACCGCTTTCCAGTTAAAACAGTTTTTGTTTTCCCCCTTTTTTTGGCTTGTTATTAGAACACTTTTCCCAAAAGGCCACTTAGGCACGAAACGAATCAGTACCCGTTCCCCGCCCGCCTTCAACACCAGCTCCGTGTCCATTTCCATTTCCCAACTGCATCAGCATCAGCATCGGCATCTGCATCTGCATCAGCATCTCATCGCTCACATCTCCCTCGGCTGCGTTATGATGTAATATGGCTTTTTGACTTTTGTAGACATGATAAAATACAAAACGTTGCGTGGCTGTTATATTGGCTAATGGCCGCGGCCTTTTAGACCATTTGAGAGCGCTGACCGGGCCTGGGATGTGGATGCGCGGACTTGGCAGAGGTGTCAGGGAATCGACTTCAATGAATGGCCCGCTCTCGGCGGCCGGAGATCAAAGAGCTCTTGTTCTGGTTCTCGATTCTTGGTTCTCAGTCTCTGGTGGAGGTTCAGACCTTTGGTCTTGGTCTTTATTGACCGTGGTCCAAGTGCACCGTCCGTTGTGGATGTGTCCGTGCATTTGTGGCCTCAGTTAGTGCTGCTTGAGACACATTGGGATGTGCGGATTGGGCAAGTGCCTTGACTAACCCGTCATCATCATGGCTGTGATGACAATGATGATGATGGTGATGAAGTTGTACCTTCTGCAATTGCAATTAAACTTGACCAGGCTAAAATCCATTTACATAAGTCAAACAATAGGCGAGCCATAATCAGACATGCTTAGAAAAATGTATTAACCTTTTTACAAGAATTAAAATATATTTTTTGAAAAGTATTCCATGAATTCAGGAAACGTTTGCGAATAAAACCAACTTTTTTAACTGCTCCTTCGAAGTCTATAAAGTCAGGCTACCGAATTGAGCTGGATTAGTTTTACGAGCCTCTCCAGCAGTATAGACTTTAAATTTATGGTAGCCTCTGCCAGATCGGACTTACTATCGAGCCGCGCCCTTAGCCATGCCGTTTCTCTTCTTTCCTTTTGTGCGATTGTGCCCTGGGCATGTCTAGAAGTTGGCCACTTCATCATTTGGCCATCATTTGTATGCGGGGATGTGCCCGGTGACATGTGCTTTATATATAATTTAGAGTTGCAGGTCCGATCCGATGTGATTCGATGCGATCCGCTGGGTCCGTGCCTACATTCGTGTCTTGGAAACGTGCCAATAAACTCGACTGGAACGGCTGGGTCTTTCGCTGGAATCGCGGTTCTTGGGACTTTGGGGACTCATTTCCGCAATCAAGCTGCCGCTGCTCCTTCGCTGGCATCCTAGTTTTATGTCCAGCCATTATCAATGGGATCACAAATATCGAAAGCATTTAAACAGGTGCAAAATCAGTAGCCGCCGTCGATACCCGATATCTTTTATATCAAAGTTCGGGATGCCTTGCAGCTTCGTTGTTGCAACAGATATTGCTGCTGCTACCGATGTCGCTGATGTTGCGATGCTGCCACTGCTATTGTTGTTGTTTCGAATTGGCCCCGTGAAATGCGTGCAACGCGAATCGAGAAGACATCGAAACAATGAGAAGCTGCTACCGGTGCTCCTCACTTACAAGGCAATTAAATGCCAGGCATAACAATCTTTTGGGGTAACCTAACCCTTGAGAGTCGCTCGCTTTCCAATGGTCCCGCGGGGGCTTAGTGGTGGCTGCGTGATATGGTTGAGATGGGGATTTACAAAAAACAAACTATGGAACTTAATCTAAAGAGAATTCCTAATACTGTCAGCATGATTTGAAAGGGATGTATATAATAAATTTTATAAAGAAGAATACTAATTATATAAATTTGTATTTAAATTTAAAATAAATCCATTTTCCAAAACCAGATTTCCTTTATTTCAAGATAAACATTCATAAATAAATAATAAAAAAATTATTACGATGAAAGATACCTTCCAATTACCTTTTAAGATGAGATCACTATAAATTCCGATATATCCACTAGTCCCTCGTGAACCAGAGCCCACCTCTATTGCCCAGTTTCTCCAGTTGCTCCCAGCCACCTTCCACCTTCCTCCATCTTCCACCTTCCTCCACCATTAGCTCCTTCGCCTTGGGAGCCTTATCAAATGCGGTCTATCGGTTTCACATTGCCATTTGACAAACACAATTAAAAACGATTTAAGAAAGTAAAACGTTTAGCGAGTGTGAATGGGAACACAGTCGGACTTAAAATTTAGTTTGTTTTTTTTTTTATTTGTTGTCGTCGCTTTTGTACAATTAAAACGTGATCAGGCCCTGGACAGGCAGCTACAAATTTGTCGAACACGCAAAATGGTCTTCCAGGCCCTGTAAATGCGTGCCCCCTTCTGCCGCCTCCTCGCCCTACTCCTGCATCGTAGACCAAATAGTATTGCATTTAATTTTGGTGTCGGTGGTGACTTTGGTTTCGGTTTCGATTCCGATTCGATTCCCAGACATGGCCCTAAAAAGAAAACTAGTTTTGCATACATAAACACGGCCCTGTCTGCACTACTTCCCTTCGGGATCGCGGTCTTCGTATGGACACTGGACTCCCCCATTCCAGAGCAGGTCGGCTGAAAAGTGAACCAAAAAGCAGACGGGGACGACGACAAATCCGAGACGAGTGGCGTCAGTGCAAGCCATGTTTATGAATTGTTAAACGCCGCTGCATTACCCGCGAGGAAAGCCAGTGACAAGGCTAATATAATGCCAGGGATGTGGTTATATATTTATCAATGGAAAGTAAAAAAAAGGAATATTTAGAACTTCATTGATATATCTAAGAATTTCTTTAAGGCAAAATTGCGGATTGAATAAGGTGTCATGAACATAATCCTTCTAATAAAAAACAAGCTGCAGTTTCTTTTAAATAATATCAATGGATATGTGAGTTGGAATATTTAGTTTATTAAATATGTAAAATGTATAATAATAGTCTCAAAAATGATTAAATTAATTATATTAAAGTATAAACATTTGTTGAGTATTTCAAAGTTCTTTCATGATTTTTATAAATATTTTTTAGGACTCGTATCCCCAGCGTTACCCAGCCCTGCAATCCACACACTTGTCGGCCAGACATTTGCCTGTCCATATTCTTTATTAGCTTTTTATTGCCACCAATATTTGTTAGGGCCAAGAGACAAAAGGGCGGGAGTGAGAGCGTCTTGGAGCAGCTAGTGCCTAGGAGGAGCTGATGTGGCCTGGCCACCGCTCGACCAAATGTCACCACATCCGGCCCGGCCAGCGAACTGAATTAGTATTCTAAGTCAACAGCAGGTGAGTTGCTGATGACTTGGTCCTGGTCTATGATGGGTTAAAAAAAAACTGAAGAAGACAAAAAGAGCGGACAACAGTTGGCCAACAAATGCTGCACTTGCCCGGGGCCAATAGCCAAGTCTCCTTCTCCGTCTCCCCTGCTTTGATTTCGTATGCATGTGTGCCTTATCATTAATATTTCTTCTGGCCGCACTTCGGGCCATTCATATACGCGTACCTCAATAAATTTATGGCCATTGACAATCAGTTAAGACAATCGGATATCTAGGGTAATAATTTCTAATTGTGCGGAGGGAGGGGCCGGGCCCTACAGCTGTTGAATGACAACCAAACGTGGAACCCTTTTGGAGGATGCATCTCTGGGTTTTTGTGTGCTGGAAGGAAGTCGAGCTGAGGCTTCCGCTCCGGAGACAAATCGTAGCACACATGTTAGAGCAGTCTGGTCCAAGGGAGAAGACTAATGGGAAATGGCAAGCTACTTCCCAGAAATCATGGGGAAATAACTCGAAGAGAAATATATAAAATCGATCAGTGATAGTGAAGGTTTGTTAGAATATTGAAAGAATATATTTTGAAGTCATAAAATTAAACAAAAATGTTCAAGTAACTTTTAAGGATCTTAAATTATTTGGAAGTTCTCTTCTTATGTCCAAGACGTTATTTAGAAGGCCATCTCAGCACTTAATTTGTTCTTTTGTCTTTATTATGCGTGTGCTTGATTAATTTGCCGCCCCGTCAAGACATGGAAAATTATTCCGGCCTTGACAGCAAATCTGCTGAAAATTGTATTGAAAAACATGAAAATTAACCCAGAAAAGTTTCGCTGCGCTCAACAATAAGACAAAAGAATACGTCGCTGGGTCTCTCTGGGCAGTGGTTTTTCATACGCCGATATGCGGAGCTTGTCACTCTGACAGTCGTCGCCGGCGACAGTCATGCTCATGTGCTTAAGTTCAATGATTCGAACGGTGCAAGAAATAATGAAAGACAATGCCAGAAGTGTGCCAGCGAGGGGCCAACTGCCGCAGGGGATATATGTATATAGTATTTATGATGCAACCTGTATCTGCAAGGTTTTTCCTATGCATTTATTAGGCCCAGGGAAGGTCACCGCCGTGCCGCCGGCAGCGACATTAAGTCAGGCAGCCAATTTCACCCACTAAACTCAGGCACACGACCAGGCGGCCGAAACTTGACAATCTTTGACAATTGCCAGCGCAGAGAGGTATATATCTCCGATCTTGAGCTTCCCCCGTGTCTGGGGGCCGCCAATTACAAGCCGGCTATAGTCCGCTGAGCTGGCTGAGTTGGCCCGAGTTGTGTGATTTTCAGTGACACAGAAAACTGAAATTGTTCATTGTTCGAGAGCTGTTCGAGAGCTCGTTAATGACTTGCTCCCCATATAGCCGTGCACGTATCTCGGGTATATATAGATTTCAGGGTTAAGTCGGGGAAGTTATTATTATTGTCGACGCTTCAGTAACTTTTGCCAAAGCTCTACATTGAACAATTATTAACGAAATTAATTGCCTTAAGCCGGTGTCGTCCCCCCCTTCGTTTTTGGTCGCATTGTCAAAGTTATTTTTGAAAACTGGCCGAGCGTTTTATTTTAATCATCATCGGATCGCATCGGCCAGGCAATTGTGTTAAGGTAAAGGCCCCGCATCATTATTTCATCTACATATTTAAAGTACACTTTAAAGCCACAAGAAATTCCATGATTAATCATCTGCAAAATCCCCATGAGTCCCCCTCGTCCCATCTCACCTCATTCTAAGACCGTACTCTGATTTGGTTTATTTTCTTTTCCGAGTTTTTATGTACTTTTGTTTTTTTTTGCGGTCACCGATTTGTTTATCCAAGCATTTGGCGCGTTTCGATAAAGAGGAGGCCTTCTTTTTTATATTTTTGTGCGTAAACGCGGTGGCTTTGGGGCAGGCTTAAGCAACACTTGGGCCAAATATTGCGGTCGGCCCCGAAAGAATAATATTATTCTTTCTTCTTGGCATAACCTGGCTTCGGCAAACCTCTGAGCTAATTTTTGCGCAGTTTTGTTTGCCCCAGAGAGGCTTCAATTAGAGTCTCGAGACGGGTGCCTGAAACGGAGACAGGGGCTCGAGTGCCCCTCGAGTGTGGGCTTGTGGACAATGAACCGCAATCACAATGACAATGCCAATGATGGAGATCACGGCTATGAATCACGGCTATATGGAATTGGTAACAGAATAAGGCTGGGCCTGGTCAACCTGCCTGCCTGCCTGCGATCTGAATTGGTTTACTGTTCAGGCCATAATGTTTATGTTTTGTCAAGTGAATAACTTTGTCTTTTTCGTGTGGGAGAAGTGATGAATTTTAAGTAATATTTTAGGAATTTTATAATTATTAATAATAATGAAAAAAGACACATCTACTCTTTATTTTACGTCTAGAATTTTCCTTTATATTTTTATTAGCTCCCATGCATAGTTTTCTCCTTTTTTCCCACAGCACGCACAATCGAAAGACTTAGGCAACGAACTGCATTGGTTGCTGCCCGAAATGATTTCCCTGGAAATCGGCCCGACTCGACCTTAGACCTGCACAATTGGTAAACCACAAGAAGAGTGACAAACTGGCGCCAGTCCCGGGACAAGGACCACACACTTGATCGTAGGTGCGAGCCGGACAAGTGATCTATTTAGGTTATTATGTCTTTATGTTGGGACAAGCAGCGAACTCGACAAGGGGCAGCTGCAGGGATCGATCTCATTGTTATAGGGAAACAGTAGGTGGTGCAAGGACTATGGAAAAAATACAGAGGAAGGGGAAGGCAAGAAGTCCTGGGCATAAATCAAACATAAGCTGGGATCCCCACAGAAGGTAAGCATTATAAATCTCGGGGCGCGATGCCTCGCTGGGCATTTCGCTCATTTTCGTACCTTGCTGGCTGCAAATCATATTTAGCCAACCGGAAACCGATCATAACTCAAAAAAGGAAATGCTCATATCCTTTCGTTTTGACATTTCTCCTTCACATAATCAATGCCTCGATTAATCTAACTTAAAGTTTGCTCACGCTCCGTACGTGACCGGATTCCGAATGACCCAAAAGAGTGCACAACTGCGTGGCTGTCGCAGTTCCCATTCGATTCCATAAGGAGGAAGAGCAGCTACTTACAGATCCTTTTCCTGCCCAGCCCCAGCTCAGCCCTGCCTTTATCTTTATCTTTATTAAGAATTTCAGTAGCCCTCCGTTTTGATATCTTGATTTTATTCCCTGTGCAGGGCATTAATCATATGGCAACATACTATATGCATGCATTTTGATTTGTTTTGTGTGGTTTTGATTTCTGTCAGTTATTCGAGTTGCATGCCAATTATCGAGCCCTGTCAGTGGCTTCAGCCAGGGGGGACTCTGCATCTCCCACTGCCATGATTGTTTAAGATTAACATTTGAGAAATTTCAAGATTGCAATCCAGTGAAATTTCCTGTGAAATCCGACAGATATTAAGTTGTCTATCGCCCTGTTTCTGATTCCCACAGTTTGTTCTATTTCATCTCCCACAAACACCCATAAAATGTATAGTTTTAACCGGTATACCCACAATTCAACTGTGTTTAATAACTATATTTTTCATTGACACAGTTGGATTGCATAGCTGCGGACCTGGAAGACCACACACCACTCCAAGCTCAAAACTCCAAACACCCCCTCATCGCATATTCGTTTGTCTTTAGCACATGCATCACAAAAGTATGATTTAGACGTTTATTAAACTCCAAACAATGAAGATAGAAACTATAGGAACTATGGGCACTGTGTGAGCTTTTATTTGGCAGGCATTGTGGGAATTCAAATGCAGAGAACTTTGACAAGTCTATTTACCTTTTCGATTGTCAGCTGCGTAGCCTGTAGTTAGCACCTTTCTTTTGGGAGGGGTTGAGGTCTTCAGGAAGATAGGAGAAGGTCTCAGGAGGAGGAAGAGTTTAAAAACTTAAAGATAAGTTTTATTTTTAATTTAAATGAAATTGTGAAGATGAAATTTTGCTTTTATCTTAATGCTTTTAAATCCTTTTTAAAATATTCTCTCTCAATTAATTACTTTGCCCTAAAATTAGCAACATTTAGAGTCCTAAGCGAATCCCACAGCCCCGGAAAGTAAATCGAAACTGTCTGCAACCCGTTAGCCAGATCATAAATATTTACTGGCTTGAATTACAGACTACCACAAAGACGTCTCCCTCCCCCAAATATACGTCCACGCACCAAAGCTGATATAAATTACAATACAACCTACATCTACATAGTACGGGGGCTTCAGCTTCAGCTTCATCCAAAAGCCAAATTGTTTTTTAAAAGCACCATTTTTATTACCGTCCGATAAGTGATCTCGCGACATTTTCAATTTTAATAGGGTCTCTGCCCAGGTCTCTGTCTCCTTACAAAGGCAACAGCTTTGCTGCGGGTCCCGGCCTGAGGCTCAGTCTCAGTCCGACTTCAACATGGAGCGATCATTTGTCGTTGCGTTAATAAAATTGCATTGGGCCGGCATTTGAAACCGCTTTGCCGCTTTGGCGGTGGTCAAAACGCTCGAGCCCAACATGGCCCAGGCTCGGGCATTATTAATAATGCGGTGGGTAGACCCACACAGGACGGGGCGGCGAGAGGTCACCTGAAAATGCTGCAAAAATAAAACGGCAACCATTTTTAATATGATTGTATGTCATCTTAAGCTCACACTGAACAAAACTGCATAGAACTTAACAAGAAACAGATGCTATCTGTTTATTTAAATAAGTTTCTATATATATTTCTATATTTATAATGTAGAAATTCTATAATATTTATCAGACCTTCATTTCGAGTTTGTGTCCTAAGTCTTTTGATTCGAGGTTTCCCTTAAGTAATATTGAGTTCGTGTCCTAAGTCTTTTGATCTATAAAAATTTGTATTTTTAAGTTTTATATATAAAATAATGCAGAGAAGCTTTATTTCAATAAATTCAATTAAGAAATTCCTTTTTTCAGTGCACCAAAGCCAGTGCCTTGGGCACAGCCTCATCCTCAGTTATAGCTGCCATATAGCCATGTGTTGGTCCGTCTATTCGCATACTCAAATTATCAGCATGCCGGCGAGAGCCGGGATCCGGTCTCCCATTGTGTGGAGTGCTATGTGCCTGTGTGCCTTGGAGCTGGCCCAGGTCTCTCGGTGTCGAAGACAATTTTTCATGAGATGAGCACTGGCTGGTATCAGGTGTGTCTGCACCCCCTTTGGATCTCCCGCCTCCGGGTTCCCGCATCAGCATCGCGATCGCCTGGTAATGGGTTCGCCTAAATAGTTGAACAAGCAAACTTGTTGGCCGAGTGAAAATGGGTGATAATCCGTTTTGACAAATTTGCTTACACGCTTAGTGAGCCTGGTCAGAGTTCAAGATGGGGAGAAAATTTCCCCACAGATGTCGATGTCCTTTCGATGGGATTTTCTAACTGAAAGGCGTGCATTGGAAGTGGGATAGTTTTTCCAAAGTTTTAATACACTTTTCGTATTAATTATAACAACAAATTTATAGGAATGAATGCTAAATATATTCCTTAAATTTAAAAAAATTTCATAAGCTTCTAGTCTCAACTCTTTTCACAGATAGTGATCTACGATAGCATTGAATATGTTCAACCTATCTCAACTGAATCAAACATAGGTCAGCCTACGTGAAAGCCAGGCTCATTGATAAATTCCATGGGTTCCCATCGAGATCGCGGAGACTGTAGACCCCCCGTTCGGACCCATTGAGGGGCTCATCTTTGCACGATTCAGATTAACAATTAAAGTATCGAGTTCCTCTCCGCACATAGCTGGCATTTCATTTGAATAACTCAATAAGTGATTCGTCGCCGGCAATTTGCAAGTGCATTTAATTAGTTGCCAGGGAAGAGATCCGGCTCGAGTGCAAGTGCAACTTGGCGGCAAAGTTCACTTTTAATATCATATTGGGTACTCGAGTGGCTGCTGCTGCCATTGTTTTTGTGCAATGCAACGTTTTGGAATTACCCAATGGGAATTCGCTCTGTGTGCGCGGCTAAACTAGTTTAGCAAATCACTTGGGCATGACTAAGTGCCATAAATGCATACAAAATTCCAGCTGCCACCGTCCAGAGCCAGCCTTAGCCTGAGCCCGATATATGTGCACTCCAAGTCGCAGTCGCAGTCGTAATCGTAATCGTAATTCGTAATTTAGCGAAGATGTTTTGCAGCAGCCACACCATATAATTACGCCATTCGTCTAACGTCCGAAGGCTGGCATGGCAGGTTCAGGTGTGAAATGTGGCTGCAAAACGTTGTGCCAAATCATGCAAATCATTTTACTTTTTATAGTTCCAATAAACATATTAGCCGAGCGTTGCGCTCTCGCCCTAGCCAGGCCGTATTTGTAACTTATTAATATTTTTCCCGCAGCCGCACGTAATTTCTAAACTTGCAATCGCTTCGTCGTCGCCGTCGTCGTTGTTGCCTGATTTCCGGCCCCTCTCTTGGCCGCACCTCACTTCAAACTCCAGGCCCCGTGCATCCCCTGATCGCAGTCAGCACACATTGTTTAACGTCATTCAGTGGCTGAAATATCAAGCGTGAGAAAATCTATTATTATCTATCGCCAGCATTAGCTGTAGCTGCCGCTTCTAATGCCCCCACGGCAGCTCAAAGCGGAACTAGCCGGTAGCACCTAGGAACATATTTATATATCTACAGATTTGTAGACATATAGACGGACAGATGGACCACGTAATCTCGCCCCTATAATGAATAGTTCACGCGGTGTGAGGTAACTAGCCTTTAATTAAGAGAATCTCTAATATTGATCAGACCAAAGATTCGAGTTTGTGTCCTAAGTCTTTTGATTCGAGGTTTCCTTTTGAGTTATATTACTTTATGTTTAAATAAAAGGTATCATATATATATATATATAAAGCATATCTTTGCTTTATTTTAATGAAACCCATTGAATTCGTGTCGTAAGTCTTTTGGCTTTATTGCTCCAAATAATATTAACCTTTAAGAATATAATTTACCCCCAGGTAAAATTGTTTAAAATATTTTGACTGACTAGATTTAAGTTCTTCTAACTTCTGCTATTTAATAATTATAATATAAACAAAAGCCTTGAATAAAGGAAAGGGAATCATGAAATTACCTTCCCTAACAATGACAGATTAATTGCATTTGTACAATAATATGGAAATTGATTCCCTCAAGCCAAGTTAGCATTTTAAAAGCCTCAAGACTTACACCCTTTATTTATTGGGTAAGGTTATGGGTTCATGGCATAATATTTTATAAATAGACATGTGAGTAAATTTATTAAATGGCAATGATCTCATTACAATTTAATGTCTGCCTGCTAGCCAGCCTGCCAATGCAATGGCTCCACACACGTTTCCATTTCGCAAAGGCAAAAATTTAAATTAATTTCATTTAAAAACCACTTAGGCCCACCCCCAACACCAAGTGCCCACGAGCTCTTGACGCCGAAGCTCAAACTGTGAGCGAGCCCAGTGCCGGGGCTCTGGGGGCTCCGAGGCTTCGAGGCTCTGAATCTCTGGGCTCTGAAGTTTCGAGCTCTTGCAAGTGACAAAGTGCGGCATGGCCAACTTGTTAGCATATGTTAATTAAAGCGGGCGAGCGAACACACTGGCAGAACCCAGCTGACGCGGAGATGGAGTCGGTTGGGGAATGGGCCCCCAGACCCGCTGCCTGCTGCCAGTCTGGCTGCGTTCGATGCCAATGGTGACTTATGGGCTCGGGGTCTCGAACTGGGGCTCCGACTTCGTTTTAGCAGTCGCTGCAGAGCTGCCAATAACTGCCAGATTAGTGCTGACAACCTGGAGAGGTGATGATTGAAAGCACATTACAGCTTCAGTTTTTCTTAAATAATGCATTAAAAAATATAAAAAATTAATGGAATATTTAAATAATAAACATATTTTATTGTATTCATTTTAATTTAATTTTAAATGATTTTGGTCCATTAAATTTAGCTTGAAATATTTCTAAAATTAAATAATTATCGCAATCTTTTTAACATGCTCCTTAAAGGAAAGCTTCTTGTATATACTTTGTTCTTAAATGGGAAGCTGCTTATAATTTATAAACTAAATATTATAAAATATAAAATGTAACTAGCTTTAATCCATCTTCATTTGGAATAATAAGATAACCCTTATTTGATCCACAAGTGCTGTTTCTGTGATCACCTCTCAACGATGACTGTGACTGCGATTGCGACTATAAGGAGTTATTGCCGCATACATCCGTGTATATATATATATATATATATGTATATATATATCAATCATCTCTGTCGAGCAGATACAATTCGATTTGCGCCCAATTTCAACGCCTCAACTACTTTGCGCTCAGATAAATCATCGCGGCAACAATAGCTGAGTGAGTCATTGACTGCTACATGTGTATTCTGTATCTTGTATCTCGTTTGCATCGCCTATCTGCATCTGGGCAGTGGCAGCTCTGCGGCTCTACGCTGTAAGCGTTTTCCATAACTATATTTTCCGAAATCGAACGCGAACTCTCAGCGAACCCGCGCATTGATTTATTCCACCAATTTGTTTTTTATTTGTTTAACTTGGCCTAGGCTAATGTTTGCTCCGTGGGCCGGGGACTTGTCAGCGGTGCTGCTGGGTGCTCCTCCGATGCGAGTTAATTGACTTAATTCGGGGGGGCTTGCGTGTGGCTCTAAACTCTCGCTAACTGGAGCAGGAAGAGACCCGAAATTAGAGGGGCCACAAAAATCGGGCAGCTCTCATTGTTTTTCCATTTCCATGAGAAACCGGCCGCGTAATTTGGCTGGCCTTTGGCAAAAGGTTCTACCAAAAGGAGTTACCAATCGCGCTACCGTGGGAGCTGCTCTCGAGCTGTTTTTCTTGCAGACAATTTTTGTTTTTTTATTTTTTTCTGCTTTATCGTCCGCCGCCGCTTCCGTTGCTACAATTTCGTTTCGGTTTTCCGTAGCGTGACCACAAATCCCAGCCAACCCAGAAGACACTATGGATTGCGGATTGCGGCGGGGACTTCGGGGAACTAGAGAATGGTACTGGAACTGGGGATTGGGATTGGCAAGATGATGAGGTATGGGAAGGGGAAAAGCGGCAGTGTCGCCGACAACACTCTTGGCCACTAAATATCCGAAAATGATGGCGATAACAATTTTGCGCCCATGGCGTTGACGTTTTGCACTTATTATGTGCGCTCTTTCTGCAGGGAGAGAGGGTATGCCGATGCAGTCAGTCAGTTCGGCGTTTTACTAAGGTTAACATGGAGTTTAACTTTAATAAATATTAAAAATAACAGAGAAATATATATAAAGTAGATGTTCTGCTCTTAAGACAGATTTTTATTAGCCTTTTTTTGTAGGAGAGTATCTGCTCTTCAATATTCCCATCTTGTCAAGAAAATATGATTCCAGGCAGGACCTTGAGGCCAGTGGCTCACTGGCTGCTCATCTGGTGTGGCTTTCGGTCGAGGTTTTGCTGTGGGCCGGGCTCTGATTGGAATCTGTCTGCCCCGTCTGTCCACCAGCCCAGTCTGTCCTGGCT
Source organism: Drosophila mayri (assembly GCA_008042485.1). Classification (NCBI taxonomy): domain Eukaryota; kingdom Metazoa; phylum Arthropoda; class Insecta; order Diptera; family Drosophilidae; genus Drosophila; species Drosophila mayri. Next base: position 1,000,335 of record VNJN01001215.1, read on the forward strand.
GTGGCACGGTGAGCAGAATTATGGCTGTCATCAGGCTTGCAGTTGACATAAACACTCATAGCTACAGGGGGTCAATCATCGTCCGTTTCCTCGGAGGAGGTTCTCCCTCCTCCTGGTTGGCTGGCTCCTTTGTCTGGGCATTTGCATGCACTGCACGCACTCGGGGTTCGCGTCCGCAGCCTTTATCAGCTCAACTAAATATAAAATATGCTTTTAATCACATTTCCGCTGGACATCAAATAATTCCACACGAAACTAAAGTAAATCATTTGGAGATTTATGGGCCAGCGGGCCATGATGAGCGAATGAAACCGAGCCAAATCGAAATGGTCAACACTGATCGCTCGCTGGCTGGCTGCCTGCCTGGTTGGCTTGCTTACTGGCTGCTCATCAATATGCAAGGCGCATTTGTTTTATAAAATCCATAATTGGTTCTACTGTACTTACGCACCGAAATCGGGGTAGCCGGGGGCTAGGGGATTTGTATTATGATACACAAACAATCAGACACTTATGGTCAACACTTTAGAGCCAGATTTGGGTCGAGCAAAGTGGCCCGCGTCGCCAAGAGCCAATGACCCAACAGGCAGTTGCTTTGGGGCCTTTAATTCCAGGCAAGCCACGCACTACACACATAAAAATATTGCGTATAATTGATAATTAGGGCTTCACTTTATAAACTTAATTGTAAATATTTTTATTTTAATAAAATAAGTGCCGCATGCTTATTTAAAAATATAACCTGTAAACTATACACATTCGTAAGGAAAAACACATTTCTAGATATTATTAAATTATTTCTGAAATATTTAAAATCAATCAAAATGCTGAAATATGTCTGTCATATTTCACGAAATTGGTAAGAGATTTTGTAGCATTTTTTTCGTCTACTAAAACAATCATATTTTTCTTTTTGTGCACCCATTTATACACTATTTGCTTAGGTCGCCAAAAATGGGTCTGGCATACGCATAAATATCGAAATGAGACATATGATTTCTTACTATATCTATATCTGCAGCAGGCTCTCATTTGTGCCATCGTTTTATTTGCGCTACGTGGCCAGGGTTCCCAATTAGCCAGGCACTCCACTCGCTTCGGGCCTCGATTTTCTTTAGGAGCGACTCGGCCCGAATGGGGGGATTGCAAAACATTTTCGTCCACGAATTGTCGCCGTCCGGCATTTCGGTTATTGGTACAATTATGAAGTTTAATAGACGCCGTTATTATTGTAAATCAAAGCACATTGTGACACTTATGACAACTGAAGTAGCTCACATAACCGTTTTGCTGAATGAATCGGGTTTCGGACCATGGTTCGTTTATGGTAATGAAATTGGTAACCAAATCGGAATTTTCAGTTCATTTTGGGGCTATGGAAAGCTAAATATCCGCCTGTGGGGAACTATTTAATTACAAAAGCAACAAACAATTAATTATAATTCAATAAACTTTAGTAAATGCAAATATTTAAGACTTTGAACGATATTGATTTAAACTTAAGCTCAAGTAAAGCTTTGCTAATATTTTAATAAATATAAATAAATAAATTCGCTTTTAAAAAGCTCTCTTAACTGCAAAAACCTTTTAATAAAATTTAATTCAATCAATTGTATAAATTTTATTGGTTTCTGCTATAAGCTTGCATATATTTTGCATTAAACAGATTGATTTAAGTCAAATAACCGATCAATTTATTATTCCTTAGATTATGTCATATTCATTTATTCATATTCCGAACTCCCTCCCACGTATTTATCTTTTTTCCATTTTGATCTCGTTTTTAGGAGCAATGCCATTTTTTCCAAAAACCATCTATATTTCTCCCACACAGAAACTCGGACTGCTTCCCAAAATTTCGCTCGCCAATTAATCACAATGTGGCGCTTGGCTCTGATCTGCCAAAAGCGGCTTCCATCCATCACGGCTCATTTGTCAAAGGTCAAAAGTGAAGCAGACAGGCAGATACCTAAAATGGGCCACACACACACTCTCTGGGATACCTGCCAGATACAGACACCTTGCCAAGATCGCACATAATTGATGTCTTACTCGGCCACAATTTTCAATTTGAAATTGAGCGTGCGAATTCCGAACCCTAATTATGGGATGAGCCCTGGCCAAGGCACATAAATTTGGCAATACCTCGACACGAGTGTGTGTGTGGCTTCCTTTTTTGTATTTCCGCCGGAATTAAGTTCTCAGTTTTCGGATGCCACCATTATTCTGCACTTGCCGTCGGCAGCCGCCGGTCACGTCACCTTCGAATTCCATAATCCTCTTAAGAGATCGGAGCGTGGGCGTCAACCTCCGACTTCCGCCAAACTGTGATCGAAGGCACCGGGTAGCTGAGGCCACCCAGCTAAGAGGCTCTAATGGAGTTATTACAGGAAATTAATGAAGCCATTAGAAAGATAAGCATGAAGGCGGGCTGACACTAAGGGGAGTTTAAAGAACTTGTTATTTTTTGGGATAATAGATCAAATTGGAAGTAAATATAATTAATATTTAATTAAAGAATATAATAATGAAGCTACGGTCTTATATTTTTTTGCCAATATTTGTCTGGACAAATAACTCGCAAAGAGACATTTATTAAGCCTTCTTCTGCTATCTAATCCAAGTTGGATCTCGCCCAAAATAGGTTAAGTCTTTCGATATTCAATATACACTCACGATTAAGCAGTTGTCGGCTCAATTTACATGGCAGCCTCCAAGTTTGACTCACAATTGAATGCGCGGGGCCAAAGGAATTCGGTAGCAAATTGTTGCGTGCGGGCCACATTTGCAGTTGCAACTCCAACCAGTGGGTTGCAATATCTTCTTTCTACACTAAAACAAAATATTTACATTGAAAATGTAAAGTTTTAATAATTTAATTGGGAAAACATAACTATAAACTATATGATGCTCTCTCCATTTAACTTTTTGAAGTATGTTTCATATAATTTATTTTTTATAACTTGTAAAATATACATTTCCTTGTGAAATACACATTTTAAAGCTCAGTGCATTCGGCACAACTGCCACCTGCCATTTGCAGCGAGCGGGGGATCCTGGGCATCAATTGTCTCCACTCGTTTTCCCTCGCTTTTTGGCCACCACGATATTGTTGTCGCATTTGGAGTCGTCGCATTTGCGCAAATACTCAAATTAAATTCCAATTCATTGAGGGGCACACACCGAGAAAAAGAAAAGGAAACAAAAGACAGTAAAATGGAAAAAAGAAAAAGTCCATCTGCAGGCGGAAGGCGGCGCTTGGAGATCCCCAGATTCGCAGAGGAGCTCACAATGTGCCCCATGCTCAAGATTAACATAAAACAAATTATTCCAACGTGACTTAGCCATAAATGAATGAGCGTACAAAACTTTAAGCTTGGATTGGTCTTCTTTTCGCTGTGCGGTTTTATTTTTGTCCGTCGTTGCGATTCTCGGGAATCGAGAAAATCAACCGAAATGCTCTGAATGAAAGGCCCTGGGGCTCAAGGAGCTCTGGTCAAGATTTAAGTAGTCGTCGCAGCAGCAGCTCCACCACCACCACCAAGTGGGAAATAGTGAAGGGAAACATGAGTGGCTTTGCCATTGTTCTAGGAAGAAAAGTTTTCTATATATTTTTATAATACTTAAATATAAATTGAGTAACTTCTTTCCCAGCTTTTCTCAACCAAAATCTTTGTGACAAGCTTTAAGGCAGCTTCCGTTGATCGAATTTAAATGTTTTTGCCTTGTTTTTCAATAACTGCAGCCATGTTATATCACCTATCGACATGACATCAGCCATCGGGTGAAGGGGGGTCGCCGCAGTAACATAAACAGAATCGAATTCAGATTCAGGTTCAGACTCAAAGTCGGAGACAGAGTCTGGAGCTTAGCTCGGCACGTACGTCACGACGATATGAAAAGAGCAATCGAGTGGCACACAAAAAGCCAAATATGTGCATTAAATGTGCATTGGCATTAATCGTCGATGCTGAACCGTTTAGAGTTCCCCCCTGATCCGAACCACCAATCCACCGATCCGTCGATCGATCGTATAACTGTTAGCCGCACAATATCGGTCATGTTCCAGTTGCCCGTTGCGGTCTCGGGGTCTCCGCACCTCTGACTTGGCAGGCGGCAGAGCTGGGCTCCTCTTACGTGCTCCTGCGCCACCTGCCCCCGATCCCTGATCTCCGATCCCCCGATCCCGAACCCCTTCCTCTTCCCCTGCCGCTCCTCGCCCATGTTAAATAATTTATAAATTTATTTGTGTGCCTCGAAGTACTCTGAACTCCACGTAATGTGTGGTATGTATGTTCCTCTGCCCACACTAATAAAAATATGTTTAAATATAAAATAAATTAGCAATGACTTTAAGTTTGATTCGAAAACGATATTTATTTATTTATTGAAACAATATCTGAAACAAACCCCATTTAAAATATATTTAAATATATTTTATTTCTACTAAATATGAATTATTAATTTTCAAAGTGTAGCATCCGGCAGAGTATGATGTCGCGAGGTTGTTCCAGGTACTGCAGGACTTTGACACAATTGCATTCCATTAGCATACACAATTAGCCAACTGGCTGCTGACTGATCGTGACGCTGGCATTGGGCCATGTCAACATTTATGAGTCGAACCTGCATTTGCGCAAATAAATCAATTTTACGAGCATCCTCCGACCGGCTACCGTTGTTGTTCTTTCATCACTGCCTTGGATAAACATTGCAGGAATATGGTATAAGGAGAATCCTTGAAGGGATTAGGGATTACGGGCTTTAAAAATTCGGCTATCGATCAATAGACGTGCCTTGCTTATCGGGCAGGTGCTAAATTGCCAGCTCATTACGTGACAGAACAATAACAACACTCGCCGTAATTGGCAGCCACCAAAGAACAAACTTCATTGAGCACTCTGAAAGAAAAGAGGGAAAACTCAAAGGTAAGTTTAGGAAGTGGTTTAAGGTAATGATGGACTCGAAGAGTGCCCATTATTAAGCTAAAAATCGAGAAGATGAAGAGTTAACTTCATATTTTCTACAGAAAATTAAGCAATCAATCAGTTTGTATTTTAGGGAGATTAAATAGTTTAAATGAAATAAAAGATTAGATTATAACATCATTAAGGCAACATTAATATTTTCTATTAAACTATTAAAAGGCTTCCGCTTTAATTGTTTTTAAGAAAGAAAAGTATCTCTCAACCCTTTTTAAAGAACTCCATATACCCCGAAGTACACCCCTTTGAACAAACAGTGACCACCAATGTCGGAGGATGGAAAATCAAAGTCGGCTCTGAGCTATTTAACTAGCCAGTGGCTGGCCAAGACAAACACCAGCATCGTAGCCAGTGTTCGATCGGCGGCTTGTTGTCCTAATAATTGTGTAAACAACAATGACGCGTTCCCGACTCCACTTTTCAGATTTTCAGTTTTCCACCGGACCGGAGTCTGAGGACTGGAGAGCAAAGACTGAGGCGATCTGGCCACAAGTCGTCGGCTTTCCTTTCAACTTCTCTGGCGGATTGTGGACTGTGTGAAGAGTGCTCGACGAAGAGGAGGAGAAGGAAAAGGAACAGGCCTAGAACAAAGTGCATTTGTCTGGCATTTAGAGTTTGGCTAATTTCTAAGCAGCTGCCGCCTCTGTCCGCTCCGAGCTTCTTGAGCAATTCAAATACATAGTAATAACAATAATAACAAATACTAATGGTGAACAAATACGGACAGCGGCGGGCCTAATCCCGCCATCGGCCATCAAAAGTGTTGGTCATTGGGTTTTGACTGTCTCTGCCGTCACCTGCATATATTTATGGATAATAAAAGATAACATAGAAAATAAAATAATAAAATAAAAGACTTGGGCAACAAACTTGACGGAATTTACTTCTATATTTTAATTCTTAATTGAACTATATTTTGTTTCATTAAGCTTTTAGTTATTGGTTCTGTCGTCAAGTTCGTTGCTTAAGTCTTTTGTTTTCGTTTCGTTTTGTTTGATTTGATTTATATTTTATATTTTATTTTATTATTATCCGTTTCCATATTTTAATTCCTAATTGAATTAGTTTTTGATGCTATTATTGGCTCTACAGTCAAGTTCGTTGCCCAGGTCAGTTGGCCAGGGAAGTACAATCCGATCGAACTTTGTCGGTTACGCCCTTTTAAGTCATAGCCGGTCATTATATGGTAATGATTAAGTCATTACGCTCGTTTTCATCCAACTTCCGTTTCATTAGAAATGCATTGATCGGGCCCGCTATCTTGATCTTATTGGACATGATGCACTCAACGCGAAAAAACCACAATAATTTTAATTGAAATTATGCAAAAATCCATTTGGCGAAAAGTACACTTCGACAGCCACTTAATAAGAAAATTATTTCGTTGCCGGATCAATGTTAGTTCGGGTTAAGTACACTTTATGGATTGGAATTTGTCAGAGTTTTATCTCCGATTACTGACTGAGCGGCAGTGGTTTCTGTGGAATGTCCCGGAAGCGAACGAAGTGGATTTTCACCAGTTGTGGAAATGGGTTTTCTTATTTTTCATGTAAATTTTAGTCGTAAAAGGGGATTTCTTGGATTTTACACAAGGGAATAACTGGTAATTTATTGAAAGTTATAAAATTTTTATTTTAATATTTCATAAATTGTACAAAATCTTTTGAATAATTGAAAAGCTTCTTCTGAACAACTTCCTTTCCATACTTCCTCAACCCCTAAATATGCAAATAAAATTAAATAAATGTCCTAAGAAAGGTGTTAATGCACTTTAGGAGTATTCTTCCAAAACTTTCTATAGCTTTACAGCCTGAATCCAAACCCGATCACGAAGTCGCATAAATCTATCACTTCCCATCGTCAGCCAAAGACACAATTCAAAAGCAATAAAAAGCTGGAGACAAAAGAAAACCATGAAATAGAAAATTAGTTAGATGAATTTTAGATTTTCAAAATTCCAAACGCAATTTCCTGTCGTAAATACTGAAAATTGTGGGCCAAGCCCTTCGATTGGGGCGGTGACACGTTACCAAGGCCTAATGGCTTCATTACCACTTCATAAAGTCACGTTATTATTACGTTCGCCTGTCAGGGCAGCCAAACAAAAGTCAGAAATCTGAAATCAGTAAACCGAAATCAGAAACATATCGACTGAAAGTCCAGAAAGTTGGACATGCCGGGGGAATCGTTCCTGCCATCTGCCAGGCGGAGTGACAGGCCCAATAATTGAAGAGGAGGAGTGCGCGAAGGAACTGCTATAGAAACCTGCAGACATATCATTTCGTGGCCATTGTGCGTTATTATGCAAAACTTGTTAAAGGCATTTATCAAAATCAGGCAGAGCACGAAAGTTATTGAACTTCACCGACGCCGATGTCAGGTCGATGTCAAGAAGAAAGCCCCAAATCCAGCCCCACTGGGGCGTAACTGTAAACCTGGCTTTTTGTTAATGAAAATATCGAGAGAGTGCCAGTGCATTGGAGTTAAGAAGTGCCGTTTATGCTAATTCGAAAACATAGCTTCAGCCCCTGGGGATTCGTCAATTAAATGCACATTTCGTATGGCCGCCATGCACTTTGCGCCCCCCCAAAATCCACTGGAAACACAGTCACTAAATAATAAACAATCAGCCAAATTAATATGCAGCCAAGAGCTTTCTTTCCCAGATGTCCCGTCACAGGAAATGAAGCATAAAAGATGCATGTAGAAATATTTTCGTCATGGCAATCGTACATTTGTAATTGTAATTATATGCATGACGAATGCCCGCTCTGCCCGATAGTTTGATTTTAATAGTCAGGTGGCCCGGACGGTCGGTGGGGACAAAGACTGGGAGTGGGCCCAGCTTTTGGGGCATGCCCCATCGATACACCGAGCCAAGAGGCGAAGCCCACTGCCGTCGACATTTTCCCACATTAAGCGCAGCCAAAGCGATTTGCAAAAGGCAACAGATTTGTGATTCGTTTCAATAACATGGAATTAAAGTGATCAGCTAATGATGGAGCCATCGATTGCCCTGCAAGTAAGTATGACTGGGCTCAAGTTTCCCTGGGTGTATATTTAATGATGTATTATTAATAACATATGTCTCTAAGTTTTAGTCGTATGGGAATTTACATTAAAATCGTAGGAAAGTCTCAAAATATATTGGAATTAATATTTAGAACACAAAAGATATAAATTCAATGAAATTAAATTGATAAATAAATTGAAATTACTTTTATTATTATCAAATATATTTTAAAATATGTCTACAAATTTATTTAAGATTTGCTTATGACTTAAAACTTAAGCATAAGTTCATCAAATACTTTGCTACCCCTCTATTGATGTTCAATTGCTTTGCATAGCATCTTTAATCACGTTTTTATTGTTAATGAATCCAATGAAACCGAAAACTCCCCCTGTTATTCGAATCGAAGCATTAACACTTGGGCCTGGGCAATTATTGTAGCCATTGACCAAGTTTCCGCTGATTGGCCTTACATGGCCCCCTTGTGCCGTGTGTGTTGTGATTGCAGATGGCCAAAAGTCGGATGCTGTGGGTGGCAGCGATGTACCGACGATGATTGAACGCTCTCGCTTGAGGTCATCGCTAGATGATGGATCATGGGAACAGTCGCAGTTCCGATTCAATAATGTGCAGAAAGATTCAGGCGGGACCACCCAGGCGGGTCGGCGAGCCCCAAGAGCCCACTAACTTGGCTGCTAAATGGTACCAAAAACAAAGGGTTAGGAGAGATACTTGGGTTAACCCATTAGACATAATTAAAATGCAACTCAAAGGCGTAGAGACAAAGAAAAGCCGGGAAAAATAGAAGCTTGTTGTGCGCCTTTATCGATGGATTGTCTAAATTATCACACACACACAATGGGTAAAAAGACGAGACAAACAACGGGCAACACACACGAAAATTATCAACCAACTGATTGCCAATGCAAACAGTGAGGACCGAAAATAAGCAACCGAAGACGAGGCAGGGGCATACTTAACACTTTTTGGAGCCCAACCAACGAGGGACACGGCTCCCCTCATATTGGCATTTGTTTCAGCAACGCACGAGTGGAGTTGCGCATTGATTTAAATTAACTTTTTGGGGCCCGGGTGTTAATTGACACCGACAACAGACTGAAGAGCGGCCTAGACAATTGGAGGTACTCAGGCCACGGGGCCTGGACTGATTTTCACATGAGAAGAGCCTAGTGAGTATTTGTGAACAAAAATCGAATCCATTGACATTTTGCCCCGAGAGGAAAATACAAAAAACAAATGACTTAGGCAACAAACTTAGCCAGAACTCATATTTTATTTATCATAATCAGCCAGCATCAGCAGCAGCAGCTACCTTAAGCCATTAAAACAAAAACTGTATATATCGAAAAACAAAACGTACGCTTAACTGCAATCAATTAACTAAATGTGGATGCCGAAAAAAAATAAAACACCGCGGGAGGTAGACAAATTTCGCTTTGCCTTCAATTCTGGCTGTCTCGTTAGGTTCCCTCTTCAAGCGAAACAACAATTCCATTTGGCAAATAAAGTTATTTATCCGAAATGATTATTCTCGATTCCGATTCCGATCGGCATAAGGCCAGAACTCTGACGGCATGCGGCGTATTCAAAACTTAGGTGTGAATTAGTGGGTAATGACATCATTGAACTTTAACTTGGCACCGGGCGAGACTCGATAATAACTGTAGCTTGTAGCCCGGCTATATCTATCTGCCTGTACCACACCTTCCAGGCAGCCAGTCCGCCAGCTATGGCAATGGCAATAACTATCAGCCAAAAGCGACAGATACAGATATAGATATGGCAGTCGGTGTGCAAATATCACAGAATTCTATTAAGGGGAAACCGTACCCTGCCGACGGATGCAAAAGGCAAACTGAATGGGGGCAACGAATAATTGTTTAAGTCATATGTGCGATTTTCGCAGATAAATTTCCATGAATTACAGCGATGAATCTACATTGCAAATGTATAGATTCTGCTCTGATTGATTTAATGAGCCATTGATTATACAAAATAATTATGTGGAATCACGGCTAGAGCTGACGGAAAAAACCTATTAAATGAAGTGTTTGAGTTGCTTCTTGGAATTGCTCGTCTTCGAGCTGTGATTTATTTGGGTTAAATATTTTTAATTGACAGCTGCGGTTTACTATAATATGGGTTTGTTTATTAATACTAAGCATATAGATTTCACTTTAAACAATTATTTTTAAATATTTTAAACTGGGTTTCAAATGTGTCTACATTTTTCTTCCTAAAACTGAATAATTAACCCTCGGACTAAGTAAAACCAGATGACAACTTAGTCCAGATTTATTTAAGAATATCTGAATAGAGCTGCAGACAATCCAAAGAGCTACTGTGAGAACAAGAAACAGTTTCTAATGAGAACGAATATGGGATTAGTTCAGGACAGGTGGACCCTTTTCCGCTGAAAGCAATCCTTTTATGATGCAAATCTCCGGTGATATCATCAATAACAAATGTCGCCAGCTCTACGATTTATGACAGACTCATCCATAGGTGTGCGTGTGTGTTAATTTATGCCACAGACTGTTACAATTAAAAGATAAACGGTCGCTTTGCATTGGAAACGCACCGCTAAATGTGTGCCCCAAACAATGGACCGAGGCCAAGGGACCCCAGAAACCTCGGGGACATATATGTATGTATATTACACAATATATGGGGATATATGTTGGAAGAAAAATCAAAAAGAACCAGAGATGGAAAACCGGTTAAATGCATTTTGTGTAACAATGTGTCAGGCCAACTAATAATATCCAACACAAAAAGAACTTGACCTGGCTAAAGCCCCATTTTGGTAGCTCGGCGCGAAGAAGAAGAAGTCAGCCGGCTAAACATTTCAATTTTAATTAAGCATGATAAATGATTTCACTTGGACGCATAAATCTTTTTTACAGTCGCGATGAAACAATGAAGTTCCTTTGTTTTCCCCCAAACTCGCAGCCAGCAACCAGCGAGCCGCTCTTTTTTTCTTGTTTTGTTTGTTTGGCTCAGAGGAGATAAGGGCCGAAGCTGTGAAGAAAATTGATTTGAAATTAATGCAAGAATTTGTTATAGAAAAAATAAACAAGCTCGCGTTTGAATCGATCGTGTGCTGGAAAATAAAAGCTGTTAAGGCCTGCGATTTGAATTGATTTCGTTTAAAGAAATGAACCATAGATTGGATTTCTTAAATATGCACGATTCCGCCGCATCGGATCGGAGAAAAATCGTCGCAAACGAACGTTTCAACAACGGCAAATGGCTGTCGATCGAGAAAACCGATTTTGTCTCAATTGTCAGGGGAGATGAAACAAATGTTTTACGAAATTTTCGGTTCGCTTAAGATAAGAGCTGCATCACTTAACTAAAGTTAATGATGTCGACGACAGACTTTTGGATAACGAATAACGGACAGGGCTAAAGTAGATCACATTTTAAAGGTTTAATATGAAATCTTTCCACAGTAAACATTAACTTGTTCAGCATTCGAAATGAATGTATAAGCACGCCATAAAATTTAAATAAAATGCATTGATGGGGGGTATATAGTGTTTGTTTTAATACTAGTTTTATAATTTTAAAGAGAACATTGGCTAAACTTTTATTTAAGTCTAAGATCTATTCTTTCATGAATATGGAATATATATATATTTTTTTAGGTTCATTTGTATGCTTGTATAATCACTCCGTCTTTCACAAACCGAACATAAACTGAAGCCTTTGGGTTTTAATGGTAATGGCACTTCCTCAGCAGCAAATCTTTTAACCCATTTAAGACTATGGGCAAACATTTTTGAGAGCTTACTAAAAATCCCTAAAAGTTAGAGAAAAACTTAAATGAACTAAAAACTAATTTTATTTTGCCCTACATTTTTTATAACATATTCATTTCAAGTTAAAAGCAAAGGCAGGATTATTGTTGTTAGCTATTTCCTATATTATGCAAACCTAATGAAAAATTCTCCTAAATTTGATTTATATTTCATATTTAAAAAAACCATGTTAATCCACAAATTACCTGTGGTTTTCATGGGGTTAAGGCCAGAGTCCTCGTTCTGGTTTCTCCTGCTACGCAGACTGACTGCTGTGCGATGCTGAGTAGCCATAAGTGCTAATAAATTGTAATACAAATACATTAAAACTAAAGACTAATTAAATGACTGTACTTAAGCGACTCGGGGCAACCGCGAGCTGAGTTAATCACCGCTGGAGGCTGCAATCCGCGATTCCGCATCTGGAATCCGAGATCTGAAATCCGACCACTGGGCAAATCTCCGGTGACTTGCTGGCGCAATCCCTCGCCGAGTGTGTGCTCCGTTTTCCCGCGCCAGCGTTTCGTTTTTGCAGCTCAGAGAAAACCTTTTGTGGTCATTAATTCGCACTTAATATGCTTTTTATGGCCAGCCGTTTCATTTTGTTTTGGAACGGTGCGAGGTTATGTGTGCAAAACAATTATTCCGCAATTAAACAGTTTGCACTTCGCTGAGATACAGAGACAGCGAGCGAGCAAGCGGCTGGTCCAGTCCAGTTCGAAGCTAAGCTCATGGACAGTCTTCCATATTAATGAAGTCCCCATCCAGTGGAGTGGATTCCAAGGATGGCAATGTGACTGGGATGCCGAGGATTATTCACTGATATAAAAGCCAAAAAAATATATAAATGGTTTATTTGCAAAGGTATTTTCTATTAGGTTGATGCATAGTTATTGTAAAAGTAATAATACTTTGCGTATGAATTTATTATATTATTTGCAATATATTAATTCATAAAAGTATAATCCAATAAAGTTGTTTTCAAGGTTTTTTATTATTTATATATTCTATAAGAAACGCACATTCTTTGGACCTTTCACTTACCAATATTTGCTATTTTCCATAGTGATATATTTTCATATTTCTCTCATATCATCATCACACTCTATTTCAGGTAGTATCATACATTTTCTCGGAATATATATGCCATCTCTAGCTGGGGATCTTAATTCGAACAAATCACTTAAGCGGCACCGCAGGCAAATGACCACCAAGAGTACAGTAAAAGCACGCCAGCGGCGACGGCGACAATGCGTCGACTGCTTTTTCTAGTTCGCCATATCGAACGCACCCAGGGAGTGTTAAATATGTTGCAGCATTCCCCTGGGGATACGCCCCCTGTTCCTGCCCCTGCACCTTCAACTGCCATCAGTTCTAATTGCTGCGGTCGAACTCGGCTGCGGCCTGGCCTGATTGCACTCTAGGCCCACTGATGGTCATCTGCGAAGGCTACGTTTCGCTTCTTTATTATAATTATTTTGTTGGGCTTTTTTTTCTCGCGAGTGCCAGTGTGTGGCAATTATTCACTTAAATCATCGGGAGGCATCCGAGTGTCATGCTGAGTTGCAGTCACAGGGCAAATCCAGGGGCAGCAACGGGAGCAGCACAACTCCGGGGTTAAACGATAATGCACTGCAACAAATTATAATAGAATAATATAATGCAGATTATATAATGTAAATCAGTTTAAGAGAAAAGCTAAAGACTAAGATTAATAAAATAAAAAGCTATTAAACTTGAAGAGCCCTTACTATAATGTAGAAATGTTAAAACCTTAATGAAAGAATTAATTCCAAACCCGAAATTATATTAAATAAATCTAGATATACTTTTATCAAAATAATATTGCATTATTTCCTGTTTTATCTTAATTTTTCTTTAGCCTAAAGTCTACGTTAACTGCATTCTAACTTCAAAATAATCAATTTTTCCGCCAGAATTTCGCCTACAATTTGTTCTATTAATAAAGCAATTCCAAAACGATTAAGAGCCGCAAAGTGACCACAAGACAGAGAATGCCGCCGTAAAGCGGCTCGATGATGGGCAGAAACTCATTTGGACATTTATAGCCGACAAAATGAGTGGTCACAATGCAGCCGCTTTTACGAGGGGAGTATGGCCGAGTAAGTTGGGCAAAACCGAGGCAAAACCGAGTTATAAATCACTTTGTTGCGGTCGCCCAGGAGTGGGGCGGAGTGGAGATGGGAGTACGCTTTCCTTTTCCCGACGGCGCCATAAATTTAATTTGAAATTAATTTTTTTGCTGCTACCAGAAAGGAGGCTGCCGCCTGCCAGCTAGTCGGGTCATCAAAATGCTAAGCTATGTAAATGATAAGCACAATGTTGCCAATGCCATCCCAGCCGAGCAAATCCGGCGAGGCCTCTGTTGGCCAAGTTAACATTTTGTCCCCTGTCCCGAGGAGCCAGCCTTTGGCTTATTTTTGCACGCCAACTAAATATGGTAAGGCACGCATTTGTTGTAAAATGCAAAATTGAATATTGAGTGCAGCCAGGGGAGCCACTCTCGCAAGGAGCTGGAGCTGCATTCAGAGGCGTGGAGGGAGGCTGGGGGCTGGAGACGGAGACCCCTTTTGTAATTATGAGCAATGCACTCGATAAAAATTGAAGTTTTCATTTCGCGAAAGTTTTTCACCAGCCACAGAGGCAGAAAAGGAGCCAAGAGCCCCAACAGTAGCCCCGAAAACAAGCGAGCCAAACATTTATTGTTCTCCCGTTAAGGCAAAAAGCGAGGCTCTGGCCCAAAACTCTTCCCAGATCCCCAGCGACCGCAAGGGCATGCGAACTAAATTTCGTACAATTATGAGACCAAAACAAGAAGGAGCTCAAACGGTGGATACTCGACAAGGTGCATACCCCCAGGGGAAATAGTCTATAAATTAAGTATGTAAATTATACAGAAAATATCTAAATCTGTCAAGAAAATAGTAAAACTCTAAGGGAAACATAATGAATTATGTTTTCCGTTTTTGCTTATAAAGATTGCTTAATATTTTACGATTGTTTGACATTAATTTGTGGTTATAAAATGCTGTAAAGTTTATATATTCTAAAATTGAAAATAAAAAAGTTGCTTAGGAAATTTCCTTTATTTAAGTATTTTCCTCAAAAGTAAACTCTCTTAATTATAATATATTTATTAATTTTATTTAATTAGCCAACCAGAACCCAGATCCTTTTCTAGTTAATCTTTTAATCCCGACCTTGATGCAGCATCCCCGCTGCTACCGCGCTTAGCATTTGGTATAGACGAAACCGACAACAGAGCTCATAAAACGAAGTTGCAAACGGTAGCAGAAAACCGCAACAAAACAATCGAGCTGCATGTGGGAGGTCCTGTTTGGCCATAATGACAACCGCATTGGAGACCACCAGGTGAGTTGCATGCAAATTCTGCCCCGATCCCCGTCTCCGGATCGCTCCTTGCCGCCTTTCTATCCAGAGATCGCCCCGAAAATGCAGGCGACAAACTTACGAATTGCTCATGTCAATGGTCGCTGGGGAGTTTGGGGATCTGCGGTTTGCTGTGGGTTTTAGTGGGGCTTTTGGTGGTGGGTGGGTGGTTGGTGGGCTAAACTTGGCTACACAGAAGCGCCAGGGAGCGATCATAATCTATGGGAAGCTGGGAACCATGGCCAGGAAGTTTTCGGTAATGTTAGCCAGCCTGCCGGTTGTGTTTGCTTTTTTATATGCTGATTGGCATTAATAATGGATTATCACGATCACGGGACTGCGATGTATGGAAATATCGGTCTATGGGAAGTGTGAGTGTGTCTGCACTTGAAGAATTTAATTATTTACATATGAATGAATTTGATTTTTGGTAATTAAGATGAATAGCAAAAGGAAACATTTAGATTAAGAATGTGTTTATAAAGCCCTTATTTATTCATATGCAGTTGTTGGTATTTCCTATATCTCAGTAAAATCATAAAGTTTTCAGTTAATTAAGCTGTAAAGTTTCAATCCCTTAAAGTTTTCCCAGTGTGGCGGTGCGGGGGTGAATGTTCCAGAGCAAACTCTCTCATCATCCTTGGCTCCTCTGTTTTCGGCAGTGTTCATATCGTGCGATCATCAAATAATGTGAACGTGTGATCAACGCTTGCATTGTGGGAGAGCGGGGAACGGGGGCTCTGGGCCTCGTGTGTTACACTAACTTATTTATGCGAAATATTTTGGAATCGTGTTTGCAGTGCAGCGTGCGCTTCGTCGTCGCCTTTTTCCTCGGACAGGGGCCGCCAGAAAGGACCGCTGATCCCCCTCCAGCCCCCCTTTATTGGTCGACATGCAGACAGTTGCAGCTTCAGTTTTCGGGGGCCTCAACTTTAGCATCATCTCCGCATCGTCTTCCTTGGCCAAAACAACGTGACCCTCTTTTTGCGCCTGCAGATCACGAATTATTCAGAATTTCTTTTTTCAGGCCTCTATAACCTTGCGAGTGGCTTGGGGTATGGCAACTTTGTTGCCATCTTCAATGATCTGAACAGTGAAAGGATATAAGTATAAAAAATAAAGAGAGAAAAATATTTAAAAATATTTTGAGGCAATTTAAATTATATTCTCTTCAGATTTCGTTACACATGTGAAGACTGATAGTAATCAGAAATATATATACTATACTTCCTACTGGGAATATCCGAATTCGGCTATAAACTTCCCAAGATGCTTCTTTCTGTCGAGTTAACTCGATTTCGTTATTTGCGCTTCGGCTTCTGCTTTGCTTATGCATTTTAAACATTTTAAGCATCGCCGGCAAAACGCTCTCGGCCGCGTTATGAGTCATGTGAAAGCGCCCAGATGATGAGGAGCGTCCAGGAGTTAGCAGAATCGGTGAGTCGAGGGTTCGGAGAAGGGGCAGCGAGCGAGATTCCGGGCGATTGTGAAAATTATGTTTGAGTTTGGGGCTCCGAGACTCTACACGTTCCACGCTCTTCGCCGAGGATGGTGCTCTGGCCACGGGCCTTGGAAACAAGGCTGCGACTCGGTTTGGGATGGGATGGGATGGGATCCGATCGGAGCGGCAGGTTCATGTGGCGGTGAAAGGCTACCATCATCAGCATTTCGGCTCACCGCCGACCTAATCATCATTGGCCATTGTTATTAACATGATTATCTGCATTAAGTTTCAGCCCCGGAGACCAGGTTGAAAGTTCAGGCGGCGTTTAAGCATGATTATGAATTGGGTCAACATGTGGCCAGACGGACGATCGGTAATGCGATGTGATGTGCTGTTCAATTATGCCAAGCCAAGCATTTCGCAAATGCGTTTAGCCCCGAAACGACCAAGACCCGGCCTGGGACTCAGGCTGGGACTCTGCCGGAGCCCGAGTTGAGAGAGACCTGCCAGCCAAATGCAATGAAAATGAGACATATCGCAAAGCTTAAGTCTCCTTACGGGTCGCGAGCGATTGACAAGTGACAGGACGAACAGACATAGCGGCCCCTTGTACTCCCTCTATCTCTATAAGGAGTTGGGCAGTCACTGTGAAGAATGAAAACTATTGGGAAAGTATTTAAATAATGTAAATAATAAATAATAATAAAAATAATCTAATTTATGTAAATTTTCTAAATTTAAGTTTGCCATGGTTTAGCATGTTTCCAAATTTAATTTTAATATTTTTCTCCACTTTAAAAATGGAGAAAAATTTAATAAAAATTTTAAAATATACAAATTCCTTGTAGGTTTTCTTTCCACCTTTAATTTCTCTCCGTGTTCCCTGAAATCTCAGTGAAGAAATCGTGTTTGGCTATTGATGCGGCTTATTATATGCAAATTTGGCCCAAAACAAACCGCACAGCCAGCCCCAAAGCGAGTGCTGACCATGCAGAAGAGAATGTCAACCGAGGATGAGGCTATGAGAGGATGGGGATTTCTCCCTGGAGGAGTTCTGGTCTTTCCCTCGGCTCCCAAAGGAGACTGCCAGAGCCTGCGTAAATTCACAAAATATTGACACCGCCGCAACTTGAGGGCCAAAAGCCGTGACAGTGATCGAAATGTGTCTTGTCTAGGCAACCAGATGAGAGAAGGAGGATGAGGAGCAGCTGAACCTGGTTTCCCGGCCAGAAACTGAACCCGAGATGTTGTCGCTCCGCCAGGCGAAATGGCTGACTTGGCAGCCGCCACAAACAATTGCGGGCGGTTTGTTTGTGACGTTTGCTTAACAAGAAGAAAATTGCTGCAATTCTTTACAAGTTTTTGAGACTTGAATCCCAGATTGTGGGCTTCGGCGTTCCCATGTTGTGCCATGTCCCCAGGCTGGCCGGAGCGCTCCTGCGATGCGTTCGCCATGCGTTTGTCATGCCAAAAGTGTAGTAAATTGTGTGGCACTTAAGTCAACACATGGCTGCCAGGAAGGGGAGGATTGCGAGGACGAGGCCGAGGCCAATTTGCATGTGGGGGCCACATAGCGCTCTATTTTGACTTTGACTTTGATAGATGTGCCCAGGTTGCCTTTTGTTTAGCGGTGCAGATCCAAGATATACAAGAAATACGGCACGCTGGGGATTTGGTTCAGTTGGGATAAATAAGAAGGATCGAAACATTTTCCTGTAAGCCACTAAGTAAGTAAGTACGCAGTAAGCCACATTGAAAACCCTTTTTCGGCTTGACCTCGACCTGCTTGCTCATTATCATCCGAAATGAATGCAAATCGGCGGCATTAACCTTACATCCTCCAGCGCAATTAAGTCCGTCTCCCGCCCTCCATCTTTCTGTACTTATCAGGAACTTTGGGGCTTATCACGCCGCCACACTCTCACTTACTTTTCTACATATATATATATACTTACTACTTACTGCACTGCAGGATCGAGTGCCTGGCACAAATTTGCAATTATAATTTTGCGCCTAGTCGCTCTTCTTGTTTTTGTTTCTCTTAACTTTTCCTGTGGCGGCGTTTTCCTTTTGGCCAGACTCGAATTTTTTCCCCAAGTCGCCGCCGAGATTTAATCTCCCTTGGCTAGCCGCACAGCCTCTGCTGAGACCAGCTCGCAGTTCAACAATTGAATTTTAAGCCGGACTCTGGCTGCGGAGCTGGGGATCTGCTGGGGTCCTTTTGCATGTCTGCGGCGAGGCTTGCGGGCTTGGGGGCATTTCTCTAAGGCCGCCACAAGCGCAGCTAATTGGATTTCTCTCCTGGGAGAGCTGCTCGCCGGAGCCCCGACTACGTAAAACATATCGATAATGTCTTGATCAGACAGCCAGTCCGGACCACTAGGATGCCCCGGCACTTCCCCGCGGCGGTCTGCAGGCAACTTTGTTTGACTGGCTGGCCAAATTGTAATAGTAAAGCACACTGGGAGAACCCAATGCAAGAATATACAATAAAATCATACATATTTGGACAAATAATTAAATTCAAGAAAATATATATAGCAGAAGAATGCATTCAACTTTTAATATATATAAAATACATTTAGTTCCCTATAAAAAAATTGCGGCACAGTGAAGGATTCATTTTAAACATTGATTTGTCCTAAGAAATTATTATAAAAACATACCGTAATATTTTGTTTAAAAAAAGCAATTATTTTGAGTATTTTATGGTCATAAAATGGCCAAAAAGCAAGTGATTGCAAAAAGTGTTACATATTCGGATTCGCAACTAAAATCTTTATTATATAATAATAAAATATAAAGAAAAAATTTTAAAAAAATTTTTTGCAAATTTTCAAAATTTGATAAGGGGTTACATCATTAAAATTTGCAAAAATTGGCAAAAATTTGAATAGTTTAAAACGTTAAATTGAGTATGCAAGTTTGTTAACCCAATAAAAAATAACACAAAAAAGCTTTCCAAATTAAAATTAAGGCTTTTTTGACTGAGTAAGGGAATTTTAAAATAAAAATCTGTATTAAAAATTAACATATTTTAGGCTGGTTATCCTTGCCAACTGCAAGGATCTTATCTCTTCCTTTCATTAACTTTCTCAAGTTTTCCCAGTGCACTGCACAGTACTTGCATGTGTAGTTTTTCCAGCATCAGATGAACGATTTTGCCAGGCCGGCCGATGAGGAACGCGTGTAAAGCTGCAATTAATTTGTACTACAAAAGAAAAATAACAAAAACTGTGCCCGTTCCTTGGGCTTTATTTCTGTTTTCCTTGCGTTTTCGGGGTGCGTGGCCATCTCCTTGGATCCGAGCCGTCTGTGGGCTGCGTTGCCAACAGAGGTTACAAAGCAATTATAAGGCCCGAACCCGCCATAGTCCGCGGTCTGTTATAATTCTCTTAGCATATGAGGAGCACACCGGAGGAAGAGCTCGGCCCGAGATGATCTCTCATGTGGCCGCGACACGACGACCTCTATGAATATTGCTCGCCGCCAGTCGACCCGGGAATAAATTCGAAAAAAAGAAAACAGATCCAAGAAAAGGTCCGATCCAAAGATCCAGCTCTGAATCCGATGCTTTTCGGGGTTGAGCTCTCGAGCGCACTTTTTTGTAATCTACGCTATAATCATGCACTGAGTAAATTCGCATAGCCGCCCATTATTCCACCCACTTTTGGTTTTGTTTTTTGTTTACTTCTTTTTTTTATTTTGTGTGCTTTTTTCGGCTTTCAGTGCAAAGGCAAGCATTCAATTTTGAAGTTGGTATTGCCGTTGTAATGATTATCAGATGGGTATATTGATTTCTAGATAAAGTTTGGGAAATTAAAAGAATTTATTGGATATTTTCGAATATAAAATAAAATAGATAATTAAATTGTAATTTTTACTACTTATTAAATTACTAGTATTCGATTTTCAGAAGGTGTTCATGTTCAAAAGCTTTCTTAACAACGAAAATAATTTGTAAAAATTATTTGAGTTTACATTCTAAAAAGATCATTCAAAAATTATTCATTATTTACATTTTGCATTTATTTTATGTTCTTATTTATAAAAAAAAAACTTTTAATCTAGTAAACAAACATTGAATGTTCAAAAAACATAGTTTCTTTTAGAGTATCTGAAAGTTTAAGATACTTTTTACATTTTGGTTTTGCCCCTCGCCGTTTTGTTGTTTTTTATTGCCTCAAAATACACTTAATTTTGGTCTTTTTGCCGCAATTCATGGACTTCACATGACTCGAATACTGGCCATTGCCAATGCTGGCACTGGTTCCTGGCCAACCCTGCCCAGCCCTGTCCCGTTCCGACGCCGAGGCTCCTCTGATCGATCGGCTTCTCAGCGCCGCCAGATGATCTACATTAAGAGAGAGATTTTTGCGGCCTGGCGGACCAAAGGAGACCACTTGGAGCTGCGATCTGGACTGGGAACTCCGCTTGGCTGGAAGGAACTCCACTTGAGGTCGAAGCTAAAGGTTTTCGAGTGCCGCCGTCGATGGGGGCGTGTTCTGTTTAAACTGTGTGCGCCAGGCCATGGTACAGTTTTAAGTAATTGCATTATGTTTAGGCTGGCTTTTTGTGTTTCGCCTGTTTTTGTGGAGCAGAGTTCGGAGTCGAAGTTTACTGGAAGTGGGCGGTTGGATTTTCGCTTGTTTTGCTCTGTTTATATAGGTTTTCTTTTTGTTTTGTGATTTTGCCGCATTGCAGATAAAGACAGGCTAAGTAAATAGAATAAAGCTGGCGGGGGGATGGAAACTACTTTGATTCTGCGGAACTTTGTAATTTTTAACTTTATATTTTATTTTCAATTTTAAATAGAATAAATATACGTCCCATCTTAAGTTTCCAGGGCTTAAACTCGTTCCCAAAACTGTTACTTCGTTAGGGAGATAATCTCATGGGTGATCCATTTATGTCACAAAATGTTCGTCTCATTTAGAATGCAGGGCAATCCACTTCTGAATATATCCAAGCCGATCAGGTGGATTCCCCTGCCCCAAATGCCATTTCCACAGCCATTTCCACTCCACCAAAACGACACTTTGACCGCTTAAGCTACTTAACATAAACAAACAGCGATTAGTGGCCCCCAAAACGATCCATAATCACAAAAATGCAGCATTAATCAGTCCCTTGGACCGAGATCTCAGAATGCCAGATCACAGCCAGGCCTGAACCCTTTTCGGGGGACCCCCCACAAGTCGGTGGAGTAGACTAATTAAAAAGCATATTACGAATGTTATTAACATGACAGCGAACACAGCGCCACGATCGGTGGAGTGCCATAAAGCCGCATCCGAACAGCCACAAACCGAAAGATAATGAGCCGGGAATGAGAACGCAAACGAATGCGATGCGGGACCGGCAAGCGATTCAAATCGATGTGCATATTCCGAATGCGATTTTGGCCTGCGAAAATATTTCGTTTGTTGGGGTTATTTAATCCAATTAACAGAGACAATTATCGAAATCAGGTAAAGCCACACGGCGGCGAGCCTTCGCCGAGATATTGTCACTAATGAGTTATGGCGCACAGACGGCAGAAGTCGCGCTGCCAAGGCACCGGACTGGGCTATATGCCATATACCATTCCATAGGCCATGCCACCATCTTGGTATCTCGGACCATTGGACCGGACCAGCTGCACCAGCTGGCGCTGACTTGGGACTCCGACGGAGACAGAGACTGACTGAAATGTTGAACATTTTAAACCATAACATTTTATTAACATAATAAAATCAAAATTATCAACAAAGTCGTCAATGTCGCGACACAAACTGGGACTCCCAGACGGATGGACAGAAAGAGAAACAGAAACGGAGTTGGAGTTTGGAGTCTGGGTCGAAAAATGAAAATGAGACAACTTTGGAGGTAAGGCAAGGTAGCGAGGCTGGAGGTTGCAGCTCGGAAGATCTAGCTGAATCAGGCAGCCAAACTGATTGGCATCGC
Organism: Drosophila mayri; assembly: GCA_008042485.1. Lineage (NCBI taxonomy): Eukaryota > Metazoa > Arthropoda > Insecta > Diptera > Drosophilidae > Drosophila > Drosophila mayri. The sequence continues at coordinate 1,022,958 of VNJN01001215.1, forward strand.
ATCTTGGTTTCCCCCATTGGAGGTGGTCACATCACGTGAGTGGCCTGCAGGGACTCACGAAAAGGCAGGGGGGTCAAGGGGGTAAAATATAAGTATTAAATATGATTTCAAAGCTTTTCCTTCCTTATTAAAGAAATTATTTTAACTCTAAAAGTCCTGAAAATATTGCATTTTAAAGTAAAGTCCTTCAGCTTTAACTGTGCCCTATCAAAAAATTTTTTAAAATAATTTCTCACTCTTTAAAGCATCTAAAATAATATACTCCAAACATATATATAGATTTCCCAGCACATTTCCCATCTCTAACCCTTCGCCGACTGACACCCAGACGATCAACGATCATAGCTGGAAAATTTGTGTCTCTGACGGGGCTGGGACTCAAATTTCCTCGGTCATCCATAATACCTATAATACATATAGTAAACTGCAGCATTTATGTCCGACGAGGGCACTTTGATGGCGCTTAGCCAAGCTGGCTTGCGCTGGAATAGGTGCTCTTAACTGGCCCACACACTCATTGTCAGCCCAGCGACGTTCTGTCCATATCTTGAGATAGTTTAGAGCGTGTCTGGGGCATCAGATACACCCGTCAGGTGCTCCCATCATCACGGCCGCCACATGCGGCGAGGGATTCCTGGATGGCGGAATTATGATTTACTATAATGAAGCGCTATATAGTCGGACTGATAGGCATCGGTTTGGTGTCGATTTGAGCTCAGATTGTCATAAAGTTGATGACTTGTTATCGATTTTTAAACAGGAACCAATAATCATATTTATCAGATGAGAAAACTTATTAACAAACGTTTAACTAATGAATATGAAAGAGCCTTTAGTCACACAAAACAAATATATAAATAGATGAGTGATTCAGCAATCGTTTATAATTACTTAAATTTATTTTATATAAGACGGATAACGATCGCATTCCTTTCGAAAAAGGAGAGCAACTTTTTTCGGGATTTTCACCCCATGCCGGTCTCAGCGTTTCCAATGAAATTCCATATGTGACTCCTTGTCGAGGAGCCCCTTCCTTTTTGATTTGCTCAATTCCAAAACAGGGCATTGCTCATAAATTTTATTATGAACCCAAAGTCGGAGTTGGGTCAGAGTCAAACTCGAACCCGACTCGAACCCATTCCCCCGTCGAGAGCGTTGCGAGGCCCATAAACAACATGCAGAAATTACTTGTTTAAAATTTGTCACACCATTAGTAAAAAATGAAAAATATAAAAAAATCGGCGGCGAAAGGATCTCGCTGAGTTTGGTGGACGTGATCGCAGACCTGGCCCGTAAAGATTTCCAGCACTCCAGCATATAGCATATAGCGTCCAGCATCCAGAGCCTGCAGCTTCTCTCGGCTGCAATCGAGGCATCCCGGTGACCGGAGGGGGAGACCTTGTTTGCTCTTGATTTTATCAACCGCAAAACATCTACTCAAGTGTCAGTGTCACTTGGCCCAGCAGGAGGCGGCTTCGATGGCGACGACTGGACGACTCGACGGCTGAACCACTGAGATCGCGTCTGGAATGGCCTTAAAACTGAGACCCATGGACCATCCCGGGCGTTGAAAAATGAAGAACAGACAGCCGAAGCGAAAAATAAAGCGGAGGAGCAGAAATTCCCCAAAACGAAGTTCAAGTCCAAGTCGAGCTTTATCCATATAATGAATACACCCTCAACTTAAGTGCATAATTTATAACGAAGTCCAGCGAGCAAACCGCAGACAAAGCTGGCAAAATGCCAACGATCAGTGGATCGAGTCTTTAAGCACTGAAAAAAAGGGTAAAGTAAATATAAGATTATTTAATTAGAGTCAGGAAATAAGTCTATTTAAAATAGCAATAAAAAATCTAGTTTTTAATAATACTTTTTAGTACAATTTAGTACATTTTTTATATTAATAATCGCTTAAATAAACCAGGTTATAGTTCACAGTGTATCTGCAGGCGCATCCGTATCGGTGGAGGAGTGTGTGCGTTAATAAATTTCTTAATAAAACATGCAAATTCAAATGCATTTATCTAGATCAGCCAAAAGCGACAAAATTTAACGCTCATACCATTTATCAGCAACGATTTTTATTTTCCTTATTTCACATTGGCATTTTTGTGTCCTCTCCACCTTTTTATATATATACAATTTTTGGCACACGTCGTCGTTTTCGGGTAGCGATCTTTGGCTTACGGGTAGGGTCCTGATACGGTTAAGGTTACACAAAGATATAGCGCTCTTGACCACAGCCAAAAAACCAGTTGATCTCAATAAATATTTTGACTTTTGACAAATGCCTTTTTCGCCAAACAATGTGCCAAACAATGGGCAAGGACGGGGACAAGGACAACGATAGGGGTGTGACCACGGCCAGCCATAAATATAAATATGGAACCTCGAAGGGAGGACGAGGACTCGCAAAACTATTCAAACCCAAAATTGACACAATTTCTGGGGCAATTTGCACAAATGTACGAGATGCCAAAATGCGTGGCAAATGTGGCAAGTAGGAGAGGCAGGCAAAAGGCAATTTGTGTCACATTTTTTGGTTTTTGGGTGGCAACTGAGATTAGATTTATCATTCAAGACAAGCAAAGGAGTGGAGGAGATTTTCTAAGAAGTTGCAGGGAAATATATATACTTATTTTGCATTTTTTGGAGGCGTTACTTAGATCAGTAATTTATGGAGACCTTTATTGGTAGTTAATAAATTATGTCAAGCATTCAAACATTTTATTTTTATTAATATATATGTTAAGTTTCCTATATAAAAGATTTTCTGTTAATTATTTACAATTTATATTTAAATAAATTAGAGGAGCCATCTTCATGCTTATTTAGCTATCATCTTAAGCTTGCTGTTGTTTATATATAATCAATATTATTATGTCTAAAAAATAAAAAAATCTAGACAAGTGCCCCACTTTTTTTTCCAAAGATTTTCTGATATTATAATTAAGGTGATTTATTTGATTTTCCCAACTCATTCCGTTTGATAGCTGCTAAACTGTGTCAACTCGAAGAAAAACGTTACTATCTCCTTGTATATACTTCTTTTTGTATGGTTCAGTCCGCTAATTTCAATGAAAATGACTTAACACTAACCCAATGACCCAATGGACAAATTCTTGTACCGAGAATTGTGTATGTTTTTTGTGGGCCTTCTTAAAGTGACTTTGTTTTGTTCTTGGCGAGCCACGACGAGTAATTATAACGCAAATCCGCCGAGCCATTGTTTGGCCGGAGCCCCGAGATAGAGATATGCGCACTCAGATAAACCTTCCATCACAATGGCTAAGAACGTGCATTATAATTATTTCCATAATAAACTTGACAGAATTATAGTTTTTAGCAATTAAATATATAAACAAGAAACAAGAATGGAACGTCGCAGCGTCGGTCACAATTATGTGAACATTTTGTTGGATGAAGGGGCAACTGGTGTTGTTTTTTTTTTTGGGGTGATGCATCTGAAATGTGCAAGCAACAAAAAATAGCAAAATAAAAATACCAATCCTATGAAAAAGACAAGTCGAGCCACAATTCAAGGCCAAAGTTTAAAGAACATGTTCGGTTGGAGGAGCAGGAGGAGCGGCGGAGGTGGGTCTGTCAATAATGACGATGATGAGTCGCCGGTTCATCATCGCTCGGATCATTTGCTGGATCTCCGGCGTAATTAATGACTAACATTTGGCCAGGCGTAGTCAGTCAAACTCGCGCTTCGTCTAACAGCAACAGCGACAGAAACAGGCAAAGCAACAACTCCGGCAACGAACATCGAAATTTTCTATATGTGATTGATAACCCCCCCAAAATGAAATGATGCAAAACCAGCTTTTATTATACTCTCATCCTAAAGGGTTTTATTAGTTTTAGCACAAGGTAAGAGGCTGATATGATTAATTTCAGTCAAGCTAAAAATCTAAAAGGGAAGTTTTATAAAAATTAAAAATACTGAAAGGATTATGATCTATTTTAACCTTCTACAGAAATCATAATAAGTATTTATTTTTGATATATTATCTATGTTTATTTCCCTATAATATATAATTCATATAAAATCGCCAATTATTTTTTAATTAAGCAAAGGGAACTCGCAACTTCGGCAAGGGAAATTCGACTTTCCTTTTTTCTGCCGCTGACTTATTCGAGTTCGAGCTTTGCCTTCGTTGGCCCGCAGGAGTGCCGCGCAGGTGGAGACTGGCAATATCAATCAAAAAACGAGTACGAATCCGTGTGCAAAATTATTCAAATTTTGAAATATCTCGGATCGAGCAGCAAGTGCATTTGAAAGCGATAACAAAGCACAACACACACACGTCAGACCGAAAAAAAAGTGAAATAAAAAGTCTAGTGGAGGAGATATGAAACAGGTATTGGTGGGAATCCGTAAACGAAATCCCCAAAACCGAGATGAGACTCGGCGGAGGCTGGGGCTCCATGCGCTGCTGCTGCTGCTGCTGTGTGGTCCTCAGCTGGGGTCTGGGTGGATTTTCTTGGTTTTCTCGGTTTTAATTAACAACTTTACAGCACATTTCAAGCGGTGAAACTTTCGGGGCGTTGAATGCTGCGATCCGCCTATTAACATAAGACGTTCGATCGCCAGTCGCTCCTTCCTGCATCCACCTATATGGCGGCCATATAAAATGCACAGTGAAAATTAACACGCTCTTCGGTTCACGCCGCATCGGAAGTCTCTCAACAAAAATCTCCAAAACTCGGACCCACCACAGCGTTTGTCGTCGTGAAATATGCAAATTGAACTCGACTCTCATCTCCCGTCATATATATACAAATACGAATATATATATCCCCGACGATTGCCCCTCATTTACGCATCTTTTCTCGTCTTTGTTTGTCAAACTCATGATATTTTTACGGGTGTTATGGATTTATGCGGAAATGTGATAAAATGTTGTTGGTCTTTCTACGGATTTACTTTATGCTTGTGTGAACTAATAATTGACTATGGCTAATGCCCCAGAGGAGGTTATAGCCATTATCGCTCGACATTTAGTCGGGCTGGAACTAAAGTTAGTTGTTTAATCTCATTTATGAAGTTCGGGGATGTAAACGCGTTGAATACGGTAAGGGATTTAATTTTTGAGAGCTCTGGGAAGCCTTTCTTTAGTGAATATGTTTTTTGTTTTGATTTTTATACAAAGTATCTACCTTTACGGTGCAAGATATAGAGAGCCAGGTATAGGAAATATATTTATTAATTATTTATATATTTTTACTGGGAAAAAACATAATTAGTAAGAAATCAATGTTTAATTTTTAAGTTAACGGACATCAAATAATTAAATATTAATCAAAACTATGATGACGAAAATGATTTGATTAAACTGTATATTTTCAAAGGAAAAAACAAATTTTATTTAAATACAATATAACTTTTATTATAATAAATTGCCCATAAAAGAAACCCAATTTCTAACAAGTTTATGTTTTTCTTTGCTTATTATTACTTTCTGTCTGTCAAACCTAAACCTCACACTTGGATATTGATTCAAAAATCTTTCCTACGCCATTCATTTATTCCGTTTCACATTTAGCCATCCAAATCAAACAATCAACACCTTTTTGCTTCGACGCAATTCAAGTCCGGAGAAATGAGAACCTCAGAAACTGAACCACACCTTTCCAGGGCGACTTACTAGCATAATTACAGCGAAATCCTACAACAAAAGTAACAAAGCCAAATACCAGAATGGAAACACTGGAGGGCCGTCATAAATCTCAGGTCCCATGAAACGCAGCAAATTAACATAATTAAAATTTGGTTTTCGACACAGAAAACAAAGCGAAACAAAACGAAAAACAAAGCACGAAAAAACCAAAATTACTAAACAAATAATATTTTATTTGGACTAAACTAGTGGCGAGAGGGCTCTGTGTCCCGATTCCAGGTGCTAAGTGAGGAAGTAAACGTTGTCAAGGGGAATCAACAGAAAGAAACCATCAAAAGTGAACGGAAAATCGAAGGCGCCGCCGCCATTGCTGGGAAAATAAAGAAAAAGATAACTTAAAGTGTTCAAAACTATCCGGAGAATAGTAAGAGAATTAACAGAGAATCAGGATTTTGATGCAGGCAGTAAATTTGAGAAATTTACGACACGATAATAAATCAAAACCAAATCTATACCGAGAGAGAAACGCGATTCCCGATGCCCTAATTCATTTTTTATTGAGGTGCACTCGAAAGGGAGGAGAATAATCAATAACCAGGCACAGTTGGAAATCAGGACACCCATAAAAAGGAGACTGAGAGCCAGCCAGCCAGCCTTAGCTCTCATCTAAATAAAATTTAATGTTTATATGGCGCACACACCTCCAATTTATGCCCGTCTGCGGCAGTGGAAACCCAAAAGCGAAGACAAAGAATGCTGGCTGACAATGGCAAGTCCTTTTCCCCCAGCTCCTTCGACAGCTCTCGGCTTGTTTAGTGGATGATAAATTGCTGCCGTGTGTGAGTGCCTGTCGGTATATGGATATGGATCCTACCGAAAGATCCTACCAACGGCAATTGTTATGATTTGTTTATGCCTTTTTTGGGAGCAGCTGTACCACGCCCGCTCGGAGAACAGCTTGGGTCCGAAATAAATACAATTCAATCAGGAATTCAGATAAAAATCTATTTGATTTTACACTAAACCAAATTTATAGATGTTTTTTTTTATAAAATGAAATATTTCTGGAATTTTCTGTTATTTAATTTTTGTATTTTATTAACCATTTAATTCCAGCAACTTATCAAAAGAAATACAATATCTTTAAACCTTTCTAGCTATTTTCTTATTATTTATGAATCTTTTGAGTGTAGATTTAATCTCTCAGGACTCGCTTTTCCATTTTCACACCTAACTGTAAGCTATCTGGATCGACATCGATCAGGAAGTCCCGCATATTGCATTCGGAATTACGCTCACCCCGAAAGGACGTACTAATTGTACGAAACAAAACCCAGAAATTAATGCAATCTATTGTGAGATTCAACACGATTCCAGTTAGTAACGGCGATTAGGATCTGCCAGTGGCCTCACGCACGAATCGAGGACATTAATGTGTCAACATGTGCGACGATGGGTTCCCGTTTCCCCAACTCCTAAATAATCCAGAGCCACACAGGGGATAGCCTCACAGTAGTCCGGGGCATTGACGACTAGTTCCTGGTAGCAGCCGTAGATCCCGATAAGGATCAGGACACGATTCGTGCGAATGTCGCCCAGGGAGCTCGAACAGGAGAGCTGAGAGCGACCACAACAATGCACGCATAATGAGCAAATCTGGTTGAGATATCAACTGACATATGGGCACCCGTAACATTAAAATCTTCAACTGCAGCTTCAACTGCTTTTTCCAAATGGAAAAATAAACATTAATGGCATAAATGGTATCTTTTCCTTTAATGCCTTTTTGCATGCTACATAAATCTTTGACGTAGAAAACTTGGCTTTTATGGCCCTAAGTATGCAAAGTAGGCTCTGGATTCGGTGCTCAACTGACCTTCAACCCCTTCTTTTCCTCCATAACTCCCAGCTCCTGCGGTTGACCGCATTATTTTCTCGAAAAAGGGTTCGTCGGGCTGCCTGGATAACTTGATTAGATGCCGCATTCCGTTTGTTTCTCCAGCGAACATTATTCTTGATTAAGTCACATTAATTATGATAATGATGGCCCCGAAACGAATCCCGGGACAAAGGCGAGACTCTCAGACAATGGCAATTGAAATGGGAACAGGATATTGTCGGGCAGCCATATGAAATATATACAGAGTTTGGGAGAGAAAGGAAGGAAGCCAGAACGTGTGCGCAAATAAAAAATTGTTTGTGCGGAGCGAAAAAGGTAAAAGTGTGATAAATGTCAATTTCCTGCTCAGCATTTCGGACACGCTGACGACTTCATCAGCAGCTATATCCTTATGCGGAAGTTATCTAATAACCGGCCGACTCTCGTAATCCTTTTATGGAATTAATCAAGTGTGGCCATGAAAAAAATTGTATATATATATAGAGATGTCCCAGCTGTCCTTGGGGATTGCGCAGATGCGAGAGAAGTTCCTTGCTTTCCAAGGCTGGCAAATGCTACAAATTATTTGAAAATAATAGAAAATCTGTGAACAGGGTGAAGAGTCTCTTGTAAATATTTTATTATATAATTTCTAGGCTTTATAATTTCCTTGATTTTTATATTTAATTAAAGCACAAGGAAAGTCGTAAAAAAGTCAATGAAAATTGGAAATTCCTCAAATATTCTGCTCACATTCCGGACGAAAGACATTCATAAATTATCCATAAACCAGTACAGTGTAGAGACAAATATCCAGAGGAGTACTCAACAAATTTATGGACATCGATACAGTGCAATGCCTTGCATCGAAAATAACCATTTTTATAGTTTATGTGGTGTTTGGCGATGTGATTTCCGTTCGGGAACAACCTAAGGTGGGCTCTGTTCGTCAAATATTTATCAGTATAGTATTCGGGTTTTCAGATTTCAGATTCAGTTGCAGTCTGCATATTAAAACAAAGAAAAAAAGGCTGGAGAAAAACAGAGGCCAACGAGCGGCTGCAGCTGCTGTGCAAATGATCCTCAAGTGACCGCAGAAGGGACATGACAAATGGAAAACTCCTCGAGAATCTTGAGCAACTGTCACAGCAAGCTGACTGTTGGCAAAATAACAATTAGAAAACAGTTGCAAAAAGCTGATCTGTTTTTGTTTCGATTTTTTCTCTGCACCCTGCGGCATCATTAATCATGCAAAAGAGCCGGCCGCCTGCTCAAGATCCCCTGATCGATTTGAATTTACTCGAAAAACGGCTTCACATCGAGTGTCATTAATAATGTCAGGGGTACAGAGAGTTTTTCTGGTTCAAGAGGGTACCGCCATTAACGGGTTAGCTAAAATAAATAACATCGGCTGCTGATCCGATCTGTCGCTTTGAATTCCTAATCAAGCGCCATTAATCACGGGCTCGCTTTGATTTTGGCATACGTTCAAGGTGACGGACTCGAACAATTGCCGCCTCTGGCTCATTTTCATTTTCTTTTTCATTTTCCTCACGTGACATTGGAAATGCAATTGCACCCCGAACCATTCCATGCCACAGAAATTCGAATTCAAAGGCATCCACATGCAATTTGCCGCCTTGTTGCTGCGAAACTAGAACACGAATGAGAACTTTTTATAGCCATTATGCTGGCTGGCTTTGTTTGCCCTTAGCCAGCGACAAAAAAAAAAAACAAAAGAAAAAGCAAAGCCAAGTTAATAATACTCTGCAGGGTTGGCCATATCTGAGAGGGATTTTTTCTCAAGGATTTCTGGTATAAGTTTTTAAGGAAGAATGCTAAACCAGTTAACCAAAATTATATAATTTACAAGCTCATAGAAATATATATTTATAAATAAGCTGCCATCTTAGCTTACCTTTAGCTTGCCAAAAAATAATATAAATTTAATAAATTGCAAAATGTTTAATAAAAGGAAGCTTCTCTTATTTATATTTATTTTATTTGAAACTCAAAACTATTAAAACCAAAGTACCTCCTCTTGGGAAGTGTATAAAATAGCCAAGAACCTAAGGTCAATTTTAATTCCGAGGCATTGAACTTGTTGTTGTAGTTGGCGGGGTGGTGCAACAGAATTCATACCTGGCGACCTCGCCTTGGCTTCGTTTCTTTGATTTTGGGAGCCAGAAAACTTGCATAAGCCTACAATTAATTCCTCAATGGCTGCATTGTTGTTACGTGCGGAGTTCGGATGCCAAAAAGAAAAGGCCCACAGAAATCTCATAGTTACACAACGCACAAAATGCGTTAATTAACAAATATATGCAGCGCCCACTTGCTAAAAACTAAAGAGAAGAACAATAAATGCTGTGGCAGAAACCGAACAGAACGCCCCCCTTTGGGGCATATAAAATTTTGTTTGCCGAGGACTCGATGAACCCCGATGGCTGGCTGGCAGCTTATGCCCGGGTTATTTATGATTTTTCGCATAAATTTACGCGAACGCTCGTAAAACTGCGTGAAATACGGCATTTTGAGTTCTGTGAAAGTGTAACAGAGTCTCCCAGAGTCTGAGACGCAGCCACGGATCTGGCCACGGATCGGATTCGGATTGTCAGACAAAGCTCAGCAGCTCACCGTGAACAATGTGGCAACATTTGTGTGATTTGTAGCTTTCAGAGGGCTTAGCCCCGGCAACAATGTTGCTAATAGACCTGGCCGAAGGCCTGACGAGGAATCCTACCAGCATCTAGGCAGCCGAAAGTCAAAGTCCTTTCTCACGGCCTAGGAATTTTACAGGAACAAGTAGCTGAGTAGCTTGGGAGATTTTAAAGCGATTACTCAATTAACTTTACTGGAAAATATCCTTTTTTTTCACAGAACTGGAAGGTAAATGCTTGCCTCTTAGTTTCCTTTAAAAGTTATCCTATTTTTAATAATAAACATTTATACTTTCGGTGCTCGCAATACAAATTTTTATATATATTTAAGGATTTTACAAATATGGTTTACAGTCGTCCTATTTACGGGGGTTAATGCATAGTAAAAGTTTGGTCATTCAACGATTTACCCATGATCCTAGCCAATCCGGAACTCAATCATCCGCCAGGTCACCCACCGTGGTCTGCAGAGGCGGCGCAGTGGTCACTGCGCTGAAGGGCAGTGCGTGCTGGGTGGCCGAGGCCCAGCTACGGCGAGGCAGGATCCTGCCAAAGTTGAAGTACTTCTGGCGCAATTTATCCTTGATCTCGTCCTCGTTCATAATGGCGCTGGCCTCGCGGAAATTGAGAAAAATGCGTCCCTTCTCGTCGGTCTTAATGGGCAGGATTTCAGTGCAGACGTTGCGGGCCTTGAGCATGAATCCCTCCTCCTCCTGTTCCCCGGCAGCCGATGGGGGTCCGCCGGCAAGGTTCATCAACTGATCCTCTGGTAGCACCGCCACGCTGTCCAGGCGGGAGTCCATGGACTGGGAGCGCGGTGGCTTGGCCGTGCTCGGATGGTTCTTCTTTTTGCGCAGGCAGAACGGATCCCGATCGCTGGCCTTTACGTACTGCACCACGGGACGATTAACGCCCCACTTAGGGCGATCATCCATCTTGTTGGCATCCTTTTCCTTGCCCAGACTCTTCTTCAGGCTCTTCTCCTTGTCCTTATCCTTGCTCTTGGCCTTGAATGTGGTAGTTGTGGTTGTGGTGGTCGTCGTTGTGGTCTCGTGATCCTTTTCAGCAGTGGATTCCTTAGCGGGCTGGGTCTGGCTCTTGGAGGTCTGTGTGGTGGTCGTGGTGGACACTTCTCGTTTAAGCAGTACCTTGTAGAAATTATCATGGAACAGGCAAAGGTCGCAGTTCAGGGGCAGCTCTGTCTGGGTCTCCACATCGGCCTGCTGGCCCAGCTCTTGGTGGAGCTCATCTCCCTCTGCCGAATTGTTTGGATCCCCCAAATGCAGCGGAGTCTTCAGGGGAATCAGGGCCAGCTTATCCTGCTCGGGAATCGTAATAGGGGCCACATCGACCTCCAGGGAGTCGGGAGAGAAGCAACCACTGGCGGTCACTAAGTCGGTTCTGCCAGATCTCGCCGTCTCCAGGGGGTCCTCCTCTTCCTTCTCCGCCTGATAGCCATCTTCGGTGTAAATCGAGGTGTCCGTGCGATGAGTCATCGTGGCCTTTGAATAGGAACAGGCGGTCTGCGGAGGCTTCTGCATGGGCTGCTGGACAAAGTAAGTGGCTATCTGGAGGTTACCAATGGCGTTCTGCAGGCCAAAAATGTCGCTGGTGACTGGCAATGGGATTAGGGTAGCTGGTTGCATCAACAGGGCCATATTCTCCTTGTCCTCTCCCATGAAGGAGGCCTGTCTGGGGCCTGCCTTGGGCTCATCCTTTTTGGGATCCGTGGGCTGCTTGATGGGCTTGGTGATGGTGCGTCGCAGATTGATGGGTGTGCCGATCAGGACCTTCTCCTCGGTGACTACAGGCGGCGGCCCTCGGGGAGTGTTTGAAGGTTCCTCTGCGGGGCAGGATTCTTGCTTCCCCGTGGCCACTGGCTCATCCTCTTCCTCCTCCTCCACAGACTGAACACGCAGCAGCTCTGATTCATCGCCCTCAGTGTCCTGGGATATCATGGACGTCTGCCGTTCCATTCGCTTCTTCTGCTTCTCCATCCTGGCAGCCACTTCGGCCTTTTGGATGGCATCCAGCATAACCTGCTGCTTCTTTTGCTGGGCCTCCTCGCGTTCGAGAAGGGTTCTCCGCTCGAAATCCAATCGCTCCTGCTCCAAGTGCTTCTGTCTGCGCAGGCGCTCCTCCTCGATGGCCTCCTCCTGCCGATGCCGTTCCAGCTCCCACTTTCGGATCAATTCGCGCTCATGAAGTTGCTTTTTGATGGCATTATGATACTCGGCAGCCTTGCGCCGCTTATCCATTCTCTCGGCCAGCGTGTGAGCATCCAGCGGCGCATTCTGACCCCTCAGATATGTGGAGGAGGACTGCATGGACTGGACATCGTCCTCGCTGTCCTTGAGATCATGCATGCCGCGATTGAGCCAATTCGGTGGCTGCTGCGATGCCGCATGGCCGCCATTAAAATTGGCCCAGCGAGCACGCTCCCTTTCATGCTGCTCGTGGACATAGAAGTCGCCGTGCTCCGGATTGCCAATGTGCACCTGGTAGGTGTTCGAGGTGGACACATCGCGGCTAAGACTCATGTTCGAGGAGCTGGGCGGAGCGGGCATGTAGCAGTAACTGCAGGGAATTGAAGTAATACAAGATATATCACTATTAAAATATATTCTAATAATATTTTAATTCTTCTAATTAATATTCAAAGTTTGACTCATTTCAAGAAATTCATTAAATTAATATTCCGATTTTACCCAATTTAATTACTCCCCCATTTAATTGCTCTTTTGTTTGTTTTCTGTGTGTGATTGGGTCACTTGGTTACACTCACCCGTCGGCCATGTAGCCATCGGCTGCCAGCGGCTCGTATCCCTGCCCTGGCACACGTCGTCCCTTGATGGTGTACGCCTTGCTCAGCGGATTTCCCGGGGGCGGCAGGGGATGGGGAAGGGGATTGGGAATCGGGCCCGGAATCGGTGCAGCTGCAGCGCCTGCCTGTATCGATCGACGGAGGCGTCGGCAACCGGCTGCTCCCCCACCCACAGGGCCCAGGATTGCGCCCGGGCCTCCATCCAGGACACTGGCACTGCCCACCCCACTAATGCTCTCGATTTGGCTGGCGCCGTCGTTGAACCAAATGTCAGGGGTGTGGGGATTCTTGGGTGTATCGCTCAGATAGCCGGAAGTGTCCTCCTCCTGGCAACCGGCAGCCGCCGGGGGATTGTTGTTGTTTAATCGATGAGGCCCCCCGTTGCCGGGATCAATGTCAGTTGGCTTCCCCGCTGCTGCTGCTGCTCCTGCTGCTCCAGGCTTCTCCTGGTGCCTCCCCCTTTGACGAATTGCTGGCAAACTGGGGCTCCGCAGGCGTTGCTGCTGCTGCTGTAAATGTTGCTGCTGCTGTTGTTGTTGCATTAGAAGTTGCTGGTGCAATTGCTGCTGCTGCTGCTGCTGCTGCTGCTGACCCTGTCGCGAGTGTTGCATTCTGCCCTTGGCCGTTTGCAGGGATGTCGGAACCAGGTCCATGTAGCGAGCCGGGTTCTGCATCTGGCGGGAGGTCATGCCGGGGGCATAGCTGCCCCTTCTGGTTCGTCGATACATGGACTCGTCCTCGTCCTCGTAATCCGCATCGGCATCCACGTCCAGGTCCTCGATATACCGCTCCAGCTGGTTCATATAGGCCTGATTGCCCTGCCTGTAGTCCTGCGGGCGGATAATCAATTGCATATCCTGATGCGGGGCACGGCGCGAGTGACTGGATGTCTGGTTCGAGGTGGAGCTCTGGCTGAGATCCAGGTTCGAGTAGTAGGTGCGAATGGAGGTGCGTTCGATCTTGTGGTGCGAGGTGTGCTGGTGATGATACATCTCATCCATGCGAGCGATTTCCTCTGCAAATTTGATAATTATTTCGATTATAATTATATTTTTTTTGGGTTCCGCAGACACACCTCTCTCCTTGGCCCATTGCTGCTTCTTCAAGTCCAACAACCTGTGCGTTTGCCTGGCCTCCGGTCCCGTAATCATGTCAGTTCATTGCACTGCCACTTCCTAGACCAGAAATACCAAAGGTCAACTGGAGTCCAATCCAAACCAATCTGGTGTGCAAGCGCCAAAGCTCCCCAAAAATACTCCACCGAAGCACCACTCCAAGGCTGTGCAGGAGTCTCACTGAAATTCCTTCGAACCCGTGGCAAAGCCAGTCGAAATTCGATTTGTTTTGCATTGGAATGCCAGCGGGTTGTCCTGGCAACAACGAGCACCATTCAAGGAGTAAACAAAGGTAGTTTTAGGTGCCCTTTCAAGAGGATATAATAAATAGTAAAAAGCTATGCTACTAAGCTATGATTTAATTTAAAATTTTTGTTGGTTTCATTTTATAAAAGGTTTAATTTAGATGCCAAAATAAACAACTACAATATGTGTATTTTTTTTTATAATAGAACAATTTGAAGTTAAGCTGCGATGCAGAAGTTAGATCTTGCACACATAAAATTTATTATTCAGTCTGAAAATAAACAAATCCCCTCAAAATAATAAATAAATAAAATGAATAATAAATCATTTGTTTAATTTAAAATATTTATTAACAAACTTAAGGTATCTGCAACTCGCTAGCTCCCTAAAGTTAACCTTCCTTTTTCGTTTTCGATGGGGGCAGTCCTTGCACTAGCTTTTGGCAGTGGGTTAATGCAGTCGGGCGAACTTGTTATGTTGTGGGAGCGTTGGGTGGGGTGGGCGCCCAGGAACTGAGCTATCATCATCGCGTGCCCAATGCCTGTTCCAAAAATATACACACACTATTTGCTGTTGCTTGGTTCGAATTAAAGGAACAACCAAGAAAACAAGGAAGACTCCGCGTCTCGGTGGTGGTGCTGGTATCAAAATAGGGCTGTGGATGGGCCTGTGACCTATCGATTTTCCATCACGGCGCGGACTGTCTCCACACGCGTAAGTTCAATTACCGCACATATAGAAAAATGTGTGTGTGTGTTTGTGTTTATATGGAATTGCGGAAGGAGAAACGCAACAAGTTATCAAGTGGGATCGGAGCTGGGGGTGCCTCCGGGGCTGGCGTAGGTGTAAGATGCAGAACGAAACGTCCTTCGCAGCCCCAACAGATCTCTCCTCTGCCCCCCTGGTCTGTCCATTCGATTAGCGGAGGGACCAACCTACCCGAGCTCTGGGAATTTATTTCCCATGGTCAAAATAGAAATGGCCAATACAGAGATAAAGGCTGGGGAAATATCTCATAACCCATTTTCCATAAACATACACACAGAGAGACCACAGAGCCAGATCGACCGCAGAGCTGCCTTCCTGCCTTCCTTTCCGATTTTTCTCTGCCTTTCTGTGCTGCGGCGGTGGCTGCGGTGGTGCTGTTGGGTCTGTTTTATACGCGTGGGCGTTGAAATCACTGCCAGTCAAAAGGTCATGTTATGATCTTGAGCGAACTATGTGTCTAAGCATGAGAGCATGGGAGCCGCGGTCCCGAGAGCTCAGCTCAGCTCGAGTCGAGTCGAGAGCAAGGCCCAGTCTCAACGACAGACACCCAGCAAGCAGTAGCACTTAAAGAAAGATTATAAAATAATGTATAAAAAATTAAAAGATGAACTTAACAAGAAACAAAAATATATGAAATATTTATTCATACTCTTTTTCATTTATAATAATTCATTTATTAATTCCCTAATCCCGCTCAAATTTCTCCCAGTGCCCAGAAAAGGAGCAGCCAAAGATCAGGCCAAAAGAGAAGTCCGGGGCGAGGGGGAGTGGCACAGACAGAGACGGCAATCAAGAAATCCCACTTGATACAAGTGCATTTATAAGACATTATAATGAGTTTTTATAAACTTAAACAGGGTCGCCAGCGAGCAGCCTTAGGGCGTCACTTAACTAGACGAAGCCCCGCTTCCAGCTCTCGACTCTTAGCCTTGGCTCCCTCGCTCCAGATGATCTCTGGACATTGATCATGATGAAGATCCTCAAGATCAGGCCGGGATCATCAAGATCATAATTGCTTATGCAGCTGGGTCAAGAGTTGAAGACCCCATCGTCCCCCATGCGAGCACATGTCACCACCATTTGGAGATTTCCCCTTTTTAATAGAGAAACAGAAAGAGCGAAAGATGGAGGAGACCCGAAAAGAAAGTGATCATGCCAGGAGTGATGATCGGCTGCGATCATGTCCGCTGCCATTTAGGCAGCAATTTCCATACATCTTCCAGTCCAGGCCAAGTCCGGGCATTTTCACTTGGAGCCTGGTCAGCAATCAACTGAACGATCGGCCAGCTCGATCGCTCTATTCAAGCGGCCGATGTATCATTTAGCGCATAACCCCAATACACCTACCAATAAACAAACAAGCCGAATGCCTAATAATTGTAATTTTCCATATTTTTGTCGAGTCTATGATCGGAGACGAATGCGATGAACTCAAACACGATCGGGCCCCCAAGGCAAAGGAGTCGTTTAAATGGCAGATAGAGACAGATATAAACACATGTACAGCAGGGGACAGAGAGGGAGTATATATATCTTTAAAATCTGTTAAGAATTATATTCTACAAAGTTACAAATAAATCTTTTAATATAAAATAAAATAATAATATTTTCTTTAATATTTTTAAACAGAAATTAAACATTATTTTGGCATACAGAGCTGAATATATATTTATATTTTTATATTTTAAATAGTCTCTTAATCTTTATATATATTTAAATTGTGTCTATTGTGTCTACCCCAACTGTTCCTATTTATCGATGGCGAGGGAGAGCATTAGACCATACATATTGATCAAAATTGATGATGTTGACACGAACTTTGAACGACTCTGATCGCCGTCCGCTTTCAAGGGTTTCTCAAGCGATTTTCATAAGTGATTCGGGCAACTCGTGTAGGAAACGACTTTAGGTTTCATCTCAAGTGAGAGTATCGCTCAATTGATATGTACAAAGGTATTTTTCGTTATGGATTTCGGGCTGCTGGAGCCACTTGAAATGCTTTTCACAGCCAAGATCGATGGATCGATCGGGCCGCTTAATGGAGCTAATTTCGAAAAGACCGGCTCTCGGAAATTGACATTTCGCCAGGCCTGAGACTGGGCCAGTTCATAGTTTTGTAATGCCGGACAAGCCAACAGGTTGGCGGCTGTCTGCCTCGAGAATTTAATTGTTGTGCTCTCGAAACACTCTGCCGTAGAATATTTGAGAGACAGGCCAAATAGTTACGAACTGCACTTTCGATCTGCCCAAAAATGGTCACCTGACCAGACGAAGGCCCAGCGTTAGCGCCAACTAACAACTGTCAGGTGCTCCAGCCTCAGCTCTAGCTTCAGCTTCAACTTTGACTACGGCTCCAGCTCCAGCTCCAACTCCATCCACTCGCTTGTGTGAGCCACGAGTCGCAGTTGAAGTTGAGGAAGGCGAAAAACAGGGAGTGTGGTCATGATAACTTTGCGATTAACTTCGCCAGCATCCAAAATAAATGTCTTACGATAAAGTTGGGATGTATATGTTAAGGCCATAAATAGAAAAGAGTTTTCTAATGTGGGAACTCAATTAGTTGCAGCTTAAAGTAAGCCAGGGAATTATCTTAAAAGTGATTCCTGGCATAAGTGTTTTGTATATCAAGCTGGAATCAAAGTTAAATTTATGGAAAATGCTGACGAAATTATATTTATTATTTATTAAGTTTCGGACTATTTAATAATAGTTTCGAAGATCCTTTAGTATTCCCATTAATTCATAAATAATTAGAGATATATCTTAACTATATTTTCCTCTATTTTATATATTTTCTCTCAAGAGTATTCTCCCCTTCGATCTGTCACCAATCTATCCCTTTCCCCATGGCATTTGCTTGTTGTCCTCGAAGCTGACAACATGTTACACTTTGGTCACCATAATGAGCCGTAATTAGTGACATCGGTGTATCTGCGACTATTGCAACTGACACTGCCGCGAGTGCAGCATCCAAGCAATGCGACTGCCATCGGTTGCGTGTGAAAAGTTGCGCGCTTTTTGATAATTGCCACAGAGCTGCTTCCACGTCTACGTCTGCGTCTTCTGAATCCATGTCTGTCTCGGCATTGCTGGACGAGGAGCTGGACACTCGGGTGGCCGAGAGTTGGAGGTGGCAGGCGATGGAGGAGCCGGACGTGCGATGACATGGCCATGTGTCAACGTCGTCTACGTTGGCGGCGGTAAATGTCAGTGCGAATGAAAGGAAAACTGATTACACTTGACAAGTTCAAATTGTTTAGGGACAGCGACACTAAAGACCGAGAGTGAAAGCCTCAGCTGTCGAAGGTTTTTTCTTCATCTTTATTTCGTTTGTATTTTGCGCTTCCCCCCGAATTTAGCCAACTTTTCCTTTAGTACTTTTCTCCCTGGCGAAAATCTGACCAGCAATTTCCCACCGCGGCGGGAAAAAAAATCTTAAAATGTCCACTGATTGCCGGAGCTTGTTGTTGGCCACATGCATGGCGGTTAAGGCCCGGCCCGAAGCTGCTGGCTAACGGTTAATACAGTCCATCATTATCAGAAATGCGTTTGCCAGCTCCCAAAGCCAGATCTCTGGCTAAGGTCAGTTTAGAGACCGAAAAATTGTTGCCCACAAAGTCCCCCACGAAAGAACAAAAACAACAAAATTACAAAAAAATATTCTCACAAGGCGCTGGCTGCACTGAAAGAAAAAAAAGAAGTCAAAGGGAATCCTAAGTTATTGTAGCAAATTCCTTTCACAATTATTTTTGAGCCCTTTCATAACTAGGGTATCCATTTCCTTAACAATATAAATTATAATCCAATATTTTTCTTGGTTTTTCCTACCAAATCCCTTAGCTTTTGGCCAAGTGCATGTCTGGCTGGCTGGTTCTTGGCCAGGGAAGAGCTTGACTACATGAAACAGGTGTGGCACGTCGCAAAAAATGAACAAAAAAATAGAAGGAAACTGGGAGGAGAGGTCTGCTGCCTGTGATGCTGCTACTCCGGCTGACTGGACCAAGACTCTTGGCCCACAGAGGGTGCGAGTGTGTGTTGCTTTTGGCCAGGTTAGAGCTCTCTGAGGTTGGCGACGCTTTTACCGCACGTTCGTTATTTTTGAGGTCACAATATGCTGTGTGCTATGTTCTGCACAGGGAGAAGTGATATAAATTTTGGGTTAATATTTCAATATAAATATTTATTGTTAATGCTTGCTGTTAATAAAGAAATTGAAAAAGTTTAGAGTCTATAAATTGTCTGCATTCAGAAATTTTCTTTAAATTTTCAAGGAAATAATGAACTGGAAAGTGAACAATTTAAACCTCTTTTTCAATGCTTCCCAAACTTATTCCCAGTGTAGGTGTGTGGCTGGGCATCAAGAGACAACGACTGGCAGTCGAGGACCGCGGGCTGATCATTGCTGGAAATCTGCGGACGGGCTTGTGTTTGTTTGTCGCCTCTAATGAAACACGCGACATGGAGGAAGAAATAAAAAATAAAGGGGGATGCCCACACACACACATGCTCACACACATATACACACTGGCACACACTCAACTTTGACCCGGGTCAGGGGGCACAGGCAGGCTTGAAATTAAAAAAGATAACTCAGATGCGAAAACAATTGATAGTCACAGATATTAAGCTTTGACAGCAGAAAATACGATAGACACGGCCCGATAAAATTTACTTTGCGCCAAGTCAATTAAGGTTATACTCCTTAAGAATCTGCCAGATCTGGGAGGGGAGGGGAGATCCGTGGAGATCCGCGGAGATCCGCAGGTGAAGATCCCCTGTCAGAGGTGAGGAATCCTCGGTTTAACGAACTGCCGCGTGAACTGAAAACATTTATAACATATCGTATATTCGTATGAGTTCTTTGTATGATTGATGGGCCGAGTGCATTGTGCATGGGTTTTGAGCTAATTTATAACAACAATCGGGGGATTTGTATGCCGCCTGTCAATATGGAATCAAAAAGCGTTGTATAAAATCTCAAACTGAACGGATCGGAACGGGACGATCCTTTTGTCTGACTCCAAAAAGATCGCTTTGATTGGGCGTATTTATTTTTTGTTTCTTTCCGGCAATCGTTGAATGCGATGAGTAATGGATGGAAAAGTGGTTGTATTACCAAAAACTCAAGCTGTGCGAAAAGCAAAAAACAACAAAAAATACTCACAACACAATAAAAGGAAGAGCCAAATCGAAGGAGGGCAGTGCCAACGACACTTTACACCTCCGATGATCCGTCATAACTTTTAACACATGATATAATTTTGCATGGATTGTCGGCCATGACTTCTTGATTGATGACTGTCTCTTCACCCCGACAGATCCGATGGGCCGATCCCCTACAGATCTTGAAATTAGTACAACAAACTCAACGTAACTGTCAATTATTGGTAATTGGATTTTCAATCAAACAAAAACTCCTTTCGAATAGCCCCAAAAAAAGGTCGAAGTACCCTGTTATGATATACTGCTTTCGAAGGGGATTTATGGAGATTTTACTTATTATTTAATATAACTTTTTTACAATTTACTAAATAAAAATAAGTTATACACAAAAATGTTGTTTATTTAAAGAACTAAAAATGATTTAAAATATTTATAGATATCTCTAGAATTTTAGGAAATATTTTAATAATATTTTAAGATATATTTCAGCAAGCAAACAGGCAGTAAAGATACCTTTACAGGGTATTCATTGTGGTTTATAGCCTTTATAACTCTCCCTCTCCCTCCTTCCACTATTTCGATTTGTTTTACAAGCATTTCGTGAGCTGTACAAAACACTTTCAATAACAAGAAACCGAGAAACAAGCTAAAACAAAAAATATTATTATTCGTTAGCCCTCGCCGATGCACCGCAATGATAAGAGACTTTAATTGATTAGGTTTTTGTTTCTCCGTTGATTATTGAAACCATTTCACTGTTTCCAATTCCCACGCCAGCATCGCAGGGAAAGAGTCTATGATTTATTATGCACAAGAAAGGGAAAACAAATACTATATATCGGACACGGCGTTGGATTTTGATTTGGGCGATCGTGAGGCTATACGTTGGCCAGTGCGGGGCTGGCGGAATGCGGAAATTTCTACTGGGCTAATACGCAGGTGTTGGGGCTACCGCCCCCTTGCGTGAAATATGATCTATGAGCGCTGGAAATAAATCCATGGCATGACCTCAGACATCAAACTTCGACACTCGAGAAACTCATCACGATGGAGCTCATTAACAAGAAGCTGGCTGGTGGCTGGCTGACTGGCTGGCTTTGTGGTTTATGAATAATCCCCCCCGTTTATTAATCAACCAAGATCCATGAGTGTATGTGTTTGATTGCAAATAGACGATGATGCTATTATAATGATCGCACTATTAGGGATTACAAACAGCTGACGGAAGAAGCCTTTCGGCTGGACCCACAACGAAGTTTCCTTTCCGGCCACTTCCTGAAACTAAACGCCGTGGCAGCCGATGACAGCCTAATTTCAGGGCAATTAACCCGGGGGATGATCGGTAGCCTAATGAGTGTATCAATAACCTGAAAACCGAAATACTCGTACCCGAAACTAAACTACCGGCTACTATTTTACGGTCGTTCTGGTGATCTTGACCATGAAATCGGCCATATGTTGTCCTACTATTTTAGGGGGAAACTCCGTTCGGGGCTGCATCTTCCCTCTGGCCGAAGAAACTTTCTCTAATCGCCGCGCGTCGGACAGGAAGTTTCCCCAGCTTGTCCTTTTTGGGAAAACTGTTGACATGTGACACGACTTAGGGCTAAGGCAGAGGGGCTCAAATGCATATTTAAATAAGCCTTTTGTTGGCACACACATACGCATTTTCCGAGCTCTCGAAAATCCAGCGACTTTGCTAAGTACACACGCACAAGGACTTAGGGATAAACTCTATCCTGGCAGGGATTCGGGTTCAGTTCAGTTTATTCCTAATTACATGCGTGAGCGCTCTAAATGCGCAAAATGCCGAAAGGCAAATATTATTGCTTGTTTAGGCCGGGTCGCCTGGCTAATGACAATTGCTGTTTATATTCATGATTTCTGCATTATTTTTTCAACTAAACATTGGAAATTTTAATCTGCGACACACGCTCTTTTCCTCATCTGCGGCTTAGTCAGGTTTGTTCTTTTTACTTTTATAGTTTCCTCTCTCCTCTGGTTGGTTTTAATGATTTTGTTTCTTTATCCTTCGGACATCTCCTTTTTGCGGCCACACCCCTCTGCCTGTACATAATACATTTTTATACTCCAGCGTTGACGGCTGTGGGCAACATCTGGAGTTAGGAGGAGTTCTGGAGTTATGGAGGAGTTATTAGTTAGGAGCTCCGTGTGCGGTCAGGCTAATTGAGTGATCAAGCGTGAGGGTCAACAGTTAGGGCCGATCAGCAGCCAAGACCCAGTCCAGAAGGGAAACGGCAACAGCCGTATTATGGCAGTTAAACTGCTTCTTAATTGCCAGTTTTCGTTTCGGAAAACTAACAAATTTTGACAGCATCAAGATTTAGCTGGGTACAAAAAGGGGGAAGGGGCATTTAAGGATCTTCGTTATCTTGTTTATATCAAGGATTTAACATTGAAGTAATACTAGAAATTTCTGACAGCTATTTTAGGCTGAATAACTTTAGCAAAATGATAGTATTTAATCAAATTTTTTTATTTATATTTTATATTACTAATATTTTCATTTTCTACTTTATTTGTTTAAATAAAACTTTATCCCTGACCCAAGTGTATCCCTCCCACTTCACAGTTTGCTTAGCAATTAATATTGTTATGATTGGAAGTCCAAGATCAAGCAAATAACTCAATTCTCTGGGTGTTTTTGTGTTTGATGACATCGAACAATTAACCACACAATCGCCCGATCGTTTATTTTGCAATTATTATCTATATATAATATATACAAATATATTTATGGTGTTTTTTTTGTTGTTTTTTTTTTATTAGACAAACAGTCGACACACCCAAAGTGCATCTATCGCCATCTTTTCAGCTCAACTCCGGGGCTCCGTCGACGGCAACTGTCATTAACAACGTTTAGCGTTTTTAGCACAATTTGCATTAACAATACCCCAACAAACACACACACACATACACACGTGCGGATCTGGTCAATAAACAATATTATATAAAGGCATCAAATGGGGAGCCTTTGGAGGTGCAGAGTTCTGTCTCGCATCTGCCAGAGTCAGAGTCAGAGGCGAAGTCAGAGCCCATACAAAAATGGAGCTGCGATCGATTGGCACGCTGGAAGTTTGGAGCGATGAGCTGCATCACGACTCGGCCATACGAATATTCTAGAAGAAAAATCTTATTAAAATTTTATTGCAACAAAATGGAAAAGCTAAAAACAGAAAACTGAAAACTGGCATCGCCTAAGCTTCAGCTAAAAACGGAATTCGTGCGCATCAAACAGCTTCAGTTGAGGTTTTTGTATCTTTTGTGTGTAGCGGAACACCTGCTTGGATGCGAAGCTGAGGCTTCTCTGATTCTGACTATATAATACACTCGAAGGAAATTTAAATCGCCCATTAATAAGATGGGTTTTAAATTTATAATTAATTTGGAATTTGAAACCAGAATACCTCCCGAAATGGAGACTTTTCCTAAACAAATTTGCTTAGATTTAAGGCAAATATAGGTTTAAAAAACTGAATAATAATTTCAAACTAAACAAATAATTTTAATATTTAAAAAGAAACAATTCCAATTTTTTTTATATTTTTCCTACAACTTTATCATAATTTTCTTAAAGCGTAAAATGACGTCCAGTGCAGTGCAGCTGGCGAGCGGATTGTGATGCATCAGAGTTGAAGCTGGCAACTGGCTAAGACGACTCCAGCGACTCCGACGACCTTCTTACCGCCCCGTCCAAACAGAAACCGCCCCATCGGGCCAATTGTGCTGCAAACGCGGCGCGACCTTAGTCATTTGTCAGCCCGAACTGGCAACCTGGGAAAGAAACAGCACTCCGAACCCGCAGCAGTGCCACAATAATGCACTGTGCCACTGCCACTGCCTTTGACTTGGCTTTGCCACTTTCCTGGCCGACATTGCCTTTGTCTTGGCCAACTAAATATCATTGGGTCAAGTTCGTCCCGGGCCCCAGAGAAAGAAAAATATGTACGGGCCCAAAGCAATCGATCTGCCAAATTGGATTCCAGTGTGGTGCCAGCAGGAAAATTGAAAACATATTTTATACGATTTTCCCGGCTAATCGCCGGCCTTTGATTTATACATTTTCATAATTTTATTGTTGGCACGCAGTCAACGCCTCTATCCAGCGACCGGGCGCAAGTTCATCTCTGGGTCTTCGTGTCATGGTCTGGCCAAGATAAATGTATGATTCACTTCAAGATGATTTGCTATGCCATGTCTAAGGGGTTGCGGGGAACGAGGAACTAGGAGCTAGAAGCCCAGTGCAGGTGCCAGCATCGCCCCACATTGCAGTTTTGGCCAACTTGTGGGCCTGGCCAGGCCGTTTTATTGCCCACACTTGGTACCTTGGCCCGGCGGCTACTTTCTCACATAAACCTGTGGAAATGGGAAATGGGAAAGGCGGAAAACCAAAGGCAACGAATTCGGAATGCTCTGGGTGTTGAGTTGCTAGAAGAATTCCATGAAGATATACAGTTAAGGTACAAATAAAACAAATTACATTTTATAATTTCTAATTTTCTTTGGACTATAAGAATCAATTTCTGGCCATATCCCCAAAGATTACCAACTCTTGTACCCACGATCCCAATTAAGCCATCTTGGACTGCCACTCATCGGCGAAATCCAGAGTACAGAGAGGGGCCATTCAGGGCGAAGCATTTCTCGCAATCAGCTGTGAAAAATCTTACCCCATTTATGGCCCACTAAAATGGGCCGAAAAAGTAACACAGGTCGAAACCGAACGCCATTCACAGCACACAGCATCTTCGGCGAGGAGAGACCCCCGGTTCCCGTGATGTTATGAATTTAATGTACAACCATTATGCATAAATTCACGAAATTCCAGCACCCAGGCGATGAGAGTGAACCGAAAGCTTTGTTTTTCTGGAACACCGCTGGACCGTTGGACCCACCGACCGACTGCTTTTATTTACGAGTATTTATTTTCTTTTCTGGAGGTTAAAAACCTTTCGCACCTGGCACCACCGAACAGCGAGAGCAACAATTTCATAGTCCATTTGGCTGTGAGGTGTTAATAACACAACAACAAAGGCGTTACAATTACACATTGAAATCGGTCCGAGCGGACAAAGTTTGGCTTTTCTTTGGCCGCCGATGTGTGATGTCAACTCCGGGCAGGTTCCCACCGATCCCGGGCTGGGATCACTGCTTGGGACAATTGTTAAATATGGCATTTTAAAGTTCGACTCGTTCACATTTTATGGCCACACATTTGCCCCAAAAACAAATTATAACAATGCCCGACTTTTGTGTTAAAAGGGAAATGGTAATGGCGGGCTTTCCAGACAAAACGGAAGCTGTTCTCGGACGAGTGAAAATACCGGGGCTTACTAACTGGTCCGCTCCATAAACTGTAGGATTAATTCCACTTTCTGGGAGCTTCGTTTGGATTGCCGGATTGTCGAGCAATTTGTTTGGACCACATTCAAAGCTGATTGATATCACCTCGGGGCAGCGACTGATCTGTCAATTTATCACTGTCCCCGCCATGGCAGGGTGGAGGGGAAAGCCGGAGACGAGTTGCGGCCAAAATTGATCATCGCACAGTTCGCCCCATTGACAATCATAATTAATTTGATTAAATTCAAATTCGCGCTCGTAGAACGGGGACAGAGAGCAAAGGCAGCCGATGCTGGCCGAAGCGGACAAAACAAATATAAACATGGCTATGGTGATATGGCCAGCAGATCACATTTTTCATCTGACGAAATTAACATTTCTGTTTTCGTTAATTTTGGCATGTGGCGGCGACCCCTAAGGGTCAAATATGATTTGGTTTCAAGTTTTCCAAACTCTTCAAAAACAAATCGATACCAAAAACAGATCAATGATCTCATTTGCATACATCTGTGTCGGTATGCAAACCGAAACCGAACCGAAAATACAACTTAAACAAAAAATAAAAGAATAAAAAATCGAAATAAAACCACTGAGGCTGCCAAATGTGAAACATGCAAAGAGCATCGAGCATCGAGCATCGAAATGCCGCAAGGTGGAAATCAATTTTGTTTTCTTTCGTTTCTTTGCTGGCTTTCAATCAAAATCAAACTCGGTTGAGAAATGAATTAAGGGTCCATAAAAACGTTGACGAAGTTTATATGCTCTTGAAAAGAATTAATGGCTAAGAGTTTTGGGAAAATTTTAAAGTAGGTTTGGATTATTGAAACTAGAATATTTTTAAAGAAACCCAAAGATAGTATTTCAGCAAAATTATTATAATTAATCCATCATTATCAAATCTCCACAATTATTATCATTTTATTTACCCTAAAATATATATAATTTCTCCTTTTAATCATCATCATCATTACCTCAGCCATTCCAGAGTATTTCTAAAGACAGAATTCTATCGAATCGGAATCGAGTCAGCGGCAGCCCTCAACAACGAGGCAAATTCAAATCGAACGCATAAATTAGTCAGAAATAAGCGCGAAAACGTGTTTTAAATTTTTGTTTTCATTTCACGCGCCGAATCAAAGAATGATTCGAACTGAAACCAAAACCAAAATTCGAGAAACGAACCGAAAACCAAAAACCAAAAATGAAATGAAACGAGCGGCGAGCACTCATGTCAGTATTTGTCAAAAATGTAAAAAAATGCGGCTCTGGTTGTTGTTGATTTTGGCATTGATTAATGCATTTATAATTAATTTATTGTGTGCACAGTGTTCGAGCCAAAATAAAGGTAGCCTCCTGCATGACACAAGTTTTTCCTTCTTCTTTTTTTTTTGTGTGTGTTGAAACTGGAGCTGGAAGCGGAGCCGAAACTGGATGGATACAATTTGCCTGTAACCTAATTTCAGCAGAAATATTTATATTGATCGAAAGGGGCCCGATCATGCTGGGCCAGAATACAAATCGGCCGGGTGATTGATGATGATGATGGCCGAGTGTCAGGACGATTCGCATTCTGCAAGTCACTCGAAATTCGAGTCTAAACGGCGGCAAATGGCAAACGATGAAAATCCTGGCAAAAGTCACATACATTAGAACGCATTAAAGTGTAACCAGAAAGGGGCGAGTCCTGCAGCGGAAAGGCAAAAGGAAAGAATGAAGGAAACCCCTTGAGCCTTTCCCGCCGCCAATTGTTGCAATTGTAAGGCAGCGATTTCGTGAAAAACAACACTCGAAGAAATACATATATAGCTCTTAACAGAGAAGCCATATAAAAAGAGATATTACTATGTCACAGTCTGAATGTCTGAAAAATAGAAAATATTTTATATAACACAAATGTTGCTTTAAAAGGACTCTTTATTTAACTTTGAAATTAAAACACTTAATAATTTAATTTAAATTTTCTTTTTAGAACCTTTTACAACATTATTTACAGTGTAGCTTAATAGAAGGAAAGCAGAGAAAGAGGCCTGCTAGCCAGCCTGCGTACCCATAACAAACAAATCAAGAACAAACAATTGCCGGGGATAATCTGTTGCTCACCAAGGATTAGCAGGCACTTCCTTTCTTCTCTCCCTCTCCTTCTCCCTTTAACCATATGCAAATGCCGAGGGCTGAGGACCGAAATTAAAGCATGAAAATTTGTGAAAAGTATCTGGCTGAGAGTGCGGGTGCAAAGGAAACCGCAAGACGAAAAACCGCAGAGGAAACCGGCGAACTGCTTCTGGTAAGGGCCTTGTAATGGGTTTAAAACACCCCGTTTTCCATTTTTCCATTTTCCGCCAAAGGAAACCTCAACTTCGGAGGCGTTTACCGGCCGGAGGACAGAAGGGGTTGACGTTGCTTCCCACAGAGAGGCAAACGGGATGATAACGAGTTGCGGGTTTCCTCTGTGTGTTGTTCGGGCCCCGTCGTAAAACAGCAAATTGGATTAACTTCTGTGACATTTTCCGGCAGAAAGTCAAAATGGGATAAGACGATGCGCAAAGAGAAAGCGGGGAAAAGTGGGAAAATTAGTATAGAAATCGTATTGAGCCACGATCTAAACCGGCAACGCCCAGTTTTAAATGGCAAAGGAAATACTTACATCTGCAAAATATTTCATTAAAGGAAGGCCTTTGGCAAAGAGAAGCCTTAGTTGTTGTGGGAACTGAATACAATTTTGTATATTTTCGAAGGATTCTGGGAACGCAAAGGATCATTAGGAATATGTATTCGAGCCTTAATACAAACATTGTAAACCTGGCTCATGAATATCAATTAAAGTTTTGCTTTTAGAAAATTTAAGAAACTTAAATAATCAATACTATATAAATTTATGGAGCTATAGGGTTGGATCATTTCTAAATAAAACAATAAAAAAAACTAGAAGGATATAAAATAACTATGTAAATGCCATATTTAGTTGCTTAAGAAGACTTGCATCATCCATTAAATATCTTTGCCACATCATTTTCAATTGGCGATACATAAACCGGCGTATGCTAATTCCATCATTAAATATCAAATATCTATTTATGGTACACCGAAGGGTAAGTATCGAATCCCGCTCGAAGAGCCGGGGTTTTGAATATTCATGGACCACTTTATGGCCAGGCGTATTATCAACGATGACTACTCTCGGCCATCAGGTGTACCGGCGACTGCAACTATTCAATTTTGTAGATCTTGGGCATAAAGATGGCTAATTATAATTTATACTTAGCGATTAGCGGTGCGGCGGCAGCACGAGTGTAATTTCCAGAAACTAAGCTATTTATGATACATTAATCCCGCTCATAGCTGCACTTGAAGAAATTTTACTGGCATAATCAATTGGATATTTTAAAGGATATTTAATGTTCTAAATCATATCTTTTGAAGTCCGTTTTATATATATTATAATCGCTTTCTAATGAAGAAAAGCTACAAATTTCTATCATCTATTTTAAGAAGCATATTCCTCCATATCGCCTCCTGTTTTATATGAAATACAAGCAGCTAATGAACTGCACTTCAATGAACTACTATTTTCTTTCTGTGCATCCCCATGTTTGTCTCTCTTTCGCGCCAGGGGGCGCCAGCTAACAATGTTAGTAATATCGTAAAATGCCTTATGGCTATCAGCAGATATCGCATTTAATGATCGAAACTGTGACAGCTTGACAACTGCCAAGCGGGCGAAAAAACTAGTGGAAGATGCAAAACAACAAAAATAAAAAGAAGAAAAACAGCGGCTTAGACCGTTAGTTAGGAAAACTCCATCACTTGCCCAGCGACTATGTCCCTCTCTTTCTCAGCCTCCTCTGTCTTTCGCACTTTCAATCCAGTTCGTGGGGGAGGGAAAAACTAAAGGGGGGCATAGGTGTCATCGATAGACCACGCCCACCGCCAGCCGCTAATACGATTTCAATGAATGCGTCTGTGTGGAGCGATCGCTCTCATTGATCGCTCTCGTTCGTATGGGTCCCTCTCGGCCAGCTGCTCTGCATTGGTCAGCGGAACGAGAACATATATGTGTGCCGGGTGTATATAGCATATAGGCGATGGCCATATAGTCCGGTCTCGTTTTCGCCCACGGCAAACGGGATCGGATCGTTTAACTATAACACCCGACGACGACTGGATCACGATCGGTGTTGGGCATCGGTGTTGGTGAGACCCGCTCTCGCTGACCGAATACTGATACACTAGCTGCTCTCCCTGAGCCATCTGTGTTAGCCAGGTGAGTTGGCATACTGGTTATAACGGTGCTCCGATTGTGTTAATCGAGCCAATCAAATGTGGTAACGAATACTCCGAGCAGCTCCCAAGCGAGTGTATGTGCGAGTGTGTGAAGTGAGTGTAACACTCAAATGCCACACAAAATGGTGAGAGAGTGAGTACAAAAAAGTAAGCTAGGCTTGAGTACAAATCAATGAATTTTTGGGTAAGAATATTAAGAAGTATGTATATTAAAGATTTCATTTAGAGAAAATATTTTAAATATTTTTAAAATATTCTAGAATCATTTATTTTCACCTCATTAATTTGAGAACAATTTAAAGACTCTATATAACAGCATTAAGTCATTTAAACCACGCTGAAATTTAAAAAATGCCACTTAAACCTTATAAATGTTGATAGAAAAGAGTATTTCGCTTATTATTCATATTTTTATTGCTTTCTGAAGTAATCAAGATCCCAAATATCAAAATTAATAGATTTATATTGCCTCTAAAATGTACAAATATAGTCTGCAGATGATGAATCTTAATGAATCTAAGATAATCAGGCTTGGAATGATTTAAATAGTATTTTATTTTTAATTATAAGCCCTACAAACTTTAAAATGAAATATTTTATTCTTTAAAAAATTCTAAAAACCAGATTACCCCTGATTTAATTACAAGAAGAGCTTCAGCATAAGAACAATTAAAGACTGACTTTAATATTTATTAAACACAAGAAAATTGACTCAAATATGTCTCAAAGCCTCAACAGAGCTCTGTTAAGCCTTAACAGCACTCCAAAATGCGGCTCACTCAAGCCGGCTCTCAGGCTTAGACTCTCTCCCTCTATCTTTTTCTGGCTCAGGGGGTTGAGTGTACATGGGTATCGAACCGTTAGAGAGAATCTTCTTCCTCACACACACACACACAGGCGGGGAAGCACATGCACTCGGGCCGAGTTTGTCGCTTAAGTCTTTTGTTTTTGTTACTGCTTCTTGTTCCTCCTTCATCCACTACTGCTGCGACCAGTTTGTAGTTTTTGTTTATAGCAGTATCATCTCCGAAGTTGTTGTTGTTGCTGCCGCCGCTGCTGCTGGCAGACTGGCAGAGTCTCTGTGGTAGCTCCGAAGTTCCAGCTCAGTTAGCTACCGAGCGTCGCTGTTGTTGCTGTTTCTGCGCCGCTTTCAGCTGCTGTGCTCGTCGCTCGTTCGTCCGATTCGGATGATATTGCCAAGCATCTGGGTCTCAGTCCGAGTCCGAGTCCGACTCCGTATCCGAATCCAAATCCCCGAGCCGCCAGCCGCAAGCCGCGATCCGCGAGTTGCGAGTCGCAGAGGTCTGAGCATTTTGCAGAACTGCTTAACATCAGTCTTTAGTGATAGCTCGCGCTTCTTGCTCGCACGCTCGATCGCACGTCGCCGCTGTCGCTGTTGCTGTCGCTCTCGCAGTTGTGTGTGCCGCCGCTAAAAGAAAATAACAAAACAACAAACCCCAGCTAATGCCCTAAATAATAACAATAAAATAAAAGAAATAATTACATTACATAAATTACTGCGTTAATATAAACAAGCATATATCAATTTGTAATCCTATAAAGAGCCAGTGAAAAGCGGAAGAAATCGCACAAAGATGTGCACTATTCATAAAACAAACTGCTAATAAATTTCTAAATAATTGTTTATAAAAAAATAAATAAATATAATAAATTGAAGCAAATAAAAACCACAATTCTATAAACATTATACAAATGTAAAATATTATCCCAAGCCAAATTTTAGCTCATGTTTTCCACTACTCACTTGTGATATTTCCCTTGCTTAAAAATCACATACACACTCACTAAGATAAAGCCACAGAGATATATGGGCAGATATATATATATTAAACATGCTTCACGCTCGCCTAAAGTTCTAAAAGTCAAGTGCAATTTAAGCAAAAGCCACAACAACAACTCTATACGCTCAAGTGACGTTTTATTGGCGCAAGGTGAACGAAAAACAAATAATAAAAAAACAAAAATCAAATAGAAAACAACGGATGAGAGAGTTCAGAATGTTAGAAAAAGTCGACCCTAAATGATTTTCATACTAAAGCCGCAAGTGCGCAAAAAACTAAAAGTAGGAGAACCCAGAAACTATAACCAAAAATAAATTGGATTAACTTGGAAGGCTAAACACGGCCAGTAAAAGCAGGTGAGTTCAAAGGGTCACCAGCGACTAGGAGGGGGGCTCAATCTCCAGAGAAACGGAACAATCATTTCGGCTTCTCCGAGACACATCCATCATGCGAACATAAAAATGGGGACTGTGATGGGGATCACAGCCGGAGGAGAGTCACAGAGTTGGGGAACATGTGAATTTCATTAACGAATAGAATTCATAAAAACAAAAAAATCAAAAGGAAGATGGCGATGCCAGATAACGCTTGACAATCCGACTAACTGACGAACTGTCCGCGACTGTCGCGCTTTGTATGATTTAATTATACAGACCATATAGACACACACCTATACGCCGATGAGACGACTTTGTGAGAAAGTTTTCTCTCGCCGCTTTGTTGACCAGTGCACTTTTTAGTATGGCCATAAAACATGGCTAGATCAACAGGCACAACAGGCCAGAGCCAGAGCCAGAGCAAGGGCAGGGCAAATAAACTTTACGACTATATAACAGAATCAATGTAAGTCAAGTGCGAGCGATATATAGACACCATATAGTCGCCGCACACATGTTTGCTTTATAATGCAAATAGCGTGTAAAGCTTTATTTGCCAGAATATTTGTTACAAAAATCCAAAAAGCAGCCGAGATCAATGGGGAATGGCATTAGCCAAGGCACTGAACGAAATTAATGGCGGGAAAAAATAAGGAACCTCCCACGATCTAATTGTAAAAGGCCTCAAGTCATTCATTAATATCATAACCCCGATTTGATTTATTAATAAACAATTAGAACTTTAGATTCTCTGAGTAATTTACATTTCAATGTAGATCTGAATAATATTTCAACCCAAAGGCACAATGATAATGAAAGGTTTTTTTTTAAATATTTTAATAAAGTAAACAAATGCAAATACAAAAGCTTAAGAATTATAGGGTTTGGATGCAAAGAAAATCTATTTAAAAGCTGCTTTTTAAATAGATTTTGTTTAGAAAATATCATTATTTTTATGGATACTTTTCTGCTAGTGCATTTTGCTTGGACTCGCTTGCAGGCCAATGAAGAATCTAACTTGGATTGCCTTTGCATGTGTCGCAAATATTGACAAAGCCCATGTACTCGTACTTATGGCAAGTGCCTTGTAAGTTTGCTGTGTTCTACAATCCGCCAAGTGTGCACTTATTCTAGTTACCTGGGGCAGACAATCATCTTTACTCACAGGTTGTTTTTTGCTAGCACCTTTCGAGATCACAGCCCAAGCCTTTTTTCTTCCCCGTTCCTACATCCCCAGGACACTGACAGGAAATGTTTAAGCCAACGAGTTTTTCTTGAAATGTTGATCCCTTTTATTTTTAAAATAATTTATTATATTAACTTGAAAAAATCTTTAAGTCGTTTAAAATAATATAATTTGAATACAAATCATTGGAATTCATATGAATATATAATCAAATAATAATAATAATTGAACCATTAATAAATGTGACACATTAGGACAGGCAGATCACATGAAATACTGATAATAATTTAACTTGTAAATTACTTACTGATTACTGCTAAGCTACTAGTAACATGCAAGTAATTCATTTATGTTCTTTATAATTATAATTAAAGATATTGATTCCTAGGCAAATGTTACTCCAAATCAATTCAATTATGTTCAAGACTTCAAGTTCCTCAAAAGATTTAAACAAGAAGGAACTGAAGAAACTTAGTCCTCAATTATATAATCCATACTTCTTTTTTGAAGTGTACCTGGACGTATGACGTTCCCGAGTTGGCTGGGAAATTAACACATCAAGGTCGTGTGCTGACTTAAACATCCTTAAGGGGTCCGAGGCCGGAAGACAACAATCGCTGCGAAAGGAGAGCGGCAGGGCAGGGGCGGGGGGCTGAGTGTGAAAGTATTTAGTACGGACGCGTTAACAGTGGCAGCAAAACAAGCATACGAAATATCAAATGCAAATGTGGCAAGCAGGCCACAGAAAACACCTGTTGTCAGTTAACATGCCATCTCGTTTGCGGGGATCCAACCTGGCCAAGTCTTCTGCTGCCTTCGGCCAGGAGTGTGTCTCGGTGACTCACGTTCCGTGGGGGGGTTCTGGGCTCTGCGAGATGTGAGCCAACAGATTGTTATGTTGATTCAACGGCCGCTTTTTAGGTGCAGCTAAGCAGCTTCGTTGTAAAAATCGATATATATTATTTGCTATTATTATTATTATTGTTATTATTCGCTGGCAGCGTTCAGCGGACTAAATGTCAGAAAGCCACACTGATTTAGAGCGGATCTTCAAGTAGAATCTCCTCGATTAAATGTGTGCGGTTCAAGATCAGTTCAGAACAAATTATGGTTATCATAAAAGAGTCGATAAATATCTATTGGCTAGAAGGTATTTCTTTGTAGAGCCAATAAAATGTGGATGTGGGCTTGCAAATAAATTCTAGTAGAGCATTAAGGCATTGAAAATGTCTCTAAGGAATTACAGAATTTGAAGACGTGAACAGATACTGTCTGCAGAATAGTTAAGGGTATTTATTTAAGGGTTTATATTTAACTAACAATCGATTTACTTTAACCCAATTATTTCCTCTTACAGACCTTGCCGTTGAGCACTCTGAGCTCAGCGAACCCAGACTATCATAATGATGAATCAGGATAATCCATATGCGGTAAGCAAACTCGAATTTTATACAGATTTTACAATAAGATATGCTTCTCAACAATAAACTCGAATAAAATAAACCAACAAAACTTTATATTTTACGAGCCAAATATTGAGCAAAGTAATAAAAATGTTTACGACAATAATAATTTCATATGCGACATCATGAGGGCAAGACAATTTGTGCGTTGAAAATCTGGCAGAAGGCAGCAGGCAGCGCTGATAATATATGTTTGATATGGCCCCAAAAGCATCAGCAAATCAAAGCGCTTCCGCATTTTCGAATATGGGTGGAAAATGAATTTATGAATTATGGGGTTTGGGGCATGCATAATTGCCCAGCAAAAAAACAACAACAGCACTAACAATGCGACTGAAAGACAGCGACGAAAATTGTGAGTAGCCTAAACCAGTTTACACAGAAATCTGGCTAACAACGGCGAAAATATTTAAATGATGTCATAATTTAAATAGGAGAGAAGAAAAAATAAAACTCATAATAATCATAATACAAATACGAACTACGTCAAGTATTCCCAAGACTCACCTGCTCGGCCATTTGTCTTCGATCGCCCGGCTTGAAATTAATGCAGATCAATTAGTTAATGCTAAGCGAATTGCGTCGTCTCTCCCCGAGCAATCCACATGCATAATTTAAGGCTTATTGTCTAGGAGGAGGGCAGCCTCCGAAATATCGGAGACGAAGAAAACACCTAAGTTGCTGCTAACATGGCACTAAATGTCAATATTTGAATATTAAATTTTATTTAAGTGCGTTTTTTATGATTTTAAGCTGATTTTCGTTTAGTCGATCAGTCGGATGCCGGCAGATGCCGAAGAAGACGCTCAGGCTGAGGCTGAGGCTGAAGCTGAGGCTAAGCCAAAGCCAGACCAAAGCATAGGCCAAGTCACAGATCTCACAGCCAAAAGAGGCGGTCCCGAGGTAGTGTTAATTAGCTGAAATGTGAGACGATAAACTAAATGTTTGATTAAAATGAAGGCAACAACAGCGGCTCGAATTTGGGCCACATTTCTGAAGATGTCGCTGCCTCTTCGAACGGCAAGTTGGTAGCATTAGCCAATAAATTTATGAATATGAAACAAGTTGGGGGCCGTTAAGGAATTCCACTGGCAAACAGAAGCACAAGGAGTAAGAATTCCAACTAAATTATTCGGTATTTGGAATGAGCTTTCAATTGGTCTCAAATTTAAGTTTATTAAAATAATGTGGAGAACATGAAATCGATACCTCAGTTAATAATGAATATTAGAAAATAATATTAATAAATTCAATCGAATTTTTTCGGAAAAAATGGCATCAAATTTCTGAATAGCCATCATTATTTATGCATATTAGAAACGAATAAAAATAAATTCCAATTAATATAAAATATACACCAGAGCGAGGCGGATTAAGTTACTATATTGCATTCGACGGGGATTAAGAATGAGACATTAATAATATGGAGCAGCTAAAACAAAATTGTATTTAATAATGAATTAATTCTGGAAATTCTCCGTAGTATTTATATAATTCTATAACCTAGAGGAAAGTTTTTCTTGCATAGGAAAATATTCTCATCTAATGAGAACTTCAGTCACACAAAACCAAGCAAAAGATACACAAATCTGCATTAGCTGGCCATAAATGTTCGAAGTCTTTTAATGTTCTCGCTACATCTCCATATTGCCACGACCTTCGATACAATCACGCCTCCGAAATCCCGTTGATGACACGACGCTGCGGAAAAAGAAAACTAATTTCCAGCAGGGGGAGGGGAGCCTGGGAGGCGGGAGGATCCGCCTGAAAATGCATTACAATGTTGTGATGTATGTGAGAGAAGCTCACCTGACTGCCGGACCGAGACTTGGTTCCCATCTTCGGTCCGACTTTTGGGGCACACGCATCTGGGGGCTTTGGCAAATCTTTTCTATTTGCATTGGCAGCAGATGAAGAGGCTGCTGATGCTGCTGCGACCACGACTGCCATGGCTTCTTCGACTGCTGACCATTTTGGTCATAAACATTTGCGTAATGGATTTTTTTCATATTTTCGTGTGTGTCGTTCTCCTTTGCGGCTGCCAGCGGGCAAACACACAAAGTAAATTAATTACGAGCCATGCCAAAGTGCATATTTCCACGTTGGAAAATTCTTTCAAACAGAGGCGGCTTCACCAGCAGCAGCAGTGGCAGTGGCAGACAAACAAAAAAAATGAATTATAAATGCCCAAAAACTAAGAAAGGAAAACAGAAGCAGCAGGCAAATTAGCGAGAGCCCAAAATCTTACACACACCGAAATGTAATTACTGCACTTACCCGGCGACTCTCTTGTGGCTTTGTTGCAATTTTCGTGGTCGGAAAAGTGGGCAGCCGGAGAGGAGGAGAGGGCTCCCATGTGTAAGCCATTTTTCACATGCGTAGCCAGTTTGGAAGCGAACACGCTTTGAGGACGACGACGAGATGAGAAGCTGTAAAAGTTGTCCGGTGTCGGCATCTCCTTCTCCTACTTCTCCTACTTGTTTTACCTCCTCGTCTCTGCTGTTTTCCACTGTGCTTTTTCCTTCTTCTTCTTTTTCTTTTGGCATGTGTATGTACATGTTGCGGTTGATAACTCAATTAGAATGTTAAATTTATGTTCGCAACAAGAAATTAACTTGCAATTAGAAAATGCCTGACTTGAAGCGAAAAAACGTAACGAAACGAAAGACTTAGGACACGAACTTGATATGCAACAACTGGCGGAATCAATGGGGAATCGGAAATGCCCTTTCTTGTTGATGAGTTTTGATGTGGAAATATATTTAAAATATATTTTAATTCGAAATTGGGATATTATTTATCTTTATGTAAAGTTATTAAATTTTTAAAATTATACTAGTGTGTTAAAAGCTTCTAAATACATTTCAAGAAATAGGTTTTTTATATTTCTTTCTATTCCATATCTTGTATATTTTTTTAACTTAAAAACTTTACAAATTATTGCAAAGTCAAGGTTAATTTAATTTATATTCTAAGCAAACCCAACTAATTTAGAGCAGTACCCTTAGTAAGTGAAACATAGTTATGTCTGGCACAAAACAAATTGAAACAATTTAGCAAACGAACCTAAAGACAGATACATGGATTCGTATAATTGCCATAGACCGAGTTCTAGGGTTATGGGCAAAGGGTGTAGCGGGGGCTCTAGACAAGTCTATTGCCATGGTTTCCTTTTTTCTTTTTGGCCGAAAACTAATGATGATGATGCACTGCACGCATTTGCACTATTTATAATTCGTGAGCCGACGAGCGGATGGCGGAGGATTGAGTGCCAAAAGATCAATGATCAATCCTGGACTTGATGACTCTACTAGCCGAGTCCCGAGAGCGGCCTTAGAATTCGAGTGTGTTGGCTGGCTGGCTGGCTGGCTGGCTGGCAGACAACTTCATTTTGTTTGCAGATACATTTCACCGGCAGGGAACTGATGAACAGATGACTTCATGTTGCTGGGCCTTTTGGCGCAGCATCTTTGATTTGGTGGGCCGAACATGTGTAATCAGTTTTCGGAGCGATTTTCTCCCGCAGCCCCATCCGCTCGATGATTAATGAGCGAAATTAGCCAGGACTGGGAGAGAAGGCCCAAAGGCGCATGGGGAACGTTGCACATTGGCACTGGATTGCAGAAAAGTTCTGCGGAGTTCGTTAGGCTCTTGCCAAATGACTTAGGCAGCGAACTTGAACGAACTACACACAATTACAGCGCTCTTAAAACTGAACTTCCTCCCGAAAATGCGAAAATGAAACAAATGAAAAAATAAAAGAAAAACAAAATCCAAACAAGAAGAGCCGAAATTGATGCTGACTTTGGCTTCCACCGTATATGCATCATGTCATTATATCCGCTAACACAGCCAACTGGATAACCTTGACAAAAATCCTACAGCTGAATGCATTAGTAGTCCAAAAACGAACAGAAAAAAAGGCACAAAGCACAGCACACAGCACAAGCACAACTCCGATAGAAGCGGCAGCAACTGGCAGAAACTAACGACTTGCAAATGCGGCCGGCACAAAACAAAACGCTATTAAACTTCTATTATTTAAGTACTACATTGTGCACTGATACTGAAAGCGAAAACGAAGAAGATCGTCGGTCAGCCGACGATAATGAGACCCCCAGACCAAAGCCCAGAGACGCGGAGACCCAGAGACTCGGAGACTCCGAGTTTCCAAGTTTCCGAGACTCTACGTAGCTAACAGAGCAGAAATCCCAAAGCGACCGAGTACTTTTTGCGAAATTATGCAATATTATGTAATTATACAGACAATCAACAAGTGGGAGGGCCGCCAACCACAAGGCAAGGAAGGGGTCTCTGCCGCCTTGCCGCCACTGCCAAAACTTTTATTGCTCACTTCGCGGCGATCGTGAAGAAGGCTAAACCTGAAGCTGGAAATGTGAAAAAATGTGAAAATGATTGGGGAGCATTATTTTCAAATTAGCGCGTGGCTTAAAGATAAGTTGGGGCAGGGTTTCCCTCCCCCTGGCCCCAGACACTCGACCAATTTCAAGTGCTTCAAGCCTCATGGTGCCCCCATCCGAAATAAAAGGAAAAATGGAGTGTGGGACCCTCATCGAAATACCCTTTATTAGAGGAAGTGTTTGTACTTGTTAAAAAACATTTTAGGGAGGGAATACTTATTAATAAATAAGTACAGGAGTAAATACTGTATTTAAGTCTTAAAAAATACAAATAATATTTTAAAGAATGCAAATAAAAATCTATAAAATATTAAACCCTCCATTAAGCATTAATCCGACCTAGAAGGGCATTCTCCCATCGACGGGGTAAACCGTTGTTTATTTCCCGTTTTGCTTTTGCTTTCGTTTTCAAGTTCAACACTTTGCCGCCGCACAGAAAAGTGTTCCAACTGGTTGCTCCGCCACTTTATTACGCTGATAACTTGGCGCCTAATAACGATAGTGGATCTCGTGGAGCGGGGCTGCGGGACTGTGGTTTGGTGCGGTGCCCTTTCCTCAAAGAAGCGTAACAAAATTGTTATAATTTTCGGTTTGTAATCCATAATAAAAATAATAACAGCAGCGGCCTGGGTTTTCCTACCTCGCTGCCTCGCTGTGGTTTATCTTTCATTTGGCTTAAGGTCAAGGTTGTGCATCGTTTATTGGAGTCAAGTTGGCGTGGTTAAGCGAGCGAGCGCACCGCATAATGAGCTGCCAAATTGTTAGAATTGTTTTCGAGTCAAGGCATTACACATTAAGCCAAGACCCAATCATGAAATTAACAGGGGCCCCCGCTCCGCCGCCAACGACCTCTGCACGATTGCGAGAGCAAGATAGAAACTAAACAATTTAGCTCGGCAAATTGAATTAAATTTATATAAATTGTATATACTATAGGCAAATAGATACACATATATCGAAGATCATTGCATGCCCGCATGTCCGCTTACATTAGATCCGAGCTTGAATCTCCTACCTCAGACTCAGCTTCAGCTTCAGCCTCAGTCTCAGTCTGAGATTCGCATTCAGCTAGAGCTTCAGTTTCGATTTCGATGCGATGCCAGCAAATTGTGTCCATTGTTGTATTAGCTGTTTATTTTTAAAGCGCACTCCCGGCAACTAATAACAAATGCCTTTGTTATTGTTATTTTTGCACACACGTGACGGCGATTCCCCCCTGCCGCCAGACGTAGGAGTGCTGGCATTGAGCGGAGATTGGGCAGTAGTCGAAAAGTAAATATCAACAATGCCGGTCCAATGATCATTTTGTGCCCAAATCTCTTTTTGGCTCGTCTGTTATTTTTGATTCCCACCAGTCAACACAACACAAAACCGCAAGTTAATTCAATTTTAATTCATCGGCCTTTAATAGTTTTATGGAAAGTGAAACCCATCTTTTGAATGGGCTTAGCTCTGGGAATATCTTGAGTCAATCGAAAGGAAAATTTATTCGTAGTCGTATTTGTAGTTGCTTTAAAACAAAAAGTGGCAGAAAGATGATCTTAATTTTATATTTTCTGTTATTATTTCAATGAAATCAAAAGACTTAGGCAACGAACTATGCCCTGATTATTTATATATTTAGCTTTCTGTAAATACTCAATAATTTTAATGTTTTCCTTTAGTTATATTTATCATAAATTCAAGTAAATTTTAACCCATTTATTATGTAAAATCAAATGACTTAGGAAACGAACTTGTTCGTATGACACACAAAATCCGAGGCTAGGAGTCCCATAAACCATTTTCATAAATCACCAAGGCAATTCTTCTCCCAAAACACTCTTCAACTGGGTAAACTTTTTGGTGAAATGGTTCCCATAGTGCACTCCTGGGCCGCAACCCAAAGCGAAAAAAAGTCAACCACATAGCACGGGCACAAATTGCTCGTTTCGCAAAAAACACAACAGCGGCAGCAGCAAAATAGCAACAACATGCCGCTGTGGCAACAGCATCAGCAACAACATGTACAAGCTTTTCACTGAGCACTGCTCTTATTTAATTGACTTTTGACTCCCCCGAAAATCCACGAGAAAAACAACAACGGCCACATAGGGGCAGGGGGGAAAATCAAAGGAAAAAAAAACACCAAATAACACAACTGAGGCCCAAAGCTTACTCAGATAACAACGAGACAACAAACAAATAAATCGCATACAAAGAAATAGAAGCTTAAACCAACAGACAAAAGGGAGGGAGAGAGGTAAAAAGACAAATAAACAAACAGAAACGGCAAGGAAAAAATAAAGAAAGAATTGTTGGCTGTTGCAAGTGCAAATAAAACGAGGGAAAAAAGGAAAACGGCCAAGAGACGCGGACACATTTACTTATCGCGCCTCTTTTCAACAAGAAACGGTGGCAACTCTGCCACAAAACGAAGCCACCAACGAAACACATGCAAAATTGCCCGGTGGGTTGCCAAGGCAGGCGGATCGAACCGAAAACTCACTAACATCTGAATGATGCACTGTGAGACATTCGTAATATATATTTTATATATATTCCAAATATTTCACTGTAAATTTAAGTCAAATAATTATTTATTTATGGCCTTCAATAAAGATCAAAATAATACTATAATACTTATGTATTTGTATTACATTTTATAGATCTTTCTAAAGAATATATCCATAAAATCAAGTTCATAGATCAATTAATATATTCTGAACCGCATCTTAGTTAACATTTTCTGTCAGTGCCGCCTTTGACCAACTTCTGCTCACTTCTGCCTCTGCCATCGCCTTCGCCTTTTGCCGGCTTCTAATGATCCAATTCCCACGAGCCGCGACGCCGATGACACTGGCTCCAAGGTAAAGGAGCAGCATCAGCAGCAGGCACCAGGCAGCAGGCAGCAGGCAGCTGGTGCAGACAACCAACCACGACGACGACAAAGAGGAGCTTCCAATGCAAAAGTCAAAGGAAAGAAAAAAAAATAAAGAAATAGAAGGTGGAGGTTCGCCTCTCGGCTCCTCGCCTGTTTAAACAACTTTCAAAGTTAATAGTCTGCCCGGCGTCGAGACGCTTTGGCCAAAAAGCCAACCACACCGCGGCTGCATACCAAACCAGCCCCAAGATCCCAGCCACAGAGCCACTGAGCCTCCGAGCCAGCAGGAGTCCCGGGCCTCTTCCATGAATCATTTTTCTCGCTGGCAAAGAAAGCTGGTGGCTGCCTGCCACCGCCTAAAATCCCGCTCTCTTCGGTCTCCACCCGCCGCACGTTGCAGGTTGCCTAGTTGCGGGCTCCAAGCTGCAAGTTGCAAGTTGCTTGCTGGTGGGCTGGTGTAAATGTTTTGCAAGTTGGCTGTTATAATTTCGTTCGGCTTTTATGGCCCCACCACACACAGGGAGGGAGATGGCCGAAAAGGAGGGCGCTGTGGGTCCAACCTGGCGTATACGTAATGTTAAAATGTCTACTAATTAAAATGGAATTTGATTCTGAGGATCTCTGGCGGTCAAAAAGCGTGGGAAGAGTTTCTCTCGAATGACAAGAATGTGTCCCGAAATGATTTGAAACCTCACATGGGGTTTATTGCTTGGAAATCATTTATGATGTTGCATAGCATATATCCATGTAAATAGTTTAAGACTTACTACAAATATATTTCAAACAACTTTATTTATTTATTTTCCTAGAGTAAAATAGTCAACATATTAAAGAAAATAAACTAACATAGCATGTCAGTTTAAATAATTATAATATAAGGACCTTAAATATTGATTTTCTACTTTTAAAAGAATATTGTTTTACTTTTAGTGGCATTCGTTTAATTTTCAAGCATTTTTATTTATTATTTTAATGTTTTATTTGCTTCAAGTAAATCAAGTGAGGAATTCAAGGCCAGCATTTGCCCACAGGGGTAGCTGACAATTTTCAGACAACCAAGTCAGCAATCTATCCATCCAACCATTCATCCGCTCAGCCATTCATGGTGCAATCCATTCATTTTGTCGCATCCTCTATTTGTCTGAATTGTCTGCCTGCCATGCTGAGCACAAGATTTATTTCCAAAGTTTTATCTGCACTTGTTTTTCGCTATTTGTATTTGTTTTTCTATTTTTTTTTCGTGAGCCCCCGTCTCCCTGTTTGATTCGCATACGTCAAGTGAAGTCAAGTCATTGGCATCTGGTGCAGTTTGAAATGCTCACTGAATCGAACAGACGGCAGTTTAGCAGTTTATGCCAAATCATGGATAGTAAAAATCACAAAAAGCAACTTAAAATGCAATTTTCCAAGCGCTAACTAATTTGTTAGCCAGCCAACTATTGTGGCCTTTGTGAGGTTTCGGTTCGCAGTGATTAATTTCGCCGGGCATTTCACCTGCGGCTGCGGCTGTCAATTGGCCCCGAACGATATGAATACACTTGGCGAAAATGAGGCACAAGCTACTTATATATGTAGTTTCTATAGTATACAGATGGGGCTAATATATAATATGTGCACGGGGCCAATTCCGTAAAGACGCGCACGCCGAAATGTCAAGTCAAACACTTGTAAGCAACAATTGGCACAAGTTTGTTAGTTTGCCGTTGCCTCGCTTTTGCCTGAGCTAACATTTAAAATTGTAACAAATGCCACAGCGATCGGTGAACGTGTGGCTGGCAGCCAACAGCGAAGCAACAACAACGCCGAGCAACTGCAGCAACATTGAGCATTGCATTGCATTTGAGTCTCGGAAACAGAAGAAAACCTCGCACATTTTACACGCATTTGCATAACAAGAAAAATGGGTATGGAGAAGATGCTAGAACGATACGGGATTTGTGAATACTCTAGCTAAAGATACTCTATCTTATGCAGGCACTATAAAAATTGGATTCATTTAATATTATTTGAGCTTTATTATTGATAATTTTTAATTACAAAAAACATAGTAAAACATACACTTTTTTTATTTATTTTTTAAATGTTTTATACAGTTTACCATATCTTACATTTCCTTTATAAATTTCTAGGCTTAGCGAATATTTGCAATCAACATTTACAAATTGCTCTCAAAGTTCTGAGGAAAACGTAAACCTTTGCCAGCTCACCTCTCTCCCACTTGACGTTTTCCTGTCAATTTTCCAGCATAATTTGTACTATTTTTGTCGGAAGATTTCAAATTTTAAACGGAAATTGCACAAACACTTGGCACTTGGGCGCTGAAAGCGCCTCTCGTCAACAGCGACGACGGAGAAAGAGCACAGACAGTCAGCCAGGGACGCCTGGAGAATACAATTTAAATTTCACATGAGCTCATAAAAATAGTTACAAATTAATTATAATGACAAACGGAGACGAGACCGAGACCGGACCGAAGGGGAGCGAACTGGGAGGCGGGATGGGCTGAGCATTATAAATCCAAACGTTTCCTGCTTGACAGCTTAAAGAGCTTCGGAGTTGCAGCAGGCAGAGTAACAGAAACAGAGACAGAAACGGACGGCAGCGATGATGCTTCAAGTTGAAAACTCTGCTGAGCACTTTTCATCATCGCGATAATCATCATCAGTGGCGGGCAGCATCATGAGCATCGTGGCTCATAATTACAGTGTTTGGCTTTGGGTTTTATGTAGCTTAAGAAGGCGAACAGCAATGACAGCGACAGCGACAACGACAACAATTAGCTAAGTACGAAAATCAAAACGAAAGACTTGGGCAACAAACTCGCCCAGTGAGGCGAACGATAAACGATGATGGATTGACTTTCAAGGGGTGTTGAGGTCCAAAACAACTGAGATAAAAGTACCCGTAGTAGGA
This sequence comes from Drosophila mayri, assembly GCA_008042485.1. Lineage (NCBI taxonomy): Eukaryota > Metazoa > Arthropoda > Insecta > Diptera > Drosophilidae > Drosophila > Drosophila mayri. Next base: position 1,067,910 of record VNJN01001215.1, read on the forward strand.
AAAGATATAGAAAAGCGAAGGGAGAAAATTGTGAAATGAAAATAAGGGCGTTTTCATTGACCATTCAGTAATTGTCAAACAAAAGATAAATCAATCATCGAATCAAACTCAAAAGTGGGAAGAAGAAAGAGTGTTTCCTAAAAAAGGAAACAAATTAGATTTTATAAATTATAAAAATATTGTATAAATCCAATAAATCCCTTAAATAAAATAAAATAGTTAAGCTCTCCAAATATTAATTATATATTTAATAATCAGCCTCCTGCAGAATTGGCATTTTGTAAAAATAAAAGCGCGTTTCCATGGAACATTTAATAATTGTCAAATAAACGGAAAGTCATTCATCAAATCACATTTGAAATTATGAAATATTTTTTGGGTTGAAAAAATGCTGGTAATATGCGAAAAATTCGAACCCAGCTAAAAATATTCTCACTGAACAAACTATAACAACTGCGAATAATTTCCTCACGCAAACTGAAAGATTTCCAGTGATTGATCACTCCCCTGAGGGGTCTCTAAGGGCAGGGCCCCCCCTGAAAATGTGTGTAAAATTTGTTGTGTGTTATTTTTTTTGACAAATTGCCTAAGCATAAAGGCCGCGTGACTAAGCAAAGAGGAGAGGCTGCTGGGGCAGGAAAAGCGAGAGAAATGCGTGTGTGCAGCTGACTCTGGGATGCCTCAAGTATTTCTGTAATGCGGCGGAAAAAAATAAAATAAACGGAGAAGATAGAGATGAAAGCCAGCAAAAAAAGAAACATATCAAACATGCGATATAACAATTTTGACAAATTTCGCTCCTCTTCGGCAGATCGAGTGGGGAATAAACGAGTTTGCATTGCCAACATGACTCATCTGATTGGCTGGATGGCTAGGAATATAGATTCTGGGACTAGAGCAATCTTTTTTTACTTTTGCAGCTGGCCTTAGAAGGTGTTCAATAAGATTCCGAATAGGAAACGCTCTGTCTTTTGGATTTTTAATAATTTTAATTGCTGTCAATCTGTAAAACAGAAGAGTAACTTATTTGTTATTTAAACACTACACCCTGCAACTTAACTATAAACTTATAATCAATCTTCTACGTTTTATTTCTTCACAACACCTATTGAAACTAAGTTAAACTATCTAAAAGCTAATGCTTAGCAGCTCTATTAATCCCTCCCAACAACCAGTAGCCCTCTAGCCCATTAAGTTTTATTCTGATAATTTAGAAATACGAATTTAAATGGGAATGCCAGCTGCACTTGCACGATACTAGCAACTAAGTCAGGCAGGGGTGCAGTTGGGAGGCAGACAGCATTTGTTTATATTTATTTTTTATCTGCTCATCACAGGCAGCAGCAACAATGGCAATAAGCCACACCAACACAGCGAGCAACAAACGACCGTCTTCAGTGTCGACTGGTCATGAATGTTTATAACAAAAAACTGCAAACGAAAAAGGCGAAAAATAAAACTTAAAAACTAGAACAATTTGCCGTTGAGCACAATGAACAAAGCAAGGCAATTGCTTTGTGCATGATTTCATTTTAATTAAATTATGTTTTTGCCTCTAGTCTGCGCTTTTTTATAATTGCATGCTCCAGGGGGGCTGAGGGGGGCCCGATCTGCGCACTGGATGTGCAAATTTAGATTAGTATTAGTACATGCCAGCCAAGGTCAGGCAATTATCATAATTTTTGCCAACACAAAAAAAAGTTTGAGAAAAAGAAGCGAGGGAAGCGAAACTAAAACCGCGTTTGGACTTGGCTTAATGGCACTTAGCTCTTAACAGCTCCAGGCGAGGCGAGCCGAGCTCGAAACTGGAGTAAACGTGCCTTAAATGAATCTTAATAATTTTATTTAATTTTTTTCTTTATTATTTTCGCGACCGCATCTTTTATTTGCCAAGCTTAATAAGCCATATAACAAAGCATCTTATTATCGTGTGTACGTATGTATATAATATTTTATCATTGCATCATCGGGGCATGAAAAATTATAAATTCTACTTGCTATTTTTGCTGCGCGTTAAGGTTAACAACCAAACAACATCTAACAACAAACAGAACAGCAATCGCCATAATTAATCACACACAAAATCAACAGCATCCACTATTGTGGATGATGACTGGTGAAGTTTTTTGCTGGTATTTATGATTTTTTCTTAGCTTTTTACCCGTTTTGTTATTGTTTGTCTTGGATCAACTTGTTGCACTTCTGGCGAACTGGGGGAACTTTTATTTTTGGAAAATATACCAACTAATTAAAATAAATTGGCATTGTGCAGTCGAAAAAGCTCATCAATATTCGCATGCCATCAATAACTTGCGCACTGCCAAATGTTTTGTTAGTCGCGCAAAAAAACAAATTGCCAGACAAGGAAAAAGATTATTTATATGGTGAATATATATTTAATTTGAATTGTGCAGATGGTGTGGTTGCTGCTCTCGCATTTAATTTATATCACTTTCACTTAATGGCCTGGCTAATTGTGACTTTAAATGCTTTCGGCCAGAGAGCTGCTTTATCTAAATTATGCAAAATGTAAAAACAAAGTTATATTTTTGTTGTGAGTAAAAATATAAACAGGTCTGAATCCAGAGGCCTGATGGGAAAGATAAAACTAAATTGTAACAGTCGCAAAATAAGTGATTTTAAGTATACATTTGTACCTATTCCATGGAGTCATTAATAGTGAGAAGGTCTACAGAGTTTCAGCTTCCAGGCATTAGTTTTCTTGTCCTTTTGTTCCTTTTTAGCCAACTTCCTTTCTTGTTAAAATTAAAAGGAACTGCAAACTGTATAACAAATATCTAAAAGCTCATTAGTTCTTGGCCACTTAACTCTTTCAAAAGGGCTGTCATCATTCCACTTCCCCCCCTCTAAAGAGTCATTCCACTTCCCCCCTTCGAAAAATCATCCCAGTATCTGCCTAAGAATGTGTCGCTTGTCTGTTGTAAAATAAATGTTTATGGCTTTTTAATATTGCACATTGTCTGCATAAATTTCACGGCGAGGCTCATCTGCAACGTGTTTTGGCCCTCTCTCTCTCTTTCTGTCTGTCTGTCTTTGGCTGTGATTTAAAATCAAACTAAATCTGCTGCCAATCCACAGGTTGTTGAAACTTGAAACTCATAATTTTTAATTTATTTTATGTGATTTTTATTTGTCGATTAATCCCAGGCAGGCAGGCAGGCACTGCGACCAGACCCGACGACGCTTTATGAAACCTAAACGTAGGAAATTTATTTCCTACCAACTCGCGGGGCCCAGAGACCTCAAGTCGGGGCCTCCAACTCAACACATAACACGAAATCAGATTAGCATGTTTTACAGTCAAACAAGGCAGCAAAGAAGAAAATAAGGAACCCCCGATCCCCAACGAACTGAGCCAATTGCCAGGGCATTCTTATAAGACCCCAGGCTCGCGGTGGGGAGAAAAGTGAATGTGTTGAGTGCTTTCTCCTACTTTGTAATGTGCCAAATTGTTTGTTGCCTGCAAGAATTATGGCCAAGAATCGCCCGCGGGCCAATTGGTGCTATAAAACATAACAAAAGCGTTCAGCAAAAGTGCCTGCAGCTGAGGCTGGGGCTACCAGTTTGTGCAGCCAATTTTCAGTTCAGTTTATGATATATTTGAAAGCATTTCAATTGGTATGAGCATTAATTTCAATACAAGTTTAATGATAATGATAAAAATCTTGAAATGAAAAAAAATAGAAGCTCCCACGATCTCCTTTCCATTTTCCCCGCTTTGCATGTGCGCGTGTCATCATCGTTGAAGTTTCTGCTCCAATTCCAAACTACAAGTGGCAATAAAGAAAACGCAATTTCCTTGGTTACCCCACCTGACCATGAAAAACTCCGGAGGACAGGGACAGGGACCCAGAGCAACTCCTGGCCAAACAACAATTGATGGCAATTTGTTGATAAACATTTCGCTCGCAATAAATAAACAAATATTCCCGCTCAGCCACAAGTTGCGCCTATTTGGAGGGGAGGCAGGCAGGCAGGCACCGGGCTTTGCCATATAAATGCAAATGTTGCTTGTTTGCTCAGCGAGTGTGTGTATGTGTGTGCTCTGGGGCAATTTTTCATTTGATTCCATCTTCATATTTTATTATGGGCACCAGGACAGACTCTTGGGCAGGAGCACAGAGAAAAAATGGGGAAGTAAACTAAATATATTCCTTGAGAATGAGAGGCAGCCTTAAATTTGATTTGTATTTATTGAATGATTTATTTACGAGTGAATTATATTTAAAATTGATATAATTATTATTCATTTTATTCTAGCACTCGTTCCCCCCATTTATCGCAGTGCCAGGAGTTCATGGTCGGGTTTGGCGGTTGGCCATTTGTTTGCCTGCTCCTTTGGGCCTGTTTCCCATTTCCATTTGTCGTCGTTCGTTTTTCGCCTTTCGATTTTCGCCGTGCTCCTTTTTGTTTGTTGTTGTTGATACCAATTCCGCGATATGACAAACTATGTTTGCATTTTAATTTTTAATGCGTGTGAATTTTGCTGGCGGCTGGTTTTCCAATTCTCTTCTTGGCGGGGAGAATGGAGAGCTCCAGATGCGCGTGTCATGATTTGCTGTTGCTTTTAATTGAAATTTTATGAATTTATTGCCTCAGTTTTGAAGCGGGGTGGTTGGGTGGGTGTTGGGGCTGGGCGGTTAGAGATTCCCCTCCCCAAATTATGTGCAATCCCATTCTCATGTCCTGTGTTCTGTTCGTTTCCATTGCAGATGAATCAGACGTGCAAGGTGTGTGGAGAGCCGGCGGCTGGATTCCACTTCGGAGCCTTCACATGCGAGGGTTGCAAGGTGAGTTTGATATCGAAATTTATTATGTTTATGTTAGTTTTAAGGTTTTATATGATCGTATATCATTGAGATAATATTTGGTATTTTTTCAAAATTAATTCTGTAAAAAATAGATGCTGAGATAATGAGAAATTGATTTAGAACCCTAGGAAACAACTTATTCCTTAAATTGTTTTTAATGTAACTCTGTAAATATTTAAATTCAAAATTAAACTATAAATTTAATTAGAATTCTGTCATGCTTCTTAATGTTAAGGCCTCTGAATAATATAGTTAACTAAAGACCTCAATTAAAGTGCATCCCACGGGCCAATTTAAATGCCTCTAAAAAGCCCCTGGAAATGGCCAACCCTTCTCGCATTTTGGCCACAATTTCAAACACTTTCAAACACAATCGGGCATTCCGCTGTGGCCCAAAGTTGTTCATATCAATGGATTCAATCGATTTCAATAAATCGAACTCGCCGCCTTCGTGATGCAAAAACGCTAAGCAGAAATAGTTATGAGGCCATTCTCCGCGAGACCCCAGCTCGGTGCCGGAGCCGGAATGTTGAGTTCATCACTGGGTGGGTCGGAGGGGGAGGAGGAGTAGCCACGGCAACACAAATGGATGAGATGCCCCAGGCTAAGGTCAAAGTTAAACAAAGCGCCCCACAAATAATTGATTTAAATACGAATACTCCTTTAATGGTGGGATGATCATTTTTTGTTCGCTCTCCACGGGATTTGATTTTGTTATTTATTTATTTATATTTTTTTTCCAGTTTTTTCTTGTCGTCGTATTTAGCTCTGTTTTTTTATTTTTTGCCCACGCCAAGGAGAAAAGGTCAACTAACGTACAATTTGTGGGTCAGCGTTATTTGATTTGTGCTTGGGCCTCGTTCGCAATGGCGTGGGCCTCGCTTGGCTAATTTAACGCCCACAAGAAGACAAACAAAAAAAGCAGGAAAAAATATAGTAAATGGGCCCAAAGAGAACAACAAAAACTAAACAAACAAACAAAAGTGAATCTGCCTTGATGCACAAAATTGCTTGTAAATAGTCGTCCGTCCGTCTGGGCTGCTTCTTGACTTCTTGAAACGAAACTGAAAACGAAGAAACGCCAGAACGGGCTCAAGATCCTCCTCCTCCGCCACCACCACCTCGTCCGTTTCCATTTCCATTTCCGACCCAGTAATCTTGATGCCCAATTAACCTTAAAAGTGGATTTTCGCATTGTTTCTGCTTCTCTTTAGATATTTTTTTTTAGTTTCTGTTTCGGTTTCGGTTCAATTTTGCGCTTCGTCGTCAGCATCAGCAGTGTTTTGGTGTTTCTTCCATTCAAGAGCTCCACCTACGATCAGAAAACGACGGCAACCAACTTGAATACTGACAAACTGACACAGAGTCTGTCAGTTACACTAACAGAAAAAAATGTTAAGCCCAAAATAAATAAGATTTTCATATAAAAAAATGGTTTCTTTATTGATATGTTAATATAGAAATGTTTAATAATTTTTGTTAAAATTTTTAGCATGTCTTGAATTTGTAAATGGAATTATAAAGTGCTTTATTTGCTACATTTAAAATCTTTAAAGGAAATTCCTTGAAATTGGCTTAAAGTTCCTTGAAATATCGCTGCTAGCAGGCTCTTAGTTATTATTGTTAACTAAATAAATCATAATTAAATACTACATCCACATTTTTCCTCTCAGTACCGCCATTCAGTCAGTTATTTAGGCAGTCTGTCCCTTTTGGTTGATTGCAAAGCCGGGCAGGCCGTGAAGCGTTGGTGATTTACTGCCAACATTGCAACTTGGCATAAGTGTTGCACAGCCATAACCTTTGCAACATGCAGCGGTGGAAGCAACGGCAGCAGCAACATGTTGCTGTCTGTCGCTTGGCTTTTTTGTTTCTTTCTCAGCTTTCTGGCTCTCAGCTTTTCATGGCTCCTCCGCATTGAATTAAATTGTTTGTTTGCTTTGTTGCAATTGATTGTGGTGCCCCAGCCAACGGTTAATGCCGAAGGTGTAGGTGGCAGCCTGGCCGCAGCTTGTGCATGTCGATTTGCTTCTTTTTTTATATTTCGGCGCTCAAAAAGCGTTTAAAGAGGTCTCGGTCTCAGCGGCGGATGAATCACCACAAAATATAATGAGATATTATTGCGGAGCATTGGAAACGTTTTACTGAATGACATCATGGGCTGGCTTGCCGAAGAAAAGGCTGGTTAAGGGTAGGGTCTTGACTCTTTTGGAGAGTCCTTGAAGGCACTCGGGGATTGAATTTTTGATATATATTTATAAACCTGAATGCTTGATTCTTGATTATTTGAAACATTATTTATTAACCACCCAATTTTTGCCCTCCCATTGCAGTCCTTCTTCGGTCGGTCGTACAACAACCTCTCGTCGATCTCCGACTGCAAGAACAACGGCGAATGCATCATCAACAAGAAGAACCGCACCGCCTGCAAGGCCTGCCGCCTGAAGAAGTGCCTCATGGTGGGCATGTCCAAGAGCGGCTCTCGCTATGGCCGCCGTTCCAACTGGTTCAAGATCCACTGTCTGCTCCAGGAGCAGCAGCAGCAGGCGGTGGCCGCCATGGCGGCGCACCATAACAGCCAGCAGGCTGGCAGCGGAGCACCCGGTGGCTCGGGCGGAGCCGGCGGTATGCCCAATGGAGTGAAGGCCATGTCGGGTGTCCCGCCACCGGCGGCAGCGGCAGCTGCACTGGGAATGCTGGGTCATCCCGGGGGCTATCCGGGTCTATATGCCGCGGCTACTGCCGGAGGGGGAGGAGTGCGTAGCAAGGAGGAACTCATGATGCTGGGACTGGAGAGTGCGGGAGAGTATGGCGCCCTCAAGCATCCGGTGGTGGCCTCACCCTCTGTGAGTTCCCCCGACTCCCACAACTCGGACAGTTCCGTGGAGGTGAGTTCGGTGCGTGGCAATCCGCTGCTGCATTTGGGCGGCAAGTCCTCGGCCGGCGGAGCTGTTGGCGGCGGAGGCGATGGCAGTCAGGCGAGCGGAGGAGGAGCGGTGCCGGGAAGGCCGCCACAATTGCGCAAGGATCTGTCGCCGTTCCTGCCCCTGCCCTTCCCGGGACTCGGCTCCATGCCGGTGATGCCGCCACCCGCCTTCCTGCCGCCCTCGCACCTGCTCTTCCCCGGCTACCATCCCGCCCTGTACTCCCATCACCAGGGTCTGCTGAAGCCCACGCCGGAGCAGCAGCAAGCGGCCGTGGCAGCGGCGGCGGTGCAGCATCTCTTCAACTCCAGCGGCGCGGGTCAGCGTTTTGCGTCGGGCACCTCGCCCTTTGGCAACCACCAGCAGCACCAGCCGCCGCCCCAGCAGCAGCAGCCGCACCACCTCAAGGAGGAGGAGCATCCAGCACCGACGAGGAGTCCCAGTGGCCATGCGAACAACAACCACCTGCTGACCAATGGCGGGGCAGCCGATGAGCTGACCAAGCGCTTCTATCTGGACGCAGTGCTCAAATCCCAGCGGCACAGTCCGCCGCCGACCACAAAACTACCGCCCCACTCAAAGCAGGACTACTCCATATCAGCATTGGTAACACCCAACTCGGAGAGCGGCCGGGAGCGGGTGAAGAGCCGTCAGAGCAATGGCCAGAACGACGAGGAGGAGGATGACGACGAGGCACGGGCGGGGCCAATCAGAGACAGTGCAGAAGAGGACGAAGACGAAGAGGATTTAGTGGTCTCCATGACGCCGCCACACTCACCAGCTCACCACCAGGAGGCGGAAACACCCGCTGAAGTGGACATAAACCCCAGTCCCGGCCAGGATAATCCCATAGATCTGAGCATGAAGACTACGGGCAGCTGCTCGCTGAGCAGCAAAAGCAGCAGCCCCGAAATGGATCCAGAGCCCGGGAACTCCAGCGAGGGGGAGAAGATTGAAGCTGGAGAAGTGGCAGAAGAAGAGAACGAAGAGGAGGAGCCCGAAGAGGAGGAGGATCTGAAGATCACACCCGAGGAGGATGAGCCAGAGGAGCAGGAGAAGAAGCTAGAGGAGGAGGAGGAGGAGGAGGAGCAGGAGGATCCCAAGCAAGCGCCACTCCTCAACAATAACAACAGTATCAGTAATAATAACAATAACAACAGCATCCTGAGCGATACGGAGGCCAGTGAATCGATTAAACGGAAACTGGACGAACTCATCGAGGCCTCCAGTGAAAATGGGAAGCGTCTGCGACTAGAATCACCAGCCGCCGTCAAGGTGGCCACCTCCAATGCCCTGGATCTGACCACAAAAGTCTAAACAACACTTTTCGAATGACAGTTATCAGGCGCTGAAGATCGATCGAGGCAATAGAAAATTAGCCCCCCGCTAAGACACCACCAAAAAAAGATAAATAAAAGCAAAACAAAACAAGTAATAATAATATATATACGAGACAATAAACGCATGTGAGTTATATAAATAATGCGAAACATGAAGCGGACTCGGAGGAGGAGTCGGGCTCCGATTAACAAGCGCTAAATACGAGTTCGTGCCGTTTGGGTTCCGAGATGTTATCACATCGTTTAAAACAACTAACCAAATTGCCAAAATATGCAAAAGTCGAGCGGCCCCCGAAAAAAGAGAGATATATATTTGCATATGGGGACCGATCGAGCGACCGAAAAGTATAACACAAATGCTGTCCATATCTATAATTTTATTCAGTGAATTATAAACAAATTTTTCGGTCGGCAAGAATACAGATACAGATTCGACGGAAATATGGAAGGAAAAGCTAAACAAATGATAAAAGATAAAAGAAACTGTAGCAAAATATGCAAAAAGGGCAGCTTATCTCGTGTATCGCATATATGTATGTATGTATGCATAATATCGTAGTGGAATTTGTATAATCCGTAAGTGTCGTTTTCTTCTAAGCTATGAACCATATATACAGTATAATGCTAAACGATTTACTATATCCAGACGATTCCAATCGCCTCCCCCCAAGAGTATTTGTTAGTTTAAAGTACCCGCAATCGTTCTATATAGACTAGACAAATTTTTGTATGTAATCTTACTCGTTTTGAGGTTTAGTTCGCTCGAGTTATTAGTCACAATTAGCAAATTCTTAAAATGTACGAACATATATAAATATTAATATATAATATATAGTAGTATATAGATGCGATTATGTAAAGCAAGGCGCACAAAGTTGTATAGCAAATAGCATAAATTATTAATATTAATGTTGCATAAGTATTTTCCCATTCCGTGTGATGATTTGGTATGCAAATCAAGAAAATTATTATTGCTATCACCACAAATAAATATACAAATAAATATTTAGATGAACTGGAGTTTCATTTATTGATTGGGCTTGGTCTTGGCTGGGATCCGAAGATCTATGAGATCGCCGGAGAAAGCTGCTTTCTCAGACTCCTGCGGCGATGGCAATCAATAAAATGAAAGAAGTACAAGAAGAAGAAGGCTCCGCTTCGATGGGATAAATGTGTCGCATAAAATGTTTCTCCGCGTGGCGGCTTAATTAGAAATTATCCCAGCCGGAGGAGCTCTTAACCTGCTTAACCCCAACCTGCTCGCCCGATTCCCAGGAACTCCAACTGCAAACCGATGTGCATACCAGCAGCCAATCAATCCGAAATCTATTTCAATCAATCTTTGCGTAATTGTAAATACTTTCAGCATAGCTTCGCTTCAGTCGGACCGAATGACAGAAAGGCAGACAGACAGACAGATAGTCCGAGGGGCAAGACGGGGCCTAGGCGACGGCAAATGGCGCGAAAATTATAGCAAAATGCTAGACTTTGGGACCTGAATTCGTTTCAATTTATTTCACACTTGAATTGATGCACAGCACCAGATTGACATTTTGCAAATGCTCACGGCACCGGAGGAGGCAATTGCCAATTGGCGAAATCACAGCCAGCCCCGGCTCAGCACAGAAGCTGTGAAGCTCTGAGCTGAGCCCTCGGCTCTTGAATGAGGCTGCGCTTCAATCAATCACTGAGCAAAAAGATTGAGACTCGAAAAGATGTGAGGAACAAGCAGCAGAAGAAATATAATTAAAGGAAGTTTGTGTATTTGGAATACTTCCTGAAAACTAATACATATTTCATTTCTGGCTAATAAAAACAAGATTTTATTACTTTAAATAATAATAAAATAATGTAATATTATTTTTAAATATTTTATACAATTTTTGAATTAAAATTTAAGGAATTACTCAGGACAAACTTAATCTAAAAAAGACCAAAAGAGGACACACATGAGGCTACTGAATGCATGCCCTAATATATAGAGATCACTTCAGTTACTAAAAATATTTAATAAACCCAAAGTTTCCCCCAGTGTAATCCTCAAGGCAGGCTTGGCCGTCGTCTTTGTCGTTGACTTTGTTGTGGATTGTGGATTGACGCTCACAGCTTGACGAGTTGACGGGTTAGAGATCGCTAGCTCCGACTGTGACTTTTGGGCAGAGGGTTTTTCGGGGGGCCTTGCTGACTGTGAAAAGGGGGGCTGAGCTGGAGGAGGGCTGGTGCAAAAGTAAGGTAGTACATCCCAGTTGCCTCCTCGCATTGTCAGCGGTGAATTGTAGTGCAAATAAATTTCAATTGCGAGACACATTCTCCCACTGACATTGTTTGACACTTCTTCGGCTGCACAATTTGCATGTCGAAGGCGCAAAAGGGCGGCCAAGGGGTGCCCGGCAGATCTTTAAGTTTATTGTTTGATCTTTAAAGATTGGCCAACACCCAGCGGCGAACGTTTCCTTTCCCTCCCCTAAACCCTCTCTTTCTTCTCCATTTTATTTTATTTATTTATTTATTTTTTGTTTTTGCTAACAAGCTCAACACACACGTTTAAGATGACGACGACGGCGATGATGATGCTGATGCTGATGGTGACGATGATGAGGAAGACGCACCCAGGCTACCAATCTTAGACTTGGAGCTCCATTTACGGGGTATTTGGAACCGGAGCTGGGCTGAGTCAATGCACAGCAGAAAATTCTTATTGAAAATTAAAAGATAATGAGAAAAGTAGGGCCTGAGCTACCCAAGCTTAAAAGATCACAATAAATAATGATGGTATTAGTTTAAGGGATTGTTTTATTATTTATGACTAATTAAAAACATGTAAAAATATATTTTAAACGGCAACAATTACTTATTTCCTTTTTAAAATGTTTCTTCTTCTAGAAAAATATTTTTAATTATGTAAGCTTTAAATTTGAGTATTAAATAAAATCTAAAAAATTAATTAATTCATTTAAAAAATTTAATTAATTTTTTTAACACACTTCCTGTTATATTTCCGAGTATTTGAATACTATATATTGCAGTGTCTGTCTGCTCCAAATGCATTAAGTGTTTTGGCGCTTTTATTTGCTACCCACTCGCCGGGGAGTCACAGGCGGAACAGCAAGACGACTCGATAGCTACACCCTAATCTCGTGTGGACCACTTTCCGCACCTACAACAACGCGGCACATCGCACATCGCCCAGATAGAGGCGACACCAACGCGCACGATAAATGTCTCCGCTCCGTTGGAACTCCCAGATGGATATATATTCGTACTCGCACTTGGATCGGAGGAAGGAAGCTGGAGAAGCTGCTGGCCGGGCCTCTCGATACTTAACACCTAGGCGGGGAGGCACACAAACAGACAGGCAGACCGACAGACAGATGGAGACTAAACGCTCCAACTGGATTGGGGCATAGCCGATAACCGGCGATGAAGCGTTGAAAAGCCAGACCAAAGACTCCGAGATCTTGGGGCCCACTTTGGCTGCAATTGCCGCAATCTGTGAGTAACAAGCATAACACGCCCACTGTGCCGGCGACTGGCCCGGGGGTCTAAATTGGGCCTAACAGTTGCACAAATGGAACGGAAATTGTTAGTCAGTCGAGCAAACAGAGTTATCAAAATACGACTTGAATCGATATAAACGATTTCAACGATTTATGATTGCATATTTCGCTTTTGCCTCGAGTATTTATTTTTTGGGGATAATTAATAATATTTATTTTATTATTTTTGCATGGAAATTCGAGTGTTTTCTTTTAGCTTCATCTAGGATGAAGGTGGGAAAATGTATTGTATAGTTGAAAAGGCTATTCTCACATTTCCTTCTTGTTATCCTTATTTTCCATCTAGTTTTAATTTAAATAAATATCTCTATGGTTTGATTCAAACTTTAATTTCAAAGTTTAACCATTGTTAAGTATAAAAATCAAGCAGTAAACATTCTCATAATCACAATCAAAAGTCATCGAGTAGCTTCCCCTGAGATTTACATACTGAACTCCGATCTCAACCGATTATGGATCAGGAGTACGATTCTGAGACCCTTTTGATAATTTCCCAGGCTGTAAAAAAATAATAAAAATAAAAAACAAGACAGACAAAAGCCGCAGCCTAAACGCCGCTAAGTGCTTGGGGTTTTGTATGGATTTTGTGGTTTGGTGGGTGCCATGAATCGGGATAGAGTGTATCGCTGCTTTTGGGGCTCAAGAGGGTTCGGGAGCCACAGAAGGGGGGTGGGACACCCGGCATGACTTTGCTCAATGCGGGACTTGTGCGCATACCGCATTAACTACTCCATAAAAGGTGTAAAGAAATCACTTAAGTACTTGGATGTCACTCCTTTGTCAAACTAAATCATCGTAGGGAACGGAACCCATCGTGAATCCATCTTTCTTCTATATATATCTCTCTTTTTAGATGTCTCTATGCAGGCAGAAAAATATATAAATTTGGCTTATTGGAATTTAAATCAAATGAGACGAAAATGAAACTGCATATTAATCTTTTATAATTACAATTCAAACATAAATATGTAGCAAATAATTTAAAAATTCACTTCTTTTCAAACTTTTCTATATATTTTAACTCCAAATAAATTGTTAATAAAATGCAACCAAGTTTTTTCAAGTGCCATATTCATAAGGAAAATATAGGCGTAGAATGCTTTCGGTTGTAAAGAATAAAACGGGGGAGTTTTATTGACAGCCGCAATTACCACATAATCATGCAACAAATATGATGGTTGCTGGCTGGATTGAAGAAGGGGATTCCCCTACCCCTGGACTGGCTGCTCCTGCTGCTGTTGCTGTTATTATTGTGGCTGATGACGTAGAGACGACGTCTGAAAGGCAACAGGCTGGCAGGCAGCTCAACTCAACTGGCCCCAGCTCAGCGGACCTGGCAACGTGCTGATCCATTACGGCAGCTATCCCCAGCCACCCCCGCCCCCGACCACATCGCATCGAAGAGCGACAATCACAGGTACCAGGTACATTTTGTCTAGACTTATTGAGTGATCGTGGCAGGAGCCAAGGCAGGCACACACAGCAACACCACCAACTAGAAGGCGCAGCCGTTTTTTTTAATGGGGTGGCAATCACTTTGAACGACGACGAAGAGTTGGGCGTTAAGGTTTGCACAGAGAAAAAATATTTTGGAAATTACTTAAAAGCAAAAGAAAGGATCTAAGAAAAAGTGTACAAATCTAACGAAGGTTTTGAGAAGTTATTACCAATTTCCTTTGATATTTTCTGAATAAAATTTGACACATGATGCCTAAAGCACTGATCCATGAGTCAATAAATAATATAATAAATTTTTAAGCAATTTTTCTTAGGGCTCAAAGTTTTTCTTCCAGTGCTGCAGTGCGATCGCAGAAGAGGGATCTGAGGCAGGCCTCACAAATTATGGTCAAGAGGCGAACGATGCTGCAGAAAGCCTCTGCTTCGTGGCAGAGGCTCGTTTTGTGTTCTGAACTGGGTTGGCAGATACTTAAGAAATATGTTATTAAATAATAATGGAGTGCGTGGTTAATAGATACAACGTCAGCGGCCAAAGGCATCCAACACTGCAGTCGCTGCTGCTGCTGCTGCTGATGCTGCAGTGTGAAAGAAGTGTGCGATCGGGGCTACGTTTGGGGGCCTCATCGGCAATCATTGTTAACAATCAATTAAGGAAATAAGTTGTTTATAAAATGTGGCTATTACTCGCCGATCGCCTGGCTACCATAAATACTAGCAAACTATGGGTTTCCCCAGCCTTCGAAATGCCTCCCACCGCTGTGTCGAGCCCAACGAGCTCTAAAATTATGACACTGGGCCACAATCAAACTAATTTCGTCGGTGAAAGTTGTTGGAATAATGGAATTTCTATTAGGGATAAAAAGGATTCTATAAATGTAAGTCTTTACATGAAAGTATTCCCCTGAGGAAGTTAACAAAATTGCTTTGATTGTCAGAGTAAGCCATAAATGAAATGCCTCCAGAAATATAATATTTAATTATTTCTCTACAAGTTTCGCTCATATATAACTCCTCTAAAAACTCATAACTCTGCAATAAACAAATTTTTTATGGTGAAAAGTAAAGAAAACTATCAATTTATTAGTCCAATTCCCCAATGACCACTGTAAATGGATGCTTGTTTCAAAGAAGAAACAATCACTGTGGCCCCAATGCTGCTGCTGCTGCTGCTGCTGGCGAAAATGTTTTAATTAATGTGGCAGACAGTTAATGAAACTGTTATAGTTATACATGCATATGTGAGTATGACTATACATTATTACCATATTCGTAGCAATCGGCAGTCCACATCGGGGAGTTTATTAACCCGACTAAAACAGAAAACGACAATCGATGGATCGACTGACCAAAAAAGGGCTTTTATATGCCAGCGAGCGCAGAGCGAAGATCATTAATCAAAACACCCCAGCAGGCGGTTCGAACTTTGGTAGCAGCCGGGGACCAAAAAAGACTACCGAACTGTACTACTTGACCACACGGAGGAAAACATAAGGAAAATTCCCTAAATATATAGATTTTACTTGCGGAATAATCCTGTATTTGTTAAGTTTACATGTTGAAGAGACATTAAGAGTTGCTGGAATTGTACATGGATTCCGTTTTGTGTTCCTTTTACAATTGTTTATTAAATCTTTAAATTGAAACATTTATAAAAGTAAATTTGCTTATTCTTATTGATAAGAAATACCCACTTTATATATATATATTTTTCTCTCTGTGCCAGTCTAAAAGCGAGCCGCAAAAGTAGGCTCCATATGATTAGTGGCGGTGGCTACTTTAATGAGCGTTAACTGCCTGGCCTCAAAGTTCATTAGGTGCAGTCGGCTTATGAGTGATGCCCCCAAACAAAGGGCGGAAAATTCTGGTGCCAAAATCAGAATCGAAATCGTCCGTCAGTTCGCGATGCTTAAATTGAAACATAAATCAAAATTCCTGCCTGTTTGAAATTCGGTTTTCGTTTTTATCCACCAATTTTCGTGGAGAGTTCTGCTTCGTATTTTTTGTTTTATTTTAATCAATGCGGAAACCCAATCAGTCAGTTGCCATCTCCAAATCTCTGGCCAAAAATCGCACAGTTTCGGACTTCGATCAGCGGTTAGCGTTCAGCGCATGTGGCGTTAATTTTGATTAATGGCCGAAATTGCTGGCTGACCATTTTCGAATTTTAATTGTTTTCAAATCGGCGGGCGAGTCCGCGCGTCTCGTTCTACAAATAATTATAAGCAGTTTTTAATGATGGCCCAAGTTAGAAAAAAAGCCAAGCAAAGGCTCCTAGCAGCAGCCACCGCAGCACTAATTGTTACAGATCCGGCGGAGAGGCGCGCAACTTGCTACCAGTTCTGACCCGCGGCTCTTATTTTTATTTAGCTTCTTGTACGCTCCAAAAAGAAATATTATTCATCTTTTTATTGTTTCTTTTTTTGGCTGCCATAAAAGCAAGTGCCGCTAAATGGCCACAGGGGGGTGGACAGCCGGACAAAGGCCATTCTGGAGGGCAGCACGTGCTCAATCCGGCCGACAAAAGGCCGATGCCAAAGCAATTAGCGGCGGAGAAGAATTGAGCATTAGAAGAAGAAAGATCTGCTTTGGCAGTTCCAGTTAAATATAGATTTGAAAAGGTTTATCAAGTGAAGCGATAATTGAGATTATCAATTGGAAATTAATCGATCTTTACTGAGGGTTAAAGAGGATTATGTCACACGTATTATTATATTGAGAAAATAACTATGATATATATATATATATAAATTATAAATCCTATGATCATTATGTATTTTATTGCATTACACTAGCTTGCAGTTTTATTCCAATTAAAAATACTTAATATTCCAAAAAACAATATTCAATAAATTCCATGAATGTACCTCCCAAGTTTCCACTTTCATCCTCCTTAAAAGTAATAAAGAATCAATCCCAGAAGTATCTCCACATATGGCATTCCTTAAATAACTGTAAACCGAGTCAAAAACTCCTCTTCGAATCCATCAAAACTCGTTGATTGTTCTTAATTGCCACGAAATTGCATGACCACCTACTAATCTTGTCCGTTCCGAGGGAATCTCTCGCTGGGGATGTGGATCCCTTTAACCTTTCCGCAAAGAAAACTACCAGAGACGACGATGGCTTTTGTCTTTCGCTGATGATGTTGCAGAGGCTGTTCCTGCTTCTGCCGCTGTTGCTGCAAATTCCATAAATCTGTCAAGCGGGGAGCGTCGCACATCTTGCACTTGTTCTTCTCTGTTTTCGCGAAAATCTTGACATGTGAAATACGCAGATTTGCCAGGTTTTATGGGCCACAGTTGGGCGCGGAGGACCACAGCGGCAGTGCTGCATGCTGCAGGTTGCAGCAGTTGCAAGTTGAGATGCTGCATACGGCCGGCATGCATTCCGTGCATTCGCCCAGTGCCATAAACTTTGGCTAAAAGCGCACCAAAAGCGGCGGCGGCAGCAGCCAAAGAACAAAGCGGACCGCTCCGCAGATATATATATATAAAGAGGGGTAGGAGAAGAGGGGGTTAGGTGCAGTGGGAGCTGGAGGTCGGCAGATGGGGAAGCATCCATGATGACCCGGGCACTTGAACTGGCTCTGGAAGCTCATACACCGAATGCTGGCTAGGATGGATTGATGGATTGCGACTGTAGTTATTGCTGTTAGTTACACTGAGCCAAAAAAAAGGGCTACACAGAATAATATTTGAGAGTTGTAAGATGGGGGAGTAGAGACTTGCGACTTGCAGTAACCTAACCTTGCAGTAAATACGGTACATAGAAATATTATAAATAAATCTGCAATTTATATTATTAAAATATAATGTTAATTCGAATTTAAATGCCAAAATGTTTAATTATTATTTAGAATATAAAAACTGTAAAAAAAAGTAAACAAACCTAGCGTCTTGCCTGAAATTAATATATAGTTAAACTTATTCCAAGTGCATTGTTACTATCGCTGCTGTTCGGCGCAAATGAAGACCTGCTCGGCCGGCCACTTGGCACAAAACTGAAGACTGAGTGAAAAAAAACTGAAAAAAAAGAAGCATCGAAAAGCTAATTTAAAGCAATTTAGTTTGAAACGCGCACACATTTCCATGCCGCGCCGCAGACGAAAAGCATCTGCACGAAATGAGGTTGAATGCAACAGCAGCAGTAACATCACAAGCTGCAGCAGCAGACACTGAACAGCACCGAGAGCTGCGGCAGTAACAACTTTTGAATGCAACGGTCAGACACTTATTTATTGTTTCCAATGGTAGCTGCCGCCTGCGATGGCCCTGAGTTGATAGTCCGAAGGCATTGACACAAACCCAAAAGTATGAGCTACTTACCTGAGGTACCTTCTCTTGCCACCTTCTTTTTTTTAGCTCTTTACAATTATTGGATTAGAAAATCCGTTGGTGTAGGCTGTTTTTTTATGATTTTTCTTTGCTACCCTACCAAAGTTAATGGCAGCTCCTCGAGGATCAAATAAATGTGAAGAAATATCAGTTCAACTTAAATGGAGTTGGAGACTGGACAGCTCGGAGAAAGGACTCTGGGAGCCGTAAAAAAGATGATTTAAAAATTAGCTAGCCACCCACGTAACCATTAACTGCTTAAATCAGCCGCTGATGCTTGTCTCGAGTCCATTGCCACGGGTCGTATACTTAACGCGAGGCTTTCTAACTGTTATCATCATTGGGGCCTGTAAAAAAAACGTTAAAAAGGAACTAATCTAAAGAAATTCAGCTGGTAAAAATGTTTACTGCCTTCTTTTCACAGAAGACCGAGTAAAACGAATGCTACTTTTGGGACGATTGGAAGTGTATTTAAAAGATTTGCTGGAAATGAGAAAATAGAGTTTAGACGAGAATTCTATAATAGTGAATTCTATAATAGTTTCCATTTCAATTTAAACATAAACTGTAATTAAATCTGCTCTAAATAAATTAAAGAATTAAAGAGCCCGAAAGGGTAGAACTTATCATGGGCCGCCTTTAGTTCAGACTCTGAAATCCCATGAAACTAATTGTGGACCTTTTTTGCGTATTTTTTCCTATTCTTTTATTTTTTGGCAAAAAACCAATCTAATTGCTTGGCATTTTCTTCGTTTTCATTGCTGTTTTGTGACTGCTACTGGCTACTGGAGGGCTAATGAACCAATTACTAGTGGAGGCCATAAAAAATAGTAACGGCCTCAGAACTCTGAATGGAAAAGCGGGCGAGCGCAGTTAAAGTGCCTTGAATTTGGTTTAGACTAGAATTCCCACCGTCACCCAGACTAACTATATATGCATAGCGCGGGATCCGATCCAAGCCGAGATCATGGCTGACCTCAAAGCCGGGCTAAAACGAAACGAAACGAAACCGAAAAGCGAAAAGCGGCGGAGACCTCAACTAGACCGACATTAAACAGCCGAAAAAGAGCCGCCAGGCAAAAGGCATCAGAGAAGCATCGGAAAAGCAACCCACACTGCGGATCCGCCAACGATCGCCCCGAGATCGATCCCAAAGTGCACGATGGAAAAGCTCGCTCAGTGGGCCGGGGAGGGGGAAATACAAGGAAAATATCGAAAATGCAGCCAGCCAGGCACTGAAGATATTGCGACTGTCATAAAACAATATTATTGGCATTATTACATTTAAGTGTTGACAGCATAATAAAATAATTGTCGACAGACAATTTACAACTAGGCAAGAAACAAAAAATAAAGCACGGAGATATCGTTTGCCGGCTGGCTGGATTGCTGACTGGCTGACTGGTTGGCTGGCTGTTGGATATCATGTCGATTCCCATGTAAAACACTTTTAAAAATCACACTCACAACTCAGGCCGAATGCAAAGTGCAACAAGTCATCAAAGGCAGCCCAGGCACGGCTGGAAAATGGAAAGATTTTTCATAACCGCCGAGAGATCAAAAGAATTGTGCGGCGCTTAACGCAGAGACGAGAGAAGAGCTCTGGAGCTGTTTTGTTGGAGTTGATTTTTTTTTCGGATCGGCTTGCAGCTTGGAGTTCCCTCAACGACGACGCTCATTCATATAATTCACCCTCATTTCATAATAAATTGCTCTCAATTGATCACGACAATCGACAGCGATGAAAAGTCATGCCAAAGTTGACTCTGTGAGCGAGGAAACCGAAACGAACTCAAAAAAGGAAACATACGATACGAAATCCAATCGCACTGTTAAGCCAAAGTAAAGCAATGCTGGCCAAACTTAAATTGGCAAGAAGGTGCGACGATACACAGGGAAAAATGGGTAATTTTAGAACTCTTGCAGAAACCCTTATGTCCTGAATAATCCCTCTATCTTTAAAGCTTCAAGTGATATTAATAAAATTGAGATAAGAAGTTTATATTAACCCTGAAAATAAAACCTACAATTAAGGAAGTTCTTTTCTTATGGGAAATGTCTTATATATTTTTATTTATTTCTTAAAACTTCTTCTCCCAGTGCATCCATCGCAGGCGTTCATCTCCACTGATAGTTGGCGGCGTTAAGTTGTAGGTGCAGACTGGTCAGAATCACCCACAGAGCCACCGATCCTACTCTCCGCACCACCAGCATCCAGCATCCTAAGCTCCACCCGTCGTCGCCAGAGCCAAGCAAATAAGTCATATGCCAAAAGAGCTAAAGGTTTCTGCCCGGCTCGATAGGAAATTGCTCTAATATTTTGCCTTTTGTCTGATTGGAAATATCGCAGGCTCGACCAAAGTGCCGGCAGATTTTTTATTCTGCATTTTTGTTTGGGTTTTTGCTGCCCGCAGGAGGAGGAATCTTTTTGCCGCTGACTGTGTGGATTGATGATGAATTATGTAGAGCACGAAGAGCGAAGTGCATTGCTGATGATGCCTCCTGTGCCTGATGGCGGGAATTGATCTCAGCGAAACCGAAGGGAACTGAAATGAGGTGAGCTGTTGAGCTCGGTGTGGGAGTTGGTCTGATTTGCAGATTGCTCACGAACTCAAGGAATTTTAATGAAAGAAAAACAATACAGAAATAAATAGAGAAATAAAGAAAATTATGCTTTTTTTAAGATTTAGTAAGGTGACAAAATAAATATAATACATTTGCTGAATGAATAACATTACAGAAGTAAAAATGTATTTGTTTAAGCTTTGTATTCCTTTTATCAGTTATTCTCCGCAGAAAAACTTTAAACTTAAATCAACTTATAATTAATGCTTTAAAATCTTTTATTCAAATGTTACCTATTTCCTTATTAGATTATTAATTTGTAATTCTACTTATTACTCTTGTATTAATCACACCTTCTTGTGTAATTATTATCAGAGCTAGTAGTTCTTAAAAACATGTTTTCAATCCTCGAAACGTATAATTTCTGCGGCCTTAAACACTTCAAGTTTGTGTGGTTTCTATGACAAACTAGTTACATTCTAGTCAGTTAGGTTCTGTCTATAAACTCTGTTTTCCCCCACACTTTTCTAATATAAACTAATCATCTTGAATACTAACTTTTTTATGCGATTTTTTTATATCTCAACCGTTTTCTAGAACCGACTAATTAATATATGGAAGCTGATTCCAAACAAAATCACAGCTTTCGAGATATAATGAAACGATAAATCCCTAATTGAAGCCAAGTCAAATGGAATTCATTGGAAAAAGTTGTGTAAGCAATTCGGCCGACATTCTTGCGAGCGGCAGGTGAGCCGGCCTAGTGAGATCTTCCAGGTGAGTCACTCTTGCCAGACTTTGCATAGCCAAATCAAGAGGTGGGGCCAGAGGATAGGGCAGAGATTTCTAGAAGAAACTGAACCGTTGCAAGTTTACAGGTCTGTGGGTCTTGGTTATTAGTAAGTTTTTAAACGCGGGACTCTGAGAATCGTAAACTGGCAAAAATTGTCACTAAGAAAGATTTATTTTTAATTATTTGTATTTTGTATATACTAGCAACAAAAAAGCTTCTATAATTTTTGTTTTATAAATTTTAAATATTTATAAATACAAATATACTATATTTTTCCTCAGTACCCATACCCATATGGGTGCTTGCAAACGCATCGAAAAGTGGGGGCAAGAATAGAAGATGCCACAATGAACCCGAACCCACATGCACTTTGCGGTAAACGAAGCCGTCGTCTGCGGCACCAAATTGTGTTATCAAAAGCCTGGGAATTCGCCCTGCATGCCCACCAACGGACCAACTGGCCAACTCGCCAAGTTACCATCTTTAAGCCAAGCCACCGAAACGCAGAACCTAACCCCCATACGGGCCAGGAAAATTGTGCAAATTTTTCGTACAGGTAGTAGCTGAAAAGCAAAACTCGTTAGAGTTGTGAGGCTGCGTGTGAGAGTAGAAGAATCCAGGTTCAGGAGGAAGATGCAGCTGAGGCTACAGTCGAAATCGAAGCATTTCACGTGAACAAAATTAGGGCCCGATGGAATATACATAAGTGATTCTAGAGATTTGTTTGCGAGCTTGCTAAATATTTTATATTTTCTACATGTACTTTATTTTTTCCAGATTAAAAAACAAGCATCTTAACTACAGCTATTAATTTACTTAAATTTAGTTCTAAAGATCTTCAGTTATTTCATTTGTAAAATATATTTCCAAAGACTTGAAAACTCTCTAAATTGGTGGCAATATTTTTCCAAGTGAACCCTGCTAACCCGAACTGAACCGAACCGGTGTCCACTGGCCAACAACATTGCATTATTTCACCAAATCATTTCATGCCACATTAATCCACTTTACCACCGCCATCATCATCATCATCATCATCGCCGCCACCACCGTCGCGTCGCCACCAAAGGCACACACACCATCGCTATAACCATCCGGCCAAATCTTGGGAACTTTCCTGGCCGGCAAAGGCGATCATGATGACGACGGAGACGATGACGACGACGTGTGCCTAGAGGGTGTCAATTGTTGCATATGCTGCAGAAATATTCGCAATTTGGGGTTGCCATGTGCTGGGAGTTGCATTCGCCGCCGAAGTCCCAGTCGAAGTTGGAATGGAGCTCAATTTACTATTAGCGTGACTTTTGGGTTAGTTTTTCTATTCGTCATGCAAGGCATCGCTTATTGGCCGGTATTTTCCGAGTCTGTTAGAGCCGTTACCAGACTCCGGGCCAAATGGCCCCGACTCTTAAGTGTTTTATTGCATCAAGTGATCTTCTCTATAAATCCAAATGAGGAAAAGCGTAGCAGCATCTATTTTGTATTTTGTTTTTCGAAAGGAACACTAAATATTTATGCGTTCGGGGTACTAAAAGATTCCAGATATTTGCAAGCGAAATGTACAAGATTTTTAATGAAGATATTAAGCTTTCAGGTCAAGAGAGTAAACTTGTTTTGTAAGTCAATTAATTATTTATTAATTTACAAAGAAACATACAACGAATTAAAGAAAAGAATGTAAATATGTTGCGTATATATGGAGTCATTATTATTTATAGCTTGTTCCTACTTCAGGAATAGCACACAAAGTACTGAAAGGGATTTTTCTAAGCGAAACTTTTGAGCCATTTAGCCGATATGATTTAGCCGATTTGCTCGAAAATAAAACATTTAAAATTAAATGTTTAAAAGTCAAAACCAAATCAAATCAGAGCACCACACACTGCCCATTAATTACAATCAGTCTGGAATAAGATCATCATTCACCTGCGATCTCTATAGGCAACAACAAAAAAATAAAACCAATTCTCGAATGATAAACGAGGCATCCAGCAATCAATGTGGCAGACAGGCCAACTGATCGATCCTGCAAGATCCACGGCGATGATGATCAACGCAGCGATGATGATGAATATAGAACAACGGGCAAACAGCATTAAAGACTGATTGATCGTCTAAAAGGTTTTATTAAGTCATAGCCGCCATCCGTATTCCTGTTTCCTATATTTTAGTGGTGCCATGGTGCCCATCTGTTGATCATATGTAATTTATTTGTCATATCACGTGTTAAACATTTAACAACTCATGGGCTAGGCCAGGTCCATTCCGTCCCCTCCCGTCACCCGGTACTCCACATCGGGCACTATAACCGCAGGCAAGTGCACGAGACCCAGTCGAAGTCGGTGCAGAAATCGAATAAAAAAATTTATAAAATAAGCCGGGGAAATCAAGAACGAGCCGGGGGAGGGGAGGGGAGCAAGGAGGCTTTGGCACAGAGATCAATCTTGTGGCTGCAGAAAGAAAACCCAGGCAATAAGTCAAAACAATGGCCTGTCGCCAATGTCGTCGTCTAAAGAGCTGCATTCGTACACTCGGCAAAAAGGGAGCAGGAAATGAGCTTGGAATGCACAGGAAAATATTTATAATTTAATAAGGGTAAAGCCTTTAAGAATTGTCCTTAATTTATTTTAATAAATATCATTTTCATTCAACTAAAAATTCAAAGGTCCCTTTTAGTTTCCAGTAAAGTTTCATGACTTAAAGGTATAGTTTTTCCAGTGTTATCTTAGGCTAAGTTGCCGTTTCATCGACTGCTCACAGTCCCCCTTTGGCAGTCAGTCAGTCAACCCCTCGAAGATTAGCCTTGACTCCAACTCCGACTCCAACTCCGACTTGGAGCAATGCTAAACGAGCTGAATGAGTCGGGAATGAGACAGTAATGGGCTTCTTTAGTTGAGATACTAGACACCGCTAAAGGGGGGCGTGGGTGGCTCGGAATCGGATTCGGATTCGGATTGGGATTGTCGTGGTAAATGTGGTAACAGCAGACGACACTGATTGTGAGTCCTCAAAGCCCAGAGCTGCAGGAGATGGACTGGCCGATAGGAGGACCGACCCCCCCGTCTGGCTAACAGGAGAATGTGTGCGCGCCTGGAAAGTGAGACAGGAGGTCAGGTTGCTCTGCTTAAATTGGCCAGGTGAATGGATTGGAAAGCCCATTTAGTCCTTCTAGGGTCATGACGGCAGCAATCCACAGGCATCACTATTAATTATGAGGCATTTGATTAATCGTGTGATAGGCTGGAGATGAAAGGTTATTTTGGAGATTAAGTGGTAACAAAAAGAACTTATGGAAAATTTTTTTGCAGGTTAATACAAATAATAATAATAAAGTAACGTTTTCAGAATAATTTCTTATTCAAATATTGAAAGAAAATAAAATGTAATTACTGATTAATACCTTGAAATAAACCTATAATTATAATGAATATTATCTCCTATTTCTTATTTATGATACTTATATATCTGGAAGATTAATTTAGTATATTAAAAAAAGTTCCCACTCTTAGTTAAAGCTCTCAATAATATCACTATCAATCCTGGCATCTGCGAATCGATCCTTGGCCAGACTAATCCTATTCAGCGAGCGATGGAAGTCACATTTCACCTGACCGCTTTCTACCCCAAAGAAAAATGAAAAAATACAAAAAGAAAACTCATTCGTAAGCTGTGATTAGAAGGAAAATCAATTTAAATAGCGCCACATGTGAGGCGAGGCGTTCAGGGAGTCACAGAAAGTCGAAGTTTACACAATGCCGGCGATTGGTGCGATTGGCGATCGAGGCCATCGCCAACGGATGACAGGCAGGCACCACCGGGCGCGTTAAGACGCAATTACACATCGAACGGGGCAGGATACGGACTCTGACTCTGACTGCGACTCCGACTCCGATCCAGTACACGTCCAGTACACCGCTCCTGCTCGGCTTTGGTCATTCACACGTCTTGTTAGCGCGTCTTAATAAATTGCACGCAATCAACCTGCGCGCTTAGCTCCATTTAAGCGCGTCTGAGCGACCAGATCTTGGCCAGACTCGCTCTCAGTGTTGGTCTTGGTCTCAGGTTCGGATCTGGGAGCTCACAGCATGTGGCTGGTCAGCGGGCACCTTTTACTCGGAGTCGGACTCGGAATCTCGGACGGGGAAACGAAACCGATCGGATGGTAAGTAATTGATTGCGCTTCAATTGCAATTACCCCAATGCGGCGCTGAGGAGAACGCAAGCGAGGAGCAGGGGGAGCTTCAGCAAAAAAAATAAATAAACAACAACAAAAATACGAGTAAACTTGTGTAATTGTGGCGTAATAATGCGATTTTCCAGCCAAGACTTTAAGGCGACACCATTAGTCTGCTTGAGGACACTCGAAAAATGTCGGTGAACATCTTTATAGAGTTTTGAATATATTTTCTTGCCTGATTTGTACAATTTTTAAACATAGTACTAAAGGAAACTTATAAAAGAAATATAAAATGTCGTTTCTGTTAATTATAGTTGTACATAAACACAATATTTAATCGTGCAAAAAATAAAGTAAATATTTGTAAACAATTTTGTTGGTCAAACTCCTTTTCCCTTAAATACTTCCAATAATATTCAAATATACAAAACAATGATTAAAGAATAGATCATGTGAAGTTATATTTAAACAAAAATATCCTGTATTTATAAAAATTTAATTTAATTTATAATCTTTATAAAATTCTTTAGAATTGAAGCATAAAATTGCTGAATAAATAAATGCTAAATAAATATACAGAATTTCCCAAGTGTGTCGGTGTGTGGCGCCACTTATTGATGAACAGAAAAAGGGGGCGAGGGGCAACGGGGCATGCAACCTAAGCTAATAATCTTTCCTGCATATGTGCCTCGTATCTGCCATGTTCCCACGCACTCTCGACTCGAAACGCCACTCCAGTGGAAACGGAAAACTACTCCACTGCACTCGAGGCAGCAACAACACCTCGCTTAGCTAAATTAAACTTCTTTATTTCAATTAAACGTCTGTCCAGCCTGTCTGTCTCGGCCTGAGTTGCAGCCTCAGTCTGAGCCTCAGTCTGAGTCGCTTATTCGCTCACTTTGTCATCGCCGAGCCCAAAATCTCTGGGCTTTCCGAGGAGCCTGAGTGTGTGTGTGGCACGGTGAGTTCATATGAGCTCGAGTTTGGATTTTGGGCCCAGCAGAAATGAAACGGGAACAACGCGAGCAGCCAGCAAATTAAAGAGTTGGGTTCGGTCTGCGAATTTAGCTGCGAATGTACAGCAGGGGTTAAGATAATAGCACAAAAAGGTAATTTAAGGCACCAGCAAAGCATTTATTATAATTCTCTTAATATTTTAAAGATTACATTATTCACTTTGACCAAATATACAATAAGGTTAAAGATATAAACATTTTCAAGACCTCTTTTGATATCTTAATATGGCACTTAAATATATCCTTTTGTTCTCATCTCAATTTATATATATTTTTCTTTAAATGTAACATTTTTATTTCTATTATTTTACATTTAACTGTAGCATAAGTATCTGCGTCTGGGGCTTGGGCCTTTTGTCTGGTTCCGCGGATTTGCCGCTTGTAACCTCACCTTTAACATCCCACATGCGTCGGCTGGCGAGCAGAGAGACTTGTTAGATTGCCTCACATGAGCTGGAACTGGGGATGTGTGCCAGAATCTGGGATAAGTCCCTAGGCTTTCACATATGCTTGGCCCTCTTACAGGGCTGTAATGGTTTCCTAGGATAAATATAATGATTTGAAAGCCTCTATTACTAAAGTTCTGTATAAGTTTTTAATGGCCAAGTAAATGCACTTTGCACAAAAGACTTAGGCAACGAACTTGACTGAACCGATTTATTTTTATATTATTTTGATTAAGTCTAATCCGCAGTAAAGTTCGTTGCTTAAGTCTTTCGTGTTTTATTAATTTTTATTTTATTTTGTATTCAAATAAATTAAAATAAAATAAATTAATATCAATAAGTTTTGAATATCCTTTAATATAAGACCTTAATTCATACCTTATTTATTGTTAACAATATAATACGTTTCAGAGTATTTAAAATCATACACATCCCATTGTCACACGTCTCCTGTCACTTTGGCTTGAAGACACGTCACCAGAGGCAGGAGTTCTTCTCATTCAACCCGAGGCAATTCTCCCAAGCGGGCCAAATGCAAATTATCGATAAATAAACGACAAATATATATTTTAATTTAAAAATTGAGACCTTACCTCTGCGAGATCGGATCAGAGTTCAACGATTATTATGATTATAATGACTGTGTGCGGGCGTGGGCAGCTGAAGACAAATAAACCCAAAACTAAAGACCCAAACCCAAGCCGCAGGGAGCTACTGTGCTGAGGCGCAAATTGGCGGATTGTCTAAATGGGCAAAGGTGTGTATTTCAGGGCGTTTAATTAGCTGGGCCAAGCCTTGGGCCCGATCTGCACAGAATGCAGCGGAGACTAGCAAAAGCAGTGCTAGTGGTGGTGCTTTGGGTGGCCAAACAGGAAGTTTGCCACACGCAATCAGCATCAAGTCAAGAGATGAGATGAGATGGGAAATATATATGCGGCAAACTGCACACCTCGGAATCCCCGAGTGCGAAACAGAGTCCGCATCCAAACCTGCGTCCCAGTCTGCGTCCGAGTCCGGGTCTTGGCCCGGGCACATTCCAAACTCGAACTAGACAAATATTGATGGCCGCTCATCAATAGCCACAGCAGCAGCAACACCAACACCAACAAAATCACACTTGAAAAAAAGCAATCAATATTGATAAATATGAAAATATTCTAGGGAAGGAAACAATGATTATAATTTATGTAAATTAAAATTTAAATATATTTTCTAAACAATATATTTCTTATAAAAATTAACATTCCAAAATAAAAAAGTTTTCTTTAACATTTTGGGGCTTTACTATGAAGACTAGTGTTCACACATTATTCTACACATTTAATCCATTAAATTTATTTAGGAATTATATTAAATGAATTCCAATTTAATGAAATATTTTTCGCCAAGTGCACTAGCGAAATCAAACGCAACAGAAACGGAGATGGGAAAAAAGAGCGCGCAGATTTTTTTCTCCTAGCGTATTGCGATTGATTTATTTACCACGGCTTAGATTTACCGCCTTGCGAGTGGCATTTTGGCATTGTGCTGATGATGCCCCAAAGTCTTCTTCTTGGGGGCCGGGGCCCCTTCTTAACCCGAACGGCTGCTCTCTCCCCCGGAGTGTGCCCCGCGCCTGAACCCCCCCAGCGACGGCGGCATCATCATCAGCAGCGGCACTTGCGGCACACGGCGGACGGGCACTTGGCCCCCAAGTTGCAGCTGGAACGCTGCATCGCTGCATTTGATTTGGTTAGGCCAACTTGTTCATGTCCATCGGCATCGCCATCTATCCGGAATCCGGATAGCCACAGCTCTCTCGCTTTTGCATCGTTACACAAAACCACAAACAATTTATATTCCCATCAAACATTTTGACCGCAACGCTGATTCATCTTAATCAATTATAATCTTTTGGATCGAGCCCCGTCGTCTGCTTTTCTCCCTCCCATCTCCCATCTTTTCTTGTAATGAGCGAAAAATATATCTATATATATACTCGGATATACACTCTTTGCAGGCTGCATTGCGCCCAGTTAGAGAGGGGTAGAGGTCGTGTGCTGGGGGCAACTGCGTGTAGAGATTTGCTCCACAGGCCTTGTCCAGATAAGATGTACCCAGACACCCAGAGCCATAGCCGGAGACCCCGATCCGAAGTCAAGCGATGCTGCGAGGAGCGAGAAAGATCGAGCCGGGCTTAAGCAGATTGCATGCCAAACAATGGACATGGACATGGAATCGGGTGGCTGCGATTTAATGCGATTCAATGGACCTATTTAGCGGAGAGTTGCCATAGATAAATTAAGATAAAGTGTCAAACAGCGAATAATCACTGGGAATTGCCAGATAAATAAGAGAAGAAAGGGGGGTTTTTAAAAGTAAATAAAATTTAATGAATGGGAATATGAATGAGAATTTACTTACATACAAAATCCTCTTTACTTTCTCTTAGCAATTGTAACTTTTCTTTATCTAAATGTGTTTTTTGTTCAATTTCCATAGCTTAGAATCAAAGATAATCCTTCTTAAAATAAGTTTTGTCTCTAAACAAATTTTCTATATATTTTTTTAGCGAATTAACGTCAACACTTTAACCATATCGAATGCCCATATTGCTTAACATTTTTCACCTTTCCGCATAGCCTTAAGACTGTCTCAATCTAATCAAGATCTTGACTGCTGTCCTCCAATCAATCATTTCCCAATAAGTATCGGCCATCGACACATTGAATATTCAAAATCATTATCAAACTTCGGATTATACTTCCTGTTGTTGTCAGGTTTTTGGCCGAAAGAAACAAAAACAAAAAACACTTAGTTGCAGCAAAAGGCATCACCTCGATTACGAGGGAAAAGAAATAGAAACAGAAATAAATCCAATGCCAGCTCAATCAGAACTCACTCTATCCACTATCCGCTATAATTACAGGCCGAACCCCCCGCCATCATCATCATCACGATATTATCAATCAACGGCCAACAAACATAGAAACAAGACGGAAAAAATAAAACCAGAAAAGCTGTCAAAGCTCACACCGTTTCTTCATGCTCAATTTTCAATTACAAATTACAAAAGTCTCGCGCGCCCGCAATTGTTTAATTTACAAATCATGTGAACCAATTAAACAAACGCGGCAATAACAACAGCCACACAGCCGAAGCTATCGCGGCCACGAACAAGGCTTAAATAGACTTTACTTGTTAACAATTATGCGTCTGGCGCGGAGAGGGGGAACGGAGTTGGAACAATCAAAACCGAATCAAATGATAAATGACAACACCAAAACACAACTAGCCTGGGAGATCCATGAGCCATCGAGGAAAGGAGACGCAATCCCATTCCCATTCCCAATCGCAATCCCAAATCCCAGTCTGCGTCTGCACGGCTATCTTCAATATGTGTGCACTGCCAGAAAATAGTATTATCCTAATCCAAACTGAACAATAATTAATTTACTTGTGATAAATAAAGTGAGAGAACTTGTAAGCCTTTTTTAACCTTTTTTACAGAATTTTCTCGCAGTGCCTACGCGCCTCAATGTCGATCCATTAAGACCGAAAGCCCTCGCACCACTTGACGGATGAGTTTGAACTCACATGTCTGACCCAGAGCGGCGAGTGGTGCGGATCGCTGGGTGAATCGCTGGATTGGTGGATTTGCTGGCTATGGAAGTGGATGTGGATGTGGAGGCGCCCCTGCCCAGGCATCATGGGAGGGAGAGCCACCAAATGAAACTCACACCACCAATGGGGGCAGAGTGGAGTGCCTTCCTATGCTGCATTTGGATTGAACCCAGGGCCCAGTTTCAGTGCCAAGTTACAAGTTTCATGGGCAGTGGACTCTGGGACTATGGATGCTGGGCAATGGGCAATGGGCCAAGTTATACATTGTTTGATAAATGGCACACAACCTTTTCGAGGTTGATTATTGTGTTTTGTCTCCCTCGCTCGCTGAGGGGTGTGAGTGTGCTCATGTTTGTTGTGGGATTTCTATTTTGTGATATCAGAATACACTTTTAAATTGAGTATTTAGGGTTTGAAAACTAAGACATAATAAAGAAAATACTTTACCTAAGAGTAGGAAACATGATTCGGAATGACTTCCTTCTTCTACTTCCTTATAAGTATCCTTCTGCATTCAGTAATTAGTAAGGAAATATATTAAAATAAAATAATTCCAATAAAATTATTCCAAAATAAGAATACTTAAAGATCTTTAAAAATAAAACCTTATGATTTTTTTTATTAAAAAATACAAATTCTTTAAAGAAAAGAGCATTCAATCTTCACATCACTCCCATATCTCATCTCATATATATTGGCGATTGGCCTAAGGGCAAAATCCGAGATCAACCACAAATTTAGCTACAATTTCAAACAGTTTTTTGTGTGCCATGTTTTGTTTTAACCATAACGGGGCCTTCGTCTGGAATTGGCGAATTGAATTAATCGTTTCCATTTTGTTTATTTGTTGGTAATTAAACACCTCTGCTTTGATTTCTTGTCTATCTCGTCAGCCGAAAAAGTGATTCATTTACAAACATTTTTTCATTCGTTCGTTAGTTTTTTTCTCCTTCCCAGCATTTTTTAATGTTGAATCGTTGTAAGCCATAAATTTCGGTTACGCTCCGGCTATTTATACTATTATGTGGGGGCCTGGGAATATATATTTTTTTCTATTAATTTTTTTACTTTTATTTTGTGTGTGTGTGGCGCCTGTTGTGAAATTAGTGGGGCAGAATTATGGCGAAATTGAATCGGCTAATGAAGTTTCACAGATTAATGGGAACAGATGAGAGGCGTAGGTAGGCATCAAAATATTAATGATGGATGGAGGCATGAATAAATATATTATTCACGGTTGTAAAATATAAGGATCACTAGATATTTTGGGTGAAAATAATAAAAGAAAGATAGAGCTGTCATGTTTGCTGTGTATTTTTTGTAGTAATTTTAGTATAGTTAAGAAAGTGCATCAGCAAAATCTATATTTTTTAAAGTAAAACAGTTTGTGCCACTTTAAGAAATATATAGACTATTAAACTTCCAAAAATATTTCAAAATATGTCTTTTATATTATTATACTTATCCTAATTTGTTCAGCAATATTTAAAATTGATTTCCAATGGCTTTGGGCATTGCACAAAGGTTTACTCTACCTTTTCTGCCTGATTTTCGGCATCTCTGAAACGCTTGCTATTTTCAAATTTCAATTTACAGCAAAATGTTAGCAGCAGGTGTTCCTGTTCCCATTCCCATCATCATCATCATCATCATTATTGCGATCACACGCACACCCAATAGCCATCATCATAACCATCTTAGGGGGAGCTTAGCGCAAAAATAAAGCAATCTAATGTACGCCATTGGTGGTGTTAACCTCATTGGGTTACTTTCGGGAAAGTTTATAGTTTTTTTCCATTTTTTTTTTTTTTGAAAAATTCACCAATGTCAAAATGGAAAAATTTGCATTAGCAGAGGCCTCGGCCTCGGCTTCGGCCTCTCAGCTCTTAGCTCGGATCATCTCGGCTTGGCTCACCCTCAGGCATTCAATTACAATCGATTCTGGTGTGAAAAAGTTCAATTTCTTTGCCGGCCGCAAACGACGACGATGACTGCGACCCGTTTTTATTTTTTTCTCAATTTTTTCTTTTAGTTTCTTGCGTTTTTTTTTGTGGCTAGTAATGAGGAAATGGCAAAACGCAGTTGTCGAGAGAGATGGAGGAGTCATGGGGGCTTTTGCCGGGTTTTGTGGCCATATGGAAAATGCAATTCATGCACTTCCTAGATTGGACAACTGGTTGAAAAAAGCTGCTGCCGATGCGAGATGCTGCTGCTGCTGCTGCCGACGAGTGTGTGCATATCTACATATGTGATTGCCATATTGTGTAGATAATTGTGGGGCCCTGGCCCGACCCTCCCCGCCAATACACCTGAAGTGCTTAATGCTTTGTGACTATTCATGGGCACTTCAGCCTTAGCTTCAGCATCAGCTTCAGCTTCGCGAACGCGGACGCGGAGTCCAGCTCGGAATTGGAATTGCTGCCCCAACAGAAGCAGCAGCGGCGAACTATGGGGCCACATATGCAAATCGCCAGTCGCACACAGGTGGAGTTCGGTGCTCGGTGCTCGGTGCTCCCTGCTCGGTTCGACAGGCTGACGAAGGGGCGGACGAACCAGGCCGGCCAAAAGTGCAGCACTCCAAAATGGGCAAACAAACACACTGCCACAGGCACAGGCACAACTGCACCGAGAGAAAATATAGCAAAAGCGGAAATGACAAGGGATTCTTGAAAAATGGAATTTAAAAACTGCAGATTATAATATTAATAATACAATATAATAATATATAAATAAATATATTGAAATATATTTTAAACACTTCATATATTGTTCATAATGACAGATTTTCTTACAGAAAACCATTATAAAACTCCAGTAAATATTTAAAAATAATAAATAGGGCTCAGCAATAATGTAGTAATTATTATTATAAATTGTATATCTGTTAATATCTTCTAGGACACGCCATCATAATTTAGAGATATTAATCTTGTCTATAAAATGATCAAATAAAAAATTACATGCTTTAACCTTTGGAATTATTTTTAAAAATATTTTTTATTTATTTTCTTCCAGTGGACAATATCGCGAATGATGTGATGGGAGGGTGGGACCGGGTTTACCCACTCAAGCATTGACAGTTGAGTGGTC
Organism: Drosophila mayri; assembly: GCA_008042485.1. Classification (NCBI taxonomy): domain Eukaryota; kingdom Metazoa; phylum Arthropoda; class Insecta; order Diptera; family Drosophilidae; genus Drosophila; species Drosophila mayri. The sequence goes on from VNJN01001215.1 coordinate 1,102,045, forward strand.
AGCGTTTTCTAGCCTGCATCATCAAGCAGCAGCAGAGCCAGCAGCAGCAGCAGCATCAACTACAACAATAATAATAATAATACCAACAACAACAATAGGAACCACGTCAAAACCTCCTTATAAACCACACGGCACACACAGAGTCAACAACAATAATTACCCACTTGCCTGCACTTGATATTAAAATCAGACAAAAAGGTAAGGCCTTCCCTCCTCAATCAATTCCCGCTCTCTCTTCCATTTAAACACTATATAAATATATTTTACTTTTCAACTGATTCGACAGGTCAAAGCGAACACAGAAACGTGCAAAAAAACGTGCAAAATTATCAAAAATCGTTCATCAAATTACCAAAAAGAGCGCAACGGGCCACTTAACGACTCTATTACGAAATGGATAAAAATATATATAGAGGAGCTTCCAAAGACATTGAGACATTGCTGGCCGGGCGTCTCGGGGCTGGCAGAAATTGCAAAAGCGTCAACACAAAAATTATTTTAAATTAGAACTCGAAACTACTCACGTTTTGCAATTTTCGCTTTTTGTGTGGAATGCCAATTGAAGTGTTAGGAAAATAAACAAAAGCCAGCCTCAACTGGGAGCTGCAGTGCAAAAAAAAAACAAAAAATACAACAAAAGCAAAATAAAATAAAACAAAAAAAAAAGCAAGGCAACAACTGAAACCAAAACAAAAACAAAACTGAAGCATCATCACCATTGGGAATCGAAGAGAGGGGCGGAGTGATCAGCAGGGGGCATCCAGGCAATGGAGACACCATCCAGCAACAACAACAACAACTAACAGCCAACCGCCAACAGTAGCACTAAAAATAACAAAAACAATAACACGACTCCGATGGGAAGACTTTCGGGCCATTGGGTCCCCATGTAGTGGTGGAAGCGTGACAGAAAATCAGTCGAGTATCCAGGATATGTACTTCAATATCCACAGTACTTTCCAAATCAAGTTTTAATAAAAAAAAGATATTTTAATTATTTGAAATTGCATTCAATAAAAAAGGAATATATTAAAAAGATAATAAATATTTTGTTAAACACCAGCAGGGCGTAATTTTAATTAAATAAGTTGTGTCATAAACTCTTTACTGATGTTTAGACCTATAAATGTTATGGATTTGTAATTAAAATATTTAATAAAGACAGGGTTATTATTATGGCTAATATCTGTCATGAGAAAGTTATTAATGGGTCTGAAAAAGGGGAAATAAAAAACAAACATTTGTAATTAAAGTCTTTTTTTATAATTTATACATAATAATTAATTGTTATTTGTTATTTGCCTGCCATAAATTGACTTAAGAATTCCTAAAGGTTCCTTGGACAACGGCAACTTGGTCTTTTGCAAAATCCCGCTATCATCACTAGCCAGGTTAGTTTGTGTGTCCCTCTTTTTGGCGATGGCTTGACAATCAACGCAAATAGCTCAAACGCCTCAAGTGTTTGCTGAAGATGTCACCCACACTTCAGGCTAAAACTCCGACTCCACCGCTCGCTGCCGCTATCTGCCGGCCAAGTTCGTTGCCAGAGTCTTTTGTTTAGACAACGTCAACGTCGCGAAGCGGCAGAGGCCTGCTGCTGCTGCTCGTTTCCTCGCTTTGACTTTTGCAATTTGGCACAGCAGCACTAACAACAGTAACGGCAAGAAGCAGCAGCAGCAGCAGCAGCACAAATATTGGCAATATTTCGATGACTGCAAAATATCGCTTACAGTTAAATGGAAATTGATGCACTTAGCTGACTCACTCACTTCTGTTTGGGCATGGGCACTGCTGCTCCTCTCTGCCTCTAAAGGAAACTATGCAATTGTGTGTACTCACCGGAGAGAATTCCTCATTTTCCAGCCAAACTCCTCATGCAAGCAACGTGACTTTGAATAAATTAAGTGCACATATGATATGCAGGCACGAGGAAAAAGAAAAACGAAAATAAATATAAGAAGGAGCAAAGAAATGGAGCGAACGATTGTATGAGAGTTTGCCGAGGACAAACACAAAGGGATGGTAGCAAACAAAAATATATTTCTGCCAGCCTCCTCTTCATAATCATATCGAGTGTCAGGCGAATCATATTTATTTTTCTTAAATAAATCCCCCCGCCATCAATTCGGATCAGCATGGGCCTTAACTTACCGACTGTATGATCATAAAAATCATATCAAGCCAGCATTAATTTCCTGGCATAAACTTCAATTTGAATAAATTGCAATTAATTTAATTTAATTAACAGCTCTACAAACACGTTCCGGAGCAATTGGACGACGGCGGCGGCTGCAGCCGTTGGAGGATTACCGATCCTGGGCCAGTCATCTGGTAACCACTTGTCGCTTTTTATTATCTAGTCGCCTGTCAAAAACTCGTGCTATATGCCATAAGATATTAGATTTTATATCCAGCAGCCCATCGGGCTACAAATGGCACAACAAATTCGTGCAGAGCTACCACACCGAACCAAACCAAACCAGACTGCCATGCGCAGTGATCGGAATGAAGATGACGCTGGCTATGGCGATGGCAACGAGGATGACGACGATGATGGTCCTATCAGCATGGAAACTATCGGGACTTTTAATGAGGCTCCTTATGATTTCTTAAAATCTATTCAAGGAGACAACTAACAAATTATATGGCAGAAGCCGAAGATAAAAGCGGCTAGATAGGGGGAAGAAGATCTTGTTCTTGGCCTATGCAAAGTTGGCCACAACAATCAAGTTAAAATCATGTTTATTTGATTTAAGTTAACTATTTGTGGGGAAGGTTTTGAGGTAAATAACAACTATAAATTGTTAAAAGACTAACTAAAATATACTTAAAATTTACTCATTGAAGTAAGCAAATAAAGTAGGAGTGTTGAAATATAAAAATATTGTATTATACCACTTTCCATACTTTATATATTTTATATAGTTTAATTAAAAGATTTCAACAACTTTCTAGTAATTAAATAAAATCATAAAATCAATATTAAACCATTTAAGCTTATTACACACTATTAAAAAATAATAATATGCCGAGCCTATCGGACAGAAGGAGGATGATAAAGCCAGGGACATGTCTCTCAAACTGTAAACAGCCGGTTGGCTCAAATATGCGAAATTAACAAGACACAATTACAAGACACCGAACGCAACAGGCAACACGCCTAACCATCAAGTGTTTTCCTACCACTTTACTGCCCGCCCCCCCTTGAGCCCACTGTGCTGTTATCGTTTAGTCTATGGTTTTATTTTTAAAACGCCGCAATGCACAGTGTTTTATAAATTACAAATAAAAAAGAAATTATATTAAAGTTGAATAAAAATAATTATTTATTTCGTTTCATGTATATTGTTTAAAATCCAAGTGATATTTTTGTTATATTTCTAAATTTAATAACAACTGTGGTCGCCCTCAAAGGCTATTTTGCTAAATTCAAAAATATTTAAGGTTACTGCCAAAATATAATCACTTCTTTTTAGAATTAACCAGCAATTGTTATGTAAGAACGTCTTCAATAAATATATTCTCAATATCCTAGACCACTGTGCCTCCGCTTGAATCCCGTGGCTGCAACTGCTAACGCAGCCTTTAGCAATCGGCACCGAAACTCTCTTGGCCAAATGTTCGCACAGAAATTTGCGAGATTGTTATCGGGGCGGAGAGGTTGGCCAAGTTGGAACGAAACGGAGGCGTGGAGAGCAGCCTAGTCAAACATCGTTGTTGTCGTCGTTTGAGGTGAAAACCCGCAATGCAACTGCAACTGGGACTGCATGCAAAATGGAATTTATTGTATAATTAGGATTTGTCTTATTGGTAATAAGTCGGGTTAAACATAACGAGCTTTTGTGCTTTCTACATAAACAATATTTTCGTGTTGTGGTCAGTACGAGAAAGGAACGCCTACAGAAAAGACAAAACTGCAACTGGAATTGTATCTGTATCTGAGAAGAAATTGTATCTGGACAGCTCACAGCTCTACTAGTAACATAGAGAATAAATAAATTAATTTTATATTTATTATGTTCGTTTTTTTAATAGCCAGTTGTCCTTTATTTCTTTGTGGCTTCTCTTGGCCAACTCCTGGGCCTTGTTGGCCCAAACCCTGGTGTGTGTACAAGCTCATTACGACTCTTGCTCACCGAGAGTTGCGTTGTTGTCTTAGTTGTTGTTTCTTGTTTAGTTGTTGTCGCCGGGGTGTCGAAATGTACAGCCAATTACATGGGACAACAACCACATAGGGCTGGGAAAAGGGGAACGGCGAATCCTCACCAGGAGGAGCTGGCAGGGAATTCGGGTGGCTGGTAATTCGATAGCTGAGCCCGCAGCCAGAAGGAATTCAAGGCTAAAAGTCTGAGAATCAGAGGCAGGCATTGAATTTCATGAGTTCTTGCCGCGACTTAGGCAGCATCCAACGGGTTGCGACCTCTATAGATAGAGATTCTCGCATTCAGTTCCCTGACGCTCACATAGAACAATTATTTTGCGTGTAATTATATGAGCATGTTATGCGAGAGGCCAACGGATATCTTGTTAAAGCCGCGAGATTTTAATGGCTTACAAACGGTCATCCTGGCATTCAATTATATTGGAAATTTCAATTGAATATGGTATAGTTTTTGGTATCAAAACAGACCCGCTAATATTTAATTGAACCAATTAAAATGTCAAGTTAAGTCATCAATATGTTAATCTTCGACTATCGTTATTGAATAAATATTCCTAGTTCTCAATTACCTTTAATATGGGAACTACATTTTGTGTTTTTGTTAAAAATAAATGTACATTTTAATATAGAGAGCTTATTCAAACACCTTTATTATAATTTATAATAATTATTCAGATTTTCCAACAATTTGTCATGGGAATACAATGGCTAATAGCTCCGCCAAACCGGGGTAATTCCCATATTCACAGTTTAAAAAGCGTAGCCTAATATAATCCAAGTATCATAACTTTATTAGCCAACCATTGATTGGTATATTTAACCTTAACGAAGAACGTGCTCATCATTTGCCTGGGACCCCGGAACCCTTGGCTTTTCCGATCCCAATCCGATCCGATCCGATCCCAGCGAGCTGCTTTCGATTGCCAGCAATAACTCAATAAGGGCTATGTTAAATTTATATTCGTTCTCGAAAAATCTTCGACACACATTGGAAAATTATGCATGCGAAACCTGACCCGACCCCGGCGACCTGGCCAGCATCCAGCAACCCAGCAACCCAGCGAGAGAGCGCGGATCCGCCAGGTGATCCAGCGACCTGACCAACATTGACTGTATAATCGGCCGCGACGGCGGCCGCGCAGATCAATCATAGGCCTCGGCCTAGCCTTTGGTTAATTTAATATGGCTAAAGATCAACTGCAGCCGCAAAATGTTCCCGCGAACTTTTGTGCACTTGCTCGACTCTGTTTTTAATACTCTTTACGAAGCAAAGGATATGGGGAATATATGGCGGAAAATGTTCAAGCAAAGTAATATATATTCTAAGGGAAACGATATTTATTTTGTATCTTTTTTAGGTTTAGTTTGTAAAAGGAATTTTGTGATAAGTGAGTAGTATTTAAACGATTTTTAAATACACAACAAATTAAGTAAACAGATTCTGAATATGAATGCATTTTTAGTTGTTGAAAAATATAGAGTATGTATAGAAATGGCAAACTTCTTTAAGATCTTTAGTTTATACCAACGCTTAAATGTTAACCTATAAATTCTTTAAATTATAGCAAGATATAAAGATATTTATCTTAAAAAATGTGTATACAAACCATATCCTTGTGCTAATTGATACATTTTTTACTGATTCTAAAATCCCTTGAATTATAATCTTTAAATATTATTACAATTATAAGATTGAAATATGTTTCACTCAAAAAATCGGTTTTTTGATGACTCAAATTAGGGTATCTATAATTCTTTAGATCACCTACAACAAACCCCCCTCTCAGCCTCGCGGCACAGATAGCTATTGGGGGAATCTGCGGCTATGCTCTCTGGCCAATTGATTTGCAAGCATCAAGTATATTGTGGCATCGTTCCAATGAGCGAGCCGTGCGAATGGGTTTTCGATCATCTCGCCCGCTGCCCTCTTCCTGCTGCACCGTGCTGCTGCTGGGGGTCACTGCTACAAATTTTGAACGTTCGGGTCATAGTCGTAGAAGTCACACGGGGCCAGGAAGGAAAATCTGACAGCAAAAGGAGACCCATCCATGGAGCCATCGAGAGCTCGTAATCAGGCGCAGCGAATTTGTATATGAACATGCATGACGTGTGTGCTGTCGAATTGGAAGTTGGAGTCGTCGCCGCGGTGGGAGTGGAATCAAAGTGGGAGGAGGTCGACGGAGATGCAACGATCGCATCACCTCGCATCGCACATCGCATAGCATCGCATCGCGGCACGTCGGTGAAATGTTAAAGTTCCAGCAAACAAAATCACGATTGACATGACGTATCAATCTCGGCGGATTGGCATGTGTTTTTGGCGGAAGAAATATCATAATTTCATCATTTTCAATTTCCATGGGCAATCAGCAGGTCAACGAAATTAGCGTGGCCAAAAATGATTGCCCACCTACCAGAATGTCGAGTGTGTGGTAAGGTGATTCCCCTTCTCTCTGCGATAAGATATATGTACTTATTATATATGTATATATTTTTATTGTCTGATAGTTAATCGATCTGTTGAGTATTTGCATTTTGCACACCTCGTTTGCTTCCTTGAAATCTGATCCGTGATAAGGTCTTTGAATGTCTGGGAGTTTGAGGCATTAAATAAATTAAGTATACGCAGGGGGTGATTTTATATTGCTGATAATATATTGCTATTTAATACTATTTAATGGCTTTTAATTTATTCATTTCCCAATTTAAAATACATTTTAAATAAATAAAATATATTGCCTCACATAAATACATTTTATATTTACAAAATAGCCTTTAAAATGTAAAGACAAAAATGCATTAGAAAGCCAACCTTACTTTTAGTAAATTTAATATTTCCCTTTAAATAAAAGCTATAAAGGCATGGCCAATTATTTTCTTACCCAACTACATCAAGCCTCGAACTCGCTATAGCTGCACCCTGAGAGCTAATAAATTATTAACCACAATTAAGGTAATCCCTCCCCCAAACACCTGAGCTCTCCTTCCCCTTGAAATTTCCAATTAATTTGCCTAATTTCCCCCCCTGAAACCCAGCTCGATCTCACATTTGGTAGCCGCCTGCCTTCGTCTTTTCACTCAATTCATTTGGGCTCATTAAAATGCGTTCGGCCCCAAGCTCGCACATCGTAAACCAAGCCGAAAAGCATCATCCCAGTCACAGGGAAAAAACGATAATGTTCACCATAAATTTCCACAAATCAAATCGAGCACATTTTCCACCCATTAGATGGGAGAAAAAAGGCTACTAATTAGCAACGCCCACGAATTTTCGCCCAGGAAAAAATGGAAAATGGAAAGCGTTCGAGAGGAAAATATTATTATACAAGACGAACCGAAGCTCGCTCGACAACGATTAAAGTCAAAAAGTTGAGAAAATGGGTGTTGCTGGGTCATAAACAAAAAAAAAGGAGGCTGAGGCTGAGGCTGGGGTCGTGGAAGAAACGAAATATGTTATGAGAAGAGTGTTACAAATTCCCCGAGAGCCGAGCAGAAGATCCGAGAAATGTTGGTCTCGAATGTCTCGTTTTGGAAATCGATTCGTCACGTCCAAAAGGGCTTTGGCTCAATGTCGACAGATCGACAGATTCGGCTCCCATGGGGTCAGGCATCGGGGTTCGGGGATATATCGGGGTCGATGGCGTGTAATTTGCATACATTAAACTACTGTCGAGCTCCTCCAAAACGAATGCGACTCCAAAACTTAATCTAAATTTAATTATTTCAGCCAACAAAATACCAAACGAAACGGCAGCGACACAGAAATCTGTATATAACGATTTGTACCCCTGATCTCTCATATTTTTTTTCTCTTCTTCAGTTTAATAAATTAATAATCAACAAAAACGCTTTTCATATTTTTATGGGAGAGAAAAAAAAAGAAACGGTGCGCTTTGAACTCGTGTCCATATGCATTATGTACATATATTTTCATAATTTATAAACGATTCTACAAGCTCAAGCTCGGGGCTCCCATTTCGAGATCTTTTTGAATGATGGCCTAAGCCCCCGAAAGCCAAACGAATGGCGTGTAGTCCGAGTCCAAATGCTGTTGATATACTTTTTATGGGCGTTTGATAAATTTCTTTACATTTTCCACAACAATTAGTTGCAATCAAAAGCCATATTGTTCACAGCAGAAATCCAACACATTTGGCCAAAGGGCCTTTTCGGATTTCGGTTTCTTTTTACCCCTCGTCCGCAGCAGATACTATACATAGATATATATCTCAGATTAATCCGTAAAGCTTTCGTTATGAACTCAACCTGTTGTACTGGCTCAATTTAAATTGTTATGGTCCCTGGTCCGTTGATTAATAATCAGATATCAACCGATCTGGGGTACAGATAACAAAGCAACAAGCATTGGTAATTGGGGCTATGCAAATGGTATACGAAACGTAATGGGCTTTGAAAATTGGTAACTGGATTGGATTTGGGATACACGCACCTGTGCGTATCTAAACTATATATTCTGGATATGAGAGAGATTTATAATATTTTCTTGCTAGAGAAACCACAACCATCACTTTCCATTGCTCAATTAATTAATTAATAATCAAGAATTCATTATTTCAAAGGATCCTACTACCGTCAATGTTTAAACACAAATATTTAACTGAAATAAAGTACACACATTCTTCTATTAGCATACAAAATAGCTTTCCTAGACAGAAGTCCTAATTAGTAACCTTTGCTGATCTCGGCGGTGCTGGCTCGTTTATCCAAAACCTGACCATAATTTCAGATTACACAAATGCCAATACAAACGCAGGCCAGCACTACACCTGCCTGCACCTGTTCGTCAGTTGTTTACTCTTGGGAAATCAGGCAATATATCCAACGGACTGCCACTTTGCTACGCCTTAACACCAATCAAAACCTTTTGACCGAGACTTTTGGAATTAGCAGACAAACATGTGGCCCCAAGATTTGCGCAGTGTGTCTTAGTGTTTGAGTGTGTGTGTGTGTCTCTGTGTGAGTGCAATCCGTAAAACTCGTCAACGGCTGTCTATTTCCCCCTGCTCCCCTGCTCACCAGCTTTCCTGGCCAACCCGCAATGCCCGGTAGTTGTAATTAAAAACGCGCAAGTCGTAAAAAGACTGAAAGCCGAGGAAAGGTAAGAAAAACTGCTGCCAAGAACGGGTCTCTTCCCGGAGTCTCCGAGTTTCCGAAACTTTAAGTGTGTGTCTGGGGCGTAACGCACCCGAGAAGTAAAATGAATTTTAAATATGCTTTGCAGATTGACCCACGACGACTAGGCTTCTCTGGCAGCCTTCAATCATGCGGGAAATGCGCTAATTGCAATAGAATTACAATTTCTATCGTAAAATAAATCAAGGAGTTACAAAACCAAAAAGAAAACAAAAGCAAAAGGAAGCATAGGTTCCTTTCAGCTTAATGAGGGGTGAAAAAGGAGAAGAATTGAGATTATTTCTAGATATTTCAAGGAAAAGGGGGAAAATGTGTGGCTTAGAAATAAATAAATACGAAAATAATTTCTTCAAGTTTTTATTGTTTGACGAAATTAAAAATTGTACCCTTAAAATATGGGAATATATTTTCGGTTTAATTAAGAAGCATTACTAAATTCATAAGCAAATATATTATTACCCAAATAATAAAGTAAATTCGTAAGCTCCAAGTGAACTACCCAAAACTCCTTGGCTTCCAAAATGGTTTTCTCCAGCCTCCATTTCAGCTTAACTTAATTTTTTTATTTCATTTTATATCCTTTAAAAAACCAAAAAAGTGCTAATTGTAAAAGATACCCAATTCGATCATAAAAATAATATAAATCAAGAAGGCAAACCAAATCAAAGGGAAAGGAAATTAATGAAGCGCAAAAATCAAAATAAAAATTGGTGAACGCTGCACAAATTGCTGAACTGAACGATTGAGAGATAGGCAAAAAAAAATAGTTGTTCAAAATGAATTGCACTAATATCGAATTTCACACTGCTGCGCTAATGGCTGACAGCAGCAGCAACAACAACTGCAACTTGCAATTGACGACGGCAACAACAAAAGGCGAATGCAATCAACATGTGTTTGCAATTGTTGTTGTGGCTGTTTTTTTTTTCTCCCCCTTTTTTTTGCAGCTTATGTGCAAAGCGCTGATTGGACGAAGTCTGACCGCAAAAATGGAAATTATGATGAGGCCCCGTTTGAGTAAAGAGCACAGCAGCAGCAGCAGCATCCACCACTAACTCGAATCCCAAGCTGGTTTCACTTTTGGGCGAGGAGTTTTCGTTATTTAGTTGTCGTTTTATTTTAGCCATCGTTGTGTATGATTTTTCAACCTTTTTGTGAATTTTTCGAAAGCCAACCAATAACAAACTATAACTAACAACGTCAACCGAAATGAAGCTGCAAGTTTATTGGTCAATCGTTGGAGCACAAGGTGTGCGGATTTTTGTTGTATTTGAATTTGCGGTTTCTTTTGTTGTTGTTGTCGTTGTCTCCACTTGTTAATTTGCCTCCAAGCTGCCATTATATCGAACATGTGCATATATAACAAGTTGGGCGGGCATTAAAATCTGTATACACCGAAAGGCAGTGCGCTGCCAAGTATGGCAGACAACAGCCTATTAATTATTTAGAGCCAGCCATTATTAATTTTAGAGAGTATACATTTGAGGTTCAATTGTTTGCTTTTAACGTGTATAATGGGAGACATTTTAGGTTTAATTGATTTTTTTCTACAAAAAAAGGATCTTTTTGTGGACATTTTTATAGATTTATTTTACTAAAAGTATTATTTTTATATTTTAAGCTAATTTAAAGGCTGTTGAAGTTCAGTAACCAAATAAAAGTTAACCAACCAAAAATAACCAAGTGACCAAATAAATAAAACCATAAAAGTTTGATTTTTAAATAAAATTTAATTACTATTTAAATTTTTCCAAACAAAATAATCACCCCTATAACGTCCCAGTACTTTGTCACTTGAAAATTGAGTACTGACCATTAAATAGCCAATTGGCGGAATTTCAATATGCCGGCCAAGACTCACACTAAGCTAATGATGGAATTATAGGCCAGAATACAGAACTGGGACGCCGGTTGGAGACGAGACTGCGAAGCAGACCCAGTTGAAGGACCGCCCCTTGGCGAATAAAACCCGTCGAGAGCTAAACTCGCTCGTCTGGCTTAATTTATGTACCTGATTATGCTATGGAAACCTCCCAACAAATCAATTGGAAACAAGTAAGAGAAAAGCGAAATAATCAAAAGGCAATGAGTACAAGCGAGGCATTTAATTGGCTTCATTTGCTTACCTGTTGCCTATGGGTAGGTGGAGCCAACAAGGTATTTCACATGCGAGAGTGGCAGGTGTACCGAATGGGGGGCTTAGACGTTGTAGAGGACCTGTAAAAATGCATTACATATATTATATTTAATGACATTGAAGTAGTTTATTTATTTTAAATAAAATAAGATAAAGTTAAAAAAAAGTTTTGCTTTATTTAAAGCCAGTTGTTAATTTGTTACACATTTTTAAATATATTATGAAAATATATTTCATGAATGAACAAAAGACTTAGGCAACGAACTTGATGGTTCTGCAGTCAAATTCGTTGCCTAGCTCCTTCAAGCTTATCTTCAAAGCCCATAATAATTTTCTGGGTCACAGAAACCCACATAAATATTAACTTCGTCAATCCTAAATTCATATTATACCATTAACCACAATCGACACACAACAATTTTAATTACATATTTTAAGACCCAAAGCTTCAAAGCCATCAGCGAACGAATCCACCCCTCATGGTGGCCAACCACTTTAATAGTCACACATGCAGCACACATGTTTGAATGAAAATGGCCAAAAACGATGGATACCAGTTAATACACAGAAATAGAGAGGGGGGGAGAAAAGGGGCAGGGGAGTGGAGGAGGCGATAAACGATACCCAAATCTGTTGCCGCACCCAGACGACGACTACGACGACCCGAGATCCAGAGGAGGCTGGCAGAGATGCACAGATCCAGAGAGTGGGAGCATCTGCAAATACAAAAACTTTCCATTCCGACTGAGACTGAAAAATGTTATCAAATCACCGGCGAACGAACACAAACGATGGCGTTTGAACCAACCAGCGACCACAAAACTAAGCAAGCCAATTTTCAGCTCATATTAACCCGCAGCACAAAGGCCAAAACAGGCAACGGACACGGCCCCTGGCCAAAAAGGCAGAGGACTGTACGCTAAGATATCTCGGGTCGGGAGGAGAAACTGGGAGAACTGGCAACTGGGGACTGGGGACTATGAATCCGAGACCAGAGACCGGAGATCGGAGCTCGAGCGCAGCCCATTTCCAACTTTCTCACGCACTTCAAATTTCAATTGGCAATAAATGTAATGCAAAGCAACACTTTAAATCATTTGCCGAGTCGGCCAAACAACACGCCAACACCAATAAGCCAACAAGACATTGGCATCGGAATTGGATAGCGATTTCTTGCCAGTTGTACTATTAGAAATCGGGAAAGAAAATACAGTGGATATTGCTTGCAAAGACAAATAAATGTGGCAACATTTTCTAGATATTAATAAGGAAGAAAATCTTGTAATGTTTCAATTAAATAATATTTTTATGTTACAAGGGAAATAAAGTAATTTGTGTACGATATATTGGAGTGACAGAAAAAAAAATGAATACAAATAATTAAATTAAATATGACGCAGTAACAGCTAATTTTTTCTAACTTATAAATTTATAACTTATAATAACTAAGAAAATAAATCCATAATAAAGATATAAACCATGAAATACATTTTTTAAGGACTAGCCAAAATTATTTAAATATTTCTCAATGATAATTTACACTGTACCCGACCTAACTGGTGGAAAAAAAATAAACTTAAGCAGCTTCTTTTACTTGAATGTGCGGCGCTGTAATTAAACGTTCGCCTAATTGCTATTTCTTTATAGGCACAAAAATTTGTCCAGTCATAAAAGTCAAAGCAAGCACATCTGGGAATAATGCGGGTAATGCAGGTAAAGTAAAGAAATATTTGCAAATTCAATCGTCTCAACCGCTAATGCACTCATAAATCCTCCGTGGCTGCGCTACTTTGGCCTTAAATGTTCGGGTGGCGGCCAGCGGCCAGCGGCAAGCAAGCAAATTTATATTTTATCGTCCATTTAAGTAAAGGAATAACCCGGCGGCGGTTGGAGAAGTGTAATAAAGAAAGCACCTAATCGCCTTTTATGTTACAGAGTCCCCGAGAGCAAACAGAGAAACACATTAATGCTGCGGCTGTAAAACAGCGTCTAAGTATTATAAAAATCCAAGACATTTGTGTGGGTTTCTTTTTTGTTTTGCAAAGATACTGCGAAAGTACACTCGTACTTGTATCGGTTGTAGGAAACTCGTAAATCATTAACCCAAGGCATATCTCATTAGAAAGGATCAATGGGAAGTGGGTTAAAATTATAAAGCAATAAGTGGGGTTACAACAAATAGTTAGGCAATGTTTTTTCTATACTAAAATATTTATTTGCTAAGCTATTAGAATCTTTTAAATGAATGTGAGCCTTTAACGGCTTCTAATAAATATAAACCTTAACCATTAAGCATGAGTCTACGGAAAGTATAAATTAGATTCGCAGGCACTTGAACTAATTTACATAAAGACAAGCTCCCCCGAGAAATCGAGAAACCTGCGATCTGATGAACTGGAAAACAGGGAAACTGAGGGATGACGACGGTCCGTCTGGGACAAATGACTGACAGTCGCTAGCCCGAGGGCCCTGCATCGAGTGCTACTTCAGTAGCTGCAACCGCAAGGATGATGGTTAAAATAAAATTGAAAAGAATACAGAAAAAACAATATACAAAAATGTGAAATAAAAAAAAAAAATGTGCCCGAGAAAAGAAGGAAAAATATAAGACAAAGGCTGGCGATAGTCTGCATGCTAAATGCGCGTTAAATGACGCTTTCGTTGCGCATGCGCAGAGTAGCTTCTAGCCTGAGAATGGAAATGCTGCTCCAAGGACCATGCATCATGGACCATGCACCTTGGACTCGTAAAAATCACGAATTGATGGAGTGTCCGGACCGCGGCCATGCCGCCACCGATCGCCAAATCATTTTTCGCAGGCTCCGCACAGAATTGCCGAAACATATGCAAATGGTATGGAGCAGCACCTCTCTGAGCTCCTTTCTAGTTGCCAGATCTAAGGCAGAAGCTGGATACTGGAGCCCTCTAGGGCTGTGCTTCCAACTGCACAGAGGCCCTCAGGTGCACTTTGTTGTAGACTTCTTGTCCTCCTCGAACCGATCCGCTACCCTCTGGCCCATGGACTGCACTGCCTTTCTTTATTTTACTAAGGTCGCCCTGGCCTCTTTTGTGCCACTTCCCAGTTGCACTTGTGTGCAGGAATTGGAGTGGATTTGAGAATATATAGAATTCCTGATGCTCTTGATTGTTCTTAATATTTTTAGAAACTAAAAGAAACTATAAGCCAAACTTACAGCCTTTATTATTCAAGCTCTAAGTTTATTAGTTATACGAAATTCATAAAATGCCCAATATATCCCTGCGAAAGGGTATATAGCTTAAAAATCAATTCACACTCGATGCACCAAGAGCCCTAAGCCGGAGAGCCAAGAACTGGACTCAAAACCCCAGCCAAGTGAACCTTTGTTATTTGCTTTTTCAACTCTGGACCAAGGTGCTCTCCTTCAGTTGCTCCAGTCGAGTGCCGTGGCAATGGAATGCTGCCACTTGTCTGTCTCTGCTCGTCCATTCGATCTGTGACTCGACTGCCTCCGTTGAGGCTGCTGAATTTATGTTCCCGAGGGTTAGAGGGCACAATGCCTCGATGAGCGAGGAAACTACGGAGGCTGCACAGCAAACAAAAAAATAAAGCCTAAGGTTTATTCGAAAAAAATTATAGCTTTGTGAGGAAAATATTTAATACCAGCGAAGCAAGATACAATATCTTACAGATTAATTTAATAAATATTAAAACTGAAGATCTAAAGGAGATATTTAAGTGTAGGATATTTATTTGTAATATATATTTAATACATTTTATAAAACTTTCGTATATTATTATACACTTTTAGCTTTGCAATTTATTTTTTGTAATAAACGAAAAATATCTTGTCTCCCAATTGCAGCTTCTATAATTTTACAAATTATTTATTTCCCCTTTTGATACCCTTTTATTGCAGTGTTTTTTTGAAACTCTGAGCAATTTTAAGCGTGGCATGCCGAAATGATTTACATTCGCAGACGTGCAGAAGTCAAGTTGAAGTTACAACCGCGAAACGACCTTCTTTCTGCTCGTAATTAATTTTCCCTCATATTGGCAATTTTATGCAGATTTGCACCACAAGTAAAATTGAAATAGATACTGACAGCCAAGACCAGTAGCCGCCCGATATTGGTGTCTATAATTTCAGCTGAAAAAAATACAGATCTCTGCAAAATGCAGTGGCATGTTGTAATAGTAAAGAAAAGCAAACATAAGTTGACCCTTTTTCCCACTTCTGCCCATGAGTTTTCCAGCTCTTTGTCGTTGTGACTCGAAAAATATCGATTACATGCTAGACTCCAGTGACTCCATCCAGCCATTGAAAATTCTCAATTCCAGCGAAAACAGTTAAATTCCGGTAAAAGGAAAAATGGGCAAAATAAAACAAAACAGCTGAAAAAAGAAGCTGGGAGAGAAAAACGTTTCCACCATGCGAACGTTCTGCGGTCCATGGTGGTCCCAGCGATTATCATGAATTGATCTGTAAGATGTCAAAGCGCAGACGATGCGAAAGAGCCAAAAGAATGGCCAATATGCACTGAAAATAATTAATAGAATTTAATTTAAAAGACAAAAATTGGGAGATGGGTTTTTAATAAAAATATAAAATGTGAAAAATAAATATTTTTGTTCCTAACTAAATCGGAAAAAGAGCTTAGGTCTTAGTAGATTTCATTGTTCATTTTATCTTTTTAATCTTTAGCAATAATTATTGATAATTAATCAACCGTAGGAAATAAAGCCTACTTAAAATCCTGATCTACTTTAAGTTAATTAATTTGTTTAAGACTCACGTTAAGTTCAGTAAATATATTTACAGCTTTTTTAATTTTATATTTTTCAATAATATATTTTTCTCTCTCTGTGGAGGTCGCTGTGGCTCTTGGCTTTTGCTCCATGGTGACCGCCCTCCTCTGCCGGCTTCTCGCAAAGCTCACATGTGGTTCGTTGCATTTCACAGACCCAGACCCACAGCCACTTTGTCTGGGCAGTGGCTTCCTCAGCTCCGTTCCCATGTCTCCGTACTCCGTTCTCCGGTCTCCCATCTCCGGCCTACCATCTCCGTTCTTCAGTCTCCTGTCTCCAGTCTCCAGTCTTGGATCTCCCGTTCCCATGTGCAGAATGTGGTTGTTGTGGTCGCTGTTTCTGTTGCCAGAATTGCGCGAGCGGCGCAGATAACAGCACAAAATGTTGGCAGCACTGTTGACATTATGAATGACAGCGGTTATTTATTATGTCTTGGCTTATTTTTTCGGCTGGGGGAGATCTAGGAGTCTAGGATGCTGCTGCTGTTGGCCATTCGGTAGCCATAACCACGTATGTGGGCTACCCGGCTTCAAACAACGGATGTGTCATCGTGCTATCAGAGACAAAGCGATTCCCGACCACCGAACAGTATTATTATTATGGCAGCCAACAGATGTAACTTATCACCAGAAGGTTAATTTAGCTTGTTACGAAATTGTTTATGTAATTTATAAATTGATATAAATAAAGCACACTTGGAAATGTCATTTGACTTGGGCGGAATCAGTTTTGAACAGGGTTTTTTGACGATTTCCTAGCATAGTTTTATTCATCTGTTCAAAGGATTTCACAGATTTTCCTCCTTAATCATCCCCCCTTCAAAGTCAATCCTTTTTGCCACTCACAAAAATTAGACATCTCGACGGTCGGCAACAGTTCATGACCATTGGGACGTCTTGGCGCAAAATCATCTTCTTTTATTTTCAGCTGGCCAAACTGTTTATGATACCACCAATTCAATGCCCCATCTGCTGTGATAATTGCGTAACTCCAACTTCGGCTACAAACAAAAATCACAAAAAAATAACAAACAACTGCAAACTGAAAAACTGCAGACTGCAAACAAGCAACAGGCGGCTTCTTCTTCGTACCGTTAAGTGCCAGGCTCTCGACTTCATTAGATTGTAATAAACGCGTTTCGGTTACAGCCCCCTAACAACCAGAAAAACACTGACAGTAACATAAAAACAACAGCCCGCAAAAGAAGATCTAAGCTCGGCTTATAAATGCAATTTCGCTCGCACAAAACTTCAATGGACTTCATTAAAATATTCGAAACACAAGCAGTTTAAGCACCGAAAACTTGTCCGAATGGCAAAAGAGAGACTTGGGATTTTGTACACGAACAAAAAAGGATATAGGAATATTTATTTATGATAATTTTAAGATTAAAGATATAGAAAGAAAATAAAAGGCTATTTCAGAAGGAAACCCCCGCTTAGACATCACCAAACCAATGATAAAATATTAAAAAATACCCACAAATCTATTACCATTTTAATATTACATTTTAAGAAACGTAACCTACTTTTCTCACAGTGTTTCTGGGCGGCAAAGAAGGAGCAGTCGGAGCAGTTTGTGGGGGCCAGCTGTGCGTGGCAGGCAAAAGCGCAGCGTTCAAGTCCAAGTCGAGAGTTCAGAGGTCTAATTGAAAATGCTGAAAACCTTAAAAATATTGAGAGTGCTAAGAGAGATTTAGGTGGAGAATCGGAGCCATAGAGATCCTGATGGCAGAGAAACAGAGGGAGTCAGCAGCCAGCTCATTCCCATTAGAACTCAATTTGCCATTTTTTGTGCACAAGTCGTATGTGCCGGGGACAGAGTGAAAGAGACGCCCACGAGCCATGGTTAATATCATGAAATCTCCCCTCCCCATCCAACTCCTGCCCAGTTCTGGGAATGCAAATTTATAATACGCAAGGCAAATTGGGGCCAACTTGTGACAATTTATGATATTAACACTAAATATTTGTGCCCCGTCGTGATTTACGCGCTGGCGTATAAGAAAAGGTTAAGGTTTTGCTGTTGGCATAACGAATTGGGAATACCTTTTAATTAAAAAGGGAGACAAATTATATCTTTGAATGTTTACTTAAACTATAATGAGAAAATTATATAATTCTTTATTATAATATTTTACCTATAACTTAATATTAATTATTTATAATTGTTAACATAACCTAACTAACTTATAACCTTTTTAAAAAGACTATAAATATTTGAAAATATATTTTTATTTCTAAGCTATTAAAAATGTATTAAATAGCAATTAATTTACATAGTTCCTGGCTTGTTTCTAATTAATGTTTTCATTATAAACGCAAGTTATAAGCCAAACATCTTGCCAAAGCCGCATATACCCAATAGCCCTAAGGCAGGCCGAAGAGCGCTTTAAAAAATATTTACAAGTCGCATTATTTTGAGGTTTATGCGTTTTTATTGTTCAGCTGCAATAATTTCAGCGCTTAAAGCGCTGCCACAGATGTTAATGTGGAGTGGAGGTGCGATCCCAGACAGATAAAGTGGAGCAGTTCAATAAAATTTTATGATAATTGCATACTGAGGAGGAAAGCGTCGATTCAAAAAACCCCTCACAAATAAAGTGATTTTCGGACTTCAGTTTCGTTTTCTTTTCTTTTTGCGTATTTTGGCAAACGATTTAATTATACAGTTCAGTTCGGACAGGGGAATATATGCTAATGATGGATAAATTTGCCGCGCCCAAATTTAAATCTAAAATGGATTTCACTATTAGAAATCTGGCCAAGACGGGCGAACAATTAAGGGATCTTTCTTGGGAACCAGCCAAGATATTTTGGGTCAATCGCGCTGATGATGATGGTTTATCATCAAACTGTAACCGAAGCGAAGCGTCATGCACAATTTGCATGAATCGAACGCGGAACGCAAATTACAAATTACAAAATACAAAATCAAAAATCCGAAATATAGGTATTCGAAAACATCTTTAATAAGCATTCCCATTTGACGTTCGGCTGACACAGAAATCTGCACCGTCGGCTATTAGCAATTAACTGGGTCTATTATGAGCTCGCCGGTGAGGCCCCCAAAAGCCCCAAAAGAAATCTATTTGACATGCTACAAGGCAGAAGAAGATCGGAACGAATCGAATCGATCGAATCCAACAAAATGGGTAAGAAAAATCCAACGGAGCTGGGAGACTTTTGGGCAGGTTGGCGGCGGGGTAACTGGGCAACTGTGCGCATAAAAGCCAAATGCCATAATAGCCAAATTAATCAGTCACAGCTAACAACACGAGACTCTCGAAACTGTGAGCACAGATCCAAGCGAAGGCGACGTCCCGTCGTGTGCGTTGATGACTTAACAAAAATGTCAAAAAAAAAAAAAAAAATTAGAAAAAAAATTAAAACACAAAAGAGATACATATATACATATAGAAAATGTAGAGTTGGGCGGTGGGGGAGTGTTTTCAGGGGTTACCAAGTGCAAATGCGAAGTTGATATGCTCTTGCAGAGCTCTTTAAACAGGCTTTGGATGAGATCTCATTTAAAGAAATTTGCATTAGCATTTCATTAAATTTTAAGTAAATTAATGAGTTTTAATATCTATGTGAACATTTAAAACTTTATTTGTTGCTATAAAGATCTTAATTTGATAATCTGTTTTGGAATCACCAAATATTAGGATTTAAATTTAATAAAATCATAGTTTTACTTACGAAATAAATACAATAAACCCAGAATAAAACCTAACAAATATCCCTAATAAGGTCGAAATATACACTTAAAACCCAATACCCCAGCTCATCGCATACTTAGAGTACTCCATTAGCCACCAGGGGATCCCAGTGTTGGCCTTATAAAAGAGTTTATGTTTATCCTAACCATCGGACAGACATATGACTGTTCGAGTCAGTGTGCCAAGTTGGGGATTTACATTGTCCGAGGCTCGCAGATGATGGTGGGTGGTTGGATTCAATTGGATTCGATTGGATTTGGATGGGATTCGATACAATTGATTTTATTTTGCTTTAAAAGCCCGCCGGCTGTGCCTCACATGGGCAACAGAAGAGCGGCTACCGTTTGGCCCAGACATACATACATACAGCCATACATCGGTCTATAGACAATGGCGCCAGCATCAAAAGGCTGACAAAATGTAATTGTTTCATAGGCGCAAAAATGGTGTTCGGGGGGTGCTCCATCAATAAAAACCAGACCGCAGCGAACCGGATCGCTTGGGGAACGGTAACTGGGCACTGGCAACTGGAAGATGGAGAAAAAAAAATGTTAATTGAAATATGCGTATGACTGATGGACATGGGGACACTCGGACATTGGACATTGGACACTTGGACACTTGGATAGCGAGAGAGGCAGCAGAGAGAACGCCTTGCCACGCAGATGGACACTCTCTTAGTTCAGCTTTCACAATTATTGATTGATTTATTGATTGAAATCTTCGCAGCCAGTCGGTGGCAACTCCAGCGACAGTCTCCTCTTCGTTTTGCGCCAGCTTTTCTTTGGCTTTCGCATACGAACAAATTGCTTGGACCAAGTTCGTTGCCTAAGTCATTCGTTTTGACGGCGCCCAGTCGCGAGCTGAACTGAACTGGTAACTCCTAAAGAGCACAAACAAACAGACAGGCACACATAATACACACACTGGGATGCTCTCGGAATGAGCCAAACAATAAATAATTAAAGCAATTAAAAACGCTAAAACAAACATTTAACAAGCAGCGGCAGTTTGGACAAAAAGAATCTGTTTTCTTTCTTCGCTGTTTAACTTTTTTCTCTTTTTTTTGGCAAGCTTCAAGGTGGGAAAGTCTGAGCTTAAAAGGGTTAAGTTGGAAGATACCTTTGTTATCACCAAATTAAATATAACTTAACATAAATAATGGAATAAAAAACACAAGTTAGGGCTCGGAAAAAATTATGTTTAAAGGATTTTCACACAGTTATATAATACTTCCATAATTTAATGTAATTTAATATTACTACATGATTAGTTTTACGTTATTTAATACTTTAAATCATTTGTCAAAACAAAGCAAATCAATTTGAAACATTCCAGTGCGACATCTCCATTAATTTGCGGTCATTCAAGCCTAACACTGAAACCTCATCCCCCATCGATCATACCCTTGATACCCCACACGCAATTCGTATTCAAAATCGGCCTTATCTTAGCCCCAAATCGCGTCTAAATGTTGCACATTTATCAAAGAGGCCCAAGACCAGCCAGAAAAAAGGTCAACGCACAGTTATAGCCATCTCGGACCTGGCTTCTTCATCATCATCTTGTTACAGTTGGTGTTTGTTTCCCCCAATTTTTGTTCGTGGCACAAACTATTTCCGCTTCGCAAGTACTTGTACAACACAAGCTAAACCCAAAAAAAAAATAGTACAAAGATATTTTGCAAAACTACAATTAGAAGTGTTACTTTTTTTTGCAAACAAAATCTAATTTTTGTTCGGATCTTCGTGTGGCAATTAAAATTAAATTGTGGTTCGCCAAAAAAATAAAACCAGAAACAGACACAGCCAAAGAGGAACAAGAAAAGGAAGCTCATTCGTTTCTGCAAAGAGAATCATCTCCAGCAGAGTCGTTATCTGGCCGAAGCCCTTAACTGTGCCTCGATATGCAAATAAGTTGATATACAACATAATTAAATTTCATTACAGCCAAACGCGCTGAAGGCAACTGACTTTGGCCAATCTCTTGGCATGTAACAAATTGCCAGCAATTAGTGTGGATTTCTGGAAGGGGCATTATACCCGAGGATATGGTGGGTCTCCTCCACGGGACTAAACATTCGAATAGGTGTTCTTTTGCTGTAAGTTGTTTGTATTTACTTTTAAGTCTACATAATGAATAGGTGTAACCTTTGGTCATTCCCTAATTATTTCTGAGGCTACTTAAAATAATAAATTAATAAACGAGACTTCTTATGACAAATATAATATAATATTTGTATAAGCAACCCTTTTCGTACCAAAATTCCTTACTCCCCAAACCATCATCAATAAAATCTCCTTCTCCCGTAACTTTAAGGCTGTCAGCATCTGGTGATATGCCAGTGTTATTTCATCTTTCTCCGATCACCTCCGCCCACACATTCTTTCTCACTCCTGCCATCGCTTAACAAAGGGGGCCACCTTTTAGTTCCAATAATTTACCAATTAATCATATTACTCAACATCTCCTTTGCCGAGCAGACGCAGCTCTGGAGAATGCTGGATGCTGGGTCTCCGCAGCCTGACAATAGGTGCTGATTGCCCTGCCCCCCACCATAATCGGGAACGAACATACATATATTTATATAGGAGTAACCGCGAGAGGCGGGAGGCTCGGCTCTAGCCTGCATGGTGAGGTGATAAATGATTTCGATTAGTTTGTTCTTGTAATTCGACGCCTATAAATGGGTCTATGATTGAGCGCAGACGACTTCGTTTACGTCAGCGTTGTCGCTGTCGCCTGTTTAGTGTTTCCTATACCTCTGCTTCTCCACAATATAAAGTGTCCCCACATCGGATCCCAGACAGTTCAGTTCTTCTCCTTCCCGTTCCCGTTCCCGTTCCCAGCCATTTGACAAATTGTCTATAATTGAAAGATTAGCTTTCCTCGCACACGGCAACGGCCACAGAGCAGACAACAACTTGACGATGAGAAGACGTCGCGGCGACTCCGTTGATGTTCCAGAGTCTGGTTTTGGCCTGGCCTGATGCACCACCAGCCCCTTTGATCTCAGCTCTTCCCCCTTTCTAGGAGTACACTTGGAATAGGAATTTATATAACATTTATTTTAATATAAATCGATATTTTGAAAGAACATTGAAGTAAAGAAGAGCTATAAGTAAGCCTTGTAAAGGTTTATAGTTTAAATAACATTCTTAATCAATTTATTAAATATATTATATCCTAACAGATATAAAGCTTTTCCTCTCATAAAGATATGAATGAATAATTAATTTTAAAAATATATAAAGAAAATTATATATGTAAATGTATATGAATACCCAACATTTCCTCCAGTGTAAGCCTTGTTCCTTATCACCTGACTTGCATCTGTTGTCTGGTTCAGGGTTTTATTAATCAAATTCACAAAATGGTTTTAGGGGCTGAACCAAAGTAGGTGGAGCATGTTTACATAGACAAGTGCCTCCACAGCCATGGTCCCCTTTTGGCACCTCGCTCTCTCCCCTCCTGGTAATTGGAATTGGTGTGAAATTCGCGTGCCAAGCCAAGAGGATGGCCGAAGGTGTGGTCTCCGGGCCACGGATCAGGGATCAGGGAGGATGAGATGCCTTTTGTAATGCCAGAAACATGTCAGCGCAATGCGATACCTTATCGCTGTCAATTATTCAACGCGTTCCGCTGGCAGGAAGGGTGATGATTGTGATGATGGTGAGTGGTTCTGGGCTGTAGCAGTCCGTTTTTTTCGGGACAGAATTACAAATTACCCTCTTAAGTATAACAAACCCGAAAAATTAAGGTAGGATAGCCAGAAAAATTCTAAAGAGTGAATTTTAAGACATTTAAATATTGTCTGAGGGAATAGTTAAGAGGGAAATGTTTTTGAGAGTTTAGTGTAAAGATTTTTAACATCCCTTTTAGAATATTTATCATATATCTAAAAAGATATCCACTGCTTTAATTTAATTTGAATGTCAGCAGTTTTTGCAACTGAATTCCGGCAATCTACTGCCACTAAATAATTAATTCTGATAAATCCAGCAAACAGTCTGTGTCAGTTAGCGTTGAAAATCACAATAATCAGCAGGCACATTTACGCTTAATTGCACACAAAATATGAATAACAATTTACGAGTGTGTGGCTGCAGTACAATTTCAGTTCGATTCAATCAGCGGATGCCATACAATTTTGTCATAAATTATGCGGCTGGTTGCACTAAATCAAGCCAGGGAAGGGTTGTGGCGGAGTGTCGGCTGGCGGATAAAATGCAAAAACTAATTAACACTTTTATTGCGACTTCAATTATGCTAAAAATGCGCAAATTGTTGGAAAATCACGCCCCTAATTGCCCATCGCAGCCAACAATGAGGTGGAGAGATACTAAAGTTGATTGCCTTAGGTCATGGCAGTTGGGTTTTTAACTAGCAGCCAACTAGCAGGCAGCATCAGCAGCAGCAAACTGTGGCTTTATTTATTTCCCTGTGGCAGTAGGAAAAAGTTTCGCTTTTAATAAATTGTGCGAACAAAAGAAATGGCGAAAAATCTTTCGTGATTTTCCCTTAGATCCTCACACGCGGTTTTTCCCCTCCACCGACACCTGCTGTTTGTGCGATAATTTATCATGGACCTGCTTAAACGCACATCCATTATCAGTGGAGTGGACTCCTAGCTCCAGACTCCCAGCCTCCAGACTCTGCAAGGAATCTTGCCAAGATCTTGGCTCTCCGCGGTCCATTGAGCCTCTTTTAAGCCTTTAATTGAACAATTTGTAACAATCATGTGCACAAAATAGCGCAACAATTTGGCTTAAATAGTTTTCAATGAAGACGCAACTGGCGAGAATTAATAACATCGATTAAGGTTTTGGCCCACCAAAGAGAACAATGTCCACTGAACGAGGGGAAAAGCAATGGTTCTATTTGGTTATTTGGAACGTGGAAAACTATTTTCCAAAGGCATTTCAGTGGAATTTATTGCAGCTTTGTATTTGGGAATGAAGAAGTCTCTTTGATAATTTCTTAAGCCACTTTATTATTATATAGAAAATATTTAGGATGGGAATAAAAATGTGGATTAATAGATAAAGCTTAGAACTTTTTATTTAAATCAAGGAATACCTTTATGTTTTAATTTTAAAGTATAAAAAGAAGACTCTTTCCAATTAGTTTGTTCTATCTATATATCATACTTTTTTTCATACTAAATAGTTTTTCAATCTCAGCAAACCTTCCTTCCCACAGCCAACAATTACAATCTCTGTAGATCATCAAAAAGTAGACTTTGTTGCCTTTTGGTATAAGTAGCACAATCAGCTCATGAAATTTGAGCGCCAATCCGCAAGAATCCTCCTCGCCTTCAATCCTCATCATCATCCGCAGCCACATTCACGGCCAGTAAGAGCCAGCAACGGTTGGATCATTATGATCCAGGTTAGTAATCAGCACCCAAGAACAGCCAGAAAGAACTCACTACGATCTGGAGTTGGAATTTTGCACAGCAGAAGAAAAGTATCAATTAAAATTGTTGTTAAATTCGTAATAAAAGTATCCCATTTATTATAATTTAAGTTCCTGCTGGAAGAGTATATTATTATTTTGTATAAATATTTTTATAGAGATATTTGTATTTTCAGAGTATGGTTTTTATATTTATATTTTTCTCTGTGTTCCGAAGCTGAAGCTGGAACTGAGGCCAAAGATGCTTATCAGACACAGACAGGAGACGGGAGATAGGAGACAGAAGACAGGAGACCGGAGACCCAAAGAC
The DNA here is from genome assembly GCA_008042485.1 of Drosophila mayri. Taxonomy (NCBI): domain Eukaryota; kingdom Metazoa; phylum Arthropoda; class Insecta; order Diptera; family Drosophilidae; genus Drosophila; species Drosophila mayri. The sequence goes on from VNJN01001215.1 coordinate 1,127,736, forward strand.
TGAAGACTGAAGACTGGCGACTGTTGACTGCAGTTTGGCATGTCAACCTGGCCAGGGACCTGCGCCAGAGCCTGCACCAATTTATGATCGACAGAAGACCGAAAACAAGGAGAAAACTTTATGATAAATCTGGACAAGCTGGGAGATACTCTTTGGACTAATTATTACAGAAATTATATAATTAATACTAATTATTATATGAAATTATAAAAATTAATCGTCATAAAAAAATTTTTATCAAAAAAAGCAAACATATAAAAGATTACACTTTAATGTTTTATTAAATGTATTAATTTAAGTACCAAAAGCATTCTATATTTATTAGAAACTATTACCACAATCTTAGCTAGAAGGTAACATAAAAAATACGTAGTTATTTATTTACTATTAAAAACCATTATTTCTTGTCAGCAAAATATTTACATTTATAGCAAGAAATACACTTTCTTTACTTAATATTTTAACAATTGTTTAGGAACACCCCCAGAAAACACACAAACCTCCTCTGGGTGAGGGTATTAAGAGACAGGAGGCCCCAAACAGAGGCAATGGGGTGTTGGCATACAAAAATGATAAATTCTCATCAAAAAATATTTCACACTGCGGGATATCATCAGGCCAAGATCAAGATCAGTGCACTGGAAGAGGACGCCACAAAATAAAAGACACCAGCAACACCGAGAGCAGATACCACAAATATTTCGAAATTATTAAAGATCATGCAAAGACCAAAAAGAGATTTTTGAAAAACACGCGCCCATTTTGGCTTAATTAGTGAAACAAGCCCAGCCACTGCGACTTGGACACGATCTCTGGCCCGTTCCCTGCTCGAAGGCAGCATCTCCGCAAAAGCCACCAAGCCACCGAGTCGATTTCGATCTTGATCTCTCAAATATCGTTCGGCTAATTAAAATTTATATATTTTAAGGCGCATAGTTTCTCGTTTGAGAGTCGCCTTGCTGCCTTATTTTTTATCTCGCCCCTCTCCCGGTCTTTTGTATTACGTGTTTTCCCCGACTGAACCCATAAATCTTATTGATAATATGATTTTATTAACTTTTAAATAGGCAAAACATTTGGCGCCTGTGTTTGACTCACCACAAGGCATCCGAATAAAAAAAGAGAAGGAAAGAAACGAAATCCATTTTAAAATGGAATTCATTTAAAACTGAAGTCGTTTTGACAACCAAATTAGAGTACATACGGTGTTATTTGTTTTTGCCTTTTCTGTGTATTTCTCCGGTCTTTTTTCATCTCATTTCTTGTTGTATTTTTTCCACCTGCATATTTATCAGAGTTTTCGTTGTGTGTTCGTATTTATTTTTACATTTTTTTGGTTGAATTAATTAAGTATGCAAATGTGGTTTTTAGGAGGTTTGCGTTTTGCGGTACTTGCCACGCACCAGCGATCAAACGGAATCTGGGCCTCCGATTAAATATATATATTTAAGCATGAATATACGGAAATTCCTTGTGGCGTTATTTTTATGAGGTGAGCTCATAATTTTCGCTGTATTGCTTAAAATCCACACCAATCTAAATTGGCCTTTTGGGTCAAACCCGAAAGTGATTAGCGCTTGTTTCTTCCCATATTTTGTTGTTGTTTATATTTGATATTAAGCATCTGTTGCTATGAAATTAGCTTACATTTTTTGGACTCCTAAAACGGCTATAAATACATAAATTGGGAATTTTTTGGTAGCAAATATAAATATTGGTAAAAAGGGGCCTATGATTTTTTAATGGGAAAATAAACGCTTGCTAGCTTGAAATGTATTAACTTTCAACTATTTTATTTGGGTTTATTACATAATATTATTGCTTTTATTCATTGAAATATTCTTGAGCATAAAACTAAGTAATTTAGTGCCATAATCCCGCTTTAATTAATATTTAAAATCATTAATATTTTACCCTAGTTCACACATATATCTATATCTATAAAATTTTTCTACAGCACAGGACAATGGTTACCAGCAAATAATTCTTATTAATTGATAAATTGTAAACAAAGCCTTCAACTTATTAACACCGACACAATGTTGCCGCCAAGATCCTTACAGTCGCCATTGTTTTTGGGTCTCAGGCCAGTGTCCCCCCACGGTTAAAACTGTTGACATGTGTCAATTATAAATGTCTCAACTTCCAAATAAAACCGCATGGGACAAGCTCAGGATAAACAGCTAATGACATGCCTGGCAAAGGAGCAGAAAAAAAGGCGGAATTAGCTATAAAATGAGGTTGCCCGGCGCAAAGGGAGATCCTCACCCGAAAATAATAAAAACATGTGAAATATGTTCGGGCAGCGCTACGATATACGTCTATACCGATTGTCAGATTTTATGGCCTATTAAAAAGGCTGAATCATTAAGCGCTCTTCGTTCGCTTTTCTTCCTGGCCCAGCCAGGCGATCCTCCGAAGAAACCACACGAAGCACACACGCACACTCCGCCACATCCTCCTAATTGATGTTAGTTCATAATTTTCCTTTGGAAAATGTAGCAATTAATTGCTGTGCCAATAAAACGCGTCGGATCCCCACTGTGCCAACGACGCACATTGCGCAATGGGCGCTGCATAAAATCCGCCTTACACCCCAGCGAGACCGTGGGCCAATAAAAGTTTACAAGACAAAAGCCACAGACAACCCACAAAAAAAAGAAGGAAGAAAAACCGAAATACCAAAAAAAAGATCAAGCCAAACTTTGACCATCAAAGGAGAAAACAATTTGGCCAGCAGAAGAAAATGCGAATGGAATTTAAAACCTTTGCCTAGATTCGCAGTGGATGCTCTTTGAAACGGATTTGCTATTTGCAATTTAACCGTGTTTTTTTTAATTCCTTATGATATTGCCCATAAAGTGTTGGAATTTTTGTAATTTTTCGATCTGAGTGTATGTCTGCCACCTCCACTCCAATGACCTCTTTTTTAGGCAATGAAAAAGTTTCTATAGAGTTGAAATTTTAGATTTGTACAAGGAAAACAATTTTAGAGTCCGAAAAAGATGGGAAAACTTGTTTATAGCTATTATTCGATAGTAAAATCTAATAATGTGTTAATTAATTAATAATATAAATAAAATAAGGCATTTATCACATATTTATTATTTTCTTTTTCATTTACTTACTTTTATTTATTTCATTTACAGCTTTTATTTGTTAATTTCTTGAAATGTTCAAGATTTTAAACCATGTTTACTTTTCTTATTGTTAGTTTAATTAATATTATTGCCCAATTTACTATGCAAACATCATTCAGTATTAAGTAACCCCAATTATAGTGTATGGCCCGAAGCCTCTTATGTGTGTAAACCAATTATATATTAGTTTTACGATTCTTTATAACCAAAGAGACGATAAAGCCTCATGTTGGTAATTAGAACAACAACAACAGCCATCTGTGTCATATATAACGAAACGTTTTCCATGATTTGTGATGTGGGGAAGAGCAGGTATCGTTAGATAAAGTGAAGGAGGAGTGGAGCCATAATGCTAATAGCACAGAAGATGCCAAGGTTAACCCACCCGTCTATATAGATATGTATAAACGATCGCCAGGCGATCGACCCACCGCTGCTTCTACTAGATCAGCACCGTCCCATAGTGATTTATTGAAAATTAAATTTTTCAACCAACAGAGGTCGAGCTATGCTTGGAAAATAAATAATCGCAAAGGCAGCGGCCACTAAAATTTGCAGGCAGCAGAGCAAGTTAATTATGACTGCGGTTAGCCAGGCCAACAGCGCTTGGGGGAGGGGGTGAAGGGGGCCGGATGGTTGCTGGGCAGGGATATGGAGATGGAGAGTTCCACAAACAAGTGCGGCCGCCAGGTTATTTTGCTGTTAATTAGTCTTACGTGATGAAACTTCATAGCCTGATGGGTGGTGCCCACAAATGGCGACTCCCCATATCTGTCTCTCTTTCGCTTTCTGTGGGTTGAGTGCATCTCTTTCTGCTTCTTTTTCTCTTTCACTCATATGCGCTTTTCTCACACTCTCTAGCTGGGGTTTTCTCACAGTTTTCGGCTTAGTTAGCCCTCTGAAAGAAAAAGACTTTCCCAGCTGCAATTGGCAGTCAAAGGGGAAAGGAAATTTAAAACGAAATTGGATTAAAATTATATCCAAATAATTTTTTTTTATATTAAAATATGATAATTTAAAACATTTATACCCTTTTGAATACCTCTTACCCCTACCCATAGATACCCCTCGCTTTTTCCATCACATTTTTCCAACGTATTGCTAACAAATTGTGCACAATTTTCGCCAATTTACAATTTTATGATGCGCAATTGCAGCAAAGAAACACACAACATAGCAAAGAAAAAACTTCATTAAAGCAAATAATGCGAATTAAATTTATGTTGCCAATTTAAATACATCGAAACAACAACACCGCCACTAATAAAAAAAAGTAGGAAAATAATACAACAAAAAAGGTGTAAAGACTAAAAGGCTGTAACCAAGCCGGCAACAACAACTAATCGAGCTGGTCATCAATTGACCAAAGCCAGGTAATGGTCGGTCACAGCCCAGACTTCTTTTTTTTCTCCCCCGTTTATTATTTTTTGCAGCCAGTCCTCTCCACCAGACGGAAGACCCGAGCCATCGACGATCGATCGGAACGACAACGCGCCCATATAGACGAAACTGAAGGAAAGATTCAGGGATCGAGCGGAGCTGAGGCGGAGGACGATCGATCTTGGCAGCAGCCAACAGCAGCGTCAGCAGCCGACTAAGAGTCATCCAGGAAAAGCCAAAGAAAAAATAAAAAGCCAAAAATAAATAAAAAGCAAAGTGGGTGAAGCGAGGCAGGAGCTGCAGGCGGGTGGCCGAAACAAACATAGCCACACATGCGAAGGCTGACGAAAAATGCAAAACAGTGATACTTGGCCTAATGATTTTTTTAAATCATTTAAGACCCAATAAATAAATGAGTAAATTTTAGAAATAATTTTAAAATTAGTTTATAGAATAATATAACAGAAACAAAAACTTAAAACTAATCCACAGGAACAGGAGGAAAAAGCATTTTTGATACCGAAATATTGGTTATAAATTTTAGATTTGTATAAAGTTTACAAGTTTTTTATTATATAATTACATACAAGGAAAAAATCTTGTATATAACTTTATTGTTTATTAATAAAAATCCCAGAATTCTTTATCATTAAAACCACTGTACCATCGATTTGCCTCGCCCGCTGCCATCGACATCATTTGGCACATGTGAACACCAAAAGAGATATGCCCACCGACCGCCGCCAGTCCCCACTCCGATCCTGATCCCAATCCCGATCCCAATCCCCATCGCAGGCCCGTCTCATCTCTCGCTCTTGTTCGTCTCGGAGCCGAGTTTGGAATATACGAATTCGCTTGACCGCTCCAACGTCCAGCTGTCCGTGTGTCCATCGAAGATCCCCGTATGGGGCGAGTCGACGGGCGGCCAATTCACCTGTCGCGCCGTTTTGTTTGCTTTACGCAAAAAAAAACAAACACACAGAAAAAACAAAAATAAATAATAAAAATGAAGCAGGAGGAGCTGCGACCTAGTCGTATGCAGCTTTATGCGAAAATTCCATGAATCTGATCGTTTCGGTGGAAGCGTATTAGATATTTGGCATTTCGGCTTTCCACTGACTGACGTACAATGCCACAACCAGGAGGAGGGAGGAGGTAGAGAAAAGGAAAAGCCGGCGGGGTCAGCGCACACACGTGACCCCAAATGATCGATGGTATTGCCCAGCTGAGGAGTCTACAGAAATTAAATGGATTATAATTATTATGCATGGCACGTTTGCAGAGCCTGGCTCACTTTTATTGTCAACCAATAAAGTGGCCAAGAGGGCAAAATCCGGCGGACAGGCCAACATGTTGGCCCGGGAATTGATTTGGCCCGCAGCGACCATTAACAGGCGCAAAGCCCCAGCCACGGATTCAGATTTGGCATCATCATCTTCGGCCAAAGAAGCCAGGGAAATAACCCTAAAGCCGCTTTGGATGATGATCATCGGGCTGCAGGGGCCGAGTGGATGACATCAGGTGCAGTTACAGTGGGACTTGCATAAGGGAAACCGGAAAAGTGACAGGATAACACACTTTGTAAATATATATTTTTAGAAATTTTTCTTGCTTATTTATTATAAAACTATAAATATATAATATAACACTTTTTATTGGTATATTTCATCTATCAGCCCATTTTTTTTTATAAGCCCAACTGTATAGGTTGCTTGAATTCCTGCGGAAATTTTTGCTAAGCTTAAAAGACACAGCCAACGAGGCATGTAACAACATAAACAACAGAATACTATTTGGCCTTTTGCACCTTTTTGGCATGAACAACTTTTGGTAGTGGGAAGCGGCAAAAGGAGCAGGAGGAGGACAAGGTGGAATCTCCCCGGGATGAGCTGTGTGCGCCGCGAGAGATCTTTATTTCGGGTCGAGGCGGCGGCCGATCGGGCAAGTCGACAACGCCCCGAAAGGCACAATTAAAATTTCACGCTTTTTTCCGCGAGACCAAGGGGCTGAGGAGATGTGTGACCATCAGGACCAAAAAGAGACACCACCTAGGAGCCGAAAAAAAAGCAGGAAAAAAGGCAAAGCAAAACAAAAACACCTTGACCATTTTTGGGCTTACATTTTAGCCAGCGAACGAAAACAGTGCGGCGGCATTTTCGCTTTGAGGTAAGCCCAGGAGCAAACTTTCTGCGGTATCTGCATTGAGAAAAAACTACTGAATAAAGAAGGAAAATTTTCCATAATAAATTTAAATGTAATATAGCGAAAAAGAGAGTTTAAAAAACATTTGAAATTAAACATTTTTCAATTAAACTTGTTTTCTAATTTAAAATAAATTGTGGAAATATTAGAATATAGTTGCAGTGTTGCAGTACAGTTGCAGCCGCCACGCGTGCAATTTGCTGTCGTCGGGGAATTGCCAGCGGCCCCTGGACACAAGCCCACAAACCCACAAGCCAACAAACTTGCAGAGTGGAGTGCTCAGCTCTTCCAGAAAGTGTTAATTAGCAGCGCGCGTGCTAATTACCAATGCCAGTTGTGAGTGCAGCCAATGACAGCAGCAACATGAGCTGCAGCAGCCCCAACAGCAGCAACTCCAGCAGCAACATCAAGTCCGGCAGCAGCCAACAATAAGATATGTTGCAAATGGCAGGCGGGGAAAATGTCAACGTCAGCGGCGCCACAACATGTTTAGAGATGCGTAAGTCGGTCGGATGAAATATCAATTAAATGCGAATTAATGTATATATGTCGAGAATGTCCCAACAAACAAGCATAATAATCTAAGCATTTTTATTACAATTTAAGTAAATTAGGGAATGCATTTGAAATTGGTTTGCTAGATGTTATAAACGATATAAACGGGTTAACGTAACCTGTAGTATACAGTGTAGTATATATCTATTTTAGTGCCACCATTTAAATTTCAAGAGGTAATTGTATTAATAATTATAAGATAAATTAATTAAAAGTATCAAAAATTTGCATGCTAAGAACTAATTAAATAAATAAATAAAGGCCCCTTTACTCCCCCTTTACACCATTACATCCTTCACCTTTATCATTAAAAATATTGTCAATAACTGCTTTGGGATTTAACCCATTCAGCATTTGAATACATGCAATACAATTTTAACAATACATTTTTCCTCTTTTATTTTAGTTTTTTATGAAATGGTAACCCATTTTCCCTACCCACAATATATGTATTTAACACAATAAAAAAACAACAACTAATTGTAATAATCTCATTTTACATATAAAATTTACAAAATTAGTAAACAACTCCCCAATTCCATGATTCATCCGGAAAGTATGCCATTAAAAATGTTCACATACGGCTGCCATATCAGCGAATTCTTTTCTCTCAATATGGCAGCTCAATAACAGCATGGCGTTGTTTACAGCATGGCGTTGTTTACAGCATGGCGTTGTTTTACAGCATGGCGTTGTTAGCAGCACTGTTGATGGTGCGCCATCGATAACAGCAATGGAAGCACACATCGATTGCCATTTTTTTGCGTTTGTTTTGTTTTGATTGCGTATACGCACAATAAAACCGAATATTAACCATACGTACTGTGGGATTCTAACAAATTTATTTTTATTAAATAAAATGCAAGAAAATTCAAAAAAATTCAAGAAAATTAATAAAATTACAGGTAAATATATTTATTTTCTTAAACCTAAAAAAAATAGTAATTAGTGTTTGGTTAAAAAGAAATAAATTTTAGGATTTTAAAAAGTATCTTACATATATTTCCGTACCTGTTATTCTATGATATGTCATTTAAAAACATGTGAAATTTTAACAAAAGGTGCTTTACTTATAGTATTTTCTTAATTTATTGTCAAAAAAGCCTCCACTTAAATATAGTAATCAATGCTTGCCTTTTGTAATTACGCATTTAGCCAGATTTATTAACCAAACGAATCCAAATAACAAAAACAAACAAGATCGAAAGAGTGGTGCAAAAAGAGAGGTAGAAGATAAGAGTATGAAAGAGAAAGTCTGTATTAAAAATAGTTACTCTTAAAAATGTTAAGCCAAATTATTGTTGAGTTCGAGGTTTCCTATAATTTAATTGTTCATTTATAAAATCACAGAAGGTTCAAATAAGAATGTTAACTATTAATAAATTAACTACAAGCTTTGCAAGAGAAATAAAGAATCTATGTCTCAGTGCGACGCTTTGCTCATGGCGAAATTGAAGGCAATTTTGAACATTGTTTTGGTTCAACAGTTTGTTAGGCTGAGAATCGATGCCACCTCGCTCAGAGAGTGGGAGCTCCCCTCTCTTTTGGTTGGGGCATGGGAGACTATTCGGCTGCCTTCGGCTTTCGAGAAATCCTATAAATACGAGTGCGAACCGCGCATCCGAAAGATTTAAATTTCTTCCAAAGCACGCTGCAGAGCTAACAAAAAAAAGAGTGCAATTTCCAAATCGAGATTTTCTTGCTTTTCCACCGATCGCGAAAATTGTTTAACGTTGATGGACGCTTTCGCGGATGCTCGGAATGTAAATTGTCTTTACCTCCGATAATAAATACGTGTGTGTCTGTGAAAAAAACCCCTTATACAAATAATATATCAACCAAAGCGGTGGCCTAAACAAAACAAACATACTGGGCATTGCCAAAGTAAAACAACAACAAGAAAAATCGAGAAAAATACACAGAAAAACAGAAACAAACTGAGAAATAATGGACAGACAAACCGTCAATTGAAAACAAATAGTACAATGAAGTTTTATTTTTGGATCAGTTGGACTCTCGGCAAGTAAAGGTAACGCCAATTCGTTAATTCGTAATCTGCGTAGGCCAGCGACCTAATTTCAGCGCTAAGTACAAGTATTTCCCCTGGCCGAATGCCTCTTTTTTCAGGTTTTTATTTTTTTCGCTGTCTTGGCCGCTTTACTTTTTTGTGTTTTTTATTTTATTTTTTTTTTATCAACCCAATATGCGCAATTTGCGCGGTGCAAATGCGAAAGATGGAATTTCACTGGCCGCTTCCTTTTATGGCTCGAATTGATAAACCGCCAGAGACAGAGACTCTCGGTGATATAACCAGAATTGTTCAAATGCACTTGCATAAATGCACGTGTCGGCGGATTTTTTTGCCTTTTTTGGTTTTCGGTTTTTGTTGCTTTGCTTTTTTGCCGAATAATGGAAAAATATAGTATGATTTCGTATGCGACGGCCGTCGTCGTCGCGACGCGTCGTTTACCTAACACCTTTCCATTCTAGCGCCGCCCACGAGTAAATTTAATTACTATATGTCTGCATTTCGGCGCCCATTTGCACTGCACTTAAGTACAGACGCGGTTACGAACATAGTAGCTGGAAGAGTTATCGTTATATCATAATACACACTAAAACACTAACAAAAGTAAAATAGTTTCAATAACTATTTAAAAGTTAAGTTATACAAGAAATGATTTATTATTCAAATTGATATATTTGAGGAAATTAATTGAAATAAAAAATTAACGAAGACCATTGGAACATTCTAAATAAAATAAGAAAATCACCCCCAGAACTTGACAATTCAGCAATATTTTTCTGGCCCAAACTGTGTGCATTCGCTGTACATTTTCCCTCATGTGTGTGGTATCAAAAAATTGAAGAGTTATCAGGCAATCAGTTTTGGCATATGTTATAACACACTTATCGTTCGAATCGAATCGAAACGAAACGAAAACAACGCTGGTAGCGTGTTTAGGCGGTTATCAGAGTGTGTGTACCTGTACCCGTAGATACAGTAACGACTTATTTTATATTTTTATTGTTTATTTTATTTACGGCTTGGTTACAGCGGCTACATCTTCGGGACAAGATAGAAAACGAGATTAGATAGATAAGGGCTTAAAAAATATAAGATGCAAACTGCATTCCATTGGCATGAGTTCTGTTTGGAGAAGTAAGGAACAGCTGAGTGCATTTTGGTAAAAAAAAAATTGAATATAGCTTAATTTTTAATATATTCTTTTTCTATAAACAGACAACAGGTTAGAAGAAATTCTAATTTTTATATATAACAACTTTAAAAGTTATTTTAAAAAATAAGATAAGATAAGAAAATAATTTAAGTAGGTTTAAAACTGGCTAGATTTTTTGAAGATATGGCTGCAGCGACAGCACCGATCCCACAGATAAAAGGAAGGCTGCTCCCAAGATGCAGGCAGTATAGTTTTAATCTTGCAGTGGTCGGGCTCAGATACATGTGTAATTCAAACCCAGACCCAGTGAAAAAAGTTAAGGTTTTATATTTAAGGAAAAATAAAGTTCCAACTTTTAAGGTTGCATTTCATCATATGTTAAAATAAATTTTACCTCTTACTTTCAATACGCATTTCTTTCAGACTTATCTAAATTATATTTATTCTTTTACTTTCAGAGATTCAGTGCGACGTATTAAACTAAAAAAAATATAGACACGTGTCTTGAACGTGACACAGAAATTTAAATATACATATATATAGTCATATATATATACTTTATTGCAATTTTTTGATCGAACTTTAAACGAAGATCGCACCGCACGTGAGATGGCGAAGCTAATCATAGTTTGCTGTTTCCTTTTATTCAATGCATTATCGGGTGAGTAAATAATGCCAAAAATAGCCCATTAATGAAGTGAATCAGTACCACGAATCGGATAATATAGCCGTCGTTACGCATTTGTTTACTTTGACCCTCTTGAGATAATTTTCTTCAAAAAAAGAAACGAAAAAGTGAAAACAGAACCAGCCAAATGGAAATGGCCTACGTCACGGCAGCAGCATCATGGGGCTATATATATGCATATATATATATCGATCGGATTTATCATATGACGTGTCGGAAACTATCTATAAAGTCGGTTCTGGCCATATGCCATGAGAATCTGCCGCAGTCTTCTTCATTCTTTGCATACCGCCTTTTGTTGTTTGTTTTTTCTTTTTGTAAACACATGTTGCCGCGCCAATTTTGTGGTTTCTGTTTTTGTTCTTTTTTTTGTTTTGTTTCCGAATTTCATTGATAATTCAAATGGCCGAGTATCGTACACAAGTGTGTGAATTTTTGGTTGTATTTCGTATTTTGTTTTTCTCTTTTTGTTTCTTTGGGTCGTCAAAATATTGTTTATTTTTTATACGATTCGTTTTTGTTTGGCTTTCGCTGGCGAAATGTTTTTCTATGAAACGGAGCTCCAGCGACCTTGCTAGATGCCAGCTTTCGAAGGGCATGGGCAGTGGCTTTACCTTTTGTTTAAACTAAATAACCTGAAGTGCGTCACAAAACATGTATGGGAAGGGGGAAATCCGAATCTCGAAAGTTTTAAGTGCCAAAAACATAAAGATGCGGTATCTGAGATGAGTCATTGACGTTAGAAGAACTCCTTATTAGGAAATATCTTTTATTGTCACACTTTTTTTTGAAAATGAAATACCACACAAAGTGGGTGGAGATCAATAATGAGAGCAAGCTTATACTTTATGATGTTACAATGAGTCACCCAGGTTTCTTTGAATATTTTGAGTCAGTTTTTGGGTCACAAAGTAGGAGTTAGACCAATGGGAAACTCAAAGAATATATTTAAATAAATACAAGTAGTGTTTAAGTCGAATAAACACTACTTGTAATAGTAACTTTTCCATTTCAATATCCCCTTTTTCTTTAAAAACTGCGCACCGTAAATATATTTAAAGAATGCACATTGATAAGAATAAAGAAATATATATGAATATCAGTAGAATTCGAGTTCTATAAGCAAATTTTTCGCAACTAAGAATCTGCAAATACACGGACAGTAGATAACACAATCTCCCAGGCACTTGAAATTCACATTTATGTGAAGTCCCATTCCATTTTTGTTCCCCCCCGCGGCTATATAGACACAGTGATTAATGCTGAAAATAGCTTCATGCACTTCCCAATTTAAACTTCGTTCCAGAGATATTTCGATAATGAATATTATTGAACTTAATATTTTAATTTATATTTATTAATGCAGATAAATAAAATAAATAAATAAAAATTGATAAATAATCTATTTGTAGAAGAATATTTATATATTATATATATATTATATTATTAATTTATTAATTTGTGATAAAATAAAGATATTTGAAGTATTTCAATTCAAGGAAATAATATTTTTGATACACGAGCATCCCCAAGTTACTATATTCCCCAGCACCCCCGCTTATGTATAACCGATATCGGAAGAAACATGTGTTAATCTAAAGAAATCTAATGTGCTTAACCTTGAGTGTGGAGTGGAGTCTTGATTTTTATACTGAGAGCGAACAAGGAGGAGTGCCACAACACACACAACAACAACACACACACACAACAAGCGTGTGGAATTCCAACTTAATCTGTGGGGCGGCGGTCTTATCAATCCGAGAATGGGTGACAAACGACAGATAGTCTATTGTAGAGCGTGTTTCGTTACGTATATAAACACACAGACATGGTCGTCCAACTGCCACCAGTTAGCCAGTTAGGCAGTTAGCCAGCTAGCCAGTTGTTGTTGTTGTTTTAGGTACCATGTTTGCCCAATAAATTCCATCCAGATGAATACGGCAAGTGAACTTAGAACGAAACCAGGGAAGTTAGCTACCAAGTTTTCCTCTCACAGTTCGAGCGGCGAACGACGACGAGCGTTGGGGCGATAATGAAAACTCTCTCAACACGGCGGCCGCTAGCCCCCTGGAAACACAGTTTTCCATTACCTGATGAAATGGCCAAAGGCTAACAAAAGTGTGAATGCACTTGAAAGTTACTTTAACTTATGCAATGGTCTTTTGGCTAAAGAATTTACGAAAAGAAATGGGTGTACCAGCAGTGGAAAGCCTTTGAAAAATGTTAAAAACAAAATCAGACAGTTTAGGGTTTAGATGTTTTATTAAAAATATTTTAAAATAACTTCTTTATAGTTTATTGTTAGAACTTCAAGTAACAAATTTCTTTGAGTGCCGGCAAGCCCCCCCAAAAAAATGTGGCCCTTGACTAACCCACTAAGTGAGCTATTTTGGCTCCAACTCCCCTTAGGTTAGTTACTAGGGGTGGCTTAGTTGCTTTTGGCCTAGAATTTCCCAACTTCCTGGGTTTGGGTTATGTCACCATACCAATTCCAAAGTTTGTTGTGGCAAATGCAAATGGGCAAGGAAATGAAAATGAGGGAAATGGCTGGGCGGAAACACTTTCTGGCCTTGACAGAGGTTTTTCTTTAGTCGAAATATATTTTGGGTAGAGTTTCCTTTTATATATTGATGACGAATCCCGACCTCAGACTTCAGACGTCAATAAATGATAAATAGACTTTGCTCCACTTGAGTTTTCGCCGTGTTTCTTGGGAAGGAATTTATCAGGGGCAATTCTGAAAAGAAAAGAATAGAAAAGAAAGGGGAATGCCAAAAAGATTCTGTGGCCATGACATTGCAGACTGGCCGAGTGAAAGGCGTTTGTGGGGGAGAGGAGGGGAGGCTCTTGATAAACGCTGTTCTATTTATGCTCTGCTAAATATCTTTTGTGGGCAACAGGCTCACGTCATTTCTTAATTTGATTGTCGAGCACTCGAAAAGGGGCCTGAGTTTGCTTAATCTAGTATTTTTCTGCACTCGTATTATCAACAAATTGGACTGCTTAAAATGTTAAAAGAATTCTTTTAAAAGAGTTTTGATAATTAAACTAAGGCAGTATTATTTACAAGTTCTATAGAAAATATTAAAAAATAAATCAAGAATTCAGTTTTAAATTCATTTAAATTCTTTATCAATCTGTAGCTTTATTGTACTATTTTTCTGTATTTATTTTTCATAAACAATGAGATGTGAAAACAAGAAAAACAGCTGCTTCAGTTTGAGAAATAATTTTAAAATACCTTTTATTTAATATTCCCCACAAACTATTCTTAAACCTAAATAAATATATATCAATAATATTTACCTTTTAATTAGCATTTAGGGAGCTGCAAAAATAAGAAATGCCCCCCGACACCCCTATTTTTTATATGAACTTATATCTGATTTGCTGCCACAAGGCAAATCTCATTAATTATGGATAGAGTTGCCTTTATGTTTAATTAGCGTTGAAGTGCAGAAATCAGTCAACCAGTTTCATGCCAAATTCCTTGGCCATGAATCACATGCGAGGGTCTGTGTATTGTGAAATGTGGAGCAAAGCGATTTGAAAGTCATGGCAGTAGTATCTCTGGGGTTCGATGATGATAAAAATAGAAGACGTCCATGGATATGGCTGAGCACTGCAACCAGCTAGCCGTCTAATCTGAATGGATGTGTATCGCGCATAAGCATTAGTCATTCCCAAAGACTTAGTCATGGAAACACTATATTTTCCCTGTTTAATGTACTTTTTGCTTTACTTTATTGAAATATTTCTTGCCTTACGATCGTCTCATCACCTCGGCATCCACGCTGGCCCGAATCAGGGTGATGTTCCTGCTCAGCTGGAAGGCCAGTTTCGTGTTGAATCTCATGTCCGGCATGTAGGCCGGAAAGTGATCCGGATTGAGGGCAAAGTGTGTGGACGTATAGTTTACATTCTGCGAACAGAGAGACAGAGATTTGATATGGGGGAAAGCGATTTGGGTTTCATTCAGACCTTATTCCTTTCGCTGAAATCGGTGGATCTCGCTTTCTCTGTGTTTCAGTTAATACGCAATTGATGTGTTTATACGTATCTATGCTTATTTATTTCATTTGTGTTTATTTGTTTATTTTTTATTTGGCTTTGGCGTTCTTTTTTTGTTCCTTAATGGCGGTGGCGGTGTGTGTGTATTTTTGAACAATCGTATAGATAGCATTGTTTATTTGAGACAGAATTTTTAACTAATTTGTTGCTCTGTTTATGCACGGCTCGTAAAGATAAAGATTATGGGAAATTTTTTCATCAGATTTCAAACTGTGAGTAGGTCAGAAATGGTTTGTTTGCAACGCCTTGAAAGGTTTAATCAGGTGTTTAAATTGTTTCTGGCTGTTAAGTAACCTGCTTTGGCATTCTGTGCTGTTTTAACGAGTTGTGGAATGTTTGTGGAATTTTTAAAATTATTCACGGTAGTAAAATGCATATAATAAATATATAAGAGAAAAATGTTGTAGTATATGGGCTGAGAAATAGCATTTTTACAAGAAATAAATTCATTTGAGTGACTCAAAGTTAGGTAAATATTTATTTAAATAAAATATTAAGCTCATAGTTCGTTGCCTTGTAATTAATACCAATTTTTGTGGTCAACTTGAAGCCCTAAAATATTAAATTCAATACAATTCTGTCATCTCTGCGGTTACAACACTATTTATTGAGGTCAAAAGAACAAGTTTCTTCAAAGGAAATAAAGTGGCTTTGTGTGTGTTCATTTGAATAATGCATTGCTACGTGCTTCGATTCTGTAATATAACTTACCTGATTGATTTATAGAAGATTAGCTTTTGAAACTCACCGCCAATAGGGGACATGCATCTGGATAGTTTCCGGATTGCAAAAGTTTCCTAAGAACCGCATTTAGGATACGATTCTTGCTGCGAAACCCAATGAGGTGACAGCCATCCACTCGGATCTTGAGCAGCTGCTGGACGAATCTCTCCCGGCGATTGAGCAGCTGACCCACACTCAGCTCCACCCACATCTTGTGAACAGAGCGGCGCAGCAGGAGCAAGGTGTTGAGGAAATTTCCCTGGCGCTTCGGCATCTCGACTATGTCGCACGTAAAGGCCTCCGCCGTTGCGGGATCAATAACCGAGCAGTTTATTTCACGCCAACGTATCTCGAAGTCGCGCTACAAGTGGGTGAGGGAGCCCATTAAATAAATGCGCATCATATGCTGCCGACTTTATAAACTTATAGCCTTAGTCACGGTTTCCCCAGCAAAAAAAGATCTTTCGATCCCCCAACTGCATCTAATTTCGTATTTTGCCATTTTTTGTACACAGAAAAAGAGGTTTACAGTCAAACTTCCCCTGATTGAATTTAATATTATTATTTTAGCTGTATGCGAACTGTATATACATGTATGTATATTAGAGAAATATATTTATTTGCAGTTAATTTTCTTTATCTTGAAGTAAAACGTATAATATTGTTATTTTATTAGTTCTTTAGAATTATTTTATTCCCGGAACTCAAGATAAGGATTATCTATGATTTTTTCTGTAGGGCTTGGAGTCGATTACAAACACAGGCCTCCTCAATAAATGAGTAATCAAAAATAGTAAATATAAACAAATACCTTTATAAGTTTTTATACTAAATTTTGTTAAAAATAGCATTTTTTCTTTTTGATTTTTTACTGAGCCAAATAAAAACAATTATAAATGCGCTAAAATATAAAAAACTTCAGATGCTTTCACAAACTTCATAGTTTTTACATTTATTTTAAAATGAATTGATAGTTTTTGTAGCATTTCTTATAAAATTTATATTTTTAAATCTAATTAAATATCAAGCTTCAACTTTACCGAAGCGCAGCC
Organism: Drosophila mayri; assembly: GCA_008042485.1. Classification (NCBI taxonomy): domain Eukaryota; kingdom Metazoa; phylum Arthropoda; class Insecta; order Diptera; family Drosophilidae; genus Drosophila; species Drosophila mayri. Next base: position 1,144,729 of record VNJN01001215.1, read on the forward strand.
AACATTTTATTTTTTTTAAATATAAATGTTCTATTTAAATGTTTACTACAATACTTAAAAGTTGAAATACCTGTTTCTAATTATTTTTGCTCATACTTAAATATATTTTATTAAATATGTTAAAGTAGTAAACACTTTGAGAACGTTTTAAGTAGCTTATAGTTATTTTTACGTACGGTTGCCAGCGTTGGCTGCCATAGAACGGAGAGTACTAGGCAGCATAATAATCCCAGCGGAAAGGCGTCAGTCATCGTACTAACGAGCCAGCGAAAGACACATTGCTGTGGCCCCAGTGCAGTAATTATTAAAAAATAATTATTATTATTATTTTGTATACAAAACATTCATATATATGTATATATACAAATTGAATATATCAGCGCACATCTGTTCGTTTGCTCTCGTTTCCTGTGATGGGGCTCAGGGGGCTTTCGGGTAAGCAGGGTTATTTTTTGTCATTAATCAGACATTTCACGCTGTCCCGTATAATTTAATTGTAATTGTGCAATTTGTAGACAATAATGCGAAATAATTACTGCATCCTTCCCTCCCCCCATAAAAATTCAAGGCATTTTTGTTTATTTATTTTGAATTTTTGCATATTGAATAATTTGTGAAGTCGTGTGGCGGTTGCCAACATTGTTTGTTTATTTCAGTAAAAGGAAAAATGTGTGTTTAATTAGATTTTAAATTTAATTATGGCATTGTTTTTTGATATTTGGAATATTTTTTTGAGAAATGGGAGCTTAAACATTGTTTAATTCTTAAAAAACTTTAGCTGGAAATCTTAAATATATATAAATAAATTAAAATAAATAATCTTGCGATATTCTTTATTATTTTTTCTTATTTTCAAGAAGTTAAATATAAATATAGAATATATTTTTTATTCTTATTTTTTTTAATGTTTATATTCTCTTTCTATGTATATGTCCTTAATATATTGAAAATATTTTCTATAGCCGCACTTTTTTTCTGCTCAATGCCAACTCAATTTATAAATAACTCATAATGTATCTGAACAAAAAATAAATAATAAAAAGGGAACTGACTCGAATTGTGACACGCATTAGTTAATTCCCTGTTCCATTTGGCGCGTTTACCTTTCCCCATATGGCCGACTTGGGTTTGCACTTATAATTAATGATGTGCGCTGTATATTTTTGCCTAGTGTAGTAGTAGCCCCTCTACTATAATTGATCTATAATTAAGATAAGGTTTACTACGCCTGTCGCTGCCGGCTTAAACGGGGCCGAGCCGCAAAACATAAATAAATAAAAAAAATGTAGGCATAAAAAAAGAAAGCGGTGCTCATACGAAAATGTTTTGTTTACGCAATTCTAACGTATTAGTTGGCCATTTATAAACTTTGGTTACTCAGACCGAGAGGGAAATATCAAATTGTGGAAATATTAGCAAAAGGAAGAAACGCTAATGGTAATGCCAGTGCCGTGAAGTTGGGTGAACTGAGCTAAATGGCCTCTTAATTGGTTCTGTGGCTATGCGGAAGGAGGCCAAAAATCTGGAGTGACGAACGCCTATTTGCTCTACTTTACGCCGGCGATTAAATTAAATCGCATAAATTACGCTTACTTTGCGCGACGCGTGAGAGACGTTGAAAATAAGATTGATTGCGTTTTGTTTCGATTCGAAATACATTCGAAATTATACTTCTGATTACCGCGGGGTCTGATGTCACATTTTTCGGCAGGCTATACACGGATTATATTGCCGTTTAACTCGAGTATGATTAAATCGCATCTGTCATAGTTTATTTTAATTTTTGTAGCGGTGACCATTGTTTATGATCATCAAAGTGAAAATATACACTGCGGTTAATAAAAGAATTTATGTGAAAATAAATTGTGCCTAAATACAGATGAATTAATTAAATTGATATGCTTCGCTAAATCTTTATATGTGTATTTATTTAATTACTTAAATGTGATTCATTGATTGGAGGTAAAATTAATAGTTTTAATTGTTTCTTAAAAAATATAAAAGCTCTCTAACTTTATTATAAATACTTTAAACTTTGTTGCTCATATCTAAATAATTGTTTAAATAAAATATTTTTATATATAATGAGAATTTAGGATTGCAAAAGCCTTTTAGATAAAGGCAAAGCTTTGTTTCTCCAAAATGCGATTCTGAGAAATTTTTATGGGGATCGGAAGCGGACACAAGGTTGAAAATTTCAATTTCAAGGAAAAAAGCTCAAGTTCTCTTGTTCATTTACTTTTTTTCTGGTCTTTTGAGGGAAAATAATTTAAAATTTATTACAAATTCTTCAGCTTCTCAAAAAATCCTGGCTTAAATCACCGTTTTCCTCGTGAATCATCACCAAATTAATTACTATGATTCATGGCTAGTAAATCACAGTTTAAGCTGTCTGCCTTCCTGCTTTTTTTTGTAAAGGTTACTAAAGTCACAGTTTTATGACTGCCATAATGACCAGAGTTCGCTTAAAATGCCATAAAATGTACGAAAATATGATAATGCCTGGAGTGAACATTAGATTCGCCATCAGCAAATTATCAAAGAGACAATTTTTCAATGTTCATGGTGATTGACGTGAATGGGTAAAACAAATGCTGAAATGCTAAATGGGGGAAAAATGAAATAGTGTGTACATTTTGCTTTTTTTGAACGGTCTCTAATTACTCCATCAACTGCGGGTCTTCGTCGTCGCTGGCAGGCCACCACCTCGTCAGCGGCGGAAACCTCTTTTTCCCCCGAAGACGACCTTTCAAATAGTAGTTAAAAGTAGACGACGACCTCCCTCCTCTTGATTTCTTCAGTTTATTTTTTTTTTGTTTTTAGTATTTTCTCGTGTAATGTTTGTTTTGTTTTTTGTTTGGTTTAAGTAACTTTGCATGTCAACGAGCGTGTCAGGAAAAAATGCGAAACAAAAATAAGCGACTGCTAATTGTACTGAAATTTATTTTCGCTCTGCGGTGCGACGATGAGTATCTGTATCTGGTTTTTGTGAGCTGTGAGCTGTGAGCTGTGAGCTCCTCTGCTCCTCGCTGCCTGAATTGCATTTTTGCATGCCGGCCTTCGGCTGTAGATCAATCAAAAAGAAATATGGATCGCCTCGTTCGCAGCTTCAAAGTCTCCGTATCGGTTGTGTATCCGTGTATCTGTGTATCTGTATCCGCGTCTGCTTGGCTCCCTGGTGACGTAAGTGGGCAGTAGCTGCTTCTCTGCTGGTGTTCCCCTATATAATCGTCATAATCACAATTATAATCATCGCCTTCGTCGCCAGAGATCTCCGCTAATGAGCGCCGACCCATTTATAAGGCGGATATGTGCTTAGGTAATTTGCATCGAATTCTTTTTTTTAACCTTTGGAACCTGGAAACCTTCTCCACAACACCATACCGTTCTGTCTCTTTTTTTTTGCTGACCCACAGGCGATAAAAAATCATTACTATCCGTTTGGGTCAATAAACTCGCAGTGCAAAGCAACCACAAAAAAAAATATATATAAATTATAACAAATAAATGAACCGGCAAGAGAAGAAAGCAAAAATACCTTGCACATGTAGAATTTATTGACTAGCTAAGCATTTAAATATATATATAATTCTGAAAAATCATAATTCAACAGAAACTAGATTCAGAATGAAATTTTTACTGTGTCCGTTGTGGTCGAGTGATTATTTTTGGACTTTGCTGTGTTTTTACAAGGAAAACTTAAAGCCGTTTCTGGTAGTTAATATATTTTATTGTTTTTCACTTTAAAAACCATCAAAACTTAATTCATTTGATATCTGTGGGGTGTGTTTATTATACAGTTTAAATTGTCTGTGAAATTATATTATATTTAAATGATATTTTATTCTAAACGATTAAATAATAATATATGGTGCAAAGTCTTTAAATTCTAAATTACCAAGCCTTTTTAATAATTTGCTGGTTTTTATCATATCATTAGAAATTTAACAAAAAGGTTTTAAAGTTGTATTTATTGGCAATTTCCTGGCAATTTTAAAATAATTTTATGAACTTGTATTGCTTATTTTTATACTTTTTGTTATGTCTTTTGATAATAATTTTGATAAATTTCTGAAAACTGTCGAAGTATTGCCAACAACTCCTTCAGAGCCCTTCCCTGCGCATCTCAATTTTCTGTTAATAGATTTTAATTGTAGGAAACATGTAAACATCGTAATAATTATATTCCAAATATATAAATAAAACAACAAATAATAAATAACAATTCCAGAGATATTCAAATGATTTGTTATTGATCCCAACACGCACAGTTTTCTATAATTTTCAAGGCCCTTCCTTGCGCTTCTGAATTTCCATCAGTTTGGTTCGCTTGAACTATAGAACCATAACAAATTACATATTTGTATATTTCTGAACCTCGTAACCATCTATGAATAACATGATTAATAACAATGCCAAATTCCAGAGGTATCTTCATATTCTCTCTTATTGATCCCTGCACGCACAGTTCCCTGACATTCCTAGCACCCTTTTATGCGCTTCTCAATCAAACGGCTGCCAGCACGCACACATGACCACACACATGAATAATTGCCCCGTCTGGTGGCTGTCATATAGATCGCTCCGACCTGATAGCAGAAGAATATAGCAGCAACGACTTATATCTATTTTAAATTACGTTCAATTAAATGCGCTTCACCTACAAAGTCTGCGACACACACAGCACAGCACAGCACAGCACAGCAGTGACGTCAATATCGAAAATACTTTGATAACCTTCGATCACGATCGGGAAGAGTTATTGTAACCATTTTAGATGCGAAGACGACGACGCATTTGTGTAACAAAAGTTTACCACACCAAAAATTGATAATACCGGCAATTGGGGGCAATATTGATTCAATGAAACGATCGATCCATATCGATCCATCCAATAAGGGAAGAGGCACAAAATCATTTGGGTTTGTTTCACACTGCAATTGTTTTTCTTTTCTTTTCTTTTGTTTGTTATTGTTATACCCATTGCCATTCCCCCATTTTTATCGCTCTGGCGCCTTCTTCCCTCTTTTATAATTCAATGATAAAATGTCAAAAATCAATAACAATAAATAAATGATAAACGAGAGTGTCACTCTCATTGTACTTTGTATTCCTCCAAAAAAAAAATTTAATTTCTTTTCGTTTGTTTTGATTGGGTTTCTGCTTTCCTTGGAGTCATTTCTCCCCGAGTGTGCCTAATCAAATTGCAATTTTTATAAATTTACCTCAAGATTTATTGAATAATTAATTCAGGGCTATATAGTTTGTTGGCTGGAATGTGATTTTCCAGATCGATCTATACAAATATTGAACTTGAAGGGCATTTAAATAAGTTTGGAATTTTAAGAGTGTATTGGATTTCGATACTGTAAATTAATTTTTGTTAAATATTCAAAGCTAATTGGTCGCTTTATTTTAATTTTTCCAGCTCTGCCCATCATTGACTTGGATGAAATCCCACAGATAGCCCGCTGCCCACCGGACAGCCAGAAAAATTACACACTAGAGAGCTGTTCCTGCCTACCTTGCCCCGAAATGCCGACCTGCGGCAATGTGCTCGTCGAGATTTATCCCGGCAATGGGGAGCCCGGCAGCTGTTGTCCCCACTACGAATGCCGGGACACGGAGCCCGTCTGTAATGGCACCAATGTCACATACTTTCTCAACAAGTGCACCAAATGCGAGTCCTGCAATTCCCATGCCATTCCCTGCATACAATTCTGTGACTTGTCTGCAATGGTCGGCAACTGCCTGACCATGCCGAACGAAACTGCAGTCGCCCTGGGCGATACTTGGACGGAGGATGAGGGATGCACTTTGTGTAGATGTACTATGGATGGAGAGCGGGATTGCCAGGTCACCGAATGCCCGCTTGTGGACTGTGATAGGCCCATTAGGAGAAAAGGAGAGTGCTGTCAAACTTGTCCGGATGTGGGACAGTCAGTACCACCACCTCACGTCTCGATCATCCAGCCATACTCGGGTCCAACGAGAGGACCTGAACCCGAAACTGTCAGCTCGATATCATCAGTTGAAAGTTTCCCATTGATTCCGGACCTTCAATCACCTTTCAGCACGGTTTATTCCGATTTTTATGAGCTGTCCAGCAGTACCACCGATGCCGAGGTTAGCTCTGACGCCTCATCGGAAGCGCCTCCGCAAGAGAACAACTACTCCACAAGAGACTTGGAAGCGAGCACAGATTCAAGCACAGATTCTTCGATTTTATCTCCAACAGATCAGAGTACGACAAATGGTCCAGCTTCTACTAGCGAGGCTTCGCCATCTTCAGTTTCCGATCTCACAGCATGGACCAGTCAGAGCCCGGCTGAGGCCACGGGAACAGAGCAGAAATCAACCCTTGAGCCCGAGGCCCAGACACCGGAGTCAACCAGCCAGGTCAAGGCGGCCAGTGAGGAGAAGGTTCCCCGCGACACCAGGAATAATACCGAACTTCGTCCCGTTGTGTCCCAAGATCCCATCGATATTGATTCCAAATCCTTTTCTACCGTTCTGGGAGCCGTTATTTTAGTTCTTTCGGTTTTTGTTTTCTACCTTATTTGGAAGCGCTGTAGAGTTGGCAAGAAGCTGAATGGCAACTATCACGAGGTCTCTACGCAGCAGCCTCAGGAGGTCTGCAATCTGAAGTCCTTCGACGATCCATCGCTTCGAAAGTAAGGCTGCTTTTAGAAATGAAACGAAGCATTAGTTGTGATTCCAGCACAGAGAAAATTATATAGTATCAGCTGTAGGTCGCCATCTCAGATTATTAATTATAGTCTTGTTAGCAAACATATTAATATTCATTGTAAGATGGTAAAAACTTTAATTTATAAAGTTCGATTTAGTCACAGTTAAGTTGTAATTTAAATTAATATTTTTCTCTGTGTGATTTCCATCCCGCAGACTGATTTTTGATCTTGACAAGCTTTCATCTAGTTTCCGCTAGAGAAAATAATACCAAAACAGTGGAAGAGGTCTGCATGTTAATAATTTTTAGAAAAAGAAACTAATTTCATCGTCAGTCGAGTTACAGAGAGCATTTTATATGGATATCACAGAATTTAAGGACTCTGTTCCCCTTCCATGTCGAAGGATAGTCAACATAGGCATTGATAGAAGCGAGCCGATCGAGCAAATGAATAATAAACCTTCACTCACACACACAAACATCTTAAGACTATTGCTCAAATCAATTAATTAGGGTGATTAAGTTAAGCAGCAATCGAGACAGTAATGTGATATCTCTAATTATCAAAACTGATAAGATCATCGTCAGAGAACACACAAAAATAAATGTAATTGGAAAGTATTAGTAGGAAACACATTAGTTTGATTGTATATTATGAATACTGTACGAAGCGCACTCACTCATTCATTTATTTAACTTAATTTAAAATGTAGGAACATACGTACATACTTAGTTAGTTCGCCCGCAATGCATCCACTACATTCATTCCTTTAAAATCATTCTATTATTATATCCTAGACATGTATTCTACGACAAATAAAGCGATACAAAAAACCAAAGTTTAAGAAAAACAACAAAAAAATAAAATAAAATCTGGCGTTGTTATTATTAGTCTTGGGTTTGTGGGAAATATATGCGATGTTCGTTCTAAATTAAACAAAAAATTATATTTAAAAAGTACAGACTTCCCTCAGGTTTTATTTACATCTTATAGTTACAACTTAATAGATTTCAAGTTCTCAACTACCTCGCGCATCACCTTTGCTATTGGTGAGTCTGGCAGTTCATCCAATACGGATGCAGTTGTCCCCGCCAAGACGCCAACTCGTGGATCTATGGGCAACGTTCCCAAATGGGGAACTTCAGCGTATTTGGCCAGCTCACAGCCTCCATTTGAAGAGAAGATGTTTGTACAGCAAGAGCAGCTGGGGCATACAAATCTGAGGAAATAAAATAAACGATAAGCAAGGCAAAGGATAAATATAAAAATGATTTAAGTACAAGGCTAGGAAATACTGGGTTGCTTGGTGTGCAATTATCCGCAGTGTTTCAAGTCCAAACGATTTCGACTCACCCACTCATATTTTCGATGATTCCCATAATTCTGATACCGGTCTTCTTGCAAAACGTTATCTCCTTGCGCACATCATCAAGGGCCACCTCTTGCGGCGTGGTCACGATGACAGCTCCATTGCATTGCATCTCCTTGAGACACTCCATCACGGTGATATGCTCGTCCGAAGTGCCCGGCGGCGTGTCAATGATCAAATAGTCCATTGCTTCCCACTTAACGTCTGTGAGGAACTGCTTAATCATCATCGTCTTCTTGGGACCACGCCAAATGACGGGATCTTCGCGGTTCTTCAACAGAAATCCAATGGACATCACGGCCAGGGTTTTCGATTCATCCGTGTAAATGGGTACCCAGCCCTCATCGCACATGAATATCTCACGTCCTTCCAGTCCCAATAAATACGGAACACTCGGTCCACACAGATCTATGTCCAGCAATCCAACCTATTGGGATTATCAGAGAATCAGATTGTCATGTTTTTGTGATGAAATTAATTGTCGCTCACCTTATATCCCATATTTCGCAAGGCCAGCGCCAACTGTGTGCTAACCGTGGATTTCCCCACTCCACCCTTTCCGGAGAGCACGGCAATAATATTATTTACTTGTTCCAGCAGCATTTTAAGTGTTTTGTTTTAGGAGCCGCACGAAATCAATAGAATTTCATGGATTTCTTTTCGGTCAACAAGTGCCGTCAGCTGTTTCGCCAGGGCTGAAGTGCGTTGGGGTGGTTCGGGTGTTTGTTAATTTATAATTAATTTTATTAATAAAGCTTTTTATTTTTTCTAAAAACAGTTTCTACAATTATTCATTTAAAAATAAACTGTTGATTATAAAATTATTAAAACAAAAATAAACTAAGCTTTTGAATAATAATGCTAGTTTTTACAAAACAAATGCCTGAAACACCCTGTTCCCGCGCACGACGTGGTAACGCTCCCTTATCAAGTGAGAACTTTGTCAAACTGGCAACGCCGCACCGCCGGCAAGTGTCGATTTTTATTGGTCCAAGTCGGCGCAGCATGTTTAATTGAAAACAACGGCCCGCTGGTGGCAAATGATAAAATAAACGTGCGCGGAATACACGGGAATTGAGGTTCTAGGACCAGGGCCAGGACCATAGCACCCTTAGAAATCCGATCCGGACGCCAGCGAGGCCGCAAGCAGGCAGTGGAAGCCAGAGAGCCGCAGAGAATCGAATGTTGCGCAACCTTCAGTCCCCGCATGCACCTGAGCAGCCCCAACAACGACGTAGGGAAAACAACAGTCAGAAGCAACCAACCACCGGGGCCATTGCCGCCTAACAACAACCACATCACGCCATCGCTTACATCTGATAATCGAATTTAGCGTTTGGCGATGAAGAAACGCTCCAGTTCACGTGGCACCCCGCCCGTCGGCGAGGGCGACCACCCTCCTCCATCATCATCCACAACATCAGCTGCCTACAAGCCGGGGGCGGCCAGTGCCCCGGCCACGCCCACAAAGGGACGGAGAGATGGCAGCGATGGCAGCGGTAGCAGTGCGGGCGCCAGACGAAAGCGAAAGGAGGAGATAGCCCAGACCTTTGTGATTGTTAACGAGCGGCCCGTGGACGATATATCCCTGGACTTCTTCTACAAGCCCCACACGATTACCCTGCTGGCTGTGTCCGTGCTGGCCGTGATGTACTTTGCTTTCGTCAGGTGAGATGGAAGGGAATCGATCTAGAGATTATGGTTTATCTTGAATAATCCTTGATCCTTTTTTAGACAAGGTTCTCTTAATAGAATATTTTTAAAGCAAGCATTTCTAGGGCTTAGAGTGCAAAGTTAATTAGAGATTAGAGCGGGATCAAAAGGTCTCCCATCATCTATAGGGCAGAGCTCAAGTGCTTTAACCCCTGCCACCCCACAAGAAATCCGGGAATTAACTGATAAAATAGTCTAAAAACCCATTTTATTTCTTATTATTATTAAAAGAATTGTATATCTATGCTGGTATCTATAGAATTCCTACTTATCTTTGCCTTTGAAACGTAGGAGACAGACAACCCAAATTGAAGATCTGTATGTCGCACAATTAACCCTCTATAAGTCCACGTGATCTGACTGTAACATACCTTAATTTCGCCTTAGCTAAACGTTATATCCGGTAGCTTATATTTTCTCTTATCTATCCAAGGTAGTATTTAACAATTTTAAATTGCTTTTCAACAACCTAAGAGACGAGTTCCACTTACATAAAAACTTATATAAATTCAATTACCATCCTTTTTACATAACATCCTAATCATACAATGATTTTTCCACATAAACAAGCACTATCATAAATATGTTTTAAACTAACACTCTAATTTTTGAATTAATAAGGCTCTCAATCTTTCCCCTTATCATGTTTAGAGCCTATAGAAAAAATAATTTCTATCAAAAATCTGTTCCACGTGCGATCTGAGAACATAGTTTAGTTGTTGTACAGCGGGTTAAACACTTGAAAGTATCACGAACACACTGCCAAATGTGTCAACTGAGACAGCCGAAGGTTCAAAGAGCCAAAAAAGAAATATATATACATGCGCTAGACTATAGATTTAGTATATGGAACTAGAACTAAACACAGACGTAATGTACTCGCCGACTTCGTTCACCTCATCGTGCCATTGACCCCCAAAACCCCAGCGAAAAACGTGCTATGCTGATAAGGAATACTACAACGACCGAAATGGAGACCAAGATCAGCCACTTAGCAGTGCTATTATCTCGTTACAGGAATGAGGCGAACGTGGATGAGAATCTCTGGGCGGGCCTACTGTGCATTGTGTTCTTCTTCCTCATCGTCTCAGTGATTGCCTTCCCCAATGGACCATTTACACGGCCACATCCTGCCGTTTGGCGAATATTATTCGGCTGTTCGGTTTTATACCTGCTGACGCTACAGTTTCTGATGTTCCAAAACTATCCAACCATCAGGAGTATATTCTATTGGATCGATCCAAAGTTGAAGAACTTTCATATCGATATGGAGAAGGTAAGTCTACACTTTTGTTAACGCAATTACAGATTATACTAATGAAATTATTGCTTCTTCATAGGAATATGGCGTCAACTGTTCGGACATCAGCTGGGATCGCGTCAAGGGCCACTTAGATGTCTTTGCCTGGGGTCATTTCCTTGGCTGGGCATTCAAGGCCATCCTAATCCGTCACATGGGCATTCTGTGGGCCATTTCGGTGATGTGGGAAATCACAGAGATCACTTTTGCCCATCTTCTGCCCAACTTTATTGAATGCTGGTGGGATGCATTAATCCTTGATGTGATCATTTGCAACGGTCTGGGCATCTGGATGGGCCTTAAAATCTGCCAAATCCTGGAGATGCGCGAGTACAAATGGGCCAGCATCAAGGATATATCTACAACGACCGGCAAGATTAAACGTGCCATGCTCCAGTTTACGCCAGAGAGCTGGTCAGCCATCCGCTGGTTAGATCCCAAGTCCACGGCCATGCGATTTGCTGCGGTCATCCAGTTGGTGATCTTCTGGCAGGTCACCGAGCTGAACACATTCTTCTTGAAGCACATTTTCGAGATGCCGCCGGATCACTTTATTGTGATTGGTCGCCTTATATTCATCGGACTCTTTGTGGCGCCCTCGGTTAGGTGGGTACAAATTAGAGGATGCAAGATACCAGAAAAGAATTAAAATTAATATCTTCTCCTTGCAGGCAATATTATGTATATGTCACCGATACGCGCTGCAAGAGGGTCGGCACCCAGTGTTGGGTTTACGGCGCCATCATGGTCTCCGAAGCCATTCTGTGCATTAAGAATGGCAAGGAGTTGTTTGAGCGCACGCAAGCCATCAACATTGTCCTGTGGCTGACAATCCAAGTGCTAATCTCGGTGGCATTCGTCTATCTGGCGGTTTGGTGGCAGGTAAGTCTTAAAAAGGTATTATTTAATCTAAATAAATCTAACATAAAAATATTTTTGTTCTATCAGCAACGGCAGCTTAAAAAGGTTTCCTCAACACCAACGAAAAGTAAAGGAGGTAGTAGTCCAGCCCACTTATCTTCACCATCTAAAGGTAAGTCTTTTATGTATTAATACAGCAGGCAACATAAAAAGGCGTATCAAATTTTATTATTATTGAATTAAAGTAAAGTGAAAATTTCTACAAATAATTGTTATAGTTTCTAGAATGTATTAATCCTCTTTAATGTTGCCTGCTTTATTATGTTAATTAACTTTTCTTTCTGCACTCACAACTGACTTTCGTTATTATATTGGCTCACTTAAATGGTAAACGATTTCTCTAAACTTTTCCGCTCTCAATTTGAATTCTCCTTGCGCTCTCTTCCCCCTTTCTCTTTTGTATTTCTTTTCTCAATAATCAAAAAGCACAAATACCAAGGAGTAAATCCATTGAAGCCCCCAGCACAGCGCACTACGATATTAAAATTAAAATAGTCTAAGCCATTATTATTGTTAACTCTTTTATATCAGCAACTTTTTCGATCTTAATCTTTTTTATTTCACTTTTTTAGGTAAATTGTCGCCGCAAAAAGAGAAGAAATTAAAATAAGAACTTGATTGATATTTAAAAACAAAAAAATTGAAAGCTACAGAAACAAAGTGGATGAGGCCATTCATATTCTACGAAAAAGGAAACCAAAATAAGAGAATTATGTACATACACTTAACGAAAACTGTACTGATTAAATTAAATACATAACGTGTAAATATATATATGTATGTATAAAAGATATGTATTATATATATATATATATTTATTTAAAAGACAAACCAAGAAAATGCTTGTTAATAATGCTCTACTTCTCTAGATTAATACAGATGATTTAATTGTCTTAGCTTAAGTTACAAACCGATCTATGTACAGATTATGTACAGTGCCATCGATTCTAGACCTCAAAGCAGGCCGACACGGTCTTCTTGACCGCATCCCGGGCATAGGGAATGTACGATAGCGAATACCAGGTCATGGCCAGGGATTGGATGATAATGAATATAAGCGTAAGTCCAGCTTTTTTCAACTAAAACAAATTGGAAATAAAAATAAATTAAATGAAAATCATAATAAAAGCCTAAAATTGGAATGAAAACATATAACGTCTTTTGTTAACTAATTTAAATGGAGGGGAAGAGAAAAAATACATGGGGTTTCGTTTAAAGCAGAAATAACAATAAATTAATGCCTTTAGTGAAAGAACAAAATTAAAATCAAAGGATTTTCCATTCCATAACCAAAATAAATATAAATAATAAGAATAATGTACCACAATGGCTGAAATAAACGTCATAATAATTGCCGCGATCACTATGCAGGTGGCTATCAGACGAGTATCGGCAAACATTTTCTTTATTTGCTTAAACGGACCCATCAGGAAGCATGTACTGGAATCAGGCACATAATTAATATAGAGCATAAGGAAATAATTCATCTCTCCCTTACCTGGCCATGGAGATTATGTTACCCAGAGTGTAGAAGACCGCAAAAACCACAATTCCGCGATGCAGAAATAGGGCAATGGATCCCAAAAGGGAAAGGAAAATACCCAAGACAAAGCAGATGCAGAATGCCTTGATGCGTGTGGACCAACTCAATGTGGACATTTCGTTAATCTGCAATAATTAATGGGATTTTTAGTGCGTATTGTTAAGCGCTGATAAGCGTTGAGTCACAGCTCTCAATTTCTTCATGTGATCGGACCGGGAAGGGGCGTTTCTGGGAGGGCTTTCGCAGCCCACCGATTATCGCCTCCATGCGCTAATTTCAGAAGAATTTAAGAAGTTGACAATGGACAGACACACACCTGTGTGATGATACTGCTTTCCTCCTCCGGCGTGGGCTCATCTCCACTCAGAACGCGGCGTAGTTTGTCCATGATGTTGAGTTTGCCACAGTAGCAGCCAAGACTGTGATGTGGTCAATATAATCCTCAAGGCGGAATCAATAAACAAAACAAGTATTCTCTGGATTATTTTTCTGCCCAAACGACAATAGTTAAAAATAGTGATGCTGAAAACATCGATTCGTCGATGTTATTTAGCCGAGGGTTTCGATGTATCACCGATAAGTATCAATCATCGATAACTTTTTGAACGCGACTCGCAATCTGGAATTTAGCGACAAGTGTTTTTTTGTTTATAAATGCGCCCTTAATTTCCCGCGACGGCTGCAGGATGGCAGATGTTTGTGTTCTTTGTGTGGACGGGTTGGCGGCAGTCCCCCTTAAGTCGAATGAGATATACAGGATTGGAAAAAAAGCTGGTCTGGAGATTTGCATTGCCGATGATGTGAGTGTGAGTGAAAATATTTGCGGAACTAGCCAAATAATGTCCTGTCCAATGTGTACAGTCGATGGAGCTAGCTCATGGCATCGTCAGCCTCCTGCGAAGCGGCGTCGTCCGCATAGCAGCCGTGGCGGGCAGGATATTTGTGAACGAGGAGGAGAAACAAATATCAGACATTAGGAAGGAGGACGCTAGGGATGGCAAGGTGAGGCTGCGTTTCGGCAATGTGGAGGCCAGCCTGCGGTTTAATGAGGCCAATGAAGAGGTGCGTTATCCCAATGTAAGCAGTTTTGAAGGAATTTCTATTTAACATCACTTATCTCTTGACAGGCCCTGGACAGCAGTGGGTTCGGTGAATGCCTGAAAGACAAATATGCCGACACGACCGACGACAGCCTGTGTATACCCGAAACGCAGCCTCCGTCCGCAAATACTAGTGTTAATACCACGGCGGACAGCTTCTTTATACCAGAGACCCAGGCTATTGTTTCCGAAAGACCCACGGGGAAGGGGGGAAAAGTGTCGCTGGACGATGACTTCATGATACCTGAAACGGAGAATGACCCTGCTGATCCTTTTAACTTGAACCAAGAGACGACGACGCGTGGGAGCGATGACTCCAATTCGTCCGGCATGGGATCGCAAATACGTATCTGCACACAGGACTTTAATGAGCTCAATGAGGATGCCATAGACGACTTTGATTCATCGCTGATGCTAGGCGATGGCCCGATGGCTTTGGGACCACCAAAGGCAAAGAAAGAATCGCCAGAGAAACTAGACAAAAAACAAGGTAAGTGGAGACTTTAATAAGAATCTGCTTAGTTGTTTGACTAACGAATCCTTCCCCACTTTAGACAATTTGCTGGATGCCACTGACCTTGAGATGAGTGCCTTAAATTGGTCGGCCACCAATTCAAAGTGCACTGTTTTTAACAGCACCAAGGCCGAGGACACACATCGCGCAGCTATCTGCATAACACCTGATTTGAGCGCTCCTCTCGCCGACGCCAACCGAGACATCAGCACGCCTGATATCTTGGAATTGATGGAAGCTCATGAGGAGGAGCAGGCTGCACAGCGATCGAATGCCACTACACCGCAGCTTTCCGGGATAAAGCAGCTCGTTGTGGCCACCATCGAAACGCCGAGAACAACACAAAATGAAGAGGATGAAGACTTTAGTAATCTGGTGAAAAATCAAGATATAAATCAAGATTTTGTGGCCACTCAGGCATTTCCATCGCGGGTTTCTCAAACAAAGAAACCCGATGAGAGACGCAATCAAGACTTCATCGCCACTCAGGTATTTCCTGGCAGCAGCAATGTCTCTGAAATTAGACATGACGCTGACATTGACCAAGATTTCGTCGCCACTCAAGCATTCCCATCACGCCTTCTCCAAACAAAAGAATTTGCCGAGAAACTCAATCCAGACTTTATAGCCACTCAGGTATTTCCCGGCAAAGACAAGATCTTTCAATCTGGCAATGAGCCATTAAATCAAGACTTCGTGGCTACTCAGGCATTTTCATCGCGGCTTCCGGAACGCCAAGAATCCCCTGGGAAGCCCAATCAAGACTTCATCGCCACTCAGGTGTTTTCCACCAAAAGCCCAAACCCTGCTCGAGCTGGGCAGGAATCTATAGTGACTCAACCTATTCATTTCAACGAGGAAAATATTCCACAGGCTACAGGTAAGTAATTGCAATAAATGGACCTGGAAAGAGTAATTAACTTTACAGCCTTTCCAGATTCATTAAGTGATGAGATCAAAGAAATACTGAATGAAATGACTTCCGGTAATGTAGTTTCATCACCGCCATCATCGCCTAATGAAGAGGTACTCCAGTACATTAAGCCATGTGTCATCAAGGACCAAGATCATAACCGAAAGGTAAATATCAATAGCTCAAAGACTGATCTCGATCAACAAATAAGTCAATATATGTATATTCTTTAGGTTTCCTTATTCGAAAATGTTTTCCCGAACGCCGACAACAAGGGTCGCTGGAAAAATGAGCTACTAGTTGAGGAAAAAGAAAGTCTAAAACGCACTGCCAGTACGGATTCGCCTTTTGTGACACGTAGGTTGCTTATTCTATTCCAGTTTGTAAAGATGGGAGCTAGAATAAAGCATTATATATATTACGTATACTATTATTAATCCAATACAAATTATAATGTGTAAACCATGCTCCCTACAGCCAACAAAAGAAACCGCCGTTTATCAGAGAAAGCGGAGAGATTGGATGATGCTTCTTTGTCCTTAAGCTGCTCGAGAAAACGACCAGCAAAAACGCAGGAAGGCGACAAGTCTGAACGTAAGTTGCTTTAAAAACATACTAATGTTATTCTAATTTGTTTTCTGCCATCTCAGCTCCCATTAAAAGCAAGCGTAAGGCAACCTCAATTTCGGAGACGGTGGAACTGAGTACAGAGGATGAAGCTGCTGCTCCCAAAGTGGCAGTCACTAAGCGGCCCACTCGCAGAGCTAAAACCAAGAGCCGGTCCCCTACTCCAACAGTGGAAGCCGACCAGGCTAAGAAAGTCACCAGGACAAGGAGCAAACAGGCTAAAAGTCAGGAGGACAAACCTAAGGAAAATCCTCCAAAAATGATTAGAACAAGGCGTCAAACTAAGTGTTTAGAGCCCGAAGAGGTCACTACAAAGTCACCGAAAGAGATCATCACGAAGCAAAAGACAGCTAAGGCAGAGCCAATAGAAGAAGAGGCTACTAAAAATATCGGCAAAAAATTAGTGGAAAGTTCCAAAAAGGGCCCTGAGGAACCCAAGGAAGAGGCTGAACAGTCTACTTCAAAAAGGGGCCGAAAAAAAAATATTGACAGTGCCAAAAAGGACTCGAATGATCCGAAAAACCCAACAAAGGGCAAACCAGGCAGGCCACGTAAAGGTTCATCATCTGAAGATTCAATATCAAAACCTGCTTTGCCACAAAAAAATACTCGAGAGAGCGCGGATAAAAGTTTAGCTGCTTTACAGGACAAGCACAAGCTGATGAAAAATCCCGTGGTGCGTTTGAAAAGATCAATTTCCGTAGAAACGGCATCAACCACCAACTCCGCCCCAACTGAAAGTAGTGCAGACGAGAAAACAGTTTCCAAGAAAACAACCAGTGCGGGTAAGTTTAATTAAAATCGAACTAGAATTACTAAAAATTAAAAATAAAAATTTAAATTGTAGCCAAAACACGACTAAGTCAAGAAAATCAGCAGGACCCACTTAAAGGTAAACTCAGTTTGTGTAATTTGTTTTAATTTTTATTCTCATTCATATTTTTTTTTTCATTTCCTTAGCCCTCAATAAATATGTGAGGCAGGCCAAAGCGAATGGAAAAATAAAGATAGCATTCACCATGTGCAATCGTCTAGCTTTAAATCCCCTCATTAAGGCCCTGAAACGTAAGCACAAAAAAATAATTTAAGGTTGAAAATTTCTAAATGAAAATGGATGTTGCTTGTTATTTTACAGATGTGGTCGAAGTCACCGAGGATCCCCAACAGTGTGACATACTTATTATGGACAAGGGCGAGCGCACCTTCAAGTTCCTCACGACGATTGCCTCAAACAAGCCAGTTTTCAACTCCAATTGGCTAGAGTCCATAAAATCAACTAAAACCATCACCGTTAAGGACGATCATCTGTTTAATGATTCCAATTTTAAGACGACGTACAAGTTTGAGCCTTTAAGCGTCCTGCAGCATTCTCGTTTGTTAAATGGCTTAAATTTTTTGCTCTGCGAGGGTATCCAACCGAAAGTCACTGAAATGAATGGTGCGTAAAGTATAGATTGTATTTAATTTTTAGGAATCCTCTGAACTCTTAGTAAATCCTGCAACGTTCTTTCCACAGTAATCATTGAGAGTGCCGGTGGTACAGTTCACAGCAAGCCGCCACCTTTGGCCTCCATTACGGATATGTATGTGGTGACCACTAGCCAGGACAAACGATCCAAGCAGCGCCTACGAAACTACGAAAACATACACTTTATTAAAGCCGAAGGAGTGATGGCGTCGCTCGTCCAACACAAAGTGGAGCTCCTAGACGAACACAAGTTAAAGCTGTGATCTCGGCGCCAAATTGTATTTGTAGGAGTTAAGAAAATTGTATTTGTAGGAGTTAAGAATTTGTTTAGTTTTCTTCGGAAGAGACTCGGCAGAGATATTTTCTGTTCCACGGATTAGGGCTTTGCCGACCTAACTAACTATTTCGTTTTTTTGGCTTTTGTATTCAAATATTTCTTGTTAGTTATCCTGTCAAATACATCATACATTATTTTCTTAGTGTAATTAACTACTATTCCAACTTCTTTCGCTTCGATCCCGTGGGCTTGTCAAACTGCTGCCGCATGCCGCCGCCGCGTTCGTTGTGGAACTTGATGTTGCTGGAGGACTCCGCGTACCAGGGCGAGTCGAACTTGGTGGTGTCCTGGTCCACTAAATGCGTGTACTTGGTGCGGCCGCAGCGTCCAAAGTTCTTTACCTGCATCACCTTGGGCAGGATCGTCTTGTCAAAGTGATCCTCGAGCGTGGCCTGCGCGAAGTCGCGCTTCAGCACATCGTTCTCCTCGTCCAGGTAGAAGGCGCCGCGATGGTAGTACTTTTGCAGGAACTTGTACTTGCCCTTGGTGGCCTTGTTGGTGACCAGCTTGGGGTTCTGGCGCAGCTCCTGGCGTCGCTCCTCCTCGGTGAGATTGCGCATACGATCGATTTCCAGTTTCTCGCGTTCGTTGTTATCGCGCTCCTCGCGGTCCCGCTTCATTCTCTTGAGCTCGCGCAGCTTCCAGGCCTCGTACTCCACCTCGTCGTTCTCGTCATCCGTGCACACGTCCTCGATGCAGGCCTCGTTGGACTCTGGCTTGGTCTTCTCCAAATCCTTCTTGACGCTCTCTTCCACCAGTCGCAGGGTAGCTCTTCTCCGTTCCTTGGCCGCCCGCTTGGCCTCTGCCTCCAGTTGCTTCTGTTTCTGGGCTTCACGTTCTTTTTCCTGGATGGTGGCGCGATCCCTCTTCCGCACAAATAGCGGTTTCAGCCTAGGCTCGTTGTCCTCCTCGCTCTCGGTCTCCTCCTCGTACTCTGAGCTCTCCGATTCAGAAGATTCAGACTGTTTTTCGTCCTCCTTCTGAAGCACCTCTTCTTCGCGCTGTTGTTGCAGCATCCGTGATCGGAGCTTAATACGTCGCTTCTCCAGCTCCGTGTCGCTGAGCTCGGCGTCTGTGTCGGATTCGGAGGCCAGTGTTATCTTGTTGGTGCCTCGCTCGAGGTTTCTTTGCTGCTCCTGGCCCTCCTTGTCCACCTCCTCTTCGTCCTCGCTGTCGCTCTCCATGATCTCGGGCTCGTGAATGTGTCGGTGGCGTTCCCTGCGCTCCCGTTCCATGTCCTCCATGTCCACGGGTCTGGCTCGCAGTCGTCGCAGCCGGGGATCATCTACCTCTGCATCATCCTCTTCGTCCGCCCCTCCCGGAGCCTTGTCTTCGCCCTCCGCGCCTCCTTCTCGACGGGAAAGCTCCATTTTGTGGCGCTCGGCTTTGTGGCGCTCCATGCGCTTCTTGGTGTCAATGAAGTCATCGTCGTCACTCTCCTCGGTAGAGGAATCAGCTCGCGCGTAATCAGGTCGTTTTCCGGATATATATCGCTGCACCTTTACCTTTTGCATGGACAATTCACCTAAATAGAAATGATAAACAATTAGATGTGGAGGATATGTTTGAGGAGATGGAATCCCTTGGGCTACCTTTTTCATTGCGGACGGGAACGGCGCCTGCGGTGCTCTGAATGCCCGTTGGGGCGGTGGCGGCACTCATCTTTTCTTTATCTTGTTAATTTTTAGTGTAAATAATTATTTATTATTTATTTTATATTGTTTTTATTAAAGATGTAAGAAACTAGTGATGACAGATAACCGATAATCGAAGTAATCGAAAAATCAATCGTTCATTGAAAGTTATATAGTTCGATAGGAATTCAAAAAAAAATCCTAGTGGCAGCACTTTCGCCAAAAGCTGTTAAATTTAAATAAGGAAATTTTATTGGTTTTGTTATGCAATTACTATTTTTCAGCTTTTTATTGTTTTTCTAAATATCTAAATAAGAAAAGATGCGAAAACTTAGCAGACTCAGCCACCGACTAATTAAGATATTTAATTAAAGTTAAATTTAATTAAAGTACAGATCCAAAAAGGTTGTGTAAATTAGATAATAATTGATTACATTTACATTTAACATATAAAACTATAGAAATTACAGTTTCAAGGTTTGAAATAATGAATCTATGTATTTCTTTAGGTCTTTCCCGTATTGCTGAAAGATCAAATTACTTTATGATACTTCACATTTTTTTACAGTGAATCTTCTATTTTTATATTAATTTTAGCAATGCCAGCGCCCACTGTCATTAGTGCAATAATTGACTGCTACGCTTTCTTTCCAGACATTTCATAAATATTGATGGGCGGCAGGGTACACACATCCGATCTTGATCTTGTGTAATTACGGAATTGAATAACCCCAAGAAGAGCCCCCAAAAAAATGCCTCGTTTATTGATATATCGTTTGTTTTTTATTTTGTTTCGACAGCACGCAGCTGGCACGTGTCGAGGGGTTATGTAAATTTAAAGTTCTTACAACAAATGCCGATGCCCAGTTAACATACCAGACCAAAGTCCGAAAGAACAACCTGATGAGCAAGAGGCTCGACCAGTTTTGTGACGTCTCTCCGGCCACTTGCATCTGTGTAAGCAGAGTTTCTGGTGTTTTTGTTGGATTTGTTGGCTCGGTGATTTTTTGTAGTAGGATCGTTTCGGGCCTAAACACTCTGCTGCGTCGCATTTGCCGAACTGCTTTGAACTGCTTTTGGTCGGCTCGGGCTTGGGTGCACATTATCTGGTAGTATCGTAGTTGGAATGGCCAAGATTTACATGAGAGACTGTTAGTTAACGACACGGCGGGCATATTTAATTAATGCAACACGCTTCGGAGCTTAAATGCAACGCCCCTCGCCTATCTTCGGAACTAGAGATATGTCGCCCAGTGACCTTAGACCAAAACCAGTGGATTTGGAGACTTTCCGTCCGCCTGTCTTTCCGGGGAACTCCCCCATAAATTCCATATTAATTCGTTGATCTTATTTCGATGCATAAGAGCCGGCATTCCTACCTCTCTGCCCCGGCTATATGCATTTCCCTTAATTCTTCTATTTAAATTTATTGTGATTGGAGGCGGTAAAGGGAGCTCCTTTTGAACTGCTCCGGCGCCCAGAGCTCGCGAGGTTTCAATTCAAATTGCCACTAATACATTTCAATTAAAATTAAACACTCACACTCGATGCGATATAGAAAAAATTGTAAACAAATAATTTTCTATTAGCGGGCAAGAAAGAGTGTCATGCCTGATCAAAATCGTACCAGATCGAACTCGTTATCGTTATCCAAGTAGGAGACATATAACCATAGTCATAGCGGCAATTGAGGCGAGGCGACAAAAAAAATAAAAAGCAATACAAAATAAATACGAGAGCGAGAGATAAAATCGTTTCGAAGATTATTAATTGGCGCACTTTTTTCCTTTGTTGCGAGTTACTTAAAAAGTAATAAAGGGTGCTGAGCCAAATGGAAATATTTACACCATCACGCAACCGAATCTTGCCAAGAAAGCACTTGTCACATCTCTCTGCTGTCCAACAATTAAGCTTTTCTGCTTTGTTTACCGAGCATTTCCATTGCTTGTCACCCCCGGTTAATTGGCGAATGGGTCTCCGGTCTCCGATCTTCGTATCTGCAAAGGAGTTTGGAAAATACCGGATATTTTCCGCATATAATCTTCGAGGAATCGGAAGCTACGGCATGAATGAATCACAGCGTTGCAATTCCCCAATAAATTGATTTGAATTGAATATCTCGGGTTTGCCAAACATATTTTTCATTAACTTTTGCTGGCTTTTATTATATTCACCGATTACTTAACCCCACAAGTGTTTGTCAACAAAGTTGTGTCTAAAAAAGACACAAATTATTAACTTAACTTGATTTATTTTTAAATAAAAAATA
This sequence comes from Drosophila mayri, assembly GCA_008042485.1. NCBI lineage: Eukaryota > Metazoa > Arthropoda > Insecta > Diptera > Drosophilidae > Drosophila > Drosophila mayri. The sequence continues at coordinate 1,167,129 of VNJN01001215.1, forward strand.
CAAATACAGTTTGTATAAACTAATAAATTATCTAGCTTATACTACAATGAATCTTCCAATGACGGGACAGTTTAAACAGACAACAAATAGGTTCAGTATTATTTAAGCTCTTGAACAAATCTATATGTTATACATAAATTTACTTAGAGCACTTTAGTGGTTATTAGTTAGTTGCTTATTCTTGATGAAATTTAATATTTTCATGACTAATTTCCGGTTATGAATATGGAAACGAAAGGCACATTAGTAATTGATGTTGAGCTGTGCATAAAAAATTAAAAACAACTAAGTGAAACATTAGCTTGATGATTTATTAAAGATATTGCCTTTATTATAATATTGTTAAACTATTTTAAATTAATTTTTTAGATTGTTTTTTAACTTCTCAAAATAGTTGCCTATATTTTAGCTTCGGCTTTCTATTGATTTCTCTCCGCTACGATCGGCGATCGCATATCCGGCGTCGCTGCTTCTGGTTCGCCTTTTGCCTGCTCTTAGTTCGATCTTCGCTCTTTCTCAGCTTTTTAAAGGCCCCCAATGAAGAGAGATCGAGTTCATTGAGATGTGGGGTTCCCAAAGCGAAGCTCCGCCGAGATCTGTGATCTGTGATTTTGCCTGCGCCGCCTTGGGTGTTGTATAAAATAGCGTAACGGCCGCTTGCAAAACTCATTCATTTTCAAATTGTCAATACGTTCGAACCGCCAGGAGAATCAAGCCCATCAAACAGTGCCCAAACTCAACGCAAATACACCAAGGACCCAAGGATAATATTAAAAAGGACTATAGTTCCTAGTGATATATACAAGTGTTAATTTTGTGAACAATATAAAAAACACGTTAATGAAATACAGAAATAATCGTGGAACCATCTTGCAAATACAATTCAGAACATTCCTAAGATATCATCATCTCATGTTTGATTCCATTTGAGTGCTAAAACGAAGACGACACCTGAGGGATTTTGAATTTAACGGATTGGAAAAAAATTTAAACGAGGTGAGGAATCGAACGAATAACTGTGTTTAATTGTGAATATGCTAAGCAGTCCAGTTTTTCCGTGAGATAAATTTTTTTTTAATGTTGTACTAGTTGTCATTGGCCAGCAGCCTTGCGATGTAAGGAAACCGATAAGGCGTCAAAACAAACAAATTATGGCTAATAAATAAATGAAAAAATCTAGGTTGCTTGTTCAATAAATTGAAAACCCTAAAGTTAAATGATTTCTCCCTGTGTTATGACAGAAAAAAAAATAAAGAAAAAACTTGTAATAAACTTGTAATAACACCAGCAGAACTTACTCTAGCGAGGAGAGAGCATTCTAAAAAATAAATAAAAAATATGGGTAATTCCTTGACTTGCGCTTTGGTATTAGGCAATATTTGCAGCTGTCAAGGCTGTGGGGAAATTGCTCTGATTGATCTGGAATCCCAGTTGTCTCACCCACTTTACCAGCCGCCAGCCATATCTTCCGCCAACATGTCAACTGCTGGCTGATGATTTTGTTTAAATTAATGAAAGTAATAAAAAATTTAGAGGAGATAAAAAAGTCGAGCGAAACCAAACAAAGCACGCATACCAATTGGCGATACCAGAAATGCTGAAGAAGATTGAGCAAAAAGGGCCTGGGGGAAAGAGGCTGGGCGGGGGGAGTGGAAAGTCCATCAATTAAGCAGAACTTTGGAACTTGTCACTCATACGACCCGTGGGACCGATCTACCCAGAAAAACGAGTTTCACCCACAAGACGCCCAACAAAATGTTAAGCTGATTTAAATATTTGTTTATTGAAAATACTTAAGGTATTTAGAACAGGATAAGATAATAAACAAACAAAAAATGAAAACAAATTAGTCAAAGCTGGTTCTGTTCATTTAAATATTTAAAAAGTTATTAATATTAATGCATGTAAAAAAGATATTCCTGAAAGTTATTGTTTAAACGATTAGCATATGGAAAATAAAAATACAAAAAATGTCTTTAGTGACGTGAGAGTAAACATTATAATAAAAAAAATGTTAGCTCTTTCTAAAATATATTTGATATAAATAAATAAAATAAAATAATTCTAATGATTCGCTTCTGAGTATTTAATACCTTCTATGATAATGAAACCATTTTAAATGTCAGAAATATATTTAAAAATTATTTCCTCTTGTAAATGTAATCAACCTTTATTTAGAAATATTTCTCATAGTGTAGGAAACCTCTTTTGACCATCATTCTCTTCTGTTTGCTGTGTTCTTTTCTGTGGCCAAACTCTTTGCTCTGCGGGTTAGCCATCTTCAAGCGGGAGGCTGCCTGGCTCCAATCTTAGCATCTTCCTCACGAAGCAATGGCGATGGCGAATTTCTGGCCCAAACCGGCGCAATCCGGCTCAGTCCAATGGCCACCGATTCAAACCAGTTGAATTAATTTGAATCTCGATTGGCGCACAGCGAGCACTCACATTCCTCATTTTCATTTTCGCTCAAGACTTTGTAGCCCTGTTTTTGCGGCTGTGTCTGTGCAATTTTTAATATGTATTAATGTCCGTGTGGGACAGGAGCAGCTTTTCTTTAATGGCTTGATTGGCTGGAAAAGTGGGAGGAGGCTTCAGGCAGGAGGAGGCGTCAGAGTTTCTATACTGATTGTCTCGTGTGTGTGTTTGGGATCAATTGAAGGCGTTGTCTGATTGCGATCTGCTATCGGGGGTTGCAAAATGTGTATTTTATGATTTAACAATTAAGGAAAGACAATCGAATGTATGTAATAAATTTAAATAATAAAGGAACTCGGCTATTTTCTAGATTATTTAATAGGATTCTTGGGTGTAAAGAATAAAATCCAGTTCTGAGCTAAATTGCGTATTATGATCTTCAAACATTATGCTAGGTAGTTTATCAAATTGTCAACTCATCCATGCGATTTCTTTTTGGCCAGAAATAACCAGTTTTGAGTGGCCTAACACCCAGTTTGAAGCAGCTTTCAGAGCCCCGAAGTTCAACCTGTAACACAGTAAACACTGGGCCTTGAAGAAATATCTCGCAGATAAAATATCTGCGAGTGAAAAGTGCTCGCCTTGAAAGCCTCGAAAGTCTCGTAAAGAAAACATATTAATCATAAAGCAATTACGCTCAAATGGAATTGTTTGTTTAAGGAAATAATATATTTGTACTTGAACATGAGGCGCTGGCCAATGGCCTCCCTCCCCCTCCGCTTCTTATGTACTGTTTTTTTTGGATCGTATCGGATCATTCTGTTAATTAATTAATGGCTTCCAAAGCTGACACCCAAACTGACACCCACGTCTTGGGAAAGCTTTGTCATGCCGCCGCCTCGCTGCAATTTCTCTTGCCGAATCGCGAACCTTGATCTTGCAATGATCTAAGTTGCCGTTTTCTGATCTTTTCTCGTTTCAGTTTGCACACAAGTTGCCGGGTGAAAAGTCATCGCTGTCGGCAAGAGAGAGTCTTCTCCCCCAAGTTTACGTTCCGCTCCTTGCTCCAGGACACCTCAGGCTCCAGGATGTTCGCCACGCAGGACACCATTCTAAAGTTGCTGACTCTGTGCGCCCTGGCACATTCTATAACCGCCTTGGCGTTGCAGGAAAAGTCTCCGGTTAGCTCTGGATCCGGTGCTCCCTTGGATCCTAGTCACAAGTATTTGATTGTGCGCGGCGAAGGATCCACGCAAGGATCTTCGAGTTCACAGGAGCATGTGGATTTCGATAATGCCGCCACCCTGATATTGCGCAACTTCAAGAACCAGCAGGTGCCTGCTGCGAACGGTCTGGAGGAGTGCAGTGCTCCCAGCCACAAGGCAACCTTTTCGGGCTACGACTATGTGATCCTGCTGGGCATGCTGGTCATCTCCCTGGGCATTGGCATCTTCTATGGCTTCTTCCAGAAGGGCGGCAGCTCCTCCAACGAGTTCCTGCTGGGCTCCGAGATGAGCATCTTCCCAGTGACTCTGAGCTTGACCACCAGTTTCATCACAGCCATTGAGCTGCTGGGAAATCCCTCCGAGATGTATTTCCAGGGCACTCAGTTCGTGCTCATCGTTATTCCCATGGTGCTGGTCATTCCTGTGGCCGTGAAGATCTTCTATCCCATTTACTTCAAAATGGAACTGACCAGCTGCTATGAGTATCTGGGCATTCGGTTTGGCAAGGAGATCCGGATTCTGGGTGCAGTACTCTACGTTATACAGGTGAGATCCAAATCATTTTTGTTTTGGGGGGAAGGAGTCTTGACTTAATTTCGACTGTTTTTCTCCAGATGTGCTTCTATACCGCGGTGGCTGTCCTGGCTCCTGCCATAGCTCTTTCCAAGGCCACCGGCCTGGACACCAAAATAGCTGTGGTCCTGATCTATGTGGTGTGCGTATTTTACTCTTCTCAGGGAGGCATGAAGGCTGTGGTTATTGCCGATTCATTTCAGGTGAGTTTAGAGAAAAGGATAAATATTTTACCTAAATCTGTGCAATGAAAGTGAAATAATATCTTTCTTTAGTTAAAATTTGAATATATAAAATATATATTAATTTTTGGTGTTTATTTATCCTTCAAGGCTGCTGTCCTGGCTGTATCCTTAGTGCTAATAGTGGGTCTGGGTTGCTTCTACAGCGGCAATCCTATTCAGGTCTTTCAGACTGCGGCCAAGCACGATCGCTTGGAGTTTTTTAAGTGAGTTTTTGACATTTAAAACCAAATAATTATATATTTTAATAAATCCCTCCTTATCCTTTAGCATGGACCCCAATCCTACGACCCGTCACACCGTCTGGTCGGTGGTTATTGGTGGCTTCTTCTACTGGACTTCGCTGTTTTGCACCAACCAGGCCTCCGTCCAGAAGTGCATGTCCTTAAAGTCCTTGAAGCTGGCCAAGATTGCTTTGGGCTTTGCCATTATTGGTCTGATTGCCGTCTTCCTGCTAAACTTTTACACGGGTTTAATGGTCTTCACCCATTATGCGGACTGTGATCCTTTGACGGCAGGCCGCATCTCGGCCACGGATCAGCTGCTGCCGTATTATGTGATCAACACCTATGAACACATCTACTCAGTGGCAGGAATCTTTGTGGCTGGCATCTTTGCCGCCAGTCTGGGGTAGGCATTTACTTAAAAAAGGGCCTAACAATTTATTTATAATTAATTTTATATTTATTAACAGAACTGTGGCCTCCGCCTTGAACTCCCTGTCGGCGGTGACCTGCGAGGATCTTCTGGTCAATGGGATGAACATTAAAATCTCCCCTGAAAAGGGAGCCACCTATGCCAAGTGGATGTCCTTGGGCTTTGGCATAGCCTCCTTTGGCCTGGTCTTTATTGTGGAGCATCTTGGCGGAGTCCTGCAGGCGACTCTCACCCTGAACGGTTTGATTGGTGGCGTCACTCTCGGTTTGTTTGTCTTGGGAATTGCCTGTAAACAAGCCAATACCAAGGGTGCCTTCTATGGAGGATTATTGTCGCTAGTCCTGGTTATATTTGTGGGCGTTGTGGCCCAGCTCGTTAGCGTGGAACAACCATCATTGCCCACATCCATTGATAACTGCGATTGCCATGTCAACATGACGAATATCAAAGAAGATTTCCGTACGGAGCCTATGGAGATGGTTAATGAAGGAGGATTTACGTGAGTTTTAACAAATTTGTTTCTTTAAATTTGCTTGACTAATTATATAATTTTATTTTGCAATTACAGAACCTGGCCGATCTTCCGGCTGAGCTACATGTGGTACAGCATGATCGGCTGCCTGCTCACCGTCTTCCTGGGCTACCTCATCTCGCTGATAATCGACTTCATCCAACGACGCAATGTGCTAAAGATCACCGGTAACAAGGGCATCGACAATCCCGCCGTTTCCGAGGAGGTCTTCAAGAGCGATCCCCAGGTGCAGTACACCACCAGCAGCACTGTGACCACCACCACGTCGGTGGATAACAAAGAGACTACAAGTGGCGAGGGCCATGTGAACCATGCCATTCGCATCGACGACGAATAGAACTCGAGTGCAGCCATGAGTCCTGAGAATCGAATTCACTCACCTGTGTATTCCTCTTGTGTAACCTGTAACCTCTATGTACAAAGACCAGTCGCAATCCTAACTGTCCTAGCTTAGTCGAAAGAGTGATTTCTAGTTTTTAAGTTCGTTCCAAGCCGAGGTCGCTGGCCTAGAGCAGCGATCGTTGACACAGTATTCCGTATTTACACACACACAACACACACTTACTAATGTTACTACGAAAATGAATTTATGATTAGTTATTGTTTTAGTTTTAAGGCATCGTAAATAAAATATAAAGCAAATATAATATTGAAATTAAATGTATTTTTAAATGGTAAGTGAAGAAAGGTGTGGAGTGAGTGAGTTAATTTACATTCTTAAAATATTAAATTAATATTTTTATTTAAATAAAATGTATAAGCCTCTTGTAGTTTGAAGTTTTTAAAAGGAGCAAAATTTATATATTCTACTAAAAAAATAATTAAAATTAAAAGGTTATTTCAAGGAAATGCTGATGAAGGTTTTCTAACTTAGAAAATAATTATGCATCCTTGCCTTTTCCTATTTTATGGGAAATTCTTTATATTTTCCAGATTTATTTACTTACTCAAAACCTTCTGTAGTCTGCTAGAAGTTTCTTTTTTTAACTGAAAATTTATAAAATAATAATAACTACGCCTCATAGATTTTTCAAAGAAGTTTATTTCGCTTGGGAATTTAAATTCGAAAAAATATTATACACATATATTATAAATACAATAATTTCAATGCATCAATAAATTTACAATTAAAACGTATGAGTATATTTACACGGCCTGTCCACGTTACGAATCACGTCACGCTGATCTCCTCGTCACTGTCCGAGTTGGAGTCGTCGTAGTCATCGTAGTAAAGCTTCATAAACTCGGAGCTCGGCTGATGTTGCTGCTGCAGTTGATGTTGCTGCTGCTGTTGCTGTTGTTGTTGTTGCTGCTGCTGCTGCTGCTGGTGATGATGATGCAGCTGCGCAGCTGCTGCGGCAGCAGCTAGTTCCACCTCCCGCATGGCACTGAAGTGCGGAGAGTGATGGAGCTGCTGCTGCAGTTGCTCGAACCGCCGCTGCTTGGCCTCTTGCAGGCTGCTCTCCAGCTTGAACTTGAGATCGGCGGCCACCAGTTGCTTCTGCATCTCGGCATTGATCTTGGCCTGAAATTCTGCAGCACTGCTGGCCACCACGCCAGGTGGCGGAGAGGTGGCAGATGAAACCGTATTGCCAGGTGTTGCCGTTGGCGTGGGCGTGGCTGCATTGCTGGTAAGTAGAGGCGGCGGCGAGCTAATCTGGATGCCATAACCTACCGAAGGGCTGCTCCGGCTGCTGGCGGATTGCGGTGACTTGGGGGTCACGGCTGCTGCCGGCGGCTCTTCCTTGGCCACAGTGCCCGGCGGTGGGGCCGGCGGAGGCGTGGCACTTCCGTTTGGCGACAGCAAAGATGGGCTCAGCGGGGTCAGCGGGCGATCGCACTTGGCATCGCTCAGATCCGGATTGGGGTTGTTCTTGTTGGGCAACGTCTGGTCCCGGGAACCGCCGCTGGCCAGTAGTTCGCGCTCCTTGGAGTTTCGCCACTTCATCCGCCGGTTCTGAAACCAAATTTTCACCTGCAAATGAAAGGGAAAACTTGTTTTAAAATACGATTTTAATTTTCATTGAAATGGGTGAGAGCCTGTCGTCCATCAGATGGAAAGCTGTCCGGAGCAGGACTCCAGGATTATTTAGGAAAAAAGGGGATGACAGTGGGGATGAGACATTGGACATACAGGCAGAGAAAAATGTGGAAGTATTATTGTTATTATTATTTAATATATTTAAAGTACAAAACTTCTGCCTCTTTCTCAAAGTCTATATAGTTTTCCAACTTTTCATGGTCATTCGCATGTGTGTGTGTATAGTTTGTATATTTTATTCCTTCCACGTTTTCCGTTTTCGGAAACTGAGCTTTTCCGTTCTCCCCAGCGAAAACTTTTCTGTGGCAAATTGAATCTCCGGAAAACCCACTCAGATCCAAACATTCACACACCACACACGAGGGTCGTGTGTGTGGGCGTGGTCATGGGTCCAGGGGCAAAAGTTTGAACTGCACTGCCATCGCCAGACGCTGGCCATATCCATAATAAATGCAAATTAGAGACATTTTCCCCAAAAGCGGCTACAAATTGATTAGAGGCCGCACCGTGGGACAAAAGTATTAAATGGGAACACAAATGATTATTGAAAAGCAAAGTTTATGCTCATTAAAAGATTATTTTTGAATTTATTTGAATTAACTTTCATTTGAAGTTCCTTCAAAAATAATCACAAAAATATTAATAAATCAGCAACGATGGAAATCTTAAAAAAATTCTTGAGGGTTTTTAATTGTTTTCCGCACTTATAAAATATAATTTTAATATATTTCTTCTTTAAAGAATGCTTCTAAATTTTATTTAAAAATATATTCGCAAAATTTTTGTTTATTTTCTTAACACAGTGCAAGGCCAAGTTGGTCCTGCAAAAATTCTGGAAGTCTTGTTTCTCACATCCTCTAGCCAGTGCCCCTTTCCCAGACGACCTGATCTCATCCGGAGGCGGAGCGGCGGCGGCGGTGACCCATTGCATTTGACAGGCGAGAGAGCAGGGCGAGAGACACTTGAAGTGGATTGCAGGACTCGTCGGGCCGCATCCTTGGCCCTTCCACTCCTCATCGGTGAGTGCTGTGTTTGAGTTATTGTGCCGGGGGTTGTGTTCTGTTCGCTCGTCCTGGAAGGTCGTTGTTCCTGCATGCCTATGACACAGCAGGACACTCGCACTTTGTTGCAAGCCAAAACAATTTGCAACAATTTATGGGGAGACCCCACCCACCACACACACAGCACCCACACCCTGCTCGCAATTAGATTGTGACTTGATGTGAAATTTAAAGCAAATTGATGCGTGAAATTGGAGAGGGGGACCACCCCGTCCTCTGGTGATTAGATTATTTATAAATAAATAAGTAAACAACGGCAACAAAAAGCTGCTGACATGTTAAACAAGCGATTAACCGCAGAGATTTCTTGGGTGAAGCTGCCTCCTCCTTGGGAAGCTGCCCCCATTCGTCCCATTCCCCTCCCTGGTGGCACGTGGCCCCCGAAAATGTTTGCGGCTTTCGGCTTTTTGGTTTGCTGTTTCGCTTACTTCCGGTCATTGAGTTTTTTCAGCGTCTGTCCCTCGGAAAATCCGCCCACCCAACCCTCGGCAATTGAAATAATAAGCTCAGGCGGCGATAAGATTAATGATTATGGGTCCAGAAGGCCCAAAGCGGAATGGGATCTTTGGACCCGGCCACCGTCGTCATAGTCATCGTCTGTTTCTGATGGAAATTAATTATAAAGCGTGCAATTTAGTATGCCAAGGAGCGCGAGGCGGCGTCTGGACATTTCCGTTGCCTTGTTTAATGAGCTCGAAACTGTGATTATTGCCCACGGCGAGGAGAGCTTGCTCTTTCCGCCTTCTAAAAATGATATGGAATCTGTTCTAGTTAACTCAATCGGTTTTATAATTACTAACAAATAAAACAGTACGGGAAATGCCTTGTTTAGGGGGGGAAATTATAAACTGCCATTGAGAGTCACGTTTAGTCGTCCGGCTTGTTAACAAATATTGGACATGTAATGAGTGTTCTCTCTCCTTCCCCCGAAGACTATCCATAAAATTGTATAATTATTCGTTATCATATAATAATTAAAATTATGCAAATATTTGTATTTGGTGACACAAAAACTAACATTATATTGTTGTGTATTTTAATTAGCAAAAGGAGGAGTGGCCATGGGGTTTTAGGTTTAATGGAGTATTAAATTGTTGTGAAATAATCAATGATAATATTTTGAAAATAAGTTTAGACAAAAAATGTCTATAGTTTAATTTGAAAGGAAATGTAAATAAAATATCAAGTCATCAAAAAGGATAAATCTTTCAGGAATTATGTTTGGTTCAAGAGATTAATTTTGTTGCACGTTTTCAAGTTATAAAAAATCTTTTAAATTACTTTAAATAATTTTACTAGTTAAATATGACCAAATATATTTATATTTAATTATCCAACTCCTTTATTAATCTAGTTACTTTAAGTTAACCCTGGTCATCATCCCTTTCAGAGCCCACATGTAATCACATCTCTGCTGAAATGAAGTTCTCAAGCCCGGATGCTATCTCAAATTCCGGCTAAACGTTTTGCCACTTTGTTAGGGACTCCAAACAATCACCATCCTAGGGAATATACTCTCCCAAAGGCAGTGGCACTCGCCGTAGAGCCCATTCCATTGACAGTAAGCCAAAACGATAAGTAACATATTTTTCTGACACGCTGCCAGCATAACGCGCATAGAATTTGTTTGAAGTTTTTATAAAGCCACCCAGTAGAGTTGGGAAATAATGGGTGGCAATCCTCCCCTCTGCTACATATACAATTTTTTTTCTTCCGAAAATTGACTTTGGGCAATGAGCACAAGCTGTTGTTTGTGGGGGAGGATAGAGTTCCCTCCCGTCCTGCTATATCCCGGACTTTTGCCAATCTCGTCCGAGGGCAACATATGTTAACTAATGAGGCTGGCTGCCAGGGGAAGCCATTTCTTCCTGTCAACCCATTTTCGGGCTCCGGCATGTCATTCGATATGCTGCGTAATAGCGTATTAAATAGTCTGCTACTATTTGCCAAAGTCATTCCAACAGCAGTTGGCAGTGCGTTTTGGGTTACTGGCCATGGTCCATTTGGATTGGACTGCCCTGGCCCCTGCCCCTGCTCGTTTTTGTGGTTATTGTTTTAGGGGGAATCTCTCCAAAGTGTTTGCAAAATTTCTTTGGCTTGTGGCCGGGCGAACCATTTATTTAGCAATTTGTCAACAAATTTATTTTGTAACCAAAGCTGCAAATGATGGGTTTTAATGTTTCCCAATTGGTTTTTGGCAAAAGAGGGTTGCAAATTGGCAAATTGAAATGAAATTTGAGTTTGGAACATTAAGTGTTCTTTGATTTCTGATGTTGTAAAAGTTGAATAAGATAGATTTAAGAATAATAATTGATAGGGAATATACAAAGTAAGGCTAGCTAAAGTCAGTTGGGGAGTGTGCTTTTATATATTTAATTTTATACAGCATATAGTTTAATGCCTTATGCTTAAAATTCAAACTCAATAAATCGATGATTATTTTCGCCTTTTTGCTATAGGAAATCGATCATAACTAAGTCATAAAATGCAGTAATTTCAATATGAAATACCTTTCTGTGCTTGTTTTTTATAGGGTAATTAATCTGCATACTGCATTTAGAATTTTAAGAAATTAAAAATTTTATGAATTTTTGAAAATTTTAATGATGTAACCCCTTACAAAAATTTCAAAAATTGACCAAATTTGAAAAAAAAATTCTGTGAACATTTTTTGTTGAGAAATAATTAAGAATTTAATGACGAATCGGAATATATATGACTTTTTCTTATCATTAGCTTTTTGGGAATTTTATGAACTGTAGAAGTCTGGAAAATGTGCAATATTTTAATCGAGATTTATTCATATTTTTATATTTATTATTTTAAAAAATTCTTTTAAAAAACATAACTAGTCAAATAATATTAATTGAATTAGTAGAGATTATCTGTGTGTGTTTTAAATTTGTATACTAAATAGAAAATGTAAGTAAAACCTCTTTAACATTTCGAAAAAGTTAATATATTTTTATCAGAAATGGTTTGATTTAACTAATAATAATTTAATTATAACATATTTATATATTATTCATGTCCATATATCCCAGTAATCTCAGTCAACCCTTAAGTTCATAATCTTAAATCACTTTTCACTAACCACACCCCCTAGTTGACCATTAAGGGGCTCTAACAAGACTCATAAAAGCCAAAGCAAACAATGCAAAAGACCAACCCAGAGACCGAGTGTTAAATATTCTCTACGGATTTCCCCCAATTCAGGGATTATTATTTATTGTGCGGCTTGATTTAAAGCCTACGGCCAGCTTTTGTCAAAGAAATCGAAATCGGGAAATCGCAAACCAAATAAAAAACAGAACGACGCCAGCCAGAGTCTGCTTTATGTGGAAAACAGACAAAAGCCAAGGCAGACGAAATGGAAAATAAAAATATTTATAACGTGAAAATGCCAAAAGTGCCACCAAGAGGAGAGTAAACAGAGAGAAAGAGAGGGAGTGGGAAATGGTTGAAAATTCCACAGTTGGCGGGAATTTCCTTTATTCGACGTGGCGACGAGGCGACTGCCAGATTTTTTCTCCCCTCAATTTTTCGACAAATCAAAAACAGACGAATTTGTTTTGGACATAACACTTAAAAAGTTGCCGGGCGAGACTGAGAACCAAAGCCAGGACACGTGTGTGCAGCGGGGGTGGCTATTCCTATTATACTGCCATCCTTTTCTCCATTCCTAGTCCTATATATACCTATATATATATTCCGCGATTCCTTTGTGTATTGATTTAAAAATGCAAATCACATTTTCGCCTCAAGATGTTTTCATTTCCGCCGCATGATTTTGGCAGCCGCCTGCGGGGCAGCAGCAAGCTCTTTCTTTTCCCGCTTACCCGCTCTTGGAGTGTCATTAATGGCAATTAAATTTATAGCCAGCGGATTATGAGGCTGGTAACTGTCAGTCGCAGTTCCCGTTGAAGAGGGCGTGACTGATGGCTGGAGTGTGCTGGTCTGGGAACTTGAGTTGTGTAAAGCTTATGTCTGGATTTTATTTATTTATTGGGCATTAATCGAATAATAAGGCTTGGATTTAGAAGGATATGTCCATTTTATTACTTATTCAAATGGGAATTAGGTATGGCAATGGATATTGGGATTTGAAATATAAAAATTCAGTAAATGTAAATATAAAAGTATAATTTAAAGGACAACAATTTGATTTTTAATATTATAAAAATCCTGAACAAAACTAAAGAATATTCCGTCGGAATTTTAATTTCAATTTCTAGTCATTCTTCCAGCAAAGTCCCTAATATACTCCACTTAATCCCAAACCCCCTACACCTTCGTTAATAATCCCTAAAATGTGACTTGCATCCTCAATTTGGGGGTTAAAAAATGCACAGAAACCGCGCCCATAAATCGGTTTCCAGCAATTTTTCGAGTGCGTTTGTAAAAATCGCAATAAACGTTGCAATGAACAACACTCGAAATGATGAATCACCTGGCCAACTGGTCAACTGGCCAACTGAGAAGAGTTGGGCATCATCAATGCAACGTTTGTCGACCGCAAGGCACGCGACACAAAATTCCCTCTGGACAATGGCCAAAAGCCCCCCCACACCCAGCCAATGCTCTCGATACTCGGAATTGCAGGCGGCCAGTGCAGTGTGCGGCTATATTTATGACGCGAACTGTGCAGCAAAGTGAACAACAAGCGAGCTGCAAAAAGTGCAGCAAAACGAAGGAGCCGGCAGGCAGGCTCTTAAATCATGTTGCATACAGCTAGGCGCAATGCAAGCCCCTCAAACTCGCAACCAACACACACACACACCCACTCAACCTGTGACACTCGAGTGTGAATATCCGCACTCGTTCATCACCCAAACTACGTACCCAAGGACCTCAATCCTGCACATCCCCCACTCTCTATATATGTGGCGCTCGTTAATGGAGCTACCATCGCCGCCGGCTGGTCGACACTTTGGGTGTATGTGTCGGTGTCCGAGTCCCTTGTCCTTTGTCCCTCAACCCATATCCTCTGTTCAGGAGCTTCCAGGGTCTGGAGCCACCGCAAGCTGGACACCCGCTGCGATTTGATTGCGAATTTTTCTGACATTTTTGCACATTTTTTGCCACGGTCGCCAAACGAGCTTTCTTTTGGCTTCTGTTTTTTTGTTTTCAGTGCTTGGTTTCCCTTTATTTCTTTTGTTTTATTTTCCATTTTCATACTTTGACAAACTGCATTTGATGAATGCTTCAGAAGTTTTCCCTCTATATCCTAGGATTTATAGCTAAGCTTTGGGCAATAATCATAAAATAATAGTTGAAGTGGCAAGAGGATATAACTTTGAATGGTTTTTGAAGGTACTTAAACGAAAGTTTCTGCTGTTAAAGTAAAAGCAAAACTTTAAAATTTATTTACCATTAAATAACTAATTTATATTTATTGTTAAATAAATTTTAAAGTTTTGCTAAAATAATAATAAATAAGTAATTTATATTAATTTATTGTTAAATAAATTTTAAAGTCTTGCATTTACTTTAACAACAGAAACTTCCATTAAAGTCCCTTTAAAAATCTTGTTTCAATTTATATATATATGTGTATAAAATATATATTCTTTAAAGCGATCTCTATATTTCTCTATTTGTCACACTAACAAAAATCTACGACTGTGATTTATTTTGACCTAAGTAAACTCCATAAATCTTTAGAGTTTACACAGCTTAACTAAGTCTGTAGTCAAATAACTTAGTGCAAATAATTTACTAAGCATAATAAATAAAAATTACAGCTCACAGATCTTACACAATCGTTAACTCTAGACATCAGTTACAGTTTTACGTTTGAAAAACGCTCGCTGGCATTATATATATATATTATATACATTCCAGACGCGGGGCATTATAAGATCATTAGGCTGTAAATGATGGATCGTCACAAAAAAAAGAGGCGTGACTTAGGCAATGAGTTGATGAATTCATGTTTCGAATGCAAACTGGACACGCTTATGTTGTGCAATTATGAAATTCTTATGAATCATATGCTAGGACAAAAAAGGAGCTGCACTAATTTGGCATGACATTGTCAGTCATCAGCATCATCATAGGGATTCGGGATTATATAGCGACCTATTCAAGGGATGACTCCGGTTGGTGGTGACAACTGCCGGGGCCTGATTGAGTTGTGATCGATTACATTTTGACAAGACCAAATTGGCCACGCAAATATTCGCAGCCATGTGAAAATGCCTGAACAAAAAAAAAAAAAAAAAGAAAAAGGTTTTTTCCTCTGTTCCAGTTCCCTTTTTTTATTTTAAGTATTGTCAGAGTTTTACAAAAATTAATTTAATTATTGCATGACTCAAAAGGGACCTGGTCGATGCTGCAATCAATGAAAGCTGTCTGCGTCTCAGGCGACATGAATTTCTTATGGCTCGTTATAATTTCATTATACCTCGACCTCGGGGCCGTGCTATACATATATCTGCCATATATATATGGGGGATATATGTACCATATAAGAAAGCGACTGCGCATTTCAAGGAGAGACCGCCCTCCCATTTTTTGGCTTTTCTGCCATTTTCCCGTGCGCAGCCATTGTCAGAGAGCTTTCCTGGGCGGAGTTTTGTCCGCTTTTTGTTTCGGGCTTTCCTTTTCCATCGTCCCCTTTTTTGTTGTCTGCTTACTTATTAAAGCTGATGCGAAAAGTTCGGGAAACTGAGTTTTCATAAGCGGTTTATATATATATATAATTTTATAATGGCTTCATTTCGTGCTTATTGCGCTTATTGATTTTGATTTTGTTAGTCTCGAGAGCAGATTGTTTATGGATTGCTTACACCGAAATTTAGAGAGTTTAGTGGATAAAGTTTGTTGCTTTGCGAAATGCGTTTAGAAATGCTAATTTGGTGTTTTTTTTAGGGGCAAGTTGTGGGGGAGTTTTTGGGGTTTTATATGGATTAAATTGAAGGGATTTTTAGTGGGAACAATAAGCAAATATTTGGACAATATTAAATGGTTGTTTAAAGGAAAAAGAATGCAAGATTTTAATTGTTTAATTTTTTTAATAAAACTCAAGCCAAAAACACAAGATGATGCATTATTTTAGAATCTTAAGAAATCATTGTCTTGCAAAATGTTATTTAAAATTATACTTAAACCGCATCATTTATATAATATAAATTACCCAAATATATAATATTATTTACAAAATAAAGGGGGCACCCGGATTTGAACCGGGGACCTGTCGATCTGCAGTCGAATGCTCTACCCCTGAGCTATGCCCCCAATGCGAATATTCCCCACATTTTTGTTTATATATAAAACATTGCTAATTCCATTTCGCAATAAGCATGACTCACACATGGATCGAAAGTATTGAAGCCAAACAAAGGCAGCTAAGGCTATACATATATGGTATTTAAAATTCAATAAAAGAAACCGAAACTCACCTGAGAGTCTTTGAGACCCAGTCGCTCGGCCAGCTTCTTACGATCCGGCTTGCTAATGTACTTCTGCTGCTGGAATCGCTTCTCCAGACCCTTCCTCTGGGAATCTGCAAGTAGCAAGAGTAACCACTAAATCAGTGTCCCCTTTCCTTATGGCGAACTCCCCATTCTACGCACCTGAGAAGACGGCACGTCGCATCATTCCACGGCGAGGCTTGCCACGCGTCGAATGGGCCCAGGGAAAGCCCTGACCCGGGGGCAGAGGAAACACTTGGGCGCCGACTGCAATTGGGGAAAAGTGAGGGGTGGAGAGAGGAAATGCATTAGACCAAAACACTTGTTAATTGGCACAACGGGAGGGCGATCTAGCCGGAAGTAGGGGATGTGTCGTCATCACATTCGGACAGCAATTAGGCAGCAGTAACACTTGGAAATAAAAGCCAAATATGCTAAAGTGTGGGGTTTCAATGGAAATTTAGGAATTTAAAATAACTTGAAATATTTTAGAAGATCTCTTTACCAGAATTATTATTTTAAAAATAATTTGTTACTTATTATGACAGATATTTTTCTCAAATTTTCTTTTGCAATTTAAATAAATTTTATTTAAAGTACAAAAACGTCACATCTCCAACTCCAGTTGATGGGGAAACTCCTCTTACCACTCATATAGGGATTCCGGCAGTGCGCCAGCAGCGAGTGGAGGTGCGGGTGGTTCAGGGTGTGCGGCAGGAAGGGTGTGGGTCTGCTGGGCATGGGCTTGGCAATCACCGGCGGAGGAGGCGGTGGCGGCGGCGTAGGATGTCCACCACCACCTCCTCCTCCTCCTCCTCCGGCTGATCCCAGCATCTGGTGAGGTTGCTGCTGCTGCTTGTCTTGCGTTAATCTTCGATTGGCATTGTCCTCGTCCGCAGATCCCATTTCGTGCGGTCGCCCATCCTGGCCAGAGTTGGCAGTGGGATTGGGGCAGCCGTGATTGTTGTCGCTATCACTAATTGTGCTGCCAGGTGACGACGACGAGGATGCGGTTTGCGGCTGACAACTATTGCCGGGATGCTGCTGCTGCTGCTGTTGCTGTTGCTGCTGATGCGGCGGCAGTTGATGCGTTAGAAATGCGGGATGCGGAAAGTGGGCGTGCCCCGCCCCCGGATGGTGATGGTGATGATGGTGATGCGGATGCCCTGGATGTCCTGGATGTCCTGGCACTGGCAACTGTTGGTGCTGCTGCTGCTGGTGGTGATGCTGTGGATGCTGCTGCTGCTGCTGCTGATGGTGTTGGTGATACTGATGTGTGTGCTGCTGCATGAAGTTTTGTTGTAGATAAGGCCATATATGCTGCGGTTGCATGAATTCTGTAAAATCGGTTAGTGGCAGAGAGGAGTGGTTATATCCATTAGTGAACTGTTACGAGTAGGAGTGCCCCACAAGCCGTTGGCTTTAAATGTAAGCAGCCCCAAAAGTATGTTTAAATAAATTGTTTTACATAAAAGAATTCTGAGGGAAAAATAAATAAAGAAAATTAATATTTTCGTATTAATTTAAATTTATTTAAAATATTTTTATAATTTATTTTTAACTAAGAAAGGTAAAGGCATTGACAAACAGTTAACTATTTGAATTTAAAATTCAGTGTTTAAAGGTTCTCTATTTAAAATCTCAAACTAATTACGATGACTTTAAATGATTTCAATTGTCTTCCTTCTAATTCTTGTTATAATATTTTGATTTACAATTATGTCAATTAATATTATTCTCTCATCAAATTAATGTAATTCCCGCAAACCGACATCTCTTTGAAGTGTCAAATTGTCAGGCTTGGAAACAATCTGCCAAAGCCTTTGTGGCAGGAGCTCCACGATGGCTTAACACATTCTCAAAGCAGGATTTCAGAGTCCTTGGAGCGTGCTATGTGCTGTCTTGGCAGTTTCCCAGACAGGAAACCCCCTGCCCTCCCCCTCGACACAGACACAGGCAGACAATGGGTTGTGAAATCTGCTTTGAAGTGTCAGTGTGAAGTTGGCATAATTAAGCCAAACAGCACAAGCGCCAGGATAAAGGACTCGACGCACACTCGCACCTTGAGAGCCAAGTTTTGGCGCCTTTGAAGCGCAGGCAGTCGGATGTGTGCATATATATATATATATATATGTATCAAGGATATCAGGATAATGGGGGGTGGCTCCATTTGACTGAACTTCATTTTCTAATTAAACACCCCCAAAAAAGGCAGCCATTGCCAGTCCCCCATCTTGTGTCTCCCTTTCTCTGTCTCTCTCTCTCTCTGCTGACATCCTGACAGGCGCTGCAGGATATTCGGGATATGATTTTAATTCGATTAGAGAACCGAAACAATTAACGTATTAACGCCTCTTTAGTTTCGGCAGTTTTGTGTGTGTGCGCGTTGACTCCTGTGGCCAACGGCGGCAGTGGCCCCCCAAAAATTTCCATTTCTATATGGATACCCGATGCTGGATCCTGGATCCTTTTGGGTGTGTGTATGTGTGTTTTTGCGAATGATGTGGCACATGTGCGCCTAATGAGCGCACAAATTAAGTTATAATTGTTCGCCTTTGTTTGTTTGTCGCGCGGTTTGCCGACTGTTTTCTGTATCTGCATCTGTGTCGCGGGTAACTTTTTGGCCCCTTTTTGGTTTATGGCAACTGCAAAAAGTTCATTTTGTGGCTGGCTTACTTCCAAGCAAAAAGCAATTTCCGCTTTGGCGCTGGAAAATTTCCCCCCAAATGGGATCATTGATTGGGATACGATGGCAATTAGTTAGGAAGTTTGAAGAAAAGTCATTAGGATAGTAAATAAGTTATTGGAGGATTGGGGGAGGATATATCATACAAATTATGATTATAAAATAACAAAGAATGAAGAAAATTGAGTAAGATTTTAGTCCTTATTTTAGAATATAGTTTTCGGGATTTAAATAGAATAAATTCTTTGTAAAATCATTGTGCCCTTAATCATTTTTATGCAGTGCATTTAATAAATTAATGTAAATAATAATAAGAAACTGTGAAGTTTATTTAAAACTTACTTTAATTCTTTTAAATCAAACTTTTAATTAAGAATATTTAGACTGTGTTTTCGATAGTCTAATCTATGTTTTATTATGTCTACTCGGTATATTCCGATATCATCATATATTCTCTGAAATGTTCCAAAAACCTTTCACATAATCTACCCCAGTTCCCTTCTAGTCAGCAACCTTTTTTGCCACGCTTTGCCCATAAAAAACTAAAGCCATAACTACATTGATTTAACCCCAAAATATTGCCAATAAAACCTCATAAAAAATAGCCATAAAATATATAGAAAATCAGAATGCCCAGCCCACTCATTAATATCCAAAAAAAAGTAAGCCTCGTTGCGATAATCACATGACAATTAAAATCCCACAATCCCGAAACTAGCCGCGGCGAACAAAGCAAAGGACTTCATTCAAATGTTAAAAAAAGAAGGCCAAGGCAAAGCTGTTACATTGACTGATGGCCAATTGGTTCCGCCTTCTTTTTTTGTGTCCCACACACACAAACACCCCAGAAAGGAAGCCGCACATTGCTCATCCTCAGCCTCAGCCTCAACATCATCCTCATCCCCCGTTTTAGCACGCGGCCAAGGATCGCATCGGATCGCATTGGATCGGTGGTTATATCTATTCGAATCCTTACGGAAGTCCGAACTGGTTATGCGGCTTTGTTGCTTACGGGGCTCAGCTCAATAATTTAAACATGATTAGGTCTGGTTGTGTTTTTACAGCCTGCGAGGCTCAGCGAAGCAACGCCCCGAGGGCTTAGGCCACAGACAATAAAATCACGGCGTAAAAAACGAACTACGAACTACGGAAACTTTTCAGTCAGATTGTTATTCTTTTGGCTTTTCATATTGCAATTGTGTGTATGTTTTGTTTATGCTTGGCATTAGCCACGGCAAATTAATTGCCAAGCCTTTTTAATTGTATTTCTGTGAGAGCAGCCCAAGGCGGGGAACCTAATTGGAGGAAGCTTTAACATAGGGAATAAATAATCATTTAGGTGACATTTCAGAACTAAAATAAGGTAAGAAAATGCTAAACAAAATAATAAAAACAAAGCCACCTTTAATCTCTTGCACCATTTAATAATAATTTATAAAAATGTTAACTTTCAGAAGCGAAAAAATAAGTTTACTTTGAATAACTTTTAAATATATTTATCTAAGTTGTTAAAACTTATACTTAATCCACAATTTTTCAACTAAATTATGCCAAAGTACGAAACACTTACCATTCCTGACCCGCACACCTTCACGGGTATCCCCTAAAATCGCACTGACACTAAACTTGAGTATGGGCTTGCTGTTGCTATCCTTGAGAATGGTGGTGCCCACCGCCGGACTGCTTGGATCCTTGGGCTCCACCTTGGGCAATTTGATTGCCGCTGGCTCGCCCACCTCGGCCAGGTCATCCTCCAGCTCTAGTTCTTCATCTAGATCCATATGGGGCTCCTCATCACCGACACTGCCTATGTCGGCTACGATTTCGTCCGCGGATGAGTCCTCATCCTCGTCCATCTCCTCGATGCTGTCAACACTCTCGGCCCGGACTTCGCGGCACTTATCACACTTGTAGCCGCGCTTCGAGCAGCTGCAGTTTCTATTTGGACGCCCCTCAACGCAGGAGGCGGCGGTCTCCGGTGGATCGGCGGCATCCCTTTCTCGTTCCCGACGCGACAGGAGCATCTCGCTTAGGCTGGACTTCAGCTGGCTCTCCGTGAAGGTCTGCTGGGCGTGCAGGAGACTGTCCACGAGAAAAGCCGTAGACATAACGTATTTGCCGAACTTTCTATACTTTCCGCGATTTATTTCTTGCCAGGATTTATTCCGGATTACCCGCCGTTCGCGTCGAGTGCTCAATTCGAACTGAACGGGCCTTGGTTTGTTATCCTGGCAGGCGCAAGTCGCAGAACGCAGCATCCCGTGGCCCAGGATGCTGCTATTGGGGGTTGCTCTTCGGTGGTTGGTCCGTTTCTCCTGCCCAGTAGCCTTCGTTTATGTGGCGGCACGTGATTTTGGTCCTTATATATATCACCCTCTCGCTCTGGCTCTCGCTCTCTCTCTCTCTCTCTGTCTTGTTGTGTGAGTGTCCTGTTTAGCCTTTGCCTGCTCCCCATTGTTGTTCGCCTTTTATTTGATTTTATTTGTGTGAAAACAATAAAAATTTAATTTTCTTGTTTTGTTGTCGTTGCCTTTGCCACTCGCTGCCTTGAACTGTGCGCGGACATCGCAAATATCCTTTCGTTCTTATTAGATTTTGTGCAGCTATATTCCACAGTGTGGCACAGTGGGGCAAAGAAGGGAATAGTAAAATATATTATTTATATTATATAAAGAAATATATTTTCTTAAGGAAGTAAATTAATAAACTGGATTACATCCCAAATCTTTAATTTTATATATAAAAATTCATTTTATAAGCATGATCAAGGGAAACGACTTATCCTTCGGTTGTCCTCTGAGACTTTTAGAGCCTGTAAACTGCAGCTACTAAAATTTCTAAAAACAATTGTCAATGTTTAAAATGAACAATGTATCCTAGAATTATAGATATTAAAAGCAGACAAATGAATTAATTTCTTATAAAAAACTGAACCTGAAAAATTATTTACATTTAATATATTTCAATTTAAAATTATAATTACAAAATATCCAATTTTGTTATCGTTTTTTAATGTTAAAATAAAAACCCTTTAAGATTAAGCCTACGATTTGTATGTTTCAGAAAACTTGTTAAATTTAAATAAAAATTGGCAAGTATTAAATATTTTTCAGAAACCTATACCCCATTTTGTAACAGTGTTCATAAATTAGCATCATATATTTTAATAGAAAAACTTGATTATACAAAATTCATGGAAATGTGTGCACCATAATTTGAACTGGACGGCCCCTCGCCACCACAAGCTCCCATCAACTTTTGAATTTGTCCGCGCAATTTGTTGCAGGCACCAAGGGAATGTAGAAAGGCGGAAAAATGAGAAAATCCTGAGGCAAAGAGCCAAGGAGTCAGTAGATTAACTTTTATTATGACCGCAAATTAGTTGTCCTCGTCGCCGTTGATGACGACAATCGAGTTTATCGACAATGATGACTTATTTACTCTTTGGGGGTCGGAAGCCAAGTAAATGCGAAAATGGCCAAGCAGCGCGGTTATGTAAGCTTAGCAGTTCCCCTTCCCCCATCTAGGAGCTAGGATGTGTATGTCCTTTTGGCCTCTATTGTGCCACACACACACACACACATAAAGCCAGTGCAAGAGCGAGAGCGAAGAGCAACCCTTGTGGCTTGAGAGGGCGTGGCCTCACTCGAATTGGAAAGCCATCATCAGGATCTGAAAGGAGCAGAAGTGCTCTCCACAAAGGGGAAGAAGTGCGAGCACAAGGATAACAAAAGCTCGTCCTCCTGGTCCTCGTCTCTCTCTCTCTCCCCTCCGTCTTCAATTGCGATTGTTTTGCGCTGCCATTTGTGGCTTTTTGCTTTCATATGAAGCACGCCTCAAAGGATTACCCCCGGGATCTAGCAACCCTCCTCCTCCAACCCCTCGCCGAAGGATTCGCAGCTTCTTCTGCTGGCAGCGAGTACATAAAACATGCTCATATAAGCGTATAAATATGTGATAATAATGATTAAAAGTTCTCATCATGCCATCATCATTTATGCAAAGGATTCCGCTTTCACTGTGTGTGCGTTTGTGTGTGCTCTGAAGAGTCCTTACATTTTTATTTGGCACCGACACATGGCTTAAGCTGCTGAGTATTTTCCATTTTCCGCAATTTCTTTGGCGGGGGGAAATGGGGGACGCCTTGCTTTGTCGCCAGCTAAATGGGGAAAATGGAAAATGAAAAATAGAAAATGGTAAATTGGGGGTTCTCTGCATTCCGAGTTGCTATCTCCATCTCTTTTTGTAGTTGCCATAATATGAGGACAATTATTTGATAAGTGGGTTGAATGTGCAGCAGTTTTTCCTGGCTTTCCCAGTTTCCGTTCCTGGTTCCATCTGCCATTGTCATGGCGCTGCTTTTTGACAAATGAAAGGGGTCACCAAAACAGGCTTTTGTTGGGAAACCCCCATCATATATATATAGACAAATATATTTGTATATATATCCTGCCTAGGTTGGAGCTAGCAACGGGTAGGTGTTGAAGACAAACTTTTAATTGTTTTTCACAGAGAGTTGCCATGGTCTGAGTTTATATTTTGCATTTCGTTTTTATTTTTTTAATTTGTTTGCCGAATTGGAAATATGTAAATGATGTTGTTTGCCTCTGCATGTTGGGGGATTATTGTGCTGTTAACGTTTGGCTTTTTGGCTGGGCTTTGTGGGTCCTTTCCTCTTTCAGCTTGAGGAGCTTGTCATTGTAGATAATGGCTGTGTGTTTTAGAGAAAGGAAACCAGAATGTATAGACAAAAATCTGCGAAAAAAACCTTTATGGTTCAGGGATCAAAGTCTATGTGAATTGATCCTTGTAATTTGATTGATGTTTTTGATTGGTTGGTTTATTAGAGATTGTAATTGAAGTATTATGGTTTTAGAAAATAGTTAATATAAAAACTGTCCTATAAGAGACAGGATTCTAGCTGCTTGTCATAGAAGAACTTCGGTTAAATACAAATTAAATGATTTAATATATAGAATGTCTATTAAAGGATACATTGAAAATAAATACTTTAATACAGATTACTTATGGAAGTCTAAGCTTTTTTTAAACGTAAATTATGAAATTCAAATGATGATTTGTCATAGCAACTATATCCTTTCCTTTCAGAAGAGTTATTAGTATTTATAAACTATTGAAGAAGGCAATAACCACCTAAATATATCAGCTTCATGTATTAAAATTAAACATAAATAATAACCCCCTTTAAACAGATTTTTATTTCACCTAAATATATATCTTTCAAGAACTTATTATTGATCTCTTTTCACAAACAGATGATGTTTTTATATATGATAATACCCAAGGCTTGTTATTCCTGCTTTTCAATTTAGAAATCAAAGCCCAAAGCTCATGTGTCCTGACAAGTTCCAGCTAACTGCCTTTTTGAACCCAGTTGTGAGCCGGAATACCCTTGCAGGTAAATTCAGTTGGCCAAAAATTCAAAGAGTGCCACATGCCAGATGCCACTCCGGCTCCAGATCGAGTAAACAACTTCATGGGAAAGAATGTGTGTGTGCGGAATCGAATGCCGCTGACAGCCGCATCATTATATGGATATCATTATCGTGTATCGTCGTCTGCAGCAGCCAGAAAAGAGAGAAAAAAAAAATAAGGTAAAATGTCACAAGATGCTGCAAGATGGGCGGGGATAAATGCGTGGTTGAGTGGATTCGTGGGTGGCTATATAGCTGGCTGGATGACTGGCTCGGTGGCAATATAATAAAGCGCAAACATTTATACACGACACTCGATGCGAAGGACGGCGATATAGAAAAAGCATTCCGGCCAAGTTAACTGTCGATATCAGCTGCTGCCACCGCCCACTTTTGCTGGCGCACTCGCAGCCATGAAATGAATGCGAATTCTGTTTGCCATCGATTTTCAGGACAACGTTTATTATTTTTATTATATTCGCCGGGCGGCTAGCAGGAGGAGGAGGAGGAGGGGAACTGAGCAGCTCTCTGTGATGGGGTGGCTGGGAAATTATGGGCTTTTCATAACGTTAACAGTCGCATAAATACGCTCTTTGTGTCAGCCAAGTAGAAAAAATGCGATAAAAGATTATAAAGTGTGTGTGTTGTCGCTGGGCTTGGGCTTGGGCTTGGCTTTTGCTGCCCAGTGGGTGGGTGGGTTTATGCCCGGGGATCGGAGTTCGTTCTCGTTCTCGGCACTGGGCGGCGACATCTGTTTCCGACATCTTTTAATAAAATTTTCATCTTTATTACAAAACGATTGTTTTATGCGCTATGCTTGGTCTCTCCCTTGGTCCTTTTTCGTGCAGTTCAACTTGAACTTGGACTAGACGGCGGAAGTCCTTCAGCGAAGTCGCGAAGGAAGTAATTAGAATGAAGCGATTTTTAGTTTGCCAAGTTTTTCGCTACTCCCGTTTTTTATTTTTATTTTTATTTGCCTTTTGGCCAGAAAGTTTTCATTGCCGAATGAACTGAAGTTCAGTTTATGAAAATATTTTGCATTTCATTCATTTTATTACTTTATTTCACTTAATTTGATTGCACATAGCCACGTTTTTTGCTCCATCCATGATTGTATGGAAATAATTGCCAACTTTATTGGTTAATTTATGAAATTTACACATTTAATGGTTGTTATTGTCGAGTGTGTGTGTGTGCGGTTGGTTGGTAGTTGCGGTTTTGCGGCGGCTCGTGAATATTTATTTGTGTTTGGACAAAAAGCGGTCGGAGAGTGTGTCGTTGAGTCGTGGTGGAGTGGTTGTTAACAGTGGCTAGTTAGGTGTATAATTAAATATACGTGAGATTAAACAAATATCTTGTTCCCCAAATAGCTAATAAAATAGTAAATATTAAAGATTTATTAAGCTGATTTTAAAGGGGAATCAAATCAAATCAAGGGGTTTCCTTTTTAAATTCCCTTTTTAAATTACATTCTGAAGCTCTGTTAAATTCTTTTCTTTAAAATACATTTACATTTAAAAAATATATGTTGGCCACTTCCCTTTTTAAATAAATTCCCTTTAAACTTGGCTATTTTGCATAATTTTTTACCCTTTCATATTCTTTCTTGCCAATGCAGTTCCCTGACCTCTGATAAAGTGCCCTGCCCACTTTTTGATGGTAGACCAAAAGAAAAATATTTTTGCAATTTTATTTTTTGCAATACTTTTTTTTAAATTTTTTTTGCAGTTGAACTTCGTTGATTTTTGATGTACGCATGGGGGCGCCGATTAAGCCAACTGGAAAATTCGCATAGCCCTGACTGCAAGCCTTTTCCCCCATGGTTTTCCCTGGACTGGACTTCCCCACTGCCCCACTCTACCGGAAATCGGTTCAGCAACAAATAAATAAACAAAGCTTTAAGGGGAAACACCAACAAACAGGACTGCCGAGCTGCATAATTTTCCAACCAAAGACAACGAAGGACGACGGGACGGGTGAAGGCAATTAATATTTTTTATTGCATACAAATTGCATAATTAGTCAAAACTAAATGACAGGACACACAGGCCCAGAGACCTAGAAATAAAAAGGATAACAGCGGCAGAGAAGCGACAAAGGAAAAGGGTAGCAGGCAACAAATGTGTTGTTGTGATTAATAAAATTACACGAAATTGCAAAAAGGCCAAAGGAGACGCACAGGAGGCACAGGGGATAGCAGGATACAACGAAATTTGACAGCTCGAAACAATAATAACAGAAGCATGCCCACAGGACTCGAAGAGGGTTGCTATTCCAATCCCTGAAAAAGGCTCATCACTTGACGCTGCGGCGGCCAAGGAGGAGAAATAAAAAGGACGAGTAGGAGCGGTTTCCTACAAACGTGTGAAAGCCGGAAAAAGGGACCGCTACTTGACTCGACGAGGCATAAGGAGTCCTTTAATTAATTTGTACGTCTTCCTGTATACTCGCTGAGTTATGTGACTCTCTGCGGGCACTGAAATCTCGATTCAAGGTGTGTGCTGAGTGGGCTCAGCCAGGCGGAAGTAAGTTGGGAATTTATATGGCATTGGGAGTAATTAGTCAAAATATAATATCTAAAGGAAATTTATAGATGTCGCGAGGAGTATTCATAAAGAAAAGAATCTTGTCTCGAAAGATCTTTAAGTCATTCAAGTGAAAATTAGCTTTGGAAAAGTGTTGAAGTCTTGGATTTGTATATTAAGTAGCAGAAGGAAAATTGTTATAAAGAAATTTATAATTTAAGGAATTTGTATAAATCAAGAAAAACCTTCAGTAAATTTAAAGCAATTAAAATAAATAATAAAAACAACATATTAATATTTCAAGAAATAATATCTCTTTATATCTTTCAATTAAATTAATCTTCAAAATTAATCTCCCTTTGTTTGTCTTCAAACGTTAATCCCTTAATAACTTTATCCCCATACAATAACCTGCTCTTAGTTTCAGCCAAAAACTTATTTTATTTCTCCACTCATCTGTCACCCAGTTTGGCAGGACCTGAAGCCTTCGATTCGCATGATCTCGTAACAAGTTGTCAGGACTAATTAGAGAGTTGCGCCAGCTGACGCCGCGGCAGCATCCATATTTCGCCCCTCAAAGTGGAAGTCGTAACCCCCGGAAAGTAGCATCAATGTAACGCCTAGTTAGGCAACAGATTGCGCTGAAATGTATGCAAAAGCCTGGAAATTAAAACCACCACCACACAGGACACAGGAATAAAAATCAAGGCAAGGACAAAGGGATGCCCGCCGACACGGTGCTAAATTAGTGAAAGGGTGACCCCGATTTATTCAGATCGCATGGGGGATTATCAATGGGAAGCAGCAATTGGATAATGAAAATAAAATTCGTCTTGGTCACGTGCTTAGGGAAATATGAAATGATTATTTATGAAAGGCCAGAAATGCCTTTCTTAAGGCCATTCCCAGAATGATTTCTAATAGAAGAAATAAACCAGTAGCCAATTCAATTAACTTGGCTGCCAGTGCAGTTGAAGCCAGTCGTTGAGTGAAGGCCTGCGGCCGGAGGCGCTACATTTTTAATTAATCCGAAATCCGGAATCCGGGGAGTGCTCCGCTCTCCTCCCGATCCCAGCTAGCAAAAACCCCAAAACCATGGTGGCCAGCACCTGGTGTACTTTTTAGCAAATCCATTGGCTGCATTTCTGATGGACATTTGGCATCTGTTTCTGACCGAACCATCCTGGACGAGGTGCGTCAAACAAAGTTACTGCATTTGCCAGGCTTTGGCATTTCGGTTTTTTTCCCTCCTCCGCTCATCACAATTTTTGATTGCACAATTTAATTTTCATTTATTTTTTTATGCTACTAACCAAGGCTTGCTGTTTGCATAGGCAAACTGAGAAATTAATATTTACATTTATGCAAAATAATTTCCACAATTTTTATTTGCCTTCTCAGTTGATTGACATTTGCAGCCGAAGGGTTGAAGTTTCTGTAATTAGAAAGAGAATCATATTTATTTTTATGTTTGCTCAGTTTGAGGTAGGTTGGAATAGCCACACAAATTAAATTATATCATTCTTGCTGGGTTGAGGTTGTCCACAAAAGGTCACACAAAAAACTAGATAGATGAGTGCTCTCTTTCTTCACGCATTTATGTCTGGTATGCTGCCTAATATGGAGCTATATGTGTTGGTTTACGCATGCCAGCAGGTCAATTAAGTCTTATTAAATGTTCTTCAAAAATCAGGGGCGGAGCTGGGCGATATAAGCTTAAAATTATGATAATAAATAAGGGAAATGCCGCTCTAAAATATATTTAAAGACGAGTAATAAATATAAACTGTGTTAAAATAAATATAGATACATTAAAACACTTTGAAATTTTATTTATCAACCAAGTTGTTCGCCTTAAAATTAACTTAAATCTTTAAAATCACTCCGTACCTGTTTTTTGCAAAAAGAAATCTGAATTTGAGTGAACCAAGGGCCGCGGCATGTCACTCAGTCGTCTTCGAGGCTTTGTGCGTGCACAGCCAGCAAAAAAGGTTCTTTAAGTTAATTAAGTGAGACGAGCTAATTAATATAAAAAACTATTGCATAATATGGCAAAAACAAAGGCAGCATAATTAAAAAGCTGACAATGGGAGAGGTAATCATCAGCATCGCTGGCAAGGACCTGCCATGGGTGAGTGAAGTGCATAAATATCGATCTGAATGACAATTGATTGAGTGCTGCCCCGATAAATAAACAAAAACAGAGAAAAAATGAGCAATAAATATAACGAGCTTTGCTGCAATTTGTTGACCCTTCACGTAAGTGGAATCGAGGTCAGAAAACCCCGTCGACCTGAAGTTATGGGTTAATGTTTTTGGTGCCTGCCCCTCACCTCGCCTCGCACATTGCAATCGCATTTTATAGTGCCATTGCCTGACGTCATAAAACCCGTTTTAATAGTAATTAATGTTGGAATTGTTTAATTTTAAGACCATTTGTTAGTAGTTTACAGTTGGATCAATTATGAAGAGGCGCTTGTGGCTCGGCCAGTAAATCCCCCGAAAGAAATTAACAATATTACAGCCAAAGTAGGTCCACAGCCGAGCTCAGTACCCTTGACAGTAATTGGTAATTGCTATGGAAGTCCCGAGTTAATTATAAGGGAGAAATTTAATTCAAAGTTAACAGTGGAAAATCTCGTTAAGCCTTGTGGAGCAAACTAGCAATAGGCAACGCCCCAATCAATAAAAGGGGCGGAATTTTCAATGTCGAAGTTTAATAAGTTCAAGAACTTGTCTGGAACTAGTCGTTATTATGTAATTTATTTGTTAGGTGAATATACGTCAGTATTGTAATTTAATTAAGTAATATTCAGCTTTCTTTTCAAAGGTATATTTTATGTAAAGATATATTATGAGATATAGCTTGTTACAATTTAAATTATATCTGCCTAAAAGTATGCCAACTTGAGGATTCCCTTTTTACATAAACTTATTATGCGGCTAACAGTGCTATGTTAAAATATAAAATATATTGTGTATTTTATAAGCTTTGGGTCACTAAAACAATTCAATAAAATAGTTTACTATAATAAATATTTTTAAGGTGGGATTCAAGCTTTCAAGTACACAAACAATCTGAAAAACATATATATTTTAATATTCTACTATATAAAGACAACTTTCTTGGTCATGTTAAACGTATATTACAAAAGTCTAATCAATTAAATACATTTTTAAAAACGCATAAATATAAATCAGTATTTTTCAAATATTGTCATATTTCTTTAATAAATATTTCTTTCTATTTATTTATTTATTAATTATTTCTCTTTAAATAATATATTTTTTTTATGAATTAATCCACCGACTCAAATGAGAAATCATCAAGAAATGCAAAGCATTTTCCACAAATTAAAACATCAAGTCTGCGGGTAATTATTTCCATTTCAACGCCTCCATATAACGGCTAAGGGAAAAACTTTTCGTTTTCTTGGCCGCGTTAAGAAAGAGATTTGCGTGGAGTTTTGTGCCGCATTCTGGGCCTGCAGGGCCAATGTTGTCCTTCAGGCGGCAATTGAAAGAAGCAAATACATATATACATATATAAAGTTGGCCAACAAGCATGCCATTCCGTTGTTGGGCCAACTCCTCGGGCTTCTAGGCCAGTCGTCTGTGAATTATGGCCCTTGGAGCCCAAGTTGAATATTTTGTAAGTCCGCTTACCGCTTACCGCCGTCACTATAAATGGTTGTGAGTAATTGAATTAATGGATATGTAAAATAAAAAAAAAATAACAACTATTTCTGCACTTCGCGTCATATTTTGGCAATAATTTTAGGGTCGTCAGTATATTGTTTTCGGCTAGGTCATATTTCATGAGTCTGGCTCGTGCTGTCTGATTTCCGATTTGCTTGGCAATGAGAGATTTCGTTTGATCTTCTCGATCTCGGCTGGATTTTTTGGGCTAGGTTACGGCCTGACACTCGAGACCTGTTTTCGTTTTCGTTTTCGTTCCACCAACAGGTGAATCAACTCTCAATGTTAAGGATGAATGATGTTACGTTCTGGTCACACCCTTGTTGTACAATAAAGTACAACAAAAAAACGTTTGTTTCAGGTTCAAAGTTCATATTTAATTCCGGCCCACGGTGTCTATAGATGATAGGTTGCGATATCCAGGCAAATCCGAGCCCAAGATTCCGTGCCAAGTGTCTGACAAACAAACTTAAAGGTTTGACATAAAACCCATTAAAGGGCCAATAGTGTCGAGGGCTTGGCCCGGTTCGAAGTGCAGGTAATCGCAGTAGATTCTGATCTGAGCTATAACGATATTACGATGCCCCCTCTACTTAGCAATTTGGTGTGAATTGAATCTTGAATATTAATAGGTACGTAAAAAATCTAACGTGCAAATACACACTCAGCTACGTCAATTTAAAGAAACATGTATGCTAAAATTTGGCAAATAAAGTATAAAAACAATATTTTTCTACGATTGTAAAGAATATATACTAGGTGAGACTTCCTTAAGACTTCTAAGAAACTTTAGAAAAGTGTATGGAAATTGTTTTTAGGTTTAACAACTTATATTTAAAGGTACCTTTGGCTAGTCAAGCAGGATATACAATTTATTATTTCATTTTAAGGTTTTGTGAAAGCTATAAGAGTTGTTTTAACATTCTTTTAAAATGAACTTAAGTATATTTTAATTACCATATAAAT
Organism: Drosophila mayri; assembly: GCA_008042485.1. Classification (NCBI taxonomy): domain Eukaryota; kingdom Metazoa; phylum Arthropoda; class Insecta; order Diptera; family Drosophilidae; genus Drosophila; species Drosophila mayri. Next base: position 1,198,602 of record VNJN01001215.1, read on the forward strand.
TCATGAATAATTCAGTAATATTAAACAATTCTGTGGAAAGTTTGCAGACAATTAAAAATAATTAATGCGAAAGGAATGGGGTTTTACCGCAAGCACTTAGCTTGTATAATATTTGTTCTTGAAAAAAAGAGGTCTGTATTCTTTTAAAAGGTAATATCACACATTTGTCAAACAAACTCAACTTTTCGGTCTCAAAAAACAACTTTTTTCTGGTTAATTTTGGTTTATTTGTTGTCACTTGGACGTTTAAATCTCAGTACCAAGTACTAAACATGATCATGCTGTTAAGATCGCCATCGCGGGCACTTAAATCGAACGTGCCGTTAACTAATCACCCATTTAAACTCCAACTCCGACTCTGAATCCGGCAAACTTGAACTTGCAATGAGTGTTAAAAAATGAGGAGGCTCTGTAAAATACAAAAAATTAACTGAGTCTGAAACTGAAACTGAGTCGGAGGCAAATTCCTCTTGCCATTCAAGTGGAGCGACGTCTTTTGAATACTTTTAATGTCCGCCGTGGCCTTTTCCGCAAAATGCTAGTAATTATAATTATAAGCAATATAAATTAAAATTTTTGTTTGCCCAAAAACGAGCGACGACCGCAAGTGGCCGGACAACATGTGTCGACGCATTGTCAAAAAAATAAAACATAGTTTATGTTTCACAACATCTGCAATTAAGTCGTTCTTGTGGACTGCAACCTTCGAGGTGGCTATTAGATTAAGGTCTTTTGGGGCCAAATAACTGCAGTGGCATCCTTGGCCGATAACCGTACTAACTGCCACTGACTGTGTGTGCCATTTGTAAGCCGTGCGAATTCCGGACTCCACGCAGTTTGCCAAGCACTTGAGGATCGCATTGAGTGGTATACAGGTTTGACCCTAAATTCGCATTGAACTGCGGCTGGAACTTCCTTTGTTGTGGCGGCACAATGTGCCACAGAAAGAGGGGAGCTTCCGAGTTCCGGTCATGCTATTTAATGTGCTGAAATCTAAAGTAAGCAAGGCGCCTGTCATCAATCATCAGCGCTCAGCTTGCACAGCAAAAATATTTACTTGTAAACTATATATTCTGCTAAAAATGGAACTGTATAGTATGGGAAATTCAAATAGTTTCTTTTAAATGAAAAATTCCTATCAACAACTTAATCTTTTCTAGATTACACAACGCTTTTGCTTAGATCTGTCTAGCCTAATTTACATTCCACTTCCATTTCAACTACTACTATTAATAGTTCGAGAAAGTTATGATCCGATTTATGTACCAGATGTCCTTCAGCATTGCTCATTGAAATTTATTACCAAGTTCTTGGCAGCAGGTTTCTAATTGAAGAGTTCAACAGTTCCCGTCCTGGGTGAGATAAACAAAAGCTAATATCTGTTTACCAGTTTAATATGACGTCAGTATGCGTATTATTACAACCCACTGATTTGCTTTAGTTATAACGATTTGCTTTAGTTAATGCGGCCTGGAACCTGAGAGGGGAATTAATGGTCAAGCCCCCGTCAATAAGACAACTTAGTGTTAGACACATAAAAACAATTGCGCCGTGTGGAAAAATTTTCCACTTGGGTTTATAGCTCGACTCGTAGGGAGTTGGGGAGTTTTTCACAACTCCTGCACTCTTTGCCTTCAAGGTGGATAATTCGGGGTTTATTATTTGTAATTGATAATGCATGATTTTTGAATGGGATCAGACATTTGCAATTAGCCTTGGTTTAATCGTAAATGCACTGGAAATAATATAATATGAATAATTTTTTAAGGCTTCCAAGTAAACCTTTATTTCAAATACAAAACAAGTTCCTAAATTATTAATAAAACCCTCACAGTTTACAGAAATAAGAAGATTAAGAGACAGCTCTTTCCAGGCTGTCGCCTCGCATATCCCTCAGCCAAAGAAAAAACCCCAAAAGTCGGAAATACTAAGAGGAAGCAATAAAATGTCAGCCAAGTTCACTTAACTAGAACCACACAAGTCACCAAGGTGATAAAAAGACGACGAGAAAATAAAGTAAACAAGTAAAAAGGTAGCCCAAAGTACAGACAGTGACTCAGCAGAAAGGAGAAAAATAAATGTAAGAATGATACAAAAAAATCCCCTTCAGGAAAACCCAACATGATCACCCAACTCACCACAAAGCAGTTTAAGTTTTAGGCTAAAGCTAAATTGCCAAATTTCTGGTCTAAACGGAGCGAGGATTGCAGCACCTGGTTGTAGCACTCGTATCTCACAGATACAAAGCTACACAGATACTTGGCGAGATCGGCTCAGTTTAAACAGCGCTCGTACTTAGTCGGCGATCGCTGTCGACGTCGCTGCCTGAAGCCCGGGGTTTTTACACAAAAACGTCTTGCCCAGACAACGGTCCATTCATGCGAGTTTTTCACTCCGACGCGGCAACTTCGAAACGAACGACACATGCTCTCTCGGCAGCAGCGGGCGCGATCGCAGTTAAATTCGCCATTAAATGCACTTTAATTCGGTTAAGTAAATGGCCAAAATCCGATGGATATCGCAGCTATGAGTTCTTAATTGATTAAGATCTAAAAGAGAAAGAAAACCCATCCTAATTGGCATCAATTCAATTAGTCCGGTCGGTAGTGAATATGCAAAGAGTTTAGAGACAAGAAATACTCCCTGAAATATTCCCCTCTCGCCAGCGAAAGCGAAAGCCTAACTTTGGATTAGCCGCGCAGCCTTTCTGTAAGAATTATTGCAAACGTAAGTGTCAAACGGGGCGTATACGTTATTTCTTTGCCAAGCTAAGAACAGGGCGTATGTGCCACATTCTGTGTAGGAAATTAATAATAAATAATAGTGCGCGGTTTCATAAATTATAATATTTTGCCATGTCAAGAGTGGGAATTTTGATTAATGGTTTGCCATTAAAAGGTTTCTGCGGTTTAACTATAATATTTTCATTAAGAGCAGGTTAATTAATTGTTGGCCATTTGTTTGTTGAAATTTAAGGAATTCAATCAGTAATTATTAAAATATATAATTTATCAATGATTAAAAATATTATAAAATAATATATAACATTTTTAAGTAGATGTTTTAAATATTTTAATATTTCCAACTTCCTATCCAACTTGCCGTTTACAATTAGAATGTGAAAGCTGTAAAACTTGAATTTTAAGTTGTGTTTATAATCAAAGAAATTATAAAAATCAATCAGTAATTTGTGTGTTAAAATACAATAATATTTTTAGGAAAAAAAAACCTCTTTAAATAAATAAGTTAATTGTTGTTGGCATTTCGTTTTATTCCTTTTGGCTATTTAATTTAATCGAATAGGTCAGCCATTGCCCTGAACCTTTTCAATCAAAATATGAGGTTCGGTTCAATGTGCGCTTTTATAATTGGTTTATATTATATTAACGAAGCTGTCAAAAAACTCATTTTATTCTTGAATCAATTAAACTGATTACAAATGCCAAATGGCCACTCTTATCAGGTGCCGGCAGCAGGTACAAAAATTACTACAGACATCGCAAGCCTAATCAGAGAAGCCCTTGCCCAACGACAAAGCTCTTAGTTTTGTGTTTGCTTTAATTTATAAACAGTTTCTCGGTTTCGGTTTCGGTTGGGGTTTTTCTTGGCTCTTTTTCTGTTTTGTTTTTTATTTTTTTCTTAGTTTTTTGCAGTCTGCAATTAAGTGTAAACATTTTGCAAGTTATGCAAAATAACGGCAATGCGGTGGTTATGAGCGGTCATTTCTTGGGTCTGAGTGTGTGTGTGTGTGTGTTTGTCTCTTGGCCAAATGCATATTTTGGAGTCTGTCGATCTGTTTTTTCGGTAGGGGATTTCGTAAATATGCAACAGCAGACACGTACCGAAGTCCGGTAATGATGCGTTATTCCCCATCCGCCTCTGCATTCAGTTTGACCCACTTGCACACACACTCACAGCCAGAGTTCGGGTCAATGTTAAGGTGAAAAGCGGTTAGCAACAAAGGTGACCTTTAAGTCTATGGATATTTCTGTATATTGCAATTGATTTATTTATTAGTTCCTTGCCAAATAGTTTACGACCCTTGCTTCAAACACAAAAGTTAAGAGAGCACACAAAGTAAACAAAAGTAATAAAAATTGGGAAATTTGCTGTGTGAAATGGTGTGAAATTTAAGGGTCAGTCAACAAGCATACGCAGAATTGGAAATGCCAAATAAATGAGTAAGCATTGAAGGTTGTCAATGACGGCGTTGCGATGACCCCAAAAAAGAAAGCAATTAGGCACAAGTTTGAGACGTTTTATGGAAAGAAATAAGGGTTTTGTATTTATAATTAAAAATTTCATAAAACACTTAACCTTTAATGATCAAAATCAAGAATTCTAAGAGTTAAAGGCAAAAAAACATTACATTTATTTAAAATTGTGCCTTTAATTATTCACAAAAAACTAAACAAAATTTAAAATACAAGAAAGCCTGCTTAGCTTCAGGTCTTTCCACACATTTTACTTTATTTTAAGTCCTATTTAATAACGTTAGCTCTTCGCCTAAGCCCCAAAATCAGTTTCACTTTCAAGCTTGAACCGCAGACAACAATTTAAGCAAAATTTCCAACGGTGTCTGCGCCGCCTTCTACACCACTTAGCCAGTCACTCATCCCAGCCATCCGCCTATCCATCTGCCCATCCATACGCCCACCAATTGGCCAGACTTGAGCATGGGCACAGGAGTTGTCTTAAATTAACCAAAAGCCCAAAAAAAGAGATACCTTTAAGAGCAATAGACGTCACACAAAAGCTACAAAGTGATCGCTTTGTTGCTTCGGCGTTTTCCTAAGCGTTAAATTGAAATATTGACTTAAGGTTTTTGATGTGTGCATTTTTTTGCGCTTTTTATATATGTTTTTTTTTTGTTGTCTCTGATTCATTTTTGGCAGAGGCCCGGAGCAAGCACACTTGCTAATAACCGAGCATACAATACGCTTACATAATGAGCGAGCCATGCTCTTTAATAACCAAATAGCCGATTGGCCCCCTGATAAGCGCAAGAAATTGGCAAATTGCCGTTTGCCGGCTTAAAGTGCGAGAAATCCATCAATCGCCGAATATTGGCCGCAGGCGAGACAGGCGATTATAAAGCCATATAGTTATGGCACGGTGACTTAGGTCAGGATTGAAGTTTGCCGGCCCCATGGCCCACCCGCAGGCACACTTGGGAAAACCTGTGAGCTAGAGTTTATTTTATAATATCAAATTTATATAATATATGGCTTTAAAACTAAAACCGATAATGTTTTAAATAAATTGAACAGGCTTCAAGTTCGAATACAAATTTTTAATAATCATTAACTTGATCTTTGGTCCAATTTCTTCATGTGCAGACACACGACGACCTTGCCGGCTCAATTTCTCTGACAAGCCGATCAGACCCTTCTCAAAATCTGCGGAATTTATGCACAATTCGAGTGAAGTGCACACTCAAAAAGGGTCTTTTTTGGTTGGAAATTCTCGGGCGTAATTGGAGCATTTCGCGAATCGTTTCGCCAAATAAAAAATAAAAAGAAAAATAATGCCGAAAATGGCCCATAAAATGTGCCCAAAAATAGATGGCGAGAGAGTGAGTTCGTATAAATTACAACATTCGACGCAGCCTGCTGACGAGTATTGGAAAATGTTTGCCAATAATGTTGCCGTTGATGGAGCGGCCGGCCACGCTTCAGCGATTGGCCACGGCTTTTGGCCAAGTCTGTGACTGAAACTGCAACTGCCACAAGAGTCCATGACGTTCGCAATAATCTTGTTAATGTTTTTAAGTCGCTCTCAGCTCTCGGCTTGAACAGGGCGCGTGTTAAATGCCGAAGCAAATAGACAAGTGGATCTGAAGATGAGAGCTGAAGGGGAGAAGTATGAACTGAATAGCAACAAATTGACAAACAAGAGTTTTTAATAAATAGAGCTTCTAAAAAATAATAACAAATTTATAGGGATTTGAATAAAATTATGATGCATTTTATAAATTTATTTTACTTTTTTTTTAAAGGAAAAGTAAATTAGAAATCTTTTGACATTGTCTCTCTGGTAAATCAAAAAATGTTTATGAACTTTGTGCTTTAGAACTATTTAGAATTTTAATTTCTTTTAAATGATTCTTAAATCACATAATAGACCTTAATAGCTTAATTTTCTATTAAGACAATAGCAATGTTCCCTTCATTAATGGTCATTAAATGTACATATCGCCCCAAGAACCCTTAACTTACTCAGCAACGCAATTTCGCGGCATCCGCCACACAATGTCAAGTTCGTTGCCTAAGTCTTTCGTTTCAAAATTTTCCTTTTGAACTTGCTACATTTATTTTTCTCAATTTCTTAAAACAACAATAATTATAATTATTATTACATCAAGTTGAATGTGAATGCTGCATTACTTAATGCCATTTAAATTGTTTACATGGCTGCAGTTGCTACCATTTAAAGAATGATTTGTTGCGCTTGGCCTGGCCAGGTGAGCTATGAATGAACGCATGTAAATATGTCTGAAAGCTTTCGCTGAACAAAACGATATATATATATATGTATATATAATATATATATGTGGCACAAGAAGAGCTGAAGTAGGGGCTAAGGAAAGTATGGGGCTGCCAAGCGGAAAACTCGTGCAGCAATTAAGGAAAATTTGTATTTATTTTAAGTCGATTTCAGTGGAACAGTTTATTTTGAATAAAATTATATTTATCATAACCAGCCAGATTCCCACCGTATTTTTTGTAGATTAAAACTTTATTTTCCGTGTAGCGTTGGGGGCAAAACCAAATAAATGCCCTGCCCCGTTGTTCAGGCTACAATTAGAGCTAAATGAGCGACCAACCACTTCTGGGTTCGATTACGGAAACTTCCGTAAAGATTTTTATGTTTATCTCAATGTCAACAGCAGTGGCGAGATGAACGAACCCTTTGGGATGTGAAATCGGAAACCGAAAAAAGGACTGCCTGCGCATTTTCAATAATTGCATACAATTTGCCAATCAACGCGTTCCCAACGATGCCAATTATGAAAGGCCAGGCCCTTTCGAGGGCTCAGCTCTTTGGTTCCTCCACTTGGCCATGGCTTATGAAGCCATTCAAGAGCGCTCTCTGTAATCAGGCGGCGTAGCACAAGGAAGCGCTGATGATTCCCCCAAAAAAATTGATATTTTATATATGTAATAAATACGAATGGGGAAACATCCAAAAAAAAAAAGAATAACTATAAAATTATAAAGCGTTGGCTGCCAACAAAATTAAGCAGAAATTTATTAAAAATGCATAAAACAGGCCGAAAATCTCGCACTCTCGCACCAAACTGGATCTGGGGATAAATGCAAGAGCCTCCTGCAAAAAGAAAAGTGGCGCGTGACCTTCGCACTACTGCAGACTGCAGACTGCAGCAACCTGAAACTGCTGTGTGAAATTATTAAATCAGCAGCAGCAGCAGCAGCAACTGCAGTGCCAAGAAACCAAAACAAACAACTGCCGAGAGGAGAGAAACAGAGACAAACAGGCGGAGAAGCTGGCACTCGAACTCCAGTGGCTGGCTGCTGGCTACTGTTTGGCAAGAGGCCACATGACTCAAGGAAAGCAGCGAACTTGAGATGCACTCGACATGGTAGTTGAGGGGGAAATATTTATATTTTTTTGGTAATATTTATACAGGCGTGTAGCGGCAAAACCCAGGAGAGGCAATATCTGGGAAGTTATTGAATCAAAATCATTCGGTTTTATTTTTATTTTTGGTTTTATTAAGGCGGGTGTCTGTCTGGGATGATTAATGTTACTCTTTTAATGAATTTTTTAAATAAAATTTTATTTCAATTATAATTTTATTAGAATATAACATAAAAATTAATTAAAAAAGGTTTAAGCAGGAAACTTTCCATTTTACTTGGCTAAATAAATGGAAATAAAAGTTAATCCTTATTTTATACATATCCTCTGGTACTGCCAAAGGTTTTCCTTATATTATTTACAATTTAACAGCTTAAATGTTAGTTTTCCCGATACTAATATCAACCCGGGAACATCGATCACAAATCGGGCCAATATAGTCTTGGCGCCAAAGAAGGCGCACCTCTTGACTCACACTTAGAAATGCACGCGAACAACATGCAACATCCACAGCGGCAACGGCAACTGGAACTGCAGCAACATTTCGGCAAATGCCAACGAACGCTGCCTTATTTTTGTATTTCTCGAATTCAGGCAGACAGAGCGGCTAACTTCAGTGGCTTAGTATCTTGGTGGCCTGCTGGCCAAGCAACCCACTTCTGCTAATGCACAGAGACAAATATTATTTTGAAAAAACAAAAGCAGATAATAAGATGAGAATATAAAGATCTTATAACTCTCTAATTGCAATACCAGTTTCCCTTTTGAGTACTCTAAAATTTCAAATGATCTTCTGGAGATTATTAAAGAAAAGAACTACCATTTTTGCCAGGTGCAAACTGCAATTGAAAGTGAGACTTAAGCCCAGTCTCTTGGCTAGACCTGGAGCTGGTGCTGGAATCGGGTGGGTATCGTCGCCATCGCCGTCGTCGTCGTCAGCTGTTAGAAAGCTTCGCTGGACAGCGGCACAGCGGCATGTGGCAATTGCAACACATCCAGTTGCCATATATACTGGATGTGGATGTGGATATCGATGTGATTATAAAACCGTATTTGGGTCAATCAAATTTTCGCATTTGGCATTTTGAAATTTCTTTACGCAAATGCTTGTGCTATTTTTTAATGATTTTCTAACCATACCAATCCAGTCTCGTGTTGCTCTCTCGGATTGCATAATAAGCCAAAGAAGCCAGTCAGCCAGCCAGCCAGCTAGCCAGGTGACCAGGCCGTGGCCAATAAGCACAAAATTGTAAAGAAACGTGTTTCACTTTTTAATTTTTTTTTTTTGTGGAGACTTCTTAATGGATTGACGCTGACCATTGGGGCGTGATTTTGTCGGCAAAGGAGTGTGCTTCAAGGGGGTTAATGGGCGGGGGAGTGGCCAATGGGCAGCCTCAGATGATAATAATAAATAATACCGACTTCCGACTGTTGAACTTCGAATGAAGTCGTTAAGTCCCTGGGCCTTGCTTCGCCGATTCTTATTCCTGTTTCCGCATCCTTTCCCTTTCCATACCCTTGAGAGCAGTTCTTTTTTTTTTTAAAGCAAATTAAATGCGGCCTTAATTATTTTATGCTCATTAAGCGTACAGCTAAATATTTGCCCTGCTAAAATGCCACAAATTAAGGCAGCAGAGACTTGGCCCAAAGCGGTTTACAATCTGGCTGCAATTAAAACTAAAAGATACGCAGCAGAAAACAGCAACAACAGCAAAAAACAAAGTACACAAAATATAAATGTCATTAATTGTGTTTAAATATTTTTTTCTTTCTGTTATTGTTGCCTTTGTTTTCTTTACACAATTTTGTTCATAAACTAAAATCGCTCAATTGTGACAGCAGCGCCGAAAAAGGTTTAACTAACATTATTTCAGTTATGTCAGAAGTCAATTAAATATAATTTGCCCTCAGTTGAGATGCGGCTCAAATGGAGATCTTGGTAAGCTCTCGGTTATGAGCTCACACGAAAAGCGACAAATGAAAGTCCACTCCAAGCATAGGTCCAAGTATGCAAAGTTCGTTGCCTGAGTCATTTGTTTTTGTCAATGTACTTCCCATGGAATTTTTTCTATTTCTTTGTTACTTTGTTAATTCATGCTAAATTCTTAAAATCATTAATCTAAAGACTGATAAGTAAATGTATTCAACGATCAGCGGCACCAAACTATTTATATTTGTGTATTTATTATTTATTTTATTTTTATTTTTACTAAATTCTGTAAAAATGTTCTAAAATATTAATAAAATTGTAACTAGTTAACTTGAGTTCTTTACTATTTTATCTTTATTTAAATGGCAAAATTTGCCTATATATATTTTGTTAGGAAATCTTTATAACTGATTGTAGCCATTTTATTGTCACATTTACTTAATGCTATCCATAGTAACTTTAATTAAAACTGCAATTTTGCACTATAAAAATCGAAAGCCTGAATTTATTGCTCACGTGCATGAATATGTGTTCGATTCCGCTTTAAGTTCATTAGAACTCTGCATTCTTCACGTTTTCCTGGACGCTCTGAAAATTTCCATTTCTATAAACTGCATTTTCAATTAGTAAGCAAATGAAACTGTGCCGGGCAACCGGACAGCAGCATCAGTAGCAGCCACCAATTAGCATATTGTTGTCTGTGGCTCCAGGTAACGACCTGCCAACGGAGAGGGTTCCCCGTGCAATCACGTATCCACCGACCGAGTGACAAATGTATTTACAGCTCTCGGCGCGGCTAATAAAAACATATGTGATTATATTGTTAAAATGAAATTTATGACACGATTTATTGCGGTTTCTGCGGATCTAATCTGCCGAAATCTTTCCAGGAGTGTGCCAAGGCCCTAAGTTCCTGTTTGTTAGGAGAACCGCTTGGCTAAGATTAGACACTGACCTCAGGAAGTGCTTGGCCGACACGGTAGACATTAAATTAGATTTTAATTGCTTTCCATAAATATCCCCGCATCTCGGTTTTGTTTACTACATTTGAACTAATCCACCTCAAACAAGCTTTAATTTCAAGCGGATTTTATTGCTACACAAAGCTAAAAGAAATATTAGTTTAATAAATCCTAAAATTGTAATATTAAATGGTGAAAATATTTATATAATTATAAACAAAACTAATCTGTGATCATTTGTATATTACCTTTTTAGTATGATTTTGTGCTGATTAAACCTCTTTGAATTTTTAATTGAATTAATTTTTATTATGGTGCTGTGAATATTTACATATTTACAAGGTAATTTATGGCCTCTAAAACAAGAAAATTCTATAGAAACACGAGCAATATTTATAATATCTGCGCAATTAATGTTTAAATGTCTACAAATTGAATATTCATAAAGCTATATATTTAATTATTTATTTATTTACTTGTTAACAAACGAATCAAGAGCACTTTAAGTAGTATTTATTATATTTATTTCTTTCTCTGTACCTTCTCCCGTTAGACTTGAATTATGGGCTTGGAAAAACATTACCTGCGATATGGACGCACCGCTAGAGATCACATCCTTGACTGGGCCACCTGTGGGCGTAATCGACGGCAGCAGCAACATCAACAGCAGCATCAGCAGCTCCAGCAGCAACCGCATCAGCATCAGCAGCAGCAACAACTGCCATCACAGGGAACCCCAACAGCCACAACTGCCACGGGGCGGAGGTCTCGCCCTCATGTGCCACACAGGGGTACGCCGCTCTCCATGCTGATATCTCATGGAGTTAGGATTAGCAATAGTAAGTACAGTCCACTTAATTATATATATAAAGCTAAAAACCTGCCAGTCATTCGTAAGAATAAAGTGAGGAATTAAAAAGACACGGAATTAAAAGCCAGAGCAGCCAGAAAACAATTAGCGGAACAATATCAGCATGAAGCAAAAAAAAGCGGTAATGGATCTATGGAATTTTTTTTGGAAATTATAAATAGCTTGAGGAAAATCTAGGGACTTAAAATTTGTAAGTAAAACCAAAGGGGAATTTGGAAAAAAGTCTTTAAAAAATGTAAATCAAATATAAACGAAACATTTATTAATAACTAATATCATTCTTCAATCGAATTGTAATAAATTCTCAAGTTAGTTTTATATTATTTTGGCCATAATTAAAAATTATTATGAAACTATGTAAACTTAAAAAAAAAATATCTATATATATTCTCCTCTTAGAATTATGTAAATTTCTTGAAACCCACAGAAATGTATATATATTTTCAAACTTTCCCTAAAAGGAAACAACTTCAATGACAAGACTTCAGGCTTTTATCACCTTCGTCAATCGACAAGAAAATTGAATTAAGGAAAAATGCTATTAAATGCTCAATTAGCTAACTAAAAGTCAATATCAACGGCCAAATTGGTCAGGCACTTGTTGAAACTTGGCCAAAATCAAAAGCCCAAGTAGTTGCATTGACAGATTGAAGTTGAGAGAAAAAAAGAACTAAACACAACAAAAAATACCGCAAACTGGTCATCCAAGAACTGCAACCGAAAAATTGAAAACGAGTCTTTATATATACATATATATATATATATTTTTTTTTTGTTCGAAAGGAAAAACCAAGCAGCAGCAGCAATAAAAACCGTAAACAAAAAACTAAAAAAAAATAACAACAATTTAGTGGCAGACTTGAAAACTAAAAGTCGAAAAGCCAACTAAGCGCAGATGTAAATCAAGGAAACTCACAGACGCTCTCACACACACGCGCATAGTAGCGTTCTTTGCAATGGCCGACATTGCGTATACGCCGAGTGAGCCAAGCCAAGTTGCTACTCGAAGCGAAGGCAGCCAAGTGTGCAAAGGCAAACAGCGAGCAGGCTAAGTAACCATGGCCAAGAACATTTGCCAGACAGAGACAGAGCCATCAGCGCTCTGAACTTGGCTTAGACTTGGAGCCCAGGCTCCGTTTTGTTTACGTTTCGCTTTTCTCTATTTTTTCAGGTTTTTCCGATTCGAATTCGGATATGGTTTTGGTTTCACTTCGTTTTTCATAGGCATTTTCGATTGCATTGATTCAGTGGCTCTTATATAGAATTATGTTTTAAGCGATTTGCACTTGACTAGTGGCCAGGCTTTAGAGCCAAGTTTGTCCCAGTGTCAGTGCCAGTACTGGGCCAATTTATGACACTCGTCCAAGAGACGTGATGATTTGATTAGGGATTAACAATGATACCCGGATTTATGGGCAACTGGTTTCGCTTTCATGTTAGAGCAATTTGAGATAATCTTGCGAATTAATATTTTATTGAGGAAGCTGTGTCGTCGCCAGATGAATTCTCCATAAATGCCTTGGGCTTGGGCAATGGCAATTCTAATGCAATGTACAGGCCACGACAAACAACAGGCAGCATTAAAAACAGAAGTGAGGCAAAGAGGCAAAATTAAAATTGGCAATTGAAAGCGCGGTGGCCAGCAACACTGGCCACTATTAGCCAAATACTTGGACTAACGCAGACCAATGCAACCTGTAAAAAAAAACAGCCACAAACTCATTCAAAGCAAATATGAAAATGTTGCCAAATCAATTGGTGAGGCACAGAAAGAAATTTAATTCATTTTATTCTTTTAGAATTAAATAAATATATTCATTTAAATAATGAAATAGAATATTCTGTAGTATTTATCAAGAATTACTTCCTTAACTAGTTGAAAGATTTAATGTTTATAGATTTTCCCCATATATATATTTTTCCCTGTGCCTTTTCCGTGAAGCTACAAAATGCTGAATGAGTGCGAGTTGTGTTCCTGAGTGGTTTGAAGCGGTCAGTGATAGCGACATGGAGTGGAGTGGCTTCGAGTGCGAAATCAAGTAGCCGCCATGGATGCCCGACAGCCGGGAGAGTGAGCATAAATTAACACATGCAGGCAGGCAGGCGGGCAGGCTTTCGGAACCAGCGTTTGCTTAAGCTTTGTGGCCAATTCTATGTCTTGTGTGTTGGCTTGGCTCAAACAGAAACAGAAAAAGGCGCGGTAGTTGTCGATGCAGCTCAAGTGACTCTAGAAGAAGAGTTCCCTCAGCAGCAAAGCGGACTCTTTGGCAACACCAGCCGGTGCTTGTGTGTGTGCATGTGCCATGCGATTATATAACCAGATGCTGGCATTAAGGCCTTGCCAAGATCGTGCTTAGCTCTTTGAACACTCTGCGTTGGAATTTGTAAGACGTTGACACAGAATTTCAACGACCAGAAGTTAACGAAATTTATTTTTTTAGAGAGCTCTCTGGGATAAATACTAGTTAGCAGGTAAAATTTATTACAATTAAAGAAATTCCATAAATTAAAGCTTAAGTGGAGCCATAAATAAGAAAATAAAACCTTTTCCTACATCGATTACAAGTTTACTTTCCATTCTGTGGGTTTCTCCCCAGGATTTCCAGGATTTCCCTTTCATCTCGATCCAGTTCTCCTAACCTTCAGCCGGCCAGCCGGCACTTCTCTCTCTCTCTCCACTCGGGGCTGGGTCCTTATCCAGGGCGAAAATCAGTTGTAAATGCTTTAATTAAGGGCCGAAATGCGATAACTTAAATGCAAAATTGCGGCGAAGGCACGTCCCGCCGGTGTCCAAGAAAACCGGTTGCTGTTGCTGCGATTTGTTTTTCGTGGGACATGCCCATAGCATTGCCCTTTGTTACGGCTAATTGGGCCTCATCTGAATACCAATCCCAATCTCATCCAGCAGTAGGGATCCCCGGAGATACGGACGGCGACACGTGATGCCAATTGTGGCGCGTACGAGGAAGTGAGCTTGGATCGCCAGGAATGGCAATTATTTGCATAAACAAAAGTGTTTACATGGCCATAAAAGATTCAGGCGGAGGGGGTATCTGAATCGAGTCTTGAATCAAGTCTTGAATCACAGGTATTATCATTATTATTATAATTATTATATTGTGCTGCCCCCGAGGCGGCACGTTCTTAAATGAAATCGACGCTGGCGCTGCAACTGTTTAGTTTCGCTCTATTGTTGCACTTGGTATTGTCCGGGTACCAGAAACGCTCTATTGAAATGGTATATGGCCAGCAGCAGCGGCACGCTTTGTTGGCTTTTAGCTGCTATAGCTTTGGCTGCTGTTGTTGGCCAAGAGCTGCGAAGCAGCTGCAGCTATATGGACACCGGTAATTGTGAGCGTTAATTTTAACAGGCAATTGGGAAACTCTATATACTTTAGACGTTTATTCTTTTCCTCTGTTTTATCGTGTTTTTTTCTATTTATTTTTGTTTTGGAAGCAGGTTGAACAGACCTCCCAAGGTAGCGCTATTTACACCTCCCAAATTTTATATAATTTATTTTTTAAACTGTTTCATAGCCTACAGCCAATACATTACTCTAAAGGTTGTCTCGCTTCGCTCTTAACGCTCTTATTTATACCTTTGTGCGTGGTTTTCGCTTAACTTCGGAGACTAGAAGCCTGAAGTTGTTAATATCGCGTGCTCAGCTGTAATTTGGCAAAAGAAACGAGCATATGACACCAGAGGCAACAGTCAGTACAATCAGGGGCTTATCGCAAGGGGGTGGTGTTGGTTTTTGAGGTTTCTAAAATTAATTTAAAGAAGAAATTCAAGGAAACTAAATTGAAACATTGGATTAATTTTTTGCTTTATTCTCTAATTGGGAATACAAGTTTTCTAAATAATAATGGAATTAAAATCAATTTTAAACCAATTGAAATCATCAATTATTCCAATATCCAGAAAGAAGAAAATAAATTTCTTCTAAGCTTAATTTTTGTGGGCAAATCAAAACTTCAAAAATTCATAACTTAGCCAAAAAACCATTAATTTCAAATCGGTAAGCATTTTTGTGTTCGTTTTTTGTCTGTTTTTAAATCTGCATACTAAGTTTAATATTATTTTGAATTTAATTTTTTTTCAATTTTTGACAATTTTAATGATGTACCCCCTTTCATTTTTTTGAAAAAATGAAAAAAAATTGTTTTTCCAAAGCTCTTAATAATTTGTTATTAATTAGTTGAGAATTGAATGACGAATCTGAATATATATGATTTTTGGCCATAACAGGCTTTATGCGGATATTACAGCCAAGGGAAATCTTAAAATTTTCAAATTTTTAATTAATATTTAATTGTTTTTATTATTATTATTCTTTATTCCATGAGTCCCTGAATTCCTTGAATAACTCTAAAATAAGGATTCTTTTTCGATGAGATTATTTAATTTATTTAGAAATTCAAATTTGCATGAAATTATAATACACCAATTATAGAAATTCAAATTTTAAACATTTCCCTTTGCACCACCTCTGCTTTTGTTGTAACTAAAAACTTCACTGCCCGCTTCGAACAGGTAAACGAAATGGCAATAAAACAAGCTGCAAAAAAAAAACAAAAAACAAAACATAACGCAAAACAGAAACATCAAAATAAGTGGCAACAAAAATTGCTTGGACTGGGATCAGCATAATTGTCAACAGTCAGTTAGTCAGTTGGTCGATCGGCGGTGGGTCGCTGACGTATCAATTGTGTGCCAAATGTTTAGTGACCATATCGCTGCTGCTATATGGCTATATCTTGGTCCCCGATCCCCGATGTGCAATCGCCGTTCGATTGCAGTAACATTATCCGGCGGGTTAGAAGAGCAATAACTTCAAATAACTGAAAGATAAAGCCTTCCGTTGAGGCCTTTGTCCGTCGTTGTTGTCTTCCCTTGACCTTGTCCGGTAAGGCCCCAAAAAATTGTTATGTGCCTCGTTTTATGACACCTCTGCACACCTGCTCTTAAAGCCGTTTTTTCACTCTCCTTTTCTTCTTCTTACTTTTTTGCGTAACTTTCTCTGGGAAGCAGTTTATGGCCGGCGAGTCTCTTCAGGGTCAGTGGAACACGGCAAAGACGATAAAGAAGCCGCCCGAAGTCGAAAAAAAAAGTATATAATCCGTCTATATTTTGACAGCAATTATCGCGCCCATTTTCAATGCGAGTTTAATGAATTTCCAAGCTGATTTATGGCCCTCACTATGTAGATGTCTGTCTCCCGGTTATTATTTCAGTACCCTCACAGGGGGTCTTGGCTTTATTGGCCATAACTTTGAGATCACAAAATGTATATAGTAAATCCAGAATATAGCTAAGATGAATGCATTTTTAATGAGATAATTTTTTAGATAGAGTTTACCTTTATTATTATTATTATTTAGTGTTATGGAAGCTTAGACATTTTAACAATTTTGATAACAATTCCAAATGTTCCTTCAAATGTTTCAATAAAAATATATCTAAGCTGAAAAATCTAAACTTTATTTCATGACAATATTTCAAGTGTATTTTAAATTCGTTGTATAAATCCTCAACTACCTACCGATCTGTCATGTTTTTTAGCATTTTTATTCGCATCCCGCTGACGGCGCTGTTTTTGACTTAGTGACCTGTTAAGAAAATCGAAGCAGCTTCGGTGCTGCATTTTATAAAATAATAAATAAAATTGAAATTTATGTTGTTCAGAAAAAAAGAGCTTCACCTTGCACTTTTTTTCGGGGCAGCCGAAAAAACGCAATAGCGAAACAGTTTTTCTTGATCGGGCCGGCGATCAGTTCGTTGACTGGGGCTCTGGGGCGTTCAGCCGCCGCCACAAGTTAAAAAAAAAATAAAATAATAACATAAAAAATACATACTCAAAATGGACAGAACCCGTTGGCATTGTATGCCCATCATCATAATCATCAGCGGATTCAGTCAGTCAGGCGACATGCTGCTGGCCACGCCCACCGCCCCGAAATGCCAGCAAGGTGATGGAGGGAAGGAAACACAGAAAGGAAATATACTGTTAAAGATCATCTCAATTGGGATCAATATAAAATAATATGTCTGAAATATTTACTGCAACTGTTATCATAAAAATTTTATCGAAACACAAATCTCACTTTGAATTGTAATTCATTTAAAACAAAGAAACTTATATCACTAAGAAATTAAATAAATATTTTTTGATATAAAAAAACATACATTTTATATAAAAATATTTCTTTCTGTGTTTAAGTACGTTAACCGGACTAAGTGCACGAACCAATTAACCATTAAAGTAAAGATTAAGTTTCAATTAGTGATAACAGAGGGCCATAAATTTTTGGCAGCTGTCAGACATATGTCCGTTGCAGTGATAAGTCGGCCAAGATCATCCGTATATATCGCCCACGAAATCTCGATCGTGTTGACCGATGTAATTGAGGATGACATCCGTGAAATTGTACCGTGAAATTCGAATGAATTCGGCAAATAACTTTATTTTATTGACTTTACAAAATAGCACACAAAACTAAATAATTTTAAGGAAAGATTACAAAGTAAAGTTAAAGTTTTTACATCATTTATTATTAAAGTTAACAATATATAACGTTTACGTCAGCAATGCTTTCTTTTTGTATTTAGTCAATTAGTCATTTGTCTTACTAAATAATTAACAATTAACAATTCTTACTATAATTAACAGTAGTAAGAATTGTTAATTGTTTAGTAAGAATCTTTTTCTACATTAACAAACTTTATTTATTTTTAAATCAATTCTAATTGGTAAACACACATTTACCCTTATTAATTAACACTTATTTTCTTTATATTTCCAGATAGACTAGCTGTGATAATCATAGGAATAATTACCTTAATCTTAGGCATAGTTTTATCATCCATACCCTGGCTGGATTATTTTATACTAAAGGTTGGCTTACACATGAAATATCTTTGATAAATAAATTAAATTATAGGTTATCTGCATTATCCTTCCAGAACTTAAGGCTGTGGAATAA
The DNA here is from genome assembly GCA_008042485.1 of Drosophila mayri. Classification (NCBI taxonomy): domain Eukaryota; kingdom Metazoa; phylum Arthropoda; class Insecta; order Diptera; family Drosophilidae; genus Drosophila; species Drosophila mayri. Next base: position 1,216,951 of record VNJN01001215.1, read on the forward strand.
TACGTTGAGCTATCATTATTGGCAGAGGCCCGGGGTCATCCGGCTGACCAAGCTATATATCTACAATGTCACAAATCCGGATGGATTCCTCAGCGGCGAGAAGCCCAAGCTGCAGGAGGTCGGTCCGTTTGTATACAGGTGAGTTCAGTGCAGTTTTTTAATATTATTTTTTGTGTTTATTTTCTATTTTTGTTGGCCGTAAGTCTCGCCAATTGAAACATTCGTTACGCCTTTGCGAGAAACATTTTTCACAAAATAGATAAATTTTCATGGCGGCTTTGGCACAGCTCACTTCCATTGGTCATGGTTTACTGAGGAGTTGATGTCTTAATACCTGTAATTAGAATCGCAAGGGGCTAAAAGCAATTCAAGTAGCTGGAAAAAATTAGCCAAGGAAACGGCCACTAGTTAACTTATTGAACTTCTAAAAGGGCTAATTAGCAGCGGCATCAGGGAAGTGATATCATTTCTCTCGCTGCAACTTCATAAAATAGTTATTAGTTGTGGAGGTTAATTGTAGACTTAAAGCTATTTTCGGATATATAAAAAAAGCATACAAATTACGACTGTAAAGCAAGTATTTAAGTAATAATACATGTAACATTTTAAATAATATTTAGCACGGGGTTCTACCCTCAAGATCGTAAAGATGGAGTAGGAAAACGTCGAGCTTGAGTCTCGTATATTTGATTATGGTATTCTTATTAATAACTTGACAAATAATAGGTTTCTCACAATCAGATAATCTTTTTAATAACAATTTCAATTTTCTTAAACATATCTTGCCTAAATCTGTTTATATTTCTTTCAATAAACCACCCTTTCTTGATTAGATTTAACTAAGAGTAGACATAAGCTGTTGCATGAGTCCAAACAATGGTATTAACTGCTCGAATTTTAACACTCAATCAAAGTGGCCAAAAGCCATGAGCCGGCGGGGCAACAATCAAGCTGGCCAATTAAGCCATGAGCTCACACCGAGGAGTAGTTTCCGCTGATCGCGAGATTACAACATCTAGAGCTCGAGCTCGTATGTAATGCAATTTTTTAATTACATATCTGTATGCCTGCGAACTCGTTTAAACGAAGGATAACCTGGGAGGAGAGTTCGTTCGGTCCAAAAGTGATCAATCACTCGATCACCTGTGAGTCTAGAGATTAATTTGTGTGGGAATTCTTAGATGTAATGACAAAAAACAAAAAAAGATGCCCGTCATTCGCTGTTGTTGTTACTTTTTATGTTTATTTGCAGCCCCTTTTTTGTGTAATTTATTTCTTTTTCGTTTCTTTTTTGTGAATTTTCTTTGGCTCGAAGCTGAGGCTAACTGAACTTGACATTCAATTGGACCACGAAAGCCAGTTGCCAGCACGTGCCGATCAATGATAACGAATTTTGTTCCTTTATTTCATATTTCCCAATTTCAGAGAAGACATGCAGAAGGTGAATGTGAAGTTTCACGAGAATAACTACACCGTGTCATATCAGCATAAGAAGATACTGCAATTTGTTCCTGAACTGAGTATTGATAAGGACACGCCCATAGTCACGCCCAACATTCCTTTGCTGGTAGGTCTAAGGAGCTTTAGGGTTCATAGATATTTGTAAAAATAAATAAATATATTTTATTTATTAAATAAATGTTTTCCCTTTTCAAAACAGACCCTCACAAGTCTCAGTCCCAAGCTGGGTTACCTACTGTCCAAGACCATATCGGTGGTAATAACAGCGGCCAAATTCAAGCCCTTTATTAATGTCACAGCCGAACAGTTGGCCTTTGGCTATGACGATGCCCTAGTGAGTTTGGCCCATAGGTTTTATCCAAAGCACATGAGACCCATGGAGAAGATGGGTCTCCTCCTGGGTCGGAATGGCACACTCACGGAGGTGTCCTCTGTGAAAACCGGCATGGATAGCATGGATCAGTTCGGCTATATTGATTCGCTCAACGGAATGGATCACCTGCCCCATTGGAACGAGGAACCCTGCACGAGCATAGCTGGATCCGAGGGATCTTTCTTTCCGCCGCGAGACCTCACCAAGTCCGAGATGGTACACATCTACGATAAGGATCTGTGCCGGATTATACCTCTAAAGTATGTGGAGAGCCTGGAGAAGGATGGTATAACCGCAGATCTGTTCAGGCTGCCGAATAATTCGTATGGCGACTCGGCTCACAATCCGGAGAACAAGTGCTACGACTCGACTGACTACGAGGCGGTGCAGGGCCTCCAGAACATCAGTCCCTGTCAGTATGGAGCCCCAGTCTATATATCCAATCCGCACTTCTTCGAGTCCCATCCGGATCTTCTCAATTCCGTGGAGGGTTTAAAACCGGAGAGAGAGAAGCATGAAACGTACTTCAAAATACAACCGGTGAGTGCGAGTTTCTTATTATTATTATTATTAATAATATTAACAATGAAAAGTAATTATTATTTCATAATAATAATATTATTTGTTCTGTAATTGTCAAATCTGTGCGTCTCAGAAACTTGGAGTACCGCTGGAGGGCAAAGTGCGGATACAACTAAACCTTAAGGTGACGCGTGCCAAGGACGTCTATCCAGTGCGTGATTTTCGAGACTTTGTCTTTCCGGTCATGTGGCTAGAGGAGGTGAGTCTCCACATTCACACCCGGAAATCAAATTCCTAATCTTTTATTTGGCCTTTTCCAGGGCATCTCGGAGCTAACGCCGGCCATCAAGCGTTGGATTTATTTGGGCACTGTGATTGCCCCGAATGCCGTGCCCATCGGCGCCTACCTGATGATCATCGGAGGTGCCTTTGCCATTGTGTTTAGCTTGGTGCGAACCTACCAGAACTTCGTGTTCGCCAGGGATCCCACGCTGGAGATCCTGGAGATGGGGAGGCGTTCCCTGAGGCGTGGCAGCAGCTTCATAGCCCATCAGCAGCACCGCTTATTGGTGCACCATCGCGACAGCTACTCCCTGCTGAGGCACGGACCCATGGCCACCTGCCTGGGCGAGGGACAGCAGGAGGAGGACGCCCAGCCCATAATCGATGGAAGCCTGAACAGTCAGTCGGGAGTCATAGTTTAGTGGTAGCTGCTAAGACTAGTTTTAACTAGGTTTCTAGGGCGTGAATCTGTGGCTGAGTGTGTGTGTGTGTGTGTGTCTGCCTGTGAGTGTGTCTCTGTCTTAATGTTAGTTTCATTCTGGCCAAAATCGTGGCATATACACATACCTGAAGTTCTTGCCACTGCATAAGCATTATCATTACTCAGTAGTTACCACACATCGAATCAATCAATCATTATCAATCAAACGCCAAAACGGGTTTGCCTCTAGCCACTAACTAACCTGTAGATAGACATATGAATTTGTATAAAAATGCTACAAATAATTCACTAGTCAATATTTACAATGTGAAAAATGCGAGCGCTCATTCTCTAGTTTCTCCTTAGACACTAACTATATAAGTATAATTATATTATGTATTTGTTAAATATTGTTTAGGCTGAGGATGTACGAAATTATTGTGTATTTAATTTAAGTGTGAAAATTTCAAATTTTATAAACTGAAAGGAGATTTTTTGAAGGAAACTCTACTGACTTTTCTTTGGGTTTGAAAGATATAGTAGCTTGATTTATATTATCTTTAAAAATACTTTGTGCTGAACCCATAAATCCCAACTGTAAGCATAAATCTCAGTGTTAACAGCAGCATCTCCTTCCCTAAGCCGAGAGATTCCAGTTGCTTGAATCTTATAAATCAAAAGTATATAAAAAAAATGCTGAAAAAATGCACTGCAAAATAAACTAGAGCTTTGGCCATTCTTTTCCTTGAAGTTTTTGTTGATTGACGCACTTTTGACATTTTCACAATTCCATACAGCAAAGCATTTTCCGCTTTTCCTGCTAAAGGCAATCCACACATGCACACGGGTCGTATGAGCAATAAATTATACACAAGTTCCAGAAGAAGTAGAAGAAGGGAGGTTCTCTAGTTTTCTAGCCTTCTTTTGTTTCGGAAATATAAAAAACAGGCACAAGAAATATGATGTTTTGCTATGCTACCCAGTCGGAGGGAAAAGCAGAGGGAAATAAAAATGAAAAATAAAAGAAAAACGTAGGAAAACGATTCAAAAGAATGAAATTTCATGGCAGGCAGGAGGCAAACGGCAAGCGGAACAAGTCGAAAGTCGTAAGAAAAGCGTTTTCATTTCATTTGGCAAAAATGTTTATACAAAACCAATTTTACAATTTTCGATTCAATTTCTGTTGCTGACATTTCACTTAAACGAAAACCTTAAAGGCGCAATTCATTTCCCCTCCATCTGCCGCTTGCTTCCTTTGTGTTACTCTGAGAGAAAAAGATTAAACCACCATCCCCACACACCAATTGGGGGGTTTGAACCTGCGTCTTGATTTTCCGGCCGCTTATGCAATGCGCCATGTAGGCCCATATGATCGAGATCGAGTCCGAATTCGAGTGGCAAATAAAGTGCAAATTATATTCAAGAATTTTTTATGAAAATCGGATTAAGGGGAAATTGTTCACAATGAACAAAATTGAAAAAATACATTTCCAAATATTTTTAGATTTTATTTGTGACATTACTGGTCTGTATTTATTAATATTTAACATGTTTATAATTCCAAAACATGTTGTTTACTTAGAACATGGCTAAAGAAACATAAAAAGATGTTAAATCAAATTAAAGATTACATTTTTTCAAGGTTCGAATGAATGTGTTTCTCTGCGTTCCTCCCAATATTCTTTATGAAGATTGTTACGGATTTCTGCCGCAAAGAGCGTGGCCTTGATATCATTGGCCTTTAATTGCCACACAAATTCCACGAATAAACCATGAAAAAGTTAGGTAATACTCTTCTAATTTCCCTCAGCCACTTGGAAATCCATAAAATGGCGAGTGATAAACTAATATTCGCCGGCAACATATGCAGCCAAGAGCCTCATAAATGTATGCCACACATACTCATGGCCATACCCCCCTAAAAGCCCAATATACCCAAAATATGAAATGGCCGCCAAACCTCAAGGACAACAAAAGTTAAAAATTCGTTTATGGCGCACCATAAAATCGAATAAAAACAATTGGCACATCAAAATCCACCGAGAAATGCCAGAGATCTTCATTGCCATTTGGGGGTTCCGAGGGTGGCTTTGGGTTGAGCCCTGCCTTGGGGGTGACTTTTTGGGAAAATTGCGGAAAAACGCCAGGCCATATGTTGCAGGCGGCAAAGAGATGGCAAAAGAAATGGCTCAAGTAAATAAAAACAATCAAGGGAGCTTGACTCAAGCAGGTGAATATAAAAATGCTCTTAAATAATTGTTATTATGATAAATAATTGAAAATAAGTATAAGCTTTAAATAAAAATAATATTAAGGTTAATGAAGAATTCCATAATAAAGGAAAAAGGAAATTATTTATTAATACAAATATAATCTGAAATATAAATATAGTTTTAAGAACATATGCAAACATGGCTTAGCTTTTTTATTTTAATATTAAAAAAAAAACACTTAAATTCTTACTTAACAAAAACAACCCACATAGGAGAGTATTTCAACTAGAGAAGTAAACTCCATTGGCGGGGTTGACTGCTGCTTCGCTCTCCCCTGCCCTTTAGACTGCCGAATCTGGGGCTCGATTTGCTCGGCGTCAGCTGGTTGGCCACTTAGGCCGCTGATGGAATTGCTTATGAATTATACAAGAATATTAAAACGTGCCCGACTTGACTCAAATCTCGCTGCCCCGGAATATTTCAATTGCCGCCCACCCAATAATATGGAACGTAGAGGAAATCTTGGCCTCGCTGGGAATATATACTTTATTGGAAAAGTATGTGCCAAATGGTTATTGACGCTGGGAGGAGGAGATTTCCGACCAGACTTAGGCAAAAAAACAAACAAATTGGGCGCTAAGTTGGCCGTTATTGGTTTTATTTGCGGGGCGGGGTGGTCATAATTTGATTTTTGCCAAAAGTCCAGAAGTTGCTGACCTTGATGATGACGATGATGGCATAATTGAGGCGGCCATTTGCGGTTGAAATAAACATGGCATTTATATGTTTAATATTTGTGCATTTATATTATTTATGCGTATATAATTTACAGGCAGCAGAGGGCTCTAGATGGGCTCGGTGGCGTATACTTAATCGAAGCATACATTTAGACGCGAGCTATTTACACGAAATGTTAACTTAAATGTTAGGATCCAAGCTTGGCATACTACAGTCGGGGCAGAGTGGCATATACAAAATCATTCATTCACTTAAAGACATATAGTAACTACTCCTAAATCCGGTTAAAAGCTACATCAAGACAACTTTTTGTCTAAAAGAAAAACTCTCAGCTTAGGCCGCCACCACGGTTGCTGGCAGCGCTAAGTTTGAATGGTTGTTGTCCCAGCTAGATGAAGGCTTCTTTTCTTTCACTGAAAGCAAGAAAACTGCGATATATCCTTATTTTGGGGGTGTCACCACCAGAATGGACTGCATGTTCAAGCCAGTTATCCGGGGATTCGATATCCTGAACCCTGCCAAGCTTATCGCATCTGTGAGATACGCATTGTTGACCTGCAAATAATGTAACTCGACCTTAACTACATAAGTACATATATAATCTATAAAAATACACCTTTGTGTTTCCAACTTCCACCGAAATTTTAAAAATACCGCCTCTCCGATACTCTGTATATATTTTTTCCTGCCTGCCACATTCTGAACTCTCACTGCGCACTTGCACCCTCTCGGGGGCTGTTGCTCTCTTGCAACTGTTACCGGCTCTTTTGCTCAGCAATAAACAAAAATTGTTGTGCTGCCGTTAAGAGATAACATTCAGGCCCCCGCCGCCCCCGTGATAAACAAATCAAATATGAAAACAGCAACAAAACCAACCCTCCCTGCCTCCCCCCAAAAAAGAAGAAAAGGAAACGCACAGGTAAACAAATGGCAAGAAAAGCGGCCTGGGAAGAGTCGCGGAATCAAGGATTAAAGGAGCTGAAGGAGGAATCGCATGCGCTGGCAAAAAGCTGGCCAAGGCAATGGAAGGAATGAAGGCTTGGCGGAATGAAACCGAAAACTGAAACTGCGCTGCTGCCAGCCGCGCTGCCCTGCTGTGCGGCCTGTGCTCATTTCGCATTTGATTTCATTCGTGAAATGTGCGTTGTGCGGTGATGACGCTAACGGTTTGTGTTTTGTGTTATGTGTTTGGTGTCCTCCTCTCCGGGTATCTCTCCGCCTCCTTCTCCTTTTTTGGGGGGAGGGAGAAAAAATCCAAATTATTAAAAGCACGCCTGGCGAATTAATATTGATTGCGCGCTTTTCTTCAATTGGCAAACAATTGAGCATTTAAATAGCAACAAATATAAAAAAACTGTCCTCTATTAATGGAGGCTCATCTCGACCCCGTGTTTGTTGTTGTTTATTGTTGTGAAAAGAAAGAGCAGGCGAGGAGAGAGAGAGAGAGAGAGGAACAAGGGGAGACAGCAGACGGCAAAGCAATTGACAGCACGTTACGTATACGCCTCTTACGCCCCGCATTTATAGTAGCATTTTGTTTGCCAAGTTTGTTGTGCTTCTGTGTGGTTGTGTGCATAAAATAATTATTAAAAACCAAAACCTCGGCCAAAACAAATAAGAAAAGTGAAAATCATTCCAATTTGGTCTGCAAAAAAAACATAAAACTATCAAAACCTAAGCAGTAGCTGTTAAAAAATTAGCTAAAATGGAAAAAGTCAAAGAAAATTCAAGTTAAAATAGGATTTTATTTATCAATATTTTATACAGCTTAAAAAAATAACTATTACAGTGTTTAAATACATATTTGTATGGTTAATGCAAATTAAAGTCAAGGCCATATTTATGTATTCATAAAAAAATATATAAACTAAATTGAAATACAAAACAACAAATTCCAATAGCACAGGATTGCTATTCGTATTTTATTTGTAAATAATTTAAAATCAAAGCTATATGCATGCATTTATAATAAATAATATTTCAAATGAGCAGAAAAATAAATAAACAAAGTCAACAGCTTGCTAAAAGTGAAACTGGAAAACATAAACAGATAAAAAGAACAGCTGATTAAATAAATAAGGGGTGAAAATGTGAGAAAAATGAAAATTAAGGCAAAGACAAAAGTATGCAAAAGTGAAAATAAACCTGCGAATATAAATGAGGGTGTTTTCCAGCCAAACACAGACACCTTAACTCAAGTTGCACTGCGAATATAATGGAGTTTGAAGAGCGGAGAAAATCAATAAACGACTTCCTTTTTGTTTTATTTTGCCTTGGCCTCACTTGCAACAAAAAGCACACCCCCTAGTGGAATCAAAAACAAAAGGGGGGAAAGCAGGGAAACAAAAGCGGAAGCAAATCAATTGTTTGGCCCGAAGTATTGAGCAGTGACACAATTATTGTTTTTATGTTCGAAAGCCACTCGACCATAAAGCAAAAAACTGTCATGCTCCTCAAGCTCACTCGGTATATTTTCGTTTTCCGCTCTTGTTTCTGATTTTATGTTTTTTTTTTTAAGAACATTTAGCACAGCAAACTAAATTTAGAAAGCACAACGTCGACGCCGACGATGAGCAGCGCCACTTACAAAATCTGTCGCCAACTGCAGGCAAAGTTTGCGACCGCGTAGCAAGCAGCAGCAGCAGCAGCAGGAAATGTCCCACGAATATCAATAGCAGATATACACGCTATATCAAACAGAAACAACAAAAAATCAATCCAAATCCGGCAACCACTGCGAACCACTCCAATCCGGAAACGAGGAGCGGATAGAGAGGTCCCAGGTCCAGGCCCCCATCAGTTCCTATGCAGCAAGCATCGAGTTTAAATGAAATTGAGCAAGAGCCTGGCAAACTGTCGCGCCATCCGGCGGTATTTGCTCATCTTCACGGCCGTCTCCCTGCTCCTGCTGCCCCTCTCCCTGGTCTACCTGGTGTGGAACGAGCAGCTGCAGAAGATCCGAGGATTCGAGGTGAGTCCGGCCATTAGTGGGTGCCAAAAGGGGGGAGTAGCATGTTCGGGTTGTTGGTAGTTTTGTGTAGCCCTTTGAGGGTCCGGCGCAAACATCTGCCGGACAAATCGCTTGTACAGAGTGCACAGAGAAAAAAATATAATAGTTAAATATTATTTAAGGGCATTAAGATGTTTTAACTAAAGCCTGCAGGTAATTATAATTAAACATTTTATAATAAAATGTAAATTCTTTATTTGTAAAACTATTTAATAATAAAAAAATAATGGATCAAAGTAAACCTTATTGAATTCTACATTGTAGGTATAATCACCAGCTAAAAATACTTTATTAGCATCAAAAAAAAACCGGCCAGCAGAGATTTATGGGATACCTATAAATTTTAATTGTTTTTTTTTACTAATGGTTGCTGGAATAGTTAATTACTTCACATCAATATTGAGTGCTAATTAATGTCTTTCAACTGATGAAACCGGCTTAGAAATGCAGTTTTTTTCTCTGTGTACCGTTAGCTGTAGATGTATATATATGTATATATAGCATACTCGCTTGTGGTTGCCGCCCCGCCTGCCCAGCCTGCCTCGCCCACCCCCTCATCGCCTGACAACAAACAAATTGCAGGCCATCGATTGCCTGACTCAGTTTCAGGCCATCAAAAAAAAAAACAAAAAAGAAAAATAATAAGAAACAAAAGCAACCGAAAAACGATACAGAAAATCAAGAATAAAAACACCAATTAGAAGCCAATTCAGCAATCTGTGGAAAATCAACAAACTTATCAGCTAAATAATAATGCTCTCTGATTCTATAAACAAATTCTATAGACATGTGAAGGGCATTCGAGGCTGAGAATAACTTACACGCAAATTAGCAGCGATCGCTATAAATACACGATAAATAGCTGGAATTGAAAGCATCTTCATGTTGTTGTTGTTTACTTATCAGAGTTGTTAGAGATTTTAGCATTTTTCTTATTTTTGTTTCGCCTTTAGCACTCTTTCACAAACATTTTTATCGCCTTAATTCTCACCCAGGGAACTGGGAACTGGGAACTAGACTGGCTTTAAAGCATTGAACATTGCGCCCGATTGGGTGCAAATTAATTCGAAATTAGCTGTGGGCTCTTATCGCCTATTTGTGCCTCAAATTGAGCAAATGTCGAATAAAGACGGAATATTCCAAGCGTCAGAGCAATTACACGAAACACACTCAAACACACACGCACTGAGGACTTGGACTCCTGGTTACGGAAAACGTTTCGGTCTTGGCTAATAATCACATAAGCTGGCTGGCCGCCCACCAGACACGCCCAGCTTTGGCCCAGACAACCCTTTTGGCATGGCCTAAGCCGATTACACAGGGGGAAAATATTTCAGAAATTCTTCTCAATCTAAAGTGTTATTTTGGGGAAATTTATTTAAAGAAAAATAAATAACAAAAAGAAGATTTGTTAAAAAGAAATCAAAGCTTACAAGGAACATTTTATAACTTACTTTTCGGGTATATTTTAAGTGAGTTTAGGAAAATGTTAGTGTTTTAAATAAATGTAGATTTCTTTAAATTATATTACCCTTTTCCCGGTGTAATCATCGCTTGCAATGCTTTGTTGCGTGGTCGGCCGAGACTCTGGGGCGCCCGCCCCATACACAGTCGGCCTTGGCCAAATGGCTTGCAAAAAAGGCAAAAGTTTCGCACAAATTACACTTAATTGCGTGTGGCATCATGAAAATGTAATCAAAGGGGGCTAAATTCGATCGATTTCTGAATGGGTGGGTGCCTGCTCCTCATTTCAATACGCAAGCTGGCCCACTGATAATTTGCATAACATTAGGCCAAAATGACAAATGCTTAGGCAGACGCCCAAAATGAAAAAATAATGAAAGCACATGAAAACACGCATACGCCGCGTTAACTCCCAGCTAAGCTGTGGTATTTTCCTTGTTTCGTCCGGCACACACGCATAATTAGGCAAGGCTTTTGACACACACACCTCCTACCTCCTCCTATCCCCCAAGAGAAACAACACGCAGGTCACGCCCCCTGTGCATTCGTATAGCCCCCCCTCCCAATTCCAAACATCCCAAAGTCCTCGAGCATTCCGCACAGTTCACGTCATGTTCATAGCGCCACTTTAACTTAACAAAGACAAAGGAAGACTTTTCTATACCCTTACAAAGATCTTAATGAGTCTAAATAAAAATACACTTGCTTAGAAATTATTTCATTATTATAAATTTAATACTTTATTCCCCAAAAATGTAAATAAATTTAAAACGAAGACAAGACATTTAGTATAAAGTCCCAAAATATTGTAGAGCCTCCCTAAAACATGTACTATGTATATAGTACATTCTTTATTCAGTCCCAGACGTCCATCCCAGACCATTAATCAATCTTATCTGAACCATGCATTCATGTAGTGAATAGTGAAAGTCCCCGCCCCTCGAACATATATCGTATATATAGTATATGGTACTATTTCTGGGGAGCGAGGCGTACGCGAGTCAAATGCAAAAGTGCTGCCATGATGACGCCAACTTATCCGCGAAGCCACTTGATTCATGCTGCGATTTCCCGGACGACTGGCGTCTGGCGGTTTTAATTGGGGATGGAGATTGAGACTGAGATTGCGACCTTGACAGACCGCTTGTAAATTACGCATACGCCACGTCATCTCTGCCTATTAACCCAAAAATAGTAACGAGCTAAAGAAAAACCTACAACATGCAACAAACATCCAAAATGAACTGATCTTCTAGGCTTTTAGCGTGCAGCAGCAGCAGCCGCCGCCGCAGCAGCAGCAGCAACAGCAGCTACATCCGCAGCAGGGGCAGCAACAGGAGCAGCAGCAGCAACATGGCCAGCTTCCGTATCCGGTGGTCCGGTATCCGGTGCTGCTGCTGAACAAGAACAAGAACAAGGATCTCACCGTGGTGGCTACGGGCAAGACTAAGAACAAGTGGCGCTATGTCGATAAAGTAAATATGTAACCCACACAAACACCGCACACACACACGCAAAACCACCAACACAAACACCCAATACCAAACACCAAAAACACTTAAACACACAGGCTCGTATAATTAATGATGTAAACAAAGCAGACAAAGAAAGCTAAAATAAAATTCAGAGAAGCCAAAGTTGATTGGCAGGCATTTGGGCACGGCATTCGATTCGATTCCCACTCCCATTTTTCGACTCCTCCATCATTTCCATCAAGCATGTCGTCCTTGCTGCGGTTTTCCCCCGTTGTGGCTAAACTTTTCCGTATGTTTGTCCATCGACAGGACAGCAACCAGACGCTCCTGCCCCTCATTCCCGAGTATGCCGTGCAGACGCTTTCGCCACAGGAAATGCTTCAGGTGGAGCAACGGATGGACCAGCGCAGGGAGCGGCTGAGGGACAAGTGCTCCGCCTACGGCCTGGACGTCCTAGGTGGGTGGTCTGATGCGAATTCCATGGCGCACTCACTCACTCCACTCCTCTGACTAACCACGTCCGTCTTACTTACAGGTCACGACTCGTGGCACACCCCGAATACGTGGGAATTTCTGGTCAACAAAAAGTATCACATTATATGGTGGGTGTGGAATTTATTCACAGTTCTGTTAACCTTTAGATACCAAAAGGTGCCTAAGAATATGCTTTGAATTAGTCTTTTTCCAGCTATTTATTTTTTAAAGTATATATAAAGACACCTTCTGAAAATTTATTAATCATCGATTTGATTTTAATTTCCATTTTATAAATATTTCCTCAGGTGCAATGTCTTTAAGGCAGCCTCCTCATCCTGGATGTTCAACTTCAATGTCCTTGCCGGCTACTCACCCAGCTATTTGCGCAAAACCAAAAAGATTCTCCTCAATCTGGCCAGGGAGCGCTATCCCCGTGTGACCCTAGACGAGGTTGGTGTGCCAACGGATTGCTCGCCCCGAGCGTATTGAGTTACTATTTATTATTTGACTTTCCCCTTCCTGTGACAGCTGCGTGAAGCGCAGAATTACTCGCTGACCTTCATCATAGCACGCGACCCCTTTGAACGGCTGTTGAGCGCCTATCGGGACAAGATGGTGTTCGCCCTGCCCTACTCCTTCCACGATAAGTTGGGGCGCAGCATTGTGCGTAATTATCGCAAGAAGGTAAGTACCTTGGTCCGGTCTACTTGGATTTAATTATAATTTATTAATTTTCCCAACAGCCCGCACTGGCTGCCCGTGCGGCCAACACAAAGTTCCCCTCGTTCCCCGAGTTTGTCCACTGGCTGCTCGACCAGGTGAAGCGGGGCAGCTTCATCGACATGCACTTTGTGTCGGCCACCTCCTTCTGCACGCCCTGCCTCATCCGGTTCGACATGATACTGAAGTTCGAGTCGCTGGCAGAGGATCAATTATATCTAATCGAAAAGACTGGCCTGAAGCGGGTGATAGCGCCCGTGTGGCGCAACATGGGCAAGGGCCGCAAGACGCACGAGCTCCAGCAGCAGTTCTACGCACAGCTGACGCGGCAAGAGATGATGGAGCTCTACGAGTATTACAAGTAAGAAGCAAATACATTACCAATATATATATATTTTTTAATCGTTTTTATTCTTCTCAACAGATACGACTTTGAGCTGTTTGACTACGACATCCAGGAGTATCTGCAAGTGGCCCGGCCGGACGCGGCTGATAGTCCGGCGAGCACAAAGAATTAGCCCCGGCTATGAATCTTAGACTTTGCTATATAGAAAATACCAATGAATCAAGTTCAACGAACTCACATATTAGCCGTCACAGTACGTAATTGCAAATGTTGATAATACTGAAGGAAAACAATAATAAACTTAACTACATTTAAACGAAACGGTCCTCAGTCTCTTTATTAAAATTTCTTGTTAAACAATATATATCCTGAAAACTATTTTAAATTTGTGAGTTTAGTTATTCAGTAGAATCGATTGGAAACACATACAGTTTGGGTACGAGTTTGTTTCTGCAGATTTTTGGAAGGTCTTGTATATGTTTTCGGGGTTAGCAATCGCCTTTACAAGCATCATGTTAAATAACATGTAAAATATCCAAAACTATAATGTGTAAGTCGTAGCAGTGACATATTTACTTAATTTTCCATTTCTTTTGTTTTTTATGACACCTTCAGTGTTTAACAATCCTTAACTCCAGCAAAATATAGTTTTTTTCTTCGCCGGGAACTTTAAATAAAATGAATTAAAATATCCTAAGCTATAATATTTAAGTCATAGCAGTTAAATGTTTATTTACTTTTCCAGTTACTTGGCTTTTACGACATCCCTTCAGTGTTTACGCAATCTCAACTCGAGCAATATACCTTTTCGTTCGCCGGAAACATTTTTAAATAATTTACTTTTTTCCCTCCCATTCTAGTGGTGACAGGAATATTCATTAACACCAAGCGATTCTTCCAGTAGTTGGGCAGCCCAGAGCGTTAGCGATATCAACAAAAACATCGAAAAACCTCAGTAAAAACATCGGTGTTCGATGCATCGATGATTTCAGGGCACGAAGTCCCAATCGGGAAAAAAAAGTGGGCATGCTCTCCCAACGGTTATTGACGACACTCCTAGTGATGTGAAACGTCGATGCACACAGCGATATCAACTAAAACATCGGTAAAAACATCGATGTATGATGTACCAATCGGGAAAGGAAAGGTGGGCATGAATTGCCAAACGGTTATGGAGGGCATTCTTGTATGGGAAGAAAGGGCATGAATTGCGAACCGGTTATTGAGAGCGGGGCGCGTTCTCCCAACCGGTTATTGAGAGAGAGCTCCTAGCGTTGGGAAAACATCGATGCAAACATCGATATCAGCCAAAACATCGGCAAAGCATCGGCCAATCGATGTTTCCAGCATCTCTATCACGGAGACGCCGAAAACGCGCAATTTTTTCGTCCGGCAAAATTTGCAAATGCAATTATTATTTGTAAATTGATTCTACGGAGCAGCTTAATACCTTCATCGACTCCGGCAGCAAGATGTCAAGCTTTGTGCTGGATAAGGAGGCTTTTGTGCGCCGCGTGAAGCGCCTCTACACGGAATGGAAGGTGAGTTTGGCTGTCCGCCTGTCTGCCGGGCTTTTGTGTCTGCTTGCAGGAGCCTCGAACACATGGAGACTTTTACTTATACGCAGATAAAAAGTATTAAAAATGATGGTGAAATTCGGTGTTTTCTGGCGAGAAAGCTGCCCAGGCAGCTGCCGTGTTAGGTTAGGCGCGAAAGATTGCTATCAGTGGAGTGTGTCTGTCATGCCATGAGATTCTACAGCGCTTTCTGCATTTCTGCATCCCTTCCACAGGCTCCCAGCATCGGGCACGACGACGCCCTCAGCAATTTGGACTGCATCATGAGCGTGGTGGGCGCCGACGAGGATGTGATCTACTCGAAGTCCATGGCCCTCCAGCTCTGGCTCCTGGGCTACGAGCTTACAGACACAATCTCTGTTTTTGCCACGGACGCGATCTACTTTCTGACCAGCAAGAAAAAGATCGAGTTCCTGAAGCAGACCCAGAACATCAGCGAGGAGGGCGTGCCAGAGATCAAGCTGCTAGTGAGGGACCGTGTAAGTAGAATCGCCCATTAAACTCAACCTCAATCATGTAAGCCCGTGCTTTTCCCACCCAACAGACGGACAAGGACAAGGGAAACTACGAGAAGCTAATCAAGGCCATACAGAACTCGAAAAAGGGCAAGCGTTTGGGTGTCTTCACCAAGGACGCCTATCCCGGCGAGTTCAGTGAGGCGTGGAAGAAGTCGCTGATGGACTCAAAGTTCGAGCATGTCGACATTAGCACAATTATTGCCTACTTGATGTGTCCGAAGGACGAGTCCGAGATAAACAACATACGCAAGGCCTCACTGGTGTCCATGGACATCTTTAACAAGTATCTTAAAGATGAGATCATGGACATCATTGATTCAGACAAGGTAAGAGTTAATTTGGATATGTCCCTCAATTTCCTATTCATTGTGCTTTTCCCCAACCCACAGAAAGTCAAGCATACCAAGCTGTCTGATGGCTGCGAGTCGGCTATTGCCGAGAAGAAGTACACCAGCGGCTTGGATCCCCGATTGCTGGACATGGCCTATCCCCCCATTATTCAGTCGGGCGGCAACTACAGCCTCAAGTTCTCTGCCGCCTCCGATAAAAATGTCCTGCATTTTGGCGTGATTGTATGCTCCTTGGGGGCCCGCTACAAGTCCTATTGCTCGAATATATCGCGCACCTTCTTGGTTAACCCCACCGAGGGCATGCAGGAGAATTACACATTTTTGGTGAGTGTGCAAGAGGAGATACTCAAGCTCCTGGTGCCCAACACCAAACTGTGCGACGTGTATGAGAAAACGTTGGCGTACGTGAAGAAGGAGAAGCCCGCCATGGTCGATAATCTGACCAAGAGTTTCGGCTTCGCAATGGGCTTGGAGTTCCGGGAGAACTCCATAGTGATTGGGCCCAAGTGCCAGGCGCTTATTAAGAAGAATATGGTCTTCAATCTCCACGTCGGCATCTCGAATCTAACGAATGCCGATGCCACCGACAAGGAGGGCAAGACCTATGCCCTCTTCATCGGCGACACCGTACTTGTGGGCGAGCAATCGCCGGCCAGCGTAATGACGCCCTCCAAGAAGAAAATCAAGAACGTGGGCATCTTCATCAAGGACGACAGCGACGAGGAAGAGGAAGACGTGGATGACAAGAAGGCAACCCAGGAGGATCAAAGCACAGAGATTCTGGGACGGAGCAAGCGTAATGCCGTGATGGACTCTAAGCTCCGCAACGAGATAAACACAGAGGAAAAGCGCAAGGAGCATCAGCGCGAGCTGGCCCAGCAGCTAAACGAGCGCGCAAAGGAGCGCCTGGCCAAGCAGGGCGACACCAAGGAGGCGGAGAAAGTGCGCAAGAACACAGTCTCGTACAAGTCCATGAGCCAGATGCCGCGCGAACCAGAGGTCAAGGAGCTCAAGTTGTATGTGGACAAGAAATACGAGACCGTCATCATGCCTGTCTTTGGCATCCAAGTGCCGTTCCACATCTCCACCATTAAAAACATCTCGCAGTCCGTAGAGGGCGAGTACACATACTTGCGCATAAACTTCTTCCATCCAGGCGCCACGATGGGTCGCAATGAAGGCGGCTTATACCCACAACCTGAGGCCACATTCGTCAAGGAAGTGTGAGTACCTTTCGATTTAAAAAAAAAGAATAAATCATGATCTCTATACTTCCCTTTCAGAACATACCGCAGTTCGAACGTCAAGGAACATGGTGAGATCGCTGCACCATCAGCGAATCTTAACAACGCTTTCCGGCTGATCAAGGAGGTGCAGAAGCGCTTCAAGACCCGTGAGGCGGAGGAGCGCGAAAAGGAGGATCTTGTAAAGCAAGACACACTCATTCAATCGCAGAACAAGGGCAATCCCAAGCTCAAAGACCTCTACATTCGTCCTAATATAGTCACCAAGCGAATGACTGGCAGCCTGGAGGCGCATACCAATGGTTTCCGCTATATCTCTGTGCGCGGCGACAAGGTCGACATCTTGTACAACAACATCAAGAGCGCCTTCTTCCAGCCCTGTGACGGCGAGATGATAATCCTGCTCCACTTCCACCTAAAGTATGCCATTATGTTTGGCAAGAAAAAGCACCTGGATGTGCAATTCTACACGGAGGTGGGCGAGATTACAACGGATTTGGGCAAGCACCAGCATATGCACGATCGCGACGATCTGGCAGCGGAGCAGTCGGAGCGGGAGCTTAGACACAAACTCAAGACGGCCTTTAAGAGCTTCTGTGAAAAGGTGGAGGCGATGACCAAATCGGTGGTCGAATTTGATACACCGTTCCGCGAACTGGGCTTCCCCGGCGCCCCATTCCGCAGCACCGTCACCCTTCAGCCGACATCCGGCTCTTTGGTCAATCTTACGGAATGGCCGCCATTTGTCATCACCCTGGACGACGTTGAGCTGGTGCACTTTGAGCGCGTGCAGTTCCACCTGCGCAACTTTGACATGATCTTCGTGTTTAAGGAATACAACAAGAAGGTGGCAATGGTGAATGCCATTCCCATGAATATGCTGGATCACGTCAAGGAGTGGCTCAAGTAGGTCTTTCTTTTCAACGATCAAAGGACCTGACTTAAATGGGAATATATTTCGCAGCTCCTGTGATATTCGCTACTCGGAGGGCGTCCAGTCGCTTAACTGGCAAAAGATTATGAAGACCATCACCGACGATCCCGAGGGATTCTTCGAGCAAGGCGGCTGGACCTTCTTGGATCCCGAATCGGGCAGCGAGGACGAGAACGAAACAGCAGAGTCCGAAGAGGATGAGGCCTACAATCCGACAGATGCCGATTCGGATGAGGAGTCCGACGAGGATTCCGAGTACTCGGAGGCCTCTGAAGATGAGAGCGACGAAAGTGATGGTAAAACCGACTACAAAAATCTATAAATAATTAAAATTTAATAAAATGTATACCGTTTTACAGATGATCTGGGCTCTGATGAGGAGTCCGGTAAGGATTGGTCCGATCTGGAGCGCGAGGCCGCCGAAGAGGACCGAAACCATGATTATGCCACCGATGACAAGCCACGCAATGGAAAGTTCGAGCCCAAGAAGCACGGCAAGAGTTCAAAGCACAGGTAAGGCATCCAGCACTTGGCTCTCAATCTTACCTAGAAATCTCCTTCTGATTATATATATATATATTTTATAAAAAATATCAAATCGTTCTACATCACTTTTACAAATCCCCCCAACAACAGTCGCCGCGAACGCGAGGAACAGCGATCGTCGTCGTCGCACAGTAAAAAGCATAAGTCGAACTCTTCCTCCTCCTCTTCGCATTTAAAATCCTCCAGCTCCAAACATGGCAGCTCATCTAGGTTTGTTAAAGAAAGAAACCCAGCTAAACACATAAATCATTCGGCCTAACGCAAGCGCATTTCACAAGACATTTCACATTCACGAAAAACAAATTCTACATATTGAAAATGAATTATTTAATTTTGGGGAACATTTTCTGAAGAACTGGAAGGGGTTTTTTTGTTTTAAACATTTTTTGTTTATGGGTTTTAAATCAAGAGTGCCAAAGAAATATTTATTTATTTCAAACTAAATACTTTTTGTGAGAAATTTAGTTTGTTGTTTATTATTTATTCGATTTCTGAGGCACCCTTGTATGGTTGGTATCTAATTGGTTTTGGTTTCATAATCTCGATTTTATAAAACAAATAAACCACATACACTTTAGCTTGCTTCAAAATTCGTTTAACCCAAAAATCCACTTCTATGTGGCGAGTAAAAACTGTAAATTAATAAAAAATCAATATGGTATCTTTAAAGCCCATCGAAATCGTCCAAGGATAAGTACCACAACCGGGACAAGCATCATTCCTCCTCGTCATCGGGACACAAGAGCAGCAGCAAGGACAAGGATCGCAAGCGTTCGCGGGACGACAGCCGCGACAATGGTCACAAATCGAAGAAATCGCGTCATTAGGTGGGCCCTTGCCTCTCTCATCGAATTACAAATATATAAATATATTTCTTTCCTGTTATCATTGTCAGTCTGTTATGAGGTCCTCCCACACTCCATTCAAATTTTTCGCACTTTGAAATTTGTATTACAAATTAAATATAATACGCGATAATACATTTATGTAATAAACTAAGATATAAGAACTACGTCAGCGGCGGCTACTTGTTCCAGCTGCCGAGAAGGTGACGATATGCGTGTACTACATCCTCATCCTCGCTGTCCCGACGACGCCGCCGTCGGCTTCCACCTCTTTGCGACAGCTGATCCTGCTGGTGGTGATGCGAATGAGAGTGTGGGCTTCCTGCGGCAGCTGCTACGCTTCCCCTCCTCTTGTGGGCATCGAACATGTTGCGGGTCTTGTTGATCGGATAGCGCATCTTGTTCTTCAGCCAGGTGGTGAAGGCCCGTTCGTTGTCCTGCATCTTCTTCAGCTCCTGCTCGTTGCGATTGATGGTCTGCTCCATGGAGAAGCGCTGCTTGCGTCGCAACTGCTGCTCCCGGCGCTGCAGCTGCTGGGCACTCAGTCCGTACTCGGACATGTAGCCGGTATACCGGGGCAGCTTGCCCTGCAGCGAATGGCGGTGCTCGCAGCAGATTTTGTAGTTCATCCGGATCGAAGGCGAGGTTGTCGAGGCGGTGGCGGATGAAGGTGTAGGCGTGGGCTTCGACCGACGCCGAAAGCTAAAACTCCGGGAGGTGAAAAATGACTTGGAAGTGGCCTTGGGGCATTCGGAACAGGATTGCTGCTTAGCCAGCCCGGTCAAATCCTCTGGATCCTCCTTCTTGTAGTAAATGCTCTGCTCGTTGAGCTCAAAGTCATCGGGTATGTAGCTGGCCACAATTATGGACAGATCATCCTCTTCATCGGCATTGGCTGCAGCAGCTACTGGCAGAGGCAGAGGTACAGAAGGAGCCTCATCTTGGACCCCAACCCCCGTTAACCTGTCTATGGTGGCCTGCTCCTTGGGATCCAAAGTCTTGTAGAGATTCTTGTACGCATCCCGAAGCTTCTGGCGGGCCTCGTTTAAGGTGCGTTCCTCCTCCTCGCAATCGGATTCAGTCAGCAGATTGGTGAGACTCTTTTGATCGGAATCATCCTGGTCAAAGTTGGAGATCTGCCTTACTTGGAACGGTGCGGCAACGGAAACCTCTTTTACGGGTGAGTCATCATCCAAATCTGCTTCATCGACGCCAGAGAAATCGTCTTCATCTTCATCCTCAATAGGTAGTGCGTCCTGAACGACAGGTTGCGGAGAAACCTCAGACAAGTCCAGAATTTCCTCGCAGATCTCTTCCTCCTCAGCCTCTTCTTCCACCTGCGGAGGAGGAGGGGACTCTTCAATAATTTTTGACGTCTCTGGAGCTGTGACTGTCTCCTCTTCAGCGATTGTCTTCAGCTTGAGCTGCGTCAACTGCTGCAGCAGCTCATCCGGTGGACTGGGACTCTGGTCCTTCCCCGGCGGCACCCCCGTTGGCTCGTAATCCTCCAGATTTAGGGCGAACTTCACTTTGGTCACCTTGCCATTGCCGTTGCCACCAGCACCAGCAACCGCACTCTCCTCCTCCAATGCAAAGAGCTCCTTGTTGGCCTCCTTGATCCTGTCCACAATATTGTACTCGTTGACCGGCTTCAGGACTGCGGAATAATCCATGAGTAGGGACATGCTGCTGCTGTCAACTTAGAGGGATCGACTTACAATAGACCTCGGCGTCCTCTCCGTCCGACTCCGGCTCGCGTTCGCCCATCTCTGCCAGCTGCGGGCACATCGATTGCCTTCGAGTGCCGTGATATTTTTAGACCTACGCGTTTTCGCGCTGCGATTTACGATGGTTCACCAAAGGGATAGCGATGTGCCGAAACTTTCCATTTCGTGTTAGGCAGCTCTCCCGCCCACACCTATCCAAGTCTAATGAACTTGGACGGGGATGTGCACTCCAGACATTAGCAGCGGCTCCTCTGTGCCTCCTCTGCACTCCACACCACTTCCTACTGCGGTTATGGCTTTGCCATCCATGGTTTCAATGGCGCCCGTTGCCAGGCCACTCAGATGTCCCTTGTTTGATCGATGCCCGGTTGACAAATTGTCTATCTCACAGGTGAAGTCGGAGGCGTGGACAATAGCGATGGAAGAGGTACATTTTTGTTGATAGGGATAATAATAAATATACCTGTTGTTTTGGTTTAAAAATAAGATGTATCCTTTAATATTTTTAAGTTACTTACTCAATTATTTTAAAAAGAATATTAAAAAATATGTATTTGTAGAAAAGATAAGAATAATATTTGTTCATATTTTATTATTGTTAAACTATTACTTTTATGGCAAATCGGAACTTATGTAAATATCGTTTTGCTATCTGATGCCCACAAGATCATTTGCAATAGTATCATTTTTTAAAAAGAATTTTTTTTAATCTTTTTTTTGACAAATCAAAGTTTTAAAAACCCATAACTAAGCCATAAAATGTTTAATTTTAAATCAAAAAGCTTTAATATGCAAGTTTTTATTAGGTTAATACCTGGCAAGGTTATAAAAATGTGATGCAAATGAAAATACAGCTTTTATAAGGATAAAGGTACACTGTGGCCACTGCACAGGTACACCTCTGGTTCCCACCTCTGTCTGCCTTAACGTTGACACAAAAAAAAACATTGTTTGGCGATTAATTTCCATGCACTTTATTCCATTTCCACACTTACTTCGCTAAGCACATTTAAAGCTTAAATCCTGTCGAACCGAATCGAGTCGAGCGGAGTTTCCGAGGCAACAATTATTAAAATTCAATTCGAAATAAGTTGAAAGCTACAAAAATAATCGATTCGGGGGGCGCACAACACCAATATAATTAAACCTATTTAGCCATCGTTAACTTCGTATATTGAGCAAGTATGTATGTCTGTATATATCCTATTCCAATGCCGATTTGATTGTTTCTAACATTTCACTTCATCTCATTTGCATCGCCATTAGACCCGAAGGCAACCGAATCCATTAAACCTACCGGAGGAGTGGTTGGGAGCTGGAGCTGGGCTTGGCCCACAGTGCGTTCCGTGACTGATTACCTGGGCAAAGGTCAAGTTGCTGGCGGGAGGTTAGCATAAATGAGATAGAGTAAGGTCAGCCAGAAACTGAAATGTTATCGCAAACGACCCATTAACGATTATATTAATCTGTGGTATTATTGTAGGACATAAACAAATAATTTAAGAAATGATTAGCCATTAAATGCTTATTACTTTAAGATTCCATAACAATTTGGAATGTATAAATTATTTTTTTCCCCAGCTCTTTGTTTTAAGAAACGCACTGTGGTTCTTACGAGGATGAATCTGATAATGATAATGGAGATTCTGTTACAATTCAATGGGCATGACGCAAAATAAAAGATAAAACTTATCGCTGGCTTAAAAAATTAAATCACTTCCCAGAAGACTGTGCTGAAAAAAATAAATAAATCACGTTCAATAAGTGATAATATTCACTTTTTATCATAACAATATAAGATAATGATAAAAGCATTTAAAAGGGGAATTAATCAAGGAAAAAATATTAACCAATGGAAATGTTCAAAAATAATAATATTTAATTCGAATAAAAACCAACATAATCAATGGGAAAATACATACAAAAGTCACAAAATTAAGGCTACGCATTAGGAAAAATTAGGAGTGTGTGTAAATTTCGTTAAAATAAAGTCCTGTATTAGCCATTAATTGGTATTTATGTGTTTTTTTAGGTAAATTTATTATTTTTTTAGTTTCTTTGTTTCCTTTTTCATTTAATACAACCATATTCAGCATTTCTTAAAAAAGAAATTATTCAGACACTAAGAACTAAACGGCAGATGAGGTGTGTGAGAAATATGCGATGACTGTGTGAGATGTAATTTCATTAGAGGACGGTTTGGGTTCGGGTTTGGGGGTTAGGTCAGCGGAAAAGAGACGCGTCATCCACTATCAATAGCTATAAAAAGAACGTATTGCAATATCGGCGCGTCGTCTTACATCACTAAGTAGCTTGGTATTATCGAGAGTTCTCTCGTTACAATCAATTAGGTTTAACAATATATAATCATAAAGTCTAGTTCTAGGTTTTCTTTTTTAAGGCGCATCCATGGACAGACGCTCACTAATCATATACATAGATTCGTGGGTGTTACTTTTTTTTGTTTTAGTTTTTTGAGTTGGTTTTGAAAATCGTAAAACATTTTCGTTTCGTTTTTTGGTGCAATTAAATTTCAATAAATTACAATTACCATTTATGTTAAGTATATATACGTATGTCATAACTCTAGGCGCTTCCTCAACATGTTAGCATCATATACAAAGTCTTTCGTTTGTTTTTCTTCTCTCTATTTTCTTTAAATAAATTTCGAGTACGTACGTATGAATCTTTTGCTTACCAAGGGGTGTATAAAAGAAATTATTGTAAAATATATATATATAGATAGATATATAATCGTATGTATAAATATATATTGCTAAATTTTGATTCGGGTTTGGGGGAGATGGGTCTGGCGTTTGTCTAAACGAAATTTCTTGTTGCTAAACACAAAAAGTACGTTACACAAAAGCCGAATTTCGAGTTTCGGGGTTAATTACGTTTACAAATAGAAAATAAATTGTTTATACAACAAATTTATATAAACAAACACATCGATTTTATTTGGGGACAGGAGCAGGGATCTCCTCCACTCTATCCTGTATCCCCTCCTGCTTTCCAGCTCAACCAGTGAACTCGGCAGCAGCTGTACGCTTATGTGAAGAGCGGCAGGTGATAGAAGTCGAACCCTCGATATCCCTTGGCCGCCAGCCAAATGTAGACGACGTGATAGGCGCCGGGTATAAAGCAGATAAGTCCTGCAACGAAGAACACCACTCCCTGCGACGTATTCTGCGGATCGGCAATGGCGAACGTGCCCATGACGAACAGGCCAGTGCCAACGACCAGGAGCGTAAAGGCGGCCAGCACTGTACGCCAGTTTTCGCGCACCTTCGGGTGCCGCCAGCAGTATGTGTTGGTCTCCTCCGTGGGCAGGTTGCCGTACTCCTGGATGAGCGAATCGCTATCCCGGGAGGTTGTGTCCTCGGCATACTTGTTGTAGCCCCTAAGGAAAATAAAAAAAATTAAAGTTAATGGTTGAAATTAGGTTTGTTTTCACGGTCACAAGGGTATTAAATTATTAAATGTTAAAGAGAATATAAAAAAAGGTACATAAATGAGGCTTAGGCTTGGTATATAATTTTCTTTCTTATCGTTTGAGCGCCCAACCGACTCTTAATAAATTTTAATGGAAAGAATGTAGCTCAACTAAGAAAACTCAATTAAAAATCCAAAGACAGGTCCTTAAAACTGTAATAATTTATGTCTAATATTTTCCCTTAAACTTTTTACCAATAAAATGTAATTAATACTCTATTTTACTATTTTTTCTGCTTGAGTTTCATGGTAATAGCACTTGATACCCATTGGAAATCGATACTCTGGCGAAAAGTCTTGAGCAGAAAACCTTTAACTATCTTCATGCCTCACAATAGCTCATTAGTTTTTCAATAAATACGTGAATATATATCTAGTTTATTTAAAGTAATTATAATATTTATATTTTCTTTATTATCTTATCAAAAAATGCTGCCTTTTTATTAACTATTTCAAAAGCTTTTATACCATTTATCATGGTCTCAAGACAATCTTCCGGATGTTGCCTTAGTAGTGGAGTTAAGTAATTCCACAATATAAATAAATATGCACCTTTGTTCCCGTTTTCATTTCCGATTTCAATTTAGATTAGTTATCTGATTAAAATCATACGAAGAGTTGTGTCTGTAGGGCGGCTGGTCGCCCCAAAAAATCAAGTTTTCGAAAGATAGCTTTCCTTTTTCGCAAAAATGGACTTTAGGACCGCTTATCGGGCATCGAAGCTTCGGAGGAGGGGTTATCGCGGGGTTGGACTGCCGCCAAAAGCAAGACGCAATCATTTTCGCGTTTACTTTTACACATTTCGCTTATATTGGCGGCGGCGGCAGCAGCTGAAGACCGACAAGTGCAAGCCGCCGAGCCGATGAGCTGGTTGGGCTGCCGCCTGCCTAACTGGTTCCAGCTGACCGCAGGCGAAGGCCACCTCCTCCGAGAGGCCCTTATGACGAAATTTATGCGCAATGATTTTCACAATTGAATGCCAAATTAGACTTGGACGTCTGCATTTATAATCCCCATAATTACATCGTCGTTTGTTGTTGCTGCTTCGGCTACACGCCATGCATGGCTAATGGACGAGCCGCGTCTAAGAAATGGACAAGGCATCCCAGCACGCACGCGCCGCTTGGCTAACTTATTCAGGTGCTTCCGGCGGGAATAAGGAAGTGCCAAGAGTGGCGGTGGCGGTAGAGAACGGAGAGCTAGGAACCCAGAACAGGGCGTGCACCGCGTAGAACAGCTGTCGGGCTCGAATATAAATAAACATAACAATAACCAGAAACGGAATGGAAATCAGAAACGGGAACAAAGCCACAGACTCCTTGTTTGGCGGACAGCTCGTGAATCACAGAACGCTAAATGGAAAATGGTGCCAATAACAGCCCACGCAGGCAGCTCCGATCGAATCCAAGACCAGTTTTTATATCTCTTTTTCTTTTTGTTGTTGCTGGCACGATGGCCCACTCACTTGGGATCCTGAATGCGAATGGAGACATCTTCGGTGGAGCGACCTTGCTTGCCGCCCCTCATGGGCGTGGATATCACTGTGGAGCCATAGACACGTATCGCCTCGTCCGTCTCCTCCTCGAAGGCGTCGTGTATGGAGAAGCCCCGGGCCCCGTTGTTGTACATGTTTCGAGTGGTTCTTCCGCTGCTGCTGTTGTTTAATAATAAACGATATTGGGGCTGCCAACGTTGGCTGCTCGCCTTCGCCTCGCACTCCGCACTTTGCACTCTCTAACGACGGAAATCGGGGAAAGTGCGGCTCCGTTCTAATTCTGGCCCGTCTGCATGGCTGTGCACTCCGAGATCGGGATGTGTTACACTGTTTTTGCTAATCGTAACCGTTGCAAAAGTGTTTTTCTCTTCACATTAAAAACGCGACACAAAAGACGAACAGCGGAAGAAGCAGACAAAAACTAGTGTGACCAGCGGGAATGCGGCATTTTCCCAGACCTAAATGGCGTTGCCAGATTTCCTTACATATTTTAAATAAAAGATCCCGCCACGAATATAGGGTTTATGGGGTCGAATATGACTCCTTACTGTGTTAAAACGTATTTTACAAGATGGTTTAAAAGGGTCGTCAAACCGAAAAAGCGGTCATAGTGTGAACTACGGCTGCGGCCATAGTTTGAAATACACACACATAGAGCGCAAAACCCACTAACACATATGTATGCATTGTGTAGGTCGTATGTATGAGTGCACGAATCCGAACATGCACACATACATTGTGTAAACAAAACCTAATAGAGCGGGCAAATACATCGCTCTCTCTCTCTCACTCCCCTCGCCCACAAGCCGTAGTTCAAAATTTGTCCGCTTGGTGGATTTTTCGGTCTGACGACCCTTTCAAACCATCTTTTAAAATACGTTTTAACACAGGAAGAAGTCATATCCGACCACATAAAGCTTATATATTGCTGATCAGAATTAGTGGGAGAATCGATCCACCTAGGTTTTGAAATTATAAATGGCCAATTGCAAATTTGAATAATCATATTTTAGCCAAAAATAAACGAAATTAAATTCTGAAAGCATTAATGTGTTAGTTTTTTTCCCCTTAAAAAACGTGCAAACCAAATTTATGGCTAACATTTTTTTTTTTAATTTTTAACAACTTAGAAAATATTCCAAATAATTTTTTTTGTTTAGAACATGGCTAAGAAAACAAAAACAAACAGAAAAATGGTTTTCGATTTGAAATTGGTGTATTTTTGGCCAAATTATGATTTTTCAAATCTAAAATTTTCCAATTAAAGTTTCAAAACCTGGCTAGATTGCAGAACAGGTTAAATTTCGGTGCCTCTTGTTTATTGTTTTTAAAATATCAAGATTAAATATTATATTATATTATTACAGAAATAGTTAAGTGCTATTTTACATGGCTCTCGCATGAGCTCATAAACCCTTTACGAAATTCTACAATCGCAGCACATAATCGAGTAGTAAAGGCATTTGACAACCAAGTCGTCGTCGCTATCGTTGCCCTTGGACAAACTCACGTTATCCTTGTCATTGCTATTAAAGTTGTACCGTTGACCGTCTAGCTGATCTGCCCCAGGCTGCAGGCTGCCAGCGAGGTCCTTATTCGACGCCTTCTGTTGCTTGTTCTTGTGCATCATCTCGTTGCGTTTGCGCTGCTCCACCATCTCGTCGATCCAATCAAAATCGAAGGTGTTTCCCTGACAACTCGGAACACTGGATATGCTCTCTATGGAGTTGATATCCTCCTGTTTCAAGGAAATTAACGTTAAGACAAAAATAGTTAATTTTATATCATTTTATGATTACCTGATTGTTATGATTCCTACATTTAATCTTCTGTGGCGTTGTAAGCTGAGAATGGGCCAGGTCCTGCGCTCCTTGTGTCATCGTGCCTACAGAGCTATTTAACAACCTCTTAGCTTCAGCAGTTGCGGTTGGCACTTTGGGCAAATTTTCGGGACTTTTAATTTTGGGCTGCAACACGAATCGCCTTAAATTAATAGCCTATCTAGGAGTCACTCTGTCCACACAACTTACAAAGTCCTGTATCTCGGCGGTAGTTGTGACGTTCGATGTCATGGCTCTGGTGGATGGAGTCGATGTTGCTCCCAAGTTTGGAAAGTAAGTGAGTAAGCGCGTAGCGTGTACAGTGGCGGTCTCAGAAACAATGGCCAGTGAACCATCAGTGGACGATCCAGATTCGCTTTTGCCGCTCAGGGATAAGGGGACATGGACATTACCTTCCCCTGGCAAATCGGGAAAGGGCCTGAAATAAAGCAGAGAGACAATAGTTGGAATAGGTAAACGATATAAGGGACGCATCTTACTTACAAGTCAGTAAGCTCCGACTGCGCCTTGCTGCCCTCCAGAGACGACATCTCGCCTTTCTTCTGCGGCCCCGAGTAAGAAATGTGATTGCTGTGGTCTTTGGAATGAGACTTTCGGCCTGGTAACCACAATATGCTCGTGCGAGAGGATTGGCTTTTCTTTGTCGAGTCGGAAGCCATCTGAAAATCATTGACTTGTGTAGAGTTTGACATTGAAATGACACAAAATATATGTGTACATACATTCAGGAAATGTGTACGACAGAAGTGGACTTGGTGGCTTGGTTTTTATTTGTATATTTTAATATGAGAACCTCGAAAATAAATAAACAAATTTAAGCTCGGGAAATGCCGCCTTGGCTCGTTGCGTTATTCTATTTTAAAAGGAATTATTCGGGATTCTTGGAACACAACTAGTGCGGTCATACTTTGTTTACATGTAGTTAAAAACAAAACACAATGTCTTTGTTAAAAAAGATTAAACGTTAAGTAATTTCAGATATAAACCTAGCACAGAACAAGACAACCGAACTCAGGATGTTTCTGGTAAGAGAGTACCACCGAAAAAGAAAATTCCGTGAGCTAATTTGTACCCTGCACACACCAGTTTAGCACCCGGCCTACCCGCACCCTGAGCAACCGGATGCGGGAGGTACGCGAGCGTCTGGGAGAAGATTTCACAGAAAAGCTGGATGCACTGCACAGAAACAGCCTGCGCACCGGGCTAGTGTCCAAGCAGGAGCTGGAGGAGGCGTTCCGCAACACACGCGACGTTGACCACAATCCGAATCGATTGAATCTACTCTGGCTGGTGGGCATCATCTTCTTCATTTTGGTGGCCACGCCAGTGTTTTACGAGACCATCTCGTTCTTGCTCGGTGTGCGCTGCTTCTTGCCCAACAACTATCTGGTGTGGGAGGCCACGCGACCGATAAGCGACTGTGAGTTCTGCAAGGGCGTTCGGGCGCCGCTGATCTTGGCCAATCTTACCAGGGAGGAGTTTGCCCCGCACGCCTACTCCTCGCTGCCGATCATCGTCAAGAGAGCGGTGGCCCATTGGCCGGCTCAAAAGTATCTCAACTATGCCTACATCCGGGATCTGTACGAGAGTGTGCCGGGCGCCATGGAAATGGACTGTCAATTCCTGCACTTCAACTCGGACCTCAAGTCGCTGAGGGATGTGTTTGCATTGTCCCCGGAAAGGTCAAATCTAAGCCAAGGAGCTCCCTGGTTTGTGGGCTGGAGTGTCTGCCAACCGGCAGTGCTGGCGGAGCTCAGAAAGCTGTATCCTCGTCCCCATTTCTTGCCCGTGGATGCCGAGATGCCGCACACGGACTTCATTTTGATGGGCTACGAACAGGGAGCGGTGATGCACGTAAGCTGAGGTGTAACATTAGTTCGGTTTAGACCTAATCCCTGGGCTTTCTCACACCAGCTGGACTACATACCCCGACTGATGTGGCAGGCGCAACTGAAGGGCAACAAGAGCTGGTTTCTCGCTCCGGCTCCCGAGTGTGATCATCAGTGCCAGCCCTTCTCCTTCTACGTGGAGCCGGGCGACGCAGTCCTGGTGGACACACGCCTCTGGTATCATGCCAATACCATTCCCAAGGGCCAGTTCTCGTTGACCGTTCAGTCTGAGTACGGCTGAGTGCTTTTGTAGCCTGCCATAATGTTATAAATACGTTGTAAGAAAATAAATATTGCTTATTATTTTAATTTAAATGTTTAATGTAATGGTTTAAAATAATTAAGAAATAAATAAGATGTACAGATGTCAATTTGATATTCAATTTAAACAACATATTTAAATTAATTTAAAAAATTAAATTATTTAAATACTAAACTAAAAATACAAAAAAATATGATCGTTCACTTTCCAACACTGTCTCGCGCTATTCGCATTCAAACGAAAAAACAAAAGCGAAAAGAATGACTGAAATGGAAACTAAAGTGGATTTCGGCATTATAGCTGCCAAGGTATACCGAAACTACGGGCAGCATCTGAAGAACCTCAAGGATTGCTGCGTGGCCAAGACGGTGATGAAGCCGAAGGCGTACTTTGAGAATCTGCAACAGATGCTGGAGGAGGAGACGGCTGCCATGACGCCGCCCACCGATCTCGGATCGGTGGCGGAGTACGCTGAGCTCTTCAAGACCCTCGAGGAGTATCCGACCAATCTCCAGAAGATGCCCAAGAAGCGAGGAGAGTTGCAGCGGGCCAACTCTACGCTCCTGCGCGGTGCAGAAACTTCGACGGCTGCTCAAGCGGATCAGTCGACGGCCATCAACACGTCTAATGTATCATTGAGTATGACGCGGCTGGAGGAGCAGCCCAGTGCAGTGGAGGTGTACAAGGACTTCAGGGCGTTCCAGCGCAAGCTGGAAAAGATCTATGAGGAGACCGCCGCCCTGGACACCATGGAATCTGTTTACAAACAAAAGCTAGCACAACTTCATGGCTTTGCCCAGCAGGTGGAGAAGCTGATGCCCACAGGCGGTGATGCTCCTCCGGACGCCTTCTCAGCCGATCAGCAGGAGAAGCTGCTAGCCCTGGCCGCCAATATGGAGGAGCTTAGCTATCTGCGCTCCAATACCCTGCCGCTGCCCAATCCCAGCGAGCTAATGGCCAACGGCAGTGTGGCGGCCCGTCTCGAAATGTTCGTGGATGTACTCACCTACGCCCTAATGCAAATCAGTAGCTACAACATGGTTTTGATTTGATTCAACTAAATTATTATAAAATATTATTTTATTAGAATACAGAATTGTGAGAATAAAACCAATAAGAATGCATTTAATTTCCATTTCCCTTCCAACCTTTACAAATCATTACGGCGATGCCTCTCCAGCATCCTGTGCCTCCTGCTCTGCCTGGAAGCTTCTCATCTGGTTAACAGTATCGCAGAGGGCCACCAGCTTGCGCACCGAACTGCCCAGGTGTTCCACGCGATGTCTGTAGGCCAGGCAGCCGTCCAAAGCGCTACCAGTGTCCACTGGCTGATCGGTGCTCTGCATTAGCTGGCGAAAGTTCTGCAGTATACGGACCACAGCCAGCTCGCACTCTGGCTTGAGATTGTACACCTTTTGAGAGTCCAGCGGCGAAGCGTTCTGTGCCAAGGCCTTGTTGTTGGACTCGATGTGAAGCAGGGTGTTGTTCGAGCGCTCCATTATCTCGTCTATCTTGCTGATCTGCTTGCCCAGGCACCGTCGACGAGCGGCTGTAGTGGGGTTCAGGTGAAATAGATCCAGGAACTGACTTGGTTGATTATATTTACCCAATCCCGCCAACATGTCATCGGCTGCGTCCGGCATTTCGAATTGTTTGTTTACTATATGAGGAACAATGTGGCCGTAGTCTTGACTTAATATCTGTCGAAAACGCTTTTTTATCGAAATTCAAACTCAAAGTAACGGCTCGAAAATTTTTGGCAATTGCTTGAAACGTTTCCTTGTTTTTCCTCAGTTTCCCATAACGCGCAAGACTTTTTGAATGTTTTTTGGTTTATTATTGTTGTTCAAATTGTATTTGTTTTCTATTTAAGTTTAAGTGTAATCCGTTTCATGGTGTTTGCATTACAATTACAATTTACTCATACACATCCTCCTTGTCGGCGACGTACTTAATAATGTCGGCAGGTTTCAGCAGCTTCTCGGCATCGGAGTCGGGGATCTCGAATCCAAACTCATCCTCCATAGCCATGATGACCTCCACGTGGTCCAAAGAGTCCAGTCCCAAGTCGTTGATGAAGTGAGACTCAACGTTCAGCTGTAATTGAAAGGTATTAGCATGGATTGAAATAAATCTGGGTATGGGATAGGCTTTGTTCAGTTCTTTTGTGGCGGTAACCATTGCACTGGCAAAGGCAATCAATATTTTACCTTGCAGGGATCGATCTTGTCGTACAGCTTGAGGACAAGCAAGACGCGCTCGTTGATGAGCTTCAGCGAAAGTGGGGGTTTCGCCGAGTACCTGCGCACCGATTGCGTTTGCCAGCGATTGCGTCTGCACTCCTGGTTGGTTATGGTTTTGGCCAAAAGAAAAGAACGAAACACAAACCAAGAGTTAGTGACGCCTTGAAGTTGATAGTTTTACCTTGTCGGCGGTGACTTTGTCGTAGGCGGAGACAACCTTCAGCACGCGGAACTTGATTTCATCGATGGTGCTCTTGGCTGAGTAGCTACGCACACCAAATTTCTGTGAATTGCATGATTTAGTTTACAGTTAAAATGTTTTTAAGGACTAGATAATAATAGGAAAATGTAGGTTTCAATAAGAACTATTAAACTTTGTTGGAGAAATCCAAAAACTAGGTAAAAAGTTGATTCCTGTAGTGGATTCTCACATATCAAATTTTCATATAAAAAAGGTAATACAAGAAAAGTTCCTAAGTTTCCCTGGCCTGACTTGAAAATATTATTAAAATTAATTATTATGTTTTTAGTGTAATTCTTATTAACGTTATTGTTAAGCTCTCTCCAGAGACAAATGTTTCAGGTTACTTTTAGTCAATTTCCACTGTAGTTTTATCAAACACACACATGCAAGCACCGGTCTTGTTTGTATTGGTGCGTTGGCCAAGGGAAACAATCATGTTTTATGCCAAACAATATGATGCAATCACTTTGGGCCTGTTGTTAGCCACATGTCGCTCTGCCACTGCAGCCTAGGGTTCTTAGAAGTCGTCCTGAGATCCTTTTCGGAGCTATAAAACTCCCAAAACCCCTCCACTTGCAATGAGGTTAGGTAGCCAAGTCTGGAGAGGTTTCCCCACATGGATGTGGCCTGGAAAAGGCTACACCTCCTACTCTTAAGCACTCACTTGGCTCCACTGGCTGGCCACGGCCGGCACGGCAATCCTGTGCATCATCCTGGCCTGCTGTGACTGGACAAGGGTGGCGGTGGCGATCCTCTTGGGGGCCAAAGTCACCGCCAGCCGACTGCAGCTGCGGGCGATCTGTGTGAAGGACATCTCGGGTCTCCTGCAAGGGAAATACGGGCGAATCAATTACGCGTCTTGCCGGGAAAGTGCACGCGGGCAGTGTACAAGTATTAAGCAATTTCTTACACAGTTTTCAGATTATGTAAAAGTTCTGGAGCAAAAGAAAGACAGCTAGTGTCGGTGTGGCCAGAAGTTGTCGCTAAATAATTGGGTCTAACGCGAACCAACAAAATCTTTGAACGGACAATTGAAAGTAGTATTTAAACTAAAGTTAATTAATTACATTTAAAATAAAAAGAAAATGTATCATAAGTTACGTTTTTAATTATTTGCTTTGCAAACTTTGAGCCATTATAGCTTGTTCGATAAAATTTGCTAATACTGGCTGCAGCTGATTCATTCGAAGTGCGTATCGATAACAAGTCCCAGTAATCGAATAGGTGGCAAATTTAAACTTATACAAATAATAGATATATAGAAACTTGGCCACGTATTACATTTCTCAAACCCAAATTAAAAATAAAATAAAAAAGTAAAACATTTGAAATGAAACCATTTTAGATATACAAAGTCTCATATATTTATAGGTATTTCCTTTTTTTATAAACAATATACATTTAGATGGAACATTATTCATATAAAATCCAAATTACACATTTCGCTTGCGCGGGAGTAACAAAAAATACATACAATAAGTACAGTATAAATACACGAATATAACAAAACAAACGTCGTTTGATTTAAAGCCACTTTTTGTTGTAGAAAGTCGTTTGTAAATTCTCCTTCTTATTGTCCAGCAATCTAAGCAATAAAAGAATAAAAAAATAAAGCAAAATGAGAAACATTAAAAAAATGATGTCGTAGTGATAAGAGCTTTTTTTTCTCTTTTAAAAAATGACGTCACTTACAACAACAAGGTGGTCCTTATCACGCACCACGCCCGGCTCCGCGCCCGTTCGAATGTCGATGACTCCGCCTTTGCCCTTGACCACGTTGTGCTCCAGCCTGCAAAACGAGATAAACGAGAAAAGTGAGAGGGTAGTTCCAGAAAAAGTTATAAAAATAAATATAATACTTACGAATTCCTATCCACAATGGAGATAATCTGGGCAGTGCCCACGGTGTCAATGATGTAGGTGCTGAACTCGATGATGCGCGGAATGATCAGGATAAGGTCGCCCTTGTCCTTTTTCAGCTCGAGCGGTATGCGAATGACCATGAGGTCGTCGTTGTGGTTCGTCAGCGTAAAGTCGATCTTCTCCAGGGGCAGGCGGTGCTTCTGCTTGTACGTCTTGCCGTCCAGGACATAAATGGCCTTGTTGCTCAGCAGGATGAAGCGATCGCGGGACTTGTAGCCATGACGATCGAATTTGGTGCAGAAGGACTGGTATTTCAGTTGCTCACTGCCAAAGGTACTGGCCACAAAGTCGTTGACTCGCTGAATGTGATCCTTGGGGATGCGATCCTCCTGGAACCACGTAGACACACTCGACGCATAGTTGTTCTTCTTATTTTTGAACACCTTCTCGGCGAGCACCTTCAGTTCGAACTGGCGTTTCTTCTGCGGCGTCAGCTTCAGGCGATAGATCCTGGCCAGGTGCAGGCGATGCAGGCGGTGGAGATACTCGGAGGCCTCCTGACAATGGCCAGGCGCATGGGGCCAGCTCTTGTCTAGAACTTTGCTGGGCAGCTCCTTGGCGAGCCGCAGTAGCCACATGCGCTTGGCATTGGCAATGAAGTCCTCGTTGAAGCCGTTGGGAGCTTCGTTGCGCGTAATGAAGCCCTTGATGAAGGCCCGGATCTTGTCGGCCGCCTCCCTTCGCTGCTTGGCCGCCTGCTGGGCCAACTTACGGCGACAGTAGCTCTGCAAGACGATCACCTGAGCGCGGAGCTTGAGGTACTTTCTCCTTTGGACCAGTCCCTTCCAGTGGGCCTGGATTATGGCCGCAATATCGTGCTTCTTGGCCTGGTACGCGTCCTCCGTGTCGAACAGCGTTCTCGGCCAGCGAATGAAGAGCTTAGTCTCGCCCACACGGTACTTCTCATCGTCCCAGCCCAAATCCTTTACCAACTGCTGCACTCCCGCCTTGGGACCACCCGGACCCTTGTAGTTCGGCCAGGTGGACTTGCTGAGTGACTTGTAGCGCTCCAGGAAAAGGTCGTAGGCGCGACGGTAGGCGAAGCCGGCCCTCCTCACCCGCAGGTTCTCCATGAGTCCCAAATACTTCACCTGATGCAGCACCAACTGGTCATTAAAGACACTCGGCGTCTGCAGATCGTTGGGCTTGATGCAGCGAATGTAGCTCGGCTCCTTGCACATCAGGATGTCCATGAGGTTGTTCAGCGAAGCACGGAACTGGGTGATGGCCGTGTCGGGGCGCTTCAAGCTGCGCAGCTCCTGCTCCGGGAAGCAGGTCCTTACAATTCCGTTGCCCGCCTTGCTGAGCGTCTCCTTCAGATCCCTGAAGAGCAAATCGTTGTTCTTGTCGAGGAAGCCATGGACACTGTAGGTGACCTCGCCGGCGTAGTGAACCAGCCGGAATTCGTCACGCAGCATGATCTTCTGGATGTGGGTCGGCGCCTTCTCATGGCAAACGTAGTGATGGTGCTGGGCCAGCTTGTTCGTGAGCTTCGCCAGGAAAGTAATGTCCGTGGGCTCGCCCGGGCGCAGACACTCCTCGTCCATTATAGAGATGATGCCCTTGTGCTTCTCCTCGATCAAATTGCAGATCACCTTGTTGTCGAAGTACTCCACGGGGATCCACTCGATGCCCTCGCGGCGGTACTCGTCCTGCTCGGACTTTAGCGTCAGTTCGATGAACAGCTGCTGCAGCTTCTCGTTGCAAAAGTTGATGCAAAACTGCTCAAAGCTGTTCTTCTGGAAAATTTCGAAGCCATAAATGTCCAGGATACCCATCACGTTGCTCTTGGCACCCCGAGTGTCCTTTGCCTGCAGCGAAATGTTCAGACGCTGCACCAGCCACGAGAAGAGACGATCGTACACGGCCTTGGCCAGGGCATCCCTGGCATAGATGGCCAGCTCTTGGTTCAGCGGTGAGGTGACCACATCACCGCGAGCATCGATGGTGCGATGGGTCAGAGCGGCCTCCAGTTCGCCGGCATTTACGCCCAAGAGCCGGGCAGCGGTCACAACCAGATCGCGGCTGTTCACCTTGGCATTGCCCTCCACATCGCTGAATGCAACGTTGCCCAGATGCAGAATACTGGCCACAATTCCAAAAATCTCCCGCTGCTCCTCCTTGCTGAAATCGATCACGCTGAGGGCCTGCTGCACTTGCCGGAAGTTGTCCGCATCATTGATGCTCGACACACTGCCCTTGAGCTGAAAATAAAGGAAATAAAAATGAAGTTTTATTAGAAATCTAACGAAGATTAAAGCTTAGAAGCTCACCCCATCGGTTAGGTAGCTATAGGTGTCCAGAGCCCGCTCTAGACGCAGCTCCTGCAGCAGGGTCTCATCGGCGCCGGCCAGCAGCTGGTAAAAGATGTGGAAATTGCGCTCTCCGGCCATCTGGGCCACCACGCGTGACTTCTCCAGGAGGTAGTTAAGGATATTGCCACCAATTGGGGCACCCTTAAAGTCGAACTGGATGTCCATGTACTTGCCGAAGCGGGAGGAGTTGTCGTTGCGGTTGGTCTTGGCATTGCCAAAGGCCTCCAGCACGGGATTACTCTTCAGCAGCTTATCCTTGACACCCTCGACGGTGGTCTGATTGCCTGAGCAGGCGGCAATGAACTGCAGCACCTTCTTGGAGGCCTCAGTCTTGCCGGAACCACTCTCGCCCGAGATGAGCACGCACTGGCCACGGTTCTCTTCGATCAGCGAACGGAAGGCATTGTCCGTCACCGCGAAACTGAAGGGGAATTGTTTATAATTTTTATTTTTAAATAAAATATTATTAAAGGCAGGGACACTTACACATGTGGAGGCATCTCGTAAAAGTGCTTGTTCTTATACTCCTGGATGTGGGCATCGGAGTATATATCCAGCTGCTTATAGGGATTTACCGAGATAAGCACCTGACCAATGTAGGTCTGCTCAGGGCAAAGGTTAAGTATGAATTAGAAAAGCGAAGGGATATATATTTTAACTTATGAAACTTACATAAATCAGATTCTCTTGAAAGCGTTTCTTCAAGTTCGCAATGAAGGCATCCTCGCTCTGGTAGTTCTCCAGCAGGACAAAATCCTGGACGCCGGCGCGGTCGCGTTCATGCAAACCCGTCTCCATGTTGGGCAGAGTTGTTGAGCTGTAAAAGAAATCATATTCCAAGATTTAATTGTGATTCTTTGGTAAGATTCCGCTCT
The DNA here is from genome assembly GCA_008042485.1 of Drosophila mayri. Lineage (NCBI taxonomy): Eukaryota > Metazoa > Arthropoda > Insecta > Diptera > Drosophilidae > Drosophila > Drosophila mayri. The sequence goes on from VNJN01001215.1 coordinate 1,254,776, forward strand.
CTTCGATTTCCCTTTAATTTCCTCGACTTCCTGGGAAACTCCTCAACCTCCTCCTTCTCCTCGAATAGCCCTTATCATTCACGAACCTAATCTTACAACTTAGCAAGAAGGGTTGCCATGTTTTAGCCCGCTGTATTGATTAGAGGACAAGAAACCTCTTGAGAACACAAAAACTCATTCCATTTTGATAAGATTTACGTAAAGTATGGGCTTGGGGAATTTATAAAGATACAAGGCGGCGGAAATGAAAGCTTTAGGCCAGAAATAACAACTGAAGTTTAAATGCAATGCAATGACTTCATGCCATTAGACAATATCCAATATATGCTTTTATCACTATCCAAATCTCTTCTGGTATTTATAGAAGTCTAGAAATAATGGTGGGCAGGTGCAATTCAACCTTATCAATGGCCATATTTCATTAGGAGTCGGAGCTGAGGGGACTGGGGCTGACTTTATAGCTTCCACTGATATGAGGCGGGGTAAATCCATAAAGAACCCGATTACGCAATGGATTTTGTGGCTCAAATAAGCCTATAAGCCATCTCAAGGAGTGTGCACTTTGATATCGTATCAATTCCTCATCAGGTGACTAGATCACGTTTTACTATCAGCCTCTACCTGGTCATGGTAAGTAGATTGTGTCCTTGTTTCACTGGGAATCCCTCCTGATCTCTGAACGTTTCAGTTTCACACTTTCTAATCTCTCTCTCTCGATCTCCGGCAGAGATGTCAGAATTCGCGCATATTCCGCCCGTTGACGGTTCTGATAGCAAACTAAACCGATCCGCTGGCAGTTGAGGTGTTTTAACCATCAATACTTCTCCGCTCTACATATCAATTGGCCTCGTACCGTTTTTATCAACGATAATATAACTCTAGCTATACGGAGAAGAGCAATGAGCCGCCGCCACTGCCAATCAGTCCCCCGATTAGATAAAGCCTTTCTGCTTTCGCAAACCTAAATGCGGGACTCGGGTTTTGGTCAGAACCATGACAATATCCCACTGCCAACAGGCAAAGGCATTCCGTAGCGAAATCCAGTATCTAAGATGAGTATTTGTTTGATTTTTATATGAGTCAGTCCAAAAGTTTTATGTTATCATCTTGGGTTTTTATGTACTGAGAGGAAACATTATGATTCAGAATTTTAAAAAGCGATTTAACAAGTTTGTTTCGTATTTAATTTAGATAAATTATTGTTGGTGATGTATGCAGGCAGAAATGCATATATATTTATGACTCATATTGTAGCACATTTTGCATATTGAAAGAATTTATAGATGGATATTTTGACTAGAAGTTACCCAAGAATCTTTTTAAAATTAATGTGCTGCTAATTTTATAAGCATAGATATTATATATTCTAATCTGCTCTTTATTTGAGATAAAATCTTTGGCTAAAATTGTATAAAAATGCAATTTAAATTTTATTTAAGCTACATTTAAAATAATAATAAATAATTTTGTTGTCAAAAGAAAACGAGATTACTTTCTAAAACCTGGCAACTAAAAATCAAAATTAATAATAATATATACTAATAGTTAGCAAAGAAAGCTACTGTCCTAAATGAATTATTATTATTTATTTTGTATTATTTATTTATTTATTATTACTAGTCGTCTTCCTTTATTATTAGATTATTTATTATATTCAGTTGTCCTTTTTTATCAACTCAAATCACATATTTATTATTATTTATTGCCACGTTTATGCATTGATTTTAAAATATTTTAATTAAAGAAATTTCAAAAGAATCACCTCACAAACATTCTTTCTTTTTAAGTTTTATAAAATACAATTTGCTCACTTTTGACAGTTATCCATCAATCAGTTTTTTAAATGATCACAGAAAAATAGTAGAGTTTTAAAATATAAACAAAATTCTAAACAAAATCAATTTGGCAGCCTTTTTTTAATACGTTTAAAGAATAACTAATACTTGTTAATAAAACCGATTTTAAGGATGCTTTTCCTGTTTTTTTTTTGCGAACTGAGCGGCTTAGAGATCTTTTGCCGACTGCCCCAGCTTTCCAATTTCCAGAAGCCAGACTCTGGGGTGGACCCCGACTCCGCTTGCTCTCACATTAGCGCCGTGTTATCAGCTATCAGCACGCTAAATAAGTCATTGTCGAAGGCAAACATTGTAAGTAAGTAGTTCGCATGCACACACTCACGCACAACACACCCTCGGTATCAATTGATGTCGCTTTTGTTTTGTTGTTACCCAATGATAGTTGATCAATGGAGGAAGGTGGGGAGATCTTGCCCAGACAAGGCCCTGGACTAATTGCAAAATGTTTGCCGGCATTTAAAGACTCAAGATCTTGGTAGCAGGAATTCTCGAGCTCCAAGAGATCGACCAGACACGTCCCAGCTCAGTGGCAAGTCGGTCTTTGTCACATAATTGGTTAATTGCACGTAGGACGGAGATTGATGTGGATAGCAAAACATGTCTGCGAGAACCATTTATATATCTCAGGTGTATGACATAATGGGGAGTCAGACTTGGCTTTCCCATTTAATTTCCGCACCTAAAGTTAATTTACGGACGCCTGGGATTATGCTACACAACGTACTATATATGGAAGGGTACAGATTGCTTGAGGTTCTCATCCGTCAGATACTTTTTATACTGTAGAGCCTTCTATAGACAGTTTGCAGACGACTTTTGGCACGAATTGATAACAAAGTTATTTCTACACAACAAATTTAATTAGGTGTCCTAGCTCCCCGCTTGGACATTAATATTAGATTAGATAAACTCATTACAGGTCATTGATAAAAGTTGATGCCTTAATAATGTGGGGGGACATCATAAATATAAATAGATGGGTAAATATGAGAGTTATTATCAAGTGATTTGATTATTTTTTCATCAGTGTTTTTTAAATTAATATTTATTTATGAAAACTTTGAAGTTTTGATTCCATTTCAGCTTTACTGTACAAAAGAAAGGGAGAAACAATTCTTAAAAGTTCTTAAAGAGAAACAATCTTTAACAACATTTCCCTTGAGAATTTATATTTAACATTTTTATATTCCTCTTTAGAGGGTATCAAAAGTCATTAAACTTATCCCATGTGGTTTTTTTCCTTTCCCCGAGGGAATCGCCTTCTTGTCGGCTTTCGATCCACGCATTCTTTTGTCGCCATTCAGTTTTTGTAATTGAGTGAAGAACTGGTTTCTCTGCTCCACAATCATGATGTAATATAAGAAAAGAACAACTCCTGCTCTTAGTGGTATCGGACAACTCGTAAACATGTCTACGACACACGACCCATAACGGAACCCAAAAATGTTTGGCCCCACACCCAAGCAACTGATAAGTTCTTAAGTTTATTATTTCCACACTGAACAAAATCGAGGGAAGTTTGAGCCAAAAGAACTGAAGATTTCAAATAGCTTAAAATATGCTAATAATAAATAATAGTTTTAGGTTTCATCACCTGTTTTTAAAGCTAGAATTCCTCACCTTGTTGGCTTTCTATAACAATTTTTCTTTCAGTATAATAAAATTTCATGATCTGCATACAAATGACGTCATATATCAAGTAGCTATATCGCGGGAGGCGGGAGATACATATTGAACTCTTTAATGCACTGCTGGCCGAGCGATTAAAGAACTCAAAAAGATCAAAGATCAACAAGAAGTGGGAAGATCCCACAAAGCCCCTTTGGATCGTATGCAAATTAATGAGCGTTGTTATTAGAACGGTGCCTTGATCGATCCAAGATCGAGAGCGAGCTCTAAAGATCGGGGCGATGATGAAGAAAAGAAAGCCAGTCCAAATTTGGGACACTATTCTAATGAGATAACCGGGCACAAAACGATAACGATGCCCGGGGAACTGGAGATGCATCGACTCCCTATAAAAAGGGAATGCAGCTGCAGTGGTCAAGTTATTAGCATCATGGCGATCATGGATCGAAGAGTGACAACGATTTGTCTGGGTGAGTATAAGGATTTCGGAGATCTCCTCTCAGAGATCCCAAATTAACTTGCAACTCGTTCTTCTTTCCCTGCAGTTCTGCTGCTGCAGCTGGTGGGCCACGGATGGGGCTTCCAGGACAAGGCGCCGGTGCAGAGCAGCCTGGTGACCGGCCAGGCCAGGAACGACAAGCAGCTACAGGTGCTGGACGACACGCTGGGCAGTGGTCGGGGAATCGACGAGCACCTACTGAAGACCATTGGTAAGGGCGGCATCAAGCTGGTGATGGCCTCCTCGACGACCACACCGAAACCGTCAGTACATCAACATCATTACTATTATCCACCAGAGGGTCAGCAGCATCCGCGCCAGTACGGCTATGGTCCGCCGCCACCACAAAGTCCCTGGGGACCGCGGACTCCACCACCGCCAGTGCCAAAACCACAGCCCGCTCCATTCTACAATGCCTACAACTACGACGGCGGCTACGGTGGCTACGGCGGCTACGGCGGCTACGGTGGCTACGGTGGCTACGGCGGCTACGGTGGCTACGGTGGCTACGGTGGCTACGGTGGCTATTCTGGCTATGGGGGGGGCTTTCCTGTCTACGGTGGCTATGCCGGCTTTCCGTTCTATCCCTTCTATCGGTCCTCGGCCGGCGGCGATGGGGATAACCAGGTGCCTGGACCCGATGGCCTAACGCCCTCGCCCGTTCCCGGTGCCCGTGCTGTGCTCTCCCAGAATTTCCTTGAGGGTAGGAATAATGGCGCCAACATTGCTGCTCCAAATGGCTAGGGCCTAGGAAGTTCAACTATAAAGTGAAGGATTGAATAGAAATTGAATAAAGTGAAAAGAAATTAAACGGAAGTTATTGAAGTTTTATTGGAATAATTAGAATTTTAAGAATTCTGTTTGATACAGGGGAAAATTAAGAGTTTTTAAGGGAAAACTTCGTTAAATTTATTTTATAAAATATATCTCAGGGCGAAGTTTAGTATTATTTATGAGGAAAAAAATTTACAGAACTAAAGGATACTCAAAGACGGAGGAAATTGTTGCCTAAAATATAAGCCCAAATGCAGCTTTAATACAAGTGAAGCAAATATACATTTAGGCAACAGTTTTAGCCCCCAAATTTTACTTATTAAAACCCAAGAACACCTCAAGCCAATCCTTTACATAGTAACAAAAATCTTGCCATGTAATCGAACCCAGTTTAAGCCCTGAGAATATTGGAAATACAAAGCTTTCAAGAATCACGCCTCATGAATGGATCATTAGGTTTGGCGGAGAGGCATACTTATTACTAAGAGGCCGCTGACCGAAAGAAGCGATGATCGAATTTGTTCAGAATCTGAACTTCAGGCGATCGTTTCAGTCATCGCCACATTTCTCTCTCTTTCACCTCCCTGTTTGTTTCTGTGGCACATTAAAATTCAAAGTTTGCAAAGAAACTCACAAATCCGGACTCGCCCGCTGCTGCGCTGAGTCACCCGCACATTTTCGGGGACGAGGCCCCCGAGGAGGTCTTGCCGTTGGCATCTGTGACGCATACAGCAAGTACCCAAAGCCGCGGATAACCATTAAGTATTAAACAATCACTGATGGCATTCTCGCCCCGCTGTTTTCTTAACATCCATTGCTGGCCATAAAAAGCCTGAACAGGCAACTGATCTTGAACGCGAGTTACTGCTGAAATAAGTTTTGTTTTTCATTTTTGCTGTTGTTATGTTTTCTTTTACCTAAATTTATTTAAATTGCTTGAAACAGACTTTTGGCTTGCACACACACTCACTCACTTTGAATAAGTTTAATAAGTTTTCTGCTAGGTTGACACTTTTGCAAAAATCCGATTCGCTGTAATTGTGATCCCAACACGAGCTGACGACGACGACGACACTCACTCCTCCTTCGCCGTTCTGGCAATGGGGAAATGGAAATGATAGACTACCCGGGTTCTTGGGGCTCGTCAATCGTGGTTTTATGACAAGTGGATCGACTTTTGCTTTGTATGTATATATTTTGTGCTTGCTTTAGGTATTCCTCCTCCATTCCAGTGGGGCATATGGCCATGAATGGCACCGATAAATATTTTTATGAGGGTGGATCAGTAATGTCCAAGGGGGACTAGGTTACAGGGAGTTTGGTTACAGATTGAATGTGGCAGAGACTTGGAAATTACTTGAATTTCTCAATGGAAAATAGAAAGAAAAAAGGGTTTTGTTTCCTAGAAGAAAATACAGCTTTTATTCTCCAATAAGATCTTTTATCAATGATTTTTCTATTCATAAAAAAAATAGGGCATTCTTAAAGTTCACTCAACCTCTCCATTCACGGCTTGTGCAAATCTTTCTCGGAAAAATCGTTGCTTCAATGGTTATGTGGACGTTTATGACCATCGCTCGGGGTCTTGGCATTTCCCCCACTTAAATATCTTATCAAATCAGCTCTTTTTTTAAAGGGAAATAAACGAAAGCTATAAACTGCAGTGAGATACTACACCCTGTATGTGTACATGAACATGATCAATTTTTATATCAGTGAAATTGGTTGAACCCCGGGAATGAGATAACGCGCGATACCAACCGAAACCGATAAGGGAAAGTTCAAGTTTGTCATCAAAGCTATATTCTGATTTTTTCGGGTGTGGATACCATATAGTTGCCATAAGATTTGGTTAAATGTTAACCTGACAAGTCGGCGGCGATAATACCGAACCGCAATTAACCGAACCAAAAGGCGTGCAATTTTATTTCCTTCTCTCTGCAGGGTCTAGGTTCTTTGACTCTTTTTGTTTGGCCAGTTAGTAAGCAAAAAGTTGGCATTACATCATTACCAAAATAATCTTTTGTTTTTGTATCTGCCATCCCTCAGACATGGTTTTCCAACTCGTTTCATTTGGGTGCCAAGTGTGAGGCAATGACATTGAGGCCAGTGCTTTGTGCACTTGCAAAAAAGAGGTCCTAAAGTTTATGAAAAATTACTTGTAGAACTTGTTTCCAATTTTTAATTAACTGCCTAACAAAGCAATGTTGAAAATCCACAAAGAATATAACAGGAAGTTTCTACGAAAAAAGATTATTAAAAGCTGCTTATAAAAATATTTAAATAATTTATGTTTTAAGGTATTTAAAATATCTCTGGGCTTTCCCAAAATATGTAAAGAATGTTTTTCAATGTAGAAAATGGTTTTAATCCCTTGAAAATACCCAACAAAATCACAAGTTATTTCCCATTGCAGTTTAAATTCCTTACTGCATTTTAATAATTTAACTTTAAGCTTATTTTTATGTAGTATTTTCTCAAAGTGTAACGTTATTGTTATTGTTATTTGTTTGTATTTAAACAGCTGCCAGATTTGGCAAATCATTTGGTTTGTCGATCGATTGCAGTTGGTTATTTTTAAGCAGCTTATAGCCACAGTTTTGAAAATTGGGTCAATTTAATGGAGGGCCGCAACAGTTTGTCAATGAAATCGAAATTTGATACAATTTCAATTGGTCATCGAGGGTGGGGAATGTGTACATATATCTGAATATCTGAGTGTATATCCCTCCTCGCTCCACCCCGATTACTCATAGCCCGCTCGCACACATCCCCATACGCAGTGTTGACCCTCCATGGCTGTGTGTGTGTGTGTGTGCCTGTGTATATTTGTTCCTGCTATAAAACCTGGACAAACAGACTTAGCGCTAGGCGGGGGGAGACGGGCAGGTGAACCCCAACCAGCACAGCCACACATCCTCGATGGCGTTTGGAAGAAGCAGCAGCAGGAAGCGAATGGAACAGCGACGGAGAGGGAAGGAAAGAGCGAAATTGATGTGCCTAAACGTTCGCTTTATTAGAGAAGCATCACCGTAAACCAGATCTCCTCTTCGATTTGTGGCAGCTTCCAGGGAGAGAAAAACTCGAATTTATCTAATAATCATTCATTAAGATTCAATTAAAATAGTATAATTTATTATGTTTAAAATGAAACAATTTCATATTACTTGAAAACTAAATTCAAAATAAAATTTTATATTGATGATTTGAAGAAACTCAGTTCTTCAAAAATTATTAAAATAAAAAGAAATATTTTATACATTTTAAACACGATATGCAAATTCATTATCATAATAATTTCCAAATTAAAATTAAGGCATTAAAAGACATCCAGCTGAAAGCAAACTTTGGCTTCCCTCAAAGTTAAAACCGTTGCTAATTGATTATTTTTAAATATATTTTTTTCCAGTGCATCCTGTAGCTATTGTAGCTTTATTTTTTTCCTTTTCTTTTGTATCTTTTGTTGCGTTTGGTGTCCAAGTTCAAATCGTGCAAAGGAAAGAAAGCAGCGGAAGACGCTGCAGATCACGACCACAGGCAAACCGGCAGAACCGCTTTTTCGAATTTATTTCTTTTTTGTTGGTTTTGCACCGCATATTGCTTATAATATTTTTTTTTTTTTGTTTTTTTTTACATTTTTTTGGTGCCTCCCCGATGCTTTTAACATTTGTTAGCTGTCAGGATATGCAAAGATTGGCGGTAGCGGTAATTGGTTTTATAGGCCATCGGGGCCATGTGTTAATGACGGATTAAGAAGCTCGGACGGACACACGACAAATTGGTCAGCAAGCTCAGCATATTTGTCAACGGGCCACCTAAGTACGCATAATTTCACCTCGTTATTTGTTTCTACCTGTTTGAGTTTCTTTTTTCGATGCGGGTACCGTTAGCTTGACCCGGCGCTCCAGGTGACAGCGGCAAAAAACGATCGAGCCGCGAACTTGTTGGGAGTGTTTTTTATTTGTTTATTTTTTATTTAATGAAAAATCGAGGCCAAGGCGGCAACAGCACTTGCACTGCTACACATACACTAGGCTCTTCGTGCCTGTCGTTTAATATTTTACGCCCCGCACGCCCTACGCATTCAAATGAGAGTAGCGCCCAAAAAAGTTCTTGCCCCGAGAATTAAATTTAAACACGCGGCTATTCCGCACGCGAGCGCGCACCTTGCAAAAGTTGAAACTTAACTGACTTCGTGGGGCTTCGATTTGCCGCCACAATTCGCAAGCAGCTGTTGACGGCGGCCTGCCAACTCCCTATGGGAATGAGTAATAAATTTATCGATAACGATATAATAGGCAACCTGTTGAGCTTTACATTTCCAAGTTTATGCTATTGTTATCGAATTTAATTTTGAAGATCAGTTTTAAAATAATATAAATATTTTCACAGAAAAAGAACAACCCACTTGCATTTGATCGTCTTTAACTGATTCACCAATTTTATTTTCTTTGCTCTTTTATACCTTAAATTCCATAACAATGTGATATTTAGTACTAGAGGTTTTAAAGCCATAACACACAACATTATACTATTTGATTTGATCGCTGATATATGTCTGTGTTCCATGCAATGTTCTTCATTAATCCAGAAATGCGAAAAGTAGTTGTGGAAAAAATACCTGTATTTGAAAGCCGGTGTGAGTATCAGACCAGGCTGAAGCCCTGAGTTTGCTGAATGGCTTGAAGTAGCTTAAACTTGAGGCGCTCCTTGGTTTTGTAGCGCGGCAGGTCCAGTAGGTTGAAACAAGTGTGGGCGACGGGCAGGAAGCGCTCATCGGTCGTGGGCTGAATGGTGAGCTGCGTGCGAATTTAACTGTGATTTCTTTGTATTTTCCGATTTTCTTGTTATACTCACCTTGAGAGCCTTCATGCCCTGGATAGGAATACGATCGCTGCCAGTCAAATAGAGGAGGAAACTCTTCTTTTCCGCCTCGGACAGGTCATGAATGATCTCCCAAAACCATTTGATCTATAGGAAAAAAAATATAACGACATTGCGATAAGCCTTTAAGGTGATTACTCACTGTATCATCGCCCGATGAGTAGCCCTCCTTGTATTCGCAGTTGTCCTCCAGTGCCTGCCAGTCATATTCCTCGTTGCCAACCACCACCGCCATCAGCTCTTCGGGCTGGAAAATGTTAATCACCCTACCGGAGCACACCTTCAAGAAGCCCTTGTGGAAGGCGTTGTAGTGGGGCTCCACCGACTTGTTAAACACAAAGTCCACATACAGGTCCACAAACTCTTGTCTGAAGGGGAAAATTATAGCATATTTTAGTATCAAAATATTTAATATTAATAGAAAAACCTAACCTGTTTTCAAGAGTTACGGCTATATTGCTGCCGTTCGGCTTAAGGCACTTGGTCTCCGACTCGCCAAACACGTCGCGCGATATCTCGAAGGTTAGGTCGAAGACTTCTTTGAAATCATCGCCCTTGTAATCGAGCAGAGACTGCATGGAGTTGGCCTCCGACGGCGACAACTGGCGGAGATCGCTGAGATCGACGGGCTTACTCAACAGCTTCTTGAACAGTGCCAGTGGGAAGGGGAGATTGATGATCGTAAAGTTGTAAATGGCCAGCCCGCAGAGCACGCCGATCAGGAAGTACATGTTCTCCGTCTCAAAGGTGAGATCGGCAAACCAAAGCAGTCGGGATTCCTCAAATTCCTTGAACATTCCGTACTTTGGATCTAGGAGATCCTTTAGAAGCAGCATAAAGAACTCCTTGCGCACTCCACCGGCATCCTCAGCCTCCTCGTCTTTGAACTTGATCTTCAGAGGCTTCTTGAGGTCACTCTGCGTGTAGCGGTGCAACTCTCGGAGGGAATCCTGCACCAGATTCTCTCGCGTTACGTTCAGCACTATAAACTGGGAGACTGGCAAGCCGTAGTTCAGCAGATTGTAAAATGCCTGTGGAGATTGAAAGAGCATAAGCTAACAGACTCAACCAGTAAAGCCTTTAACTCACATTGTTGGCCGCATTGGCCATTGCCGAGTGCATCTGAAGGGCCTGGTCCGCTTGCAGCAGCGCCGTCTTTGCCGCCGGATCGAAGAGGAATGAATAGTTGCAGATATTGAACTCGCCGGTAGTGTCGGCCATTATCCACTTTAAATACTCCTGCTGGACGTCAGCGTAGTCGCCGAGATCCGGCCAGTAGAAGACCTGATAGTTGAGGCGATCCTCACGCCGGTTATTGATCGCGCAGAGCGTTGAGATCAGCTTTAGAATCACCTCCAGCTCAGAGCTGTAGGGCAGCAGCTGCAGAATATAAATGGAAATAGTTATTTACTTCCACAAGTTATATATGATACAAAGACCTACCCTTTGACGTCTCTCGGCTGCGGGATTGACGACAGCCAAGCCCATTTTAAAGCTTATTATGTGGACTACGACGTGCAAAAAGTTTTGCACTAAATGCTCAAAGTACTCCGATGACGTTTGGGCCAGCCACTTCATCAGCACCTTGCGCGGATTCTCCGTCAGTTTGAATATGGCATTGGCAAAGGGCACCTGCAGGGATTTGTAGTGCTTGGAGTTCACAAACTCATGATAGAGCGGCAGCAGGAGGTATACACGCATGCTCTCAACATCGGCGGGTGAGGCCACCATGGAACCAATCAGCTCCTTGGTCACATTGTCCCAGATCTTAAAGAAAGCTGGTCATTAGAAGAAGTATAGGAGATCAAGCCGAGACTGATACGCACCACCTGCTTGATGGCTTCGTTCTCCACATTGCGCAGATTATCAAAGGCCAGTTGAGCCGCCTTGAGATCCAATCCGTGGTTGCGAACGGAACAGGCAAAGTGTCTTTCGTGGTCCAGCAGGAAGGAGGCATTCAGGCAGGCCTGACTCTTAAAGATCAGCTCCATGGTATTGAGCAGATCCAAGTCACTCTGATCATCCTGCTTGAAGCAAGTACATTGCTTGGTGGCCTCCGCTGTTAAAGAGAGAATCTGGGATTTCTTCCTGAAAATAGGCGGAAATCGGCATTTTAATATACAAATTTTTAAACAAATTTACTTGTAATTACTTGTAAATCCTTAGATCCTCGGGCGGCACTTTGTCCACATACAAAGTGGTCGTAACTATGGACTGATCCCCACCGGAGAAGACCTGATGAATGACCACTGAGACCTTCGCATCGCTGGATTGCAGCAGAGCCGATCCACTGGGTGATACCCAGGGACCGATAACCACTTGCGGCAGCATCAAACTCTTGGTGCTTCTCGTTCCCAACTGCCCCGAGCTCCCCAATCCGAAACTGTACACTCTTCCGCGCGATGGAACTAACGCCAGAGTGTGTCTGTTGCCGCAGGCGACTTGAGTAATAGTGCTGCCCATCAGTTCCATCACCATTCTCGGCAGCATCTCATTGGAGCCAAATCCGTGTCCCAATTGGCCATAGGCGCCAGCTCCGCAGGTGAACACACCGCCTTCGTTGGTCAGAAACACTGAAAACTCATCGCCACAGGCCACAAATCGTACGCCCAAAGTGCGCAGTGTCTTCAGCTGTGTGGGATAGGCGCGGTTCTCTTCGTCGTTCAGTCCCAGCTGCCCGCAGTTGTTCCTGCCCCAGCCGAACACAGCACTCGACTTGGAGATGAGGAACGAGTGGTTGCCACCGCAGGCAATGGCCGCAAGCGGAATTCCCAGTAGCGTGGTCAGTCTTACGGGATGATTGCTGTGCGTCAGCTCATTCGGGGTGCTTACGCCCAGCTGGCCGTAGATGTTGGAGCCCCAAGAATACAGTTCGCCACCTGGAAAGAGAACGAAAGGTGCAAATTAGAGGAAGTGTAGTGAGGAAATTATGAAATTATCAAACAAACTATGTATTAAATATCCTTTCTCCTGGAGGAGCCACTGGGCGTTCACCCAACCTCCTAAGGATTACACTTACAGCTTGTCAGAGCCAGGCTGTGATTGTTGCCGCACGCAATCTGCACCACGGTCTTGGACACTAGCGCGCGCACGATCTTCGGCAGCTGAACGATCTCCTGATCGGTGGCATGTCCCAGCTGGCCGCAATCGTTGTCACCCCAGCTTAAAACCTGACCCCAGTCGGACAGGGCCAGTGAGTGGCGGCTGCCGCAGGCAATCTGGATAATCATATAGTCCTGCAGTTCGGGAATAAGCACTGAAAAGAGTCCGCAGACAAGAGTGAGTGTGGATCTGAGCCTCAGTTACAGTGGTGGTGGTGGCGGTGGCGGTGACGATGCGGTGGAGATTGGAGTTAAAGGAAAGACAAGACGATACATGAAGTTTATGTACATACGAAATGGCGACATACGTGGCCTTTTGGTGGGCAGGTCGTGCCCCAGCTGATGGTGGTCATTGCTGCCGCAGGCGTACACTTTGCCGTTGGCGGTCAGGAAGAGAGTGTGCCGGTGTCCACAGGCCACCTGCTGCACGGCGGAGTCCGGCTTCCAGGGGATCTGGCTGGGTGTGAGGATCTGACATAGGAATGGAGTGGGTAACTTAGCCGGCAGAGCCTGTCAGCACTAATGGATAGCCACCTACCTGCTCGTCCTCGATGCCGCCGAGGCCCAGTTGTCCGTGGGTGGTGCTCCCCCAGCAGTATAGCTCCATGCCGGTTGTCATTTCAGCTCCAGCTCCGATGTCTTTGGCCTAATTACTTTCTTGCTGATACACTTCCGACGCTACGAGAATTTTCGAGAAAGTAGCTGTGCTGTTAGCTACATTCTTCGCCCACTTTTGCCCTCTGCGCGCTGTTGTTGTTTTTGCTGTGGTTCCGCTCGCTCGGGATACGGATTCCTTTGCTCATGCCTTTGACGCTGTCACAGACTGTTGTGTCGCTGGGTCTTGCTCCTTGTTTGGGGTTAACAACGCTAGTTGACCGAGATTTACGGTTGCATATCAGTTTTCTATGAAAATAAAATATAAAAAATCAAAAAACCAGCAACAAAAAACCAACAAATAACTGTGAGGCTGCCAATCGATTGTAAAACGCGCCAGAAAGCTAGTCGTAAGTTGACAGCTTTAATCCTGTGCTTTATTAGGGCTGCCTGCCTGCAGGCAAAAAATAAATTAAGAAATTTTATGTAATTAACTGAAATCTATGTATTTATGATTGCCAAAACCGTCGGCACTTGAAGCTCTTTTGCCATAACTTGACAATGCCATGAGGAAATGAGTCTAGAATTTTATATTATCATAAAAACTGTATAAACTTTAAAATGCAATTGCTGAAAATAGCGATATACAATTGATTTACATTTAATTTTAATAATTACTAATTTATTATTTATTACGTATTTATTGTGGAATCCATTTATTGGAATTGAATAAGTAATACAAACAGCTGTTTTTGCCAGGGCACTGCAGCCCTGAATTCCGTATCAGCCGTTTCTACTGGCCGGTCTATGAACCTCTGACCTTTGGCCATTCTGCGAATCGAAAGACTGATCTGCCTCGGTAATAGTTGTAATCAGAGCTATCAAACACTGGATATACCGCGCCAATCCGACGGATTCAAATACCGCCAAAGGCTGCGCCAGCTGTGGAGCTGAACAAAGGAAAAACCGGTTGCCACGGGAACGTGGACAAGGCATTGCGTGTGAAAAGAGCTGGAGCAGCAGCAGTTGGCGGTGGTTCGATTCGATTGATTTTCAGCGATTGTGCCACGCCGACGACATGCAGGAGGCATACGTCAATATTAATTCGATACCCACGCACATCTTCACGTGGGGAAAGTGGATAGAGGAGACGTTGACCGAAAAGGAGGTTGTGATCTGCATAACGGGCAACCCCGGCCTGCCCGGCTTCTATACAGAGTTCGCGGGCACCCTGCAGAGAGAGTTGGGCGACCTTCCCGTCTGGGTGATAGGTGAGTGCTTGCAGGCGATATAAAGAGGCGGTTCTTACAGTGTCTCACATTCCGTACAGGACATGCTGGTCACGATGATCCCCCCGAGGCGAGCATTCGGGAGGTACCCCAGCTCAGCGGCAACGAGGAGCTCTTCAGCTTGGACGGTCAAATTCGGCACAAGATCGCCTTCATCGAGAAGTACGTGCCAAGCGATGTGAAAATTCATTTAATTGGCCACTCCATCGGCGCCTGGATGATCTTGCAGCTGCTGGAGAACGAGCGGATACGGAATAGAGTCCAGAAGTGCTACATGCTCTTCCCCACAGTGGAGCGCATGATGGAGAGTCCCAATGGCTGGGTCTTTACCAAGATAGCCATGCCCCTGTATTCTGTATTTGGCTACATATTCTTCACGCTCTTCACAGCGCTCCCCGTGTGGCTTCGCCTGTTCTTCATTCAGATTTACTTCCTGATATTCTCCATTCCGCGCCATTTCCTGGGCACTGCCCTAAAGTATTCTAAGCCCTCGGTGGCGGAGAAGGTGGTCTTCCTCGCCGATGATGAGATGGCTCGCGTTCGTGGGATCCAACGCGAGATTGTGGAACAGAATCTTGATTTGCTGAAGTTCTACTATGGCACCACCGACGGCTGGGTGCCCGTCTCCTACTACGAGCAGCTCAAAAAGGATTATCCCAAGGTGGACGCCCAGCTGGATACACAAAAGATTGCGCACGCCTTCGTTCTGCGGCATTCCCAGCCCATGGCGGCCATCGTGAGGGACATGATCCAGATGCATCGGCGTGGATGAGAACTAATATAGCCCTAGCCAATTATGTAGCCCGATTGAGCTTAAGTTTGATGGAGAAGCTGCTCATTATTTATTCCATGGCTAATATAATTCATTTGACTCTGAAGTCAATCAAGTTCTTTGATGTCCAGATTATATTTCGATTATAGAACCAAATTAATATTCGTTTAGAAAACGACTTTCAAGTGGAACATACACACGTTCGATTTTTGGACAAGAAAACCCTGCACGCCCCTTAGCAATTTCCCATCCACCAAGCACTTGTTTTATATTTTTATTATCTTTTTGCATCTCTTGAAGGAAACTCTAAATATAGTCAAAAGTGTTTTACTCGGCTTGTTCTTGTGTTTAGTTTTCTGGCGTTCCCGATCGACTGCGCGATCCAGATTTGGACCGGCTGCCAGAGCGGGATCTTGAACGCGAACCGGATTTGGAGCGGGATCTGGAGCGAGAGGCCGACCTGGAGCGGGATCCAGACTTTGAGCGGGAACGGGAACGGGATCGGGAGCCCGACTTGGAGCGAGAACGGGAGCGGGAGCCCGACTTGGAGCGAGAGCGCGGACGGGAGCCCGATTTGGAGCGGGATCGCGGACGGGAACCAGATCTATCGGATTCCCCTTCAGATTCGATGCGGTTCTTGACACGCTTGCGTTTGGCTGCCCCATCGCTGTCGCTGCCAGAGCCGGATCCACTCCTGCTCCTACTGCGTTTTCGACTAGCGGCACGATCACTTCCACTGCCGGAGCCGCTGCGACTTCTACTTCCGCTACGACTGCGACTTCTACTCCGACTTCGGCTGCGCTTGCTCTCCGATTCCGATTCACTGGTCGAGATCGTCTCCTTGGATACGATTTTGAGGCGCTGCTTGGCGGACAGCTTCTCCTTGGACTCCTTGACCGCCTTGGGTTTCTTGCCCTTCTTCTTGCCAGACTTTCCGCTGCCTCGGGCGGTCTCCTCCTCGCTGTCACTCTCGTACTTCTCTGTCTTGCGCTTCCGTCCACCGCCGCTGCCCTTCTTGCGCTCTCCCGCCTTGCTCTTCTTCTTTGCGGGACGCTCGCCCTCTCGTGGCCTTTCGTTGTCGCTGTCACTGCCGGAGATGTAGTCATCCTTGCGCTGTCGTCCGCCACCTTTTTTGCGTTCCTTTTCCGGAGCATCGGCTATGATGAGCATTGCCTTGGTCTTCTCCACATACTCCTGCCGCTTGGCCAGCAACTGATCCCTGGATGTCTTGGCCTCCTCCTCGCGTCGCTTGCGCTGCTCGGCCACCTTGAGCTTAAATGCCTCGCGCTCTTCCTCCTGCTTGCGACGCAGCGAGCGTTCCTCCTCGTCGATGCGCCGGGCACGACCCACATGGTACTGGGCCTGCGAGAGAAGATCCTGGCAGGTGTTGGCCTCAATGCCGGCTACCTCGATGTTGAAGCGGTTCTTGTCGCCGTGAACGGAGAGGTATTGGAAGTATCTGTGGGATAAAGATTTAAAATAATTTAAAAAATATTCAAATTGTTATCTATAAAGAGGTTTTTCTTTATCGCTTAGTGGTCAATCTAATCTGGTCTAGATATTGAAGATTCATGCAGATTATTCCAGTATTAATCAGCCATTTGATAAGATTTCATGATCATGAACTCATTTTTCAAGGATTACCTGTACTTTAAACTTCAACGCAATTTTTTTTAAGTTATCTTAACAAAAATCTAACGAAGATTAGGCTTTCCAATCAAACCCAATAAAAGAAACATGAAAATATGGGGAATTTGGGAGTAATGGGGCCTTAATTAAATGAAGTTTCTTTCCAACAGTTAGTTATTTTTGGGATTCACGGTCCAACTTACTTTTGAGCCAGCTCCAATTCGTGAACCGCCTGCAGCACAATTTCTAGCGTGGACTTCTCATCCTTCAGTATGGCCATGGCTAAGCGGGAGAGCACAACGGCTATGTTGAAGAGCAAAACCGTGTCCTGGGGAGCCACGCGACGTGCCTTCAGTAGCACCGCCTTGGCCTCCACCAGCTTGTTGGCTCGCAGATATGCTCTCGCCAGATATTGCATCACCTCGACATTGTTGTGCTTGTAGAACTTCTTCATGCAATTCTCGTACATCTGAATGGCACTGATGTACTGTTTCTGCTCCACGTAAACGTGGGCAATGTTCAGCCATACGTCGCAAAAGTCAGCGGTGGCCTCACGTACTTGGGCGAAGATGTCGCGCGCCTCGATCACGCATCCCTTGTGGGCCAGAACAGCGCCAATGCCATTGGTCGCCCATATGTTACGCGGATCATTGCGCAGAACCTGCAGGTGGAGGAGAATTGTTAATAAAAACTTTTTAAATCCCGAATAGGCACCTTTCTTACCTGTTTAAAAATGGCCAAAGCCTTCTCCTGGTGCTTCCTCTCCTTCTCTTTGTCCCTGCTGGGCTGGTGCAGCGTTTGCAGCGAAAAGTTGCCCAGAGCAATCAGTGAATAAGCGTCCGTCGACGTGGCCGGGTTCTTGAGGATAGTCTCAAAGTTCTTCTGCCCCAAAGCGAACTGCATCTTGGCCAAATGAAGGTTGCCCAACAGAGACCTGGCATCCGGATTGTCGTTGTTTATATTTAAAGCATCCTTGAAGAAATCGGAGGCCACAAAAATCAGACCCTTGTCCCTGGCCATGCAGCCCAGCCGCAAATAGCAGTCTATGTAATTGGGATGCTCCTTGAGGATCTCCTTGTACAGCTTGTCGGCCACATCGTAGCTGCTCATGGCCTCGTTGAGTCTGGCCAGGTTGTACTTCATGGTGACCTGAATGGACTCATAGTACTTGACATCCTTGTCCATCTCTGAGGTGGCGTGCTGCAGGGCCGACTCAAGCGTGTCCTTGGCCATCTTCAGATTGCCCAAGCGGTAGTGCAGCGAGGCCACATTGTTCTGGATCTCAGCGGGTATCTCATACTTGGCCTTGTCCCGCAAAATACTCGAGGCGGTGCCATAGGCATTCAGCGAGGCCTGCAGATCGTTTTGCTCAAGAATCTGGGCCAGCTCTATCCAGGCCTCAATGTCCTCGGGAAACTGTTCGGTCACTTTTTTGAGATGAGTCTTGGCCATGTCGCGCTTGGTCTGCGAGTTGGAGTGAGCGTACAGCGAACCGAGGATCTTCATGGTCTCGTAGTTGCCCGGCTGGATCTTCAGCACCTTCTCAAAGCACTGAGCGGCCTGAAATAAAGTAATTGAATCATTAAAAGTGTTCTTTGAGGATTTTTATAAAGACTTACGTTCTCCGTGTCCCCGCGATAGATGTACATCTGTCCCAGGCCATAGTGTGGCAGCACAAAGTTAGCTGGAGCTATCTGGGTGGACTGGTAGTAGTACTGGAAGGCCTGATCGTAGTCGCTTTGGGCGTGGAAGCTCCTGGCCAGCTGGTAGCAGCTTTCCGCTCGCATCGCCTCGTTCTCGGTATTGTGGAAGGCGTGCAAGGCCAGGTGGTGAACCTTCTGGTAGTCTTTCTTGAAGAAAAAGTGGTTTGCCAGATGATTGAGCACCATGGGATTGGCATTGTCGATGGTATAGGCCTTGGACAGCATTTGGACGCCGAGTTTATTGGACTCCGGTTCCAGTTGATTGAGCTTAAGCACGGCAAGGCCAATCAGCGCGCCGACACACTGTTGATCCAGCTGGAGAGCGCGCTCAAAAGCGAGCTTGGCCTTCTCGGGATTGCCCATCTTGAGGAAGCAGTGGGCCATGCCAATGCGGACATTTGCCGGGCAATTGGGATTCGTTCTTAGGGCTTTTTTGTAAAATGCCATCGCTCCGCGATAGTCCTTGCGATTGAAGGCTATGCAAGCCTTGCCCAGCAGCGAGGGGATGTTCGAAGGCGACTGGTTGAGCACAAAGTTGAACTGTGCGTCCGCCTGATCCATCTTGTCGCCCTCCAGCAGACAGAAGTAGGCCCTGCCCAGCAGATGGCTCTGGTCGTACATGATGATCTTGTCGGCGCTGGTGTACAGGTTGGTGGCCTTCATGAACAGCTCGCGTTTCTTGTCCTTGGACTTCTCGCGATACGCCTCCTGCACATAGTGGGCGGCCAGCATGTCCAGGGCGCGCATGAGATCCTTGTCCGAGTCGCGATAGTCCTTGGTGGCGTCATCGCTGCGTGACTCCTCCAGCAACGTGACAAAGTCCTCCGTCTTCTTTTGCTTGTAGTAGGCAAGCTGAAAAAGCGGCAGACATGTTGAGCAAGTCTCTCACCCGCGCTGCACCTCCTCCTCCTCTCCATCTACTTACCGACACATTGACCCACACGTGCAGCGGGGCACGCTCCTGCTTGAGGATGCTCAACACCTCCGGACAGTCAGGCAGTTGATCCGGATCCACCTCGATCACCTAAAAGCGATGCGGAAGCGTATGGAACTCGCATTGCGAAATCTTGAAAATCACTTAAAACTTACCTCATCGGTGTCCTGCAAAGGTATTTCAATGCAGTTGGACATGGTTGCAGCGGGTTTGGCTACGAAGCCAATAAATTGGGCCGCAGAAAACGGGAAATGCGAACAAATGTGCAAAATTAAGCGAAAGTAAAAAACAAAAACTATTTTCTTTCCATTCCGGTACGCTTGCTAGCGATGGCACAACGGTCGATAAATTCTAGAGGTGAGCCCGGCCCAATGATCGCGTGCTCTACATATTTGAATTTATTATTATTTTCAATCTTTAATTTAAATATTAATTTTTTACGACGATGTTATAGAAACGCTTTATAAATGTAGAGGAAAAAGTAAATAAAACAAGAAAGGACTAGCCATTTTAGCTAGCTGGAATCCATGCCACATCGCAGAAGCAAATCCGTAGTCAGGCAACACTGGTCGTCGAGAAAAAATGATAGATAGAAAATGGTGTTGACAAAACCGCCCGAAAGATAGTGAAATTCGGTTTAATTTTAAAATTAGAACACGATTCGTGATTGGGAGATGTGCTAGCCGATAAGATAAGATGCTGGCCCTGGGCAGAACGGGCTCCTTGGCCGCCGCTGTCTCCTTCGCCTCGGCCGTTTCCTCCGCCTCCGCCGCCGCCCTTGCCCTGCGCCTTGCCACATCAACAATAACAAACGTACACAAACAAAGGCGAACAGATGTTTCGCACCAGTTACGTAATGTTCGAGAATTGGCGCAAAATTCAATGCCGCTGCGACTAGGCAGTGCGGCGCCGGCAGCTGTGGGCATAGGAGCACGTGAATCAGCACATCAGCAGCAACAAACCCGCAGGCACTTCCACCATTCGGCTGTCAGCGATTCGAGATACTCCGCCAGCACCATTATGACGTCCTACTGCAAGGAGCTGATCCTTAACGACTATGACATTGTGGGCTTCGACCTGGACGGCACTCTGTTGCGCTACAATCTGCGCGAGATGTCAGCCTTGATATATCGGGTGCTCAAGCAGTTCCTGGTGGAGCAGAAGGGCTATGCGAAGGAGCTGCTTGACCTGCCGCTAGATGTGGACTTTCTACAGAAGGGTTTGTTCCTAGATGGGCCGCGCGGCAACGTCCTAAAGCTGAGCAATGAGGCAGTAATCCTGCGGGCGGCTCACGGTACTCGGCTGCTGAGCGACGAGGAAATCCTGGAGATCTACGGGCCAGAGCGCAAGTGGGACGTCACCAGTGCCTTTCACAAGGATCCCCTGTCCACGTGGAACGGCACTGCCTCAACGCAAATGCGCTCCTTGCTGGACTACTTCGATATGCCCAGTGCGTTGGTCTTTGCACAAGCCGTGGATCAGGTGGACAGGGAGAGGAAACCATCGCCCGGGGAGGAATACCAAGTCTGGCAGGATGTACAGGCCGGTTTGATGAACATCTACAGCCGGGAGCACTTTGCAAACGATAAGAGCTCGTACTTCAAGAGCATGCGCGCAGAGCCCGAGAGATACATTCTTCGAACGGACGACAGAGTGCTGAAGTGGCTGGCGGAGCTGCGGCAAGCGGGCAAGAAGCTGTTTCTGCTCACCGGCTCCAATGTGGACTTTGCCAATCTAACAGCCACGCAGGCTCTGGGCAAGGATTGGAGACAGCACTTTGATTTCGTGGTGACATACGCCAAGAAGCCGGGCTTCTTCACCAGCCAGCGGCCCTTTATGCAAGTGGATGTGCAGGCTCTGGAGGAACTGCCCACAGAGGCGGCGGAAATAAAGGCGGGCGAGGTCTACTCCCAAGGCAACTGGCATCAGTTGCACGCATCGATGGCCAGGCTGCTCAACAAGGAGCCGGCTAAAGCGAAAGCTCTGTACTTTGGCGATAACATCGTGCAGGATGTTTATACACCGGTCAAACATCGCGACTTCGACGCCGTGGCTATTGCCGAGGAGTTGCTTCTGGGCGACGGTAAGTATCCGTATGCCGCCGAGCTGGACTCCCAGCAATGGGGCTCGTACTTCGCCCTGGGCTGCACGCCGACCCTGTGGTCCAGCTTCATTACCAACTATGCCCAGTTGTGTGTGCCCTCGGTGGAGCAGGTGGCGCAAACATCGCCGCGGAAGAGAATCATTTGCACCAATCCGTACGGCTTTAGTCCACGGCTGCCCAAGGAGCTGGAGGCGTTGCATCTGAACAGCTGCAATGGGTAATAACGGCGGAGGCCAGAGGCTATCTATCATCTTCCTGGAGACAATAAACGACCTGCGAACCCGTGGCAAGGTTAATCCGATAATGCTTCTCTCAGCTGGAAAACGTATACAAAATTTTTGCGTACAAACAAATTGTATTTAACAATAGCAATAAACAGCGCGATTTCCTGAATTCAATTGGCATCTAAAGTGCAGGTCATAGCAGTAAGGCATTGAGATTACAAATAACTAAATATTATAAATTTTAAATTGAAATTTAACGATTTATCACAGCACTTTGTTTCAGGATTTCAAATATTATTGAAGATGTTCTGTTAAAAGTTATTTTATGGACAGTATGGCTTCGGCTTTCTTTCTTATACTCACAAAAATGGAAAGTTACATATTATTAAATTCAGTATATATATTTTTATCATTATTCTTACTTCAGAATTTTAAATGTCTTATCGTCTGGCAGTTTATTACCTTGCGGCCTTATGCCAAAGTCCGAAGTAACACTCGATAAATATTGTCGCACAAGTTAAGGAATTATGGATTTAGTTTCAGCTAAAAGATGGCTGTTGTTTAAAAATTAACACAGATTTTTAATGAATTATTTTTTAGAGAAATATTTCAATTAAGCATTAGTTCAATTTATTATCTGTATTAACTAGCTTTTGATAGCTGAAAGTGTTAATAATAAACTAGAACAATTTCAATTTATATTTGTCTATAAAATATGTGAACTTTTTCTATGTCCCTTTCTGTTTGTCAAGTTTTTGTTTATAGTTTAGATTCTTATTTAATGATTGCCCTATGTATTTGTTTTAAAGGTTTTAACGTGCGTAACGGACTGTACTCCTAACACGCTAATTTCATTCACATGTTAAACAAAATATTGCCTTGTACAAACTGAAATGAAAAGCAAATAAAAAGGGTTGTGCATCATCAGAGTTATTTAATAAATAAAGTGCAATGGGCCTGACGTAATTTGAGCAAATTTCACTTTGCCAATTAAGACACTTAGATGTCAGTTCAAATAAGTTATCCACTTTTCCAGTTCCACTTAAAACGCAGTAAACCTAAACGTTACCAATTGGCTTTAATTGAGTAGACTTTGTGACTTGGGTTCGATGTGCATCATATACATAAGTACTTGGAAATACTACGCCATCAGAAAATGGAATATTACTATGCAACTATACACTTAAAAGAGAGACTGGATTCAATAAATAGGATACCATGAGTGGGGGCTTAGTGCAGGCGCTCTACGGCCAGGGCAATGCCCATGCCACCGCCAATGCACAGGGAGGCGATACCCTTCCTTCCACCAGTACGCTCCAGAGCGTACAAAAGCGTGACCAGGACACGGGCGCCTGAAGCACCTATGGGATGTCCCAAGGCAATGGCACCGCCATTAACATTGACTTTGCTGGCGTCCAGCTTGAGGTCATGCAGCACAGCCAGAGATTGGGCGGCGAAGGCTTCGTTGAGCTCGTAAAGATCTACTTCCTCACGTTTCCAGCCTATTTTGGTGAGCTAGAAGAAGGAGAAACTGAGTAATCTGTAGAACGTTGAGGTTCTCGGTTAAATACCAAAGCTTCAACAGCTGTGACTGGTCCTAGGCCCATCACCTTCGGTTCAATGCCACTCTGCGTCCAGCCCACGATCTTAGCCAGTGGCTTCAAACCCAGCTTGGTCACCTCTTCGCCCGACGCGAGCAGTACAGCGGCAGCGGAATCGTTCACACCGGAGGCATTTCCAGCGGTTATGGAACCGCTCTAAACAAATAAGAGAGAAAGTTTCATTCGTTTCTTTTTAAATTATCAAACTAATCGTCCAACTCACATCTTTAAAGGCCGCACGCAGCTTCTGGATGCCCTCGATGGTGCTGCCTGCCTTTATGTACTCATCCTTGTTGAATATCTGCGTGCCCTTGCGATCCTTGATCTCCACGGGCACAATCTCCTTATCAAAGTAGCCATTTTTCTGGGCCTCCTCTGCCCGATTTTGTGACTGCACCGCATAGGTATCCTGAGCCTCCCGACTAATCTTGTACTGCTCCGCCAGATTCTCGGCAGTGATGCCCATGTGTATGTTCTCCATGGCGTCGGTGAGGCCGTCGTGGATCATGGTGTCTACCAGTGTACCGGGGCCCATTTTAACGCCCTGCCGCAGGTGAATGACATGTGGAGCCAGGGACATGCTCTCCTGCCCGCCCGCAACTACGATCTTGGCATCGCCGGAGCGGATGGCCTGATAGCCCAGGGCAACAGTTCTGGAAAATAATAGATCCGTAATTAGAAAAATTCCATGTGTTATATACTTTTGATGAATAACGCACTTCAAGCCCGATCCACAGAGCATATTGATGCCATAGGCCGGCACCTGGATAGGCAGACCCGCTTTGAGTGAAGCCTGCCGTGCTGGATTCTGACCCTGGCCCGCACTTAGCGCCTGGCGAAGATTTACATAACAAAGAAAATGTTAAGAATGCCAGGAGCCCACGAGTAGATATGCAAATATTTCGACAATACCTGGCCGAGAATAACCTCGCTGACCTGCTGGCCCTCCACATTGGCCCTGCGGAGCACCTCCTGGATCACCACGCTGCCTAGATCGGAGGCCTTCAGTTTAGAAAGCGTTCCATTAAAGCTACCTGTTGATTTCGATTCGGGTAAACAGAAAGAGAAAGTTACCAATTGGATATTGGATATCAAACACACACGCCCAGCTCGGCGGCTGCTGGCTCCTCATCACATCACCTATGGGGGTACGGGCTGCGGACACGATGTACACGTCAGACATGCTGGATGGGCGAGGGACAGGTGGTGCAGTGTTAATGCCTTAGCTAATTGGCAGCAAATAAATTCTAATTTTCGAAATTGCTATTGGGGGTCGCAGAGTGGCCACATACTTTTTCTGCTTTCCACACCGGAAATTTTAAGTTTCAGTATAAATACTAACAAGGAGCAAGTTGGAAATATTACAAATACGGTTTCTTGTGGGATACACTATTGCTGTTCTTTATTTTCGACTATTCGAGTAATGGATTTCTAATAGTTAACAATATTATAAATTGGTAAAAGCTAATTTTAAGCGGACTTTCATTTCCAGCACTATTTTATTGGTATATACCACAACATAATCGGTATATTTGTTGATATACTTGAACGCCGGATAGTATTTCTAAACAGTCCAGCCGCGGTCACACTGCAGTACACAGAAAATTTACAGAAATTAAGGAAAAAATTAGGGAATTCAACGCACAAAACGCGATTAAAAGAGCTCCAAACACAAGGCGCTATAATCAGGCGTCCCCGAGGACCAAAAGGGCACTGGAAACGAGTCCGGAAGAACAAGGATAACTCGGACAAACGGCCGCCGCAAGAGCAACAGCCCTCCGCTGTCGCCGCCGCCCAAAAAGAACCGACGACTGCCAGCAGACCAGCACCCCCTGCAGTACCACCCCGCCGCCACCGCACAATCTCCAATCTCGCACAAAGCACTCCACTCCTACCGTAGAGTCCACTACAGTCCGGGACACCAACTAAAAACTAAACACACACCATGCAGGCGATCAAATGCGTTGTTGTGGGCGACGGAGCCGTGGGAAAGACGTGCCTGCTGATCAGCTATACGACCAATGCCTTTCCCGGGGAATATATCCCCACCGTTTTTGACAACTACTCCGCCAACGTGATGGTGGACGCGAAGCCTATTAATCTGGGACTATGGGATACCGCTGGACAGGAGGACTACGACCGTCTCCGACCGCTGTCGTATCCGCAGACCGATGTCTTCCTCATCTGCTTTTCGCTGGTAAATCCGGCCTCGTTCGAGAACGTGCGGGCCAAATGGTATCCGGAGGTGCGTCACCACTGCCCCAGCACGCCCATCATCCTGGTGGGTACCAAGCTGGATTTGCGCGACGACAAGAACACGATTGAGAAGCTGCGCGACAAGAAGCTGGCGCCGATCACTTACCCGCAGGGCCTGGCCATGGCCAAGGAGATCGGTGCGGTCAAGTATCTGGAGTGCTCGGCGCTAACGCAAAAGGGCCTGAAGACGGTGTTTGATGAGGCCATCCGGTCGGTCCTGTGCCCGGTCCTGCAGCCCAAGTCCAAGCGCAAGTGCGCCCTGCTCTAAAAGAGATCGAGCGATCGATAGGAACAGAAAGAGAGAGAGAGAGAGAAGGAGATCCTCCCGCTGGATTCTATTTAAACGTAATATTATTAACGATAAACAATTATGTAACCTAAGCGTTGGCCAGACAATCTGCGATCTGGCTAAACCGTAGTTTCTTTGTTACACTTCTTTGCCACTAATTTGTGAGAGAGATCCCTGCTGGGATCCCCCGCAAAACCATTTCATCCTCTTTGCTTTTGTTTCCGTTTCCAGTCCCAAGTTCGTTTCGTGTGTGTTCTATAATTCATAATCCATAATTCTGTTTCCCTGTGTGCATTAATTTGAACTAAAAGTTGTCGCGAGATGTTTCTAGATAAAAGGAAAATATGGAGAACCCAATGGGAGATCCGTAAACTGTAAACTCTAACTGTACTTTGTATTATTTAATAACTTTTTGTAATTAAAATTAATGTTGTAAAACTGAGGTAAAACCAAAAGAAAAACAAATGAAAAACCTAAAAAAAAAAAGGACGAGAGCGTAAGGAGAGAAGAATTAGCCGCATAAAAAGAGCATAAAGCATAGATGTCGCCTGTTGATTGGTAGGTCCTCTAGCTGGGGATCCAGGATATTGATATAGATGATATTGAGAGTCAGTAAAGTAAACGTTCCATTGCAATTACACTTACATTATTACATACTTGAATTTAGATGTTGTTGGATGTGTAACAACTTTTTAAACACTTTTGCTAGATCCAGGAACTATCAATATATATATACATATATTCTATATACAAGTATGTATAAGATGAAAAGTCCTTCGTATACTATGTACTGAAAATTAAAGGCATCAAACTGAGAAACACTTTGAATACTTTGTATTTAAGAAAACAAACAGAAAACAGATATTCAAGAAATAAAAATCAACAGCAACAAAAAACAGAACGAAACCAAGATAATTATATAAATGTGTCTATTTCAATGGAAATCAATAAAGCATACAAAAAAAAGAGTTTTTATTCGTTTTTTTATTATAAAAATAGAAGTCATTAGTTATTTATTAGTTACTAACTTATGTAGATTGCTTTGCTAGAAAATAATGGAGTATATTATTTTCTTAAAACATATTATTTTCTTTAAATATTTAAGTAAGTAGATATTTTCTAACCAGTTTTGTTGCTTTTGGCCAAAAACTGATTAATGATCTATAGTTATTATAAAAATAGTTAGAGATTTGGTCATTATGGAAATATGATTGGAAAGAGCATATAAACTAGTTTCGCTTAGAGGCGTTCTCAGAGATCGGAGTATCTCGAGATGTTCTCTTTTCTATTCCAAGATCTGCACAAATTAACCCACACTCTCACACAATTTATGTACGCCTTTTGAATATATCAGTCATCTGTCTGTCAATGACTGCAATCTCTTACGAGTGCCCACTGTACACACAAAAGAGGGGGGACATCAGAATTATCATCAGCCGAAAAAACGAATTATTTGCTTATCTCGGCGAAAGTCGAGAGCCTAAAATAATCAAAATCAGCTTAAAACAAAGTAACCCGATTGCTGTATTCCCTCTCTTGTTCTAATACACTTGGAAAAATGTTCTAATTTTATGGGTATAAATGGCATTGTAAGAGATATATCTTTACTAACTTTCTATACATAAAATATATTTGAAAATTTTCAAAAACTGCAGCTAGTTGCTAAGAGAAGGTTTCAAATATTTTTACAGTGCCTCTTGCCTTTTTATTTTTAGTAAAAATTGAACTTTCTGAACCTTTAGATCAGGTTTTATTTACAATTTTGTTTCCAGTGCACTCTCTCAGATTGCTCACACATATGGTCATGGAAATGTTCTCGCAGCTGGAAGTGAATCGAGGCAACAGCGAAAATCATTTATGTTTATGTATGTATGTTACACAGGCAAATGTGGTGGCGTATCTGTGGCGAGGACCGGGAAAAATGGGGGCAGGGGTCATAAGAGTGTGTTTGTGCGTCCGTTCCAGTGACGTGGCCATCGATGCTCCACAAGAGCTGACGTGGACGCCTTTCAATTAAACATATCACATCAAACATATCAAATCAATTAGTCTGGATCCTCGCATTCATGTCAGTTATAATGTACTCTCAATCTTATCGTCTAGGGAAGTTTTACAAGATATTTGGCATTCGAGATGGGAGATTCTTACATACAGATGTAGGATCATTATTAATCTCTAGGTTCTAGAACTCGTCGTGGCGGGCTAGGGCCTCACCGAAATCGGTGGCCTGAGAGCCCACGAAGACATCGTATTTGTCCAAAATTTCCGCCTTGGTCAGCTGCTCATCATGATCGACATCAGCCTCAAAGATCAGATGCCTGGCCTCGCTCTCGGAGTGATCAAAGTCCTGAGGCGTGATCCAAAGCTTCACCTCCTCCTCATTCATATAGCCATCGTTGTCAATGTCGCGATGCAGCGAGAAGGTCTCACGCTCACTGGCCACCCACTCGGGCTCTACCTCATCCTCTCCGGCGGATCGGAACATGTCGCCAATGTACTCATCCACCGAGATCTTGCCATCCTTGTCCTTGTCCAGATCAGTGAAGGTCTCGTGCAGCACCAGATCTTTCATTGAGGGATGGTCTTCGGGATGCAGGAAGGCAGTGAACTCCTCCTTGGTTAGGCAATCATCCGAGTCCGAGTCTGCCACCGACCAGCGATAACGATCGCGTTTTAGGATGTTCTTGTAGCTGATGCCTTTAAAAGGAGGGAAAATAAAGCAATTAAATGAAAGATTAAGAAATTCCGGTGGGGATTAATTTATAAAATTATTAAAAACTGTAACTAAGGAGCTCTGGATTTTCTAAAACCCCGTTTCCCTTGAGGAAATCCGCCCAGTACCCACCATTATCCTCCTGTTCCTGTTCTTCGGGGCTCAAATTATCCAAGAAACCGTAAACGGACTTCTGGTAAGTCTCCCAATTGATGGTCTTGTTGTTGTCCAGATTGTGACGATTCCACACGCGATTCACATCCTCCTCTATGTACCGCCGCTGGGTGTAGGCGATCCAATTCTTGAGCTCCGACAGATTGATAAGTCCATCTTTATTCTCGTCGATGCGGTCCACAATCAGGCTCAACCTACGCCTACTTTCCTCGGGAGTAAGGCTGTCGAACTTCTTGGACTCATCGGGGCCCAGGAAGGCCTCGTGGTCGAACTGGGGATTGTGCTCGCCGCCGTCGAAGTGCTTGTTGAGCAGCGAATCGTGTTCGAAGGGATTGTGGATTAAATCTTCCGGAATGCTGGAGGCGATTGCCGCGCCGGCGATGGCCACAACAAGTAGCAGCATCATCCGCGTTTTGTTATTCGACATCTCGGAATCTTTAATCCGTCCGGTTCGAGGCAAAAAATGAGACTGGAGACTGCCAGAGATTGACGAGATTCACTTGGGCAACGACTGCGGCACGAGAGAAACAATAATAGCTCGGGTGAATTGTAGGGTTGTCAGATATTAAAAAAATATGTAATATTAAATATATCTGTTTATTTTAGTTTTTTGGTACTAATAATTGTTTACTTAAAACTTGTTTTAGAACTCCTTTAAATTAAATTAAATGTTTTTAGCAATTTAATAATTTTTAACTGTGCTCGATGAGAAAAGTATATCATTTTATCGATATACATATATATATTTTTTTTATTTAGATAAATAAAATAGTTTTAAAAATGTAATATAAATATTTGCTCTGTTTGGTTATGTAAAATTGGTATATTATTGGAAAATAAAGCTCCGTTTTATATGCTCCTAATAATAAAATAATTTTTCCATTAAAGCACCATAGGTTTTCAAAGATTACAATATATTAATATTTTGTTTTTAAAAATTTACATTAATTAATTAAAGTTCCAATTAGAAAACCTAAGTTTAAGGCATCCCTAAGAATTGTAATTTGATAATTATTTGGTTTTATATTCCCCAATGTATTTTTATAATAATCTTGAAGAATTATATTTAATATTAATATTATAATATTGTTGTAAAGATTAGTTTTATTATCATTTGACTTAAATGCCTCTGTACACTGATAAGCCTGGTATTTGTTATTTAATCAACAATTAACCAACAATTATTTGATTTTCAATTGCATTTATTAAACGTCCCTTTCATAAAGCTAAAATTAAATAAATATGTGAAAGTGTGTTTAGATTTTAAGCGTCGGACTAACTAAAAGATATATATATATATATATTATTTATCTCTATTTACAACAGTTGTACGTGCAGGGAGGAATCGGGGATCAGGGACCAAGAGGGGACTTGTTAATTATAAATTATTTCGGCTTTTCGGCTCCGTCGTGACCCAGCGAACTGAAGTCGCCTGTGTTGCAGGATATGCTGGGAATATCAAAGTTGGAGAAACCCCGATAGTTGGCCACCTCGGGCTTCAGCGGAGATGGCAGCAGGACTGCTGTGCCCGGCACTTCGCTGTCTATCAAGCTATCCGTGGTGCTGTCCAGCAGACTAGGGGTCTCCGGGAGTGTCGGAGGCTTTTGGGCAACGGGGCTGTTCTTCTGAACTAAGGGATCAAATTCGTCGAGATTCAGCTTGGACTCGTCCGCAGTGCTATTCTCTCCACTCTGATCCGACAAGTCAAAGTCGTAGTTGATGTTGGTCAGGCCGCCTTGGAACTCGGAGCCCAGCATCAGGACATTTGCGTCGTGGCCTTCTGTCGCTGGCTCATCCAACAGGGACACGGCATCAAAGGCGGCATAATTAAACATTGGTGAAGCAAAAAGGTTATCGGCTGGCTGTAGACTCTGCTGCAGCGGCGACAGGCGGCCCACGGAACCAATGCTGGTGTCCTTCAGGGATAATCCAGAATCCTCCGGAGCTATTAAGGGCTTTGACAAGCTATTAGCCGCTGTCAGAGATTGGGAGGTCAATGAACCGCCGCCACTCAGCACATTGGCTTGATAATGCCCCGCCTCGTTGTCGCTGAGGAGATGTGCTCGGGCTTGTCCGATGAGAAAGGCGGGCGTTTTGATGGGCAGCAGGTTAAGCGGCGCTTTGGCTATCACCGTGTCCACCCGTTCGGTCACCTCTCTTTGGAACTCGATTAGCTCCTTCTCGAACGAAGCGATGCCAGAGCTTATTAAGGCGTTTCTCCTCTGCAGCCCCTCCATGCGCTTCATGTTCTCCGATATTAAATGCAAGCTTTCGCAGGCTAGCAGAGCGCTTTCCCACGGCGTGCTGTAAGGTTGCTGGCCGGACATCAACGCCCCGAACTCCTCACTGCTGATGCCCAGACTCTCGCCATTCAGATTCTCGATGAAGGCAATGGCCGAGCAGAGATTGGTGAAATAGTAGCCGCCCTCGCCGCTCATTACCCGCGAGGCGTTCGTAAAGCGCGTCACGAAATTGATGTTGCTGTGCAGGCGAACGGGATTGGCCTTAAGCACCACAAAGATCAACGCGGGCAGAAAGTCATCAGCACTGGCCGGGCCTCCCGTTGCCCGCTTCAGCAGCTCGAAGATGTGCCGGCAGCAGCGAACAGTGCACTGGAGCTTCTCTTGGGGAGAGTAATACGAATCGATGCCGACCAGCTCCGAAATGGCATTATACACCAGATCCCTGGCCTCCGCATTGACCTCGTCGATGCTGCAGTCCAGATGCTTGGCGGTGATCCAGCTCAGCTGGCGTATGCGCTTCTGAACCTTCACATCGCTGTCCTCATCCTCGGTGAAATACGGACTGAAGAGGAATCTGCAAAATAATGTGTATCCCCGCCTTAGAGATAAACGAGCATACTTGTGGCAGTGATATCTGCCTTTGGGATGACTCACTTGTGGTTCTGTGTCATCACCACTTTCTCAAAGAAGTCGATGGCACTATCGCGATCCTCGTTGGTGGCAATCTCAAAGCTGGGATCGTTGTGCACGATGTCTGAGACCTTGGTGTAGGCATTTTGCACCGCATCCGACAGCTCGTCCACGTTCTTGGCACTGTTACCGTTGATATACTTGCGTATTTCGCTATCCAAACGCTGGATCTCCAGTTTAAGCTTGCGTTTCCCATCGTCGGGAATGCGGAGCTGACGCAGCTGCAGCAGAAACTGACCCTCTGTGGGATCAGGCACATGGCTGCGTTGCTGGGTGACTGTGGATGCGGTGGATAAATAAATAGTATGGCGCTTATTCTAAGGCCTATTCTTCTTACTTTTCTGAGCTCCCGCCTGCAAGGTTTTCTGCAGCACCGCCGTGAACTTCTTCTTCTGCAGGGTGCCTGATGATTCGGCTGCTTCCTGCTTCCTTGGCTGCTGCTCCACTCTCCCGTGACCGTGATGACCATGCTGTGGGGATCTTCGCTCTATGGACCCGCCCGCGGAACCGGGGGCGTGGCCAGGCGCCAGGCCCGCTGTTTCGCCTGCCTTCTCTGCAAAGGGCCACTTCATGACTGAGGGTTGGGAAAAACCGCGAGCGGGACTTACGCCTCAGCTTCCGTTGCTTATCGTTGAACTTCTCGCGGAAGCACATAGAACAGAGGCCGTCGTTCTGCGGAGTTCCGTAAAAGCCGCAGCCCGTGCGACACTTCAGGTCCTGCTGCCCCAGGCGCAGCGAGGGAGGTCGTGCAGCCGTTGCCATCTTGAGTAGGCGAGTGTTCTGATCGGTAGCTGGTCTCTGATTGCTAATCTCTGCCTCTAGCTGTTCTTTGTTTTGTTTTTTTTGTGCGAAATGTCGGAGATAAATAAAGTCGAATTATTTATGAGAGATGGCACCGAACCGATTTCTATGTCCGTGCTATCGATTATTTTAGTATCGAAAGCCACTTTCAAGATTAATTCCATTACTAGGGCTAAACAATTTTTTAGTAAAAATCGTTTGCTTCGCAGCCATTATAAAAAAATTGTAACTTCCGGAATTCGTTACATTTTGCAAATTTTAAATTTTAGAGCTGGAATATATTTTGAAAGGGTCGTAAGAACGAAAAAGAGGGAATTCCTCTCCTTCCTCTCGCCCACAAGCTGTAGTTCAAATTCCGGCTGCTTGATGTCGTTTTCCTTCTTACGAAAATGTAACTTGCTTGTAACTAATTCTTTTTAACTTTCAGGTGTCTTTAATTGTATTTTTAAATTATAAAAAAAATAAAATAATATCATTTCATAAGACTTTAATAAAACAGCAGTTCTATGTTCCACTAAAATTTAATTTTAGCATACTTTATTCGAAAAGAAAACATTTAACTGCAACCGAGGGGAATCTTTTTCACAATTTTGATGGAATACATTTAGTAAAATCATAGTGCCTTACGAAACGCTTCAAAAAAACACATTCAAATTTCTTTTTTTACGCTCACAAACAATTTTTAAAACCAGTTACACATTTTTATTGGTTTTGCGTTAGCAAAGTTGATAAAGTCGTTACATTTAGGACGGTTACACACATACACACGAAGAATGCAATTTCTGGTAGGGCCACAAATAGTATTAGTTCACAACAACGATTCGAAGAAGCTCAGAAACAACAGAGTTATAGACTAAGACTAGGCTAAGAATTTGCAAAAGTTTCGTCCTAACTGCTTTACATGTGCATCAATCTTGTTCCCAATGAAAAACCTAAGCCTGCAAATAAACCTCTAGACATCTGCCCCTTAACTTAATTGACGCTCTCCCCAAAACGCACTCAGCTACCAACAACTCGACTACTTCAAACGCTACCTCTACCTCTAACTCTAGTTCTTCTAAATTTGTTCTCTTTCTTTTTTGTCTAGCAGTAAAAAGATTTGGAAAAACCATTTTGTCGTCTCTGCGATTTTGTTTATTGATTAGTCTTAAAAATTTCTAATACTATTCTGCTAATTTAATCAAAATGCAACCTTGCCTCTCCCCGGTGCTCAACTACTATCCATAGTTACGTATACTTAACATGATCGTTTCCATTTCCGCTTTCATTTCTATTTCCGTTCACTTTCCTTTTTGCAATTCAAACGTTTCGAAAAAGTCTCGTGTATAGTTTTTAACTTGAATTTAACACTACTTATGATGTCTTTGGCTTCTGTTTTTTAGGTTTCGTATGCGATCAACTCTTATAGCTAAAAAAATGTAAGAATCGGTAACACGTTTTCAACAGTTATGCCGCCTTTTGGTTATAGGTTTTTGATTAAACATTCTTTGTTGTTTTGATTTGTTTCGTATGTGGTTGTGTGTGAGTATCAATTCCCTACAAAAGAGTTGCATTGGTAAAAAATTCAAGTCTAACGATTTGCTTCAATAAATTCCTTGTCCCAATTCGCGGTTTAATGGGAATAAGCTTTTGGCGGATCAGATGACACTGGTTCTTGTTCTGACTTTAGTTAATGAGTACCCTGTTTTTTTTTAACTAGTTCTTTATATTAGGTTAGTATTGAAGTAAAGTACAGGCTGGAAAGGGTTTTAAACTTAAATTAAAACATAAATACATTAAAAGTGACAAAAGTAAGTATACAAATGTTATTAGGAACTTTGCCAAGACTTTTGAGTAAATTCTAAAGTAAATTTAAAATATATTAGCTTTAAAGACGGATTTAATTAAGGGATTAACCAAGTAAATCTAGTACTGAACCCTTCTAGCAAGTACTTTACTCTTGATGAACTCTCTAGGACTCTAGAAAAGATCTTTTAAAAAGTCAGCAGTAGTTTTGGTTCCTTGATTCGTTTAACTGAAGTACTTGAGGCCCGCGATCAGCATAAATTTCTCAATAAACAACTCCGAGTCCAGGACAGCTATGTGAGCCGCCCGACCAATCAGGGTATTAGCCGTGTGCGGCAGGGCATGATGGACATCATAGCGGGCTAAAGTCAGTTCCGGTCGGGCTAAAATTGGGGCTATGACATTGTGAACCATTTCCCTGCAATATAAATATATTATAAATTTGCAAAGGAGGCAAGTCTTTTGATTAAATTACCTATAAATGGTTCCCAATGTGGAGCTATCCCGCATGGCCGCCTTGCACAGCTCTAGTCTGGCGGAATGCGCTGGCACATAACGATCCTGGCTGGAGCCACAGAGCAGGATATTCTTGAAGTGATGCAGGGTGCTCCTCTGGCTGAGCCTGTACAGGAAGCTATTTCGCATGTCGGTGGTATCCCGCATGCAGAGCTGTAGCAGTGAACCAGATTTCTTCCATTTTTGCATGAACCACATGCCTGAAAAGGGTTAAAAAGTAAGTAAATATCCTTGAGATTCCTGGATCTCGTATCCTTACCCATATTGACCAGGCCACTGGTGTTGTACAGAGTACCCAAGTGTGGCCCTGAGAGCGAGAGGAAGGTGTGTAGGCGCGGCAGCAGAGGACGCATCTGGGGCCTGGCCAAGGCGCTCCTCACAATGATCGTGCCCAGGGAATGGGCCACAAAGGAGATTCGAACGGGATTCAGAGCGCAGCTATCGATATGGTAGAGTATCTCGGTTACCAGCCTAAGGGGAAATTCCAAAAGAGTTGATTAGCAGATTGGATTAACTCCAAATTTCCGAACTCACCGATCAGTCATGGTGTCAAAGTCAGAGAAGGTGTCTCCCTGGTTTCGTTCCGACATGAGAAATTCCAGATTGACTCCCGGCAGCCCCAGCTCCAAATAGGTACGCACCAGCCTTAAATCCGCCGAATTTCCATCCAGCCCGTGGACGCAGATAACCAGATGCATGCCGTTGGGCGAGAAGGCGCGGTATTCGTCGCTAATGTAAAAGTAGGGCAGCTCGGAGGCCAGCTGGACGTAGTCCGAGTATATGCTGCCCTGGTACTTGATTTGCTTGCGGAACTCCTCGCGGTACTTCTCGAACTCCAGCAGCGATATGCTAGGCGGTGCCTCCTGCACAGCAGCGGTGCCCTGTCCCTTCCGTTTATGCTTGCCGGCGGAATGGGAACTGTTTCCCGGTGGCTTGGCCGCCCGCACCTGCCCATTGGAGTTCTCCTTGTTCTCATCCTGTTCGGTGTCCAGCCCATTGCTGCCATTTATGGCCAGTGACTTGCACTGATGGTTAAGGGGATTCGGTAGATTCTGTGGCCTCTTCAGCTCCGCCAGGCTGTGCGATTTCAGAACGGGCTTATTGGTGAAAATGGCCGGCGTGGAAATCGGTCGCAGGGACTCGTATATATGGTAAACCGGATTATCGATGGCGCCTACCGGCTGGCGCTCCTTGAGGGGCGGCGGCAGCGGCAGATGGCAAGTCATTTGGATCTTGGCTTTACCACTGGCAGGAACTGAGGCGGGAAGGGGAACTGTAGCCGGAACGGCAACGGCGGTAGCAGGAACAGGAAGAGGTGCCGCGGAGGGTGCTGGTTCCGGTGGCGGATCCCGGAACTCGTCGGGCGGCGGTGGAGCTAGGGCGGCCAATGCCAGCTCTTGTTCTTGGTCCTGAAACTGTTGGGGTGGCGGCAGGCAGACCGCGTCCAGCGGCTGCATATCTTTCAGGCTGGTGATGTCAAAGTCCGATTTGGACTTTCCCGCGGAGGCGGCAGTCTTGTGGCGATTCCTGCGCGGCGGCGGTTCCATCTCTTCCACCTCCGTGGACTCTCCGTTGGGTAGGTGACGCAGTCTGTCCAACTGAAAGCGAGAGCGCTCCCTCTTGATATTCACCGTCACCGAGGACACCTTCTTGTGCACCTCCGGCGGCTGACGAGCTGGCGTTCTGCTCTGACTGGAGGTACCCGCCTGTCTCTTCCGCGTCTTGTGCGGATGCTGCTGCTGGAGTTGCTGCTGTTCCAAAACCTTCTGGAGGCGCAGGCGCAGCTGCTCCCCATTTAGGCGCGTCTCCATGGCCATGCCCATGCCCAGATTTAGCTGCGTGTGCCGCGGCCGCTGATTGTTCAGACCCGCCGTGCTGGTTATGGTGTCTGGACTGGAGATGGCCAGGGAGCTTCTCCGGCTACTCACCCAGCCGCTTTCCTCGCTCAGCGAGGAGGTGGAGTTGCTCCTTTGCCGCCTCAACTGCGGATCCGAATCGAACTCGGGCGGAGGAGCCAGATTTGGCAGGGATTCACTGAATCCGCTGGTGTTGGGATCGCTGCTGGTGGTGTTGTTGTTGCTTGTTCCATTGCCATTGCCATTGCCATTGCTGCCGCCGCCGCCAGCGCCCTCGAGGCGGAAGGGCACGCTATTGGA
The DNA here is from genome assembly GCA_008042485.1 of Drosophila mayri. Lineage (NCBI taxonomy): Eukaryota > Metazoa > Arthropoda > Insecta > Diptera > Drosophilidae > Drosophila > Drosophila mayri. The sequence continues at coordinate 1,291,992 of VNJN01001215.1, forward strand.
GCTCAACATCTGGAGCTTTTGCATCATGTCGCTCTCGGAGCTGCTGGACTCTTTCCTGAGTTGGCCCTGGCGTAGCATCTCCTTGATGTCAGACACCCGAACGCGGGCAATCTCCACGGCACGCGGTATCTGCGAGGAGCTACTCCGCGGCATGGTGGTGTGCTGCGTCGGCGGTGGCGGCGGATACGAGTTTCTCGGCGGCACCATTGACTTTGGCAGCGAATTGTAGCCATTGGTGCACTGCTGCCCCTGCTGCGCCGGTCCCTGTTGTCCCTGCTGCTGCTGAGTTGTGCTGTGCGGCTGCTTGGGAGGATTCAGCAGCTTTATCTCGTGGAGGTAATCGAACTTCCCATAGCGCTGCCGGAACTCACAAATGTTCCTCATCAGGTCATCTGCCTGAAGGCGCGGCAACGTGTGATTGGTCGTTGGTGGCGCCGGATTCGTGGGCAATCCCTCGCAGCCATCGAGTTGATCCAGGGATTTGCTATGCCGCGCCGGAATACTAGAGTCCAGATCGAGATCCTCCAGCAGGCCAGTGACCGAGTGCCGGGAGAGGTTGTGACGCAGGGCTGCTGTCGGAGGTGGCGGTGCCGGAGCCTGCTCCTTGCTGGGAGCTATGGTAAGACTGGCCTGCAGCACCTCTCCTCCTAGGGCGAAGCGCGGTGTCACCACGCACTTGGCATGCGGATGTGCTGGACCCGAGCCATTGGTCTGCGGGTAATCGTAATCAAAGTGGCAGGCCAGGCAGTCCTTAATGCCGTTCAGGCTGCTGCTCGAGTGCGTCTTGTCCACCTTTTTCTTCTGACAGCCGCCGACCCCACCGCCAATGGACACCGATTCGTCCAGCTGGGGATCGCTGCCGGAGCGCCTTCGCCCATAGCTGCTGCCAGGCGTCACGTAGCGATCCTCGAAGATGAGAGGCAGCGAGGAGGCGTCCCCATCGATGGGCGTACAGTGAACGGGAAGCGGGGGCAGAGACTGAAGGTAGCGGCTCCTCCGCGCCAGCTCTGCAATGGCCACATAGCCCTGACAATGACCCAGCGATGGTGATCCATTGGCCTGCTCCTGACAGCCAGCGGCAGCCGCATGGCGCGGTTGCTCCAGCACAAAGAAACCCTCGGCAAAGCGTCGAACTCTCAGGATGTGGTGCTTCCGTGCCAGCAGCGTGTGCACCGCCGTGGAGGATCGGGAGGCCAGGAGCACGCGACGCCACCAGAAGATGCTCTCCGCACACAGCTGGGCAATGTCCGAATTGGCACGAATGGCAAAGTCCTCCTCCGCCTCCAGTTGCTTGGCCTGATCCAGCAGGAGCTGCAGCCTCTCGCCCGTATCGTTCTCCCTCAGAGGCGGCGATCCGATCTGCGAGTTAATGCTCGGCGGTAGCACCGTGCTGAACTCATTAAGAGTGGCCTTCAGCTGCTCGATGGCGCCCAGCAGCAGGCAGCATATCTCCCGATGAATGGCCCGGGATTGGAGCAGTCGCCCGGCAGGACCGCCGCTGCACTTGGTGGTGCCACCTATCTGGGGTCCAAAGAATACTGCCTCCAGGGGACCCGGCGAAGTGTTCCCCCGGCAGCTCAGCTTGCCGGCACTCCAGGGTTTCGAGCTGCGAGGGGCGCTGAAAGAAAATACAGAAAATTCCACAACAAAATCGGGAATTAGATTTCAATATTTAGGAAATATGCAGAATATGTTGACAATTTTAGGTGTTTACTTGTTTATTTGTTAACTAATTCATTTAGTTTTTTACTCAGTTTCTTTGTTTATTTTTATTTAAATTTTATTTGAAGGTTTTGAAGTATTTTAAAATGTAAATTAACAAGTGAACCTCAGAGTCAACAAGTAAACAACTGACTTGCATCTAATAATTAATATATATTCCATAAAGATTTATACACAATGAAAATTATACAACAAAAATATACAACAAGCTCTCCTGGCCACAGAAACTACACCAACTACGTGAACCGAGCGGATTGGATTACGAAGTTACGTAACTTTACGTAGAGTTTTATGATGATTTCTTACCAGAATTTAATGTACGAGAACATGCTTCGCCTGCCGTGTTGATTCCGTTTTTAAAGGATGATATATTGGTATGGATATAATACGAGTATATTTTGGATTGTATCGTTACCAAATATATATCGTTGGAGCGCAAAAGAATGAGATAAATGAATCGGAGATTATAATAAATGATACCATGGTTGACTTTGAATTATGGATTCTTTTTTTTAAAGGAGAACTAAGTTTAATAAAGTTAAAATATTTACAGAATATTATATGCAAAATTTGATAACAAAAATTATATTAAGCTATAAAATATAAAGTCTTCCATTTAGACTTTTATTTGTAGTCATATATCTTTAACTAGGAAAGGCTGGAAATAATTGAAATAAATAATATTGCTACTTATTGAAAGTTTAATTAAATGGAATTTTAAAAGGAATAAATTAGAATTATTCTAAAGTATTTTATGTGAAACCAAATTAATTACAGGAACCAAGTTCATGCTTTAAAACATCAAAGATTATATTTAAGTAATTTCAAATAAACAAAATTCTTCTTCAATAAATCCCTATTTAAACTATAAAAAGAAACCAAGAACTGCGTTAAAATAAGTATTTCCAGGAATATTCTGAACGTTAAACTTTGACAAAGAAAAAAGGAAATGTTTTATTATTCCATTCCCGGGAAACCTGAAAACTTTTCATGGCCCAAAAGCCAAGAAAATCATCTGCTAACGACTTAATCCCAGAAACACTTTAAAGTTTCACCAATCCGACGCCGATTCCCGCCATGATTGGAGGACCTGCCGCATCCTGCCGCGATGCTGGGGAGATAATCAGGCAATTTACGGCTTCGCTGGGGCGCTTCGGTGATGTGTAATCAGCATGAATATATCCACATCGGGCCAAAGGCCAAGGTCAACATGGGATTCGTCGCTGCTGCTGCCCGAGATGAGGTGATATTTTATTCATTCGAAAGAACCGGCGAGTCGCCGAGTCGAGTCAATTTCAAATTCTGTTTCGTATTCGGTTCGAAAAGGATTCCCCTCCGCAGGAGGACTACAAATTGCTACGACAAGGAGTAGGAGGATTTGGAGCTCGAAAGCACAACTTTTTTGGCAATACAAAACAGATTAAAGAATTAGGCGCAGTATGCAAAAACTTTTGAGAGAAGAATAAAAAACTTAGCTGGAAGTCAAAATTGAGCTCTGCAAGAAGTTTGGGTTTGAGATCCTCCTTATTCTTGTTAGTTCTCGGCCTGGGCACTTTTTTGTCGCAACATTCCAGGAGCAAGAGCCAAAGGACAATTGCAATGCGAGAGAGTCATTAAAATTTATGCCTCGACATTTTTATCCTGCGCTCTTTGTATGCACAGGCAGAAGGAGCAGGAGCAGAAGGCGAGGGCTTCGCCGCCTGTGTGCAATTTTAATGAGTTGGAAATGATTTGTGCGGGTAACTGGCCTACCTAGCCCCCCTCTCTGGTTATGTCCTGTCGTGTTCCGCTGATGCTGCAGTCCCCACGCAACAGGACACAAGAGGAGGCAGAGGTGGAGACTCCTGGCTGGATTTATGCAGTCCCTACGTTGCGTTCAATTTACTGTGAAAAATATGACTATATCAACGTTGACATTAGAGATCATGTTGTCATCTCCAGTTTGCATCTCGCCTGACACTCGAACCCCTAGCTACACTATCAAAAATTCAATAAAATTACGCTTTATAGTGAATTAACTTTAAATTAAAATCTCTGAGTATAAATCAACAACAAAGCTTGCCTTGTATCTCCACTTAATTCTTAATTTTTTAATTTCTTTAGCTTCCCAAACTCTTTTTCCGTTTCTAAAGTGGAATCTCCACACTTTCTCCGAGTGGTTTCCTTTCTACTCACTTAATGTAGGGCTGATGGAGGGCCACCAGACTGGCATGAATGCCCACGCTGATGGCCGCCAGGTGAAAATAGTCAAACAGCACCGGCAGGTGATAGTGTAGGCCGCGTCCCGGATGAAAGTTCAACTGCAGACTCCTGGTGGAGGCCAGTGTCAGCGTAGTGCTGCCGCCAGAGAAGCTGCCCATTCTCCCATCGCCGCCGCCGTTGCCTCCATGTCCATTGAGGCTGCTGGAGCCGTTTTGTTCCCCAAACCAGAGTTCCAGCTGCAAGGAGAACTCGGCCCGTTCAATGGACTCCTTCAGGTGACGACTGTCAACTGGAAAAAGCGAGAAATTGAGAAGGGAAAAAATCAAATAGAAATCTTGATTGCCAAGGGATGGATTAAGGATGCTGAATTAAACAGCGTTACCAAGGGAATATATTAAAAACTAGAGTTAATATATAAAAAATACTTTAATTATCTTTGTAATTATTCAACAAAATATAAAATGAAGTCTTAGTTGGCATCTCTGATGCTAAGAAAGAGTCTGCACCTTGAGGTTGAATGAACTGCAAATCCCCGGAATAAATGCGGCAGAAAATCCTGCATGCAAACAGTGAGTCTCTCACTCTGCCCGAATAACATTTCCCATTTCCCCAATATATTTCCAGCAGTCGATTTCAATTCCGTCTTCGGCTTATTTGTTTTCCTATTGATTTTCGTTTAGGTTCTCCAAAAGAGGGTGGCAACTACTCGTACCACCGGATAGTGGCGGGTGGCCTGCCCCCAAACCCCAAAAACAAAAAGGGTTAATGTCCGGGTAGTTGTGCATGCGGCAAAGACAACTCAAAATTCATTGAGAGGCCACAAATATTGTTGGCCGGAAACCAAGGAATCGATGAGTCAGGAAAATGTTGTCCTAGTTCGATGGACTTGTTTCTGGGAAGCTCCTCCTCAATCAATTAGGTTTCATTGTTTACTCCAATAACATGGCAGAACATTAAGTTTACTTGAATAAGTTTATGTTTTTGCTTGATTAGTTTACTAAGAAAATAGGCTTAAACTTTGGCTTTGACTTATTTTAATAAGTTGTCCCTATTTTTTATTTTATATTTAACTTAAATACAAAGAGATATCCCACTAAGATTTTGGAATAAATGCTTAGCTTATAATTCTGATAAAATTATATTTTTGGGAGTCTTATTATTTAGCCCATATCTAAATTATATTTTTTATGAACTCGTTAACTTGTAAAAAAAGTAATATAAAAAATATTTTAGGTTCTTTATCCAGAATTTTATTTTTATTAAAGCTTCTTAGCTGCCTTAAGCAACAAGTGAGCTGAACTTAATCGTTGCCGCCCACACATTTTCTGAATCCATCAATTTCTGCGATTATTCCACCTGCCACTCCATAATAATAACCATCAGAGTTTACCAATGTTTTCCTTTTACAGTCTCCATATCCTTCCCCATCCATAATCCCCCTTCCCTGAATAAAAATGTTAATCAAATTCAATTTGCTTGCCATGTCGATGGTGGTTTATGGGGCAGCTACTTAGGATTCCCGCTCCACGTGTGTGTGTGTGTGTGAGCCATAAAATTCATTTGTTTTCATAAAATAAGGATTTATCCCCATAGCAGAAAAAGGCAATAAAACAGAAGCAAAGGAGATGCTCGCATTGCAGGGCTCCTTTATTCCTTGTTGAGATTTTGCTTGGTCTCCCGCATCACTCATCCGCCATGTGGTCCGTGTGGTGACAATTGCTTTTGGCTGGAATAATTTTAAATGGCGAGAAGGAGATTTTCACAAGAGTCTCCGCAGCTCGACACAGTTTATTTTATTGTCTGTGCGCTGCAGTAACCCACTATATACAAGTGTGCACTGAAAGAAATAGTAATTGCTTAGGGAATGTATTTAAAACCAAGAGAAATAAAGATGAATTAGTACTGAACTATATATATTTCTAGTTTATTGTTTATTTACTTATTTAATCAATTAAAATCTTTGGAATATATAGTTTATAGCAACTTTCTTGGCGCTTTCATAAACGTAGCAAACTTTTTCCTCCCTGCTCGTGCGAGAAGATAAATTGCACAGTTAAGGGAAACAGCGGAAAAGCGCAGGACGTTTGAGGAAAAACCAAAACAATCGCATACACACACAGCTCACACGCGAAACATCAACAACAGAGACTGAAAGCTGTCAAGTAAAAAGTTACTCTTGTTGCTGCGTTTCTGCGGTGGCTCCTCTGCGGATTTCCCTCCTTTCCCCCAGTTTCCACCACACATGCTTGGGGAAACTTGTCCAAATGAATTAATCACTTTACCCAGCAGCCAAGTGGATGATGTTTCCATTGTTTTGTTGGCCGGAGAAAGGCGATGCAAAAAAACAATAAGGCCTCAAGTTGAGCTAGGAAAAGCTAAGGGAAAATGTGGGGAAAACATAGGGGAAATAGTGACTGTCTGTCAAGTCCTCATCATTCTCGCACTTTTTGAGAGCAAAATGCCGGCACCTTGCGCTTTTTTTATTCCCTTACACAATACCCCCCATAAATATTCGAATAAAAATATCTCTTTATATTTTTATCCACCATTTCCACGCTTCGTGCGAGTGTTTATATATGTATATATGTATTTTCCTGGTGTTTTCCACCTTTTGTTACTGCGAAAAATTTACTTTCAATTTGGTATTTTCCCGCCTTTGTTTTTTATGAGAATTTTATAGTGTTTTATGGGGCGCTGTGTGCCGCGTGTTAAAGATATTTTTATATATGTTTAACGAGTGGGAAAAATATATCCATTATTAACACATGCAAATGATTATCAACTTTAAAACATTAAATTGCATTTAAGTCAATCCTTTTATAATTAAATTTTCCTTTGTAAGAATAATTACAAAAACCTTTCCTTAAACTTTAACCTAATTTAAACACTTTTTTAGCTCTTTCTTAATTCGATCTGCTGGCATAATCTATTACTGAATTGTTTACTTTTTATTCCACTTTACACTTGGCCTTCTTCTTACCTTGTGCGTCTGGTTTTTTGTGTTAACAGGAGGGGGAAAAAAAACTAGGTCAATGTGTGGCCAAGTTTTTCCATTTTCTTTGGCAGAAGCAGTGGCTTCTAAAAGGAGTTTTCCCAACTTGCCGTAATTGCATTTCCAGGCGGAGGAGCTGCAGAAATCCTTTTAGCTGCAGCCAGCAATAAATGCAATTAGGTGGAAATTTTTCCCCCCACCGAAAGTTTCGGCATCTGTCCCGTGTGGTCATCATCTGGCTCCATTTCCACACCCACCCACTGTCACGCCCACTGATCCCTGCTCGGAGCATTCCCAGAGCTCCTGGGCCAGGGGCAAACTTTGCCCGGTCTCTGACAATTTGATTTATATTTCCAATCGAACAATAAACTCATTTCGGGTCGGAAAGTTTTGCTGTCCGCTGACTGGACGAGTGATTTGGTGTCTGGTTAGCCGCGCTCTGGGCGACATTTTATTTTTTCTCGATTTTTTTTGGGGGGTTTTGGTTGGCTTTTGCCATCGAAATGCCACCAATGCGGCAAACGGGGAATTCTGCGCATTCTTGGCACTAGCAAAAGTGCAAATTACTAGCCTAGCCTACTTGGCAAACATTTTAAAACATTTTTATATTATTTACAAATTTAATTAAGAATTTATTATGTTTAGAATAGGGAACAAATTATTAAATTTTATATAAAAATGTTTGTAATGTGTTTTTTTAAATTATATTAAAGTTTTAAAGTTTATCTACTTACCTAGAAGATGACTGCGAAAGTGGATAATGTCGCGTAGGGGAACCTCCTCATTTCGATAGAGTATCTGAAAGATGCGCGAGGCGCCGCTGCCGTTGATAACCGAGGCTGAGGAGCAACTGCCCGCCAGCGAGGCACTTCCCAGGTTCCCACTGCCTTCCCCCGGCGACAATTCGCCACGTTCGCTGTCGCTGCTGCCATGGTCGGTGGCATTGCCGGTGGCGTTGGCCGATCCGGAGCCGGATCCGGAACCCAGGCCGTTCGTCGCGTGTCCATTCTGTTTGCCGGGGCCGCTGGCATCCGGAATGCTCGTCTCCACCTGGACGGGCAGACGGGGTGAAACACGCAGGCCACAACGCACCTGGTAGAGGCTGCAACGTTGGGGATAAATATGGGAGAAGGGAAGGGAAAAAAACAAGTGGAATAATCAATTTAACCATTCAATAAATCTTGGACATAATAGGTATCAGCAATGAGCAATGTCATAACTTTAAAAAGCATTATTAATGCCTTTAAAAAAAAGGTTAAAAACTCCACCATTGGCTATATTTATATTTAAATTTCTTTCATAATCCTGAACTGTCCAAACATTTAAAAGATCACAGGAAGTAAAGCCTCAATTCCCAAGTGATGTGTCTACCAGTGACACTTCGGTCATCGGCAGCAGCGTCATTCGCAGTGACAGGCAAACAAAGGAAAATCAAGGAAAAACACACATGAAAATCAGCCCAAACCGATTGCTTGATTTTTCTTTTTTTTTGTTCACCGTCGTTTATTTGCACACATTTTTGTATGTTTTTCCCTTTTTTTTAATGTATTTTTAAAACACGAGCTGCTGCTGCTGCTGCCGCTGCCCGGTAATCTTCAAGAGCAACAGAAACAGCAACAAATTGAAATCCCATAAACACTCGGCTGACAATTAGTGAGTGCTACGGTCAGTACACCCCCACTTGCCCCTATCTATATTTGCTGCATTCTGTTTTGTTTGCCCTCGGCTTGTGTGCACAACAAATTGCAGAAAAATTAACAAATTCATTTGATATTTTTTTTTGTAGCACGAACGAGCCCACATTTGACCTGAATTCCCGCAAATGTTTGCATATAATTACCAAGTGCAATTCATCATCATTAATCTGCAAACATAAAAGTACTAATTGCTGGTTTGCTTTCCTAAAGATTTCAATATTTTAAGCTCCTAAGTTGCATACTAATGGCAAGCATAAGTGCTGCCGAATAAACACTTAAGTTTCTGAAACGTGAAATATTTGTTAAGCAGTCAAAAGCAATTGGGTTTTATGGCTTACTAAAATATGGGAAAAGAAAATGCTTTTGAAAAACTATGACTATAAAATGGAGATGGAAATAAACTTGGATTTATTAAAGGGAATATTATTAAATGCTTATATTTTTTGTTGGCTCTAAAAATTAACTTTTGGATATGCAATAAATATGTTTAATCTATAACTGTTCGGCTTCTATGTTAAGCCCCGAATTGCTCCACTTCTTCTTTACTATATTCACACCTCAAAATTAATAAAATAAAAGCAATGCCCTGTCTTGTGACCTGACTTTGTCACGACTCTAAGTTAAGTTGGCCAAAAGCATTTGCCAGCTTATCGATCAATTTCAGTGGCGTTGTAATCAAAAGTTTATTCGTATTTATTCTGTTGCTTTACGTGCTGTGGGGAATGAATGCGGCCCAGTGATTGAGGAGGGCTCTTAAAACGTGGCGACAAACAACACTCACCCGCGCTGAAACAAATCCACATTGAAGAACTTGTGCAGCTCCACGGAGAACTCGATGGTGGCCTGGAGGTCACCCATGATTCCTTGACTGCCCAAGGGGCTTCTCCTCCACGACCTGCTACTTGTGGCCGGCTCAAGTTGTCAGCAAGTTCATTGGCTCCTCCCTGGCAATAAAAACCGAAAAAAAGAAATACAAAAATGTGCGATAAGTTTTTACTTTTATTTATTTATTTCGGCTTTGACTGCATAACCCCCGGCAATATTGGCGTTGCAGCTTTTGCCAAGTTCGATTTGCCATGCTCTCAATAAATTTATTGGCAACAACTATTGACAGCTTGGGCAATTGATTGGCCCGTAATTGTGCGAGGAAACTGTGCCAAGTGGGTGAATTTCATCGAGCTCACTTTATGGCCGTGGGCGCGGGTTACTTTTGGGTTACACACAGGAAAAATAATAGCGGAAATGGTCGAATTTTCTTACCAAAATGGGTCATATTTCTGAAGATAATAATTTGTATATTTATCATTTAGTTTTGGGGTTTTAAAAGTATGGTACTAAAGTATGGGCTAGTTTTCTATAACAATTGGTGAACTTCCAGGAAGTATAACTAAAAATGAATCGAAAATTCATTATAAGTGTAATATTATTTAGTTTTAAACATCAATTTTAATGATTTCTTAAGGTAAAGGTACTGAAATTTCCACTATTGTTATAAATTTCTTTTAATTTTCCGTGCAGGAGCAGTGGCTTTGTGTGTGTGTGTTGTGAGGTTAGCGGGTCAGCCACAACAACAGCAAATGAAATAACAACAAAAGTGTAACCAGAAATGGGGGGAAGCCCCGCCACGATGTCATACGAATGGGGACAAAAGCGAAAGGAAGACAGCGACAACAACTTTTAATCGCCAAACAACAAAAGCTCCTTTTTTCCCCCCAGAGAAAGTGAGAGGGAAAGCGAGAGAGTCAGCCAGTCGACTGTGAAGCCCGCGCCTACAATAACATTAATGTGCTGCAGTTAATGCCACCCCCAGCCCAACGCCCCCTTAAGGCCCGAACCCCCCACTTCTCGGTGACCTCGCTTGTTGTTGACACAATGGAAGCAAGGCAAGAAAACTGCTGCTGTTGCCGCTTCTGCTGCTCCTGGTTTTACACACAACCAAATGTTTGGCTAAAGATAAGGATAACACTATAAAAATATTTTCTTATTATTTTGATCGTAAAGATAAACCTATAAAACTTAATTTTCAACATAAAATCAATTTTAAAGATGCCTTGACATTCTCTTGAAGATGTTGCTTATTTTTGTTAATATAAATCCCTTTTTTTATATTTCTTGTTGGAATTCACCCCCCCCTTTGATGTTTTTTCTCTCAGTGGATTCCTTTTCCTGCTGATGAAAGAGTTCTCTGTTCTTCGTGTGGATTTTTTAAGGATGGCCTGGCAAAGGGAACAAGTCTGCTCTCTATCCCTCATCCGTTGTCTGCCTCATTGTCAATGTAGGTTAACCCAAGTGAGCCAAGTGGCTACAGTTTCAGGCGAAAGTATAGGAAGTATGCCACTAAAAGGATAATTATAGTAAATCAAGGATTTAATGGGAAATTTCATGGCCAGATTTAAGTTAAACTTTTAAAAGTTTACTGTAATTCATAGAAATTATGTAGAATTATTAAGAACAAACTTTTATTAAATAAAATATTAAATGCATTAATAAAAAACAAAATGTATATATTAAATCTCTGCTTTTTTTTACTTAAAAACTCCTCCCAAATGTTTCCAATATAGTTCCTCTAATATAAATGACTCTCTTGTCATAAGTTTAGAGCTTTGTTTGCTTGATATCTAGATTCAAGTGACGCTGACTTATACTGGCATACCGCACTGTCTGTCTGTCTGCCTGCTGCTGCTGCAACTCGGTAAAGTGAAAGTGATGATGCCATTTGTTAGCAAAGTCCTTAAACCGCTCGCTCGCTTGCTATCCTTGCCATCCTTATTCCCCTCCTTCTAGCCATTTCCATTCCCTCTCTTATCTCTTGATGTATGGGCAAATGTTGTCGCTACTTTTGACTTACTTTGTCATTAAGTGTTCCTAAGTACAAGCCTCAACCAATTCCCTTCTCCTCAAATATTTGTGTTCATGAATACGAAATGCTAAGGGATTTCGGCTTAGGCTTTGGCTTTTGCTTTTTGGAAATTAAAAGCAAATTTGCTTGTTAGTTTTCGCCTACACAAATACGCTAAATGCAAAGTTCGTTGAGCGTGGCGAATGCTTCTTTAACTTTTCGCAGGCATTACGCATACGCCGCGTTGTCTGAGCGAAAATATATGCAATAACAACTTTTCCGGTTTGGGCTTAAGGAAACTGGGTCAAATCTAAAGTTCACGCAGAAATAAAAAAAAAACGAAATTGTGAATAAAGTGCCAACACAATGAGTGCTCCCAAAGAATGAGAAAAATTCTATATACATATAGCAGGAAGCGGAAACTTTTTTAAAGGCTAAACCAAAACACATTTGTGTGCACAGGATGAAGTGGAAAATAGTTCTGAGGGGGGGGGAAGGATTAAAAACGGGGAAAGCCAAACCATAATGAGGATTTTTTTGGCCACAAAAGCATTGGCTGAAAGGCGAAACGCATTTATCAAGTTTCTAATTGAAAATAATAAAATAAAAAGCTGACTTCCGTTAAAGAAAAAGTTTCTAATGGAAAACTGCACAAAAGCCCATTGAATAAATGTGGCTAAAACTAAAATTATAAACACTTTGAGTTTGTGAACTTTTTAAAATAGTTTTTAAAAGAGAAATTTGTGGTTTGATATTCCAGTTACTTTTTGTGACAAAACTTTTCTAGTCTTAGTGATTTTTCAAACCAAAAAATTAATTTACCTTTAACAAACAACAGGTACAAATGTTACAAATTCGGCAAGGTTAAATAATAATAAACAAAATGAGCTGTGAACTATAACAGGACCACTAAGGGATACGCACATAAAAATAAAGCTACAAAAGCCACTTGAGTCACTTATCGAAACAAAAGCAAAGCCAAACAAAGGCAGAAAGACCCCAGACATAAGCCCAGCATTTCCGATCGGCTAGGAGACGCCTCATCCCTTGGTTTTTTGTTTTTTGTATCACTTCTCTGGGCTATCCTAGCCAAACTGTCGATGACAACAGCCTCATAAACGGGAGAAATCAAATCGTTCGTGCTTATCATCGTAATGATTATCCCTAATGTCCTGGCGCTGGGCCTAGAAAGGGACTTCCGCGAGAAGGAAATGAGAAAGAGACCGAGGCAATATCCTAAAGTATCCCCAGGAACCTTCGCCTTCAGCCCCGACTTCGTTTTACGTTACGTGTGCCCTAAATTATCGCCGCCTCGTTTCGTTGTCTGGCCCAAGACCAAATGGTGCACTTGGCGAAAAAATTAGTTAACAAATTAGGTGGAAATTTTCAATAGAATAAATTGTAGAGTTTATTTTTCAGTGTATATATTTCCTTAATTTTTAAGCAACTAATTTTCATGCATAGTCTTTCAGTTATTTTTATGGGAAAAGAAAAGATAAGGGAGCTCAAATATTCACTATTAAAATTAATGAATTAATTACATTTTTCCATTTTTTATTCTTGTTCTGGTATTCTTTTTAAATTTATTTTCACAGTGCACAAAAACTAGGGAGAGTGCCGAAATGAGGAGTTGGCCACGCACGGGCCGTCAATGGCAGACAAACGAGGGTAGGGAAGTGGTTGCTTTCCCGCTTTTCCCCACTTTTTCCCCACAGTCAGATGAAGATAAGTTGGTGACCCCGGCACGTCCTGTTTTTTACGCCTTGCCTCCGGTCCTCCCAAGGAAAGCGTGTGTCTCTTCTTCATCCACTTGTTTTGATAAATAATACTACTGACTATCATGGAGGGGAAGGAGGAGGAGGCGGCGTACGCACACACACATAAAACATGGTGTGTGAATGTGCTAATGTCTAAGGTCGTCGGTGGCTCGGTTGATGAATGGAAATGAAAATGCTTTCATGTTCATATTTCAATTTAATGCCACAGGCCGCTGGTCGAATTTCCTTTTGGGTGTCCTCTCTTTTTTTTTTGTCTCGATTTCAAGGCCGTAAATTCAATTAATTTCCTCTTCAAGCTCAACTTTATGATTGTGCAAAATTAATTAAAATATTTTATGTATCGGCTTCAAAGATTGCCCTGATTGTTGTTGCCCAGCAACGGACTGGAGAGCTCCTTGAAATTAATGTGGAAGCTTCTTTCAAGGAGCTCGATTTCATAGCCAACGCTTTGCATTTACCTTTTGTTACCTTTAAGTCCTGATACTTGGATAAACAGGTAAATTAAGTTGCCTGCAACTTTTGCTTTGCCTCATGAAATTTGAAACTGAGACCAAGTCAAAGGAGCAACAGAAAACTTTTTGTTGATTTTTATCTTTTTTTTTTTTTGGTTACCAGAAAAACACACAACGAGATGTAGATGCGGAGGAAAAGCTTTTTCGTTGCTGGCCGACAACTGTTGGTTACCTTCCTCATCCGCATCCACATCCTGCAGTATCCTCCATACCCAGGACAACTTCCTCTGCAGTCAGACGAAGCCGGAAATAGGCAATTTCATATCAGACAATTTCAACGACCGATTTGTTTGGCTCGGAATGGGCGAACTAAAACATGTGTTCAGCCCTTAAATTATTCATCAACTCGGAAAGTTAACCAGGCGGCGGGTCTCTAACTCTGGTCGCCGCATTTTCCCAGGCATCTCATAAAAAATGCCCTCGAGTGCCGGCATCGTCGCCTTCCGTCCGTGAGCATGAAAATTATTTTCTCTGGCCTCCAAAAACTCTTTTGCCCCCCTCTCAGACCATATTTGTGGCACAATAAAACAAGCAGAAAACATTTAAAGTTGGGAGGTATATATATCTATGAGTTACCCTGGAAATAAACTGCATTTGAGTACAACTAAATAATGAATTATATTTTATTAATCAGGCACAAAAGCCAAGCCTAATAATTCATAATTTAAAGAATGTTATGCAAATTTATTATAAATAAAAAATTTTCCTGAAAAGCTTTCTCGATTGAAATTAACCATTTTTTGTAGTATTTATTATGACTTTATAAAACTTCAAAATTGTATCATAATACAAACAATATTTTTCAAGAATTACCACCATATAGACCTGAACATAATACCCTTTCCAGCCATCTGCAAGTACCCAGTAGCAGGCACAAAAAATTGCCAACAGTTTCAGTTGCTGACGAAGAAAAGCGGGCTAGAAAAAGGGGCAATACAAAAGGGGTAAGAGAGGTGCTCGGTGCTGAGGGTATCTTGGCCAAGTGCATCGCGTGCCTGCCAGGGGCGCTTCGGCGGGCCACTTGCTCACGTTCACGTGTCGGGACCAGGCGAGGCAAGGCAAGGCCCACAAGGGGTTAAAGTCGCCCCAAGAACAATAAAGGGCGAGCCGAACAACTCAAGTGCGCAGCCAACAATAACACAGGAAGGCAACAAAAAAAAACAAGAAATGCTGCGGAAAAGTTTAGGGGAAAAGCCACCGCCTAACAGGAAACTGGGAAAAAGGAGATGGTCAAGATTGCACGTGGTAAATGTTGGTGGGAAAAGCGACGATTGAAACATCTAGGATGTCTCAATGCGGCCAGTCTGGTGGGCTCTTAACTGGAATTGAAGTGGAGGAGGCACGAAAGATTGCACAGGGGCTCTGGAGAGCTTTGTGAAATGAAATGGAAATGAAAAGTGCAAAGAGGATCATCAAAAAGCTGAATAGATTTTTCTCTGTTGAAATGAAAGATTTTCAAAGGAAAACTTGTAATTTAATCTAAAATTCAACAACTATACAGCTTAAAGGACCGCCTCCCAGGATTATTAGGAAAATTCTGCAGTTGGAATAATTGAATTAAATAATTTATTTAGTTGCTAAAGCTACAACATAATTTGCTCAACTTTCAGCTGCATTGCCGAGAACAGCCCTCCACCGGATGACATAATTATATGCACCAAGCACCCACTTCCTACTCCCAGGACATAGGAGTAGCAGCTGCTCTCACTCCTGCCCCTGCCCCTGCCCCTGCTCCTGCAGCATAGATGATGAAGCACCCTAACCACTTGGTTAACTCCAACAAAGCTCAACGAGTTGGGGGCCATTGTGCACGAGCATGTGAGCACCTGAAGGACCTCCAGGGTTCCCCCTAATGAAAATGGAGACTTGAATTGGCAGCAGACCGAAACGGTGGGCAGGAGGAGGTAGGAAACCACTGGCTTGGGGACTGGGGAAAAATTGAATTGAGCCTTTTTATGCGACCAGCAGCAGACTGACGACGTTGGAACAGAACGGAACGGAACAGGATATTTCATTACATTTAAGCATGCATGGCTGAGCAGGAGAAGGATTCGGTGGAATGGGCAAGGGTTGGACTTAGATAGAGTTACGCGCCCACGTGGAACACAAAAAAAAATAAAAGGCAACATTGTTGAAATGTGCAAATATTGGCTCAAGTGACGGCCATAAAAAGAGTCAACCCCGGCATGTTGCCTTCAAGCAACTAAAGGTTATCCTCAATGTTACCTGGATCTGTTTAAATTTAGGGAGTATACATTTTGGAATATAAACAATCCTTTAAATATTCATAGAAAGATAATATAGTTACTAAAATACTTATCATAAAATAACTATAATCGTAAAAAAAATTAATAAAACTTTTTAAAGAGTACCTCTTAGTCTCAATCTTGTTTATTTTTTTGGTAAACTCCCAATCCGTTTCACCCTTACGTCACCTGGCATTTCATCAATTGATGTCCCTTTGGTGTTATCCCAAATTGAACCCTAAAAGCTCACGATTGTCGACAGCAATTTCGATTTCCCCTTGATTGACAGCCACCCAACGAGAGCCCAGGCCCAAGAGCACGCCCACCTTTTTGCATAATTGCATACCTGGATAAGCAATATTTGTGCATATAAATATATGGCCATTTATAGGTACAAATGAGAGTGTATCCGACCAGTCATGTCATAGATCTTGACGAGCATAAAATAGTGGCAAAGAAGCCATTAAACCCTGCCTGTCATGGTGGCTTGGCACCTGGCATAACTTTTTATAGTCTGCTTTTCGGCGGAGTTGAGCGGGTGTATTGATAAGGAATCATAATTATGTATTTAACATCTCTTCTTGAAGGCAAAATAAAGTGTATTTATTAGTACTCTAAATATAAAAGTAATATTTTCTTAAGAAATCTTTAAATGGAAATAATTTCGTCATAAAAATGCATCCCTAACACAGACTCATATGGTCTCGTTTCGGTTAGGTTCCATAGGGTTCGACTGGGACTGGGCTGAGTTGCTTTATGTTATGTTGGCTTGTGTTTTTCCTGCCGCTCTGCGTTATGCGGCTGGCAGTTAACTGTGTCGTGACATGTGGCAAGCATAAAAGAACCGTAAAATGTCATGTTTGTTGTGGGCCGAACATGACGTGAAGTGGTCGAGATGGAGCGGAATACGAAAGTACGGAAATGCGGAACGGAACGGCGAGGGACGAGCGGCGGGGGCGGCGAAAACGCTGGCAGTATGATGACGACTCTCGCAGTTGGCTGACATGTGACTCACGCATTTGCCGAAAGGTCGCAACAATAGGTGGGGTTTCCGGGTGGCTTTTGTGGCCGGTGGCGGTGGGCTAATAGGTGGCCATGTCAACACATAGCCAAATTACACTAGGCACGCCAGCCGGCGAAACCGGAGAACCACAGGAAATTTTGGCATCGGCGGTTGGTAAGGATTTTTTAATAAACTCACAACGCGAGTCGAGTTGAGTAAGTCATGCGAATGGGGGGGCAGCATTAGGAGGAGGAGGAGAAGTTGCTTTTCTATGTAATTAATCGATATCTAATTGAGAGTTGGTATATATATAAATAAAAGTGAAGTTCTGCTAGGTCTAGGAGGCTATAAATGGAACTAGAGTCATGGTTTATTTATGTTAATATTGTATTAAGATTTTATATACATTTTTTATATAAAAATAGTAAAGAAAATAACAAAAATAAAAGGTACCTATAACTAGGAGTATTTTATTATTTTTGTGTGTGTTTTTTTTTAAACCAATATTGCTTATAGAAAATCTTGTAGCCGAGTGTTAGGCGCAGTTGTGTCTCCCTTTTTTGAGAGTCCCGCCTCTTAGTCCCTTTTTTGTTGACCATCAAATTTGCGAATAAATGTCCCATGCCCATGCTCATCCCATCCCGGTCATACGAAATTCGTTTAATTAAATGCATCATAAATTCTCGCACATTTCAACCGAAGACCAGACCCACAAAAAATACTGTGTCGAATCGCACTTGTCACTCAGTTTCAGATACTTTTCATTCCACTTTTGATTCACTTTTCTCTCTCGTTATTTTGGTTTTTTTTTCGTATATATTTTTTTGTTGTTGCCTCTTTGTTTTTGGTTTTATGGCTTACGGAGGTTTTTGCCCTACAGAAGAGGATGGATGCCGTTCGATGCTTTTTTGTTGTCGCCCATTTTCTGTGTGCCACGTTGTTTGGCCATGAAAATCGGTATATTTATTTATAAATTTTTGCGTTTGCTCTGCGGGCTTTGCGTATGAAATGTTTTTGCAATTTAAAAATAATTAACCCAACGAAAATGTTGTTTGTTCAAAAGAATAGCATGTAAATGTGGCGGCATCCCCCCATGGCTTCTCCCCAGGGATTTGCAATTTAATATGTTTGTGGTTTTGCGTATAAAAATATCAAGTGAATGGTAATTGAGAAGGGTTAGGGTGACTTTTTGAGAGCTATTTTATTATATTTAAAATTATTATATAAATTCCATGAGCCCTTTTCAAGTGAAGTTAATTCAAGAGGCTTGCTAAAATGGTTTAAACCGATTTTATAACACAATAAAAATATCCTGTAATTTCTAGGGATTTAATTTAAATGGGGAGCTCCCTACCAAATATCAAGTAACTACAAAAAGGACTTTAAAAATGCTGTGGCCTTTTCAGGGAGCCCTGCAAATCGAGGTGCCCAAAAGCCATTGAATTAATTAGGCTGCGACAACGAGGAACACTTTAAGCCAGGGCGGTCAAGTGGTGGGAGTGGCGTTGGCGGTGGCAGTAACACACACTCTCTCCAGCAGTTTGCCCTAATTTTACTTTCTGCGATGTTATCAGGACACACACATATATTCAGGGAGCCACCCGAAGAGACACTCGCTCTCTTTTATCTGACATTTTCCTCTTTTATTTATTTTTTTTTTTGTTTAAACTGTTCCGATGTCATAATTTACGCACTTCTTCGTTGGCCCCATGGACAATTATTATTTGCACTGCCCAGTTGACATTTCACCGCGCCTAGTCCTCTGCCTTCTCTCCGCCTTTTTTTCCGGCTAATGAATTTCCCGAAAGGACGCAGGAACAGAAAGGCGAACGCCACGGAATTTATGTGAATATTTTATTCTCGGCTCTCGTGTGTTCGTTCGCAACGTGTGTGTGCTTGAGAATTTTTACCGTTCAACGCACGTCCGTACCGGGAAAATGTCTACAACCAACTGCGCCGGAAAATGAGCACCGAGCATCGTGAACCCGAGACCTGAGAATTGAGAATGGCGAACGGAGAACGCACCACGGAGTGCGTCGTGCTCTTGGCCGTGTTTCTTCTGGCCAAAATGCTAAATTCAATTTACTTTTTATTTTCGTTTTGAAAAGAGAAAAAAAAACCTTGGAATTCTCTTCGAGAAGAGAAATATCTGTTTTTTTTAAAGAAAGTGTTAGAGCTGCCGATGAACGAAGGCTGATTGATGGGAATTTAAATGTCCTGACTGTGACGTTGGGGTGATAGGTGATTGATTAATTGGTCAAAATGACGGGCAACACTTTTGGCCTTTAATAGAAAATGGTAGTACTAATAGATTGCAAACGGAAATTTATGTTTTGTATTAAGATGTTATGCTGTCACAGTTTTTAAGCTTATAGAAAGTTTTAAGGTGTTGTTATTTAATGTGAATTTAAAATGGATTTTATTCTCACAGTTCACTTGGTATTTTTAATTTGTTTTAAATTTAATTTCTAGTCATTTTTGTTTATTTTTAATGCATCGGCGCTTTCGACACAGGGTGCCACGGTGCGTATGAGCAATACTCGCGCCCTTCGCCTTGGCTCCTTGTAATAAAATAATAATAATCATTTCGTCATTAATTATTTTATTATTTATTATTTGCATTTTAAATGTATATTTTTAATTTTTTATTTGTTGAATTTTTTACCTTTTAAGATAATTTTTAAAATATAATAATTTTTTAACCTAATAAATATTCCATATTTTGAACAAATAACAAAATTTCTTGTTATCCTTTCCTCACCAGCTGATTTCTCTTTGCTTTTCACTCTCTTAGTGAAGGTCCTGCGCCTGTGCCGGAGTTTTACTCTCTTTAAAATCGACGAACGTAAGGCAAGCACGTTTTTTACATCCTTTCTGCTCCCCCGGGTCCTGTTCCTGTGACTAGCCCTTGCCGGCGGCGACTGTTCCGTTCCGGCGGAGCAGCAGAAGGAGTAGAAAACCTGGGCCTTTGGAGGCGTGTTCGCTAACAGCTGGACACGAGGACAGATAACCGGGACAAGCAAACAGACAGAAAGACAGACACAACGAGAAGAAGGCGCTGGAGCCGAGATAAAAGCAAAGTCGCGAATCGCTGGCAGCAATGTTCGCCGAAAGCTCTTCTCTCATCGCTGGAGCAGAACAAAGTAAATCATGGATGGAAATCTCGACGCCGAGTCCTTTTCTCCTTATTTTTGCCACCACCTCGTCCTTGTCTCCGCCAGCTGATTATTTTATCAGCATTAGTTTTTGTTTAGTTGCCACACACAGAGAGAGAGAGGCGACAGACACACAGGCAGGCAGACAGACAGACAGACAGGTGGCTGCATTCCCTGGAGAAAAGGATATACACATACATATACATCATATAGTATGTATGTGCCCGCTGACAGGCACTTTCAATTTTATTTGCGCGCATTATGGCAAAACATGATTATTGAGAGCGGGCGGCAGAGGACGCGAGGATTGCTCATACGCACCGTTGCATCCCGTGGGGAAAGCGTGGATGCTGATGAAATGATGAGCTTATTTTCACTCCCCCCGCCAAAGCTAGAGTCCTACAGAATTTACGCGCCGCCACAATTGATGGATATCATTTTGTGGCTTAAAAATGTGTATAGATGGCAGCAATAAAGCTAATTAAAAAATACACGGGGATGGATATACATAATCGTAAATGTTATTATTATTTGGTTGAAATGAATTTTAGAAATGGTTAGATAAATCAGATTTGTAAATGGCAGCAAATGAGTCTAGGCATTATTCTTGTTTAATGAGGTGGTAAAGTTAATAATAGGCTTTTATAAATTACGTATACGCCTACCAATTTTAAGGTAATAATTTCTACAATTTAAATGCAGATTAAATAGAATTTAAAGAGTAATATATAAAATAATTACATTTTATTTATGTTTTATATTCAAAATATTGTAAGTAAATAATCATACTTATTTCCAATTTTATAAAAATTGAAATGATTTGTTCCCATCTTCTCCACGAAACCAAATCAAAATAAAAAACACACCAAATGATTTACCTAATTTTTATCAATAAGTTTTATTTATACTTTACATGAGAAAATACAGGCAATCCTAGGCATAATTTAATTAGTTCTACTAGCTAATTATCAACAAGCTTTTTTACACTTACACAACTAGGCTAAGAATACGCGAATTTCGATTGATCATCAGGCTGTCTGTCGGCCAGCTTAACATTATGCACATTCACATCCACTTTATCCCTTTAGCGGCTGCCAGCTAACTAATCAGATTAGGATCCTGTGGATCCTGCAGATCCTGCGTTACCTAATTGGGCTGCACCTCGCAGACAAAGTAGGTCTCGAAGCTGCAGGGGGAATCGTTCCACTTGAGTCCCTTGCCGTCGCGATTCCACAGCTCCAAACAGTTCTCCTCCTCACCATTCTCGTACCGGAAGTTGTTCGGCTCGCCGGCGTTCCAGTTGGTGAATGTGATGGGACGACCGGTGGCCATCCAGAAGAAGTTGCCCTCATCGGCCAGGTCGGTGCCGGAAATCCAGAAATGTTCGTGGCCCATTCCTGGAAATTAAATGAAATGAAAGTGTAGAGCAGTCGGTTAGAGGGGGTTTTCTCAAAAGCAAGGAAAGCCCTAAGGAATATCCTTTCAGAATAAATTGCAGGGCATTTGTTTTCTAGGGTATTTAAATTTGAGTCTTAAAAAAATATGCAGAACTATTCTTAGCTTTATATAAGTATGGGATTTATTTACCTAATAAAAACAATCAGAGAAAAACTTTCCTAATTTAAATTAATAGTTATGGTTTTTTGTTTGAATTTTATACAAAAATAAGCAACCTTATGAGACAGTTATTTATGTTACTTACTTATTTATTACGTACTTCAAGATTTATTTATTTTATGTGCTTCTGAGGACTGATTACTGCTTAGTTTATTCACCAAAACTCTACTCTGTTCCCAGTTGATTGCCTTACCCCCTCCCTTGCCATTTACATTTCGCTAGCATTTTCCTGTGTGTGAGTGGGCGTGGTTTTTGCCCATGGCCCTTGCGGCGGTCAGCTTTCAACAAAAATGTGCAACATTCACTTTTTTCCGTCCAACGACAACGACTGCTGGCCCTGTGTTTGTTTCTATGGAGATTTATGCAATGGAAAGTGCACCAGTGGAGTTCGTTACTCCGCTCTCCCCTGCTTCCCACATACAGCTCGGTTTTCGGTTACCAACTTCCGTGTATTATGTTAGAAAGTCCACTCCAGTGACCACCGCACAGTTCAGTTTCCCCGGTCACCAGTTGTCATATTCCCATTCCTAGTGGCATTTTTCCTCCCAGTTGCTTTTGTTTGCTGGCCGGCTCTATTGTCATATTGATCGGCTTTTCAACTGATTTGTGTTGTTGCAATGTGGCAATATGAATGCAGTTCCAGCTGTCCAGGCTGTCATGGTTTTGTCACAGTTTCTTGGTAAATATGCATTGATTGGGCCCGTCAGACAATTGGAAGATTTATTTTAATTCAATCTAAACTGAGGCCTGAACTTAATCAACTTTGGTCAGGTTTTTGTTTAAGTTTTGATTTGTATTTTCAAAGAATTTATTAAGGAGTAGGATTTGTGGTCATAATTGTTGTTTAAATACTGCAATTATTTATTATTAATACAAACAAATTTAAAGCAATTTTTGAATATTTTTTATGATTCTTTTTAAAGGTAAGTATTTCTACCATTTCAATTTTATTAAATAATCTTTTTTCGTACGATTTAATCCATAGTTTTTGTTAGTGATTTCCCTGGCCAAACCAAAAAACTTGTCGATAAATCCTTGGATACCCTCCTTAATCAAGTTATCCGTAGAGGAAGGTCCTCGCCCAGACTTCAACTTACCAAAGTCACGTATGTGCTTCTCCAGTCTATCGTTCTCTTCCTGTGATGAAATGCTGGCCAGATGCATGCCATGGTAGCGGCAGTATTGGGTGGCTTTGAACCAGTTCGCCTGGAATGGAAATGAAGAGAAAAAGCAGACATGAAGTTGAATTGAATTGAATTTAAGATGCATGCCAAGTTAAAGATTATATAATTGTGTTTGCACAATCGCCGGCTGACCCAGTTTCCTCCAAACACGGAGACCCGGCTCCCAGTCCAGAGCCAAGTTCCAAGCCAAGTCCCCAGTCCAACTCCCAATCCTTCATTCAATCTCGGCTGCTTCTCCTTCTCCCCTCACCTGTGACACCTGTCAATAAAATGCAACGAGGTTTGTTTGCATTTCTGTAACTGTTTTTTTTGCGCTGCCATGTGTGAAATGTTCACATTTAAATCGAGTTTATCTGCGTGGGCTTGGGCTGCCAATTAGTGTTTGTCTCTGTATCTGATGCGGTTTGGCCATCTAAATTGTTATCAGCATCTAAATTGGCATCGAAATCTGAATTGGGCTTAGGCTACATGGCCATCAAATATCCTGTGAGCGGCCACGCCACTACATATTCAATTAACTCTAATGGACTTTGGGCGTTCATTAGCGAGATTGGGCGAAAAAAAACGAGTTGGTTTGGATATTTGTAAGCTGTGATGTTTAGTTATCCTTTTTCCAATATCAGCAGATTATTATTTATGTTTTATATATTTTAAATTAATAAAATATTATTAGATTTTATAAGAAATATTGCTTGTTTTGAAGAATGCTTACATTAACTTGAATTCTGCTAAGAAATATTTATTTAAATAAACATATTTTAAATAAATTTGGAAGCTCCTTTTTTATTGCCGAATTACCCTTCGAAATTATTAAAAATTCCCAGAGATTTTCCCTTTCCCATCAGCCTAAGCTCTTTTTTGGCTGCACTGTGGCTATATCTCCCGCTGATTGCGGTGGCTGTGAGCTGATGTGCACATAAATCGATTACGCAACTATCCATCCTGCAGCAGAGGGGATCCTGCGGAGCTGCCTCTCCGCTCGGTCCTCCCCGCCATTAACTTGGCTTTAATTGTATTAGCCGTAATTGTGCGCGAATAAAGCGGGAACTGCCGGCAGCAGGGCAGACAGCAGGCATTCAGCCAGGACATGCCGCACACGTGTGGCAAGGATGCTGGCTGGTTGCTGCTGCCTGCTGGAAGGTGTTTAATGCCTTCACTTGTCTGCGGCCTGAAAGTGTTTATTGGGACGTAAAAGGTTCATCTCGCTCCGCCAAGAAGTCAATTAGTTTCGCTTGCCAAGAGGTGAAACGTGGTTTCTGGTTCATAACAAAGCCAGGTCCTGCTCCGATACGAAGTCGGTTAATGCCTTGTGATTTTAGTTTTTTGCGAAATGGAAAGTGGGAACCCCCATAAAGGAGTTCTTAAAGTTGTTGTCAAGCTGTGGCACAGCCTTTGTTGTGGGTTTTTCTGTGAGATTAACTGGCAGTCAGAAGACTTTGTTTGGGAGACATCATGGTTACTGTGTGGTTAAAAAGTTTTATACAAAAATATGTATATTATAAATTTTCCCCTAAGCTCATACGTTATAAGCTATTTCAAGGTTTGAATTTTCAAAGTTGAAAATTTAAATTTATAATAAACATAAATTCAATTTCTTTACAATTTATGTCTTAATTAAATTCTGGCCCACAAAATTCTGTTAAATCATTTGCTCTAAGCAAAAGTCGACCAATTGAGCGATTGAAGTTTTACACCGAACTCAATTGAGTGGCAACAAAATATTGGCCATGTTGCTAATGTCATTAACTGAGGTACACCTTTACACCTGGCCCCCCTCTTAATATCCAGGTGTCTCTCAATTAGCTTTGATTTGATTTGCGCCTGCTTGGAGTCTGCAATGACATTATGCCTCCGATTGCTGCTGTGCGGTTGTCAAGTCTTATTTTTCTCTAAAAAAAAGACAAACATTTAATTGCTTCATTTGCATATTTACACACGAAATGAATTTGCATTAAATTGCCCATATTATTGCGTAATATTTGGCAGAAACCAAATAAAAACAAACTGAATGAATTTCGGTGTATTTATAAAACCAAAGGAGTTCTTAATTAGATAAACCCATAAATAATCGGAAAACACTTTGCGGGGTTAATTAACTCACCAAAAACCAAAAAAAGAGAAAGAACGAAAGAAAAGTGAGCAGCAAAATATACAAATTAAATATTTAAGCTTCATTTCATCTGTTCAACGAACTCTATAATGCTCTTTAAAAAAGTTGTTATGCCTATTAATATTTTGATTTCGGAATTTATTTAAATACGGAAAGGAGAAAGATATTACGAAAGAAAACATTTCCCCAAAGTGGATTTAATAACTGGTCAAAATCACAGCAGATGTTAAAATTATGCTAATATTCAGAAGTCGTAAAGATAATGACAATAACAATGAATATTCAAATTTTACCTAGAATTGATATAGAAGAACTTTAAGCTAAAATAAAGCCAATACGTTCCGAGGGTAAATTTAGACAAAGGTAATTCCAAATTAAGTTCCAATTAATTTAAGCCAAAGTCGTAAAGATAAGCACCATAGCAATGAATATTAATATTTTATATAGAATTTAGAGAATATTAAAAAATATATGTGACTTTAATTAGCCAACTTTACTAGGATTTTTTGAAATGATTTTTTATATTTTTAGCCTGAAATTTCGTCAACAAATAATCCATTTATATTTTCGAATATTTGTTGTGTTGTTTAAGAACCTTTAGCTGACCATAAAATCCCCACATTCCCTATCTCGATTTAAGAGTACAATCGGATGAATAGAATTAAAAATTAAATTCAAATTAAAATGCCAATGCTGTGAGCTTTTGATTTGCTTAAAATTTTAATCGCTTTGACAATTGAGTGGGCAATTGTGGGTGTTAGAGCAGTCAAAAAAACGATGTCCCGTTAGTTAAATAAAATTTGGAGAATATTTATGTATTTATTTTGTGTTTTGATTTGGCTTTGTTTCGTTTTATTCCCTGCTGGGTGGCTTTTGCTATCTTCTGGCTAATCAGCAGCAGCTGACTGGTCGCAGGAAGGTGCTCGTTAATTAACAATCTAATAATTAATTCAATTCAATTCCAAACTTAATTCGTGGTTGTTTATCGTCGGCATATTCCAAATAGAATTGTTTTATTTACCCACGAGAACAAAACGTTCATAAACCAAAATATGCAACGAAAGTTGATTAAATATTTATTTATTTGCATTTCGCCAAAGTCACCGCAATTAACATTAAATTGTCAACGCTGGGAGAGTTATAAAAATAAATGAAAACATTTTTATTATGCCAAAGAATTTTAGATTAAAATGGAAGTTCTTAGCTTGAAATTTAAAATTTGGTTTACTGTGAACTTTAATTTATAATTAAAATATTAGAACAAGGTTCTCATTACCTTGCGGATTTATTAATTAACCAATAAATCCACCTTTTAACCTCTCTTCCTGAAAAAAAAACCTTATCCATTCATGACCGACCACCAATAAAAAATGTATTCAATGAATATATGCATCCGATTATTATTATTATTATTGCCTTTACAAAGGTAAGCTTAGCTTCCATTTGATGGCTTTGCCTTTTAAAGTTCAAGGAGACTCCGCTGGGCATTTTATGAATATGAAAATATAATTCAGTCCGATGTGGAACCAGTATATGGCCCCGCCTGAGCAGCTAGCGGTTCACTGGATGCGTTTTTGATGCTTTGACTAATTTGCTTTTAATACGAATAGGGGCTAGCTATTGTTTGTTACTATATTTTACCATATCTGGCGATGCGTGGCCAAGCACGCGCCTTTTTTCTCTTTGGTACTTTGTTTTTGTCTTGAATTTATTTTTAGTTTTTTATTTCTGTTATCTGGTTTTTGTTTCAAACAAACTGACATTGAGATCGGTTCTTAGCCGGGTTTTTGTTGGTGTAATCGATGTAATATTGAGGTTGGCTATAGTTTTTTAAAGGGTATTTGTTGTAATTTAATGATTTAAATTCTATAAAGTTTTTGCAATAGTTTTATTGTGTTTGTTAGGGGGATAAATAGAATGAATATAATAAATTAAGGAGGGATTTTTTAAAAGCATTTACATGATATCTAGTTTACTAATATATGGCATAGAAATTGTTTTATAAAATGACTCCCTATTTAAATATATATTTTACCCCTTCTGTTAAATTAATAATTACTCTGAGCTCTAGTATTTAATCTCTTTAAATTAGATCAATTAGCCACAAATTTTAATGAGCCATAATTACTATTTTTAACCAACTGAATTAATTATATATATAACCATATTAAACAATGATGAATAATTTTCAAATTAATATTTGGTTTGACTAATTTTATAGATATGATATTGACGAGATAAATCACCTAACAAATGAAACGATGACAGACGAATTAATTTTAAAGCTGTCGTATTTAATTAAGGAAACAGGGAGTAGAGTAGGAGATTCCCTAAAACTGAAGAATTATTAATATGATAAATATATTTCTTTACCCCCAGAAAAACCAGTAAAGTCAGATCAGTGCAATGTGCAATGTGAGGCTTCTTTAGTCACCCCTTCTTCTTCTGCTGTAATATTCCATATGCAATCTTCTTGAGAAACCCGAGACCCATCAAACCGGACTTGGCGAAACCGTTGGACGTTGGCCGTTGTCCGTTGGGTCAGTTGCATTTTTAGTTTATGGATCGTTTTGTGGGGCGTGGAATGTTGCTTACCTTGAAGAAGATGCCGAGGTAGTAGCGCTTCTCGCCGAGCTTCAGCAGCGGCATTGTCCACTTGTTTGGCGTGTACTGTGACTCGTCCACGCAGTTCGGGCAGTCTAAAAAAAGAAAAGAAGCAGAAGGAGAGGATAATAAATGTTTTACAAAAAGAAAGACCAGAAATGCAAAATTAATGCGAAAAACGAGTAAGAAATATAGGTGGGGGAAGAGGATTCCAGCAAAAAAGTATTCCCGTTGCTTAATTCCTTTTATTATGCATATAAAACATATAGAATATGGATGCTGGTAAACATAAAATGGCAACTTGGACTTGGAAGGTTTAAAATGTTAAAATATTGTTTAAGGTTTAAGTTGCTTTGTGCTCAATCCCCTTAGATGGTCAATTATTTAATAAAATTAAGATTACCAAAGTCTCTAACTCATTAAAATGGTTTTTAGAAACCATAAACAAAAAATGATATATCACTGGAGTTCTTTCATTAAGTCTCTTCTGAGTCAGCCGACTGACTAATTAACTAGCTCATAAAACCCATCTTTATCTCTGCTTTTAAATGCCGTACCCACCTTAAACGGACATCTTAGCTATATTTATTTATTTCTTTTGTTTGTCACAAGACTTTTGAGACTAATTGCGGATGATGTGCGACATGTTTGTTGTACAAATTGAGTTATGAAAGTCTGTCTGTCCGGAAAATAAAACAAAGTTTTAAACTTTAACTGGTTCTGGTTCCTCATAGGAATTCACCCGACAACCAGTTCAACTCGATTTTAAATCCGAATGACTTCAGCATAATCCGCAATGACGCGAAAGCCACAAAAACTCGAATCCAGATCGAACTAGAACTCATTTTGAGAATGTAAATCAAGGTTGCGGGGTCGCAGCATTGTTTGGCCAAAGCCAGCAAGTATGTGAAGGTCGTTTGCGGCATATTCTTTCTATTTCCAAAAAATAAAATAGGAAAACGACACTCGTAACGGCGAAACGCCAGTGGTTTCCCTTTTGTTTCGTAACAGACTTTCCGCTAATGTCTGTTAATTAATCATCCGCCGCGTGTGCCCATCCACGAACATTCTGCGAAGGCCTCGCCAAATGCTGACGCTGATGGTGATGACGATGATGCCGATTGTCGAATGCTGCCAAGATATATGACGGGGGCGTATCGAGTGGGCGGTAGACGTACTCCAAAGCACAAATAAATTCGCAACGTTGTCCGTGTGAAAATACGACCCAAAAGGCAGTTAACATTTCGACTTCGTCTCGTAAACAATGCAAAGAAGCGGCTAAAAGCAATGCCTTAAGCAATGCGAATATTTGGCAAGAGTTTTGGTTAAAGCTGCATTATTTATGTATAAGCCTTTTAATGGATTTCTCTAGGAAATTTATAATCGTTAATTAAAGTCTTTAGAAAAACTAATCAGCTTGCATTAAATTTGACCCCAAAAACTAGGCAACGATTTTGGATAAAGATGGTAAAGGATTTGACAAATGAAAAAAAGACTTAACAAAAATAAATTAGCACCTCTAGCTTTTAGTTATTTCTATCTAATTTACTATCTAATTTTTTGCCAAACCTTTAGTGCAAACTTTGTTAATATTTTTGAAGGGGATTTCGCTGCAATCTTTGATTTGCACAAACATACCTCACACATACACTTGTGTTGCATGATGAAATTAAGGCTTTGTTGTTAATTAATAACTAAACTAACCAAATACCGGTTGTACCCTTCCTGTTTCTCGGCTCCTTCATCAATCAAAAAAGGTGCCAAATTGATTAGGAACCGAGCAAATATTGAAATTTGCATGCACTTCAGTCTGTCTTTCACTTTTTGCCAATCAACGTGAGAGATAACCGTAAATTGAAATACATTTATTTATTCGTTTATGATTTATTAATTTCTCAAGCAAACACTATGGGATTATATATATGATATAAATATAGTTTCGTGTGTGGAGGCGATTTAACACAAGAGTTATAAACCAGTTTCGGCTCAAGAGGCGATTAAGCAGAATGCCGAAAAGTCAATGTCAATTTGGTGTTGCCCCCCAAGTAATTATGGTTATAAAAATTAAAATTAAACAAGATGTCGGAGACCTTCGTTAAATTTGCAAAAACTGTGCAGGGAGACATGTGTAATTTATGAGTTAAAAACTGTTAAGTATATTTTTATTTCGCATAAAGTCGTCTGCAAATAAATTCTGACATTCAAACAAAAATCAATCTGTGTCGCTTCCTGCATAATCTAAACATTTTTATTGAAGAATATTTTGTGTGTGTGTGTGTGTGTTTATGCTAATTAGCCAAACAACGTCAGCCGAACAAAAGAATATTTAATATTTAAATGGGTTTCTTCTGTTATTTTCAAGTTTATGATTATGTTTTGACTTTTATAAATGACATAAATTATTTTCTATTCCAGCAGTTGCAATTTTTATGGGGTAGCGAAATATTGGCATGTCGAAGATAAGATTAAACCTGGAACTTGGCTGATTTATGGTTATCTTGTCGGGGGGAATAATTTAAATTCATTTCCAATATTACTGCCCTGCACAGGCTTTTTAGCCCTGACCTTCAGTTCAGAGCTTTATTTTGCCTTTATTTTGCTTTTAACCCAATTAGGGCTGATCTCCTTTATTCAGTGATTTATTTTGGCTGTTGTCTTAATTTATTTTGGCTGCTCGTGTCAACGAAATGCTTTATTTTATTACAAACATTTCAACATTCATCAGTGGAGCCCATAAAAATGCAGGCAGGTGCAGAAACGGCGAGACATTTGACTAATTTCGGACCAGAAAAGGCAATACAAATCGAATTGGGCCAAAAACAGAAAGAGAGATAAATTCAAATGGAATGCGGCGGCGGCGGCAAACGGAAGCCGTCCAAACATAGTTTATATATCATCCATTTTCGGCACTAAAACTCCTCAATTAAGCGTTCCAGCCCCCCATGCACTCTCATTCATCCCAGCGGAAAGTGAAAGTAGGTTTTTTTATTTCCATTTTTCGTGCATTTCTCTCTAAAGTCTGGCCAGGATTCCCTCTCTCATGACATGACGTTATGTAAGAGCTATGCATGTATGGAAAGCTCTATTTTTCCTTTATTTTTTTAGTAATTTTATTAAGAACATACCAGCCACAGGACCTGCTTTCGGCGGCGAGGCCATCGTCCTATCCAGACTGCCCAGCAGCTGGACGCAGATTATCACAGACAAAACGATATACTTTTGCATGATTCCAGTCGTGGCTGTTATTCAGTTATATTTTATGCAAATGTATTTATCTTTTTCTACACACTTCCGCACACTTTTACCCTGAAAATTCCGTAAAAATATGTTTATTTTCTTGTAAATGTGATTTCGCTTTTTATTTTTTGTTTATGCGTGGAGAAGATTCAACGCATATTTTTCTCGGTCGTCGGTCGGGTTTTGTTCGAATTATGAATTATTTAAGTTAATTTATTTTTTGAAATATATACAAAAGATGTTTATCGAACGAAATCGAAAGTTGGCAAAATCGAGGGAATAGAAAAAGAGGCAAGTAGCGGCGATATTGGAACGGATCGAATCGAAACGAGGTGCTGGAATCTTGTGCGCAGGCGTGCGCCCAAACTGACCGTCGGCTGTAGAAGAACTAACTCTTTCGGCTAGCCTCGGCTTGAACCAAGGCAGCGTTTCTGCCTGAGATTCAGTTGGAGGGAAAGACGGCTTAGAGAAGCTGCTTCTCTCCCTCTCTCTGGAGTTGCTTAACTGGTTCGAGAGAGGCCTGAACGGCGTTGGAGACGAACTTGTTTGGCGAAGCGAAACCCCAAAGATTACCATCAGAGATGGAGATCCAAGTATGGAGCATGAAGCATCCACTGGACAGCGGACACTTGCGGCTGTTTGTCAAACACTTGACGCGGGCCCCAGCAGGGGATTCGAATCCGAAACTGAATCTCGAACTGAGCTGCAGAAGCCTCGCGCCAAGGTGACCATTGCCAGAGCGTGGATTTTGGTTTTGAATTGAAACGAACACCAAAATCTTAATCAGAACGGTGTACTAAGTTCGGACTCGAATAGGGGTTACCTAAGGAGCTTAAGAAATAGTTTAATTAATAAATACTTACACACATTCTACAATACTCTATGGATTCTTTATATAAGGGAAAAAGAAAAAATATTTGCTAAGAAATTCTCAATCATTCCCCTCTTCCCCAGAGGTATTCCTCCAAGCTAAAGGAACCGGAAGACTTGTCCCAAACACCTCCTCATGACTCACAAACTCATGATCATAAAACACCCATAAATATTTCAGAGTCCACATAAATCTACACCCATTTAACATACTCTGCAACTACCGGGTACAAGCTGCAAAAAAAAAAATTAAGAAAAACAAAGTGGAATCATTTTCAAATTCTGGTTTCGCTGCTGCGGCTTCTAGCTCTCATTTCATCTCGAAGCTCATCTCAAATGGATATGAAATATTCTCTTGGATTACGCAATTTCACCTCCGGGGAGTGGATGCATCTGTGAGATATAGACGTGGGCCTGAAAACCCAACAAACTTCTCACTGTTGCCGGCCGAATTTCTTGAATTTCTTGACGCCGACCTTGGGATGATGCAGATGATGAACTAGTTTGCTGGCTTAGATTGTTCGATTTCGGCTGCTGGCGTTTGCCTTTTCAATTTCATTCAGGCCATA
The DNA here is from genome assembly GCA_008042485.1 of Drosophila mayri. NCBI lineage: Eukaryota > Metazoa > Arthropoda > Insecta > Diptera > Drosophilidae > Drosophila > Drosophila mayri. The sequence goes on from VNJN01001215.1 coordinate 1,324,329, forward strand.
CACTGCGTATGCGTGATATTTGTCAGAGATCCGCCAAGTGATGGGAAGATAAATGTGGGATGAAATGAGAGACCATGTATTTCAAAAGGTGTCTGCTTAGACAACTTTATTTGCAGTTGAATGAGTTAGGATCTAACATTTAAATCTAAATGTTTAAGGGTAATTATTTGTATTATAAAAAACAGGTGAAGGAATAATAAATGTGGGATGATTTTAATGGGAAAGTAACAGAAGTATTTCGAAAGGAATCGATCAGAAGAATAAGTAATTTATTTCCTAAATTCCAGCAACTAAATTAACTGCTTAAATGTAATTATGTTTCTGCAATTATATATATTTTTTATTCGTAGTTATTTATACGATTTCATAATCTTACCCCAAGTCTACCATTTTCTTAAGATTTTTCTTTAACTAGTTTATTAACTCGTGTCCCCTGAATTCCAATAATTCCTCAAAAAACACTACGATTAAGAACAGCAAATATTTCTCTACTTAAGCTCCTAAAAAACTATGAGTTTCATAAAGAACAGCGTGCCGGCAATTAAGTCTTGGCCGTAAAAATTGATTGTACAAAACTTATTGACCACTTTTTGCGGAAAAACTTAAAATCAAATGTCAGCAGCTGCTAGAAAACATATCGAAATGCCGGAGGAGAGCCAGAGTCCAAGAGCCAAGAGGAAAACGCATCTGCAATGGCCGCAATTTGTGAAGAAATCCAAACAGCAAGTTGACTGTCGCCGCTTTGCATATTTCTTGATTTTTCTTTGCCTTTTTTTTGCCATGCCACTTCACCTGGCTGCTCATTTTGTTTACTTTTTGCAGCTGCTTACATCTTTTAAATTAAATTTTTCGGTGCGAGTATCTTGTAAGCGGCATCGTTTCAATTTCTTGGTTCTCCTCCGCTCCCGGAGGCTGGACTAATTAATTAATTGGAAGCAAGAGATCGATGAAACATTAACAGATTCAGAGCAGCTGCTGCTGCGACGTATTTATTTCGATCTTTTCTGTAGTTTTGAATGCAAATAAAATCAAACGAAACCAGATTAGAGACTGAATATATAGGCGACTTTGGGAGTTCATTGCTATCTACCGAAAGCCAAGGCCAAACGTGATAAACTTTAAAATTCTTTAGCGTAATGCTTAGAGGGAATCACAGAAGTCTCTTAAAATCGGAAGTGATTTAAATATATTCTTTAAATAGCACTAAAATAGGAAATTAACGTGAAAAACTTTAAAATTCTTTAGCGTAATGCTTAGAGGGAATCACAGAAGTCTCTTAAAATCGGAAGTGATTTAAATATATTCTTTAAATAGCACTTAAATAGGAAATTAATTGCTGGCTCTTACAATAAATTATACAGCCACTAATTGTTATGTGGATACATTTTAATAATCTTAATTATATAATAAGCCAGTGGCTAATGACCCACCAAAGATTTGCATAAATATTTAGTTTTCGTAAAACCATTCTTGGAATCAAGAGATTCCCCCAAGCTGACCCTCGGCTCGAGCGTGTGTGATTCGATTCGGGTTAATCCCCGGCAAACTACGCAAGCACCGGCCTTTGATGGATCTGCAAACGCAAAGTTTTACAATTTGTGTGACGCTAATGGCATAGAAATTCAAATCTTATCTTTTGTATGCTAATTTTGAATATAGTTTTAGTAGGTCTAGGCGCTAGAGGCATCCATTCAAGTGTTTTGCCAAACTAGACTAATTCCAGCTTTGTGTTTGAAAAGGTCTAACCAAGATTAAGGCCAGGTTCTAAAGTATACTAACAATAATAACGAAGGATAGATAAATTTGGAAAAAATATATAAATAAACATACTGTTTGTACATGTCTAGAAATGATATATTCTTAATTATTCTCAATAAATATTGAGTAGCTTCACAGACACCTAAATCAATCCTCCTTTTCTTCTTCCAAAAAACACACTCATATAATTCATTTCCCTTTTAGTTTCTACCTAATCTCAAACGACTGTCGCATTGAATTTAAAAGAATTGCTAACAAAGTTTCGCAAATCCTCAACTAGTTCTCAGCTTCGGGCTGTGGCTGTGGTGGGTGCAATGTCTCCTCGAGCTCAGTTTTATGGCAGCTCTTTTGTTTCACAGTCGACTCCTCGAACTTGTGAGTGCGGATAATAAATTTTAATGGTTTGACGTTTAACTTAAATAAAATCCCGTCATCGAACTACTTCTAGACTCGACTTGATTCGCTGCGATGCGATTCGATTTGATTCGATTCGTGGTCGTAAAAAAGTTCGGAAGATTTTTGCTCAGGGTTAAAATCGAAGTGGTGGAAATGGGGGACAGTCGAGGGGACAACCAGTTTCGACCCTGGGCATCAAGTGAAATAAAAACCTCATAAATTTGCCAATTTTTTCGCCTTTAAGCTGTGCAAATAGCCTGGCCAAAACGAGGCTCGTCTGATTTGTTATGTAAACACCTTCGTACATATGCAGCCCGAGGCCATTCATCATACGCACTGTGGTCCCGGAGGCGACAGAGCGATCGAAAAACCAAACAAAAAGCTGCGAAATGCAAATAAACAATGAGCTGGGCTTAATGCCTGAGAAGTGCAGGTAATGAGTTGGAATAGTTCCATACCGATAATGGTCATCAAGGGGTTAAATTGTGTTAAATGGTAAGCCAAGTTAGGGTGTTCAAATGAAATGGTTAAATAAGAAAAGCTACTCTCTTGCGACATAGAATGTGAGCTAATGGTTGATCGTTAAAAAAGACACAAAGTGTGAGGAAGTGAATTCCAAAAGAGCCATAAAAAAAGCCAATCGGTTGGCAACTAAGACCAAGAGGAAAGAGTAGAATTAGGCATCACGAAAACTACAGCCAGCAAAAACTCTAACTATTTTATTCAGCTCACAAAATTGAATGAAATATTTAAAAAATAAAACCCTGTACAAAGGACACAATAAGTAAGACAAATAACAACAATTTAAGGAAGAAAAAATGTGAAAAATAACAAGATAATTGCTTCAACTTCTCAATAAGGGTTTCCAGCGGAATGTCCAATATAATTTTTAAGCTTCTTAAGGAATGTTCACGAACAGAAAATGGAATGAACATAAACAACATAAAAACAACTCTTCAAGGAACGAAATTGAAAGTGACAACAGCTTCAGGCATGAGGTAAATCCCAAATATTGCCTTAAAAAACTGAAACATTTTATGGCTCGCGATAATTATGGCAATGAGGTGACTTGGAAGCTGGAACTAAACAAATTAAAGTGGATATTGATGGATGGACAGCGCAGCTAATGGCATAACCTCTGGGTAATGTGTAAGGTGAAGTCCAACAGCGATCTCCCGCCCGATCACTTTATCAATGAACGGCTAAGTGGGAAATTGATTGATGGTTATAAGAGGAAGTTGGACCAAAAATAGATATATCGATCATAGTTATTTGGATTTTGTTGTTGGAAAAAATAAGCAATTTTAATGGGTTTTACTCCGGATATTTAATTGAATTTTATAGCCTTAACTCTAAAATTAAATTCAATTTCCCATTTCTTACCCGCATCCACTTCATTCTCACTGGGATCCCGATGGAATATATTGCCATAGTACTGATCATGCTGCTCTGACTCCACGCTCTGCAGCGACTCCTGCACATCGTAGTCAAAGTCCTCCTGATTGGCCTGCGTCTGCTGATCCTGATCCTGATCCTCATCCTCTTCGGGTCGCCTCCGACTGGAGCCCGTTTGCCTTTTCGTGGCTGCCGCTGCCAAGCGATTTCGCTGAGCTCCTCCTCCGCTCCGCTTAAAGTTGCCCGAAGAATCGCTGGCCGCAAAGCCACGCGGCCTCGGCCTGGGCGATGGCTTCGGCTTGGGCAGAATGTCGGCTATCGTGGGTATCTTTTGGTTGGCACTCCGATTGGGAAACAGTCGGCGCTCCAGATAGTTGGCAAAGATCTGTTGCGTTATCTGATTCTGGCGGGCCAGCTCGCTCTGGTCCAGTTGGAAGTTTGGACTGGGATTGGCGTTGGTATTGGCGCCTGAAATTATTTACAATTAATCACCGAACACGAGCAAGTCACCTCAGTAGATGGATGTGGATGAGTTGTGCAATCTCTCTCTTTCCCCTTGACTTTAATGGGTAATAATAATTACATAAAGTGCGGGACCCACGTCAATGGAGGTGTCGTCGTCGTCGTTGTGTGAATGAAGAGTAATTAAAACAAAGAAGATGCCCACGAATTTCGGTTACCCTTGTGCCTAAATATCATGCCCTAAAAGCCGAGCTAATGCCAGCCGCAGTTGGCCAAGAGAGTGGTGATTTTTTATATCACGTCGTCACTTGATGAATTTTTGATGGCCCAAAGTGACACGCATCCATCATTCAAGAGTTATGGGAATCGGGGGAAGGCCCTGCCTGATCGTGGCTTCTTGTGAATGAAAGTGAGAAGATCGGTTAATGATTGAAACCACCTATTGTGTGTATATGTTTTCTTGAGGGCTCTCCATATGCGATCACTTGCCATTTCCCCTCAACAAAAATATAGGAAAAGTGTGTCAAGGCCAAAAGACTTTTACTGCCCAGCAGTTAAGCGGATTGCTGCCGTATTATTTTGGGTTCAGGTTCCCCGATGAGATCCGAAATTGCCAAATAATTGATATAAACTTTATGAGAGAGGCCCCCGATTATGCCATAAGCGATGCTAACTGCCTGATGATGATGCATTAGGGCCACGCCCAGCCCTCAGCTCCTAATTTGAGTGGCAGTTTATGTTGAGTGTATCTCTTTTTTTTTGCTTTTGCCACGGAAAAGAGCAAAGAGAAACACGCACAAATTTTAATTAAATTAAATTTATTATGCAATTAAACGTAATATATATATTTTTAAATATTTCCTTTTGTTAACTGCAACATTACGAGCCGAAAAAATAACTTGAAAATTCCGCCCTGACATCTTAGTGAAGGAGTGGGGATTTTCGGTGGCTTCAAGTACCTGTTGCGATGTCAGGTGAAACATTAAAGCCAGATTACCAAAAACAAGGCCTCTGGCCACCTGAGATAATGCCCAGCTTATCTGATTGCCGCCTTCGGTACATGGAATTGGACTCACCAAATAAGGCCAGAAAATCGGTAGGCAGAGATCTCTTCATGCGAGATCTTCAAAATATTAATGGAAACTTCGTGTCTCGGGTAATGGAGTGAACAATTTTTGTGTAATTTAATGGAAAGTAAAATTGAGAAAGTAAATCGATTAATGAGCTTTGATATTAATTGATTGAATTTTGTACTTTTAACTCAGAAAAAAACGGTAATTATAACATTTAAAATGGGAGTACGCAAGCAAAGATTTATTATTATTTGGAATTTTATCTGATAAAAAAAAAACTGGAATGCTTGATTGAGAAATCAAAGCTGCAATTAATATGTTTTCAGTTCAATAAACCTTAATTAAGGCATTAAATATATTAATAATTGTATTCTGATTGTAGAAATAAATATTCAAACTGGGAATTGATTTAATAAATTTATGTAAAGCTTTTTTGTTACAGGGAAATATATTTTTATGAATTTATAATCGAAATTAGGATCTGTAAATTCTCTTAAATAATTTCCCATGCTACAAAACATCAAGTTTTTAATCCAATTAAGCAACAAGTTCCAAGACCACTCCAAAACAAATATGTGAAGTAATTTTTTAATCCCAGCCGGCGGATGTGAACATTAACCAACAATCTTCCACAGAATTTGGAGTGCTTTAAGAGCTCACCCCACTGGGGGAATAGAGCAAGTCATCGAACAAGGCCTCCAGTTTGGCATTAATAACCAATCAAGCTGGAATTAGACATTGCCTTTGAGGTCGCTCTAAGCAGAACAAAGGCGGCTCAACGCACTCCAAGAGTCTGGCCTGTGGGGAGTTCATTGTTTGGCGATTGTTCTCCTGAGTCGCAAATCCTTGGCTTGTTAACCGTCCATTATGCGAGATAATTTACGTGCCATTGTTGGGTCCATTTGCTGCTGGCCAACTGAAAGTTGCAGCGAAAATATGACAACAGTCGAAACGTGATGGCCTAAATGCTCTTGATGTTTATTATCGAGGCGAAAAAACATGAGGGAGTTCTGATCTCAAATCGTTGATCGGTAATCTCAAAAGCGCACTGAAATTGGTTAAGTTTCAATAGCATATATTTCTTTGTGAATTAATTTTGATAGGTTATTTGATACGCCTAAAAACTGTCGCAATCTTGAATTGATTTCATTTCTCGCCGTGCAATTGACGATCGCCTGGGCATTCAATAACTTCACGACTCACTGACCCAGTTGTGTCTGATGTATATCTATATCGGGCAACAGCTATATAGCTTTGTAGCTATAACTATAGCAGATACTTGGGACCGGCTAATTGTCGCTGGCCCAGGCCCCATAAATCATGACAACTCGCTGAGGATGTTGGCTGATGTTGCTGTTGCCTTGAGAGAAAAACGAAGCGAGACGAAGTGGCTGGCAGCAAGCAGCAGCAGATATCGGAGGCTGTAAATCATTTCGACTACATGGCATCTGCGGCTAAGAACCGTGGCAGAATGTATCTGTATCTGTATCTGCAGCAAGCAGCTGCAATTGTAAGTTGCAACTGCAACTGCAAATGATTCGAGGGCCGTGCAATTGCCGCTTGGCTGAAAAGAGGTCAATTAGCTGCGAGGAGTTGCCCAGAAAACAAAGGATTTCGCAATTCCGCTCGCTAAACGTTTGTTTTTCGTGTTTTTTTTTTTGTGTCTTTCTACCAACTTCCACATTCCATAAAGATACTTTTTCAAACGCTTACTTGCGCAATCGAAGCCCGCTGGTATCTCTTGTTTAGGAGGTAATTACATTAGCAGCCCATGCGGCGTATACGTAACGCAGCTTGCGGTCAAACTTCTTTGATTGACGCACTCAAGGTGCCCAAGAACCATATATTCATACATACGTATGTACACACAAATTCGATACATTAGATCATAATTAAGTTAGCTTGTCAGTTGTGTTTCAATGTCAAGCTTACGACGAGGCGAAGAAAAAGATTTATTTAATCAATTCTGAAATGTATGGAATTATATTCATAGGCAGTTGTGGCGGAGTTTTACTCTAACTGGGAAAAAGCATTGTGGCTTTTGTGGTTAGGCTGACATCGAATTAAAGGATTTAGTGTTAAAATATGGATATCAAATCTATTATTTGAACGGAAATCCTTAGCTGCAAGTAGAAATTTATTAAACTTCTCATAGTTAAAGGAAAATTCATGATTGTAAAAATGTATTTATATTCATAAAAAGAGAAGAAACAAATTGTTTGTCAACTCAAAAAGTATTACGAATAAAATTCATTGATTTGTAAACACTAAAAAGGTAAAAAGCGAAGTTTTCTATATTTTCAAAAGCAAAATCTATTTTAAATCAATGAAAATTGTCTAAAATTCATAGAAGAACATAATTATTTCAAAGCACAGAAAGGGAGTTAAGATAATTCCAATTCAAAACAAAAAAGACAAGTCCATCTCAACTTTTAACTACCTTTAAAATATCTCATATATTAAATATTATCAGCAGCCAAAGTGACTCTGATTAATAGAGACCAAAGCCAACTGAAAGAGTATTTTAATTCCAAACCTCACAAAAAGGCAAACAAACATATTTCTTATCTTGACAAATTACCCTTTTAAGTCTTAGGCCCAAAGGCCATCACATATAAATATAGTCATTAGCATAGGCAGTTTCTGTATTTAGTTTTTTTCGGACAACTTTCAGTTTATTTCTGGACCTGGACATCACGACTTGGTCAAGTCAAATCTCCAATGCAAATCGAAAAATTCTTTATTGGCATAATACCCGCGGTAATTATCGATAATGATGATGCCTCATCGAGAGGTGCTTGAACTCTGTATTATTCTGTTTTTTAGTAGTCGAAACTCTCTAGACCCATTCATCTTTTTTGGCCAGCCTTTTAAGGGCCAAGGCAGTGGACACGTGGCTGCGACTTTTGACTTTTGTTCTCGGCCCGAAATGCCACGAGGTGAAAGACTAAAGCTTGGTGTATAAAATGTCATATTTCTTGCATCTTTAGCACGCCTCCTATGCATAATATAAAATATATATTTTTTAATGTGTTTTCTGCTTTGCGTCAGTGTTTTCTTCTACTCAATATTTCATTTAATATTCTGAGGTCACCGGCATTCCGATACCAATTCAAAATGCAGCCGAAAAAAAACTCCAAATACAGAAGGGGAGTAAAAAATATTATTATAAAAACTCGATTTCTCGTTTTCGTTTTATGGCTGATTATTTATGCAACTAGAAGATGGGCAACGAACGCACCTCTGTTATGAAAATATACACACAATCTATCTAAATCGTATATAGTATATATGTATCCCAAAGATAAAGCCAAAGATGCGAAAGTTTGCCTCCGATTTGATTCGATTGCGTCGAGACTTGGCTTCGCTTGTGTGAAACTTAAATGTTTATAAACAGCAAAATGCGAAAACCGAACAGCGGGATCCTCAAATGTCAAATGGTGCATGGGAAACACACAATTAGCATTTTAATAATGAGCAGTACGCCTTCGGGTGGATTGCTTTTGTTGTAATTCATGAAAATCGAAAATCGAGGCGCTATTCTTTGAAAATATATTTATTCAAATAGCTGCTCTTTTCATCTGATATTCTCTTCAGCTTTCTAGAGTTTATTATTAATCAAAATACGAGGGATTATCGGGCGGACTTTCAAGTGGTTGTTTTTAAATAAATACACGTTTTAATCAAGTAAACTTTAAAGATAATAGATGATATTATGAATTAGTTTCATTATTTTCTTTAGGAAATTATTGGTTACCAAGGAATATAGTAAACATATATTTTACATCAACTGAACATTTTTTATTCTTACATAAAAACTGCATGTTTGTTATTACTTTAATTATATTAATTATAAAAATAAAACAGTTCGCCACTATTGCCTTTTGTAGGAATGTGCCTTTTAATTACTTTCTTATAGAATCCTTTATATTTCATGCTGTATCCTTTAAAGCATAATTAATGGAATATACACCTTTCTTTTCAATTAAAAATTATATTCAAATAATTTTAATCATTTATTTATTTTATAATATTAAAATTCCTTGACAGAAATTAAATATATTTTTAAATAGGCATAAAATCTTTTCTAATATTAATATTGAACCCTCAGTTTCTGCCATTAAGCTAAAATGCTACCCCCCTTAAACCGTTTAATCCTTGAGGAGCCTAGACCAATGGCACCCACTCTTATTGAGCCTCGTTAAGAGGCCATTCCATGAGCCTTGGGGATAGGGGAGACAACGGCAATCTGGCCAAGAGCAAGAGCAATTGTTAATATTTGCGAACCAATTGACACAGCCTCTTGATCAGCCTCTCGGGTGTCCATCAAAGGTTTGAGATGCCTCTGACCCTGACACGGATTTACCACTTGGATGTGGATGTGGTTGTGGTTGTGGGGACAAGTGCTCACCTCTTTTATCACGGCCACTGGCGATGGGCTGGGGCTCTGCATGAATCTCGGCGGGAATGGGAACACTTGTGATGTTGGTGCTGGTATGGAATCCGTGCGGCAGGTTGGATACTTTCGCGGCATGTGGGGATGTGGGTGCGGGTACTTTGGTGGAGTGTTGGGGTATATTATAGCCGGAATCGACACTGGCCAGCGATATGAGCACTACGAGTAGCGTGGGGCGTAACATTATCACTTTGTTTCTATTGTTTCTGTTTTCACGCGGACCAACTAGGCACCAAGTGTAGTTTATTCGCGCCTTCGGAGAAAGCAGTAACCCCTTCGATCTCGAGCTGTAACTGAAAGCCAACTGACTGACTGGGGCCGAATGTGTCTCTCTAGATCTTGGTCTCCTAAGACGAGTATTTGGTATGCAGCTCTTCGCTTTCTAAATTATCAATATTTAGATATCGGATCAACGGTCTTTTGTCTTTAATAAATTCAAATACTCGTCGTTTCTCCGCCCAACTATCATCGATAGAGCGACGGGGGCGGGGCGAAGGCAGTTCAGTTCGGGGCCATTAGTTTGCGCCTCCGAAAACAGTTTAAGATCGCGGGCTCCAGGGTTCGATGCCTGAACGGGCGGATTAAGTAATCGTGGCGTCGCGCCGCGGTCGCGATCTCCTCAAAAAATTCACTTTCTTTCCGCTTTCGCAGAGAGCGCGGAGATTCAACAGAGATTAGACTGGGAGAACTGGAGCTGGGGCCTCCTCTTACTTTTATGGTTCGATGTGGACCGATCTCAAAAGTTGCTCGCATTCGTGGCCGATCTCTCGAAGAGTCAGCACCTGGGCTTAGGCTCCGCTTTTTTTCTTTTCGTTAGCTTGGACTCGGAATATATTTTTCCTGCGATCGCAGACTTACAGACTAAAGCGTTTGAACGCAACTAAAACGAGTTCCTCGCTTGATTCCTCTCCGAACCTCGCTTGGTTCGCTTGGTCAGCTGCCAGCTGCTGCGATCTCCAATCTCCGATATCTCTTCCCTCTCCGAATATGTCTCTGTAGCTCTACGTGTCTCCCAACTCGTTTGCGGTGACCAGACCCAGACGCAGGCCTGACCAGATTACACACCTCTCCTGTCGAGAGGCCCATCTCATGGCGTTTAATTACAGGTGTGCAATAGATGAAGATGATGGTCGGATCGGAATGGTGTTCGTTCTCTGCTGCATGTCAGCCAACGCAAATGGTTGTTGTGGGTTATTTTTAGAGGCAGAAGAGACCTTGAACTGCGGCAGAAATACCTTAAGAGGAGCTACTTAATTAAGTCACTGAACTAATCCCAAGGGACTTAACAAAAAGCTAAGAATAAACAGGGTATAAATATAGACTGAAACAAAACCAGAACCATCTACAAAAGGCGTCGAAAACTATCAATTTGTCCATTGTGATCTTAGCTTCATTTTAAAGCCCGCCAATTTGATATAAATTTAAGCAAAACAATAAAACTGTCAAATATAATAAATTCTATATGCATTTCAGTTTTCTTAAGGTTTCTAGTCAGCGCCATATGGGGTATAAACTGGTTAACTACAGCTTTAAATATTCAGTGACGCTTGAAATAAATGTTTTGTTTTTAAAACAATTCAAGAAATCTGCGGCAGGGTATTTATAATTTCACAAAGCGCAAGCAGTTTTAAAATTAACCAAGGGCCAGCCGCTGCGTAACTTAATCTCTTCCAGAAGCTTCATCTCGTGACGGATCAACAAATCGCCTCCTGTGGTTTTCACACTCCAAAATAAATACAAACTTAATTATTGGATATTTAAATTTTGTTTGCAATATTTTAATTGATGCCAAATGAAACATTTACTAAACTATTGTCTAAATATATGCATTATGGGTAAAAGAAGGGAGAGGTTGTTATTGCCAAATCCGAATTTCGACTATAGCTTTAAATTTGAGGAGTCCTGATGTGATCTGTCGAGGCTTAGACAGTGGGTACAAGTCCGGTTAATTGTTCAGGATCAGATTTTTGGGTTTACTTCTTTTTCTTGCCTTTGCCTTTGCCCTTGCCCTTCTTGCCTTTGCCCTTCTTGCCTTTTTTCTTGCCCCCAAGAAGCATGTCTTCCGACACATAGGTCTCCGTGGTGACCTTGCTCACCGGCAGATTCAACGCCTGCTTGGGGGTCCTCAGCTCAATCTCAATGGTGTTCTTCTTGTGCTGCGACTTGGACTTGGTGCCCAGCTTGACCAGAAAGACATCGCTGTCGGTCTCATCGCAGGTTTTGTAGCAGACCTGAGATTGGGGTAGAAGTATACACAAAATTAGTTGCTTTTGTAGGTAACAACATAATAAAATTAGTGTAATAACCAATATAAGTTAGAGAAGCAGACTCTGGCCTAACAAAAATCCACCTAATTTGCGGTTGCACCTGTTACGACCACATGCATCTCCCCTGAACGATTACCATTAATAAAAATAAACCTATGGAAAGCTGAACCAAAGTAGTGGCTGCTCCACACTTGGAGCTTTAGCTGGAGCAGATGTTATGCAACTGCCGCACAATTGGGGCAATCGAGAGCCTTCCAAACAACACACCGGGTTTCCGTAGCTGCAGAAGTTGCACCACTTGGCGCAGCATTTAGAGGGGGCCCAGTCACGGATCGAAAACGATCATTCACACACGTAACCAACGATCCCGCTAAGGAATGCGGAGGCGATCTCACCGATTACATTTATCTCAGATTACAAATTCTCAAAATATGACAAAAAACCTGGATTACCAATTCTCGAAACATGAGAAAAATCCTGATTTAAGGCAACTTTTTAGTGAAACTAGCAATTAAGGATGGGAAATGGATAGTCATTAAAAACTAACAAAAAACAAGTAAATTGTTTGGAAAGACCCAACACAGACCACAGTGAAAAAGCTAAATAAAGATTTTAAATTGAAGAATTCTGGCATCTATATATCCGTAGCTGCACTCACCTCAATGCCCTTGCGCCTGGTATCCACATTGACGCCCTTCATGGTATCCAAGATTTCCTTTCCATCGGCCTGCATGCAAACAGTTCGTTGATTCTTGCTAGGACGTTGCGCCGGAACCTCACGATCGCATCCACCGGTAAGCCGTTGGCGATAGAGGTCAACCTTTGTTTCCTGCTGGTCAAGGGCCTCCTTAATCTTGGAGAAGGGCACATAATAGTTGTCCGTCTCTCCGCCATCGTTGCCAGAGTACTTGATGTTGGCCCGAACTTTCGGAATGTTCGGATGATTGACGATACTGCCGCCCGTGCGACGCTTTATGTGATTCCTGGCAATGGAACTGCGCTGCAACATATCGTGCAGACCAGAGTGCTGTCTCGGTATATTGACACCGCCGCAATCATCCCCGTTGCCCAGATCGACATCCTTGGAGCCATCATCGACGCTCTCCACCTTGTGGGTGTTCTTAAGGACGCGTATGGTCAGGCCGCTGCCATTTAGACAAGCCTCGAATTCGTCATAGGCCTCCGGTCCTGGGTCCGGCCGAGTGGGTTGTATGAAGCAGGGTGCCAACTCCGGACTGCAGTCACAGTCGCAGGTACACTGGCAGCACCCCCCGCATCCATCGTCAGCGGGATCTGGGGATTATATTATAAAAGTATTCAATATGCATTGCATAAATCCAGAGATCCAAAGTAGACTTACTGGGCTCGTTCATTGGCTTCAGCATATCATCGGTGATCTTGAAGTTACAGTTAACCTTGGGCTTCCTGCCCTTCTTACCCTTCTTCTTGGCCATGTTTGTTGACTAAATGTGATCGCAACTAATTACTTGTGTGTCTGGTGTGTGCCCCGAAAGACTTCTAATTATTATCAATTTTGATATTGTACTTCAGCATCAAATGGCGCAGCTTCCGTATGGCTCGTTTTCGCGCTGCAATGACACAAGATTATTTCGCGAATACTTAATTTGAAGAACTATTTCGAGAATTACGCGCACTAATCTGGTTCTGTGATGTGGGATCAATATGTTCATCCAAAGTTCGCGTTAGGAAAGAACGAAAGAATTTAATTTATGTTTATTTTGAACGGCAGAAAACATTTCCCATTTGAATGTCTGAACGAACGAAAAAAGGAGCAACGACTGTTCACCCCACGACTACTTGGAGATACTGGGAGGTTGAAAAAGCTAAGCTGGGAACATAATTTCGGGGCATACTTAGGGTTTTATAAAATTATATATGCAGGCAGAAATTTGTGTTGGGAAATGGATTTTTAAGAGATATTTTAAATAAACAAAAAATATATAATAATCATTCTAAAGATAGTCATAAAAAAAGCTTTTAAAAATCGCTTTAAATTGAAAATAATATGTACAAATATTTTAAAATTCTCGTAAATGCAGATTATTTAAATAATTCAATAAATTATTTTAAATATTTAGTCTCAAGTTAGGATAACTTAAGGATTTCCAACTCACCATCTTCGCAAGCCACATTGTAGTCCGCCTGACATAAGTCGCAAGTTCCGCTGTGTTCCGTGCACGGGCACGGGCACGGGGACGGAGACGAGCACGGAGACGGGCATGGGCATGGGCTCGGGCCCTTTCTCGTTTCAATGAGCCTCTTCTTTTTGCTCGCCTGCAAGACTCCCCCACAGACGGGTTCGTCACAGGCCGCGGAGGGACAGCCTAGACCGTCCACAAAAGTGACGGCACCTCCCTTCTGCCGCTTCTTACCCTTGCCATCCTTGCCCTTGTCATCCTTGCCATCTTTACCCATTCCATTTTTGCCTTGCTTGTCATCTTCTTTCGTCTTGCCGGCTTCTTCCGCCGCCTTGCGTTCCTGGATAAATCGGGGATGGGGTTGCATACCGCCGCAGGGACCACACTTCTGGAGCTTCTTCTCGATGGGTGATAAAGGACACCGCTTCGTGGGGACAGTGGGACACTCTGGGGAATAAAGTAGTGGGTTTGGGATTAGACAAACAATTATTTAATAATGTTCAGGGATTATTCTTAAGGACCAAATCGGGACTCACCCCTATCGAACTCGTCCTCGCAGTAATCGGTGGGACAGAGCCTGTCCACATTGCAGGCGTAGTAACGCAAACACTTGGCTATGGGCTCCGTGCGCGGGGCGCAGGGATCCACCATTCGGCATTTGGCGATCGGTGGCTGGGGACATGACTTGCAGGGCTTGCTCTTGTTCATGGGTCCGCCAGTGGCTGTAGCAGAGGCTGCGCAGGGAGCGCAGGGATCGCAGGGACCGCAAGGATTACACGGGCACGGATCACAGGGTTCACAAGGCGGCGGACAAGGTGGCGGCGGTTTGGGATTCCTCGAGCAGATGCGGCTGAAGGGGAATGAGGAGACAATGGTCGGGCCATTGCAGACCAGGCGCATGATAATCACTATGTTGCCGGTCTGCATCTTGCAGAGATTGAACAGGGGGAGCAGGCGCTTGGATAGCTCAGAAGTGGGGCACCACTGCTCGTGGCGCTCGTTCAGTTTCTCGTAGCAGGAGCAGTTGTCCAACAGCCCCTTGCTGTTGGGACCCTTCATTTTCGGCAGCTGGGCCACGTGACCCATTATGGCACTCTCCCAATTGGGATTCTCGGCATCAAAGGACTCCCTCACCCGATCGAATATTGGCTTTATCGCCACCTCCGTGAGCCCGATAAGGAACTTACAGCTCTCCGTGCGTTTCTTATATACGTGCACCTGCAGCTTGTCCTTGTCCGTGATTGGGGACTCCAAAGTGAAGAGGGCGCACTTCCCACACTTGGGCGAGCAGGGATTGACGCAGCTGCCCACCTCCCTGTCACAGATGTTCACATACACCGACGACCGGAATGTTATTTCCGTGCAGGTGGGATACTCCTCGGGAGCGCACAGATTCTGCCGCGTTATCAGCAGATCGTCCACCACAAACTCCAACATATACAGGAAGTTTCGGGCTATTTTCCCGGCTTTCGGGTTATCTTGGCTCTCAGACATTTTAAGACCAAAGAAGACTTTTTGAATTTTATAGAGTAATTTTGATAGAGTAATTTTTGAAACCTAAAAAGCGAAAACAAGCAAAACTCGAAATTTGGGAAATAAAAGTTAATGCCGAAACTGCCCCGAAACAGGAAGTCTAGGTGGAGACTATGACTGCTTACCTAAGGCCTACTCGAAAGCAGATGATTAATTAGGTAACTGAGCTAATAATTCAATAATGTAATAAAAACTCTCATTCCCAATATGTATCCTTTATATTTCTAACTTTTGACTATATAATAATACCCTGCAGGCCCATAAACAAGTTATAATTATGGTACATCTAATTGCATCTGAATATTAAATATAAAATGCTTTCCACATTCTTTCATTTAAATTAAATATAAAATGCTTTCCACATTCTTTCATTTAAATTAAGTTATTATAAACCTGTACGACATCGAACTAAAAACGAATATTACCATTAATTAACCTTTACAAGATGCGATCATCTTTTATTGGCATTGCATAAAGACGATGCCTTAAACCCGATTTACTTGTATTATCAGCAAGCAATAACATTCTTCGTTTATACACAAGTTGACCTCCACAGATAATTAAATTAAAGACGCCGCCAGGGTTGAGGTTTTCTAGCAATGCATAAAATACTTTATTAATGTCATAAATGTTTCTACAAAAGTGATTGATCTACTTCGCAATTAATCGCAGTTAATAAGCGGCGGTGCTGCCTTGGCAAACTAAAGCCCCACCTCCCCCCAATCGGACGTTCGAGAGAAAAAAACCTTGCCTAAAATAGTAACCAAAATGTGTAGCCAACAACAGGAATGGACTCGGCAGAATTACAACTAAAAAAAATGACAGGAATAAAAAACAAAACGGAAAGCGGGAAGGGATTTAAATCGTTTACAGAAATCGCATTACAGAATATATTCTTTTTTTAAGCACTCTAATCCTGAGAGGTACATCCTCCTCCGGGACAACTTATCCTTAGCTCTAAACGATACTAACGTCATGGGGCTCGAAAGGAGACGGGCGGAAAAAGCCGCGGCCACTGCACAAACTCGATGCCATAGTGCAAGATGCCTGTGGCACTCACGGCGATCATGGCTCCCCAGAACAGCATAAAGAGCAGATTCTCCGTATTGAACTCCGCCGGATAAGTCATGGTGATCATGAACATGGCTACCGCCATCAGCAGGACCGAGGGGAAGGTGAAGAACCTCCAGCCGCGCTGCGATTCCAAAGGCGATGGCACTGCGCCACCCTCACTATCGTTGATAATATACTTTCCGAGGAACAGATCAATACCATCCTGCCTCTTTCCATCGGCAAAATTGTTCAAATAGTAGCGCATTAGCGAGTTCTTACCATCCTGCATAGCTCCGGCCTTCGTTCGCTTGCCAGTCCGCGTGAAATCCGTTTTGAGCGCTCCCGTTCCGGAGTATTGCACAGAAATTAGATCCGCATTATCGGCCCACACACCTTTAAAGCGACTCTCAAAGCTCCCGGCAGCCTGCTCCACTTGCTGGCCGACATGCAGCACGCCCAGCTTCTGCAGGACGGCCGTGAGGGATCGCCGGGCCAGCATGCTCTGCACCACATTCGTCCGGTCCAGGCAGTCGATACAGTTCGTCCGGAAGACTCCTGTCTGCGTTGACACCAGCTTGCCGTCGTCGAACACGTGATAGAAACCAAACTGATTTTGCTCGTAGGCCAGTCGATCGATGAGTATGTTCAGCCTATCCCATCGCATCTTTCGGCACTCGTGATGGAAGTCGAAAGCCTCGTAACGCACTCGCTTGTCGCCCAGTTCCCGGATAAGGCGAGCGTACGTGGCCTCCAGCTCCCCCTCGGCGCCTTTCTGGTCCACCAGATTGATGGCCACATTGTTGCCGTACAGACGGAGTTGATCGTTGAAATGTAAACTGCAGGCAGCCAAATGATCTTTGCCAGGCACTAATTGCGGACGCGGCTTGTATCGTAGATTGGGCAACTGATGCCAGTGAAATGGCATGCTGCCGCGAGTTTGCACAAAGCCCGTAAGCTGTCCGTTAAATTCCACTATCTGCTCCGTCTCCACGAAGTTGGCCACGTGTCCCTGCTCGTTGCTGCCGCGGCAGAAGAGTCGGGTTCCGGCCCGCTCCACTGATCGCCTCGTTACGATGCTCCAGAAGAACGTCTGCCCGTTGATCTGCACCTGGTTGATGGACACAAAGCCCAGGAGCAGCGGCAGCTGGAATTTATCCATATTGTCGCAATTGAACTGCCGAAGCGCATAGCCATTCCACACGAAGCGCTGATCGGCCCGCTCCAGCAGGCCCTGTTTCTGCTTCGGATTAGCGGTGACCAGCTCGCGCTGACGCTGCAGCGAGTGGGTGAGGTCGTAGCGGTAGGAGAAGTAGTAGTACTTGGTGTCCAGCGTCTGGCGCAGCATTTTGAGATACGTCTCGTTCTCGTTGCGTTGGATGGCGTTGGGAATGTAAGGAATGATGTCATAGCCGGCCAGCCGCCACACAATCGAACCGTTGAGGACGCCGACAAAGATGCGATGCGTGGCCACAATCAAGTAGTCGCAGCACAGCAAATGTATCGTGCCCAGCACACCGCAGATTCGGCGCGTGGGCCGCATGTTCTCCAGCTGCCCGTCGCTCGCTGCCTGGACTCTGGTGACCTTGTCGTGGCGGCCAATCACCAGCACTTCCTTCCCTCCATTGGGCTCCACGATGAAGCTCTCCGGGGTGATGTACAGGTTCATGTCATCATACACATCGTTGGCCTCGCTGTTCTCCATGATTTCCGGGGGCGGTGGCTGGCCCAAATTGAAGTCTGTGCGGGGAAAAGAGCACAAGAAAATCGAATATTAATTTAAGATCTAGGCTGCACCTGTGCTGCTTCCTCTTCTTCTTGTTCCACGGGGCGGCTCACTTTCTGTAATCAGGAAATTCCCGTCCTTATCGCTGGTGTTGCACACGCACAGCACCAAACAGAGCAGCCACAGCCACGGCCTGAGCAGTTTTATTGTCGTTTTTATTGATTTAACACAGTATGCGTTTCATCAAAGTTCTTTTTCGCCAAATATTATTATTTTTTTTTTATTCTATGTGTCAGAGTGACCGCCGCTTATAGCTGAAAATACCACGAAAGACAGTCACAGGTGTATGCGCAGAAAACGAAAAGAGCGTTGCCGGACAGCTTTGGAAAATTTAAAAATTGCCATTCCGCAGACTTAAAAGCTTAAAAGAAATTTGTTTAAAAAGAAACATCTTTGCAGACAGTTCGTCGCAAATAAAACTTAATTATAACTTTGATATAACTCAAAAAGGCCTAATTAGGGAATATAGGTATTTACCAATTGTTGTAATGTTTCAACGTACCTGAACATATGCACTCTTAATGGAACATGAAAAGAATAGTTAAATCTATTAACTGTTTCCATTTAAGAGGTACAAAACCTTACCAACATCTGACGAGCTCCTGAAATTACACCATCTAAACCATCGCTTCATTTCTTCTGCTTTTATCTTGTCATAATTTTGATTAAAAAACAAGGAATTGGTGACAAATTTTTAAATGATACTACGATATGGCAAAAACACAAAACACAATCCTTAAATTGTAATTATTTTATTGTGGTTTTATTAATATAAAGCTATTTCTGACTGTAGCACTGTCAACGTTCGTTAAGCGTTTACAAAAAGTTCATAAAGTTAAACATTTCGGTGTCGGACTGAGTGTTGGTGTGTGTGTGTGTGTGCTTCTTTCGACGTTGTGAGGAGTTAAAGGTTTTTTGCTGGATTAAAAGTAGAAAATCTATATCGAAAAATACTTGACTGACATCCGCCGGCAATGTCCTGCCGCCTCCTTTTGGTACGAACTTTGTACATTACAAATTAAGACTTAGGCTAATCTGACGCGTAAGTTAGTGCATTAAGTAGACGAGAATGGCGGCGAGCGCGGTGGCCAGCAGTCCGGGAAGACCGGATCCCAGAGACGGAGCCCCGCCCGTCCGGCAGTAGTAGTCGCCGCAGTCCGCATCCGCGATGGTCTTGTACTTCTCGAGGACGTCAGACCATTTGCACAGGCCAACGCTGCACCAGTCCAGCTGCACTGCATCCTGGTTGAGGAAGAAGACCACCTTCTCTCGGTCCAATTCCGTCGGACAGTCGTACTTCACCGCCACAAAGTTGCCGGCGAAGGGATCGATCAGGCTGCTCTTCCAGCGGCGGCTGCTCTGGCTGTCGGAGTTATCTGCCCGCAGCGGAATGTCATCCTTCCGCATGCCCAGCGCCGTGAGCAGAGTCAGCAGACCCGTGGAGTGGCCAAAGTGGGCAACCACATGCGGCGAAACTGGGTTGCTCAAATGCGCCAGCAGATCCTGCACCAAACGGCAATTGAGGCGTCCGTTCTCGGGGAAACCATAGCCGGATCCCCAGTAGTATTTCAGATCCTCGGCATACTCGAACACGGTCACCTGCTCGGGCAGGAAGGCGGTGCACCAGGCGCTGCTCCTGTCCACCTGCCATGCCTGCTCGTAGCGGCACATGTCGTACATCAGTTTAATGTCCTCCTCCTCCAAAGTGTACTGGAAGCTGTGGATATAAATAAATATTTGTAACCAAATTCCTGAACTTGAAGCCGACCGCCACTCACCCCAATCGCGTGGAGATGTCCTTGAGGGTGTTCGTCCACAGGCTGGACTTGTGATACTTCTCGTACTCGGATCCCTCGCCCTTGTAGTTCAGATCCTTGTACGACTGGCAGTAGTCATAGGGACGCAGGAGCAGATCCTCCTTGGGAATCTCAACGGGATGGGCAGCATTGACGCTACCGAAAAGACCCTCGGTGAAGGCCCTGAAGCTTTCCCTGGTGCGCTGGGTGTCGGTGTGCCGGAACTAGCAAGAATTTCACCAGATATTATAAGAGGTCTTTGAGATTAGTATTTAACTCGGACCCACCTGGTAGTAGGTATCATTGTACTCCTTGGGCAGCACGCCGGGATAGTAGCGCTGGTACAGCTTGGCAGTGCCACGAAGATCATCGTATCCCTGGCTGGTTAGGAACTCCTCCTGGTCGGGCGTAATGCTGGAGTTCCACCGCCACATCTGGAGGGATAATAAGTCGGTGGTGCACAGCGCATCCGTATCCGGCTTGGTCTTGGCCACCTTGTAGTTGTTCACGATGAGATCACGGAGCTGAGAATGGGATTAAAAGTCAATTATTATTTTTTAACAAATACGTTTGGCTATAAAACATATTCAAGTCGATTTTAGATCACAAAAAAACACAAAATTGCCCATCATTAATTTATTAACGCTGTGATGAATACAAACGATGTACTTGTGAATAATATTACGTCGTAAAAATGAGCAGCTCGATGATGCTTGTAATATATTGCTTCCTAAACTGGCATACAAATGAAATACTATTTTGTAATAAAAAATATTAGTAGATTGAGTAGCATTCTATTAACTGAATAAATTAATCCAAAGGTGAAAAGTTCTCAGGAAATGGTTGCTACATGTTGCTAAGTAAATGATTCTATAAACATGTTGCGCAACACATGCTGTTGCTGATAAAATAATTCCAAACTTTCAGTTTTATTATCCAATTTTAAACTATTTTTAGGAAAACATCCGCACCAGGATTTCAAAACAAAAAAATTACATTAATTAGCACACTCATCGGCACATTTCGCTTAGGTGATCTCATAAATCTTACAACTAAAAATAATTTGCAACGAATTCCATTAGCATAAGTGCATTCTTTGAAAAGCTTTATCAAAAATTGAGAGCAATTAAAGACCTTCAGTGCTCAACATATGTACACATATTTACAAAAATATAATTCTATGTATTCCGGACTCACCTCCGCCGCTCGTGCGGCATTGTTGATCATGCTCTTCTTGGGCAGGCGGGTTCCATGGCGGTGGAAGATCCACATCTTCTTGGGCTCACAGTTGGGCACCAGGTACTGCCGATCAATGTCGCTGCCCTTGACGATCTGGTAGGCGGTCTTCGAGGAGAACTGGCGGGTCTGCAGGCGCGAGTTGTCCTGGCCAAAGCAGTAGTCATCGCCGCGGACGAGGGCCACCAGGGGCAGAAGTAAGAGCAGCAAGCGCATGTCTCTGGGGAGGAGGAAAACAAAAAAAAAAAACAACCAAATAAAAGTCAGGTTGAGGCGGGAAAAAGGGTTGCACGAATATTTAAGTGGCGGCCCAGCCTTTCCTTCAGCGCATATCCTTGAACTGTCGCCCTGTCCAACTGGCGGCTGACTAAAGCTATGCCCTAATGGACAGGAGCAGGACCACGAGTGTCATATGTGGATCGCCGCCACCGCAGCACAGACTACAGACAGCGGAAAGGTGTGGCATTTAAATTGCTTCGCTGGCGTCTAGCGAGGCAGAGAACCAAAGAAAGCCAAGGGCTCCAAGGAAGTCCAACTGGGAGGGGCACCACAGAATCGAATTGAATGGAATGGCGGCAGGGAATGGAAATCCGGAGTTCGGAGCTCGGTGCTTGGAGCTCAAAGGAAATGCCAGCACACACGCACCCACAGCTGGCCCTGAAAATTAGGCTAATGATTTTCGCTGACAAATTGCTGCAGTTCGTTCTCCACGTGGCTTTTGGCCATCAGTCCAAAGAGTCCATCAACTGTCCAACGCCGCCGCCTTTCCCCAATTAGGTCAGACCAACAAGTCTGCGATTGCCCATAGATTGCCCATTAAAGATTGTAATGTTTCAATTTAGGGCCCGCATCCAACCAACCAACTTTGATTAATCAATCTCCTTTTCCGGGGAACCCCTTCGATGGGGACACAATGGCTCATTAGAGCGTGTCTTTGACAGCTTGTAACATGAGCTAAATCTTATCTCTAGGCAGGCCTGTCGTTGTACCTCAAACATTCACTTTCGGGGAGTTTTTCAAAGTACAATTAGTATGAAGAAAAAATTAATGTCGTTGTACTGCCGCCACAGGCCTTCGGCAAATCTCAAAGCAGCCATTGTTGCATTGTAAGTATCAGCTGCTAAGAACAGCTTAGCCAAGCTTTAGCTTAAACTTGACAAATTATTCAAATTATAATGCCACAGTGCACCTTCCGCTGCTGGCTTTGGTCTGGCTGCAGCCATTGGCATTATCTACTTCACCGATTGGAGGGTTGTCACCAACTGGATTCCCCTCTATAATACGAAGTATCCCAAGCCAGAGGCAAAATGATTCTCTCATCCAAGCCATATGTATAGACGAACCCTTGAAAATCGTGCCTTATGTTGAAAATTAACCAAATAAACGTTTTTACCAATAATATTCAATGGAAAATGTGCAGCGATGTTTTCTTTTGGATTTATTTTAAATGCTTTTTGTGCGGTTTAATGTTGCCGCTGTTTGGGCAATGCATTTGGAGGAACACGCTTCCAAAGCAAATAAATGCTCTGCCAGTCAAAACACAAGCCAGAAGAACAACAAATAACAAATTGTTGCCGCAGCACCCGAAATAGATGAACCAAAAAATATTTCGCCCCCTAAAAACCCCTCCAAAAAAGAATTACTATTTTGGTGGGGTTTTTGTGTTTACAATTTCGCCCCCATCGATCGGATCGGAACGGATCGGATGCTGGCAAATGCAGAGTTGGGCAACCTGTTGCAGAAATGGAATACTGACGTACACAGAAAAAAATATAATTTATATAAAAATATATTTTGAAAGTTTAGATTTTTAGTAGTTGAAATTTTTAAATATTTTTGGACTTATGAAAAAAGGGGGGTACTTTAAAATTATTATTTAAATGAATGAATAAAAGCAAAGTTTATTTATTTGAATAACGCTTTTACGGCAAGTTATTTTCGAAAGCCTTTTGGAAATAATTAAAAGGAAGTTTGTTTATTTTATTACTTAATAAAATCATAATAAAATATTCTTAAATTTAATTCAAATTGAAGCTAAATCTTTATCTTTTCTTATTCGCTTATCACATAAACTTTAGTTTCTTTGTTATTATTTTCCGTAGCTCCTTTTCTCTTTGTGCATGTGTGACGTCATTGCCATAGCATTGACAGCTGCAATTAGCTTGTGAAATTTCCAATTACATTTCCCAGGCGCGGAAGGCCAAAAAGCGGAGGAACTGACACACGCATCTAATTCAGCTGTCTCCGCCCCCGCCCCCGCCTCCGCCTGGCATCTTTGCATTTTCAAGTGCAAATAATTGCCTCACATGGCATCCATAGGATCGGTTGCACTTTTCTGTTGCCATACCCTCGATATATATTACTATTACTCGATCTCCGATCTGCGATCTGCGATCTGCTAGATCCCTCCCCAGGCGGCACTCCCCTAATCAATTGAATGCGCCGCCTTTGTTTGCATTTTCCAGTCATAGAACACACATCGTCATCGTGCCCCCGAACCCCAACCCATTTCTAGTTTTGTGTGTTTTCTCAATGCGAAATTAAAATTCCAATTTGACTGCCATCTCTCGTGTTTACTTGGCGGGCATTTATGAACTCTCGCGCTGCCCGACCATTTATTGTAAAACAGATTCGCCACGAGATGGAAAACTAATTTAATCTGCGAAAATAATATTTATTATACTCTATTTGTTTTGTATTTGCGAATGGGAGAAATGTGTGCGTGACATTTGGCTAATTTGCGTATATTTGCAGCTCCCCCTGGGCCGCCTCTCCCTTCAATAATTCCCTAGTTTTTATATTTTTAAGAGATCTGCCCTCGTGCTGGTTTCATCGGCTGGTTTTTGGTTTTTATTTAGAGCAAATGCCCATAAATCAAAACCAGAAATTTATTTTCAGTTGCTGTTTTTCTGCTGTTTCCATTTTAACTAATTTATTTTGGGTTCATTTTTAGGTTTTTCTTGTGATGTTTTCTTTATTTTTTCTTTTGGTTATTCTGCAGAGACAGAAGTCATTGCCAGCGATTTGATTCGAATTTATCATTTTACCAATTGATTTTTCCAGCCTCAGACATACTGATCGATGTGAGATCATTGAACTTTTTAGGGGAAATTAAATCATTTTCATATCGAAATGATAACAGAGTAAGATACTTTTCTTGAAGTATATAAAACCTTAAAGTATCTAGAACCACCTGTTAACTTGTTAATTAAAGCAAAAGGCACAATACCCAACATTTAACTAATTATTCCAATTACTTTCCTAATGGAAAGGTTATCACCGAAGTCTGATTCCCATTCATCATTTCATCAATTGATTTTCCAGCATCGATCAATCGTTCGCTTGCTCTGCGAGATCATTGAACTTTTCCGGGGAAATTAAATATTTTCGATTACGAAACGATGCCAAGAGTGAGATGTGGAGCAGAGAGAAATACATACATACATACGTCAGATACTTGCATCAATTGCCGGCCAAAGTTAATTGATTACACACGCAAGCAGCTGGCTTTTAGGAGCGTTTTGCAACTGACTTTTCACAGCTGCCCGCGAAAATTGTCGCGGAAAAGAATCCAGAGAAGAAAAGCGAAATCAAAGCTCCCCAGCAGCAGCTACTGTTCATATTAATTAGCATATCAGCGCGAGCGAATGCCAGGTCGACTGACCAATTATCGTAATGATGCTCAAGCGCAATTCACTTAAAATCCCCGACACGTCGCCGGATAATGGCACATTCATCATGCACGCCATATACACCCGGCTATTACACGGCTATACGAATTTATGGAGGGTCTGGGGGTCTGGGGAGACCGGAACATCCATGTTCCGAGCATAAACCAATAAGGCAAGGCGTAAAAGACAAGGCCACTATCTTGTTAATATGCAGACATCGCAGGAACCCCGGAACCCCTGATAACTCTAGACTGGCGGCGCTCTTCTGGAGAATCTTTAATTATTAACGACGATATACCCGAAAATTGCCTGGGAACATTAAGTATTTAATTTATCACCACGGATCCGGACCCTATGGCGACCTTCTTCTCCATTACAAGTCCAATAAGAGAAAGAGAGATGCCATGGTCTGGTTTGTGTTTGTTTGGAAAATTTTTAAAATATGCCGCCTGCTTGACCTCAGCGATCTCTCGACAAAGACGCAAGTGTGATGTGCTGTGCTGTGTCTGGGGTCTGGGAATTTTGTAAGAGCTTCCAAAAGTATCTCGGAGACGGCAGAGCTCGAAAATAGAATTGCTTCATTTCTAATGATATATTAACTAATGCCCATTAAAATGTGGAAAGCAAAAAGAGTCTATTTTTCGCTGGCAAACAAACAAGGAAGGAATAGGAGGGAATAGACTAGCAGGGAAAGTGTTTTCGGTTAAGGTTAAGTGAGCAAAAGCCAAAATAAAAGCAAAAGGCGGATGCCAAATTCATTTTTGGCAAACTATCAAGATTGAAAAGCTTTTGACAAATTCTGTAATTTATTTGAAGCGAGTGTGGTGGCATTTTCAAGAGCACCTGATCGCCAGAATTTCTCTATATATCTCTCTATATAAGCAAATGGAGGAAATGCTCCAAACATATTTAAACAGCACAAAACGCAATCAAAGTAAATTTCAAGTAAATATTTACAAAATTGTGCAACTTAGTTGGAGCGTTTAAAGGGGGGCAGGGTGGAATTTAAACACTAATCGACATTTCAAGAGCAAAAAGTGGCGCAGCTGCAAAAAAAAAGATAGCACACAGAAGAAAAATTAATGAATTCCTGTCAAAAATATACACAAGTATTTAAATACTTTCTAAATCCTCAATGAGCTTGTTTAAAATATAGTTTTTGGTTGGAATTAAATGTTGTTTAGGTGGTATATATAATTAAAAGTTGTTTGTTTATTTATTTATGAGATTAAAATATTCTAAGCTTAATTTGGAAAGGCTTTTTAAGTTGTTGGGTAATAGAAAGTAATTTAGTACATAACAAAAAATATTCTTATCTTGTTTGGTGATAAAAAATATAATATATTGCTTTATAATATATCTGTAAAAGTCAGATAAGGTAAATAATATTTTTTAGGGGCAATTAATTTGAAGCAATGAAAAACAACCGAAGAAAAACTAGAAAACAATTTTAAATTAAACTAAAATTAAGACATAAAAACCAAAAAGAACCACAGAATGCCTTTGAAAAGTAACCCCAAGGCTAAGTTTAATTTATAAACCCATAAAGATCAATTAGAAATCGTGATGCAACCAGCAAAAACAAACCACATAAATGTACTTTTCAAACGAAGTAAATAAAATCACAATAAAAAGTGCAGATTATGTGGGCTAAGCAAATAAAATAAAATTGAGAGGAGAAAAAGGGCAGGTGGAAAAGCCTTGCTATGGAAACGAATTTTCCGAGAGAGAACTGATCGCAATTGCGACAGGGAGAGCAAGAAAAACGCTGAGGAAAAACAAGTTAGAGTCAACGGTCTTTGGGTCTTTGACAACCGGTTTTTCCAACGTCTCTCATACCAGCCAAAACATTGTTTTGTTTTCAAGTCTGTTTGGCCCACATAATGGGCCAAGACCGACTCTACCCTGCACCGCAGCCCGCACCCACGCCCCTCAGGTAGGTAGCTGCTGAGGCAAATACCAAATAGCAAATACCATTTACAGTGGAACTTCCATAACTCTTCAACATATAATTACTATTTTTGGGATCTTTAAACATACAAAGATCATAAAAAACATTTAAACAAACTAAGAAATACTTAAGAAATACATCAAATACAAAGGTTTCTTTATTGAGTCTTCTGCAATTTAGAAGTTCCACTGTAGCAAACAGCCAAGTGTCAAGACATTGAAGATTGAAGCCGTCAACAAATTTGGGCAGCAAAAACGCGGGGGAATTTCAAATATTTCCAAAGGCTCAACCCGAAATTATGTACCAAGTATGTGACAGAGGGCAGGGGCTCCGAAAATAAATTAAATATTTAATGTGCCACCAAGGGAAGGAAGGAATTCTCTTACAGAAAAGAAGGCGAGGAGGAGGAACATGGCGTGTCCAAGTGGGAGTCGCGTGCACCCCAGGGGAGCCGGTCATAAATCTGGTAATCCGGCACAGGACGAGGGGGAATTGGCAGTACGAGACACTTGTGTCAACTATTTGTTTGTGTAATTTGCTTATCTTTGTGCGGCCATCCATTTTAATTGCACGCGCTTGGAGACCTAATTACTTTAAGCGCGTTTTTAAACGCGTGCGAAACGAACTCTCGGCGCGGTGAGCCTAAGCTAAGGTAAGCCAGGTAAGCCAAATGATTCAAGCAGCTGCCAACGGGCTAATTTGATTGCTTGGCCAACGAAACGCGATTCAGCAACAAATTCTAGCACAAAAAGATTTTATTTTCGCCTCCTAGAACGCTGAAATGGAGTTTGGCACTTGGGGAAAATAGTATCTACAAGATACATTAAAAATTTGAGCAGGAAAGAAATTCTATATATTTTGACACATAAATATATTTTAAGGGAAATTGAAATTTGTCAACAGCTTTTAAATTTCATTTTTCATGTCAAGAAAACAATTTATTTTCAAATATATAAAACAATTTAGATGAGGAGAACATTTTAGTTAAATTCTAAGATTAAATATATAAAAAAAGTACAAGAAACATTTATAAAATTATAATTCGGTTACTGAATTAAATTCTGGAGTTTGCAAAACGTTTGTGTCAATATAAATATTCCTATACTCTTTTCTCTAGTGTATTTTTTCTCCAGGGCAAAAAGACGAACAAAATAAAGTCCCACGCTGCGTGGAAATGGACACCAAAGAAAAAAAACAAATGAAAGAAACGTTCCCCAACAACTGATTAATGTAACCACCTCAGGTTTTTCAGCGTTTTTCATTCATATGCAAAATGTCGAATGGTAACAAGTTAAGATTATTTCGCTGAGCTCATCACGAAATCGAAAAACAAAACAAAGTATAGGCAAATACGAAAATACGTTATTTGTGTTAGCGGGATGATGCCCGTGTTTGTTATATAACAATTATACTCAAATTATATAGACGTCGAGCGAACAGGTTTCCCAAGTTTCTGCCACCTCTCGACATATCTCTCTGACTTTTCTGACAAAAATAAACGCAAATAAAAGTGCAAGCTGCAGGTGCAGCTGGGAAATCTAAGTGGGAATGAGACATGTAGAGAATATTTTAATTGTTCAATTAAATACGAGATGATCGCGAGAATTTCTTGCCGCAATTTATGGCAAATAAATTAACGCTACATAAATTATGGTAATTTTATTAATTTAACCAAATTTCTTGAGACACACACGAACAACACACACCTATATTTTAAAGCTTAAATGCTTGGCCTAAGTTGAAACGTAGTTTAGGGCTGTTTTTTAACTCGAGCGTTTTAAACCGCACGACGCGACCGCTGGGCGTTCGAAACGGAACTGAAAACCGCCTCGGAATCGCCTTGCCAAGTAGCCTCACTCTCTCTGCCGCCGCACAGTGGTCAAAATGGACAATTATCGAGTATACACTTAAAGTTTTACAATAAACATTTTATTATTTGGTTGAAATATTTAATAAATTAGTGATTATGCTGAAAAATATGTTTTTCTTTAATACATTGTTCAAGAATACAAATTATTCAACTCTTCTTGTCGAATTTACATCAGCTATCTAAGCAAACGCCACCCACTGTGCACTCTGACACCCTCAGGCTGGCTCCCTGATAGAAGAAAGCGATAAGCGATCTTAGAGGTAGGGGCAGGTGCGAAACATTGTCAACTCAGGATTAATTATATGCATTTTTCGGGCCTTCTAAGTCTGTGATTAAAACTAAAATAATTTAATTATATTTGGCCTGAGTGTCCTTATTTTTATATTAATTTAATTCGTTTTAGTAGTTTATTGCTTGTTTCTTTTCTGAAAATGCAATCCTCCCTTTTTCTGCTTATCTAAATCTGATTTTCCTAAGTGGGAATTTCTGTAATTACATTACATTAGCGTTTTGTCACAACAATTTGTTTATTTTGCTATCTCTCGCTAGTTTTATCTCCCATGAAACACGAAACTCTCATAAGTTTTAATAAAACGCAATTTTGGTTGAGTAGCGAAATTCCTCAAACAAGCCATCATTTTGGGCCGCTAAAATAAAGGTAATATTTATCACTTACCTCTAAATCACTTCTAGAAACTCTTGAACTTGTTTTCCTAGCTTTACTGTCGCTTCTTCCGATAAGACAAACAATAGATGGTCATCAAAGTCCAACTCTATGGGACAGACGTTCAAGTTTACTACCCTGAAGGCGCTGCGCTAATCACATTTGCCTGATAACAACAACTGCTATAGAGAGTATAAAGATCCTTAATATAGATTTTAGCTGGAATATCATCACATGTTTTCTCTCCGAAGATAAGTAATTGATTGTTGGCGTCAAACCCGTGCAATCTGGTTCCTAAACAATAAGATTATAAAACTAAGTGACATCTTGAAGTGCCAGTGATCCATTTTGAATGTCACAATCGTAACTATGATGACGATTCTCAAGGATTTTCCTACGTCATAACGCCAAACCAGGAGAAGTGGGTATTACGCATAGTTAACCGCCATAATCATGGGTGTACTTCAGAGCTTCCAAGAGTTGATTCCAGTTGGGAATCACTCACTACTACGAACATCAGATTATATAAGTATATACATTTTAATACGAAATGTATAAATAAATCAGACGGCTTATCATTATAAATATATTTCAAAAACTTTAAACACCTTGAAAACCGCGCCGATTGTTTTTCCTCCCTCTCATTCTCGTTATCGAATATCGACTTTCGCGCCCTCATAACGGCCACACTTTTAGTATATAAATACTATATTCAAAAATGTCGATGTTCGATATATAAAAATACTTTGATCTAAAATGTACTTTTCTGTTTGTTATCGATTGTATGGTCACCTCTAATATTATATAAAAAAGCAAAAAAAACGTATTTTTAAACATAAACTATAAATGTTTTGTATATAAGAAATGAAATAAAGTTTGAAAAAACGTGTTAATTTATTTATTAATTTATATTTATATAAGCAAACCTTGCCAAGTTAAAAATAAGTAAAAATGAAAAAGTAAAACACTATTAAGGCAGTCATTTGGTTGCATAAGGGTATTAATTTAATATTTAAGCTAATTACATATTAATATACATAATAAATTATCCTCTGGAGTATCAGATTTTATTTGACAAACGGAATATAAAGAATTATAGCAAAGACAATGGCTTTCAAAGTTTGAAGTTGAAGCAAAATGTAAGCTTACAATGTGCGTCAAAATAGCGTCGGTGAGTTAGCGTCGAAACGGAACGGTGGGAACATGGAACACGGAGACCTTTTTTATATTTTATTTATTTTGTAAATAAGGCACTAATTTTAAAAAAATAAACTTCCAGCATGTTGAGAATTAAATTTACTAATAGTTTTTCTTGAGTTTGGGAAGAGTTAAGAACCGCAAGTACCTTGAATGACCATTTGAAAAATCAAGGCTCCACCTTTTTGTGGATTGCTCCCCCTAATGAGGTCGTGCGCAAATGCACGGTAAGCCAGGTTTTGGAGCACTTATTCAAGTATTATCCCAGCAAGTTTCATTAAAATCCCCACTACAGTTTTTGAGAAAATTGCTCAACAGTGCTCAAACCTCTGGATGCGCTCCATACGAAAACGGGGAGCAAATATTAAAGTTCCAAGAGCTGTACTCTAAGAGATCGTGCGAATATGCACGGATTATGGGCATAGTGGGGATTGAATAGAGATCATTTGGTGAAGTTTTTAATAAAATCCTAAGGACAGATTTTAAGAAAATCGAATTACACTTTGGCATTGAAAATTATGTTAAGGAGGGCGCAAGTTCCGGAGCTGGAACCGGTCGTGAACCAGTCAATCAACCCGCCAACGGACTCATGTTAAGAGTTCAAAATTCATTCAAACTACCTTTTAATTTGAGCTAAAAAAAACCATTACTCTGCCAAAAAAGGCTTAAAATAAATTCGGCAACCTTTTCTATGCTAGTTTGTAATAGCTTAAGAATAAAAAAGGTAAACAAAAGCGGCAGCTTCTCAAATGTCAAAATAACCAGAAGAGTGTAGGGTCGCAAATGCCTCATTCGCCATCTCCATGCCCCCAAAGAAGCCCAAGCTACCTTTACATTTAAGATAAAAAAATAAATAAATTT